>CM059600.1:331566744-332991244 GCA_030412105.1 Cyclura pinguis
CCCAATGGTTCTTTGCACCAGAACGGTTTTACTTCCTGGCAATTTCCATCATCGATCTGGCTGGTGTGTGTATGAACCCAGCTCCAGAGTTCGAGGAGACTAAATCTGATTCTGTTTGTTTGGACCATCAGTGGAATAGATACCCTACCAGTCTGGGGCCCTTTCTGCATGGCATTTGCCATGCGAAAGGGTGCCTGGAGCATCGCGTGATTGTGAGGAGCGATCTGCACGACGCACTCACAATTGTGTGATGCTCCAGGGTCCGGCAGGCGCCAATCACGCACATTTTCATTTTTGGCTGGCAGCTGAAAATGGTGCGCGATCGCACATTGCTCCCGGGCCCCACATGCACTTACCTGGCATGTGGAGCCTCTGGAGCCACGCTGGTTGTGCTTCCTGCCCCAGCGCAGCCTGGGAAACTCCCAGGCTGCACTGCAGAAGGAAGAGGTGGGGCTCTCACGTGAGCAGGCAGCTTGTTCGGAGCTGAAGCAGCAGGGATACGAGAGCCTCTCGCCGGAGGCTGCTCGCGCGATCCCCCCACCCCAGCGCCAGAAAAAGGTAAGGTGTGGAAAGGGCTTATTGAAATAGTTTTAGGGGGTGGAAAGTGTGCTCATCTCATACACATGAAACTTGGGGGGAGGGAGAAACTATCACAGGGTTTTCTTCGCAAATTTTGTTCAAAGGATGTTTGCCATTACCTTCCTCTGAGGCAAAGAGAGTATGACTTGGACAAGGTCACCTCCTTGGTCTCTATGGCTGAGTAGGGATTTGAACCTTAGGCCATTTCCACACTAGACTGTTATAGTGCTATTATTCCACTTTCACCATCCTATGGAATCCTGGGGTTTGCAGTTTAGAGAGGGGCGTTTAGAGGGCCTCAGTAAACTATAAACCCCAGAATTTCACAGGATGTTGAAAGTGGAATAATAGCACTATAACAGTCTAGTGCGGATGGTCTTGGTCTCCCAGCGTCCTAGTCCAACACTCGAACTATACCCACTTGTTTGTTTCCCATTGCTCCAGGGCTGGTGAATTTCCTTTGTCCCTTTGTCCCTTCTCATCCAAGAGGTGTGGTGGGAACAAGAAAGCTCTGCAGCCTTCAGTCCTCTGCTCTCATGCCCTGTCATGCTTCATTTGTTCATTCTTACATAACAACCTTACATGCAGCTGCAGGAAGAAGACTTGCAAGGAAAGGCATTTCCACACTAGACTGTTATAGTGTTATTATTCGACTTTCAACATCCTATGGAATCTTGGGGTTTGCAGTTTAGGGAGCGGCTTCTGAGGCCTCTCCCTAAACTGCAAACCCCAGGATTCCATAGGATGTTGAAAGTGGAATAATAACACTATAACAGCCTAGTGCTGAAATGGCTGAAGGTCTGAAAAATCCCAGGGCTGCTGGGCCATCAAATACCTTGTTGGTACCAAATATATTTGTGCCTACAGAGGGTGTATTCACCCACATTTCACTTTTCCACATTTTGTGTTACAACCTGATATTAAAACAGATTTAACTGACATTGTTACCACTTGATGTACACAAGTTCTCAACACTGTGAAGGTACAAAATATTTTTAGCATGGAACAAAAAGTTAAGGGGTGATAATAAATCTATTGCAGTTTCAAACTGTAATGCCACAAAACATGGAAAAGCCAAATAATGTGGAAACTTTTGTAAGGCTCTATATATACTTGGTACAGTCTTGTATTTCTTCCAGGAGACCGTTGAAATTCTAATTTTACACAATTACTTTTCAGACAGATATTATTACCTGGTTATAGAACACTTTCTGCTCATTATTTCATTATTTTTGAAAGAATTACCTGCCTCTCAGAGCATATATTTTCATATAGTTTTGAATTATGATAACTGCCATAAAGAAATGTTCCCCTTACATTTCAGTAGGTTTTTGAGGTGCGTGCATATTCAGTATGTATCTATTCATCTTTATTTCTGGATTATTTAACAGAAAGGAATCTTAATAAAAGAATGGGAGTATGACACCGCTTACAACATCCTTCGTCCTACCCTAAGCTCTGAAGGAGTGTATATTTAAAAACTAAGACAGTAAACTATTCAGGAGGAAATTCGATGCATGCTAAGTAACTCAAGTGATTACAGAATAGGATTATTTTCTGGGAAATACGTGTCAGCTCTGGTTCCACACTTCATAAACTCTTCACCCGTCTTCTCCTGTTGTCCTGTGTAATGCTGTAGAGCATTTAGTGTGCAGTCCGGTGTTACCCTTAAAGGTGGGGGGTTTGCCATTCCTGAACTGTGTGTGTCAACTCAAGTGTCAGGGGAGCAGGGTGCTGCCTGCATTCTCTACTAATCTTGTTGCCTTAAGAGGTGGGGAGGGGGGTTGAGGTCCACCCACAATGCCAGTGTCTCCTTAGAATTTGGGGAATTATAGCTCCAAAGAGGGCTGCAAGAGGAGGGTAACGGCAGGACTTTTTAACCTGTGTATACCTGTACTAACTGTAGAGAGGACTCCAGTTAGAGTGTTTTATTTGGAATTAACAAACACACAAGAAATTAGACACTCTCAAGAAACATACAAGGCTATCAGAAAGTGAAGCTGGAAAGGTTGGATAGAGAGAGATTGGGTGGAGAGGGTGATAATTACCAGTCGTGAAGCAGAAGGTCGAAGTGGAGTGGCTTAGGCAGCGCATCTGAGGGTAGTATCAGTGAGCAAAGGTCTGGGCACCACATATTACATCCAGGTACTGCAATTTATGGGGCTGCAGCTGAGATTTTTATACCCTATTTCCTGCCTTGATGGAGGGAAGCATAGACAAAGCAGTAACAGCTTTCTCACAGGGTTGACAAAGGAGTCTGGAATGGGCTGACTGTCTTAACTCTAGGTGACAAAACATTGATAGGAGTCCTGACAATCTTTTAATATTTTGGTCAGGTAGTGGGAATAGGGAAGGTCTCCATAGGATATCTCCTATTTGCTGGCATATAAAACACACTTTCATTCCCAAAAAACACTGTTTGAAAATAGGGTGCATCTTATATGTTGATGTATCTTATACACTGGCAAATAGTATTTGCTGGTGTGTAAATGGGGTGCATTTTATACACCGATGTGTCTTATATGCTGACAAATATGTTACTCACAGTGGAGTCCCTGATTGCTTCACTTGGGCAGTTTTGCCTTGTTTTTGGGAGTGCTTGTAGCATGCAGTTTTTGAAAGGATTATCACAAGCCCATCAGCATCAGGCTTTCCTGCCTAATCCTGCCTGAATTTATAACCTGATCATCTCTGAGGTCGTCCTGACCTGGAATATGCTTACAACCAGCACGCTTTCAAACATATGTTCCAGCCATAGATATGTCCAATTATCCCACAGAGTGGGGGTGTATGGTGTGGTAACAACCAGCTTCTTTCTTTAGGAGTGAGATAGACAAAGTGGACCTCCGAAGGGACATTTTAGAAGCCCTGAAGGCTCCCCAGCACCCCTCAAAGATTGCCTCCAACTCTATTAGATCTAGAAGGAGCCTTTTCAAAACCAGGATGTAAACCAGAACTGAAAGATGCCTGGCATTTTTTATTTTTTAAAACCCTTTTTAAAAATTGTGGTAGTAGGTAGGGCTATGGCAGGATTTCTGGCTCTCTAGGCTTTCAAGATGAGGCAGTATGGGTCTTCAACTTCTGCCAATTGCCCTCTCTTGCTTGAGAGCATGGATGGTAAACCTTAGGCCTTGGGTCCCAGTCTGACCTTCCCGGGGTCCCAATCCAACCCTGTGCATTTTCCCAGGAAGCCGAACTCCCTCCCCCACATTTCCTAGCATTTTTAATGTTTTATTTCTCCCATTCAAAAATGATTTAGTTATTGGTTGTATGAGTTATATGCTAGAATATGCTGACATTTTTGGTTGCACCCTTTTGCTTTTATCTCTGCCCACTACTGGAATATAGCCCCAAAGAACTTCCCTGAAGTTGGATTTAGCCCTTGGTCTAAAAGAGGCACTTCATTTTTTTCTCTAAGGGGGCCAACTGCAAAGTATGGTAGGGCTTCTGTGTGTGCTTTTAATATTTATACTGAAAAGGAGGATGTCAGCTGAGATATTTTTTCATAGTTGTGTATGATAAATGATGCTTGTGAAAAGTCCACATTATGTTTACTTTCTGAAAGAGTGATTGAATCTGGTAACAGAATATATTCTTCACTTCACTGACTCGTGTCACATCTCTGTATTCATGCATTCAATGTCTGTGCATTCATTTGTTACATTTTGTTCATTCTTTAAAAAAAATCTCTCTCCAAATGTCATTCCAGCCTTGTATTTGGGGATAAATATATTCCACTAATGAAATGCTCCACGTATCTGATAAAGTAAGACTCTTTTGTGAGTTTGCTAACATATTTGCAAGGCTTTATGTTTCTCACAGCAGCTTCATCTACAGATATTACTGGCACTTTCCATTAAAAGATTAATATATCTGCAAATCAGGCTGCCGTTAATGATTTAGAGTAGGTTAGCCTGTTTTATTTTCTGTTAAACTAACACTCTCTGCCCACAACTATAGTTTCTAGGGTCTGTTCCAAAGATTCAAAACACTTATTAAACCATTAAAACATCTGTAATGTCATACGATCTAAATCCTAAATGTTAAAGGTTTTTCAGTACAGTGACAGTTAAGGGACACCTTTCTCCACTCGAGCAACATATTTTGCAATCTGTGGCCATGAATCTCTTATCTACTTCTTAATATCACGCCCCTCCTATCTTCTAGATGGCTGGTACAGCAAGGCATGACCGGGAGATGGCTATCCAGGCCAAAAGAAAACTTGCCCAAACCACAGATCCAATCGAGAGGCTTCGGCTCCAGTGTCTGGCGAGGGGATCTGCGGGCATCAAAGGACTTGCCAGGTAAAATGAGTTCATGGAGTAACATATTAAACCAAGCCAAGCTTTCCTGTAGGGCAGGAGATTACTGAAGCACAGCAGCCAGCAAACATCAGCTTCCTTGTCCTTGTTTGGAAAGTTCCTCAGATGCTGATATGGAAGCCAATTTTCCTTGGGGGCAGGTAGGAATTGGTGGGGGGAGTATGGTGTACAGTCTGTAGAGGCTTCATGGTAGCTGAAATAACTTTACAGCTCATTAAGTGAAACAAGAGGCTTAAAGTGAAAAGGGAAAGGAAACCAGGAAGGGGAGGGAGAATGAGCGAGAGAAATGAAAACATTAGATTTTAGACTAAGATGAAAGTCAAGGTTTTTTGATATATTCAAATTATATGTCTGTATTTTAAAACAGTGCTTTTTTAAAGCATTGGTTGAGGTTATTTTATAGTCAAAGAAGTTTGCTTATTTCATCCTTATACTAAAGGCTTTTATGAACTAAAGGCTTCAGCCATGGTTCGGTAAAGAAAGATGTAATAGAAAAAAAAAAGATGTAAAAGTAATAATGTAATAAAAAGGCACATACACAATGTAAGTCCAAAATTATCAGTAATGATACATTTAAAACACAACAGACAGTTGAAATGCATTGTGAAAATTAACACAATCGTGTGGGCAAATTAAATGCCTCAACAAATGAGAGCCTTAGGCCATTTCCGCACTGGACTGTTATAGCGCTATGATTCCCCTTTCGACATCCTATGGAATCCTGGAATCCAGCCTCTCCCGAAACTGCAAACCCCATGCTTCCTTATTCAAGGTGAAATTAGCCCGAATACTCTTCCAGCTCACCACCAAAGTCCAGCCTCCGAAACAGTGAAAATAGTTGCTGTGAGGCTCGGTACTATATTGATAAATGGCAAGTCAAGAGAAAAACTGCATTATACTACTTTTTTTTTTTTTTTACTGCTCAGAAACAGCATCCCTCCTTAACGTTAACATTAAGCTTTTGTCGAAGAGGTGTTATATCTGGTTTGCACAAATCCTTTTGAAAGCAGAAAGAGACAGGTCCTCTTGGGAGCTCAGCTTCGGTGAAATTAGCCTATTCCTTAGCCTTGGTAACTGCTGCTCTTCTCCAGCTGTAGCTCTCTCTTTCTTTCTGAACTCTGTTAGCAAGTACAGACCGTTCCTTAGGGTTTCCCGACCCACAGGACCAAATCAATAATTCATAGGTTTTACATTTGCACCTGGCCCTGCAAAGAAAATAGAGGGGGTGCTGTTAGGAGAGAATTCCCAGATGGGGTGCTATAACTCAAAAGTTTCCAATTATCTCAGAACTTACAGAGGGTGTTTTTCCATCCTAAATTCTGTATCTCATTGTCACCTCACCTCTATGATCTTATTACTCTTTTCTTCACAGTCACCCTTCTTTTCTCCAGGGTCTTTCGCATCATGGATGATGATCGCAGTAGGACTCTTGATTTCAAAGAGTTCCTGAAAGGCCTCCAGGATTATGCAGTGTTGATTGAAAAAGAAGAAGCTGAAAAGATTTTCAAAATCTTTGATAAAGATGGGAATGGAACAATCGACTTTGATGAATTTCTCATAACGTTAAGAGTAAGCTATTTTAAAACAACAACAACAACTATGCTTTCCAATGGCATTGTATTTTGGGAAATAGAGAACATGGAAGAGAACTAGCATGGTGTAGTGATTTGAACGTTGGACCACAACTCTGGGGACCAGGATTTGAATCCTCACACAGCCATGGAAACCCACTGGGTGACCTTGGGCAAATTGCACTCTCTCAGCCTCAAAGGAGGCGAAAGGGAAAACCCCCTCTGACAAATCTTGCCAAGAAAAGTTCTCAGATGAACCTATCTTGTGATAGGTTCACCTTAGGGTTGCCATAAGTTGGAAACAACTTGAAGGCACACAGCAACAAACAACAAACATGGAGACTGCATGCCATCATCCCAAATTTACTGGTGCTGCCTGGTAATCCTCTGGAGGGAGGATTTAGTAAAGGACAGTTCTATCATTTGGGAAGTCCAAATGGTCACAGACACCGGTGGCAATGATGCCTAATGGCACCAGGGTGTTTAGGAAGAGCAGATGTTCAAATTGGTGAGCCTTTCTAGAATAAGCTGATATCAGGAATTGCCTAGGCTTGTTGAGTCTTTCTATTGGAATTTGTTCTGACTGAACCACTTGCAGAGCTTGGAAAAGTTTACTTACAAATACAAAAAGCTGCCGTCTAAGCAAGGAAGACAGAAAACACGTACCAGAATTTTCCTCCTCTGTGGCTGCATTCTAACATCCCCTCAGCACTGTGTAAATATCCACAGATAGTTAGGCATGCGACACCTGGACTATGCAATTCCCATGCAGAGGGAAAGACCTATAATTTTGTCTCTAAGGTTTTGGATTTTGTTGCATTTTCCTGCATGGTCAATACAGCTACTCCTGAATATGTTCTGTAAGGTTGATTTAACTGAAAAACAGTGACTACTGTTTATCCTGTTGAATGATTTTATATTCAATTTATAATTTTCAAGTTGTTTTACTGTATATTCTCTATGCTGAGGGTTCTAGATTTGAATTTTAATAGATATTTTAATAAATGAATAAATTTTAATAAATGAATATTAATATTTTAATAAATGAATAAATACAGGGCTAAATCAAGCAGAGGGAAAGTGCAGCTCCCAGAGGTTGTGAGACTACAGCTCCGAGCATTCCTCTGTATTGGCTAGGGATGATGGGAGTTGCAGTCCAACAACATCTGGAGGACCAACATTGCCTACTCTTGACCCACATCTAATTACTAGCCCCAATTTAGGTAGACGCATTGGATCGCATTGGATCAATGGGAACTTAATAAATCAACCCTTCAGCAAGTTCAGGAGATGCAATAGGTCTACTCTTGTTAGGCCTGAAAATTGGATTTAAGCTATATAATCCTGCGTCACTCACTAAGTTCATAGCTAAACAGTGATCTCCAGCCAGGTCTGTCTGGTTTAATTCTTCCGTTGCATTCATTGAACTACATTGGCCCTTCCGTCTTCAACACTGCGAAGTAGTCTTTCTTGTTCACAATTTGTTTTTCCTCTGTGCTGTCAAAATGCGAAAGGAAGCATAGCCCATCTCACACACTTTGGCCATTAAGAAATATCTGGTAATAACAACAATAGTATTGGTAAGATACACACAGAGTACTGGGTAGCAGGTGACAAATCTAATGATTCTACTGCCTTTTTTTTTTTTAGCCTCCAATGTCTAATGCAAGGAAAGAAGTCATTATGCAAGCCTTTCGAAAACTAGACAAGACTGGGGATGGTGTTGTCACCATTGAAGATCTACAGGGAGTCTATAATGCAAAACATCACCCCAAGTACCAGAATGGAGAATGGTCAGAAGAGCAAGTTTTTAGGACTTTTCTAGATAACTTTGATTCACCTTATGATAAAGATGGACAGGTAATTAAAACAATACAGATTGGTAGAACAGTGGTTCCATGGTAATATGCAAGATTATTTTAAAAATTGACTGGATATTAATCACATTTATAGATGCATAACCTACTGTTACATATCTGTGAGTGATCTGTAGTCATAATCTTTATGTAGTCATGATTGAGTTGATGCTGCCATGATTGTAACTACTCTCCAAACCAAGGCCATTTCCACACTAGACTGTCATAGTGCTATTATTCCACTTTCAACATCCTATGGAATCCTGGAGTTTGCAGTTTAGGAAGAGGCCTCAAAGGCCCTTCCCTAAACTGCAAACTCCAGGATTCCACAGGATGTTTAAAGTGGAATAATAGCACTATAACAGTCTAGTGTGGAAATGGCCCTACTTTACCAGCCATCAGCCACATTGAGAGAAGGAGATGTGTTCTGCTGGTGATTGAGGGGGAGGATGAGTGATGTCTCTTCCTCTTTTTTACCGATGAGTGTACCTGTAACAGTCAAAAGCAGGACCCTTGTTGCACTCCCATGTTTTGCTTCCTGACAGAAGGAGAGGTGGAAATGTCATCCACCCATGTGCTGATTGCTGGCAGAATGGACCACTTTCTCTTGTGTGGCTGATGCCTGTTAAAGTAGGCTTGTGAGATTGGGCCGGAAGACATTACTTAGTTACACAAACATAAGTTGCTTGTGCAGATTTCTGGCCATTTTTAAAAAAGCCAATCAAATTGGCTAAGAACAATGATGACAAAACAAGTGAAAAGAGGTAGAAGTTGAACTGCCATGCTAATCCAGGAAAGTCTATAATGGTAGCACCTTATTTAACCATATGAAATGGTAATCTCTAAATTCCATAAAGGCCCTTCATGGATCTGATGAAATGGGCTACAGTCTGTGAAGATTTATGCTATAACAAACCTTTATCTTTCAAGTGCCACAATGGCTGACCCTTAGGCATTCACCACTTATTTACATGGGAAGTAAACGCTTGCTTCTCTTATACTGATCTTTCTATAAGAGAAGCAACGCCTCAGGCTTCAAGGCTAATTTCTTATGTGCATTTCAAAAGGGTTGAGCTAAAATGTGTGTTTGTTTAAAAAAAAACCCCCACAAATTTCTTTTCACAAAAAGATGTAGACACAGAATGAATATATAGATATTCCAAGCTAAAATTAGTTGTGGCTGGAAATGTAGCACTTTGCATAATCCTGCCATAAATATCCATTAGATTAAAAAAAAAATGCTTAGCTCTGATCTGATTGTGTCCTTGATTGTCAAAATAAGATGCAAACTTCTAGTAGGTTTTGCAAGAGATAGAGCAGGAGTTGGAAGGTCTTCAGTATTATATTTGCAGAATATGTCTGCACATTCCATATGAATCCAGTAGGCTATTTTTCATTTGTCTTCACTGATACACCTCTCCCTCAAGTACTCTTGCCCGTGCCATACAGGTGTAAGGAAGAGTAACCTAAGGTAAAAGATAAAAGAAAAAAAGAGAAATGATATGAGTTTGAGATCAGAGCTTTACTTTGGCCCTTTTCGCACGGTGTTTTTGAAGCGAAAGGGTCCCTTGAGCATTGCGTAAATGTGAGGAGCGGTCTGCATGACACACTCACATTTATGCGACACTCAAGGGCCTGACGCAGACCGCGGACGCAGCTTTTCATTTTCGGCTCAAAGCCGAAAATGCTGCGCGGTCGCGCACCGCTCCGGTGCCCTGTGCGCACTTACCTGCCGTGCGAAGCCTCAGGAGCCGGGCCGGTCGCACGTCCTATCCTCAGTGCAGCCTGCGAGGTCCCAGGCTGCACTGCATACGGAAGAGGCGGGGCGTTCGCACGACGAGGAAGGAGCTGCGGAGCCAAAGCAGGAGGGACGCGACAGCGTTCCTCCCAAGCCTTTGTGCGTGAGCCGAGCAGCCCAGCACCGGTAAAAGGTAAGGTGCGAAAAGGGTTGTCTTCCATTTGTAACCCTTGTATGTTTTCATAATGTTTCTCCCATGTTTTATTTAACAGGAAATAAAATAGTTCAGGTAGAATTGGTGCACCGTGGCTTTTTACTAGAGTGGCAGGAGCCCTGAGTCTGGAAGCACCCAAAGTGTTCCCAGAGCTGGGAACTGCAATTTTGTGAACCACAATTCCAGAGATCCCTCAGCATGGCATTGACTGTACTAGCTAGAGGATTCTGAGAGCTGTAGTCCAAAAAAAAGAGGAACTTTTCAAAGCTCTAGGTATTCTTGGCTTAGAGAGTAAGGAAATAGTTTGCCAGGGCTGCACAGGGAAATCATTCTTTATTACTTTGGTTCTTTATTTAGGGAGTTTCTACCATTGATGAAGCCACATGACTGTGCTTTCTTGGGCGGGTTCCTTCTGATAATTAACACTTATACGTGTTTCATGGGAAGCTGTTTCCTTCCCCAGATTCTTGATAGTAGTAATACAGGTCTCATGTAGGATGAATGGGTTTATTCATTTCTTCTCTTTCAAACTTCTTTGCTTTAGGTTACAACAGATGAATTCATGAACTATTATGCTGGCGTCAGCGCTTCAATAGACACCGACGTCTATTTCATTGTGATGATGAAAAATGCTTGGAAAATCTGATTGCATAAAATGAGACTATTCATCTTGTTGCAGGCATTCTCTTTGCCTGGCACACAGGGCAATGTGATCACATTCATTGTAATAACCAGTTGCAAAACTTGTTACAGTAAATTTTAGTTCCCATTATCGTTGTTCTTGTTGTTTTAGCAGGACCAGTCTCTGGACAAAACCATGCATTACTTCTCTTATTAAAGGTTACCCGAACAAGAAATGGTCCATCAGGGCTGTGCAGGATTAATTTCTGCATGTGGAATTATGCATTGATTGTGCTATGCCACCCTTGTATTGAATGGCAGCATTGTGCAACTCTGGCCATTTCTGCACTAGACTGTTATAGTGCTATTATTCCACTTTCAACATCCTATGGAATCCTGGGGTTTGCAGTTTAAGGAGGAGCCGGCAAACTGCAAACTGTGAAACTGCAAACCCCAGGATTCCATAGGATGTTGAAAGTGGAATAATATAACAGTCTAGTGCAGAAATGGCCTTTGTTTCTGAAGCACTGAATTGAATACCAATGTTTTGTATCAGACAAATATGTCCAACCACTTTTCTAGAGGAAGGTATCCTTGCATAAAATGAACCGTCCAGGTGAGAGATGTAGAAAATAAAAATAGTAAAGATTTATTTCATAAACACATAAGGCAAGCATTTATACAATTCCACACAATAAACTTTATGTAACACTTCTCCCTGAACTCTCTTCACATTCTGAGGTCCCCAAAAACTAGTTCAGATCTTCTCCATTCTCGTCCTCTTAACTTGCTCTCACAATTTATTTTTGACTCCCTTACTCTATTTCATCCTGTCCCTAACTACCTCTTTAACAAACAGGCATCTAGGTTATATCCTTTCCTACCTAGGAACCACTTGGTTGGTTGGCTTTAACCACACGTGCGTAACTTCTTGCTCTACAGCATTTAAAGCTTTATCAGATGGATGGTTGGATGGCAAAAACTAGGTATCCCCACTTACGGCAGCAGACATGCACCTGATTCCTATGGGTTAGTCCAACTTGAATAGGCCCATTGAATAAATTATGGAATGGCAGGTCAACACTTTGGTAAATCCCTTTGATTTATTGGGTTTATTCTAGCTGAGATTAACAATAGAACTGAGGCACTCTTTTTGCTAAGGAAAATCCACCCACTATGAATATTGAAAGTTAGGTGCTGCTCTGTCCTATGCTACTGAACTGAATTAACACTGAGTAACAGAACCAGCATAGCATAGTGGTTTAAGCATTGGACTGCAACTCTGGGGACCAGGGTTCGAATCCCTGCTTGGACATGGAAACCCACCAGGTGACTTTGGGCAAGTCACACGCTCTCAGCCTCAGAAGATGGCAAAGGCAGATCCCCTCTGAATAAATTTTGCAAGAAATCCCCATGATAGATTAACCATAGGGTTGCCATAATTTGGAAAACAACTTAGAGGCACACAACAGCAACAACAGAGTCCTTGCTCAGAAGGGTGTCTTTATGTGTTTCATCTATACAGGCTTACATCACGTTACTTCTCAAATAGAACTTCAAGTTTGAGGTAATGTTCTTAGACTAATGGAGACAAAGTCGTTGGATTTATATTCATTTTTAGAGCCTAGTCCAAACTCTTGTGCCTGTAAACACTTACATTGCATATTGAAGGCCCTTTCCGCACCTTACCTTTTTCCGGCACGGGGGCGCGGGGATCACGCGAGCAGTCTCTTGCAAGAGGCTCTTGCACCCCCACTGCTTCAGCTCTGGTGGAGGAGGTGCCTGCCAGCTGGCAGACAACATGACGGCTCCGCCTCTTCCTTCCGTAGCGCAACCAGGTATTTTCCCAGGCTGTGCTGGGGAAGGAAGCGTGAGGGCCGCGTCTCCAGAGCTCCACAAGCAAGGTAAGTGCGCGTGGGGCCCCGGAGCAATGCGCTATCATGCTCCATTTTCGGCTACAAGCCGAAAATGAAATAGTGTGCAGTCGGCACCTGCCGGCCCTGGCAGCATCGCACGATTGCGATGACGTCATCTGAAACGCTCTGTAGGCCCTTTCACATGGCAAAAGCTATGCGAAAAGGGCCGAAGACTGGTTGCCTTGTAGGAGGGCAGAAGGAAACAATGAGGAGAAGGATAGAGCTATAGTGAATATTAAATACATATGAATTATAATTGTATTCTCCTGTCAATTGGGGAGGCAGCACACTAGCAGTTTCACCCTCTTCGTGCAAGCTATCTCCAATGTGTGGAGGAATTGCAACATGGACTCTGCTTCTTATAGTAGCACCAGGGATTTCTCATAGGAAGGAATGGAAACAACAGTTGGCTGTGCCCTGTTTGATAGGAGAACAGACCCCCCAAGACTTGCAGCAGCTGCTGCCTGGTAAGTCAGGACTGGAAGGACTTCTGCAATCCCCACATATTCCCTACAGTACTGAATATGTAGCAATCGTAAAAACAACTCAGTTATGAGCGCTTAACTCTAGATTACACATTCATAACTGTGATCATGAATTGCAGCCATTATATTTAAAAGATTTTTATTTTAAATTTGTTTCAAAGAGACTTCCTATACTTACAATTAAAAAAACCCCAACCATGTACATCATCACTTCAAAATCTGTTAGATATGAATCTATTGCTTACAAAATAATTAACAGCTGGATGGTATAATATGACTACCTGAGAAGGTTATGTATTTCACATAAGGGCACACGGTATATGATGCTTAATAACAAGAGACTTAATAAGACAGAATTCTTTTTTTTAATGGTTTATTTATTAGTTTTAAAACAAGCCATCTAACTTGCAGTCAAAATCAAAATCAGAGAAATATACATTAAGAAAAGAAAGAAAAAATAAAACTTACACACTAAGCTAAGACCTTAAACACTAACTTACTGAAACACAAAAGGGTTCGGACCCCACTACGCCAAATTGTAATGAAAGAAAAACAGATTAAAAAGATAAAAATACATTATTCTACCTTTAAAGATCTAAGTAATCCTACTAGAATTACTGGTAACCATAGTCCCAAATTATTGCATCATTAGATTTATTACTCAAAAAGTCCACTAACAGTTTTCAACCTTTCAAGAAATCGTCAGTTGGCTTATCCTTTAAAACCCATATTAATTTGGCAATTTGGGCTAACTCAGCAACAGCAAGACAGAAATCTTGAATAAGTCTTTGAAAAGGTCTTGTGGGGAAAAATGGGCAGTGGTTCATAATGGCATTCAAGTTTTAACAATATTGGGTAAATATAAAATGAACTACTGAGTTTACTTCTTAGGAATGTCCAGCACAAACAAAACAAAGTACTTCTTCACAAAACACACACAATTTATTCCAGTTAACAAGGGTCTGTTCTCCTGTCAGTTGGGATGCAGCAGACTGATGTTTCCACCCAACTTTTGCAAGTTATCTCAGATGCAACAGCCAGAAGAAGGATTCCTGTCGCAATTCCTCTTCACGTTGGAGATTACTCTTCCGAGGGGCAGGAAAACATCAATTTGCTGTGTCTTGATTGACGGGAGAACACACTTTCATTGCTCACAGGGACTGCAGCCCAGTAAGTTATGATTAGGGGACTCTTACAATCTCTATGTATTCCCTACATTATGAATACACAGGGATCATGAATGTGGTCCCTACATGTGCCTATGTGTAATGTTAGGTTATGCATTTGTAATTGCAAATGTGAATTTGAGCCAGCAATTATATCATTGGCTACATAAGACCTCCAAATACAGAGAAAGTAAAGAGGAAGAGAAAGGGTACCACTAAGGACCCACTATTGGCAAGCAATAAAAAAAAGTGGCTGTTTGGCTTCATGTTCTCTTTGTGGGGCCTCTATAAGACTTACCACTCTGAGGTCCTTTTTGCACGTTACCCGTTTGCGCTGCTGAGCGGGGGTTGTCGCGCCAGAAGCCTCAGAAGGAACACTGCCGCTTCCCTGCTGCTTCCCTGCTGCCTGGGCTCCGCAGCTCCTTCCTGGTCGTGCGAGCAGCCCGCCCACGCCCCTTCCTTCCTTCCGCAGTGCAGCCTGGGAGTTGTAGGCTGCGCTAGGGCAGGAAGCGTGACTGGCGTGGCTCAGGAGGCTTCGCATGGCAGGTCAGTACACCCCAGGCCCCTGACTGGTGTGCGAGCGCACAGCATTTTCGGCTAAAAACCGAAAATAAAAAAATGCGTATGCGCTGCGCATCCGGCTCTTGAGTGTTGCGTAAATGTGAGTGCGTCATGCAGACCGCTCCTCACATTTACGCGACGCTCAAGGGGCCCCCTCGCTTGCAAAATGCCGTGCAAAAACGGCCTGAGATGTAAGATGCTAGAATTAATGCGCTTTTTACCTGACTCAGAAGGAATCCAGTGGCAGTTACCTTGGTGAAACAGAATGCAAAATACAGTCACAGATAGGTTATTCAATCACACATTTTTTTTGGTGTTTGTCTCTGTTTCCATGTAAATTCCAGCTAAACAGAGGAGAATGAATAAACATGCCATTTACATTTACATGTTTATTCATTCTCCTCTGTTTAGCTGGATTTTTAAAATTTTTTAATAGTTTTTAATCGAACATTAAACCAAAACAGATAAACACAAATAAACAATACAAAATATCAAACTAATCAAAAAAGAAAAAAAAAACACTACAAACAACACCTGTATGACAATAGATCTTAATTAACTAAACTATCAATATACAACTAAACAAACCTAAGCAGCTAAACTAAAACTAAGCTAACAAACATGAATTTTTTAAAAGGTTGGTCCCCGCTCTTGTTGTAAACAGCTCCTAGTAAATAATTGTACTTAAATTTCTTAAGTCATCACCTACATTCTAAGTACTTTCATTGCTCATATTATTTATAGCTTAAACAAAAAACAAAAAAGATGTAATTTGTAAATTGTAATCACAAAAAGTAAAGAACTATCATTAATGGTAATAAACTAATGATGTAAATTTGTTTTTATAAAGTAAATTGTTCTAATTATATTTATAACCAAACTAATAAAATCATACTGATTGAACCAAAAATTATTTCAGTAATACTGAACACTGCTACACAACAATCAAAATAATAATTGGTTCTTTAAAATTATTAGTAAATTTAGAACAACAATATTTCACTATAATATATAATTACATATAGAATATATTCTGAAAAAGGCAACTAATTAATATCAACTTTCATAATACCTTTCTCATTTAATGATATACCAAAACATGAAAATCTATCCTTAAGATCTTATGCAAGTTTAAAACCCTATTATCATCATCAATTCAACTTCATTCTTTCTTAAATAATCCATTGAACTTTTCCATTTAGAAATAAATCTATTTTCTGGTTGGCCCCCTAATCTGCATGTAAGTGTTTAGCTGGAATGTTTTAATAGCAGCATTGGGACTAAGAGGATAATGAAGGAAGGCTGGCAAAATACAGACATTTGGTGGCAGGTTGCAGCAGTGTTTCTGCAGTAAACAATGCCATAAACAAAGCTGGGAAAAATCATATTGCTATATGATTTTTTTTTTAAATTTGGAACTGCAAAATTTAGAGATGCACACAGGCCAAAAGACAATTGTGTTTTGACGTGCATGTTAGTCTGGGACATATTATTAGAATGGTTCCCTCAAAAATGAGGAGAAACGAAATTATCCAATATCCCTACTTCCAGCAGAATAAAGTTCCTTAGAATATCCCTGATAAAGATATGGCTATTCATAATTTCACAAAATCTTTTCATGGATCACTTGAGAACTGGACTCTTGTGTGATGGATTAGAAAATTTGGCACCCAGGGAAGCCCATATGAATATAGGTACTCTTGAGCAATTTCCATTTTTGTGAGTGTTTTTTTATACAGGAGACAATTGAACCAACTATAACAGTACTTCAGAAAAAGCTACTTTTGGAGTACAACTTCCAGTATCCCCCATCTACTATGGTTAGTTTGGTATATTGATTGATCCTTGCCTACCTTTAATAACCATCTGAATTATAAAAATTGATTTAAAACAAGCAAGCAAGTAAATATGGATAATTCTATTGCAAGTTAACTGTTCTCCCAGTATATGCTTATTACATTACAGGGAATGAAAAGGTACAGTTTGGTGACACACAGCATCAAACATGTTGCCTTTGCAGGAAATATCTAGATACTGACTAGGTAGAAATCTAAAATGTAGGCTTCCAGAGCTGAGAGACAGACTGAGGTTTTACTAGCACAGTTTCTTCCAGTGTTGCTACAATGATGGGAACAGTGAAATGTGTTTGTGGCATATATTACACTTGGCCCTCCACGTTCACTAGGGTTAGGGGCACAGGACCCTCACAAAAGTGAAAAATTCGCAAATATCAAAATGTGTGTGTCTGTGGGAAGGGGGCTGAGGCACGGGTGGGGAAAGTGGGCATCTAGGGTCTAAACCAGATCAGGGAAAGGAGATGGTTAGCATAGTGGTCCTCTCTCTTGTCCATCTCCTTCCTTGGTATATGGAGAGCTTTGGGAGAGGGCTTGTGGTCCTGAGAAATCAGGCTTTGGGCTGTCCTTGGCTGGCTAGACAATGGCTAGTGGAGGGAGGTTTTTAAAGAGCTGGGCAGCCTGATTGGAGGCACCAAGAGAGAAAGTCCTCCCCCCAAGTAGTACCTAAGATGGGGGAGCAGGGATTGGAGAAACTCCCAAATAATCAAATCCGTGAATGTCAAACCCGCAAATGTGGAGGGCTGACTGTAGTTAAATCAGAGCAGCAAACATCACAGCAGAATTAGAAACCAATTTGGAATAAAAATCTGATTACATATCATGTCACACTGAACATAATGACCCGGTTTATCTAGTTCGTGTGATCAGCCACAGTTTGTGAATAAACATTGTTAACCAGGCCGTTGTCCCTACCAATACTTTCTGAATTTCCCTCTAACCTGACTTTATACAATTCAAGTCCCAGCAATGTGTATTACATGAGAATGCAGAAACACACCTGCATGCACACACACACATACAAGCATACTTCAGTTCACAGGGGCTCTGAGAAACTCCTTTTAACAAAGGCCATTTACTGCCAGCCAACCTTCTTTGTCTTTTATCAAGCTAGAAGGTTTTTTTTTTAGCAGCACTGGCATTGGAAAGATGGTAAAGAAAGGCTGGCAAACCACAGACATTCAGTGGCAGGTTGCAGTACTGTATCTGCAGTAAAAAGTGCAATGAGGCTTGAACTTGGAAAGACTGGGATTTTCCTCTACCCAATCCTACAGAAGCAGCATGTGTCTTCCTAGTACAGCCAAGGTAAACCATAGCTGCCTCCCAAATCCTTTACAGAGCATGCACAAACTGCAAAAGAGAGAGAAGGGGTCAGCAGATAAACCTCCCTTACCAGGTATACCCAGCATGTTAAAACAAAACCATAGACCTATTAAGTCTGGTCACCAAAACTTAAGAAAAGTCAAGGCTTGTGAAAGAAAAAAAAAATCCTTAGATGCATTTTGGAAGCAGCTTTCTAGTAGTCTTTAAAAAGCTCAAAATGTTTTTGTTTACCTATGGAAGACTTACTTGACCTAGTTGTTTCATTTCACATGTGTATATTATTAGTTTTGAATAAAAAGATCGTTGTGTCATGTTGAACTGCTCTCCTTTTTTGTGGTGTAGGGACCTAGATATATTATTCTCATGTTATTTCTTCCCCCCAGTACCAAGATTATTATGAAAGGAGTAATGCCCAGAAATACATCCACTTGTTAAACTGAGGCATATCTATATATGTATGTGTGAGCGCATATACTCATAACACTCAGTGCGTCTGATTAAGTTATATATTCCATAAAAGCTCATGCTGTAATAAATTTGTTCTTGTTTAAGGTGCTACACGTGCCTCTTGTTTTAGCACCAGGCGAAACTGGCTACCCTGTTCGTCATTGTTCCTGGCTGTGATCTGTGAAATGAGTCTTCTGAGGCCCTGCCTTGCCAAGAATTCGCCTTGCTAGTTCTTCTTGTTTTCAAAGAAGCTGGCCATTGTGACATAGGCTTCTTCTATATTTGGCACCCTACTCTCACTGTTGGTGTAAGTGTGATGACAGGCATCTGCCTCAGATCCAGACAACATGATGGTGTCCACTGAAGAAGTAGAACAGCTGCTGAGGGCATCGCTATTGCTATGTTGGCTTCCAGCGCTACTCTCCTCACTCTCATGATACAGGTTGGCAGTGATAAAGGTGTTACTTCCAGTAGTTGGGTTACTCCTGCCCAAACATCTGTTCAGCATCTCAGCTGGCCACATTCCTTCATATGCCAGAGGTAGCTTCAGCCAGCCGTGATTGAGAAGAACCATGTCGTCCTTTTGCTCCGGCCCATTCCCAGGCTTCTCCGGAACAGCAGCATCCCAAGGCAGAACTGCAGGTTGAAAACAGTCCAGTTTTGGTTTGGCCTGAATGCTGTCCACTTTATGAATGTGAACATATCCCAGGTTCTCAGGACTGAAGAAACTTGCATCAGAATTCTATAGAGATATATAGAGAGATTTAGTGTGATTGGAGGACAAGATTATTGTTCAGCCAGTTCAGAGACACTAAGGGCCTTTCTGCACTACACCGTTATAGTGCTATTATTCCACTTTCAACATCCTGTGAAATTCTGGGGTTTGTAGTTGAGGCCAAAGAGCTCTCTGGCTGAGAACTCTAAATGCTTCTCCTTAAACTGCAAACCCAAAGATCCGATAGGGTGTTGGAAGTGGAATAATAGCACTATAACAATGTAATGCGGAAAGGCCCAAAGGAGAAAGAGACTTTAATTGTGCAGTTCTGCCTCTAACTGCAGACAAATCCCCTCCCACTAGTTTCTTTCTTTTTTATTATTATTATTATAAAGAAAAAGGAACAATACATAACAGAATAAAACAAAAACACCACATGAATAACATAAATGTCAAAAAGAGAAAAATTACAACACAAATAGTTTACATTACTATTTCTCTCCAGATCCTTTATCATCATATACTTATTCAACATATTATATATCATACTGATTATATATTTTTATTTCATGTATCTAAATCTCATTCTTCTTGCACTCATTATTGTTATAGTAATTTCATTCTTAAATCTATTCTTTTCAACTATATTTAATCTATTGCTAATACTATATATATATGATCCTGTTATTAACCATAAACCCTAACCCTAAACGTGAACCCATTCCCAGAGCCAATTATATTTCAGCTTATTCTGCTTTCCAACATTGTCATTCTTCTTGTGGAGGTGTGAGACTTCCCTCTTTTGTTAAAGCCTTTTCTACAAATATTTTCCATATTGCTTCAAAGTCATCCCTTTTCGTTATCCCTTTTTTAGCCTTGATTCGACATGTCAACTCGTCATTAATCACAATTTTCCACACTTCTTTATACCAATCCTTTATTTGAAAATCTTCTTCCTCCCACTAGTTTCCATCAGCACAAAAGATCTTTTCTTTCCAAGGCACATTGTAACCAAGTCCCAACCAATGTCTTACAATGTCTTGTAATGGAAGAAGAAAAAACGCAAACCTTTCTTAGTTTTTCGCACAGTTTATCCAGAGCCTTCTCATGAGTAGGGAGTGTGGGCCACACAATGGGCTTGATTCTGGCAAAGGATACAAAGCAGTTACAGTTATGATGAGGTACATGCTTACAATGTCATCTGTCAATGAGCGTTGTGGTATACCAGCAGCAACATAGCAACATCTCGTCCTTTGTCTCAGGTAGCAGAATATGTTGGTCTGGCCCTGTCAACAGAGCTTGCACGAGCAAAGATTCCAGCAATATCGTGTGATCTCACTGGTATTTTGAAGGCACTTCTCTGAGGACAGTGAGGGAGCATTTTCATTACCTAAGTTGTTCTCTCCTTTTTATACTCTCTCTCTCTTGCCGTCCTTGCCAAAGCGGTGAGTGGCTACACGTGACAAGTACAACGGGCAGGGAACAAAAAATGAGGAGAGAGAAACAGGAAGAGGAGTCTGTGGGTCTTTCCACGCTACACTGTTATAGTGCTATTGTTCCATTTTCAATATCCTATGGGATACTAGGGTTTGCAGTTTAGGGAGGGGCATTTAGAATTCTCAGCCAGGGAGCTCTTTGGCCTCAGGAAACTGGAAACCCCAGGATTCCACAGCATGTTGAAAGTGGAATAATAGCACTATAACAGTGTAGTGCAGGAAGGCCCTATGTCAAAATGCTGTCTCAGAAATATGGACAACAGGCAAGAAGAGAGATGAAAGAGGAAATGGGTGTAATTATGGATGGGAAAAAAAGAGAGGGGAGAAGTTTGAGAAGAGAGAGAGAGACCCACTGAAAGTGAAACAGGGAGAGAAAAACAAAAGAATCAGAGGGAAGGTGTCCACAGCCATGACATTCAGAGCTTCTAAGAGGAAGTAGATGGAGAAAACAGGACACCAAAGATCATAACAATGATGAAAATATTGGAGAAGAGGAAGACCTTGGCCATTTCTGCACTATTGGAGAAATATTGGAGAAGAGGAAGACCTTGGCCATTTCCTATTTTCAACATCCTGTGGAATCCTGGGGCTTGCAGCTTAGGCAGGGGCCTTTGAGGATTCCATAGAATGTTGAAAATGGAATAATAACACTATAACAATCTAGTGCGGAAATGGCCCTTGAAAGAGATGAGCAGATAGGGAAGAAAGGAGGAGGAGGGAGGGAAGAACGTGGACGGAGGCGGTTTGTTTTTGTCTGTACCAACTGTCTTTTCACTAGATAGATTTTGTTCCAATAAAGGATGGCATTTTACAATGCAGAGAAACAGAGGCAACTTGAGAGTTTTTTTAAAAAGACATTTATTTTCCTAAGGAACAGAACTTTTAAAAACTTTTTTTAAATAAAGTGGTTGGGGTTGGGTAGAAACTAAAAAAAGATTTTGCTTTGGTATTTATTATTCCAAGGATAGCTCAATTTACACGGCTCTGATGTGTGTCATTGTTTATGAAATAAATGAATTTAAATGGAAAAAAATTAGTGGTTTATCTATCATCTTCTAGGTGTTGTTGCTGCTGCTGTTGCAGGCATCAAGCAAGAGAAGGAAGGACCACTGGTATTCATTCCTGGATGAAACAATGTCATACACTGGTATGTATATAAAATAGCAGTAAACCAAGAAAGAGGAACAGTTGCTGGTGAAGTCAAATCTTGCTGCCGTAAAACATGCAGCCATGTATGTTGAATAAGCTCCTTGGCCAATGTGGAACAACATTTTAAAGAAAACCTTACTCAGAGAGGCAATCTTCTAGGTACCTTATATTTTCATACAACAACAAAGAATGTGCTTGGGTTTTTTTGAATGTGTTGTGAAAGTGTTTTGAATCTGTTGGGTTTCTTTTCAGTTTCATCTCAGGATTTCTTTATTTCTCTTTTGTCTTTCAGACTGTACGTGCCAAGAAATGGAAGGAAATTGTGGAAGTCAGCAGAAGGAAAAAGGAAATTCAAAGCAGCAGCAAAGTGATGGCCCACCAAGAAGCAGGAGATAGTAAGCAGTCCCAGGATCACTGCTGAAATATTTGTTTCTTCTAAATATTTCTGAGAATATTATTCTTATTGCTTATTGTTTCACAAAATAATATTTTACAGTAATGTATGCAAAATTCTGATGTTTTATTGTGGGATATGATTGGTGAGAGCCAGACTATGACCCTGGAGACCAGGGTTTGATTCCCTGCTCAGGCATGGAAACCCAGTGGGTAACTTTCAGCCCCAGAAAATCCTGTGATAGGGTCAGAAGCAACTTAAAGGGACACAGCAACAACAATTGTTGATCAGAGCTGGGATGGGTCTGCTTTTTAGTTAATGGTTAAAGATAAAACTTTTGCTTTCATGCACCTTCTCTCTATGTTGCATCTTAGGCCCTTTTTCTGCATGGCAAAAGGGTGCCTGGAGTGTCACGCGACTGTGAGGAGCGATCTGCACGACGCACTCACAATCATGCGACGCTCCAGGGTAGGGCAGGTGCTGCTCGTGCACTTTTTCATTTTTGGCTTTTAGCCGAACGGCGTTCACTTGCCGTGCATGCGGAGCCTCCAGAGCCACACCGGTCGTGCTTCCTGCCCCAGCGCAGCCTGGGAAACTCCCAGGCTGCATTGCAGAAGGAAGAGGCGGGGCTTTCGCGGGAGCAGGCAGCTCGTGTGGAGCTGAAGCAGCAGGGACGCGAAAGCCTCTCGCCAGAGGCTGCTCGCGCAATCCCCGCACCCCAGTGCCGGAAAAAGGTAAGATGCTGAAAGGGTCTTAATGTTAATTCGCTTTCAGTGTCTGGGTGAGAAATAGATCCCCCCCCCAATTTCAGCATCCTACTCTGTTTCCTTCTGTCCCAAACTCAAATCAGATTTGGGAAAGGAATGGAAATATGGATGGGATTATACATCAGGTTTCCAATATGGTTTTTAATTCAGTAAGGTAAAATAAATTTAAATGCCAGATTACAATTAATGGCATTAAAATGAATTCAGCCCTTTTCAATATCAATGCAATGTTATTAACAAAGATTTTTAAAAACTTTTACTGTAATTGTAATGTACTGCCACATCCCAGCTAACTTTCAAATCTCTGGGGTGGTGAACACAGCAGACAAGTACTTCTCTGAAACAATACTTTGACTCTCTCACAAGGGAAGTTAGGTCAGCTCCAATTTTGTTGAATTTCTGGCACATAGTTAGACCTATATTCTTTCACGGCCTTTGTATTCTTCTATGGCCTTTGTAATTTTAAAATCTGGTTTTTAAAAGTGGCTTTAAATCTGTTTTTAAAGAATGTCTGCACTTCTCTTTGGGGCCTCAGTGAGCAAAACAACATTTAGTAAATATAATATGCACAAAATGTGTTTAAAATTACCTGTTTTTCCAAA
Organism: Cyclura pinguis; assembly: GCA_030412105.1. Classification (NCBI taxonomy): domain Eukaryota; kingdom Metazoa; phylum Chordata; class Lepidosauria; order Squamata; family Iguanidae; genus Cyclura; species Cyclura pinguis. Next base: position 331,590,520 of record CM059600.1, read on the forward strand.
ACACTGGGATCAAAGAAATTAGAATGAGCAGCAGGAGGAAACCCACAATAGATACTATAATCACGATAATGGTATAATCATCTAAGGAAACAAATAGTGTATATTTAAATATTTGCTTATGCATATCTAAGGAAAGAAATAATATATATTATTTAAATATTTGCTTATGGATTCTAGACAAGCTAGATGTGACATAGAGTCATAAAGTCATAGGGTGATAAAATCATACAGTTGGAAGAGACCACAGGGGCCATCTAGTCCAACCCCCTGCCATGCAGGAAGCCACATCAAAGCACTCCCGACAGATGGCCATCCACCCTCTGCTTAAAAACCTCCAACGAAGGAGACTCCACCACACTCCGAGGCAGCATAGTCCACTGCTGGATAGTTCTGACCATCAGGAAGTTCTTCCTGAGGTTCAGGTGGAATCTTCTTTCCTGCAGCTTGAATTCATTGCTCCTTGTCCTAGTCTCTGGAGCAGCAGAAAACAAGCCCGATCCCTCCTCAACATGACGTCCCTTCAAATATTTAAACATGGCTGTCATGTCCCCTCTTAACCTTCTCTTCTGCAGACTAAACATACCCAGCTCCCTGAAACATATGTAAACGGATGGGGGGGGTGTCTTTGTACCAGGGCTTCCAGTGGCCAACCGCCAGCAACTTTGCCACCTCCTGTTTCACCACCAGTACAACCCTCATCCTTCAGCAAGCCTGGCTCTGTGGGTCAAGGATGCTCTCAGGACTGATGTACTGTCCTAAGTAATGTTACCCATCCATACAAATGACTGAAGCTCATTCATTATTATGAGCACTGAGAAGAAATGCATATTCCCGAGTCTAGATTCATGATCTAGTAAAATTCACTTCTGTTTTGGTAGATAGCAACTGAGGAGAAAAAGTGGAATACATCACTTTTCTTTACTGAGGATGAACAGCCCCTTTTTGCCTTGGACGTTATCAAAGGGTCTTAATCACGGTATACTATGGGCATAGGACTACTGAAAATTCAGTAACTTTTCTTACTGGTCCTTTGTCTTGTAGCCTTGTCAAGCCATAATAATGATTTGTACACCTACCCTTCATTCCAGAATCCAGAGGTCCAAGCCAAGAAAAACTCTGTCCTCTCTTCCAACAGAGAACAATTGAGATCCTATACTGGGAAGGATACTGTAAAGTTCCACCATGGTGGAACCATGGTATGTCTCTTCACCGCTCTCCCACAGAACTCATTTTCCTTCTGCAGCCCCACCCCTGTTCCACCTTTTAGTGGCTAGTGGAGATGGCTGAGAAGCATCAGACTGTGTGACTGTAGCCAGATGCACAATGATGAAAGCATCCTCCAGGATCTCTAAGACCATTTCTGCACTAGATTGTTATAGCACGATGATTCCACTTTCAACATTCTCTGGAATCTTGGGGTTTGCAGTTTCAGGAGGGGCCGGCTGCCATTAAGTCCTCCAAAGGGGTTGGAAGACAACACCATTCTTATGTGTCTGGCTATTGTTACATAACCAGATGCTTCTCAGCAATCTCTCAGTCTTCACTGGGCACAAAACAGCCATGTTGGGGTGAGGCGGGATGGAGGCAGCAAGTAAAAGGAAGGTTGTTGTGGGAGGAGGTTGGTTGCTGAACAAAGGATATGGTGAATTCTGGGCTCCACAACAACAATAACAAGAACAAAGAAAGGCACACCAGGCATAAGTTGGACTTATGCCTGCATACGTTACTAACAGAGTGCCAACTTAGGATTCCTAGGTCTCAGGTCATAGATACAGTCACAGGATATTACTATACTTTCCTGGATCTTTGTGTGGGAAGATAAAACTCAGGGCAAGCAGCCCTGAAGGAGGAGAAAGACTTCCACCTAAACATTAGGAAGAACTTCCTGCTGGTAGGAGCAGTTCAGTGGTGGAATACACTGCCTCAGAGTGTGGTGGAGTCTCTTTCTTTGGAGGTTCTTAAACAGAGGCTGGATGGCCATCTGTCAAGAGTGCTTTGATTGTGTATTTCTGCACGGCAGGGGGTTGGACTTGATGGCCCTCGTGCTTTTTCCGTCTCTATGCTTCTATGGCACAATGACTGTTTTTTATGTAAGAGGTGGCTTTAAGGCCTGTCTAGCCACCTCCATCTCCTCTCAGCTGGCACACTGGCTCAGCACAAAAAATGTGTGCATATATGTCAACACTTCAAACAGCCAGGAGAGAGAGAAGGAGAATGGGAAATTGGGGCACATGCATTTGGGTCCACCATGGCTTTTGATGTAAGGTAGGATGTGGAGCACCCACATAAGTAATCAGTGAGTAGGGAAGGAAGTAAAACAGTAATCATTACCTTTAACAGAAATCAGTACCACACAATAATTGGGTGGCAACATAAATATCAAATCAAAACATTTCAGTCAGGATGTGATGAACTTCAGATTAAACTCTCTACAGGGTTCCCCAGTGTTTTGTTGGCTTATTTTTCAACATTCCACTCTCTGGAATGCTGTAAATTGTAGACACGTACCATTCCCTCGATGCAGGATAAGCGCTTTCCTCAGTTCTTTGTCCTCTTCCCTTCTTCCTGTAGGGAACATGAGGGAATTATGGAGGCAAGTTCCCAAGCAAGCCTCTATAATTCCTTCATGATCCCTATAGGAAGAAGGCAAGAGGAGAAGAACTGACGGAAGACTGCAGGTAGGGACGGAGGGGTGATAGGGGAGGTTCGCCCTGGCGGCAATGTTTTTGGGGCATCTCAGCTTGTAGCCACGCCCTCATGCACTGCAGTCACACCCCAATACACCACGGCCACGCCGCATGCACCGTGGCCACTCCCCCATGCTATAGACCCTCCTCCTCTCGCCCCCCCCGCACGCACTCCATGTTCTGCTGCTGGAAGGCTGGCTTGCACTTTTCAACCAATTCTACTTTCTGACAGTGCTCTGGTCCCTAATCTGTCAGATAGGATTGCCTAAGAAGGTTTTGATGCCTGTTTCATATTTATCTCTCATATACGTAAGGATATAAATCTTGCTTAGTTTTCAAAACAAATGTAAAACCCCCCCAAAACTACTCACTTATTTTATCTGGGGTCTTTTGGTATTTAGAAGGGCTCCATTCACTCCACGTGCCTTTGAAATATTCTCCATTTGGCTTGGAGCGTACTCTCATCTCATATGTTGCTCCTCGCTGAAGCTCTTTCCCCAGAAGTCTGTATGGTACATATGGAAATTTCTTGGTCTAAAACAGGGAAATAAAAATGTCTTTCCAAAAGTCGGAAAACAAAACCACATTTAGAACTAGTACATTTTCATTCATCTGTCTGTATTTCTTTATTTAATTTATTCAATTTAAAGCCCACCTTTCTTCTGAGATAGGATTCAAGGCAGCTTACAATGATTTTTGAAAGATTAAAATAAAATATTCATTTTCAGAAGTTAAAAAAAGAATTAAATAACAATACTATTTTTAAAAAGGTAGTTAAAAGAGTTAGGAAATATTTAAAACAATTGCCAGTAAAAGATTAAAAATAATATAGCAGTGATGTATTTAAGTCTTTTACTCCAAGTCTTAAGTCAAGTCTCAAGTCCTTGAAGATACTTTCAAGTCAAGTCTCAAGTCAAGTCTCAAGTCTGGAAGCCAACTTTATACCCCAACCAAAATTCCAGAATTATTGGATAGAGTGAAATAAATTCAGTTTTAACAATTTAAGCAGAATCGGCTCTCCACACTTGCAATTTTGCCAGCTGCAGCTTCGGAAAGGGGGAATAGGATCCTATCTTACTCCCCATTACTGAAGCTTCAAAAGCTTTAAAAGGAAGGATCCTTCTTCCTCAAGCCCGTCGCCTAACACATTTGCTGTTCCCCTCTGCGAAATGCACCCTGCACTCTGGGGGCGAATCTTCTCTTTTGCTCTTAGGAAATGTTTTAGAAAGCTCCTCTGATATGCAGTGGGAACAGGCTGCCAATCAGACATCAAGCCTGTCTCAAGCCTAATGCCTAACTTGTTTGCTGTTACCCTCTGAGAAATGCATCCACACTTTGAGCTTGAGAGAGATTGTCATGTGACCAATAGGCAAAAAGAGATGGAGGCGTTGTTCAAAGTCGTAAGGTTTCTGGATGAATGTGTTATGTTACTGAACCAAGGGCATCAAGTCAGTCATTAAAAATATACAGGTCTCAAGTCAAGTTGAGTCAGTGCATCATTTATGGCCGAGTGGAGTCCAAGTCCAATCACTGAAGCGACTTAAGTCTGACTTGAGTCCGAGTCTATCGACTTGAGTCTACATCACTGTAATATAGCATGCCACTTCTCTCTCTCGATCTCTCTTTCTCTCTCTCACACAAGCTACTGCTTCATTAAAATTCTGAGGCCTGCCTGAAGGAAAATGTCTTCTCCTACCAGCAGAAAGAGAGCAAGGAGGGGGCCAGCCAGGCCTCCCACAGAAGAGATTCCACAGCCTGTGAGGAGCCACTGAGAAAGCTGAGAAGGGTCTCTTTGGTGTCCGTACCAAACACCTATGAAGGTGGTGGGACTGAGAGAAAGCCCTCCCCTGAAGATCTTAAAGCTTGAGTTGGCCTGTATAAAGAGATACATGCTGGAATCCTATATGACTTACGTTACATATCCTTACGTATACCTAGCTACAAAGCAGAAGCTACGTTGCAGAGGTGCTAAGAAACCCCTTTACTGAATTGTGAAGATGTGTAACGGGAATCTGGCAAGAGCACCCAATCCACATTGGGACCAGTGTGCTTCAGTGCACAATGCGTATTGGTGCACAATGTGCATCAGTGTAGAATGTGCATTGATGCAAAAAGCACATCACTGTGCATTGCACATCACTGCACAATGCCCATTAGTGCATAATGCACCATGGTGCATATTGTGCTCCAATGCATTGAAGGGCACTGATATGCATTGCTTACCAGTATGAATCATGCACCAATGTGCATTCCTCACCAATATGAATCATGCACCAGTGTGCATTGCACACTTTGCTGGCTCTGCTACATAGTAATGGAACAGCAGCCCTCTAGTGGATACAGACATTACACAAAAGCACGATTCTAATTTTCCACAGATGTAGGTCCACTTATAAAGATGTAAGTCCCCAGTAGGATTCTGGTGACTATCTTTCAGATAGTCTGGATCCAAGTAGTAAAGATCTTTTGAGGTCATAACCAGTATTTTGATTTCTGTCCAGAAACAGACCAGAAGCCAGTGAAGCTTTTTCAGCAGTGAGTCACATGATCCCTGTAATCAGCCCCTATCAACAGCCTGGCTGCAGCATTTTAGACTTGCTGAAGTTTCCAAACAAAAAGGCAGCCCCACATAGAACATATTACAGTAGTCCAAATGGGATGTAATCAAGGCGTGTGGCACTGTAACTAGATTTGAATTTTCAAGAAACAGGCACAGCTGGCACACTAGTTTTAACTGTGCAAATGCACTCCTGTCCACAGCCAAGAGCTAAGCATCCAGACTCAGATGTGAGTCCAGGAGTATAACCAAGCTGTGAACCTGAGATTTCACGGGGTATGAGAGATCCAGCACAGGTTGAATACCTGTTCCCTGATCTGTCTTCCAGGTAAATAGGAGCACTTCTATCTTGTCTGGATTAAGTTTCAATTTGTTCACCCTCCTCCAGTCCAATACTGAGAGAAGGCACTGGTTTAGTACAAAAACAGCTTCTTTGGAATAGAAACATACAAAAAAGAGATAGAATAATGTATTTATATACATTCTTAAGGGAGTATATAGTATCCCCAAGTTTTTTTCTTTTTAATCTTTGAGAATCCTGCTAGTAGAGGGAGATCAGTTTATTTCAAGCATATTTTCTTGGCATTTGAAGTATAATATAATCATATCTATTCATTGTTGTTCAACTTATGTCAACTCTATGAATGAGAGATCACCAAGACACCCTGCTATTAACACTCCTGTTCAGGTCTTGTAAACTCAGGGCCATGGCTTCCTTGGATGAGTCTCTCTACCTGTGTTGTGGTCTTTCTCTTTTCCTACTTGTTTCCATACTTCAACCATTATCATCTTTATAATGAGTCATGTCATCTCATGATATATCCGAGGCACAATAGCTTAGTCATTTTGGCCTCTAGTGAATATTTACTTTCACCAAGTATCTAACATCACTAGAACAGGGATGGGGAATTGTATTAGGTGCAGGGGTCAATCTTCTGTTCCTGTAGTTGTCCTGGGCCTGTGTAGACTGCCAAAAATGCTTAAAAATTGTAGGAGTGGACCTGAAAGTGGATAGAAGTCCACTTCTGGTTTTGGCAAACGGGTGCAATCTATTTAAAAGGTGAATTGAACAGTATAGACTACAATAATCCTTACTCCTATTTTACCACTGAACAACAGAAATGGCTCTTCTTGACTCAGTTCTATCACAGGCTCAGTCATGCCTAGAGGTTAGGAAAGCTACTTTTGGGACTACAGCACCCAGACCCCTTCTAGGAATTATAGTCTCTAGCCACACACTAAAGAATTTGTCTCCCCCAGCCTGCATGATCACACACGGAGGGGGGCGCTTTTGCTGGGCTCCCATGAAGAGACACCACACAATCACCATGCGACAAGGGTCGTGCAGTGGGATGGCAAGAGGGCGGCGGAGCCAGCAGCCCCCTTTTAGGGCTATGCCACCCCCTCCTCAGCCTCTTTGTTTGCAATCCACCCTCACACCCTATGGTTTCAGTGTAAGATTACTGGTCACTTCGGGGTAGGAATATTTTCCCTCCCATAAAACAGTGTGTGTGGGGTGCCTAACCTACACTGTGCCAGGGGATTGGACAATTGGCTTCACAGGGCGGTGTCCTAAATAGGCTTTTAAATAGGTCTCCAAGGCTGGGGGGGGGGGTCTGAGGGTTTTGGTGAGTACCTATGGCACCCTTTGGTGTAGGATAAGAGCTGTCCCTGCGGCAGGCCCACGGCTGACCCTTACAGCGGTGGTCGTGAGACGGGGGGGGGGGTGTTTGGTTTCAGAGGCTCGCCTTCCAGAAAAGGGTCAGCTGAAGTTAGAACCCAGCCTCATGGCTCCTCTGCAGGGCCTGGTACTTAGCCCAAGGGGGCTGGGGAAGAGGTCTGGAGGTGACCCTTGCCTTAGCCTCCCCATTCTGTCGACCCCTCTTTCTCAGTTCACAAGTTCAACACCAAGTTCAACATCAAGTTCAAAGTCAAGTCCCAAGTTCAAATTCACATACTAGCTTTATGTTAATTAGCCATACATTAATAAATTGCCCTAGTTCAACCTAAGCCCTGTGTGTGGTCTCTTCATTTCATGAGTTAGACAGCAAAAACTATGGTTCAATGGTAGAGCACGTGCTTTGCAAGAAGAAGAGCCTAGGTTCAATAACCTGCCTCTCAAGATAAGACTGAGACTGTCAGAAATCTGTGGAGTCAGTGTCTGTCATTGTGGACCATAATGAGCTAGTTGGTTTGATCTAAGATTAGGCAGCTTCCTACACTGTGGTATTATTAACATACATGAGCACAACCCAAACCCAAGCCAACATTACTTTTCCCTGGGCCTTTGTGCTGTGAACTGTTTTTCTATCCCATGCATTGTTCTTTATAATTTTACTATCTCATGTGTTTCTTGTTTAGCAGTGCTAGTAGAGTAGTATGGGACTGGGCCAGAGACCCAGTGGAGTGTGGTAGTCTGAGCGTTGGACTACGGCCCTGCAGACCAGGGTTTGATTCCCCACAAAGCCATGGAAACCCACTGGGTGACCTTGGGCGTGTCACACACTCTCAGTCCCAGAAAACCCTCTTAGGTTTGCATTAGGGTCACCATAAGACAGAAAATACTTGAAGGCACACAATAACAAACAAATGGGACTGGACCACATAGGGGAATTCTCGCATTGTAACAACAGCATGGAAATTGTTCCACAGAAGAGAATGGCTTAAGAATGGGAATTGCCATGCACTGAGCACTCAAATCTAAAAGAAAAGTTAAGCTATGGTGCATACTTTCAGTTCTGATCATTTCAGTGGGATCCAAATGCAACTAAAGTCTTGCTATCAGCTGAAGGGCAGACTTTAAACTATCCCTATTGAGATTCAAAAAGTGGAGCGATCGTACTCAATTTTGCTCAATTAAAACTATACAATCATACTCACAGTCCAGTCTGTGTTTTCTTGTCGATAAGCCAATTCATGCACTAATTTGCCATGAAGGGTTGAACCTGGTACATGCAGAGTTGAAAACTCAACAAGGTACTCATTTGCCTTTTCCTTGTATGTAATTTTTAAACCAAATGGTGTTTCAGGTTTAACTGTAAATGACAACATAAAGAGAAATCCAATCAGCATAACAATAACAATGAACTGTCCCCTTAAACAGGTTAAAGCTGAGAAGGTAGATTGTGTACATTTCCTTGAAATGCAGCCACAGAAGTTGGGGGCAGACTGAAAGGCATCTTCTGCAATGGCCACCATGTCATCCTAGGTGATGGTGTCAAGGATAAATGAGAATTTCATTTCATCTCATTTTTAAATAAGAGTTTGCCAGAATTTGGAAACCTTTTCATTTTGATGACAGAAGAACCTGAGACTAGGACAATTTCCACACTAGCCTATTATAGTGCTTTTATTCCACTTTCAACATCCTGTGGAATCCTGGGGTCTGCAGTTTAGAGAGAGGCTAAACTGCAACTAAACTGGAACTATCAGATTTTTGTCCACTCATGCCCAAGCCTTAGTGTGCTTAATTCTTAAAAGTCTGTTTCAATTAAGGTCACCAGCACCAGCTCCTCGTCTTTAAAACCTACAAGGCAGGGGAATCTAAGTTGGTCCTTTCTTGAATGCTAAAAATAGTTGTACTTCTTGAATTTAGCCATGCAAACGGGAGCAAATTTTCTTGCAGGTTGTTTTTTACCCAGATTTGCAAAATTCTGCATATTTGGGCGGAAAAAAGAACTTGGAGTTTACAAACATGTGGAAGCAGCAGAACTATTCCTCCATCTTTATCTGGTGACATACATTTCAGTTTCATTCCTCCTTTCCCCTGATTTGCAGTTCTGTACTCTAAGAATGGTTTCTGTTTCAAAGCTTTGCCCAGAGAATTTAAATTATGAGATGATTAAGAAAAATGTAAACGTGGGCTGAAATTCATGATTGCAGTTACAAATGCATAACCTAGAGTTATGCATTCATAACTGATTCATATTCACGATATCTATGTATTCATAGTGTAGGGAACACACAGGGGTTGTAAAAGTCCCCCAGTCATGATTTGGGCAGCGGCTTAACTAAAGCCATTTCCTCACGAGGCTGTTATAGCGCTATGATTCCACTTTCAACATCCTATGGAATCCTGGGGTTTGCAGTTTCGGGAGGGGCCGACTGGCCCCTCCTGAAACTGCAAACCCCAGGATTCCATAGGATGTTGAAAGTGGAATCATAGCGCTATAACAGTCTCATGCGGAAATGGCCTAAGTAGCTGAGTTCGAATCTTCATCATGAATAATATTAATCACATTCTATTTCTTATATTAAGAAATGTTATAGAATTAAGATTATGAGGTTATTAAACAAAATAGGCCAAAATCCTGCAGCAGGAGACATTGTCATAGCTGCAGCTCATGATACTAACTCCCAAAGCATACCTATGAAACCAGGCATGTGAAACCTATGAAACCAGGTGGAAGTCCCTGCTGCTGCCTGTTTCAGAGTGCCTTGTTACTGGAAGAGAGCTGGCTGCATCATTGGTCAGCACCCTGCCCTCCACACCTCAAATTCAACTGTTCGGGGTCTGCCTGGGTCCAAAGGCAGATTTTGAGAAGCAGTTATATAAATACAAAAGCCAAGATCATCCATGCCATAGTATTTCTGATTTCTATATATGGTAATGAAAGTTGCATAGTGAGGAAGCATGAAAAAAGTAAACTAATTTGAAATGTGGTGCTTGAGGAGAGTTCCACAAACACTTTCAACAGCCAAAAAGGTAAATAAACGGGTCCAAAAGGATCTTAAGTCTGAATTCTCAGTAGAAGCCAAAATGATTAAACTGAGGACATCATACTTTGGACATATCATGAGATGACATGACTCATTAGAAAAGAAAATAATGCTTGATAAAGCTGAGGGTAGTAAGAGAAGAGGAAGCTCACATTGTGTGTTCATACGTTCATCTTGCCTGTGGAATTATGGAAACATCACGAATTTCACAGGATTTTCTTAAGGCAAGGAATATTCAGAGGTGGTTTTGGCAGTTTCTTCCTCTGAAATATAGCCTTTAGCACCTGGTATTCATTGGTGATCTCTCATCCCAGTGCTAACCAGGGCTGACCCTGCTTAACTTCCAAAGTCAGATGGGATCTGGTGTCTTTAGGGTACAAGTGGATAAACTCAGTCAAGGAAGTCATAGGTTCGAGTTTGCAAGATGTCAACAGTACTGTTAATAACAGATTATCCTAGAGGTCTCTCATTCCTAGGGTGCCATAGGTTGAAGCTGACACACAAATAAGTTTTACAAACCATGTCATTTTGAGAGCACTCATCTGATTTCTTAAAAGACGTGAGGCATTTCTCAAACATTCAACATGAGTTCAGAAATTCAAGCACACTCTCCCCATTGAAATGGAAGGGGACTTATGTGGCCAACGGGCTATCTGTGGTCCTCTTGTGGCATGGGGTCCCATGGATCTCAAGCCTCTGATGTCCCCCCTGTTTTTCACTGAAAAACATGTTATTTTTATCTGAAGAATGTTCACCTTCATTTCCAAGTGCTTAGAATGCCTTATAATGCTGTTTTGGTCTATTTCCCCAAAACAGCAAGAACCGCCCCACAAGTGCCCGTTTTACTAAAGCTGGATGCACTGCAACAGACATCCTCAGGGATGCTCAGAGGTCCTCAGGATGTCCCTGAGGATGACATTAGTGTTGAGTACCCCACTAAAGGAAAATAGCTGGATGCATTTCTGCTGCTCCACCTACTCTCCACCGACGTGGAAATGCCTGTCTTAAGGTGGGCTGCTGCACTGAAAATGGGGGTTTGGGAGAGCATTTTGGTTGCTCTGTGGTTGGAACAGAATTCCGATCTCTGCAATGGGTAAAAAAAAATGTGTTACGATAGCATTAGTTGGACTGATGCCATCGTAACTCACTAACACAATGCCAGCCATATTGTGTAATACGTGTGTTTATGCATGGAAATATTTTGAGTTCTATCTATGCTGCAGCTGCTGCTGTTTAACTGTTACTGCTGACCACCCGTTGTACTCTTCTGGCAAAGTTTAACAGAGAACAGTGTGAGTGGAGGAACATATGTGGATGCTTGTCCATCTGGACGTACAAACCTTGATACTTAGGTGTGTGGTGAGCTTCTCTCTGTATTTAGGTGACCTGCAGCTGTTGGCCTGCAACTGCTGCTTCTCCTTTGCACACTCCACAAATTTGCACCCTGGAAAAAGACCTGACGTATGCTTGATTTGCCTAGAGGCTTAAAATCCCTGCCTGAATAGGATGCACAATTTGGCAGAAGAAGCTATTATGGGTATTTGCCTCCCCATGATACTTTGGCTCATACTGAACAGATAAAGGTTTGTACCAGGGCAAGGCTATCCCCTTATAGTTTCCTCTACACCATGCATCACCATAGAGTAGAGGGATGGGTTAACTGAAAATAACTCGGACAAAGTCCCAAGAAACAGGAAAGAAAGGTGGAGTGGCTGAAAGAGTAGAACAGCCCATAAGTCTTTGTGTACATTTTGTATACAGGGATTCTATGATTCCCCACTCCTGCTTTCCTCTTCATCCTAGTTGACGTATGCTAAGAGTGGGATGTACAGGGAGAAGAGGAGTGAGAACAGTCTCTACTGAAACAGGAAATACAAGGACTCAGAAGGAGGCTAATAGTAGCAGCAGTAGCCAGATCAGCCCTAGAAACCCAAAGAAGGATACCAAGGCCAAAATGACCTCTTTTTGGGTCAGTGATGAGCCTGAACCCAGGCCTAGCATTTTATTCTTTGTCCCCCAACCACACAGAAGAGCACATGAGCGAAGTTGCCATGTCAGCACTATCCCAGGTCCTGAGATTTCAGAGCTGAAACCTGAAATCTAGGAATGACCCATTTTGACGTTACAATGTGTGAGCCATGGTGAGGTTACACTGGTGCAGCATCACCTTTACAATGTTACAGAAGGGGCACCCTCTGGTGATATAATTAAGCACAATAAGTTATGCATCTACCCAGTTACATATACAGCAAACCCTCAGTATCTGTGAGAGTTTGATTCCAGGACCCTCTGTGGATACCAAAATTCATGGATGCTCAAGTCACATTATGTACATTGGTGTAGTAGAATGGCCTCCCTTATATTGAATGACAAATATCAAAATCTGCTTTTTGAAATTTTTTAAAAAATATTTTGAAGCCATGGCTGGTGGAATCCATGGATGCAGAATTCACAGATATGGAGGGTCGACTGTAGTATACCATTAAACTGACAAACACCAAGTCTACGGTTCTTATCATACCATGCTGTTGTGCCATGTTATTCTATTAAAAAAAAACCCACTTCAGCTGTATTCACAACAATAGCTGACTGTTGATGCTGTGTATCCCGTCCTTCAGCCTAAAAGCCACCTAAGCCACTGATCTATCATGATAACAGAATGAAAGAATCAGGTGTTAAACTCAAAAAAAGTGTATATCTTATAGCTCTTTTTCAAATACAACTAAAACAATAAAACAATAAGCTAAAACAATGAGCTTCTATTCGCTACTGTATACTTAGGCCCTTTCCGCAGCTTACCTTTGTCCCGGCGGTGATGACGGCTGCAGCGCAATGGAGCTCTCCCCTCTGCACCGACTGACTTGGACAACCAGGAAGCACAATGGCCACACCTCTTCCTGCTGCAGCACAGCCAAGTATTGTCCCAGGCTGCACTGGGGCAAAAAGTGCAGCCATTGCATTTCCAGGACCTCCACAAGCAAGGTAAGTGCAGGTGTGCGGTGGGAGGGCAGCGCGATCACTGCTCATTGATGGGGAAAGCCCATAATGATTTGCAGTGCAATTGCTCTGCCTGGGGACAGGAGAAGGATGGGACCAAGATGACATCGTGCATAAGCATTATTCCTCCCTGTCCTTCTCCTGTTCCCATAGCGGGTTCAGTGCATTGAGCGGAAAGGGTCCTACTCTCAATACAAGCTGATTATCTTATAGAATAACATCTGTTTAGATCATGAATTCATAAAAATCGTTGTTCAATTTATACATCAAAATCATGCAAACTTAGGCCATTTCCGCACGGGGCGAGGGAATTGCTCCATGACGCTACTCACCGGAGTTTTGGGCTCCCTGGTCCGGTCCACGCTGCTCCGGAGCAGTGCGTGGCCGCCACTCCGCACTGCTCCGGGGATGAAAATGGCGGTTTCTGGTTGGTCGAGGCTCTCGATCAACCGCTGAAGCTCACCAGCCTAAAGCCCATCCCCAGCAGATCGCAGACTCGCACCAATGCGAGCCTGTGAATCTGCATAAGGGAGCAGGCTCGCACTGGCGCGCTCCATGCTTTTGAAAAACCTCAAGAAACAGGTTTTTCAAAAGCACACTGGACGACCACTTGGGGTCGTTCCAGAGCGGGCTGGGGTGCGGATCTGGGTTAAGTAGGTCCGACCCAGTCCTCTCCCAGGTGCAGACGTCCTCCCTGGAGGACGCTCTGCACTGTTTTAAAAACCCCGTGTGGAAATGGTCTTAATCATATCCACTCAAGCTGTGGGTGCATTACTCACAATTATAAACAACTGTTTATATTATACAGCAAGTGCATCATGGATGGTTGCTATTCATCACTAGGAGAAGTTTGACTTACTTTGTATAGAGACTTGAATCAGAGATTGAACTGTGCACTTGATACTTTTCTACTGTATAAAGCAAAGGTGCTTACCAAGCTAGTCAGTCGTTTCAGGCTGTCCTTTTCCTATACAAAAACCACTCCACCCATACTCATTAAGCTGTAACAGCACTGCTATGACATGACATATTAGCGCTACCACACTATTACCTTAAAAATTAAGAATAACTAAGAAAAAATATTTTTAAAGTAACACTGTGGTGTGTGGTATACCACAGGAAGGCAGCGAAAAGATTTTTGGAAAACATCCCTGTGCAGTAAAAGCATCTAAACAATGACTGTCAAAGGTTCACACTGTTCTTGCGCTATAACAGCAAAAGATTTATATTAAAACATTAGGGGAAAAAAATCTTAAAAAGAGTTCCAAAACAGTAGAGCATAGAAAACACAGTTATTCTCTCACAAGGTCTTGTCCTTCTTGCCCAAGCACCAGAATTAGTCTGAGACTTCCCCACTGGACTTTTCTTTGGGAACCTCCAAGGGAAGGACGATGAGACCACACCAATATTTTGCTCACTAATTGGCCGTGGAGCAGAATGAGACATCCACACTCAAACTGGTTACTGAATCATAGTGGCAAATGGGGTCATTGATAGATTATTTCCAGCATGAAAAGAATCACATTCCCATTTACTTACTGCACAACAACACTAGGAGACATCATGTGGTAAGGCTGAGACAAAAGTAGGACTAAACCGCTGCTATAACAGTATAAACATGTGGTGCGATAAGTTCCTCTGTAATGAATACACACAGATGCAGACACACTTTTCAAGGCAGTGCTCTCATCCTGAAATTCCTTCCCCACCACTAGAGAAAAGGGAGATGAGCCTGAGATCTGAGAACCCTAAACATGAGTCCTTCCTTAGATTATCCCAGTGCATGAGGTTTTTCTTTACTTCTTTTCATGTGTTTCATCAGCCAGGTTAGAATTGAGCTTGATCCTGTAGCAGAGGGTGGCTGAAGGTGTCTGAGGGAGGTCATGTATGATGGGTCAGATAGAATCTTCTCTCTTCCTTTTTTTTCTCTCCTTGTGGCAAGGTCATTCTCCCCACTGTTGTATAGCACTGACTGTTGTATAGCTGCTCTTCCTTGTTCAGGGCATCTTCCTCTCTCGCTCTGCTTGCTCACATTCTTCCCCTCTCGCTCCTCTCTGTGTGTGTTCCCTGCAGTAATTGCTCAAAGGCCAGCAAAGTCTGAGCTCAGCATGCAAAGAAGAGGCAGGCGTGGAGGTGGCAGCAGTGTTGACATGGGAAGACTCATCCACTACTTGTGCTGCTACATGGCTATATCAATTGGTAGAGCTCTGGAAACAGAAGTGTACGCATGTGTCCTGTCTCCATCAACTCTCCAGCTTCAGTGTCTTTAAACAGAGGCTGGAAGACATTTTCCAGAAATGCTTTCATTGGATATTCCTGTATGGTAGAGAATTGGACCTGATGTGGTCTCTTCCAACTCTAAGATTCTATGAATGGAGACAGCAGTGCTATCTTTTGCAAGCTTCAGCAGCCACTGCAGGGATTTTGTCAGCTAAGAGTGTCTGTTCAATTCTGCATGGCTGTAAGGGTTGAAATAAATACTACCTATTTGCTTCTGCACTGTACAAACCTGAAATCAGCGAACAGCCCTTCATTAGAACATGAGACCACACCAAAGCGTTTCCATTCCAGCTGATCATTTGGGCCTGCATTTTCTTTTGGGGGATTACGTAAGTACAATACAATCTATGGCCAGGAGGATTTTTAACGTTTTCTGATAAACCTTTCCTTAATTCTTAGATGTCTAGGTATAAGGGACTTCGATTTAGCAGTTGCCTAGTTCAACAGTTGCTAGAGATATGGCTTTCTTGTTCCCCATTTCACCATCATGTGGAACAACAACAGGTGAAGAATCTCATATATGTCCGCATAAGTGAACCACCCACCCATTGGTAGTGACTTTCATCTCCAAGGTAAATCCTGTCACTACACAGAGAACATTGTATGACCTGCTACCAAACACATGAAGTCTGCTTGCAGGGAACAAGTTGTCCCAATGCTGAAATAAATATGTCCAGCATAGGCCATTGTAGGTGATGATGACATATTGTGCCTCTGCTTGAGACATATTGTTGTTCATACCTCGTGAATACAGGTATACCTCAGTTAACAGAGTTGATGTGGTCCTGGGTATTACTTCTTTAACAGAAAATTCAGTACCAGAGGTAGAAATAGCATGAAAAGAATAGGAATAGGGGGTTTCTTCATCACAAAGAATAACAATAGTTCAAATGTTTTATCCAAAGCTATTGACATGCATATATTACAAAATGAAACATGGAGGTCAGATAAGCCTTGTGTGCAAGTAACCAGAAACATTTTGAATTTCTAGAGAACATCTGATGCAATGAATCTTTTACCAGCCCCCAGTTTTCATATGACTTGCAGTTTAGTGGTTAAACATATTGATCTATATTTCTTTAACAAGATGGAGTAGCTGGAGAATAGGCTTATCTGCTCTCTGCTTGTCTCCTAGGTTTGCTGCCCACATGCACAGGGGATTCTGTAGGCAGCTGCTGTTTGCCTTGCCTTTTGTAGACGGGGACACACAGCTACATAGGATCAGCTAGAATAGAGCCCCACTCTTTCCCAGCTCAGTCTTTCTTTATTGCATAGTTTACTGCAGCTATGCTGCTGTAATCTGACACTGAAAGTCTGTGTTTCTTCAGCCCTCCTTCACCATTTTCCCAATGCTGATGCTACTAAAAAACCTTTCAGCTAGACAGAGGTGAAGAGGAAAAGGGTGAGCTGGGTAGATGGGAAAAAGACTTTGTAAAAAAGGGCTTTGTTAACTGAGGCCCTTTTCACATGTTGGGGGGAAAATGGGTGAAAATGCCCAAAAATGGAGCTTGCCTCCAGCCGGGTAAGTCCATCACCGCTTGGAGCAGCGCGAGCTCGCTGCTCCACACTCCTCCGGCGTCACAGATGGCAGCTTCCGGTTGGCGGAGGCTCTCCACCAACCGGAGAACCTCGCCAGCCAGAAGCCCGCCCCCAGCAGATCTGCAGGCACACACTTGCGTGAGCCTGCAGATCCACTTTAGAGCCGGGCGATGGAGCGGCACGGGGCTGCACGCTCCGTGCTTTTTAAAAACCTCTAAAAAGAGGTTTTTAAAAAACACGCAGCCCGGCTAGTTCCGGCCGCTCCTGAGTGGATTCTGGTGTGAAACTACGAAAAGTAGTCCACGCCAGTCCACTCTACGGTGTAGACGACCTCCGTGAGAGGTCGCTCTACACCGTTCCCCCCCCCACATGTGAAAAGGGCCTGAGATATGCCTATACACATTAAACTCAGAAAATGACACAAAATGTGCAAATGATCATCTGAGCCTCTGTATGGAATAGATATTGCATAATTTTTATTTTCACACAACATCAGTTCAGGTTCTAACAAGAAACTCTGCAATGTTTTTGTTGTTACCAGTGAGGAATTGTTGCATTGTCATTCATGCCCACTAGTCATTTTTCAACATCACAGTCTCTATCACCATAATCTTTCAAATTGGTCCAAACCTCCTGCATCTGCACAGTGTAAGAGAGTATCCATCATAAATCACTTGTATGTTGTGGCTGTAATCTTTTGCAGTACTGCATTTGGTTGAAGCAGTCAGATTCTCTGCATTTTCAGGCTCTATTGTTCTGCATAGCTCTGCTGTTCATAATTTCTTGTAGTGTGTTCTTGTAAGTCTTCTGATAATAGCAGGATGGGTTTCATTCCATCTCTTCTGTTTTCCCACTTTTTCTGCTTTTTTGAAGCAATAGATTTTAGATGCATTCAACAGATGCATTCTTCTTCTTCTTCTTCTTGTTCACAAATCTTGTTTTAATCACTCATGTTCTGCAGCTTCACTGCGGAAGTACTATTGCAAAACTTTGGCCATTTCTGCACTTCGGCTATTTTTGCACTAGACTGTTATAATGCTATTATTCCACTTTCAACATCCTATGGAATCCTGGGATTTGCAGTTTGAGGAGGGGCCTCAAGGCCCCTCTGTCCAAAATACTGGTCCAAGGTCCTAGCACTAGCTACTTAAAGCCCTAAATGGCTTGAGGAAGGGACAACATATTGTAGGAGGATGTGGAAGAGAACCATCTCTGCCATGATGCCGCCTCCAGGCCTCATTGGTACTCATGGCTGACTGGTGCTTTTTGGTTCAATCTGGCACCAAGTAAAAACATGACCAGAAACCTTTCAGATCTGATGATTTTATCAAATTCATGCACTTACATCGAGGTGGGCAAAATTTTGCCTGTGGTCTTCATGGAGCCCTTGGGACACCTAGAAGCCATCCCCCAAGCCTCCAAGCTCTTAAAAATTTTCAGACCAATTTTGGGTGATTCTTTTTTTTTTTTTTTGCCCCAAACCAGCCGAAATTGTCCAAAAACCTCCTTACCTCACAAGCCTCTAAAGCTCCCAAAAACACTTTTAAAACAGAAAATAAATAAGCTAAAAATTGGTCACAATGGCATCTGGAAATGTTGTTGCATAAGTTTGACCATTGGTCAGGAAGAAGGAGGAAAAATAGCCTCCATCCCTGATATAGATGGTTCTTAACTGTTTTAACTTATTTTAAATAGTCATCATGTTTAATATATTTCTAGATCATTAAATTAACCGATGTAAAGTCAAAGGCTTTCGCGGTCAGAATCCATAGGTTGTTGTCCAGGCTTTGAGGCCATATTCTATTAGTATTTTCTCGTGATGTTTTGCCTGCGTCTGTGGCTGGCATCTTCAGAGGATCTGGTGGCATGGAAGTGAGACAAAGTATATATACTTGTGCAGTCCCCAGGTGGAAGGGAGCAATTTGCATATGTTACAGTTGTTAAATGGAATATCCCCCAGGGTTGAGTTGTTAGTCAGGGGATGTGCATAACAGTGCATTAAGTACATTAACAATCCATTGTATTGTTTCCTGTAGAGGGACCTCCAGAGTCTGGGTGGTGTTCATTGGCATATTTTGAGTCTTGATTTTAGTGTTCTTCAGTACGGGTAGCCAAATCTTGTTTACTTTCCGAGTTTCTTCTTTCCTGTTGAAATTGTCCATGTGTTTATGGATTTCGATGGCCTCTCTGTGTAGTCTGAATTGCAGCTTCATTATATTAGCAGATACATACTCCAGAATGGTCCAGAATTTCTGTGCTTTCAAAAAGCATTCTGTGCCCAGGTTGGTTTATGATATGTTCTGCTACTGCTGATTTTTCTGGCTGGATCAGTCTGCAGTGTCTTTCATGTTCTTTAATTCGTGTTTGGATGTAGTGTTTTGTAATCCCTATGTAGACCTGCCCACAGCTGAAAGGTATGCGATAAACTCCAGCAGAAGTTAGAGGATCCCTCTTGTCCTTTGCTGAACATAGCATTTGTTGAATTTTCTTGGTCTGTTTGTAGATTGTTTGGAGGTTCTGTTTCTTCATCAATTTCCCTATGTGTTCAGTGACCCCTTTGATGTATGGTAAAACCATATTCCCTTTGGTTGGCTGCTTATCTTTACTTCTGTGGTTTTTTCCAGGTCTTGAGGCTCTTCTGATGTCTGAATTGGAGTATCCATTGGCCTGTAGAGCCCAGTTTAGATGATTCAGTTCATCTTTCAGAAGGTGGGGTTCACAGATTCTTTTTGCATGGTCTACCAGAGTTTTTATTGTGCTCCTTTTTTGTCCTGGGTGATGGTGGGAGCTGGAAAGACTAGATGGCTAATGTACTTAACGCACTGTTGTGCATATCCCGTGAAGATGCCAGCCACAGATGCAGGCAAAATGTCAGGAGAAAATACTAATAGAACACGGCCTCAAAGCCCAGAAAACCCACAACAACCTATAGTTAAATTAACATTTAAGTGTTTTTTTTTAAAGTAAGTTGTTTAAACTGATTTTATTGTTTCCTCCCTTGAGATCTTTTGACATAGAGTGAAATATAAATATAGATATAGATAAATAACAAAGAAGAAAGATATCTTTGGACATAATGGCAGAGATCCTATATTGTGTAACATAGATCTCCACACACAGATATACAAAATAGTTAGGTTATAACACCCTTGTAATGAATGCTGACATTGTGCAATGGAGTATGTATCTGCTAATATAATGAAGCTGCAATTCAGGCTGATTCTACAATCCCAGTGGATCAAACAGTAAATTGAAGGGACCAACAAATAGTTATGCATCAGTTAAGAATGTGCAACATTAGCACAGTGGGTACACACAGCCATGAATTGACTGTTGTGCAACAGCTGAAAAAATAGAACTGTGCATGAAAGAGAACTTATGCATGCATATGTCACACAAAAGATTCCAAAACACTAGTATATTGGTGGAGTCTGTGGGCAGATGTTTTGAGGCATGTGAAATTCACTTCTGCAAATAGATCCCATTCCAAGGTTTGGATCATCACCACAATATCCTCCTGGCAATGGCCACCCCTACCACCAGTGTGAGGCAATTGCCTCAGGCAGAAGATGATGTTTGGTAGGAAATGGGTAGCACCACTACCACAAAGCTGCGTATTGCATGAAGCTTGTCCACCTCGGAGCTGCATACTACATGAGGCCTGTCATTTGGCCTCTCAGCTAACCTGCTGCCCTTGGGTGTTATGAAAGCTGTGCCCTTTATCATGTGTGTTAAAGTAAGACTTACTTGCTCAATCAATCAGTCAATCAATCAGTCACTCTGATCAGCTTCTGTAGGGAGAATGTAGGGGAGAGTACCAAACTTGTTATTTTCCTCTGACAATAAAATATCTTGGGTCACCTCTGCCTTCTAGGGGAGTGTTTCTCTACTTGTCTGTGAGTGTCTTGGGTGTGTAGCTGTGCCTTCTAAGCCAGGGTGTATCTATCAGGCAGTAATGAAATGGCCTCATGTCTTCATTTTCAAATCATACAAAAAGGCATACAATTCTAAAAGAGGGACAGACAACATGATGGAGCTTACCAATGTGGATTGGTGTCATGTTCTTGCAGTCCTGGCATCGCTGCTTCATCATTATCATTACCAAGCAAACTTGGACAGAATGAGCCATTTCATACACATTCACAGAGCAATTGCCTACTAACTGGCTGTTCATATTGCATATACGAGGTGGATGTGTATACCTGTGGAGAATATTAGCGTTAACATGGAATTTCAAAATTTTGGTTTAGTCCTGCAAATATTTGACATAAGTTTACTCAGAAGAAAACCTACTTATTTTAATTGAATTTGGCCTTTGGTAAACATGCTTTGGATTGCATCTTGAGACTTTTGTTTAGCCGTCTCTTAGGTGATTCTTGTTACATAAGGCTGATCATATGTTTTGTGATTTTTCTGTTTGTGTAAATGAGAGAGTAACTAAATGAGGAACTGAAATTGTGTCTATTGTTTGGTATTCTATCTTTTTATTGGCTGGCAAAGATCTGTTTATTCATCACATTTATAGAAACATGTACATGGTCAACAACATAGATATTTGTCTTGCATTTCCCATATTGGCATCTTCAAATGTGTCCTATCTCACTCACCAATATCAAACTGGATAAACATTAGTTGTTCTTTTAATTGAAGCAGATCTCTGTGTTCGACCACCAAGATGTGGTCACATGTTTCATTAGGTGAATTTGTCCTTTATTTGCACATTTCAATACCATCAGGTGTCTGCTAATAAAAATTGTGCTATGCAGCAATGTTAACTGATGCTATCCAAGAATGCATTTTGAAAACGGCGGCCTAAATCCAATTGTTAGTCCCATCCGGAATGGACCCACAGTATCAATGGAACATACATAGGTTTTGACTTACCAACTTGTCATTGATTCAATGGATCTGCTTTTGTTGGTACCAACAATTGCATTTACATTCAGGTACTTGAAATATAAAAGAGTTGTGTATGTTATAGTATAAGGCAATTCCAAAGAAAACAGATTCTAGTTTGTGGTTATCAGCATGCAATAGAAAAGAGTCTTCCCAACTTCCATCCGAATTTTCCTAAAATAATGGCCAGAGGTCTACATGTGCTATTTAGTTACATAACTACCTTAGTTGTATAGCTAAATAGTGTCTCCTCACCCAATTCCCCAATCTTGATGTACCAGGCAGCAGCTGCTGAGAGCAACAGGAGTCTGTTTTCCTGTCAATTGGGCTGTAGTAGACCTATGTTTTCACCACTCCCTTGTGCAATCTCTGGTGTGAGGAGGAACTGTGACAGGGCTCCTCCTTCTGACTATCACACCAGAGATTATTTGCAGAAGGGGGTGGAAATATCAGTTTGCTGCATCCTGAAAGATAGAACAACAGATCTCCATTGCTCACAGTGGATGCTGCCTGGTAAGGCAGGACTAGGGCATTCCCTGGGCATTCTCTACACCATGGATGTCAAACTCAATTTC
The DNA here is from genome assembly GCA_030412105.1 of Cyclura pinguis. NCBI lineage: Eukaryota > Metazoa > Chordata > Lepidosauria > Squamata > Iguanidae > Cyclura > Cyclura pinguis. The sequence continues at coordinate 331,612,770 of CM059600.1, forward strand.
ATTTTGGGCTGCATCAGCATTATGGTTGCTCTTAAAGGGCTGGTTGTGTCTGTAAGACTATATCAATGTATTTACTCTTTTATCATATTAAATAATTGCCTCTGCGTTTGATTATTATTGGTTTTTAAAACTGCCTTCCCTCTGCATCAACTTTCTTTCCTTGGACATTTTGGGACTATTTGATCATAGTTTATGGTCCCTATACCTCTGTAAAGTGACATAGAATTGGTCAGGATATCCTGGGGCCCTTTTTGCACGGCATTCACCATGTGAAAAGGCCTCTGGAGTGTCGCGCAATTGTTAGGAGCAGTCTACGTGATGTCCTCGCAATTGTGCAATGCTGCGGGGGCTGGCAGGCGTCAATTGCGCACTATTTCATTTTCAGCTTGTAGCTGAAAATGGTGTGTGATTGTGCATCACGTCAGGGCCCCGCGTGCACTTACCATGCGTCGGAGCCTCCAAAGCCGTGGCACTCGCTCTTCCTGCCCCTGTGCAGCCTGGGAAAATCCCAGGCTGCTCTGCGGAAGAGGAGGAGCCCTCACACTGCCTGCTCGCCAGGAGGCAGCAGCTGTGGAGGCGAAGCAGCGAGGATGTGAGAGCCTCTCGCAAAAGGCTGCTCACGCGATCCCCGTGCCCCAGTGCCACGAAAAGGTAAGGTGCGGAAAGGGCCAAAGTGTGCCATTTTCTGCTTCCCAGATCCTCTCTGTGTCACTTTCTGCTCTCCAGACCCTTTTTGTGCCTCTTTCTGCTCCCCCTCCCCTGTGCCTCTTTCTGCATCCCTGCCCCTCTCTGTACCTGGTGAGCCTAATCCCCATATTGTGGGCCCCTGGCTGCCAGTATTCTGAAGAGGAACCCAGGAGCCAGCACTCACGATCTGCTTCTGCTTCTGACTGCTCCCTCTGTCCACCTCTTGTCAGCTACATGGTAACCCACAGCAATGCTCTGACAGCGAGACTTGGACAGAGGAACAGTCAGAAATAGAAGTAGATTGCAAGTGCTGGCTGTTGGGCCTCTCTTCAGAATACCGGCAGCTGGGGGCCTGCAACGTGGGGATTGGGCTCGTCAGGCGGGGGGACTGCCGCAGCTGCAGGAGAGGTGCAGGGGCCACGTGAAATGGCCTGGTGGTCCGCCCACGGGCCTTGTGTTTAATGCATGTGTTCTACACTCTTGAAGATGTAGGGAATACAAATCAGTTATGAACTAGGTTCGTAACTCTAAGTTACACATTCATATCTGCAGTTGTAAATTCCAGCTATTGTTATAATGTTACAGATTTGTTGTATTCTCAGTAATGTCTCAATTGCAGCAGAAATCAACAGGGCCATCACCACTATGAGGCAGAGTGAGGCAGATACCTCGTGCAGGAAGCACTCGGTGTTGAGGGGCAGTGATGGCAGTCTGCTGACATTAATGCCCTCCACTGGATGACAGACTTGTTGATACAAGGAAAGGGGAAGGGAGTTTCAGGTAGCCTTGGGTCAGTCATACTTTTTGTTTGTTTCCTGAAATGATCAAGAGGAGGAAATTGCAAGGACAGCTGCAAGAATTCTTGCTAAGGCCTCAGGGTTTAGGCCCTAGTTCAGGAGTGGAAATCATGTAGTCCCTTCAGATATAGCTGGATTGGAAATCCTATTAGTTCTAGCTGATAGGAGGAGGGTGGGACATTGTAGCCCCACACAATCTGGAGGGATGCATGATTCCCATCCCTGTGCCGCATGTTAAACCATTTATAAGACTAGTTTAAGATATGAAAACTCACATCTGGCAGCTTACTAGGAGCAATGGGAAATATATGCAGCAGAAATATCTGGGGGGAGGGCAGCAAAATGGTGGCACTGTCCCCCCAAATAATAATTCTGATCATCCAAATGTAATTTTCCTTCAGTCCCCAAATTTCTTCATTCTATTAACTTCAAACTTCAGTTGAGCATTTAGAAATACAGTTGAGATATCCAAAAAAAGGGGTAGGCAATGTGTTACTGCCATGGCTAGCCCTAGCTTGTGGGATATAAAGATATCTTTTTGATATCAATAATTTGGCCTTCTGTCCCCTCCACGTGCTTGCGAGGCCCCTGGACAAGCACGCATACAGGCTCGGCCGATAATCGCCGTAATATTCCAACACAATACAGGCAGGTCAGAAATAGCCGACTCGCAGCTTCAGGAGACCTCAAGGCAAGCACCTCAATTAAGTATGCACGCAACTTTCAAAAGATCCTCTGCCCCGCACTGGCAGCTTGATGATCTGACTATACAACGCTCAAGTACTCCGCGTTTGCATACTGGCTATCCTATTGACAATTTCGCTATAAGTCAATCATTCAAATTCTGACCTTTCGGAGGCTTTGTCTCCAGCCCCAAACTCATTGTTTTCCCCAAGTCCGAACTAGCCTGCGGTCACAATTCTCCTTATAAAAACCCCTGACTTTGAGCGCTTCCTTAGATCGCTCTTGGCTTCCATCCCGCCTTGCTGTCGTTTTGTCCAGCGAGCCTTCCCCTCAGCTCCACGTGCTGAGATCCACGCTCCCCAGCTTCTCCGCTTCCAACCGGGCTTCAGGACAGGTGAAGTATCACCCAAACCAACAACTCCTCTAAAAATTCCTCTATCCCACTCCAACCTTTATTTCTCTAGTTATCTGTGTGGGTGTGCTGCGTACACTGTTTGATTGTGCTTTAATAAAACATTTATTATTTCAACTTCTGCTTGCTCCTTGACTCGGCCTGACCCCGTAAACATAGGGTTCAAGATCTCGCTACGTTACCCTGCCTCTCGTATTGCTAGGCTGTGCTCTTGGCTAATTTCCCCAACTTATAGAATTGAGAGCGCATTTAGGTGTCCCTCCCAGGACCCCCAGGAATCAGGGTAACAGAGGTCACCAAGGGGACATGGATGCAGCAACTATAAGAGTTCTAGATGTGAATGATTTTCACTGTCTTATTCTTTGCAATGCTAGAAATTTGGGGACTGGGGGAAAATTCATTTGAGGAAGCAGAATTCTTATTTAGAGGCGCTGTTCACTCTGCCCGGTAGTTACATCCCAGATTATTCAGCAGTCCTAGGGATTATATTTCCAGTGGCTCCTTGTAAGCATTAAAGATCATTTATTGTAGTTGTGAGGTTCTTTCTTACATAGTAAAGCCAATGTCAGCTTCATTCAGGAACAACTCAGTCACTGTGGCTTTGCAAATTAAATAATACTTCGGGCGTACTGGTATTTGAATGACACACTCAAAGCTGGTGTCCAGTTCAGCGTCGGTGCAGGTATCTAAGGAGAAAGGATCATACGATTAATGCTTCAGTTTGAAATGCAGTCAGGCATGTTATGAATACTCAATAGGGAATATACTGCAGTAATACTACCTAGTATGAATATTTCCATTTTTAAGTATGGAATTCCATTCCCTCTTCCCTGGGACCCCTTCTTTTTGTTTTCTTTACTTAAAATCAGACTGCTTCCATTTTGTATCTACCTTTAGCAGACTTTCTAAAGAAACAAGTGGAGAAAAATCGTTGCTCCAAAACTATCTGAGAAATATCTACTGAGATTGGCACCGGAGATGTCCTGTAGACAGTTTCCATCGTGGCAGAACTGAGAATCCACAAACCATTTTTCTCTGAGGTAACATGAATTTTTCAGACCAGTGTTGTTGGGGAAGGGGAATCATCTAGTGGGAGCTGGTGATTAACCCTGCCCAATCCTGACAATTTTCCCTTGTAAATAAATCCCTGGCCCCTCTCAAATATTTCATTCCTGCTCTTAAAAACCTGGTTGTACGTGTGACAGGAAGCTTTTAAAAACAGACTAGGGAACATTTGCTGGACGGCTAGGAAAGGACTATCTCAAATGTGGCAACTGTGTGACCCTTCAGAGTTGCATCTAGGGTGGGCAAGTTGGGTAAGTGCCCTGGGAGCCAATGCCGGGGGGTGGGGAGGAGGGCTGAAAAAAGCAGTTCTGGACATGGCAGAGAAGGAGGAGGAAGCAGCCCCATAAGTAGGGGCGCACCTTCCATGCTTGCCCTAGGTGCTGTTTATGCTAGATACACCTCTGACTTCTGCTCCCAGCATTCCTCAGCCTTGAATTTATGCTGGCTAGGGCTGCTGGGAGCTGTGGTTCACCAACATCTGAAGGGGCATGTGATTTCCATGCCAAGTTAAGTTAAACATATCCTCTCGCCCACTTGTTGTTTTTTTTTCCTGTGCAAATATCTCCCCCCACTCTCCACATCAGCATGTTGAGTAAAACAGAAGTCTGAGGGACTTTTTGCTAACCCAACAATAACATAATAACACAAGAGCCAATGTCATGTAGTGGCCTGAATGTTGACTAAGCTTCTGGGAGACAAAGAACATTTCCGCACGACACTCTTATAGCACGATGATTCCACTTTCAACCTCCTATGGAATCCTGGGGTTTGCAGTTCTGGAAGGGGCCAGCTGGCGCCTCCCGGAACTGCAAACCCCAGGATTCCATAGGAGATTGAAAGTGGAATCATCGTGCTATAAGAGTGTCGTGCAGAAATGACCAAAGATTTAAATCCCCACTCAGCCATGCAAACTCACTGGGTGCCCTTGAGCAAGAGCATCCAGGGACTGGTTCAGCACTCACATTGCTCCAGCAGGCTCCAATAACAAGGAAAAGTAGAGCTGAGACTACGGATGTCACCAAATTCCCAAATACCTAATGACCTCAACCTGATGTTTCATACAGATGTTAAATAGCATGAGGATAGGGTGGAACTCTATGACCTCTCAAAACTGAATAACCATGGAGATCAGCAGGGATCCCCCAAAGCCACTGTCTGGAAATGGCTCTATAGATGGGAGTAGAATGACAATGTTTTCTACTCCCAGTTGCCAAGATGGTCCAGTCAGATACTGTGATTAAACTGCTGAGACATCCAGAAAAATCAACAGGGTAATACCAACTCTGTTCACCCAGAGTAGGTTGTCAACCAGGATAACTTAAGACTGTTTCAGTACCATATCCTGACCTGAAACCAAACTGAAATGGGTTCCGATTATCTGCTTCCACCAATTTATTTTTACTATTTTTGATTGATACTCATCTTTCCCCCAGGAGAGGTGGTTAATAATGTCTGAAGGTGCCCAGCCACCAGGACATTCAAGCACCTTTCCCCGAAGGAGGATGCCAGTGAAGGGTCAGTAGTTCTTCTACCACAGTTTCGTTCAAGGCAGAAGACCCCTCCCCCTGATAAAGAGACATATTTATCAGCCACGATGAGCGAAGGTCAAGCTTACATATGATGGGAATGATGAATTCAAGTATCTTGTCCATGTCATAAGGTTGCAACCACTGAAACTGATAGCTAGAAAACTGACCAGCTGGCACATTGGGAATCTTCCCAGACTGTGTGATAACTGTGGCATCAAGTTCTGAGTGGGTAAGAGTGAACTTTCTCCTAAAAGTTCCTACCAAGTTCTTATAGCAGGTAACTGAGGACTCCACTACCAGTTCTCAGTGCCTGATTTCCTCCCTTTGTGTCTTGGAACCATCAGCCTTTACATTTCAACATAGGATTTAAAGTTCCTCCTTGGTCATAAACATTAATTGACCATGGTGTAAAGCAGAGTTTGGTGTGTTTCAGCTGATGGGATTGTAGCCAACAGGGTAGATGGCTTATGTGAATCATGAGGAAAGTTTTGTTCTTCTATTCTTTTTTGCTTTTTTAGGTATTGTTCATTTTGTTTCTGATTTATTTGAATTAGATTCACTGTTTGTTTGGTCATTTGGTTTTCATTGTACCCTGTTTGCTGCTGCTTTTAACATCCAGGTTTTCTGTTTAAATGCCCTTCAAATGTTCAGGCATTTTATACAAGCATCACCACTTTGCATGATATCTGCCAAACTTCCAGTTGCTGTTGTTGTTGTTGTCTTTGCTGTCAAGTTCACTTTAATTTAAGGTGACTCTATCAGTGAAAGACCCAGTGGTGTAGGGACAGCGAAGTGAGGGGGTCATGTGCCCTGGGTGGCACATTTTGGGGGTGCCATCTCTCCTTGCCTGCCCCTGTGTGCTGTCACCCTGCCCCTGCCCCTTGCCCCCTACTCTACCCTGCTCATGCCAAGCTATGCCACTGGAAAGACCTCTGAGCCCTAGCCATCAACTGCCATGGTTTTCTTGATTGAATTACTTCACCAATAGTGTGGTGTCTCTCTTTTCCTACTGCCTTCCAGGACTGGACATAAACCAAGGCTTCGAAAACAATAATTTTGTTTTCTATAGCTCCTAGCATCCTCTAGCTAGTTTAGCTATGATGGCTGAGGGATTCTGGGAATTATAGTCCAAAATCTGACTTTCCAAAACTCTGCCAAAAACATTCTTCGTGTTCCTCTACTAGACATTCTTGAGAACTTCGGGCATTTCATGGCTTTACACACTTCACTCCTTCTGTCTCCAACCTCAGCCTCACCATATTGACAGGAAATGTCTGGAAGGAGAACATAAGAAAAAAACAAACACCCCATCAGTGAGGTCAAGAACCCTAATAAGCTTGAGTTCCCAGTTGCATGGAGAGCTATCAGCTGCGTCGAACTGAGCACCTGTAGAAGACTAGGTATCACGCCCTGCTTCCAGAGCATGGACTCTGACTCAGAGTCTGAAGCAGAGGGCACTCCAGAGGCTGAAACAGAAGGCATGCCAGGGCGTGCTGTACAGAAAGAGGTTACAGTGCCGGAAACAGAACAGGGGATGGTGCCAGCTCCAGCAGAGAGTCCTGCTTCTTCAAATATAGAGGAACACTTACCTAGACCCAGCTTCACACAGCACAGACAGCAAAGAGAGACTCAGCGTCACTCTCTTGGAATTTATGACTGGCAACAATCAATCAAGGCACAGCTGTGCTAGGCTATTTAACTGGTGTCCTTCCCCTCCAGGAGTTGTCAGAGCTTTTCTGACCTGCTACCTTGCTGGATGCCTTGACAAATGCTCAGATTGACCTTGGAGACTCCCTTGCTATAAAACCCTGCTGGACTTTGTTTATGTTGGACTTTATTGATGACTCTTTGCTTATTGTCTGGAAGTAAGTAACAAACTGGACGATATCCAGTTTGTTTGTTTGATTTATCAGCTGTACCAGGACTGAGGTAGGACACTATGGAACCCCCATTTTACTTAGACCTGGCTTATAAATTTAAAGTAGATAAGAACTTTCTAAACAGAGCTTTCTGTTTTGCTGCTGTTTACTGTAACCTTTCATTGAACTGCATCCAACTTTGCCTTATTCTTTATGCAAAACAATGCCTCTAGTGCCAAATGATTGTTTTATAAGGGACTATTTGTTAGTCCTTGTCCAAGTCCATTTCTATTAATGGTCACTACGAAACAACTAAGGAAAAAATGAAGGCAAACTTACTCATTTTTGCATTTAAAAAGAAAGAAGGAATGCATGGCTCACTGTTAGTCCTCATCAGTAGGAAAAGAATACCAGTGACCTTCCTTACAGGATTCTTTCTGGGGGGCATACAGACTTTGCATAAATGGGATGACAAAGGCAGTGCTATCGTATCTTGTAAAGACTATGGCTGGAATCCCGTGCGGACTTGAGTCTTTGTAAGTGGACTTACATCTGAAGGAATTAGAACCAAGCTGTTCTGGAACATCAGCATCTAGTAAAGGACTAGGTAGGGAGCCAGCAAGGTGACTGATGTGCATTGGGACTGACGAGCAATGGGACTGATGCACATTGGGACATAAAGTTGTGCAATGTACCTCATGATAGAGAATTCTGTCTTATATCCTTTTTACCACATTTATAAAAGAATAGTCATTCTTTTTTTAAAAAATCATTTTATTCAAAATTCTCTTATAAAACATACAAGTTTGACTGTCAGCTTAATTGAAATATATCTGATCTTCCACACTGATCTAGATTTCATTTTCCAGATTTCTAAATGCTTTAGGTACTGTACAACATTTTGCTGCTAGTTTACTTGATAGTTCTTACATTTCATTCTTCATATTTCCGCTTCATGATATATATCCTGTAGCCCCCTCGTAATATATCTTAAATCATGAATTACGTATTTCCAACTGTTAAAACCCAGCAATTACCCGTTACAATTTGCCATTCTTTCTGTATCTCATCGTCTGATTTCCCCTTTAATCTCTGGGAGACCATGTCCGCATTTTTATTTTCAATAAGTGTAGCCCACCATTGTTCTATTGTGGGTATTTGCTGAGTTTTCCATAACTTTGCGTATTTCAATACGAGCTGTTGTTATCATGTGCAGTAATATTCTCCAATGCTTCTTTATACCAATACCCTCTAATATATCAGTCATATTTAACAAATACAATTCAGGTGTCTTAGCAAACTGACCTTTCACTAATGTACAAATTACATTATGTACTCCATTCCAATACTTCTTAGCTTTTGAGCATGTCCACCACATACGATATATCGTACCGACCTCCTTCTGACATTTCCAGCACTGTCCGGTACCTGTATTATAAATCTTTTTCAGTTTATCTGGTGTCATATACCATCTGTGAAATAGTTTGTAATAGTTCTCTCTCAAATTCTGGGCTACTGTAAATTTCCGCGTTTTTTTCCAACTCTGCTCCCAAGACTCTAATTGAATTGAATGCCCAATATTTTGAGCCCATAAAATCATTGTTTCCTTTACTGTTTCTTCTTGTCTCTCCTGCTGTAATATCTCTTGATGGATTTGGGCAAGGATGTGAGGCGGATTTTCAAAAAGCCAATTAATTACTCCAGCTTTCTCTTTTAGTTCAATTCCATATGTTTTTATGTCCATATGAAACCTTTCTGTTAGTTGTCTGTAAGGGAACCAACTCAGTATTATTCCCTCCTGTTCTAGTTTTTCCCTTGTTTTCATCTTGAGATTGTTGGACGTTGATCTCTCAATTATATCATCATACCGCAACCATTTATCTGTGTCAGTCCATCTGCCAAAAAAAGCCTCTTGCGGTGAGACCCATGTGGGGGGCTGCATTATGTTTTTAACTTTATAATCATCCCAGATTTTCAAAAGCGATTTTCTGATATAGTGATGTGAGAAATCTTTATCTATTCTTGCTTTATCATAAAACATATAGGCATGCCACCCCATCCTCAAGTCTGCACCTTCCAATGCCAGCGTTTTCATATTTTGAAGGTCTATCCAGTCTCTTATCCCCATAAAAGCTGCTGCTCTGTAATATAATTGAAAGTCTGGTAGTCCCATTCCTCCTCTACTTTTTTGATCTGTCATAATGTTCCATTTTATCCTAGCTTTCTTCCCTTGCCATATAAATTTAGTTAATTCTCTCTTCCATTGTATGAAAGGTTTCATATTTGTTATTATAGGAAGATTTTGGAACAAAAAGTTCATTTTTGGCAAAACATTCATCTTTATTGCTGCAATTCTCCCCATCAATGACAGCCGCAAAGAAGTCCAATTTTGTAAGTCTTTTGTTATTTCCTTCCATTTTTTCTCGTAATTATTTTGAAATAACTCATTATTTCTTTTAGCTATCCAAATTCCTAGATATTTTACCTTTAGTCCTGTTTTAAATCCTGTTTTTTGTACTAGATCCGTCTCTTCTCTTTCAGTCATATTTTTGGTTAAAAGAACTGTTTTCTCCTTGTTAATTTTGAAACTGGAGAATTCTCCATATTCTTGCACTGTAGAATTCAATTTTTCTCTAGATTTGCCTGGATCATCCAGGAACAAGACCAAATCGTCTGCGAAAGCTTTCAATTTGTAATGATATTTCTTAATTTGAACTCCTGTTATTTCTTTATCTTTTCTTATAGCATTGTTAAGTATTTCCATTGTCAAAATGAACAACAAAGGAGACAGGGGACATCCTTGTCTCGTCCCTCTATGGAGTTCTATCATTTGTGTTCTTTCGCCGTTGATAACCAGTCGAGCTTGTTGTTGTCTATATATTGCTTCAATCCATGCAGTGAATTTCTCTCCTGCCTGCATCTGTTTAACCACTGTCTTCATAAATGGCCAACTAATCATATCGAAGGCTTTCTCCGCATCTACAAAAGAATAGTCATTCTTGACATAATCTCTTGTCTTTTGGAATGGGCAAATTCTCTAGAACCCACCTTGGAAAGTAGTTTATTCTTTGATTCTCTGTTCCATTCCCTCCGCCACCCCACTAATCAGAGAACCTTGGAAAAACTGTTCATGGGTGTAACATAACATCTATCCACCAGTTTGTCTCCTCAGTTCCAACCCTTAGAGTCCTATCACTCATCTTGCCTCTTTGCCCTCAGGATACTGGGCCTCAAGATGCCTGCTTAGGCCATTTCCGCACTACACTGTTATAGTGCTATTATTCCACTTTCAACATCCTATGGAATCCTGGGGTTTGCAGTTTAGGGAGGGGTATTTAGAATTCTCAGCCAGAGAGCTCTTTTGGCTACAAACCCCAGAATTCCAAAGGATGTTCAAAGTGGAATAATAGCACTATAACAGTGTAGTGCAGAAATGGACTATATCAGACAAGCGGATGTCTTGGTTGTAAAGTGTGAGGGGTTGTCCTTGTTAATTATTACACAAAAATATTCAAACAGAAATGTAGAAAATTAAAACAGTAAAGATTTAATGTATAGCTAATGAGATAAATATCTTGTCTTAGGCCAGTTCCACACACAGTAACATAGTTTCAGACAAAGTAATGCTTCTCCCTGAATGCTTTCCACAGCTTCAGCTTCCAGAAACTCTACTCAGAGCTTCTGTCTTCCTGTTCAATTCTATTTCTAACTGGCTCTATCTCTATTTCTGGCCATTTCCGCACGAGGTTGATACATCGTAGCAGTGTCAAATTCTTACCCTCCCGTCAGCATGTTGAACCATTTTAGCTCTGTAGTTTTCCTCATGGTTCTGCATGTTTTCAGCTCCTAGAATGGTTCATTGCAATGTGAAACCACTGTATGTGAAGACCAGAAAAACTCTGATGTAAATCTCCCAAACCAGTTCTGCTTCGGTTTTCTCCTACATGCAGAAGCATAGCATCGTTTCAATCGCGGAAGTGGCCAGCTATGGGCGTTTCCAGGCTGTTCCTTCCATCATTTCCATCCCTATCTCTCTCTGCCCATCAAAGGGCAGGCTGCCATCATTATTGTCTTCCTGTGTTAAACGGACAGTGGGAAGAGAGTGGATCTGGTAATGGACTGTTAAAATGTTTTTTTTCCCCACGTATCAATGAACATACATTCCTATGCACAAACATAGCAACACAGAAATGTGTTAAAAATGTGTGTGTGTTTTTTAAAAAACAGACCAATCAGCGATGGTGGGATGGGGTGAGGGAGGGGAATGGGAGTGGCCAGGGACTTGCTGTTGTGGATGCAGCAACCCTGTTCTCATCAGAAGTACGATGTAAATGGAGGGGGGGTGTAGACAGCACAGTTTTTGAATTTCTGAATTCAGTTTCCGAATCGGAGTATAAAAACACTGCTCTTGACACACAGTGAACCACTCTTCCTCTCTTGTGCGAAAATGGCCTCCGACTGCTAAAAACAACATGTTTACAGAGAAGCCTCTAGGTTATATCCTTCCCCGCAACAGGCCCCCATTCATAGCATTCCATGAACTGGTTCTCCTCAAGTTTACCTAGGTTCCCACTTCACAATGGACAAAGCACTTTCCCCAAAGTGCTCTCTGCCAGCCTTCTCAAAACACAGTCCCACGCTCCCTGTACATTTTAATAGCTAATTGCCCTTAAAGCAAGGATGTTTGAACAGTGGCAACTGGTAGCTTCCATGCCATTGGGCAGCAGAATCTGCTCCTGGTTCTAGTCCAGTTTTTATAGGAGCTATCCAAGGCACTGGACTGTATCTCCAAAACAAACTCAACACATTGAACAGGTTCTTCAAAGTTCAGACTAAAACCCGGAGCAAATTACTGCCCCTCTGATGAGGGAGCCACCAGCTGCCACTACTTTTGAGTAAGGGAGAGATAAAAGACATAGCAGCAGCTCCTAGCTACATCTTTAAAGTAATATGTAGCTTGATTGTCAATTATACTGAGAGCCAGATTATGGCAATGTATTCTCCCTGGGATTGCACCGAAAAACATTTGGAAATTTCAGCTATGCTAGAATGGGACAAAGGATTTTTGACTTCTCATGGGAAAGTATTTAATTTCCTTGTCACTGGCTTCCAGGTCCAGTTTGAAGTGTTCGTTATTTGACCTTTTTACCCCCACCAAAAGTGACATGCAAAGTGGCTAACAATAGAACCACATGAAATACACACCTCAAAACATAAAACCAGACTGAAGGCAGAATTAAACTATTTCAGCACAAGAAAGGATGACACCCTTTCTGTTCAAGGCCCCATCCATAGAACAGCCCAGCTTATTTGCCAAACGTTTGCCTGAAGGAAAAGGACTTGCTCTGCCAACAGAAGGAGAGCAGGGACAGAGCCAATTTACTAAAGATTTTTTAAAACTTACTTTTTGATTACAACTCTGAGCATCATCCAGCTATCATGGTCACTGGCTGTGCTTGCTGGGGATTTTTGCAAATACAATCCAAAGAGTAATATCTCATGTTATAGTCTCTCATCTCCTCACAAAACATGCTCCAGGAAGTAGCAGGACTCACCTGAACAACTTCATGGGATGGTGAAAGATTAACAGATTTCTGAATCACTATAAAGTGACTTTGTGTTATATTTGCATCTTATGTGTCATTTTCACAAGAATTTCACTCACCCTGCTCAAACTTTTAAACCCATCCGATGAGAATTTCCATTCTGGCTTGTCTGATTAATTTTTCAGAGAAAGATTGATAGTTATCAGCTATGTAGCAGAACCATTTTTAGGGTTCACATAGATTAGTCAATTGACAGTGCCCTATGACTGTTGTTGAACAATCATCTGAGCAGGTGTATTGGGGATGAGCAACTTGTAGTCCTCTAGATATTGTTGGAATGCATCTCCTAAAAGCAGTAGCTATCCATTTGTGAGGGATTATGGGAGTTGCAGTCCATGAATATGAAGAGGGATATAAGTTGACCCAAGTTTACATATTATGCCACTGTAGAATCACAGAATCATAGAAAAATAGAGTTGGAAGAGACCACAATGGCCATCGAGTCCAACCCCCTGCCATGCAGGAACAAACACTCAACCCCACCCCCCAGAAAATGGCCATCCAACTTCTGCTTAAAAACCTCCAAAGAAGGTGACTCCACTACACTCTGAGGCAGCATATTCCACTGTCAAACGGCTCTGTCAGGAAGTTCTTCCTGATATTTAGACGAAATCTCTTTTCCTGTAGTTTGAATCCATTGCTCCATGTCCGAGTTTCTGGAGCAGCAATCTTGTACAATTACACTGACTATGTATACCACATTGCCTTCATTAAGAACCACATCTCCATGCTAGTCATGGGTGTAAGTATTAAAGGCTATAGCTGGATCAGGTTCTATTCACTTCAAAAGGCAGTGTAGATTTGTTGAAATAAGTCAGAATTTTCACATGTATTTCAACTCATGGATAAATCATACCACAGGTGTGTTTTCTGATAAGATACATAGGATGCAAAATGGCAATATTTCTCACAGAGAAATCTCATGGTCCAACCATGCTAAAAAAAGGAGAGAACATCTGGATCTACAAAGGCAATACCTTGAGACTGTATGACCTTAATTTAGAGGACAATAGCATTATCTTGTCCCCAGCACCTTGCCTCCGAATTCTGTGCTTCCATCCTCTAAGTTCTATAAATGCCACTGGATGCTGTTAATGGTTCCCATTCCAACAGGCAGCACCAAGGAAGTCAGAAGCTGAAACTCAGGCCATTTTTGCCCTACATTGTTACAGTGCTATTATTCCACTTTCAACATCCTGTAGAATTCTGGGGTTAGTAGGTTAATGAGGCCAAATTGCTCTCTGGCTAAGAAGTCTAAGGGCCCCTCCCTAAACTGCAAACCCCAGGATTCCATAGCATGTTGAAAGTAGAATAATAGCGCTATAACAACGTAGTGCAGAAATGGCCACAATCTTTTTAAATTTTATATTACCATTTAGGGACACACAGTATGCCTGAAAACCGTGCTGTTTATTGCTTCATTCAACTAGTGTCTCTCTGTGCTTAAGTGCTTTGTCATAAAACTACAACGATGGAGTTCCATCACAGTAGTTATGACTGAAAATGCTACCCCAACTTACGTTAACAACCTGACAGAGGCCCAATCAAAGTGTTTCTGAAGCACTGGAGCAATGAGTACAGAGCAATGACATCTGTAGGCTAATCCCAGTCATGAGGCATCTTGAGAACAGGCATCTGACAAGGCCCCACAGAGTCCTGCCACAACTGCTGGTCCCAAGGCTCCTTGGTACTTCGAATGTCTGCGAAGTCACTTCTCAGTGCTCCCGTCTCCGGTGCCTCAAAAACCCTTCAGTTGGGATAATGCCAGATTGGGAAGGTAAGTTTTGGGAGGTAACATCAGTTTCTTCACGACCAAAAACGTTGACCTCCCCGTAGTTAGAATATCATGAGTCCAGCCTGCAATTTCACATTTGCTCAATAAGATGACAGCCGGAAGATCTGTTGTAATAGTTATATATTTCATCAGTAATTATATTAGATATTAGTATTGTAATATTATATTATTAATTTAGTGATTAATCTACTCCATGCTTTAATTATTTATTATTTCTTCAAATATTTCTATCCTACTCACTCTCACGAGATGTCAGGGCAGCAAACAAATAAAACAATATAAACAGGTGAAAACAATTCCAGGCCAAAAACAAAACAGTATAATTGAAATACAGTAAAAAGATATTAAATAAACCACCAGGTTAGTACAGCAGAAAAGGCTAAACTGTACATGAACACTTTAAAAAGTAATAACATCTGCCCTTCTCCAAAAGCTTTAGTAAACAGCCAGAGTTTAGCCCGGTGCTTAAAAGAGATCGATGTTGATACCAACTGGGCCTTCGAGGGGAGGGCATAACATTAATACGGCACCACAGCAGAGATATCCTTGCTCTATGTCCTTGCATAAGGTATCGTTCCTACTAGTGGGACACAATGCCTCTACTCCCATCTAATAGAGCCAGTCCAGTCAGATAACGTGATCAAAAAGCTGCCAAGAGATCTAAAAAGATCAACAAGGTGGCACTCCCCTATATTTCATCTGTGGGCTGTTAGTCAGAATAATTGCAGGTATTTCTATGCTGTGCCCTGTCTGAAATGGGACCGGATAATAGGTTTCCATGAAGAACATCTGAAGTTGTCCAGCCATGACACCCTCAAACAGCTTGCCCAGATAGGGGATGTTGGTGATAGGATAATAGTTCTCACATACCTCTGGGTACGGTGCGGTCCTCTTTAGGAGAAGGTACACTTTTGCCTCCTTCAAGGCACCAGGAACCTCCTCCTGGCATAGTGAGGCATTTTTCGTACCCCCAATTACTCCTCTCCTGATAGATTTTAACAGCCAAGGTAGGCAAAGATCAAGCTTACATGTGGTGGGATGGACTAATTCAAGCATCTTGTCCATATCGTCAAGCTACAAGAAGTGAAATTGATCTGAGAAAACCCAACTAGATGGGGCACTGGAACCTTCTTCTGTCTCTGAAATAATGTATGTCAAATTCTGAATGAATATAAGCTACTTACTACCATGATTTCTCCTCCAAACCTGTCATAGCAGGGAACCTGGGGCTCCATTGCTAGGCTCTCTGAGCCTGATTCCAACAATATAGTGATACATTTGCAAATTTCAGTTTGGAATTTGAAATTCCACCAATGTCATATAATGTCATCGTCATCATCATCATCACAACAATAATATAATATAAATCTCTCTCTATGTATGTATGTGTGTGCTTGTGTGTGTGTGTGTGTATGTATCTGTAATGTCATATAATATAACATCATATAAATGACAGTGCCTTGGATGCAACATACAATATGTGGCGAAATAACCACTTTATCTGCACACAAGATCCAGAAACTATAAGAGGACGATCATCACCCAAAAACTGGGACAATGTATAGCTGATCATTGTGTTTCTGAGGGACACAGAAACGAGTGATCTTTTCAACATCACTATATTTCCAGTAGAGAAACCCCATGATCCTACAATGTCTGAGAAGAAAGAAAACTTCTAGATCTACAGACTTGACATACAGACTGCATGCTGTATGGCTTTAACACAGAAGACAATAACACTCTTGCTTTCATCTTTGTTCTCTAAATTTCAATCTTGTGTTTGTGTGTGTATGTATGTGCCTTCAAGTTGCGTATTGACTTATGGCAACCCCAAGAATTTCATAATTTGTTTAGGCAAGTTATACTCAGAGATGGTCTTGCCACTCCTTCCTCTGAAATATAGCTCACAGCATCCGGTACTCATTTGTGGTCTCCCATTCAAGTACTAACCAGGGCTGAATCTGCTTAACTTCCAAGATCAGACAGGATCTGCTGCCTTTAGGATAGTGACTGCCACTGGATGCTATATCTTTCTCTCTCATTCCAATAGACATCACCAAAGAAGGTAGAAGCTAAAACTTCAGATGCTTTTTATAAACACCAATTTCCTACAGTCTTGTTACATTTGACTAAATCAATTTCACTCTTATAATAATCTTCTGAGACCTAGGTTCTAGAGCTTTAGGTTCTGAAAACAGTTCATATATACTGTATTTGCTGGTGTACAAGACTCACTTTTTTCCCCAAAAAATACTGTTTGAAAATGGGGTGCGTCTTATATGCCAGTGTGTCTTATATGTCGGCAAATAGTATTTGCCAGAGTATAAATGGGGTGTGTCTCATACACAGATGCATCTTATACACCAGCAAATACTGTACATTTTTCAGGTTCTCTCAGTGTAAGAGATACAGATATTAATATATATTCTAAAAGGTACTAGGTTGGATCTGGATGCAGCAGTAAGTGCTCTCCTTTACCTAACTTCGCACATTATTTTCCATCTGTACCCGTTTCACTTTCCCTTTCACTCCAACTCCAAATTCTTTCCTTTGTACCCATCCCTGTTTCTGCAACAACATTAGCAATGCTCCCAAGAAGCCACAAAATATGATAAAATCATATTAAATAAAACTGAATGCAATTAAATTTGCTTTCTGAATCACCAAAGATAGGTCTGAACTGAATTTTTCTTTTATTAAAGGAAAGGTGAGAATTCCATTTCAGTTCCCTTTTTATTAAAAAAAAATAGTGAAAATTAGTGGATTTCTATATATTTCAGATGCAAAGAACTTAAGCTTTTTTTTTCTTTCCTTTTTTTTTTTTTTAAAGAATATTAGAGACACAAAAATAGACTAATTTACCTTTCCAAGCCCAGGGTTTTGTGTGGTTAACTCTAAAAAGTCTGGGTTTGGGTCCGTGTTTTTCAGCCATATAGACACTGAATTGGAGTTGCCAGTTGCAAACTCCTTTCTCTGAGAGGTGCCTCATTTTCAATACCAGTATGGCAGGCAGGGGCAACATGGCATTTTCTTCTCCATGCTGAGAACAACTGTACCTGTTTAATCTGGTGTATGAATTTCAGTTCATTTTTGATGATTTTACCAAACTTCACCTATTTCTTCATATTCAGGATGGGAAAATAACCTAGGACCTTTCTGCACTATACTGTTATAGTGTTATTATCCCACTTTCAACATCCTGTGGAATTCTGGGGTTTGTAGTTTCCTGAGGCCAAAGAGCTCTCTGGCCGAGAATTCTAAATGCTCCTCCTTAAACTGCGAACCTCAAGATTCCATAGGATGTTGAAAGTGGAATAATAGCACTGTAACAGTGTAGTGTGGAAAGGCCCTTAGACTTTTAAAAATGAATCTGGGACAAAGTGAGACTGACCAGTTTTTCCCACAGTCTTTCTGGGACATTCCTAATTTTTGAAAATGCAGAGGCTGTGCTCCTTGGCTCCTGCTATTAATCTTGCTATTAATCTTGATTATAATGCATTTAAGGTGAAAGAATACTCTGCGTCAAATCATTAGGGCCTCTGGATAACTGAAAGGAAAGCAGCAGGAATTTTGGCTGCCACTTGGAACATTTCCGCACGACACTTTTATAGCACGATGATTCCACTTTCAACCTCCTATGGAATCCTGGGGATTGCAGTTCCGGGAGGGGCCGGCCGGCCCCTCCCGGAACTGCAATCCCCAGGATTCCATAGGAGGTTGAAAGTGGAATCATCGCGCTATAAGAGTGTCGTGCGGAAATGGCCTTGTTGTGTGCCTTCAAGTTGTTTCCAGCTTATGGTGACCCTAAGGCAAACCTAAGGCAAACCCACAGGGTTTTCTGGAGCTGAGAGTGTGTGATGCGCCCAAGGTCACCCAGTGGGGAATCAAACTCCAGTCTCCAGGATTACAGTCCAGTGCTCAAACCACTATAACATGCTGGCTTCCCTGTTAGGAAATTAGATCATATCTTGCAGCAATTTTTTTTCCACTAAGTGGCATGGAGCTTTTTAATGAAAGTGTGCTCATGAAATGCTTAACCCTGACTGTACTTTTGCTTTCAGTGTTTGGCCCAATTGAGAAATAGTGCTACTGGGGTAAAATAGTATTATACTACAAGGAGAAAACAATTTTATTACTCATTCTCATTCAGCTTTGTCGTGGACCAAAGTTCTGAACTCCATGTCCAAAATTACAAAAATAGTTTGGCATATGCAGCAAATATCTCTGCTGATATTCTACATCAGGTACTTAGTAATATATGCCCCCGTAGCCCATCTTAACAGCCAGTAGCTCAACCAGGCAAAAGAGGTCGGTTCATCCCCCACCCAGTGTGCAAGGAGGAAGATACTTCCAGCCACCTCCACTGGCAAGCTGTGGTTGGAAATTGTGAATTGTATTTATGATTGTCACAGCCTCACTTGCTGGTGGGATGGGGTGGAAATATCCTCCTCCTTGTGCCTCAAATGGAAGTTTAGCAGACCTACTTTGCCCTATGCAGTTGCTGCCTATTAAGGTGGGCTTAGTGGGGCATTTATTTAGTCTTACTTTTTTTAAAATACTGAGCAGTTACTAATCTATAACCCTAGTTTACAAATTCATAATTGCAATGCAGAATGCCAGCCGTCCGTTATAAGCTACAATTTGTTGTTATTGTAGGTCATCAAGTTTAAAATATTGTTACACAAAGACGGCATTGGGGTTTATTTAGTAACATATCGTGAAGGCAAGCTTTAGGATGAAGATGGTGGTGTTCCCTACTTAATGAAAGACTATTGGGAGATTGCCGGTGGATAAATCTGTAGCTGAAGTTGTATTTTATTTGAAAGGCTGTCTGGTCTAAGTCCTGTTTAATGAAGGTGAAACAATGCAAGAGGGGACAGGTGCCTCTCTATCAGGAGGCAGAACCCAGAGAGCAGAAGTAACTGGAAACATAATGTAAAGTAAAAGTAAAAGATAGAGAGGTGTATAGATAATGCAGTAGATGTTGTCCTCCAGACGCAGTAGATATTGGCAGGAAGTTGCAATATTTGTTGCTGTACTTCTTGGGAGGTTTTTTGAAATATCCAGAAGATATTTCTCTTGTCCTGGACTATTGTCCAGCAATTCCTGGTACTAGCTGGAAAATGTTATTCCCTCCTTTAAATAGGTTTCTTTTTAATTGAAAGACATATCAGAACCATGTGTTCCCTTTTCTCCTCCTCCCTTCCTTGTTTTAATTAACTTTCGAGTCAGGTGCATCAGTGAATAACACTTTTGCACTTTATGACTCTATTTTTTTTTTTAAATTCAGAGAGGAGAAAAATGTATCCTTCAAACCATACTATCATTTCCGCAAACCATGTCACATTTCTATTTTTTTTAAAAAAGGCCCTTCTAGAAAAAACCTAGTGCAGAGCTAAGAATGAATTGAGTAGATGTGGAGTCAACAACACCTGACAAATCGCAAAGAGCTATACTGCAAGAACTCACAGTTCTTTAGACCAATTTGGAAGAACACAAAATAGAACTGCTTTATTCTACAAAGCATCACAATGCATTTTGGCTAACAACTATTTGCCTGGACTTCTTCAAGGGCTATTAAAAGAAAAGGATAGGAGGGCACCCGGATAACAGACTGAGCATAAGGCACACAGATTATCTGGTCAGTTTTCTTCACCAAAATCATGTCAGGTGTGCAGTCAATCTGCTCCAGGTATTAATTCAAGCAATAAGATGCAATATCTCAAATAGCTTCTTCAAAGACTGGATTTAACCCCAGAGCAAATTCACCACTCCCCTAGTATGGAACGTATCAGCTGCCACTCTTCCCCACTGTAACGTATTGTATCACATTATACAATATTGTATTATACTGTTTAAATGTATTGCATTTTTATTTTTGTTAGGAATGGGCAGGTGTGCCAGTTCCATTTTCTCTCACATTCTACTTGTTTAAAGTTCTTTCAAGTTCTCACAAGTTCTTCCCATCCCAAATATGAAGAAATTTGCAAATGTTGAGGACGTTAAAAACACAGTAAGTTCTGCCCCATCTACACTAGACAAATTTGGGTACAACTATTTAGGTAGAGGTACAAAGTTTTCTAGGGTCATGTTCTGCTTGCTTGTCCTATGAATTTTAAAGATGTGAAAGCTACTCAAGGAAAAAAGAGGCGAGAACTCTAATTTAGCCTGTTTGGGTTTGTATATCAAGGGATTCAAAGCCAGATGTTAAAGACTTAAATATTCAAATCCCTTGGCTTTAATGGACAGATCTGTCAGTTTCACTTTCTGCCATATTTCAGTTTTTGAAATCTCAATTTCTTTCTAGCCCAAATATGAAGAAATGTGCAGATTTTGTAAAGCCAAACAAAATTTCTGCCCCTCCTTAATTATAAGAACAATCTTCAAGTTTGCATCAATACTTATATGTTACCGCATGCAATTTTCATACAGATCTGTATCCTCTTTTGAGATTACACAGACCCTTTGAGAAATGCCTTTCTGTTTTGTCTTTGTTTACACTGTTTCCAATGTCTCTTTCAACTGTTCTCGTCAATGAAAGTGAGAGCTTTAATCAAAACATGGGTAATATTCCCACATAATTTGTACTGCAAGTCCGTGATTCTCATGCTACAGTATTTCAGAATTTTAGAGAAAAACATGAAATGACTCACCATAGTCCATTGATGCTTCAGATCCACTTTGTGCTGAAACGACAGGAAGAAGAGCCAAGAAACAAGCATACAGCATCTGTCTTGTAATTCTCATCCTGAGTTCACATTCTTTCTATCCTCCATGTGAAAAAGAGAGACTACAGCAGAGGAAAAACCAGCTAGGCTTGCTGTTTTATATTGTCACTCAGAAAACAGAAAACCCTGAGATAAGGTAACCACAGTCAAGGGGAAGCATAAACATGCAGAAAAGTGGGCACATCTTGAAACAGGAAGCCAGGGAGAATGCGCTTGCAAAAGAAGATAGACACTCAATTAAAAACACCATCATAGCACACACAGATTATTACGTCCACCAGCAAATGCTTTGCCTAAGTCCAAACCAGAAGTAGATGGTATTCCAAAGTCAAAAGAGGTACCAACTTCAGAAGTGGAGCTAGGATTAACAGCATATGAACACAAAGCCTGCTGCTCTTGAGTATATTCAGGTTTAAATGGCAAGAGGCTATACATTTGAAAATCATGTGATTATTTTTTTTAATGCAGGTATACCTCAGCTAATGAAGTGTTCCTGAGCATAACTTCTTTTAACAGAAAATTTGGTTCCAGTGGCAAAAGTAGGGTTTCATTCTGTAGAGAAGAGCAGTTCAACATGTTCTAGCAAACTTGTATTCAAAATGAAATGAAATGAAATGAAATGTATTCAGAATGTATTCAAAATGAAATGAAACAATAGGTGCATGTAAATGTAAAATGAAAATGTAAAATGAAACAACCAAGTGAGGTGGCTCATTATGAACTTTCAGGAGACCATCTAAAGGCTTTTTCCCAAATGCATCCAGGGATATTTTTTTTTCCTTTCAACTGCCTTCACTTTTCCTATGATTTTCATTTTGGTAGCCAAACTTATGTATCAATGCTTCCTAACAAGCTGGAAGGATTTGGCAAGGCAGGCTTACCTGCTCTGCCTTTTGCTCTTTGTTGCTGTTCTGGAGGTAGCTGCTGTTTATCTTGCCTGTTGGACATTTTCTTCCTAGAACAAGTACAAGTTATTTGAAGGAGGACACGACTTCCACTGAAAAAAAATCTACCCTGCCTGCTGGGGGATTCTAAGTGTTGTAGTTCAAAAAAGTAACCAATAGAATCCTGTTGGGGCCTTAATCTTTATAAATGGACTTACGTCTGCAGAAATTAGATTTGTGCAGTTGCGTAAAATCTGTATCCAGTAGAAGGCTGCTGTTGTGTTACTAGAAGATCTTGCAAAGTCCTTATGTCCATCAGTGTGCAATACAGATTAGTGCACGATGCACACCAAAGCACACTGAGCACCAATGCATATAGGGCACCAATGTGCACCAGGAGCTCTTGCTGGTGGCCCATTACGTGCCTTCAAAATTCAGTAAAGGGATTTCTTAGCATAGGTAAAATTATGTAAACAGAATATAAAATATTCTGGCAAACATTTCTAGGCTCTAGTGTAACCCTCCGGCTGCTAATTAAAATTTTAAAACTTCTACTCATGTTAACTGAAATTATGCAATTAACATCCCCTGACAGCATAATCTTATCAGTCCCTCTAATAGGGAACTAAACTGCAGGCTTGGTTAGCTACAGGCAGTTAAAATGTAGCCTCATTGAAAGAAGAGAAAGGTACCTGCATACTTGTGTGACCCCCTGAGATTTCCCCTGAAATTTCTTCAAATTTCAGGGGGAAAATCAGCTTGTTAATGTTCAGGGCCTTTTGTCCTATAGATGCTAAATGACCATGGGTTGAAGGGCACATTTATATGTTGCCTAACCTTTCTGAGTCCTAGAAGGCAGCCCAGTGAACTGCCCTGTGATAGTGTTACACTTCACCTTCGCCAAGGCTAGGTAGCACCTTGGCTAGAGTTTCCAGAGAGTCTGGAGCTCCAGAAATTTCAGACTTTCAAGACTTTCAGACTTTCATGAGTTTTCAAGAGTTTCCATTTCAAGAACCATTGAGTTTCAAAGTCTGAAGAGTTTCAGAATTGTAGAGGCGTTTTAGAGTATCAGAGGCCCTTTTTGCACAGCATTTGCCATGCGAAAGGGCGCTTAGAGCATCGCGTGATTGTGAGGAGTGATCTGCACGATGCACACACAATCGTGCAATGCTCCAGGGTAGGGCAGGCACCACTCGAGCCGTGCGTGCGGAGCCTCCGGAGCCGCGGCAGTCGCGCTTCCTGCCCCAGCGCAGCCTGGGAAACTCCCAGGCTGCGCTGTGGAAGGAAGAGGCGGGGCTCTCGCACTGCCTACTTGGGAGCAGGCAGCTTGTGCAGAGCTGAAGCAGTGGGGACACAACAGCCTCTCACTGGAGGCTGCTTGCACGATCCCCGCACCCCAGCTCCATGAAAAGGTGCTTTGTGAAAAGGCCTAGAGTTTTGGATGTCCCATGCATTTCAAGAATTTCACAAATTTCAGAGCTTCAAGGTTGACGTGTTTCAGAATTTAATGAGCTTCAGCATTTTATGAGTTTCAGACTTACAAGTATTTAAAGAATTTCAGGACATTCAGAGTTTCAAGATATTCAGGGTTTCACATGTTTTCAGTGTTTCAAGATGTTTAGGATTCATGAGTGTTTCATGAGTTTCAAGGTTTTCAACATTTCAAATGTTTTAGGGTTTCATAAGTTTCAGCATTTCAAGAGTTTCAGAGCTTTAAGAGTTTTTAAAAGTTTTAAGAATGTTAGTGTTTTAAGAGCTTCAGGATCTTGAGTTTCAAATGTTTCAGAGGGCAAGAATTTTAAAAACTCTCAGAGTTTTAAGAGCTGAAGACTTTCAAGTTTTGAAGTTTCTAGTTTCTAGAGTACAGTTTCATAGATTTATGAGTTTTTTTCCCCAGAATTTCATGACTTACAAGCATGTCACAAGGAGGAAGAGTTTCACCATTTCAATAGTTTTGCAAGTTTCAAGGTTTCACAGGTATGACAGTTTAAAGAGATTCAAGAATGTCATGATTTTAGGAGTTTTCATTTTTTTAAAAGAATTTCAGTCTCAAAATCCTGTCAGTTAGGTATCAACTAGAGTAGACCCACTAAATCGTGAGATTCCAGATTTCAGAAATTTCACAGTTTGGGGTGGCAAGCGGTTCAGGATTTAATGAGTTACAAGAATTTCAACTATTTCACGAGTTTCAGGAGTTTGGTCATTTCAAGAGGATTTTCAAGAAATCAAGACTGCAGATATTTATGACTGAAACAGTTCAAGTCTTGCAAGAGCTTCCACTTTCAGGAGTTTCAACAGTTTCAAGGTTTCACAGATTTCATGACTTCCTAAGTTTTCAGTATATTGGGATTTCATGAAGAGTTTGAGAGTTGTAAGACTTAGACTTCATGATTTTTGCATGTTTCAAGATGTTCATGAGTTTCAAGAACTGAAGGAGTTTCAAAAGGTTCAGAAGTTTAAGAAGATCCTGGGTTCTAAGAGTATTGGGTTTTTATGAGTTTCAAGCTTTAAAAAGTTGCAGATTGTATGAGATTTAAGAGATTCAAGAGACTCAGGCTTTAACAAATTTCAAGAGTTTCACGTGCTTCATGAATTTCAGTGTTTCAAGAGTTTTAAGAGTATCAGAGATTTATGTGTGTGTGAGTTTCAAAAGCATCCGGCATTCAAGAATTTCAAGGATTTTGAAATGTTATCAATTTCATGAATGCCACAAGTTTTCATGAGTTCGAGAGTTTCAGGTTTGAAACTCTAGTTTGAAGACTTCCATGCATTTCAGAATTTAAACAATTTCAAGGATTTCAGAAAGTCAGATATAAGAATTTCAGAATTTCCAGTTTCAAAGTTTCATGAGTTTCTAAACAATCTTATCTGTTCAGTGAAACTGTATTCACTGTTTGTTTCATAAATCAGAGCTATCTCTATCTTTCTATTGGGCTGCTACCATTAAAGATACAAACAAATACAGAAGGCTGCACCAGCACATCTCATA
This sequence comes from Cyclura pinguis, assembly GCA_030412105.1. Taxonomy (NCBI): domain Eukaryota; kingdom Metazoa; phylum Chordata; class Lepidosauria; order Squamata; family Iguanidae; genus Cyclura; species Cyclura pinguis. The sequence goes on from CM059600.1 coordinate 331,637,805, forward strand.
GGTCATCCCAATGACCAGAATTGAGTAGCGGGTATAACTCATAACATAAACTCCTTTGTTATAAAAACATGACTCCTTTGTTATAAAAATAGCCTTGACTATTAGTCTGATTCTGAATTCAATTCAAAATGCTGATTATGATCTATAAAGCTCAGTGCTCAGCTCCAGGTTATTTGAAGGACTGTATTTTCCCAAACAATTCATGCCAAGCCCAAAGGGTGCTCACTAATGGCTCCTGTCCATCTTGGAAAGAAGTGACTAATGTGGTGCCACAGTGTTCTGTCTTGGGTCCTATTCATTGTCTTTATAAATTATTTGGGTCATGGAATAGAAGGCATGCTTATCACATTTAGAAATGACACCCAGTAACTAATACCCCAGAGGGCACGGTCAGAATTCAAAATGATCTTGACAGATTGAAGAACTGGACCAAAACTAACAAAAGGTGTCCTGTGACCGGAAGACTGCTGTAAACATCATTTCCCAGTGCTCTGATCAGCAGTGCTTCAGAAGCAGCTCAGCTGTGGCACCACCAGGCAGCAAAGTTGGGTTTTTGGAGGTCACAGTTAGTCATTAACCACTGTAAGCATAAATCCCTAGTAGTTATGAGATAGTAAGTGCACCTTACAACCTTGAAACTGTTGAATAGGATGCCATCCGTTACTCTCAGCATATTGAAAAAGCATAGATCTATGCAAGCACTGTTGGTGGTGATGTGAGAAAGGGCCTTCTCAGTGGCTGCCCCTAGATTATGGAACTCACTTCCCAGGGAGGCCAGAAGGGCCCCCTTCCTTGTTGACTTTTCAGTGGCAGGCAAAGACCTTTTTATTCAGGCGGGTATTTTAATACGGAAAGTTTTTAAATAACGGGCTGGGGGGTGCTATACAATTTTAATTTTAATGGCTTTTTAAAAATCTCTTTTTAACCATTTTCATTCTCATATAATTTAATTCTGTTTTAATATATGCTATTTATATGTTTTTAAATTGTACTGTTTTAATATGTAAACCACTTTGAGGCCCAATGTTGGGCAAAAAGCAGGATATAAATAAAGATCATCATCATCATCATCTATAAGTTTAGCCAACAAAATGCAAATTATAGGAAATGCAGAGGCTGGTGAATGAAAAAATTATCCCTGGATGCATTTTGGAAGAAGGTTTCAAGTCTCTAAAATATTCAGAATGCTTTTATCTATTTATGCAAAGTTTATGTGATTTGCCTCTTTCATTTCACACATGTATATTGTTAGTTTGGATAAAAAGTTTGCTGAAACAGGTTGAACTACTTTTCTTTTCTTTTTTATTTTTTTTTTAAAATCTGAATTGTTAAGCCAGCTAAGGGAAGGGAACAGGGGAAGGAGAAGAGAGACAGAAGAAAATAGAAAGAATAATTTCAGTACCGACTAAAGTCTTTAGTGTGTTGATGAAGTTGTATTATCAATAAAGTGTCAACCTATTTTCATGGAAGCTAAAACATGGCGCAGCCAGCTGTTTTCCCAATCCCACTGTGACATCCAACTTTACTTAGAATTTCAGGGTCTAGGGATCATAAAATGGGCATATGTGGAAAGCCTTCAGTTTCCCCTTCTTGAAGTGGCTTTACCCGATAAGATATTTAATTCTTTTTTTTACTAATTTACCAGTATTCGCCATGTTTACATCTCTCTCATCCCTGAGCTCTGGTGAGGTCAATCGTACTTTACCATAACGTCAACCCGAAGTCCCAAACTGCTTTTCTTTCTTGTGGTGTAGGATCCCCTCCCCAAATTCTTTCCATGCTATTCCTGTTAGCGGTACCAAATTTCTGCTAAAGAAGTCATGGCCAGGAATACCTTTACTTCGTTAACTATGGCATATCTGTATATGACGCAAGGTAGGCATATCTAGTCCAAAGTTAAATCCCCTGCAATTCAGTGCTACTTACTCCCGTGTGCGTGTGCATATGACTGCTGATTGAGACAAACAAGTCTGGACTCTACCAGCCTGAAATGATAACACTGTAGTAAGATGACATAGAAAGGCTGAATTCTCGTCTTCTTTTCACCGTCTTGTTAAACTCAGAGCTGTTAAGGGCTATAGTGCTTCATGAATACAGTAATGTCTCCCAGCAAATATCCCTGTTCTTTGGCAGCACAGGTTTAAAAAGTTCAAAATCTCAAACTGTGTGGCCCCGCAAGGACATCAGCAGAATTCTCAGAATAGTTTTATCTAGTTTTGATCTCAGGGTCAAGGAGACCGTATTCAGTAGAATCAGGCGGCACAGTTTTTACCCGACACAATCAGTTAAGGCAGCTGTGGGTCTGACAATATGAAAATACTCTCTGAATGAACAAGGGAACACTATGTGCAGAAAATTACTATGCCAGGGAATAATGTTCTCTCTAGCATCCCCTGAAACACTGTTTTTTATGTGCTTTGTCCCCCTTCCCTGTATGCTTATTATGTTTATTTTCTGGCTAAGTGGACTTCCCACAGCCATTGAGAGATGCGGAAAGGATAGGGGAAGGACAAAGCCCAGGCAGGCAGGCAGCTGGTACCATTCCTACAACCACCTGCAAAAGGATGATGTCTTCCTCCTGGACCACTGGAGGACCCCTGGTAGGTCCTGGGAGAGGCATTTTTCTTGCCATCAGAAATGGCAGGAATGGAGTTAGCCGGCTGCCTGGATGCCTCTCATCCTCCCATTACCCTCCCCTGGCCACTAGATGACTGTGGTGAGGGGCACACAGATCAGAGAGATGAAAGAGTGTGTGGGGGGAAACCCCTGAGCCTCCAGTGGTGGATTGGTGAAAAACCTAGAAAAATTCAGGGGGGGAAAAATCCTCCCTTTTTTCTATAGTCTTTTTTTCCCCCCCAGAAAAATGGGGGAAGGGATAGACTGTGGAATATTTTCTTTTAGAATGATGGATCAAATGTTTCATCCAAGGTGTTTCTATAACTTTTTCCACCAAATAATTTCTAAACTTTATGCATGGGGAAGACTTCTATGCAAGACTATTTACAGTGTTGTTGTTCTTGTTGTGTGCTTTCAAGTAATTTCTGACTTATGGAGTGTGACAAACCTGATGGGAGGGGTCTTGACGACAGAGCCTCCTGGGCAACTGAGAGTGTTTAAGCTGATTGGCTGGCGAAATGGAACCTTGGACAGCCCAGGGGAGGGGCTGGTGGAAAGAGGAAAATAATGGATTTTAACTGTCTGGAGTGTGTTTGAAGGGGAGTGTGATTTGTGGTGTGTTTGGGAGAGGTTGGAGATTTGAAGAGCTCTGTGGGAGAGAGAACTGAGAAATTGGGTGTATGAGAGATAGTGAATGAATTGAAAGAGAGAGAGAAGAATGGTGTGCTGTTTGTAAACATTTAGATACAAGACACATTTAAAGCAACAGTGTTACAATAAATGTTTGATGTTCTGTGTTCCTTAAAACAGTGTCACAGAGTCTTATTTTGAATCCTGGAATATACACGCTACCAATAATATCATCTTGACCTTAGTGCCAACAGTACCACAGCTTTGGAAAATATAAATCACTGCTGATCCTTACATCTGGGAGAAGGGCAGATTTAGGGAAGGAAGTAAAGGGAGAGAGTCCTGAAAGGAAGAAGCCAAGGTGGGACAAGAGTGAGGAAGGGACTGCGTTCTCGGAGAGGGAGAACTGAGGCAGCCCCATTGGCCCTGGCCCTGGCTTGATTCAGAGATCTCCCTGGCTGTTCAGTTCTGATCACAAAGAGGTGTCAGGCTGGGCAGGCCTTGAGTGCGAGGCTTGGGTGCGTCTTTTGCACTGGGCACTGATGGGCAGTGGTTTGGTCCCCCCCCCCCCGGTGCTTAACATGGAGACTCTTAAGACAAACCTATCTGCCATGGTAGACCAGGCTGGCTCTTTCCCTGCTCTCCTTTCATGAGCAAGTGAAGACTTTTTTTTTTTAATTTGAACAAGCATTTGGTGATTAAGTGCCCGTGTGGAAACAAGCATTTAGTGACTAAGTGCCTTAAGTAGAAAGGTTTACATCCTGCATTTTTTTAGTTCTTTTTGTCATGGTTTTAAATGATTTATATTATCTTAAAGCATTGATGTTTTGATGTAGTAGCATATTTAATTTTGTTTTAGTTTGCTTACTGTTGTTGTTGTGTTCCTTCAAGTCATCTCCAATTTATGGTGACCCTAATGCTAACCTTTGATGGGGTTTTCTGGGGCTGAGAGTGTATGACTTGCCCAAGGTCACCCAGTGGGTTTCCATGGCCGAGCAGGGAATCAAACCCTGGTTTCTAGGGTTCTAGTCCAGCGCTCAGACCACCACATCACACTGGCTAGTACCTTATCACACCATTATAGTTGCAGGCCTTGGTTTCCTTTTCCCAATTCTTTTTATGAGAAACAATATGTTATGTCTATTTAACATTATGGAGAGCTGTGTGTATGTATGAAGTTGTCCGTCAACTTATGGTGATTTCATGAATTTCATAGGATTTTCTTAGGCAAGGAGAAGGAGTGCAGAAGAAATATTTTTGTTCATTTACGCATTTAATTTATAGCCAACTTTACTGCTGAATGAGACCCAAGGTGGCTCACATCTGAGTTAAAGTACATGAATTAAAAATTAGTAGTAAACGTGTTAGAGAGCTAGCATGATGTAATGGTTTGAGCATTAGAATACCAGTCGATCCAAATGGGATGTCATCAAGGTATGAGTCACCACAGCCAGATGTGACATCTCCAGAAGTGGGTGCAACTGGTGCACAAGTTTTAGCTGTGCAAATGGAGTCAGCATTGCTGAAACCTGGGCATCCAGGCTCAGGGTTCAATCCAGACGTATTTGTTGGTGTTGCTGGTGTCTTCAAGTCATCTCCAATTTATGGTGATTCTAAAATAAACGTATCATGGGGGTTTCTGGGGCTGAGAGCGTGTGACATGCCCAAGGTCACCCAGCGGGTTTCCATGGCCAAGCGAGAAATTGAAGTCTGGTTTCCGGGATCGTAGTCCAGTGCTCAAATCACTACACAATCATTGTTCATACCCATGCTATAAATGTGAGATTCTAGAGGGAATGTAACCCCATCCAGCAGCACAGGCAGTTTCCCAATCGCCTGATCTGCCTTTTGGCTGACTAGGACCATCTTTGTCTTGTCTGATTAAGTTTCAGTTTATTTGCCCTCAATCAGTCTATTACTGATAGCAGACACTGGTTTAGTACAGAGTCAGCTTTCTTGGAATTAGATGAAAAGAAGAGAATGAGTTGAGTGTCAAAGCTCCAAATAACCCCAGCAGTTTCATGCATATATCAGACAGCAGGGGGAGGAGACCAACAGTAATGCCCAGCACAACCTTCTGAGTTCAGAATTAAATTGATTTAATTACCCACCCCTCTTTTCTCAGAGTGTCTTGGTATAGATTTCCCTAGCAAGAAAGCACAGATATGAGCTATTCCTTTTGAAACAGAAACTATTTTTGGACAGTTTAAGACCCATTAGCTTTACAAAAGTTCTGCTCCTGATGGAGATGATGGCTTAAATCCAATTGCTGGTTCCACCCACATTGGATACATTGAATCAATGAAACTTATGTAAGTTTTGATTTAAGGTTCCCATTGATTCCTTGGGTTTCCTCTCGTTGTCTCTAACAATTGTATTTTAAACGGTGAAGCTTGATTTGTTGGTATAGATCAATACAGGTATTTGCATTTTTAAGTTCTTCTTGAAGGCATCACTGTGAAGGCATGGTCACGATGACCATCTACCCTTAAACTACAGTTACAAGTTAAGAGGCTGCTAATTTCCACATATTTGTTTAAAATAGTTGCGTGCAGGCTACTACTTATCTGTAATGTCTCCAAGAAAACTGAAATTCGGACAGAACTCTTCTCTACAATCATCAGAAACATGCATGCCACAGTCATTCACTTCTACAGTTTGTTCATCAAGGCATACCAGTGGTTCCTCTGGTAAAATGTGTGTGTGTATCTTACAGTGATCCAATGAATTTCATAGGGTTTTCTTAGGCAAGGAATACTCAGAGGTGGTTTTGCCAGTTCCTTCCCTTGAAATATCGCCTACAGCACCTGGTATTTGTTGGTGGTTTCCCATCGTAGCGAAGTAATACTAGACAAATGTGTCAACTACAGACATAAGTGTGTCATGTAAGACAAATACACATAAAGAGTGTTATAACAATCTGAAACCTGTGCTGGAATCATGAACAGCACATTGTCTACACATACTTGTATTATCTTTGCTTAGCTGTGACTACATATATTCTAGGAGTTCTTTTAAAGAATTAAAATAATCCTTACCTCTTAAAAATTAAATTTAAAATTACGTTTTACATAAAAATGTACATATTATACACATAAAATTATTAAACGTATATAAAAATGTACAAAACTAGATAAAATACATTTTAAAATTACATTAAAATTAAATATTAAAATATTCCTTGCAAATATGATAATTAACTTCTTCTTTCCCTCCCTCTTTCCCTCCCAGCCCAAATGTTAGCAGATGAACCTAAATATCTCTCCCTGTGAATCACCATGGCTATAGTTCATCTTGATCAACATGGCATATGTTACCTATATTGTTCAATGAGTCATTCTTGAGGATGTGTATGTTACCCTAAGAAGTGGAGGAGATTGGAGTCCATAGAATTTGGAGGAATGTCTCCATAGAATTTGGGGGGATTATGGCCTGTAAGAGGAGGGTAACACCAGGATCTTTTCACCTATGTATATCAGTGAAGTGAAGCAAGAAAAGCTCGATAGAAAGAGATTGGTTGGAAAGGGTGATAGTTAGCAGTCCTGAAGAAGGAGCCACAGCAGAGTGTCTCAGAAAGTGTCTGTGGGTAGCACAGAGGAACAGAAGTCTGGGGCACCACATCCAAAGCCCTATGTCCAAAGTTCTACAATTGGCGGGGACTGAAGCTAGGGTTTTTATACACTATTCCACTCCCTGAAGATATTCCGTGCTGGCAGCCTGCCAAGGCTTCACAGCTGTGTAATCAGCAGTAACTGGAAACAGCATTTGTTATAGCAGTCCAGAGCTACTGAGTCTGAATTTACCAAGAGTCCAGGGAGAGAATGTCCACAAGCAGAATCTATAGTCCAGGCAAAGGTCCAAGGTCTGAAGAACATGAGCAAAGAATGCAGGAGTCAGCAAGGCTGTCACCACCAAAGGAGTCAATAGATTCCAGCAGCTTTCTGCCATCCTGACCTCTGGTTATATAGCCTCAGTGTCCTGGCCAGCTGTGGCCTAATTAACAAGCTCTTCCTATATAAACACTGTCAGAAGCCTGGGCTCTCCCTTTTCCTTCTAGACTGGCTGCCATAAGTACTGTCCCTCTCATGTCTCTAGAGTGTCGTTCTTGGGAAGAGTCCTGTCTGGGTCCTGGAGCGAGGCCACGACAGAAGGGGTGTGATGACAAAGCCGTAATGGCTTTCCCATGGGGTTGACCAAGGGGTCTGGAATGGGCTGATTGTTTAATTCCAGCATGACAAAACATTGATGGGACTCATGACAATCTCTTAATGTTTGGTCAGCTAGGGTGTATAGGGAAGATCTCTGTAGGATAAGATTGAGGGATGGTGTCTGATTGCTCACCAATCTGTACAGTTCATCTTTCATTATATTTGGAAATGCAAAGAGCCTGGAGTGGTAAAATGATTAGCACAAACTCATCAGAATTGGGTTTTCCTGCTTAATCCTCTCTGGACTTATGACCCTGAACACATCTCAGGTCAGCTTGAGCCCAGAAACACATTCTCCAGTCAGCGTGACTTTGATCATATTCTCCAGTCATTAATAAGCCCAATTTATGAAAATCACGTATCTCTCAGGAGGAGTGATAGGGTATGGTAACATATAAATTGGCTAATAGTCTTAGGCTCTTTTCGCACGGCATTTGCCATGTGAAAGGGCCCCTGGAGCATCGCACGACTGTGAGGAGCGGTCAACATGACGCACTTGCAGTCGTGCGACGCTCCAGGGGCTGGCAGGTGCCAACTGCACGCTATTTCATTTTCAGCTGTGAGCCAAAAATGGTGCGCAATCATGCTGTGCATGCAGAGCTCTGGAGCCATGGTACTTGCGTTTCCTGCCCCAGCGCAGCCTGGGAAGATCCCAGGCTGCACTGCGGAAGCAAGAAGAGGGGCTCTCGTGCAAGCAGGCAGCAGCTGCGGAGCTGAAGGAACCAGGATGTGAGATCCCCTTGGAAGAGGCTGCTCACGCGATCCCCACACCCCTGCTCTGCAAAAAGGTGAGTTGTGGAAAGGGCCTTAGTTTATTGCACTGGATATAGTAGATGTCATTAGTTCTACATTCTATCACAATAAATACATTGCTTTATTCAAATGTATCGGGCTCACTAAATGTACAACTGTTTGAAACTATCCATTTGTGAGAACAGTTAGATATCCAGGTAGAGCTAAGCACTTGCATCAATAATCATGAGTGATAGCTACCTTCTTTAATTATCATTAAAGAAGTGAATGTGATATAGAATGAGTGCATATGTACTATTGGAATGTGGACCTTGAACAAAAGATGATGCAGAGAAGAAAGAGACATAACAACTTGATGCCAAAGTATACCCTATATGCTGGCATATAAGACTCACTTTTTTTCCTCAAAAAATGCTGTTTGAAAATGGGATGAGTCTTATACACTAATGTGTCTTATACTCTTGCAAACAGTATCTGTTGCCATATAAATGGAGTGTGTCTTACATGCCAATGCGTCTTATACACCGGTAAATATGGTAGCTTGGAGAAGGACCACACATCAAACTCTGCAAACCGGATTAGGGGCTCTCCGGAACTTTATTCAAGTTTGGTGGGAATATAGTGGAGGATTCTGATTTCCCATGATTCAAAAAAGAAAACTGTGCTAAATCCAGCAAGTCTGGAAAATCTCCAAGCCAGAAACCTCAACATAAGTGCTGAAGATAGGGGCACTAATTTGAAGATCACAAGATGAGATACTCCATCTATAAGGTAGTCTGAAACTAGACTTAGTTTGAGTGAGAAATCTCCATCCATTTTTGAGAGTATGAGGACAGTGCTGCACTTCTCTGCTGCCTCAAAAATAGGGAAGGATTAACAATGGCAGCGGCAACATCAGCAGCAGGGAGAGGGGACTGAGATGTTTCATTCATAGCCACTTTGAGAACAACAACTTCTGCATCTGATTAGCTAAATCAGGTCATCTTATGGCTAAGAATTGAAACACCACAACCAAATTCAGAATGAGGACAAGCCTATCTACTATTTCAGATCTGAATTAGGTCATCCTATGGGTGAGAATGCATACAACCTCAGATAAAATTAGGCCAGCATATACTTATCTTGCTTATGAGCTACAACAAAGAATATAACCTCATAGGCTGGGCTGAGTTACGAGAAAGCCTGTATGAGATGTACACTCGCACACGCAAAACAAGTTCTTCTAGTTCTGGAAATGTGGTTGACATGCAAAATAGGACAGCTAATATAGTATTCAAGATAGTATACAACTCTTTGTTACACATCTTAACACAGATTGAAATCAGTTCATCCCTCTCGACTATCCACCTGCCAGGATATGTTATTTGCTTTTTATAAAATAAATGGTGGTTACGGATACATTTTGAATCCAGTGACAGTCAGGTAATGGATTCCTACGAGACAGGTGATTGCGTGTAATACCTCTGTTAATCTCAGAATAAGCAGGGTAATAACTAATCTCATTAAAAAGGATTTTGTATACCAAGGAAACATGAATTTTGCACTCAGAAAAATTAATGTAGAGTTGATATGGTGCGGCACATTTCTTGTTTAGCTTCATAGATTATTTTGAGAGAATTTGTTTTTGTCTTCATAAACTTGAGAGAAGGAGAAAACAGGACATGAAAACTGGATAAGAGTAGGAAAAACAGCCACAAGAAAGCCCATTCTTGTGATTTCACTGGGAAGTACATTCAAATATAATTGTTTGTTGTTTTTATCTGAATGACAAGGAGTGGGTACATACACTCTGTCTTCTTCTTCTCTATGCTTATAATTTGCACATTCTTTTCTGATCTGTGATGAAATCAGATTTTGCTCCCATTTTCAACTTTACATCTGATCCCTAAAGTGTGGTTATTCTTAACTATGATACACTCAGACAAATCACTTCATTTGTGTGATATAGAAATAATGCTAAAATGTAGTTAGTTAAAAATGGGCACAAGACGTTCGCATTTCCTTGCAGGAGAAGAGGAGGGGAGATTTCTTTCTTATGGCAACATTGGAGGGGAAAAGAGGAGGACTGACTATGATAACTTCAGTCTGCCTGGATTCAACCACAGATAGACAGACAGAACCAAGAAACTGTGGTTTAGTAACAGAATAGATGTAACATGCGTCATTTCCCTAGCAATCTTGCTGCCACATTCTGTACCAAATGAAGTTCCCAAACTGTTTTGAAGCAAGCCCCACAAACACTGCATTTCAATAGTCTAGTCTGGAGGTAATCAGAGCATGGGTCACTGAGACAAGGGCTATTTCCGCACTAGACTGTTATAGTGCTATTATTCCACTTTCAACATCCTATGGAATCCTGGGGTTGCAGTTTAGGGAGGGGTCTTTGAAGATTCCATAGGATGGAATTCCATAGGATGTTGAAAGTGGAATAATAGCACTATAACAGTCCAGTGCGGAAATGGCCAAGGTCTACTTTCTCCAGCTAGGTCAAGCAGTTGACAAAATGAAAAAAATGTTCCCGTGTACGGTTGCCTCCTGTGTCTTCGATGAGAGCAACCCAAACTGCATACTTGACTCCCCAGAGAGGGACTGTAATCCCATCCAAGATAGGCTGCAGATCTCTTTTCAAACTGGCAGCTTTTCCCAACCCATGGGATGCCATGTTGTTAGCACCTTGCTTCTCTGGGATTTGATGACTGAAATCAGAGGTGGTGAGCACATTTCTAGCACTTAACAGACTGAATCTTACAACATTCAAAGGTCATGTGACAAGTAAAAGATAATATTTAACTGCCATCAAGTCAACTTTGACTAATGGAGACTCTGTGAATAAGATACTTCCAAGTCATCCTATTATTCACAGGCCTGCTCAGGTCTTGCAAATTCAATGCTGTGGCTTCCTTGAGTCTGTCCATCAGTAATACATTTTCCTCTTTTCCTGTTTCCTCTTACTTTATTAAGCATTATTGGCTTTTTTAGTGAGTCATGTCTTCTCATCAAATGTCCAAAGTATAACAATCTCAGTTTAGTCATCTTGGCTTCTAGGGAGAGTTCAAACTTGATTTCTCCTGGGACCCATTTAGTTAACTATGATACACTCAGACGAGTCACTTCATTTGTGTGATATCCATATCCATATCCATAACACGCTTCTCCATTTCAGATGAGATTTTTTTCCCTTCCAGTCAGCTTTCTTCACTGCCCAGCCTTCACAACCATACATAGAAACTAGAAATATAATGGGCAATCCTAATTTTAGTATTCAGTGATATACCTTTACACTTGAGGATCTTGTCTCATTCCTTCACAGGTACCCTTCCAAGTGCCTCAGTCAATTAAAGAAGCAAAACAAATTCACACTGAAATTCCCTCCCTCTCCCCATTAGCAGTTAGCAGTTACGTTTCTATACTGTTTATCAGTGCAAAGCACTCCCTAAGCGGTTTACATGTATTTGAGCTAATTGCCCCCAACAAGCTGGGTTTACTGACCTACAGAAGGATGGAAGGCTGAGTCAACCTGGAGCCCTGCAGGATCGAACGCACAACATTGTGGCTGCAGTACCAGCATTTAACCACTGCGCCCCCACGGCTCTTCCACTGCACCACCATTAACCAGTGGAACTGACAAGAGCAAATGTGTTCAGTCACTAATTGCATTTAGCCACTGTGAGAGATACTAGGAAGCTGAAAGGAAGAAAATCAAGTCATTTGAAATGTGGTGCTGAAGGAGCATCTTTTCTACAGTACGACAAGGGATTGCAAGAGGCATCCTACTTCTGATTGTCACAGCCTTGCTTGCTAGTGGAAAGGGGTTGGAAACATCATCCTGTTGCACCCCAGTGAGCAGCAGAACAGGCTTGTATCACTCTGAGTGGCTGCTGGTTTTTAAAGAAGGTTTGCGGGATTGGGCTAGGAGATGTTGCTTAGTTACGCATTCGTAACTAAGTAGGTGATGTAGAAGCTCAGCCTGTATGTCTAAGATGTTGGCCCAGTTACTAATTTTTGCATGTAATTATCTACTGCTGAGATAGATTCCTGCTTAGCTGGTCCCACTGCTGCATATTTTCAGCTACTTTAGATCTGCAGATAAAAAGAGGGCAGCACTAATAACATACAAACATAAAAAGAAATAGAAATGTTATAGATGCAAAACCAGTCATCATGATCTGTGGCAAGCTGAATCTTGCTTCTGTTGCATTTTGAGCCAGCAAATTCTTCAATTCAAATTGCGCCAAAGATAGATATTGAAGCAAATATTCTAGTTTAGTTTGTTGTATTCGAAGGAGCCACGTACCCTCTGAGACTTGCATTTCTTGACTTGCAGTACTGTGACCACTAGCATCCTACCAGCTCAAATTTTAAGCTGAGCTGGAAGATTAAATTCCTTTCCCAGCTTGAAATGCACCTGGGTTCCAACTGATAAAGCTTGGCTTGAATCAAGCTATGCCATTATCCCATTTTTGGGTGGGTTGGCAGAGAGAAATAGCTCATTGTTTTATAAGATTAACTGATTCAAACTTGGGTGCACTGTCTCATCATTACTGGCAATGAACAGGATGTCTTAAATACATGCTAAAAGGTATTATAAAAACAAAACAGTGTACGTTAGGATAAGGTACAAACTTTCCACATTTGATGTTCACTTTTGAAAGCAGAAGTTGTTTAGCAATACCAGAAGAGGATTTCTTGGAAGGTTTGCTTGACTGTGAAAAACTGACAAGCAAAATTAACTCTCAGGTATTGCTTTAGCACTGTTCTTGTCAACTCTCGTATGTTATTATTTACTGTCATTTTAAGTATCTGCTTTCTGAAACATTGCTTTAAGTGTATCTCCAGACCCCTTGCTTGTCAGACCTTTCACACCCCCTTGAGTTTTGTTACCTGGGTCATAGTTTGCATCTCTCTAGTCCCATTACTCTCTGATTGTACCCCCCCCCCCCCACTACTTTATGGTGGTGGTTGTTGCTGCTGCTGCTGTTCTGTGCCTTCAGGTCCTTTCTGACTTATGGCAACTGTAAGGTGAACCTATCAGGGTGTTTTCTGGGGCTTAGAGTGTGTGATGCATCTAATCTTACCCAAAGGGGTTTCCATCTCTGAGCAGGAAATTAAACCCTGGGCTCCAGGATCATACTACAACACTGTGACCACTCCATCACTCTGTTCTACCTTGTACCCCTATATATTATGGATGTACTTTGAACTTGATCAGTGCATCTGAAGAAGTGGATTGCTATCCATGAAAGATGAAAGAAAGAATGAAAGATCATTTTAAAATAAGCCAGTCTTCCCTTTATGTCATTTTATGCTGAGACTAACATGGCTATCTCTTTGAATACTACAAAAGATTATGCAATCCAACAAGATCACCTAATTGTTAACCTGTCAACTGAATGTGTCCTGGTCATCCGCAAACCTAACCATCAATTGGGCCACACAGTTTACAGAAAACCTAAACACACTGACAGATATCTACACAAAAACTCCAACCATCACCCAGGACAAAAAAGGAGCACGATAAAAACTCTGGTAGACTGTGCAAAAGGAATCTGTGAACCCCACCTCCTGAAAGACAAACTGAACCATCTAAACTGGGCTCTACAGGCCAATGGTTACTCCAGTTCAGACATCAGAAGAGTCTCAAGATCTGAAAAAACACCACAGCGGTGAAGATAAGCCGCCAACCAAAGGGAATGTGTTTTTACCATACATCAAAGGGGTCACTGACCGTATAGGGAAATTGATGAAGAAACATGACCTCCAAACAATTTACAAACCAACCAAGAAAATTCAACAAATGCTACGTTCAGCGAAGGACAAGAGGGATCCTTTAACTTCTGCTGGAGTTTACCACATACCTTTCAGCTGTGGGCAGGTCTACATAGGGACTACAAAATGCAGCATCCAAACATAAATCAAAGAACATGAAAGACACTGCAGACTGATGCAGCCAGAAAAATCAGCAGTAGCAGAACATGTTATAAACCAACCTGGACACAGAATGCTTTTTGAAAGCACAGAAATTCTGGACCATTCTGACAACTACTATGTCAGACTACACAGAGAGGCCACTGAAATCCATAAACACATGGCAACAGTTAGACTTATATTAAAACAGGAGGCATTTCTCTCTGGAAAGTGGCTTTACCAGTTGCCATGAACACTGTCCTTGAGGATTAAATTCAGGGGAACCAGTTCAACCAATTGCAAGCTGAATGCAATTTGCAGAGTTCTGACTGGCTGTATCAATAGGAATATAGTGTCCAGACTGAGGGAAGTAATAGTACCACTTTATTCTGCTTTGGTTAGACCTCACCTGGAATACTGTGCCCATATCTGGACACTGCAATTCAAGAAGGATATTGACAACCTGGGAAGTATCCAGAGGAGGACAACGTAAATGATAAAAGTCCTGGAAACCATGCCCTGTGTGGATCAGCTTAGGGAGCTGGCTATGTTTAGCCCAGAGAAGAGAAGTTGAAGAGATGATATGACAGCCATGTTTAAATATTTGAAAGGATGTCATGCTGAATATGGAGCAAGCTTGTTTTTTGCTGTTCCAGAGACTAGGACACAGAGCAGTAGATTCAAACTACAAGAAGAGGGATTTCACCTAAACATCAGAAAGAACTTCTTGATGGCAAGAGCCATTTGACAGTGGAATATGCTGCCTTGGAGTATGGTGGAGTCGCCTTCTTTGGAGGTTTTTAAACAGAGACTGGATGGCCATTTGCTCAGGGTGCTTTAAGTATCTGTTCCTGCATGGTAGGGGCTGGCCTGGCCATTGTTGTCACTTCCAACTATGATTCTAAGAGATTCCACCTAAAGATTAGGAAGAACTTCCTGATGGTAATTGCTGTTTGACAGTGGAATACACTGCCTCCAAGCATGGTGGTGTCTTTTTTGGAGGCTTTTAAACAGAGACTGGATGGCCGTCAGGAATGCTTTGATTTTGTTTTCCTACCTGGCAGAGGATTGGACACAAGGCCCCTTGTCGTCTCTTCCAACTGTGATTCTGAAGCCATCCTGAAGCTTCTTCTCACATTTATCTCCAGAGCCTTGATTGGAAAATTGTTGTTTTGAATCTACCACTTTTCAGTTCATAGCAAATGTACTTGTACAATCATAGTAATTGGTTTGAAAGAAAGAAAGAGAAAGAAAAGATAAGGAACTAAGCAAAAAAGATGGGGAGAGATGAATGAGTGGTTCAGTTAGGTAATATTAGAGTCTAGACTTAATGGTCTCTTGAGGTCTCTCGTTGCTTTTATTGGTATTGCTAAATGTGCTAACTCCAAAATTGATACGTGGGTGTGCTGACCCCATTTTCTGCCCCTCAATGATTCTTCACTGAGATATCTCATGGTATTCTGACACTTTTGATGAACAGGTTGTTTAACTTTAACTGTGGTTCCCCGAATGGCCATCTTTGCCCTTATATAAATGGGTTTTTCTCTTGCATAGAGACCTGCACAGAGACCCCAGAAAGTTTGAGCCGAGTAGTTTCGTAGGAACCCCTACCTCCTTCCTACAACCATGCAAGCCCTAGCCTGCTGTGCTCCTCTCCCCTCAGAAGCTCATGGTGTTTTAGAATACTAAATAGTCTAAAGTGCAGTTTTGACTCTTTTTGGCTGTACTGAGAAGAGGAAAGAGCTGGAAGAGACAGCAGTGTGGTCTTGTCTGCATTTTTAAAATATGTTTGGTAATGAGTTCAAAAAAGAAGGATGTTGAGGTTTCATAACTATGAGGCACAATATGGTTAATAGCTGTTCGCGAGGCAGCGCTCAGTTTGAAATGCTGGAGTTGTTAGTTTGCCATAAACAAGAGGTGTAGAGGCTGAGACTCAACCACAGTGCGCTAAGAGAAAAAGGTATATACAAGATTCCGCTCCACACACCACAATCTAATCTGAAACTACAAGTGTCAGACTTGGCTTTCAACACTGACTGACTGAAAATCAACTTTAAATGAAGTTTTTGAAGATGTTACTCTAGGTAACAGCCTGTGACTTTGTGTTGTTTTTAAGGGCCTTCAAGTTGATTCTGACTTATGGGGACCCTGTCATAGGGTTTTCTTGGCAATATTTATTCAGAAGAGGTTTGCCATTGCCTTCCTCTAAGGCTGAGGAAATCAACCAGAAGATTTCCATGGTTGAGCAGGGATTCAAACTCTTGTCTTCTGGAGTCCTACTCTAACATTAAAAACAGAGCACCAGTCATGTATTGATTTGAGCTTTACCATCTGGTTGGTAACTTCATTGGTTTTGTTGTGCCGGTCTTGGTGGATGACAAATTGTAGAAAGTTGCATGCTGGTGCTTTCTGCATCTTAAGCCTAGTGACCTATTCTTTTATGCAGCTATGCAATTTGCATAGAGAGCAGCAATCTACTCTGCAGTAGATTACGGAGATTTTCATTATGGAAATCAAAAAGGAACAACTACATATAGGTAGGGAGGTATGGCAGAATTTAGAAAGGTGTGAGTGTGAGAAGTCACTTGACACAGTCCACAGAACAGAATGTTTATGCTGAGGTATCATGGGTTAATGTTGCAGTCACAAGCCTTCAAGCCGAATCTGACTTGTCATAGCTTTTCCCTGGCAGGATGTATCCAGAGAAGGCTTGCTATTGTTTTCTCTAAGGCTAAGAAAGTATGAGTTGCCTAAGGTCATGTAGTAGGTTTCCATGGCTAAGCAGGTTTTGAAACCCTAGCTTCCCAGAGTCCTATGGGAGTCAGCATAGTGTGGTTGCTTGAGTGTTAGACTATGGCACTGAAAATCAGGGTTTGAAAACCCACTGGGTGGTCTTGGGCAAGTCACATTCTCCCAACCTTTGAGGAAGGCAAAGGCAAATCCACTCTGAACTAATCTTGCCAAGAAAACTCTGTGATAGGTTCACCATAAATCAGAAAGGACTTGAAGACACACAGCAACAACTAGCCCAATGCAGAAACTACTACACTACAATGGCTGTCACCATGGATTACAGCACAGCAGTATCAAATTGTACTGGTCACTCCACTAAAACTCTCTTTATATATAAGGGTTCGAGTTTAAATAAGTTGACTGAAAAATTCTATTGATTTTAATGGGATTTACTTCCAAGTTAGGATGTTTAGTACTGAAGCCTTCAGGAAACTTCACACAACTCATTTACATAGATATGCTCATTACCCTAAGTTCTATGAAGTATATTCCTAAAATGTATGTAGTGTGGATGTGACAAGCCTATTCTGGCTGTTGGCAAACATGTGTATCAAGACTTAGGCTCGTTATGGAGCCAGATTTCATTGTGGTTCTCGACTAAGTACTGTGGCTCTCTACCATTTCAGGATGGATGCGTTTCTTTCCCCATTCCAGGGGTGTGTTGCAGGAATGAGGAGTTCTGATCTAGTCGATCCATAGTCTCACTGAATCTGTCCCAGCACACTCCGTTTTTCATGGTACCATTGCTGCAGACCCAAAAGTGGAGACACAAGAACTGTGGATATTTCCATGACAGCAATTGAGAAGTTTGTGAAGACAAGTCTCCCTGTCTGTCTGTGGATCTCCTTCTCTGCAGATGTAGAAAGAAAACTGTACTACCAGGGACAACCCCTCCAGGATCGAAAAGACTGCCTCAGTGGTTTAAGATTATGTTGCAGGATGGTACTATCTATCTCATTTGCCTGAAATAAATTTGCCTGGCTTAAAATAAATAAAAGTTTATTTTAAAACAGAGTGAATGCAAAACACAATTATTCTAACTGAAGGATCCAGTAATACAAGCAAGAAGGAATTAATCCCAACATTCAGAACTGCACTCATGAAATGAAAAACTTTCCAGAGTTCCTCTCAGACCCCTTATTTTAACTTCTTTCTGAAACAATAGTATCTCCATTAGTTGGTTGTGTTTGATCAGCTCTCTGTATAAGTATTTTAAAATCCTACAGAAAGAAAAGAAGGAAAAACAGTTAGAAAGATGTTACCATACATTCACTTGACTGCTGTGTACTGAAGTAGACTCTCCCACTATTCATCTGAAAAATACACTTATCTATGGAATGTCTATTGCTTGCTTATACCTAACTTATGTTTTCTAATACATTTAATTTATGTAAAGCTTTCTTCTGTTGTGGAAAACTAGCACTGGAGTCAGTCCTTGGAATATACTAATGAGGAAAACTTTTCCAATTGTCTTATATAATGATCATATGATATACTTGAGAGTGTTATAAAATGTAAGAAGGTTTCATTTTCTTTATTAATACAATTAAAGGGTATTTTACAACTGTTTCCAAAACTGACATTCATAATTAATAATTTATGGCCTTTATTATGGAACTATAACACAAGAACATGGTATAGAAGTAGTATTCCAAGGACATAATGCACATTTTTTCCAAAATTTAAAGCCTAAATTAACAAAATACTTATGAATCATCTATATAACTTAAGATAATATCTTATCTAGATTCTGTCCTATTTATATTTCAAACCAACAAATATTCCTTCCACCAGTAATAAAGTAACTTTGCAGTGTTGAAACAAAACAAAACAGGTTAGGTGTTCAAAACCAACCAAAACTCTACCTTTGTTGGTTCATATTTTAAAAGTTGTTATTTTTGGAGCAAATCCTATCATTTCAACCCTTTAAGTACAATCATCAATGCGCTCCATTTGCTCAACCCTGCCAGATGGCTGACCCTGACCCAAGGGAGCGTTCCATCTGTCCCGTAAATTGTCTGCAAAAAAACAAACAGGTAAACAAACAAACCAGCAAACAAAATTTCTCCATCTGAATTTGGATTCTCTCCTTGTTTGGTTACTTTGTTTGGGTGCAGAGCCAAAAGGAGAGAATCATGCAATATGGCGGAGGGGAAGCAGAGTTTGGGAAAAGGCCAGGCTGACAAAAGGCTAAGGCATATGAATGACAGAGGGGAAGTCCACAAGGATTGCTGGCTACAAGGTCGGTAGGGCAGCAGGCTTTGAGAAGCACAAGGTCTCAGTCTCTTACCTTGTGTTGGAATGCCAGATTCTAAAAAGACGGGGCGTGAGACAGGACTAATAAGTCTAAGGGGAGGATAATGATTAAAAAAAGCAAGGAGGTTGGCCTGGACACACTTAGCAAGGCCAGGGACATAGTATTGTATCGTGGGGAATCAAAAGGAGAAGACATAAGGTCTTCTCATAAGAACAAAAGGACCAGAAATAAAAAGGCTCAAGAGATTCAGAGTGAAATCTTCAGGTGTGAGGAGAGACAAGGCTGAACTCACAAACAAGAAGGTACGGCACATTCTTCATTGTTATTAGAGCTTGGAACAGTTACTTTCTTGACTACAGCTCCCAATACTGATCATGGCAGTTTGGGGATTTTGATGGTGATGATCCAATAAGTAACCTTTTCAAGCTCTGATTTTTATCTGGAACAACTGAAAATTAAAGATTTAATAAAATCAATAATGGGTATGTATGAAGAACAGATTAAATTACACTTTGGTACCACTGATTCCAATGGGAACTACGTACACTATGTTGACTGATTCAGCAATCCACCTATCAAACTCCTATCCCAACTTTCTGCTAAAAATGGCACAACTCTAATCTGGAACCAAACCATTAAATGCACACAATACAAGTCAAATGGAACAGCTGGAATGGGTCCAACACCAGTCAAATCAAAGTTGTAATTAGTAACCTTCCCCAAATGACTGTTCTTAAGAAGCATGCAAATTTAAGTGCACACCTCTTTGGTGTGCTGAAATCAATATATTAACAGTTAGCAAAGCCTCTATGTTTTCCTTAAAATCTAAATCATATATGGAAACAATACACAATTTGAGTTTGTATGTCTTCCAATATGTATAAATATTTCCATAAAAATAACAAGCAAGAAAAAACTTTGAATTTGTCCTACTATAACAAATACTATAACTATAACAAAGAACTCAATGTTCTGTATTGTTTTTTTCCTCCAATCAGACATTTTAGTTTTAATAGTTTTGGAAAATGGTTTGAAAAATAGTTTGAAAAAATTCTGAGATACGTTTATACACAACCTAAAATTATCATGGTATATATTTAAAAATTTTTGCTTATGATATATCAGCATTCCCAGAGAAGTACATAGTTGTGTTGACATTGATGGTGTGTGTGTGTTTGTGATGGAGAGATTTTTCCAGATTTTTTTCTGATTCAGTATTGTCCACAAAACCCACATTACTGCTCACAGGGGTCCAAAAAAGATAGGCTGTGTTTACACAAAATGCAGAATAAGAACAAGTAGGCTTGTACATGCACACACGCACACACGCACGCACACACACACACACACGAATGAATGAATGAAAGATAACAGTGCAAAGGGATGAGAAATTAGGAAAGGGATGAAATTCTGAGTCTGGGTTTTGCACTGAATGGCTGTATGTTCAGAGAGCATCCTTTTTTTTTAAAATGTATATGTATGAAAGAGAATGGTTCCAGGAGATGTGAAAGATAATGACAACAGGAAAGTATACAAGTGAGGGATGTGTACATATTTGAAAGGACATGTATGATACATGTATGGTGTTTATCTGAAAGAATGAGTGAGTGAAACAGAAACATGTGGGCATACGAAACAGTGACATGCATCATGTAGCACATGGTAACTTTTCTAGAATTGGTACAAGGGTGCACAGATTTCTTATTAATGGTTCATCAAGGCTGGGTCCCAGTAAGCTTATGATCGTGACAATTTCACATACCACAATCTATTGATAACTAATCTGTCCCTGAGACACTGTGCTTCTGCCAAAGAAGTAACAAATATATGCTATATGGGGAGAAACAAAACAAAGCAAAAACTGACTGTGATTCAGAATTGAGAGAAATGTGTTTCAAAGAAAATTACCACTTCAAGGAACTGGCTGTTAACAATGAAGAACTGAAATGACTTTGAAGTGACTCATGTCTTCTTCAATAACCCATCAAGGGATGAAGAAATTTCTGCCAGACCTGTGGTTTTTAAACCACACTTCTGGGAAACCTGGATTTCCTTGATGGTCTTTAGTAAGGGTTCCTCCATGAAAACACCAACAATGGAGAGCAAATTTCCCTGAAAAACAAACTGCCATGATCCTTTGCTACCATGCTGTATCTCTTTATCACAGTGCCAATACCATCAAAATCACAATAGAATGACATCAGTGGCTGAGTGCTGAAATGTGGCTGCCATCTGTTTACTGTTGTTTTCAGCTCCAATTGCTTTCAAGCCTGAGGAAGCCTTGGGCAAAGTGGGAAGGGGAGCAATAGCAGCAGCCTTGTGCAGCATTATGTAGGTTGGTTTGCCTACCATTATAATTTCCCACAGCAGTGAGACATTGTGGGAACTTAAAATCTTCTGACCAAAGTTGCATAGGGTTACACTCTGATCAGACTCAGATCTGCAGTTTGGATGTACTCTCAGAGTCAGCCTTGAACTGGTTCTTGGGAATCCATATTCTGGCAGAGGCCAGGGAGGAGCATTTCCACAAGTATGGTGTGCCAGCTAGATCCATTCATGGTGAAGCTAACATCCCATTGATAATCAGCACATTCTGTATGGGGCTGTCTCCAAAATGATTCCTGAAACTTCAACTGATCCACAATGTTGGCTGGAACCAATTAAAAGGAGAAGGCAATTTCCTTGTTGCAACACCTCACTGGTGACCAGTCACTTTCAGACACAATTCAAAAGTTCTGGCTTGGGTCCAAGCTATTTGAAAAACCATATACTCCTATACACACCCGTCAAGGATTTAAGAACTTTACGGCAGGCTCTTTTCATGCTCCAGTGATCATTAAAGGCAAGGCTGATAAGAATGAGAGAAAGGGTCTTCTCTAGGACGACTCCCAGAGTGGCAATTCCCTGCCAAAAGGTTGCCTCCCTCTTTGTTATCCTCCAGCCAGCCAAGAGAAAACATTTTCATTCAGATAGGTCTTTGGCATTTAAGCTAAGTTGCCATTGAAGGGGGTTTTAACTGGTTGGGTGCTGTTCTTTATTCTTAGCTTTATGTTTTTATGTTTGTTTCTGTTTTTATTTCAGTATTATCAGATGTCCTGAGTGACACCTTCAGCAGAAAGATGGGCTACAAATGTAATAGAAAGCACATGCACATATTATCTATCATCTTCCTGTTTCTTGTTATCTTTTAACAAAGAATGATAGAAGAAACAGGAAGACATGCTTATGTGTCTCTGTGTGTTTATTAAATCTATAGCCCATGTTTTTGCCAAAAAATGTACTCACTGCAGCTCAAATTCAAATAAAAAAATACACTGCAAATCCAAGTAAAATAAATATTATCAAGTAAATATTTCTAGGACAGGCTGAATAAGTGAAAAGTACACATCTTCTGGGGAAGAAACAAGCTCTTGGGCTGGGCCCACATTACAGGTTTCTTACTATGGGAAGCCCCCAAACCTGCAACTGGTATTGACTTTGAAATCCTGGAGCCCTTTAACTGCAGCTTTGGGTTGGTTGTATGGTAAGGTCTGGATGTAGATAAGAGTATCAAAGTATCAGGGACATTTGGGGAAAGAGAAGGGAAAAAAAATCAAAACAGAGGGCTGAGGTTAATTTTTACTGGCCTATTTTGCTTGATTAGCAGACCACACAAAAGACTAACTTCAGGGCCAAACTGAGATGTGACATTTGCACTTAAAAAGAAATCCAAACAGCATCACAACCTGCAAGTTGGAGGGGAGCATATAAC
Organism: Cyclura pinguis; assembly: GCA_030412105.1. Lineage (NCBI taxonomy): Eukaryota > Metazoa > Chordata > Lepidosauria > Squamata > Iguanidae > Cyclura > Cyclura pinguis. The sequence continues at coordinate 331,660,717 of CM059600.1, forward strand.
ACTTTCCTCCCCTATGGTGGTTCTGAGGAAAAAGCAACTTTATTTAAAAGTGATAATGGAACATAGTGTTTGCATTTTGACAAAATTAATCCCTTAGAGCCAGTGGGGGCTCTGTCCTCCCCAATGCACATTTCAGCTGTGGAGAATTAGTTTTCATCAGAACCACAGGAAGAAAGGATGCCCCGCGTACACTGCTGCACTCTTGATCATTATCACTGTACCCCAAGGCTGATGATACTTGCATTTTTTTTTAAAAAAAAGGTATTTAATGGAAAGATGTAATGGAACGATAATCTAACATCCATCGTGGATCTTAGCTGAGTTTTTGACAAGATGCCTCTCTAGAATTAACCATTTATCTAGCACTAACAGAGCGTGATGTGCCACACAGAACGGAGAAGATTCCTAACTGTATGGCTCAGAATCAGCTTGCATACATTCTCTGTGGTTCAAAATAAGAATAATAAGCTTTGTACAAGGAAAGACTGCTCTTTCTGAATATTTCAACTGTACAAATTAAGCATGCTTGCTTATTTTGCATTATCTAGTCTGTCCCATGGGAAAATGCAGTCTCTAGGCAAGGCAGCTGAACAATCTTGTTCTCTCTCTCAATCTTGCTTCTAACATTCTGGGGAAATTTGCTACAACTGCATCGGGAGCAGTGGGGGAAAAAATGCAGAGGTAGGCAGTGCAGTGGCAAGCTTGACTTTCACCTCCCCTTTCCCCAGGAGATCCGTAGATCTCGGTGGACAGGGAGAAAGGTTTAATTCCCCCTTACCTGCTAAGGTATTTGTGGATGTGTGTCCAAATCTATTGAGATGCATATAAGGAAAAGTGTATGCTGATACGTGTGTGTGTATGTGCGTTCCTATGCATATATTCCAAGATTTCACAGATGGAAACAGGACATATGTGGCCAAGCAACATCAGAGCATGATCAAGATGACAAATGAATACACAAGTCAGAGGAGGCTGCAGAAGTTTGCTTTCACGTGAGCCTAGTGGGAAGGGCAAGATTCTGACCCCCCAGCTGAGTTGGGTGCAAACTACTATTATACTTTGAACTCAGTTTGCAGCAATTGAAGCAAACCCAGGACAAAGGGGGAACATGGGGAGGAAGAAGAGAGAGTAACTGGGACATTTTAAAGGCAGTTGAAAAAGCAGAAGGGCAGAAGAGTAATTGGGACTGACCCTGACAAACCAGGACAGCTGTAGGCTATGCACACAATATGTGCATGCCTGTGTAGCACCCCACCATCCCAGTGAACTTCAAATGCAGCCCTTGGGGATGAAAGCGTTAAGAAGTCCATCAGAAATGAATGGCTCTAACCTGTACTTTTTTCTTTCCTGAGGTCATGGACTGATTTCTCTCTCACCACCATGACTGAATTATAGTGTCCCATGTTCTTTGATGGAAGCCAGGATTGTTAGACCACGCAAGACTGAAATAACTTGATAGTGTAGATATGCCCTCTGACTGATGGTCAAACAAGATGGATGGGGATGGAATTCCCTGCCAGAGAGCTCTAGTGGCTCCCCAGACTACAAAATCCAAGATTCTACAAGAATGCAACCATGGCAGTTAAAGTGGTATCAAAGCGATAAGACTGCAGTGTGGAAGAGACATTTATCCCAGCCATAGAAGTACACCCTTGAGGCTTGTTGTTTACATCCCAGCCAACAAGTAATGCGGTACATTTATGGCATGGTAAAGTGACAGTTCTGGAAAATAAACTAGTCTCATACTGAGAATACCGGTGCAAACTCTCTCAAGTAATAAACAGACAGCATAAAGGGTAGTTGTAATCAGACATGGTAGCATCTGAGGTGGTGAAGAAGAAACAGACGTTTAAGTGTAAGGGTTAGACGCCTTGTATGCAAAAATCACATACTACACAGACCACATTATTCTTATTAGCAAAGGAAATGTCAGTACTGATAACAGGAAAGGAAAACAACACTCTATTTGCTAAAATCACTATCAGTGCAGATCTACTACCTGTATAAGAAATAAAGGCATATGAGGAATACTTTTCAACCCTACATTTTAAAAATAAAGCACATAATTGTGAAAAATCTGTTGTAGCATGAATTATTCATTGCCAAAGAGTTTCCTAGCGTGCTCAATTACATTTTTCCCCAGGCAGCATGTTTAGGAAAACATTAATTCTACATATATTTCAGCAATAATGTGTTTTACTTCTATTCTGTTCTCCCAGCCCCAGTAATGGTGATTAAATTTCTGTTCTTCCCCTTTGCTCAGCTAATAGAAAATGACTACTTTGGGGACTCAGCTTTGCCTTCTGCAGTAGCTAGGTCATTTACATAAGATATACTGACTTACACTGATTGGGCATACATTTACCATGCATGGTTAGTTCTTTGATTACACGCAAGATGAAAAGATAATGTAGACAGTCAAAACATTTGTGTAAACAGAAAAATTCTGCCTTCATATCAACTACTTTTTTTAATAGAGGCTTGTAGTACAAAGCAACCTGCTTCTTCTTCTTTTTTTTTTACACCACTTTGGCTGGTAATACAACATACTCTTCAACATTTCACAGATGAAAACTGGGACATATGCAGCCAGGCAAAATCAGATTGTGGTCCAAATGGCCAGGCAACAAGAGGGCAAATGTTATTAATGAGGAAAAGCAGACAAAACTGCTATCTGAAGTAGAGGAACCCTGGAACTTATGTATTGAGTTTAGGAAAGCCTGTAAAAATTAAAGACCCAGATGAACCGGCTGGAAAGGGCAAAACTCTGCCCACCCTCGCTCCTGCTGAGTTAACTGTATGCAAACTACTTTTGCAGTTGGAACTCTGCAGCAATGGAAGTAAGCTGAGGACAAAGGGGGAAAATAGCCGTAGGAAAGTGAAACTGGGACATTTTAAAAGCACTGAGGAAGTTAGACAGCAAAGGATTAACTGGTGCTGTTCTTGCCAAACCAGAACAGTTGGAGGGCATGAACATAGAAGCTACAAGAGTGTGCTGCTAATGTTCTAAACTGGCTGGCATCCCATTGTAGGTAATTAAAAATCTTACATCTGTACGCTTAAACAGAGTCCTACACACCTGTCACCCACAAAGCTAACTGCAGATCACCATATATGGGAGTCTACCAGGTAGTTTAATAAGCCTCCCAGATTTGATGCCTGCTTGGGCTTGTAAGAACCAGAGTGAAACACAACACCTGCACATGTAGGTTAAAGTACTATTAGAATATGCTAGTTTAATATGCTAATCCAACGAGACTCAAACAGACTCTACTGTAACCTACTGTGATGTAGTTTCATTTCTGCATCTCCCTTTTCTGTTTGTTAATATGCAGGCTTTTTCTGTCCTCTGCCCCAACTTTTTGCAGTCCTGATCCCAAATGGCTTTTTCCTGCCTGCTTTGAACAGCAGCAGGACCAACTGCTGCTCTCTTACAGAAGATCAAGCTATGGAACTCAAGCAGTGTCATCCTTTCTGGCCTGCTAAGCCTGTTTCATTTGTTCAAGACTTTGAACATGCTTGTGTTTATAAACTAAATCTTTCAATTCAGCTAGCAAGTGTCACCCAAACACAGCAGGTTGAAAATAGCCTTGAACTGTAGACCAGCTTGTAGGTCTTCAAGATCCAAAGGCTATCCTTCAACTGCAGTCATAGAACCTAGGCACCGGTATGAAGGTAAAGCAATGGGAAAACAATGGCATAAACAGGTGCACAACTTATATTAAATAAAAAGGTGTTAGGCTCTTATTTCAGAAAAGTACTGAAAGGAGAAGCACCAAATTGCTAGATTTCATACACAGCTACCTATGCATTCCATTTAGTACACTCTCATTTAGGAAAAATGGATATGCTTTAAACTTTATCAATGTTCTTTCAAGGTATTGTAAATGGGATTGCTGAAAGGAAGCTGGAGTTTCTGAAAGAAAGCTGAGATCCTTTCTGAAAAGTATTGAATGCAAGTTGTCAGACACTGATGTACTCAGTAGACCTAAAATAATGCATTTATACTATACTATATTGTACTGTATAATATTTCCAGAACATTCTTCTAGCAAAAGCACCTTATAGACACCATTTCAGTTTTGGCATAGCAAAGTAACATGGAGTATACTGGAATCCTCTGGCAGGATGCAAGCAAAGGAAAACAAAATGGCGCAAGTTAAATGCCAGAACAGCAGAGAGTATTTTGATTGGCTAAGTTCCCATAAACAAGGAGTAGAGAGTAATGAACTTAAAAACTTGCAAAGTGAGTACTACACACATGGTTTGCTTTGATGAACAAAGCACAGCTGACAAAATAGGGAATGTGTTAAATTATCCAGAAGAACATGAGGATATGTTATAATTCTTATAAGAGACTGTGTCAAACTTCTCAGAAACGAGTGAAAACTATATCCAGCCTTCCATAGATGGAGCATTCACCACATACAGGAGACCATCAACAATAATACAATCTGTCCCATATAATGCAATTTGCAATAATGCAATCTGCCCTAAGCAAAAGGATGAGGTGAAAGATACAAGAAGCAATCCGAGAGCTGAGAGCAGTACAGGATGACTAGGCTGTAAAACACTGCAGATACAAACCAGTTCCCAGAACAATTTGCCAGATGCTCATCTTGATTCAAAAAATGCTTCTACTACATCTAACTGTTGGTGCTACCCAACAAATTCAGCAACTTGGGAGGACAATGAGCAAATGTCTGCAGTAAAGGCTGTTCTGAACTTAGGTTGGAATTGCCAAATGTTATGAATCCAAAACTCGTATGCTAATATCAATGCAGACTGGGATATAGACATCTCAGACTACAAATCCAGCAGTGGCTTCCTGTTCATATATGGATGTGGGCCTATCCTCTGAGGCAGCCATAAACAAGATGCAATAGCATCTTCTACAGCAGAACTTTCCAAACTTTTCATGTGGTGATGCACTTTTTTGACATGCATCATTTTACAACACAGTAATTCAGCTTCACTAGCAAACCAGAGGTAGCCAGAGGGGTATCTAGGGTGGGCAGCCCCTCCCAATCCTGGCCCTCTGCCATCTCCCTCACCAGGAAAAGCTCCAGGAAGAGCGATGACAGGGGGAAAGGCAGCCCCCTGCCACCCGGCCCTTGCCTGTTGCTATTGTTCTTGCCAGGGAAAGGCCCAAGCGAGATTGACAGTGGGGGAAAAGCAGCCCCACTGTTACCTAGTACTTGCCTGTTGCCATTGCTCCTACCAGGAAAAGGTCCCAGCGAGAGCGGTGGCAGCAGGCCAGGCTTGTTGGGGGGCCTTCTCTGCTGGCAAGGCGACACACCAACACACTACAGGTGACACACTAATGCGTCGCAACATACCGTTTGGAAAGCCCTATTCTACAGAATCTGAATAGACAGCTGCAGCAGAAGCATGCAAGGAATTAAAGTGGTTTGACTTGTCACTTGCAGACTTTGCAACAAGCAAACCCAAACAAATTCAGATCATGGAAAAAAAACTAGCATTGTATTAGACTTTCTATAATTATGAACATGCTGTACATGGACCTGACAAAGGTTTTGCACGATTGTACAATTGGTGAAAAGGTCAGATATGATGACCAACCCATTCCAATCACTTTGAGAAACTCTGAGTCAAAACTGGACTTGAGCAGTGCATGAATATCTAACAAGGGGCATTTGAGGAGGTAATCTTTTAATACTAATTTAAGAATTGTGCAAATTCTACTCTGATGTAACTTCCTTTCTGTATGTGTGCTCCTACTTGTTTCATTGTGGACTTTTTTCCTCTGTCTTTAGAGTCCTGATCTCCCCCTGGCCTTGAGAAGTGGCAAGACCAGCTGCTGGATCCATTACAGTAGTTGAAGCTTAGGAGCTTGTCTCTCCACACTCCAGCTAAGACTGTCTCTGTACCCATGAATGAAGTTGTAAGCAAGTATATATATACTTCTAAAGCAGACACTGCTTTTTTCTTTGTTCTGTATGGTTGCTTGCGAGTGAATGAGGGCTGGTTATTGTTAAATTCCTTTTACTATAAAGTATCCTGCTAGAGAGAGAGAGAGAGAAAAGGAAATATCTGTCAAATGGCCAGTAAACAGATCTATCTTGTAGGCTGTGTTCAGCTTAGTGGGTTACAGCTTGCTTAGATACTAGCACTCCATCCACAAAGAGGCAATATGGTGTATTACTCAGCAACATGACACATTCTCCCCTAATTCTGTCAGCTTCACGAGTGGCAATGTCTCAGCCTTACAAACCACACCCTAACTTTGCTCAACTTATCTCATAAATGATCTCTCAATAACATAGCTCTGTGGGGCTTGTTTTTGTTTTGACTCTTCTTTAAAGGCAACCGTACTTTCTTGCATTGTCTCTTATTTAATGTGGTTTGGTGTTAAGAAACCAAACACTTTTACCCTGTAACATGTTGTAAGTATGTTCTTCTCTACAGCCTGACTGTTCAAGGACAAAGCTTAGTTAGCACCAGCCTTAAGTTTACTGCTTTTATACAGGGTCTACTTAATTTGGCTGTCCTAGATTAGCTATTCTCAATCTTTGCCACAACAGGCCCACTCAAACCAAAGAAAACTCAAAGACTCTCCCCAGCTGAATGATCCTGAAATTAAATAAAATTAAACTGTAATAATTCCTTCACAGTAAGAAAGGGGTTCAGAATAAGGAAGTGGAAGTCCAGTTCATACCATCCTGATCCAGATAACATGTATCCCAATTTGGACACAGTATACGGGTTTGTACTTCGTCTACCAACAGCCCATATCTTTGTAGGAAGGTCTAACTCAAGGCTCTTTTAAATATTGCCCAGAAGTAGAAAGTAAACAAACATTACATGAAGGAGGGAGATACATTTCTTACTAGGAATTTGTTCCCACAGCATCCCAATTTGCATCTCCATCCTTGATGGCATCAAGCAGTATGGGATAAAGCAAGAATGAGTCCTCCTTTTTTTATTTTTCCTCCTTCTAGAAAGGAGGGCCTTGTATACTTTCTTTGGCCTATGGCAAAAGATCAACATATCCCACTGCAGGCATGGATCTTGCAGATTATTGGATACTATTTGATTCTCCCTCATATAATTCCCCATTTTACTCAACTACCAATCCATTCCTCTCTGAGGTAGAGCAGGTTAACCAAGCCTTATTTGGTGAGGGAGGTCTATCAGCAAATAAAGACCAACTACTGCTTCAGACTGAGAAGTTTTTGAAAACACTGGATTGTGCTTGCTCTGGAAGGTAACTGGGTGCATCTTCTGGTAGAACCAGCCCTCTTTTCATCCACATTAGACTAACCTAGGTCTTAAGTACTGATTCTGAAAGTAGGTAATTTTTTTTCCAGTGGCTTAAGTTCACCCTGGAAAAACTGGAAGTGGATAGAACTGAAGCTGAATAAAGGCATCACTACAGTCAAAACGTTATCATATTCCTGGAAGATCCCATTATTCACGGTATAGAGACAAAAGCCTAATTCATTTTCTTAATCTGTACAAAGGGACCCCAACACAGTCACTTAAATTAGTAGGGTGCAGTGAGGAGCAGCAAATGAGACAACCCTGGACTTTTTGTCTGTTTGTTTCTCTTCTGAGTGTCAAAAAACAAATTTTTGGGGGGCAGTTTTTGACATTTATTGAAAATATGTCCATGTTTCTAGAGTGTTGTTCTCTATACCAATGTTCTCCTTCCTTACTCTAACATTGGCTATGATGACCTATATGAGTTTGTCAGTGACATCACAACACTATATCTGATGAGATAATATAAAGGATGCTCATAAAGTAAATCAAATTAATCCAGCTAATTTAACATTTAATTTAACATTTAACATTTAAATTTAACATTTAATTTAAGTCTGGCCAGGGACACCAAGGACTAATGAAGAGGAGGAACATGGTGCCAAGGAATGGCAACCAGTGGGACAAAAGGCCACAAATGTCAATATGACCATGCAAGCTGTCAACAAGGCACATATGTTTTATTTATCTATTATCTACCTCTACAGTAATTTGTTCAGTGATAGATGTGTCAATTCAAGATGAATATTAAAGAAGATTAATCTTGCTCAAAAGATGGGCAGTTGTGATCTTCCACATGTTGTTGGACTATGAGTACCATAATCCACCACCACAGGCTATGCTGGCTAGGGCTTATGGGAGTCACAGTAGTCCAGCAGTATGGAGGACCACAGTTGCCCACCCCTCTAGTTAACCCTTCCTCTTCACTGCTCCAAAACACCCTATTGTTACAGCTGTTACTGTATATTGGGAAGGATACTTTCATTCTATAGCATTCTGTACTTCCTGATAATAAAATGGCTCCAGATGCCATGGGAAAGAACACTTACATGAAGTTTGTATGCCTGGTAGTTGTTAATTAAGTCTTCGATGAAGGGATGCTTCAGAAGGAGTGACACTTTGACAGGTTCCAGCTCTTCAGAGCCAAGATCCCTGTATACCTTAATGAAGTGCTTTAAAAAAGAAAACAAACAGCTTGCTTTATTAGGAAAATAATCCAATTTAAAAACAACAGCTAGACATTCTGTGACAGAAGACAGAAATGGACAATCTTTACAGCCACTGAAATGAACAATCTTTATTGCTACAGGGGTTGCTCTGTTCTCCAGATAGTTGCCTGAGGGTTTGAGCTATAGCTTGCCACAAAACTTATCCCCTCTCCTTTACCTATGCAATACTTACAAACTTACAGCATATTTTAAAATATCCCACATCTAACCACATTGACATTTTCCTTTTTCTCATATATTAGCAAAGCTACAACATCCACAATCCAGTAGCCATGCTGGGTGGGTAACTCTAGGAGTTGTAGTTTATCCCTTGGGGAGACTTAGCTTGAAAAAGTAAACATGCAATTATTTTCAACCAATTAAATGAATGAAGCTATCTTTAATTGAAATAGTTCACAGTCACAGTTTTACTGCTAAAGAAAACAATGTAGTTTTACAAACTGTGAGAAATAGAGGTCACAGGCTTTAATGTTGTATGTCTTTGTGGATTTAGCCCCAGCAAGGGGCAGCTGTTGGTTTGATTAATGCAAAGTGAAGAATTTACCCTCAGCTTTGATGGCAGCCCTCAGTTTTAATGGCAGTGCCTCGAAAGTTACTCCAAGTTTTATGGGTGCTCTCCTGGTCCTGAACCTACATGGGAATAGGGCTAGCCCACAAATAACCTAGAGCAGCTGCAGAGGTGTTGCTGCTATAATAGAAGGCTGTTGGTAAAACTGAAGGTGCATTCCCCATTCCGCCAAAATGGAAGTATCAGCTGCTTCTGGCTCCGATAATATCTGAGTACATAAGTTCAGTAATCTTGAAGCCTTTCCTATTAATACTACTACTACAGTAATAGAGCACATGCTTTGTAAGTGGAAATTTCTATGCTCAATACTTAACATTTGCATGTAGGGTTGGGAAAGGATCCTGCAAGAATTTTGGAGAGCTGGTACCAATCAAAAAGACTGGGTTGGATGGTCAGAATCAGTATAAGGCAGTCTCCAATTTCCTAAAAGCATGCAGGTACTGTTGACTAGTTAACCAACCTCATAATTGTCCTCTGGTGTCAGATAGCTACTAAATCTGTGGTTATCAGCCGCTTTGTTTGTTTCATGCTGGAACACTCTTAGCAATGTGGCTAGAGAAATTTCTCCTTCATCAGCAAAAGACTGGGCCTCATTTTCTTTTTCTTTCTCCTCTTCTTCCTCTTCACCTTCTTCACCAGCCTCCTCCTCTTCTGGCTCATCATGGGCATCAGTTGTTATCAGCCGTTCAGCAGAAGGAGTAAACTGGGGAAGAGAAGCACATGATGTCACACTTGATTCTGGATTGCTTGCCAACAGTCCTTTGATTAAGGTGGGTAACTACTGCCACTAGCCAGGGCACACCTAATGACCAGATTGGGGTTCTCTTTCTCTTTGTATGCAATAACCCTCCAGTTCTCTCTTCTCAAAGGAAATTTAGTAGTGCCACAGAACTCTCAATTACTCAGATTAGTGGGAAGAACCTAACAACATTGTACAATTTCTTTTTAGGCCTTGACTAAGTGGTAAGATAATGAAATACAGTTCTTTTCCTATTGTTTATACTTTTCTGTCTCTTTCTCTATGAGACCTTTGCCTGCAAGCTTACTTGCAGTGTAGAAGCTTCTCAAGCTATGTCTGTACTGGGAAAGAACCCAAGAACTATTATTTTGTAATGCTGATGAAAATTCAGATGGAATATGATTAGCCTGCTTTGCATTAAGGATTAAGATTATTTCCAAGAATTTGCTGGAAGAGGGTACTTTCACACCCTTCAGAAAGTTCTTGTAAATGTGACTTTAGTAAAGAACATGGTGTCAATTTTTGCTACCCAGAGGCTATTATTTATATATCATCATTATCTTTTCTTTCATATAACAGTAAAATGGCATGCTTTAAAAAACCCCTGAGGTAGCAGTCACTCAAGTCAGTAAGTAAACAGACTATTCATCAATACAAGCTATGCAGGCCACACTCAATGGGATATAGAGTTCACAAGCAGTAAGATTTTAATGAAAGGCACAGGAGCCCTGAAAGTCCCACATAGCCTTTCATGGCTAATCATTAAAGGCAGAGTACTTCTGAAAGGCCTCAGTAGCACTTTAGCAGTCAACACAGGAGAAATTAGCAGTACGAATTGTTTGTTTTAAAGATTGTCTCACAGATCAGGGATAGAGGAGCTAAAGGAGAGAAAAAACTAGAATGCAGTGGGTGATAATAACATCATCTGGAACCTCTAGAAAAAAGTGAGTAAATGAAAGAGAGCAATCCAAGACTGAGGTGTTAGTGTGAAAACAATCCAGAAAATAAAACAAATCGTTATAGATAGTTAAGAGCAAGTCTGAAGAGCTGGCATTGCATGTCCATTTTTGTCTAGGACAATTACATTTAAACTAGTTAAGTGGAAAGGCTGTAAGAGCCTGGATTTAAGGGCTAAAAATCTCCCTTGTCAACTGACACTGAATTACTGTCCTCATCAAGAATAACACTTTTACCACACGAGGAATAAGAGGAAATTTGTCTTTTTCCCTCTGGATGTATGTTCCTGTTGCAACACTGAGGGCCCGGTAAACTCCATCAATAGCATCAGGATGGGATGCAAAATAAAGGAGCATCTCAGCATAGTTCAGCTTGGGAGGGTCTTTTTCAGGATCGGCAAACAAAATGAAGAAAAACTGTACAAAGGAAACAAGTTTCAGAGAATTAAGGTACCAGAGATTTCATATAATCACTTTTAACAGTCTAAGAATAAACAGAATCTACTGAGACAGGCACAGTGGATTAGGGATGCTTCACGAGTACATGTTGTAGGTGTGGAGGACATCTCCTGTCCCAAGAAAAGAAAATGTGTCTGTTATGCCAATGTGGTGATCTGCACTGAATCTGCTTGTGGGAGAGCATGCTATGGATATTTTTATACTAAAGCCTTCCACACATTCTCTCCAGAGATTGCAGATATTTCTTCTTTGGAGATATCAAGGACTGAACTCAGGAACACTATGCATAACTAAAATGATTGCGGGGGGTCACAGACCCTACTCATCAATGTGGATCACAGTGCTTTCACCTGCACTGCCCTCAGCAGCTAAAAAACACTGCTTTGGAACCCCATTAAACATGGAGCTGGCTACAGAACCATGACATGCTGATCAAGAGATGGTAGAAATAACACTTCAATTAGACAATGAGTCTGTTTTTACTGAAGAAGGACAAACTTAATTGTGTGGAGAACTACTAGGTCCAGAACTCTGTACCTCACTGTGAGAATATTTACACAGTTCCCCCTCTCAACTGCTCAAAATCAGCACTTTCTTGGACATTTATTTTCTCTTATATCCCAAATTTCTCCCAGCGTGAGACCCAAGATGGCTTACAACAAATTAAAACAAAGTACAGCTAAAAACTTATCAATAAAAAACTTAAAAACAATTAAATAGTTCTATTCAAAGCACAAAGTAAAAAACAGTTTAAAGCAAACATAGTACAAAAAGATTAAAGCACAGTATGCCCTGCTAAAAGATTCTTCTGCCACATGAATTGAGAGCCAAAGGCCTGGCTAAATAAAGAAGTCTTTGCCTGCCAGCAGAAAGAGAGCAGAGGTGACCAAATGAATCTCCCATGGGAAGGAATCCCACAACACCGAGAAGGCTTTCTCTCATATCCACAACAAATGTGCCTGCGATGGTTGTACAAAAGACAGAAAGCTGACCTTCCACTAAAATATTTAGGAATGACTTCCAGAAAAACACACTGAGCATTTATTTGCCGTTATGCAGTTTATGGCTCCCAGAACTAATCACAGTAAATGGCTACTAAATTAGTCAGTAACTTAACAGCTTTGAACAAACTAAACTCATATCTGAAAAACCACCAAAAAACCCAGCATCTATTACAGTCAGCCCTCCACATGTGCTAGGGCTAGGGATGCAGGATTTCCCCAAATGGGAAAACCACAAATATCAAAATGTGTGTGTGTGTTGTCTGTCTGTCTGTAGGAAGGGGGCTGAAACATGGTGTGGAGAGCAGGCACCCAGGGTCCAAACAAGGTCAGGGGAAGGGAGTAGGTTGGAAGGGTGGCCCTATACTTCCTCTCTCTCACCAATCTCCTTCCTTGAGTGTGGGGAGGGCATTAGGAGAGGGTTCATGTTGCTGAGAAATTGGGCTGTGATCTATCCTTAGCTGGCCAAGCAGTCCTTGGTGGAGGAGGACCAGAGGTGGGTATTTAAAGGGCTGCATGATCTGATTGGAGCTAGCAAGAGGGAAGGTTTCCCAGAAAAGAAGCACTAGAGGAGGAGGCAGGAGCTGGAGAAACTTGCAAATAATCAAATCAGTGAAAGTGAAACCTGCAAATGTGGAAGGATGACAGTACTTCAGAATTTTGTCTGACAACCTTAAACACAGTGGCACTCTTGAGCCAACTGAATTAAGTGGTCTTCAGTGTGCTCTGTTCTGTCTTGGCATATCGATTTTTTATACTTACTTTTATAAGATGCTTCTGGCGGTTAAATGGCAATGGTTCCGTAGGACTTTCTGGAATTACTATATCCTCACTGCCAAACCAAAGACCAGCCTAAAAGTAACACATTTTAAGTCTTTTGTTAATGCCACTGTTTTGAGCTGATAGGCATTTTAAGAATTTAATGGGAAAAGGTAAAAGAAGCCCTATCTGAACAGCTGCATGATTCCATTATACTGCTGTACCACACTAAACAAACCCTACAGTGACTGATTGTAGGAGTTAAGCAGGACTGGGCCTAGTTACTATTTTATGGGGAGACCACCAGGAAAAGGCAGGCTTCACAAGGTAGAGTTGGGAAAGAACTCTGCCTGAAATGCTGGGGGTCAATCTACCCTATCAGTCAAATTTGATAAAACTGGGCCATGAGGCCTGATTTATTATAAGGCAACTTCCTGTGTTTATCTGCGTGCTTTCAAGCTTCCTGCCCAGTTATGGTGACTCCATGGACTTCATAGGGTTTTCTTAGGCTAGGAATACTCAGAGGTGGTCTGCCATTGCCTTCCTTTGAAATATCGCCTGTAGTACCTGGTATTTCTTAGTAGTTCCCCCCTCATCCAAGTAGTGACTGGGCCTGACCCAGCTTAGCTTCCAAGATCAGACAGGATCTGGTGTTTTCAGAGCAGATAGGCCCTTTGCTACTATTTACCTAAATTCCTATGTTCTCATATTTAAGAAAAGCTACTTTTTAGACTACAACTCCCAGAAACTCTTTTTTACTTGCAGTGTGTTGGTTTCATATCTTGGTTTTCAGTCAGAAATCTCAATTCGGATTTTAGGAACCTGTAGTTTAACAACCTCTGATTTTTAAAATAACAATAATACTAATGATACTACTACTACTAATAATAATAGTTTGCATGTTGGCACACAAGGGGAAGGAAGAAGCATGAGGACACCATTCATCCCTGGACTGATAAACCATGGTTTACTGTGGCATGTTTTTCTTTGTCTAAATCAGGCCACTGTGGTTGGCTCTCAAAAGTGGCACAGGGCTCTGTATCACTACAAGACATTTTCTGCTTCTCTGCTACAGTGATGGCCCTCCCTTCAAGGCTTGTAAGTGAATTTATTAGCATCTGTATAGACCCTTTGACTTAATTTTTTTTCGTGTTTTTAAGTTTTGTACAGTTGGCCCTCCACATTTGCTAGGGATAGAGGCTCAGGATCCCTACAAAAGTGGAAAAACCTCAAATATCAAAATATGTGTGTGCATCTGTAGGAAAGAGGCCAACATGGATTGGCACGGATTTGGGTGTGGGGGGACATTAGGGGAGGGTTCACAGTGCTGAGAGCGCAAGCAGCCAAGTAGCGGCCGGTGGAGGAAGAGAAGGATCAGAGACTGGTTTTTAAAGGGCTGTGCAGCCTGACTGGAGCTGCCGAGAGGAAAAGTTTCTCTGGAAAATAGGTGCTTGAGATGGGGGTGGCAAGGGTTAGAGACACTCGCAAATAATTAAATCCATGAATGTTAAACCTGCAAATGTGGCGGGCCAACTGTACTCTGGTTGGTAGGCTTTTCTTTCATAAAAACTAATGAAGCCACACATTGTTTTCAAAATCAACTACAGATGGATTTTGGGGTGGGAAATATTTATCTTTGAAGAAACTGACTAAATATGCTTTGCTATGCCACTACTGAAAGAAACCATTACATGAAGTAAGCAGAAGTGCATAATTCCCCTTCCTTTCCAATTAAAGGGTATTTTATTTCTAGATACATTTGAAATGACCTAAACTACATTTTCCTATTTAAATAGTATAAGTGACACATACATCCTTTACTGACTACACAATAAATGACTCATTAAATGAAACTGTCTTGTCTTTCAAAATATGAGTCAGTGATTCTGCTTCTATCAGCAAAACAGAAAGAAAGAAATAATTTTGACAGCTGTGGATGATAAAAACAAAGTTTTGAGGGTTGGTTTATGTGAACTAGGGCAACGTCTAGCTTCATTCTGCATGCAGAACTCTGCTAATAATAATATTATGTAGGCAAGGCCCATGTATTTTGAGGGAAACCTGACATAATTCCCAAGGGCCTGAGGATGCAGAGAGACCTAGCTCAGGTCATAAACCTGTTACCCAAGAGAAGCCAAATGAGCCTAAATTATGGGCCATTTTAATAGCATGTTTATGCCAACTTATTCCATGAACATCTACGTGGTATATCTAGATCTTGGGAAATTGGTAGGAGTTTCAGAAGCAGAACAGTGTTTGCACCATTCTTCTTCAGCCTGGCTTCCTCACGTCCAGATGTGACAGACAAGAACTGGCTGCAGGAATCTGTTACATCAATTCATACCAGGTTGGGGAAACCTGTTCTAAATAGTGAGCTCATGGCTAAGACCCTCCTTTAGATGGCAGAAAACATAAGACTGTACCCCAAACTCTAGAACTTCTAGTTCAAGAGATAACATGCTTTCCTGACATACTCTTCAAAAATAATGTATTCAGGCTTCTGTAATTCCTGCTTGTATTCTAATGCATGAATCTTTACTTTTCTAAAGTAACTAGTTGCATTCCTCTCGAACTCATAACAGTTATTCACTGCATGTTAAAACAGGAGTAATTCGTTATGATACTCATTAGCAACAAGTTGTTAAATTATTTATTAAAAATACATGTAACTATAAAAATGGCTAAAATTTCCCACATAATCCCCCAAGAAGTAACATTTTAAGAGTAACTAGTAACATTGCTTTGGGGAAGGAGTTACACCTCTTCTTCCCCAAAGCAATGTTACCAGTTATTAAGTCACTTGTATAAAGTAGCGAGAATGGTGATGCCATTGCCTAGAAAACATGATGTTACTTTATAGCTCTGGCACTTTCTGCACACATACAAGAAGTCTGAATGGGGTGCAGCAGTGGAAGAGACGGAGTTTAAGAAGAGAGTAGGGCCTCAGCATTCAGTGAAGAGTGGGAGGAAAGGAAGGAAGAGAGAAAGAATTAAAACAATGCTTGTAGCAGAAACTCTGAGGCTTGCTGTGTGGGAAGCAGAGAGACGCATGCCCTGGGTGGCATGTGCCGACCCAGAATTCCTGCTGGAATTTCCTGTGCAGAAGCAAGAATTGTGGTAGAGGGAGGAATGGGGAAACATCATAGCTAGGGATCCCACAAAATTTAAAGATGCTAGACCAAGTCTTGCTGGCATATTCTGGGCCTGTAGAACATCTGTGAGCCTGTGAATTAGACCTCTAGTCTCCACAAAGGAAAGCTATTCTAGATTCCCATAATGATGTTTCTACAGGATGTCTCTTAAAGGTCATGGGAATCTATTGAGCTATCAATAGATGTATGTGCTTGTGGAAATTATTTTTTGGACTACAGCTCCTAGAGTGCTCCAGCTAGCAAGGTCATGCTGACGACGGGGTGGGGAGGTAATTTTCTGGGATGTAGGGGGAAAAAAAAGACTTTTCCAAGCTACACACATGAACAAGAGACTCACACACACACATGCTGTACTGCCATGTTTGGATCTAAAGACAAATCAGATGAAGGACAAAAGACACCTAAAGAAGCTGAAGGGCACCAAATGATCTCCTATCTCTTTTGCTGAAATAGACAAAGCTTTGCATGTGTGTGCGAGAGAGTGGGACCGTGCTAGAAGTTTGGATTTACAGAAATGATACTTTGTCACTGGTTGCAGGCAGTAATTTTGCATGAGAATAGGAGCTGGTATGGTGCTGGAGACAGTTTTGCCTGTAGAGCACAACTCATTCCATTACTGTCTTTGTGAACAAGATTTGCAGTGTTTTGCAGTGCTTTGAAGCACTGTTACCAAAGTCCTGAGGGCACACATTGCAAGAAAAGATAACTGTACTATAGCTCCCTAGGGAAAAAGAAAACCCTAAACCAGAAACCCAAACTGCCGTTTGTTTCTAGCATGAAACTTGCTTCATGGTGGAACTCAGAACTTGGAAAAGTTAATTTTTTGGACTGCAGCTCCCAGAATTATTGGCCATACTAGCTGAAGATTTCGGGAGATGTAGATCAAACAAGTAATTTTTCCAAACTCTGGTACAACAGTTGTCTTGAAAGCTACTTATATCAGAGAGAGAGTCTGTTAAGCCTCTATATTCATTTTAAAGCCGCACCAATCTAAGTCTGCATCTACCATCTAACATTTTTTTTAAAGCTTGCTAGTGTTATCTGGAAGTGATACAACATCACTCACATTATCTCCAAACTAGATAAGCCAACTGGAGGTAAAATGTCTTTGACTTCCAATATGTTATACCTGGGATAAAATAAAATTCATTTATTCCACCAGGGAATAAATAATATATTTTATTTTCCTTAAAAAAAAACCCCAATATAAATTATTTCCCTCACCAAACAGATAACTTCGGTTGCTCAGAGTTACCAGTTTCTACATCAGAGGAAGCATATCAGATAGTGAGCCAACACCCCCCTCCAGAAAACAAAAAAACCCCAAAATGTTCTACCTAGCTTCCTGTGTTGATTCTGGAGCTATTGGTTTGTTTTTAATCTCTACTCTTGCTAAGCAAAATACCACAACACTGTGTAGGTGGGTGTAAAATTAAGCACTGCATCTCTTTGTGGTTTTTCCATCTCTAGTGAGGATTGGTTCCTTTCCTTTTTCTGGTTACCTGTGTTGCCACAAGATGGTGGGTTGTTTCTTTTCCTTTTGTAACAAGTTGTATTGCCACATGTTTACTTTAATAAATTGTGGTGAACAGAGATGACCGCTTTGTTGTTGGTATGTGCCTTCAAATCATGTCCAACTTGTAGCAATCCTAAGGCAAACTTATCAAGGGGTCTTCTAGGGAATGAGACTGTGCCGAAAGTCACTCCGTGGGTTTCCATGGCTGAACAGGGAATCGAATCCTGATTTTCAGAGTCATAGCCCAATGCTCAAACCACCACACCACACTGGTTCTCAATCACTTCAATCACCTTTACCTCAATCCAGATGCTTCCCATGGCCAAACTCTGGTACAGCATACATGCAACCAAGATACCAATGGGTAAAGTTTTCTACACAATTTTTGCTTCACTACCTACATTAAAGAAATGGTGTGTGTACGTGTGCATGCGTGTTTGAGTATACACACACTTGCATGTGTGGTCAAACTCAGCAGCATTATCAAGTGGTAAGATTTCTTCACATTAATCACTTGATGACCACTTTTCTAAGTGATTAATGTGGAGAAATCTTATCATTTGATAATGCTCCTGATTTTGACCACACATGCAGGTGTGTACACACACACAGACACACACACTCCATTTCTTTAATACAGGCAGTGAAGCAAAATTGTGCAGAAAACTTTACCACTTGGTAACTTGGTTACATATGCAATGAGCCAAAGTCTGGCCACGGTAAGCAGCTGGAATGAGGCAGTCAGCTTTTGCAGTGAAATGCAGCTGGAAGGTATGGCTTGCTGTGACATTCAGTAGGTACATTTCTTATGCTATAAAAATCTTCACAGCTACAAGATGGTGAAGAACAAGTGACCCTCCAGACACTTTAGACTGCAGTTTCCATTGTCCCTAACTAGAATAGCTACGGATGATGGGATCTGCAGCTCAATATCATCTGAAGGATTGCAAATTCTCCACCTTGCAATGGTTATAGAGGTGTCAAAGCTCAGGAAACAGATACTTCTGTAGCAAGAAAAGAATACTGGTGAATTAATTATCATGGAAACAGGAAAGATGTTCTGTTTGGAGCATCTGAAGAATCATTCACAAGAGAACTTTCTCCTGTAGAAACCTTCACACAGAGACAATAAGGACAACCAGCTCCCAGGGACTGTGCTTGCCCTATCCCTGGTTCCTGGGAATGCCCCTCTACTAACACCATCAGATATTAACAAAAACCCCTCAGAAATTTTATTAATTCCTAGTATTCTGCCTTCACTACCTTCCCAGCCCCAGAGAGGGTAATATGAGTGCCAGCAGTCAGAACACTGCTGAGCTATCCCAAAACACATATATTAGAAAGAGGCTGCTAACTAATTAACCAGGAGCTGATTTTATACTCAAGGGAGATGAATCAAAAACACACCGTATTTCTGTCCAAGCATGCTGGCCATTTGTGGACACCTAACCAATGCTGAAATAAAATTTCAAGTTTCAAGCTTTTCTGCCTATTTATCTATTTTAGATGACTTCTACACAAGTTGTTAGTATTATACTAACAGAGGAACACAATCAACCAAATGTGTCACCTTCCAGGTATTTTTGAACTGCAGCTCTCATCAGCCCTATCTAGTCAACAGTGAGGAATTATGGAAGTTGTTAGTCAAGCAACACCTCAAGAGCCCCAAGTCCCCTACCCTGATATTAAAAATAAAATATATCCCTGATAAATAGCGTGACGTGATCAAAATGCCTCTATTTCTGGCCATCATCTTTGACCGATCAGGACAACCACGGGATTGTTAAAGAAGGAGGTAATCTTAAAATGACAGCTGTAACTAGGTATTTATTAGGATGGTAAACTGTCCCCAGAAATAGAGTGGCTATAATCAGAACTGTTGAAACATGAAAAGATGTGTGATTGTGTTGTTATTTAATTTCTATCTTCTCTATTTCCCAATATTGGGACTCAAGGCAGCTTACAAAAATTAACACAAACACAAAATACTTACAAAGTCCTAAATAAAAGGCAAGCTACAGAATAGTGGTATAAAAGTCTAGCAATAGTTACATTGTGTACTCCTTGAAGTTCCCAAAAAGTCTTCAAGAGGCAGCTCTGCAAACAAGACATTGCTTCAACCATCTGTTTTAGAGTTAGCCTTTGAGTACGAAACAGTATGTGCCAATGTGTTCATCTCAAATCACTGACCAGCACTACCTGCTCATCAGCTGCTCATCAGCTTTGGTTTTTTTTTTTTCCTGATAAGAACCATCTACTGCCATTTTCAGTGTTCATAAAGTCCTGTCTATAGAGTTGTTAGAAAACCAACGAAAATAACACAGAGTACAAATTTGGGTCTTTCCATATCATGAGAGTGGGGGAGGGATAAAGTATGCAGGCAGATCTCTTTATTAAAGAAGAGAGGGGAAGCCCCCTCTGCAAATTGCATGTTATCTTCATGTGGAGGAATGGACAGATATGAAACTGCAGCTAGCTGGGGCCTAGCACCTCAGATGTTTAACACAGATATATGGGGGAACAAAAGACAGTTGAAGGGAACATTTGGTATGTCTTTCCTGTCTCCAGTGCCAGTTTCCTTCACTCCTGAATATCCCTTTAGACCACCTGTGGAAAGTTCCTTTTTAGGGGAATGACATGACATGCTGAAAAACCATCCATAACTGAACAGTTATGAGCACTAATGGTTTAGGGATGATGTCAGGAAGCACAGCTCCTGTTATACGTGGATCTACTGGATGTATATTGAAATAGTGTATGCTAGTCAATGTAGAGGAAATGCCAAAAACCTCCCTAGAGTTTAGCTAGAACACTACAAAGTCTCAACTGTTAATTGATGATGGCAACATTGTATCTGTTTGGAGTATTACAATGTATCAAATTGTTAATTGCTTTATGGGCTACTGCTACAATGTATCTGGTGAGAGGGAGAAGATCATAGTGGGTGAAAATGAAAATGTCAAAAAGTGTTTTGGGAACTTGAAGTGTCTAAGATAAAGGACAGGAAACATGAAAGGAAGATAAACAACTACAGGTCTAGGAACTGTCTAAAGAAGTGGAGTGGTGTTAAATTTATGATCCTTTCCAATCACAGCCTTGCATGCCTAAAATTTGTATGTATAGGTATAATGTGAAATTCATGTATGCTTTAGTCTCAGTAACTTTGGAAGAAGTGTGCTGTGTTGCTTGCTTTGCTACAAATAAACATTACTGTCTACCTCAGAATGGAGTCTGTGGATTGCGAATTATCCAGGGCATGAAAGATGGCTTCATTACATTTATTCATCTTAAAAGTAACTTTCCAGGCTCTAACTTTAAGCATGAAACAAGCTTTTCACTCTGTTGGCTTAAAACCCTGGAGAAGGAGATATAGGAATAAATATTTTGGGTCTGTGTGTTGCATTTTACTTGAAAAGAAACGAAGGAGAAAACCAGGATTGCAATTAGGAGCTGAGGTGGTATTGTGTAGGACATAATAAAACAAAGCTCCCAAATGCACATGTGGAATTTGGTGCATGCATATCTAGAGGATGTGGCCAGTGTGTGAACCTGAGAAGATTAGCAGGCTATGTCAGTATGGTCCACACTGTCACAATGTCTTAAATTGGAAAAAAAAGAAAGTAGTAGAACCTGATTGTATTGTTCTTGTGTAACAAAGCCAGATCCTTCTGTATCCACAGCCTGGAATCTCTGCAGCGTTTCCAGCAGCTCTGTCACGGAAGGCATTGGCCAAGGCTGGGAAGCAGCTAGTAAGAACCGACGCCAGTCCACAGTGTCCACATCCACAGTTAGTAGTGATGCCAGGCTTTGCAACTGTAACAGAAAATTACACACATAAACAGAGTTGTTTTAACATATTAAGAAGGCAGCTGAATGGTTAAGGACAGAGCCAATTAGTACATTTAAGGATACCATATGTCAGAGAGAGTGTATGTATGTGAAACAGCCAGCCAGCCAGACTTGTTGATAGATATGTAGATCCACTGGAAATGGAAAAGGGCAACTACACTGGAACAAGCAATTACGCAGTTACAGAAAGCAGCGGAAGAAACAGGTAGCCAGGGAATGCTCCCGCAGTCTCTGGTCTGAACTATTTGCTTACTCACATATTGATATCATTTCCTCTCACTCCTCCTCTCCCTGAAAAACTTCAGCTTCATTAGTTTTTGTATTACTTGAGTAGCTGTAACTAGCAGACTCTATCCTCCTGTATCTGATGTGTAATTTCCTTGATCAATACTTCATCTTCATTTGGGATGATCTTTGATACTAAAGCCAAGCTTCCATTTTCCAAAAAAAAAGTCACCCTTGTTACCCTGGCTTCGGGGGGTCCCTGGGTGGGGGGAACACCTGAATTTTACAAAAGTTGGGGAAATTAGCAGAGCACTGCTTTTAGCAAAGTGAAGGGCAGGGCAACTTGTGAGATCTTTTATCCTATGTCTACGGGGTCAAACTGCATGAGAAAGAAAGAAAAGTCAAGTGTCTATTTAAATGGTCTTTTATTTGGTGAGACTGGCAAAAGTACCCACGCACACACATGAAGCATTCACTCACACAAGCACACAAGGACTACTGAGTCTGAAAATCTTAAGAGAGAGACAAATTGAGAGAACACAGCAAATATACGGCACCTGATCCTGAAGGCTGCTGTTTTGGGAAAATAAAAGACAGCTCAGTAAAACAGAGGGGGGGGGGAGCTAGCTAAAGCCCCAAACAAGGAACTTGGGGGGAGGGCAGACCCCTGTTCCTGGGAAAGGACAAATGGCAGAATCAGGCAGATGGGGTAAAAGATTTTCATGGCAGTGTAACCAGAGATCAGGAAAAAGATAGGTGTGAGGATGGTGCAGTTAGGAATTTGTTTGAAGTCTTCCTGTTTTCCTGAACCAGAGGTATCCATCAAAAACTCTTTCTTTGAAGTTTCCAATGATTGGGAGTCAAATTAAGTTGGTGGCCAGTTTTCCTGGCTTGGTTTTCCAGAGGATATGCAAACCACAGGGGGTTCTGCTCTTCTCTGGATGCCTTTTGTTCTATGTTGCAAAGGCCATTAAGTTGAACTCAGCCATGTTCTGAGATCATCTCTGACCTGTTTTTCCAGTCAGTTCTCTTTTCACATGGCCTTAATCAGTCATTGTATGTGATTTCTATTTTGTGTCAATTAAACATATCTGCCAGTATATATATGTATATATTAGACTATCAGAAGTGAGGTTACAACCCCAATGTTGCCTTTGCTATAGATCACAAAGTGACCACAGTACTTCTCCAATATATAGAACATTGAAATGTGGTATAAACATGTTCTGTGATGCAGATTACAAGGCATGTGTGAAAACAGGACAGTTATTACTCTAAATACATGAAGTCTACTTCATAATATTAGCTAGTGTTCCAACAGAAAGCAAAGCAAATCACATTTCACATTTGGACACAGACATGTGTGTCTTCCTGTACTGATATTTAACAATCCTTGAAGATAGGAAGGGGTGGATTTTCCATGGGTGCCAGATATGTACCATACATTAAACAAACTGATACAACATTATCTAGAAAAGCACCTATGCTTGTAGAAAATACCAGTTTTGTAGTGTACTTGGGAGAAATTCCTTCCATTTTATAAGTACATGAAATGGAAACCTCAATGTATAAACAGATGTTGTAATGTATTCTGTTACAGTTTTATGCCCTTTATTAACATCGGAATTGTTCACCCAAGCAATACAGCAATAAATTCAAGTTTAGAAACTAAAGAAATGGAAAGCATAGTCAATACTCACATCGTAAATGGAGAGATGCATCCAGGCATCTGGAAGCATGTTTGAGCCAAGGTTCAATGTGACCAAGTCAAAAATAATGTCAGTGAATGTTTTGCTTAGCATCAAACCTAGGGGAAAAAAAGGACAAAATAAAGAGGGAGTGGAATGACATTATGGAATTCTTAAAAACTATTTAGAAATAATATTTTCACTTCCCAATAAGGTATATTGTAAATTTCTTTGGCTCTTCTTTCCCACTTATGTGCACTCTGCAGGTATAATTTCCTCCAGAGTTCCAAACTGTTGAATAGTTTTAGATTTTTTTTTTAAAAAATGCATGCTATATGTAAGTGCCATTAATCAACCCAATGTTTTCAATAACCTTGTATGAAAAGGCAGTTCTATTCATGTTTCACTCATCTGTAAGTCCCAGTGTGTCTAGTGAGTTTCACTTTGAAATAATATGTGTAGGATTGCTGCATAAACAGTGTTTTAAAAGTCAGTTTGAAAAAAAAGTATAATAGGTATTATATAAACTAGTTTTAATGTTTATTTTGTATAATAAGCATATTGCTTTCTCATGTTTCTTATTTTTCTCCTTTACCTGATTATAGATACTTCCAACTATAATTTAATATATATCTTAATCATTTTTTTAAAAAATTGCTTGTTATTTATTGTCCTAAATCTGTGGATATAAGGTGGGATAAAAATATTTTAGTAAATGAATAATATCTTATTTAATAAATAAATAAAATTCAGGCAGAGTATTCTTATGCTAAAAGACAAATCCTATGTACATTTAGTATGCTACCACTTCTTAACTTGCAAAAGATTGAGCTACCTGTATTTGGACTTCAAGGATATTTTCCTGTGTTTCTTTGAACCACAAAAAACACAGTTCTTTGTAGGACCATGTCATCAGTCCTTCTTCTGAAAATCTTCAGCACTCTTTATTGTGGATATGTTTTGACAGACCAGTTATATAGGAGCAGAGGAGGAAGGTTTAATGGTAGAGAAACTACCAAAGGCAAAATATTTCCCAAGCTCATTCTTATCAGAATGAATGGTGGAGATACCCATTTCCATTTTCTTTACTATTCTAAAAGCCACAGCAGACTTTTTAAAATTTTCCCTTCCAGTGGAAGGAAAAATATCTGTACGCTCAAAGATTTATGGGGTTTTCTGCTCCAGTCATTATTCATGTCAGGGGGCAGGGAGAACAAGAGCGCTTTAGATCTAGCTTGATGCAAGGCCTATCCTGATCCACCCCAAGCACACATGCTTTTCACATTTGCCCTTCTGACAGCCAAAGAGCAACAGCCTAACAAGAAACAGGGGTGTGGAAAGGATATATATGTAGATATTCAACATGTAGATATATACATGTTGTTGGATTGCAATTTCTATGAGTCTTAGCTAGAGCAGCTAATGAAGAGAAATTCAGTGTGCTGTGATCCAACAACATCTAGAAGTCCAACAACACACTTTGCCTGACCCCAGTCTCAATCTAATTTTTAGCCCCAGCTAGATCAGAACCATCGGATCAAAGGGAACTTGGTAAGCCAACCATTATGTAAATTCTATTGATTCCACTGATCTCTTCTGGTTGGGACTGATAACTGGATCTAGGCCAATGGCAATAGAGCTTTCTGCCATCCAAATGAAGTGGTTCCAGATGGTGGACTTCCTCCTCTGCCACTCACAGAGTGGGAGGTCTCGAATATCCTTTGGTTGCTGAGCCTTCCTCCCAGGGACCACAAGACTATTGGTGAAGTATCCAGTTAGGAGAAGTACATTTATCAAGAAGCAACATGGATATGATGGTACAAATAAAACTATCTGCTGATGTACAGTAATGAGGTTTTTCCCCCTATTATGGCCCAAGAGGGGGTTGAGCCTACCTTACCTCACAGGGTTGTTGTATGGATAAAATGGGGGGGGGGGCAAAGCACATATATTGCCTTTTGCTCTTTGAAGGAGGAATGATATACAAGAAACAAAGTTACAATTTCACATAAGCTAGTGGATAAAGTGTGGATCTTTAGAGGAATCACATTCTACCTGCAAAGGAATCAAAGCCACTACAAATAAATAGTTTAGCTTTATTTTTTGATGATGATGAGGATGATGATGATGATGACGATGATGATGAAAAAATAGTTCCCATGCAGCACAGCTTTTAACTACAGCTAAATACAAAAGCCAAGCAATTTACAGAAGGCTAGCTCTAGGGGAGAAATGACTCAAATTTTGAAGGATAAATTTAAATGTATTTACAGCAATTAAAAGGGAGATTATTTGTAATCAGTATGGTATACAATTGTGTCTTTTCATAATCACAAAGCTACAGGTTAACCAAGCTGCCTTGGTTTATGGCAAGCCTCCATAATTTGATGTAGTCCTCCCACCAGCCACATATGGTGGCCTGCTAAATGCTTTTCCTGCTTTCCTAGAACTGCGAAAGATAGCAAAGGTGTTCTTATCTAGCACCTGACAAACCACAACACAGAGTTGGTGGTGGGTTTTTTTCCAGTGTAAATAGCATTGCCATGGTGTGGGAGAGGCAATAATGATTGGAAACTGAGGAGCAATTGCAGTCCTGCAATCCTGACCAAAAAACAAAACAAAACTGATCTAAGTAGCCTTGAGTCTTATACTAGAAGAAAGGTGGGCTAGAAATTAAACAAACCAACCAACCTCCTCCGAAAGGGTTCAGAGAAGGAAATGCCTACACTGACATCTGCAGCAGATTTCTTCCCAATGCAAACGGCAATTTTGAAAGAGGGATTTTTGTCAGGACTATAATCAGGGGAGGAAATAAGCGGCCCTCAAAGTCTGCAGCTGTTTTACCACTTCCACTGATCCACTGTTCATTGGGGGAAAAAATTGCATTCTAAATGAGTCTTTGGTTCTCAGGCATGGCTTACTCAAGCAAAATACCACGGTGGAAATGGAGCTAAGCTGGCCTATCCAGGATTTGCATTCATACTTGCTGATGAGTTCACAGGGCATGTGCCAAAGCTGCAGTTCGTTGTACAGTGAAACAAACAAACAAACAAACACCAATTTTCCACCATTCCTGTAGCAGCAAAACATATGTGGGGTGGGTTTTGCCAAATATTGCATGGATTCAGCTGATTTCTATAAGAAGCCCTCACTTGGTTGTGTGAATTGATCCTCAGCAGGAAGTAGTACATACAATAATAAATAAACCACAGTATCTGAAAATTTCATTGATTCTCAAATGAGACAGGGGGTGGGGAGGTCTTTTCTGCAGGGGGAAAACCCAAGAGTATCATTACTACCACACTGAAAAACACCCCCTGCTTTTCATATGTTAAATCACATATGTTATCCTGTGGCTATGTTTGCCACCTGGGTCTCTCCCTGCCCCTCCTCCTGCTGAAAACAATGTTCTTGGAAACACCCAGGAGCAGCAATTTTTCTTCAAAAGAAGATACAACTCCTCTGCACCTTGTTTTCCTCCAGCTAACCCAGGGAGGATTTTCAAAGTAAGTTTCTGGCCACTTCCAGTTTCATTTTTTGGAGGAGTGGTTGATGTGGCCTGCATTGGGTTCCTTTGGGTAGAAAATTGGCCTCTGCGCCCACCCAACTTGTCCACCCACATTATATAGTTCACAAAAGACTGAGAAATTGGTAAAGATTGTATTTTGCTACAATCACATACAAAGAATGGATAGACATGTGAACAGAAACAAGTATTTGTATTAATTTTCCTTACTCTGAAAATGTTGCCTTCCAGTGTGGAAGGCAGGAAATATAGGGCCTTGGCTGCCCAAACAAGGTTTCCCTTTAAGACCCTGCTCATTTCCTAAGCTTCCACTGCCAACTATTAAGCTGGGAATAAGGAGTGGAGAAGGACTTGCCCCTCTGCTGATGCATAGCGAAGCAGGACTACTAGCAAGCCTTACTTCATTGATCAGCTGGCTCATCAAACTAGGCATGCATTTGAAGGTAGCAAACTTTTACATCTACAGTTGCAATCACAGCAGCTGAAAGCATAAGGAAGTGGAGAAGATGATTATGTGGATGCTGTAATACCTTCTAGCTCCAGGATCATTTATAAGGTGTCTTATCCAGAGTGTATTGCAGATATAAGGGAGAAAGACAATATCCTCAATTGGTTTTCATTATGAAGATATTCCTGTGTGTGTATACTGTCAATTCTCTGAAATTTCTGCTGCACTGAACTATTCTCAAAAGTCCCATTTCTTTGATTACTTTTCCAGATCACAGAAGCAACAATTTGGGAGAGCAATAGGATTTCTATAGCAACTACTGATAAAGAATAATCCCTCACACTGGTATCCCCAGTCCAAACATTAAGTACATTTGAAAAGGCAGCATGGTAAAATGGTTCAAATGTCTGACTATGACTCTGGGAGGCCAGGTTTCAAATCTCCACTCAGCAACAGAAAGCCACTGAATGCCCTCAGGTGAGTCATTTCTCAGCCTGTCAGGAAAGCAGTGTCAAGCCTCCTCTGCATAAATCTTGCACAGAAAACTCTATGACAGGGTCACCGTAAGTCAAAGTTGACTTGAATCCACACAACAATAAAACAACATTTGAATGAATGAATCAACTGTGGCCCTTCTGAACCATTTTGAAAGCTGAAATGATGAGGCAACCATCAATTTATAAGTGGTGCTTATTTGCCCATGCAAGACATCATTTTGAACAACAAATGTCCAGAATAATAGAAATGAACAGGAAATAAGGCTAATTCATTAAGAAGAACAATAACAATTATTCATCCATGTGAGTTATAAAAAGGATTAAAAGATTTCAGTAATATGATACATGCTTATAAACAATCATATGGAAGAAACTGTTCTCAATTCTTAAGAAACTTGTCAGAATCACAGTATTCTAAAAAACTTTCTTTAAATAAATTTGGACAATCCAACACTACTCAGACATACATGACAACTTAAATTTCACAGTAGATTAAGAACCTTGAAAAAAAGACATAATGCTTTTTTTCCATTTCATCAAGCACGTGGCTTTAATTGTTTAAAAATTATTTTGTACAAACATATACATATTATGCTTAATAACTTCCCAACCAAATACTACATATATGTCATAGCGTTTCACAAAGGCCTGAATCCTGTTGGTTAGTCCCAATTACAGTAGTGCCATTGAAATAACTGGATTAACTTCTTGGCTTGCAATTCAACTATTGATTCAATGAGTCTGCTCTAGCTGGGACCTTTTCTTTGGATACCGAACTATATTTGTAAATGCTCAACTGAAGTTTTAATTTACTAGAATGCTATAAATTTGTGGATAAAGGAAGATTTCATTGGGGAAGAGAATTCATATTCGGGGGGGTAGTGCCTCATTTTTCCTCCTTCCCCTGTAGCTACACCCCTGGGCCAAGATCCTCGAAAAAAACAAACTGTAAAATAGGTGTTGGAGGTCTGTTCCTACACATGTTGCACTCTCAATTCCCACCAACATGAACAGTGGGCCAAGATTCCTGATATCATCTGGAAGACCACAACTTTCTCACTCTTGTTCTAAAGAAAGATTCTGACCACATCTATCTTTGCAAATGCATTTCTCCTCCTCTTCTAAAAATCTAAATGCATGTGCCAATTTTATAACAAAGAAAGCATTCCACACTCTGCCATACTGAACCTTCATACAGCATCTCAGTTGTCTATTTTAATTCTAGTTCTTGAAAGAAGGCCCAATATTTCCTTTTATTACTAATTTGTTACATACAGTCCATCAGAATGGTTCATAAGTTTCATGGTAAGCTACATCGAGCACTACCCTTAATTGTTTCCTCTGTGTTTCTCCCACATTGTTCTAATTTTAACAAACATCATCTATATAGATATATCTTACCTGGATTTTCTCTTCTTTTTCTTACACTTATTATAAAGTATAAAAATATCTTCCTAAATTTCACTAGGATTATATACCATTCACAAGTAGCCATGTGATTATTTTTATTCTCTTTAATATTAAAAGACATCAAAAATGTCTTCTGGGGAGAAATATTATTCCATCACTGAGGGAGAGGGATTCTATCCTCAGGAGACACATGAACATTTCTGAGGTTTACTAGGCACAAAATGGTGGCACAACAGAAGAGAAATTAAAAACACAACAAAACGGCAACCCAGGATTGTATTATCCCCAACTTCTGTTCACTTTTGAATGCCTCTCCTCCTTCTCCTGGTGGTGGTAAAAATGTTAATAATGAACCTCCTAAATAACTAACAATTTGCAGCTCTTATATGATATCCCCAAACCAAACTAATATGACTCCTTCACCTTTTGGGATTTTTTTCCCCCTAAACTGAGCAGATGTTTATGGGCTATGTATGGTTTGGGTCTCTGAGTAGTTTCAGATTTTGTTAAAAAGATATCCAACCAAGTAGGTCATCTGAAAAGCTCTGCTGGCCACTAACTGGCTTTATTGGCAAGCTTAGAAATTGGTTTCTGTTCTTTCTGAGAAACAAAACCCAAGAGATTAAGTTTTCTACTAAGAGTGGTACCACAACCTTACCAAGGCCAAGAAAGAAGAAGAGATGACCAGGTTGCTTTCAGAGATAGCCTCTGTAGTTTGTATCACTTTAAAAAAAGGGGGACAAGGGCAGGGGGAAGGGATCCTTGTGGCACCTTTATGACTAGCCAGTTTATTTTAGCGTGAGCTCTCATGGACCACAATCCACTTGCCTCAGCTGTATCAGTGTAGTAACTGTTGTCATTCAGGGCTGGCCAGCAGTTTTTGCAAGTGTGGC
The DNA here is from genome assembly GCA_030412105.1 of Cyclura pinguis. Taxonomy (NCBI): domain Eukaryota; kingdom Metazoa; phylum Chordata; class Lepidosauria; order Squamata; family Iguanidae; genus Cyclura; species Cyclura pinguis. The sequence continues at coordinate 331,690,916 of CM059600.1, forward strand.
TGGAGGACAAGGAGGAGCAGCAGCAGCAGAGATGTGATGAGTCTTGTCTGAATAGAGCAGGACAAGCTGTAATCAGTCAAGACTTCCTCTTTGCTATTGCCCTTGGCAGCTGGAGACAATCTACCCAGAAACAATGCCATGGTCCACAGCCTGAGGAACACTGCCATTTGGTGAAGAGCTCATTATCATTTTGGCCTATGATGCTCTGCAATTCCTCTCTCCAAATGTAACAGAAATACCCCAGTACTTTAGGATAATATGTACTTTCTGCCTTTCTAAGATTGTATTTTAGTATTGAAATTTTTAACCTTGCCTGATTTACATTTTACATTTCATTTTTATAACTAAATGAATATGGAGCTAGAGAATCTGAAGTTATTAAATGCATTTTATATTCCTACCACATCAATTTAATAGGGGCTCACAGTTTATCCAGCTTGTTTTTAGTGACAAGATACCAAATCTTGTTAAAAAAAAATCCATGCACATTGCTAAAATTGTTTATGGAAGGCAAGCTAATCACTTTCAAGTGAGCTTTCTGTTTCCCAATCAGAGTCAGATGAACAATCTGCTCTTTCATGTTCAGCCATCCACTGACCAGCCTGCAATTTTCTGTTGCTTTGCCAAGAAATATTCCACAACTGAATAGCCTTTTGGGGATCAAAGCTGTTGATATCTGGAGAAGTCATCTGAATTACCATGAGATCGGTCATGCTTTCAAACATTAGTTTTGAATGTTTCTGCATCATTGTAAGCTTCATTTGACAGAAACCTCGTGCTGCTTCATCAGAACTTGCTGGCAGTGTCAGAACAAGATCTATGAGTGTCAGGATGTTTGGATATTTGTGAAAATAATCTCTGTTCACCAAATCCCATTTTAGGCTCCGGATGCTTTGATACCTAGAAAGGATAACTCTTGTTATTAAATATGTTTTCCCACCAATGCTATCTGTAAAATTCATTTAAGTTTTAACAAGCTTAAATTTATGTTAATCTGCTTATTACCGATTATACAGCTCTGCTTTCAACATGTTCCATTCAGTTTCAATTTCATTAATTTTCACACTGGCACATTCCAGGATTGGCTCATAATACTTAGACAGAACAGATACTTCTACTTCACCAAATTCTGCAGCAATGAGAATGTTAATTGAAAAAAAAATCATAGTATTTCAGAAAGAAATATTCATGCAAAGGCAGTCATACTGAATTTCTTTGTACCTGGTTTGATTTTGTCTGGCCACAACTTAAAACTTCCAATGGTACTTGCTCTCAAAACAGCTTCACTAGCATCACAAAAACAATCACGCAGCTGGTTCAAAAGAGTGCTTAATAATTCTATCCGAACCGCTGATATATTGCCATCTCCTGCAAGGTGATATCCATGAAAGTGTGTGATAGTTTCAACCAGACGCTCTCTTGGTCCTGATCTGAAAAATATTATATTTAAGACACAGGCTGTGTATATTTAATTCAAATACAGTCAGTATTAAGCAGTGTTTGTTAAATATGTGCAACCTTGCTTGATACATTTGGAGGGTTTCCAGCGTGGACTGGAATGTTGCAAACACATCTGCAATAGAAGAGTTCTTATCCTGAGTGACACGAGATAAAATGTTGAGGACATTAATGACGTCCAGCAAGAAGTGAGAAAACTTAATAATATCAGTATTCAGAAGAAACTTCAAGAAATCTTTGCCTTTCTGATGACTGGAGGAACATGGATCCTCTTCTATCTGGAACTCAGCAAGGAAGAAAAAAATATCAGTGAAATTGACCAAAATAACACTAATCCAATTTTTAATTTATTTCTTCAACTTCTGCATGATTTTAAAGAGTACTTACCTTATTTATGTGTAGGACAATTGCCGGGTATCCTTTAAGAAGGATCTGAAGAGCAGTCTGCAAGCGAGGAAGCCATCGGGAGCCACCAATTCGAGAAGGAACTGCCACTCGCAGCTTGAGAGCTTCATAAACTAGCTTGAGGTTACTCTTGTTCAGGGGAGAGTTGTGATAAAAATAGTATATGTTTTTCAAGAGACCAGTTACAGTCATGTATAGTGGGATGCTCTTGAGTGCAGACTTGTAAGCAATTTCAAGACGATGCCCAAGACAGTGCACACTCTGAATACATGGCTGGATTTCTTTCAGTAATTTAGCCACACCATTATTCTGTCCCACCATAATGTCTCTGCCATCACTCCCAAAGCCAACAAGTTTTCTTGCCCAGTCTTGGCTTGGCAAACTGAGCTGCAAATTGGTTTGTAACAGTTTCAAGACAGCATTTTTCACTGTGGAAGCATCACATCTTTCTACAGACTGAACTCCCACAATTTGGCAGTGGACCTTCCCTTGGTTCGCAAAGCGTACATATACCAGGGCAGCTTCTTTGTTTGCGCTGTCTGTAATACCATCGCTAATGAGTGAGAAAAACTTGCATTTTTCCAGTTTCTCTTTCAAGGCTCTTCGCTCTGCTTCAGCAATAAAATGAATGAAGATTCTTGCTGTTTTATCATTTCTAAATATGGAACCAATATCCACTCCCTTCATATCATCCAGTTTGCACATCCAGTCCAGGTCTGTGAAGGGGCGCCCAGTTTTGGCAATAGCATGACATGTTCGGAAGAGATTCTCTATTCTTCCTAGGGTTGTTTTACTCATGCTCTTTAACATTTGTTCAGTGGTAGTTGTGTTTGGGTTGGAACTACTAGCTTCTTCCATACAGGTAGCCCATGCATGAGCTTCACTGCTCTGGTGGTCACTGATTAATTCAAGTATAAAATCATCAGTCCCAGAACAAAAGTTGTGTGTCTTCTCCCCTAAATCCACATTATGTTTCCGACATAAAGCACAATACATTGTGCCCTTTTCACTGTCATGTTTTAGCCAAGGGTACTTAGACAGCCATGTTTCCTGAAACTGCTTGGTCTTCTTGAAATACTTTTGATTGCTGGGGGTTACATTCTTGCTTTTAAATTGCTTCAGGGCTGCTATGGCTATAAATATTTTAAATAGAACTCAGTATTACACATTTTATTCTTGATACCAATTTTTCATTGTGATTTTTAAAAAATAATTTTAAAATATAATTAATCAGTGTTTTAAAATACAATACACACTTGTCAACAGGGCTGTTCCCTGCCTGGGCATGTGTGCACTGTAACTGTCCCTCTCCCAGCATGAACTAGTCTAGTTTTGACATGACTCCCAATTTCTTTATTCAGTTTTGCAACCACAGAGAACTGGGGTCACCTTCCAATCTTCTGCACCCCCATGAAAACTGGGGATGGGAGGTGTTGATCATCTACTCATTTCTTGGAGGGCATGAACATTGGGGTAGGTTACTGCATCTAGAGAGGATATTCCTGCTTCCCCACTTACTTTGCCAACTTAAACACACACCCCACTCATGAAAGTGCAAGTCTTTCCTTAATGCTGTGTTATTTCCAAGACATTCCAGAAAGTGTGCTATAGAAAAAGTTCTCTACCAGCTGCACTTTCTGAAATGCTGTGTGAGCAATACATGACATTGTGGTCTGTAGGAGGCTGGTTTATACTGAGTTAGACAACTGATCAATCTGCCTAACAGTGGCAAAGACATTATCTAGCTTCAGCTTTCCTTGGCACAGCATATGAATCTCAGCAATTTGTAATCTTCGTTTTCTTTAAAAAAGATGAGCATTACAGTCAGAAATTCTTCTCTTGCTCACACTTTAATCTGAACTGGAGAAGAACTTTCCTCTCCCTCTTTCTTCCCAACTGAGCAGTGCAGAAAGCAAAAATAAGAGCATTTGTAGTTGAAATTATGCTCCTTGTGAGTCCAGGTTATTGTTTCTGGTCAGTGGAAATGTCTCAGGAAAAATATAAAGATAGTCAATGTTCTACCTAAACACGGTTTTCTTTCCAGCAGAAAGTACTTTGTAATAAAGCTTTTGGCTTCTTATAGCAAAACTAGGTGCTTTCCATGCTGTTTGCTGAACTTCTCTACATTATCTGATCTTTCTTTTGCGGCTACAAATACTCTGGGGCCACAGAAATTAGTTAAGCTGTGAGTGAAAATATTATAGGGTAAACATAACAGAAATTTCCCTCTATGGTTTCCCTTTTTTTCTGCTGACTGCCTCTATAACACTGTTTTTCTTCCTGTTTCATGCAATATGTCTGAAGGGATCAGCAAAGAAAATATAGTAGTTTTTAACATATGAAAATGCAAACAGGTCTATTATTCTCAATATCAATGGGGCAACAGAATATCATGTATCACATCTAACTAGAAGTGATCATGGACAAAAATTATCTATGTCTAATTAAACGTACATATGAGATTGTAGCAACAGACCCTGTGTGAAAAACCACTTTCAGGAATGATTGTTTTCCCCTGACAAACTTTCAGAAGGGTCTGGGAAGCCCTGTGGGCTTCATACAGCCCCCAGGCTACATATCTTCCAACACTAAGGTACAACTAGTAACAGGGGGATCTCCTTGTTCTTGGTGTGGGGTGAAAAACAATGCACAAAGCTTGTTCCATTACTGGCAGCAGGGAACAGTGGTTGTTCCCACCCAAAGAAATGTATAGCAAGTTGATGCCTTACTTCTTCAGGCATTAGGTTTCATTATCCGTATATGCTTGTGTGCAGGCCAATTTTAGGAAAACTCCAACTGAATTGAAAAATTATACATAATTCTTATGTTCCAATGTTTTCACAACTTTAAATTTGAAAGATTTTAAAGAAAAATGTGCATGTTAACAGATCTGAATACTATACTATATATAACCATATTAAAACAACAAAATGCTGTAAACAACTTAGGACCACATGGCAGGAAAAAAGCCTATATTAATACTTGGTCTACTTTCTGCCATCAACAGCAATGCATAGGCCACTCTTCCAAATCACCTTCAGTTCTTTGAAAAATAGGTTAGGAGTAGGACGAAGAGCCTCAAATTCATAGATGAACCTGTCCGTGGAGATCTTCTAGAGATGACTGACTCTAGATTTCCAACTACCCTCTACTTCTGAAGTGAGGTTAGTGGCCAACTGATCTAAATATATCTCACGTTAAAACATCACATTCAGCTGTTTTTCTTTTACAGTGCTAAAACAAAAGTCTAGGCACCTGATCTAGGTTCAAGGCCATTGGGCATATTTTCCACCCTTACAAGGTGGTTAAAAAAAAGTTGTCTAAAAATGATGTTGCCAAGATGCAATTGCTAGTTTCATTTAGAGGAAATTCCCTGAATAAAATGCTAAATGATGAACCAATACGTATGTAAATCTCAATTATTCAATGGGTCTGCTCCATTTGGGAGTAGCAGTTGAATGTTGGCACGTAGATTGGGGCTCTGTAAGCTTTTGTTTATAGGAGAGGAGGGCAAAGTGTGACCCTCAGGTTGCATAGAAGGAAGTGGAGGGAGTTTTATTCCTCCCATATATAATGATGGTATGTGTGGCTCCTAGACCCAGCGAAGTTCCCCACACCTTTTTTACAGAGTTATGCATTATGCTACCTCCATTTTGTGGTGGTAGCAAAGTGCTACTTCTGCTCATGCAGTTCTCTCTCTCCTCTCTGGAGGTCAGCTTGCAAGTGCCAAAGCACGGCCATTTACTGGTCTGGGAAGGGTAGAAGGTACCTGCTCAGAATCTTTCTGCAGTTCTGCAGCTAGAAGTAGAGAGCTGATATCACCTGTCCCAATCTTCACTGAAGGCTCCCAAAGGAGATTCTGAATACCTCTTTCCATGATTTCAAAAAAAGGACATACACTCACATAACCCCAGAGTATATGTGCATATTTCCCCATCAAGATTCTGGCCTATGTCTTTAATGTTAACATGTAGATCTTCAAGAAAGGACCTTGTAGAAGTGGTATGTCCGATAAGAAACTTCACTCCCCTTCTCTTCAACTGTTGACAAATCTTAAGGCATCAGACAACAAATATAGTTTAAATGTAAGATCTTTTGAAAATAAATACTACCTAAGCAAGGAAGAAAATGATCTCTCCAGCTTTAAAAGAGCTTAAGCTTACAATCCTAAATACCCTTTCTTGAGTGTAAGCACTGCTGAATACAAAGGTCTTACTTCCAATAAATGTCATTGTCTATTATTATTGTAATGGTTATTAAATTACATCTTGCCTTTTCCTCAGCCTTGGGACTTGGGTTAGCTTAGTGAATTAAAACAAGTATGGATAACACTCCAAAAAATTAAGATATATGCAAGTTAAAATATAATTAAACTATAAATAAAATTAAAATAAGCTTAAAAACAGACTTACTAGAAACAAGAAGAAATACAAACAATACAGCACCTTATTAAAAGCCTTTCTCCCCACCATCAGTTCTCAATGCCCTGCTGAAATAAAAAAATTATTTGCCTGCCTCCTGAAAGATAGCCATGAGGCCTTTCTAGCACTGCACTGCTAGTGTGTCATATTAAATAGCTATTTAAATAGCGATTTAATGTGTTTCACATTAAAGAGCTATTAAATACATTAAATAGCTATTTAATGTATTTCACATTAAATAGCTTATCAGTATTTTTTTAATCAAATAGAAACACCTTTGGTCTGCCTAAACACCCTGAAGGCACCAAATCCTTTTTATCTTGGAAGCTAAGCAGAGTCAGTCCTGGTTGGTACTTGGATGAGAGACCACCAATGAATACCAGGTGCTGTAGGCTATATTTGAGATGAGGAACCTGGCAAAGCCACCTCTGAGTATTCTTTGCCTGGGAAAACAGTATGAAATTCATGGGGCCACCATAAGTTGACAGGCAGCTTGAAAGTATATGCATACATACAAAAACAACTTTGAATACTGGTATAAACTACAACAAAGAACTCTATCACCAATGATACAGATATAAGACTTTTGGCAGAGAAGGTCATTAATTTGTTTTGACCAATGAACAGAGAAGGCAATTTCCTACCTTTAGGTGCCACTTGCAGAAACTGCTTATGAAGAGTGCTAAGCTGTGAAATAGTCAGACCACCATTTGTAGCAGTCTCTACAGATGGAGGACGAGGTGGAGGGACTAGATCTGGAAACACTTTGATATCCCCGTTAATGTAAAACTCTGTCCCTTCCAGAACAAGTTCATATTGGATTCTGGATGAAGTTTCAATGTGGTTGCGGGCAACCTCAGTTAATTTGTCAACACTGTAACAATACAATTTTGAAAGAAAGGAGAAGACTCAAAAATTCTTCAAAATTCAATTATATTGGGGAATTGTTGTTCTGTACTTTTGGATGCTCTAGGGCCACATCTAAGAGAGCTATCTGTTTACACCCTGACCTGTACACATAAAGACCATATCCCATGCACAGTGGGGTAATCGGGACCATTGGATACTGGAACGGCCATCTCAGAAAGCTAGAATTGGTTTCAGCACAGGGCTGAACAGTCTTCAAAACCTTTTTATGACCTGCTGGCTCCAAGTGAAAAGAGGGATGTTTCAGTAATTTTTGGCATAGGGTGAAATTTATCTCTCTCTCTTTTTTTTAATCCTTTGCTTTTTCAGACAGGTATAATAAGAATATTTGAAAATATTTGAAAAATTGTTGAAAAACAGTTATCTTGAGTACTGGGAAACCAAGATGAACAGAATCTTAGACAGGCAAGAATCTTCACATTTCAGGACTTATTCTGAATTAATAAAAAACATACGGGTCTGCAGGATTTTTTGTATATAGACAAAAAAAATTCCTACATATAAGACAATCCATTTGATAGAGCCTGAGTTTCTCTATACTACAAATGTTTTGTCATGTTTGGAACTTAGTGTATGTAGTTATACGTCTTCCCTCCAGCCTTCAGTTTAAAGAGTTAAATAATTCATGTATTTTATGTACAGCCTTACTGTTCACCCTCTTATAGGAGCATGTACAATAAGAAAATCCATTACTGAGCATGTATTTTGTTTTTACAAAACCAAATACTGTCAGATGAATATTCATTAATTTATTAAGGGGCAAATAAGAGACTTGTGTTGGTCTCAGAACTAGTGTAGGTTTAGAGTCTTGCATGTTTATAGAGAAGTAAGCTCCTAAGCTATTTGATGCTAGATGTCATGTAATATCTCCATTATGGTACCTCTCCCTACATGTGCCTGCTTGCCTGAGGATTGAGGTTTGCTGGAGATTTTCATCTCTATCCCACCAGTGAAGTCAACAAAGTAGGGAGATAAATCTTTGTAAATTTTCATTTTACGGTGAGGTTAGTGAGGTGTGGGGAGATGGAAGAGAGAATTCTCAGCTGTGGAACCCAAATCATGGGATGCCCTCCCCTTGGAGGCTCAACTGGCAGCAACACTGATTTCCTTTAGGCACCAAGCAAAAACATGGCAGTTCATCAAAGCCTTTAGGCTTCATCGAATCTTCTCAAATACAAATAAACTGTTTTTATCTTTTAAATCTGCTTTAACTCATTTGTTATGTTTGCTATTCTTAATATGTTTAAATTTTTTTTTATTGTTTTAAATTGTTTTCATTTTATTTGTAACCTGCTTTGAGATCTTTTCAATATTGTGAGAGATAGAAATAATTTAATAAATAATAAATAAAATAAAGACTCCTGCATGGACTGAACTATTTTAATAAATAATAAATAAAATAAAGATGATATTGTACGGACTGAAAAAACAGAAAACAAGGAAACTTTTTGCTGTGCAGAAAATGCTGTTTTCTAAACAAAAAACCCACAATTTTTAAAAAATACAGAATAAGTCCTGAACTATAGTAATATTTAAAAATTATGCAAATTTTAGCAACTTTCTCACAGTGAGGACTAATGGTATATACACTTGGCCTTCCATATCTGTGGATTCTATATCCATGGATTCAAACCAACCACAGCCTGAAAATATTCAAAAGAAAAAAAAATCCAAAAAGCAAACTCTGATTTTGGCATTTTATATGCATTTTGCTACATCATTGTACATAATGGGACTTAAGCATCCATGAATTTTGGTATCCATGGGGAGGTCCTGGAACCAAACCTGAGTGGATACCGAGGGCACGCTATAATTATTTCTTCTTGGCTGTGAGAATGAAATTTCACAGTCTGAAGCCAAACATTACCGTAATTTAGAATGAGGGCCAGGACTACAGTGCCTCTTCATATGCTGTTGGCCTTTGCTGGCAAGCTGCAGCTCATAATTGGCTTTACTAATCAACTACAACCCATCAACCCCTGGAAAGCCAGAATTCCCTTCTTTCCCCTATATTAAAGAATGGCCCATTGATGGAATGTTTTTTCATCTATGGAGGTTTCCACTGATGGAATGGAAGAGGCAATTTCCATTGATTTTGTCTTTCCTTTGGAGCCCCTTGCCCTCAGGGATGGAAAGAATATTCACTATTTTTCATTTCGTTCCAGAAAAATGGGTTTCCTAACACTTGGGAAGCCCAGTCAGGAATAATAATATAGTTATGAGAATTTTGTTCATTTTTGCCTTGTATTTGAGCATCTGAAGCATTTTAGGAAATGATTCTGCCCAGAACTACATTTTTTTGTTTTTTTGGCATGAGAATTGGGGAGTTTAGAGAGAGAAAAACAGTTTCTAGGCAGCCACATGTATTTTTTGCACATGATTTCTGGATTTTGCACAACACTGTTGAAGATTACTGTATTTTGCACAGAGAACAGTGATCTTTTACAAAACACACACATGGCTGTCTAGCCAAAGTCTACTGTTTGTATACACACTGCCCATAATTTTTACTCAAAATACTACATGTATTTTTGCACATAATCATTTCCTTAAACATTTGGTGATGTGTGAATACTGCATAAGAACTGTAGAAAACAGATGCTTTCTCTTTAACAGGGATAAAACTTTGGAACTTATTTGTGGTTATTTATGAGGATGGAAGAGTTGAATATTAACATCCCTACCAGCTCCAAGCCCCACTTCTTCTCCAAATTGTTGAGAGGCCCTCTTTAATTTATCTTTTCATAGACTTTTTGTTTAACAAAAGATCTTTCACCAGGTTTCATTCACAATAATATAAAACTAAACATCAATTTAACCACCAGTTACCTGGACATTTCAGCCAGAAATCTCTCTCCAAGCCATTTCTCCATATTCCTATAAGTTACTTCTGCTTTTGAATGTAGATCCTCAGTCAAAGCTAGTGCTTTAACTTTTAACAGCTCAAGTCGAGATTTTGCAGCTTCCGCTATTTAAGAAGTTGGGGTAGAATAAGTAAAAATGCAAACACAAACGCAGTTTTACAGCTCTGACACTTAAAATAAGCTATTATTTAGGAAACAATCTGACTTCTGTAACTTCTTTTCTTCAAACAAAGGTCCAATGCAGATTTAGAAACACGGTTTCATTTCCTTAATCATGATTAGTGTTATATCTTAATAGCTAAATGCTGGATATGGATTAGCTGCACACACAATGTGGAACCACAGTTTGAGTGGCATGTGTTAACCATAGTTCAAATTTACATAAGGCCATGCAAAACATGGTTAATGTGTTTCTCTACTTCAAAGCTTCTCTCTGCTTGCTAAAGAAAAAGAAGTTAATCCAGTGTTTTCTCATATACAGCTTTCTGGTGCAAAACTTTATTCAGAGCCACACTAGATAGCTCAGCTATGATTCACTTCCTAAGATGGTTACGGCAGTAAATTGTGGTTAGCTTTAAAGATGCTTAAGCATGATGTCTGCAATGTGCTCTGGCAACTGTTATGGCAACATGTAAAAGAATTAATTTGTGGCCTACTTTTCAGCTCTGGCATTGCTCAAATTGCCAGTCCGGAAATGTTCCTGAATTCGCAGAACTTAAATAGCTATATACCTTCATGCTCTAGGGCAGCAAAGTATTCCTGTTTCATTTTAAGCTTCAGTTCTTGCTTCTTCAGTTCTTCTGGGGATAAAGGGATTGGTGTAGCTTCTGGCACTGGTGAGGAATGAGAACCTTTCAAGGAAAAGGTTATATTTATGTCATCTTGAAAACTTTGGAAAAAACAGTTTAAATTTAACAAATAAATAATGCCTACAAAGCATTTCACAATATTTACAAATACATGGAATGATTCAAAACCTTGGAAGTTCAGAAGATTGCTATTTTTTTCTTTAAAAGAGAATGTTCTGTTCAGGTTTGTGTACAGAGCATTCCATGGCTAAAAAGATACCTGGAGTAAAAACTGAATTAACCTGTTGTAGGGGGAAAAAAACCCCAAGATTCACTCCCTCAGAATTCTCAAGAGCAGTAGCTGTTGGAAGCACAGAATGTGGAGATAATCTTGTATAAAATCCATTTGCCACCAGCTTTCGTGGTGTTGCTGTTTCTCCACGTCTATAACAGAGGACATGGCCTTGAAAATAGGCCAACAGGTTAATGGCCACGAGCCAGATGTTTTTATTATTGCTAGACCTCCTCAGGAAAGACAGTCAACAGCCATGTCTCCTGGCAGTTTTTCTTCCTTCTCAAGACAGAGAAAAGGCATGTAAGTGGGAATACACCCATTGGTGGGGGTGCAGTAGGCAGTCTTCCATGCTCTCCATTGTCCAGGTATCACTGCTGTTTAGATCCAACAATATCAAACATCTGTATCATTGTTTGTAATGATTCACATGTGTTTTCTTGGTGGTAGGTGGAGATTGGTGAAATCTAGGGTTGCCAGAGTGAAACGGGAGACAGATAGAGTCATAGAGTTGGAAGAGACCACAGAGGCCATCCAATCCAACCCCCTGCCATGCAGGAACCCACATCAAAGCACTCCTGACAGATGGCCATCCAGCCTCTGCTTAAAAACCTCCAAAGAAGGAGACTCCACCATGCTCTGAGGCAGCATATTCCACTGCCGAACAGCTCTGACTGTCAAGAAGTTCTTCCTGAGGTTTATGCGGAATCTCTTTTCCTACAGTTTGAATCCACTGCTCCTTGTCCTAGTCTCTGGAGCAGCAGAAAACAAGCCCGCTCCCTCCTCAACATGACATCCCTTCAAATATTTAAACATGGCTATCACGTCCCCTGTTAACCTTCTCTTTTTCAGACTAAACATACTCAGCTCCCTAAAGACACTCCTCATAGGGCATGGCTTCCAGACACTTCCAGATCCTGTACATTTAACTGTTGTATAGAAGAGGAACATCCAGCAGGCACTGCTTGTTAACGTGGTTGTATGACAAGCAACACAAGAGCCATTTCCAGCTTTCAGTTTGGTGACCATAGTGTAAATTGTGGATTGCTTTCATTAGGAACATCCCAAAATTTCCAGATTTCATCATAAACATGACAGAAAGAACTTGAAATTGATTTTTGGCCAACGTAGGGAAAAAGAGAAACTGGCAGACATACCTATTCACATAAGGCTTTGCATGCTTAAATGTCTGGCTTTGAATTCCTATGAATTCAACTGTGTTTGTGGTTACCTTCCATTTTTTTCTGAGAATCTCCTCATCTGTAGCAGACATGTGGCAGGAAGGCACAGCATGGACTTCTCTAGTGATTGGACTCACTATACCCATTGAATTTGATCAGTTAAGAAAGTTAAGAATGTTGTTCACTTTGGTTCTGATGTTAATTTCTCAACATTCCAAACTCCTTCATAGGTCAGTGGGAAAGAACTTGAGATTTTTTTTAAGCGACTACAGAAGAAAGCCAAAATGACAAATTCATCCATACCTGGAGATGGCTTATATTTTTGTAAAACAAAGTGGAGCTCAGAACTGACGAGATAAAATGACTGAACACAACTCCTGTATACTGTGAAATGCTATTTTCTAGGCCAGGCTTTTTGAAATGTAAAACTTCCTTTCGAACATTACAGACTAGCAAAGCTTGACAAATACCAAGAAGTAGAAAGCAATGCACTACACACAATGATGTTATCTGTAATGTGTTACTTTTTGGCTACCCCAAAAAAGTAACACTTCACACATAACATAACTGGGTTAACACTATTACCATTTTCAGTGTAACAAATCACATTACTCCTAAAAAGTTTCTTTCTGGAAGTTGTTTTGGGGGCTATTTTTCCTTTTTTTTTTTTGAAAGTGTAAGTGACTTTTGAGCAACTCATTAAACAAAGGAGATACTTTTTTAAAAAAATCGGTTGAATAACAGATTATTTTAAACAACAGTGTTCCAAGCTCTCCAAATACGCTTTGTCAATACTGAGGTTGTATACAGAGAGACCAAGATGAGAACAGTCCCTGTGAAAAACATTCCTTCCTCTCCATTTTGCTCTTTCCAAGGCTGGGCATTTAACCACAGGTCAATAAGGCATGGTATGACTGTTGCAATCCATTTTAAAAAATCTATTTTTTAATCTGACATGTTTGCATTAATCCAGAATCTCATCCCACGCCCATCACTGTACCTTTTTTATCTTTCTTTTTCCCTTTTTTGGCATCTTTTGCCTCCTTTCCTTTGGCCTCCTTTCCACCTTTCCCTTCTTTGCCTCCTTTTCCGCCTTTCCCTTTCCCTTTCCCTTCTTTTCCACCTTTGCCAGCAATGGCTTGGGAAGATTTTAGACGTTCTCTTTCCTTCATTTCTTGCTGAAGGCGTTCTTTTTCTTCCTCCGCCTCAAAAGACTGTATCTCTGTAGTAACCTTAAAGTTTAAACAGTCATACTTTAGTATACATTTCAGGAGCATTTTTGCAAAACTGCCAGGGTATGTATGAAGCAAAACTATGCTTATATCATAAGTGATAACAACCAACATTTTTTTTTAAAAAGGAAAATGTTTAAGAGGATACGTATGTATGTGTGTGTGTGTGTATATATTTCTTCATTTGTCTTGCATATGTTAATAAATGTAACATGGGCAAAGTGTAGCTCCAAGGTCTCATGCAGCACCAAGGCTACCTTTAAGGCCCTCATCCCTTGCTATTGTGTACCTTAAATCATTTCCACCATAGGGCAACACTAAGGCAAACCTATCACAGGGTCTTCTTGACAAGATTTGTTCAGAGGGGGTTTGCCACTGACTTCTTCAGAGGTTGAGTGTGTGTGACTTGCGCAAGATCACACTCATTGGGTTTCCATGGCTGAGCAGAAATTTGAACCCTGGTCTCATGGGATTCTATTCCAACACTGAAACTACTGCAAGACATTGGCTCTCCCAAGGGTGCGGAAACATTCTTTATAATCCTCTTTAACCATGCAAACTGTGACTCTGAGGAGATGGTTAAAGGAAGGATACTGAGAAACAACTAAAGCTGAGGCAGTATGACTTGCTCAAGGACACCCAGGAAGCGTCCACAGCTGAGCAGGGATTCAAACCCTGGGCTTCCAGACCCTTATGCTCATGTCAGAAAACTGCCCCTAGATCCGCTGCAGTTGACCACCTCTGACTTACAGCATAAACAGATTCCCGGATCTCTTCAGTAATGCCAGTCTTCCTTACCATGTTAGAGATTGCTGTTACAACATTGTGCCATGTCTCCATAATTAGTTTCTCATCTGGGCCAAAATTAAATATGGCACTTTCAGAAAACAGATCTTCCTTGAGTTTTACTGGAATAGCTCTCATCCTTTCCCTGTTGACCTCTGGAGAAAGAGATCTGTGAGCAATCATAGGAATTCTTAAAAAGAAGAAGAAGAAGAAGAAGAAGAAAAGGGATAAGGAGAGAGAGAGAGATGAGCAACCGTTTTATTCATGCATTTCTCAGAATGTACGTTTCCATTCTTATTACACATGGTACATTTCTACAACTTTATAAATGCTAATCACGTGGAACACTAAGAGATGGAGGGCATGCATCCATGTACTTCAGATGGAGGGCATGCATCCATGTACTTGAAACAATGCAAGGCAGGGTGATGAAAACTCAAGTCTTCATGGTTTCCAACAACAACAATTACAGTATTTTATTATTATTACTATTTCTTACCTACCTTTTGCTATGCATCAAGGCAGGGAGCAACAACAAATTAAAATACTACAACCGATGGAAACATAATACCAATTTAAAAACATATAATACCAGTTAAAAGACACAAAACATCAATTAAAAGAATATAATAACACTTGAAAGAGCATACTTATTATAAACAATCAATTCATACTTTAAAACTCATGATTTAAAAAATCATCTGGATAGGCATGCTGAAAGAGATTGGTCTTGAGTGCTTTTTAAACTCAGGCCAGTATATCCAGTTGTTGAATCTCTTCTGGCAGGTTATTCCATAGTCTAGAGGTAGAAGAAGGAAATGGTAACAGTTGTTATCCTAGTCCTGGCTGACTGAAGTAGATGTCCCACAGAGGGCCTGAGTACACAGGGCAGATTATACAGGAGGAGGCAATCCTGTAGTTAGCCTGGACTCAAACCATGGAGGGCTGTGATAATGGGGCTTCCCATTATCTAGACTTAGCTGAAGGGGGATACTTCCCTCTTCAGGTAAACCAAGGTTCATGGGGTGTTGGGGTTAGGTTACACTTTTTATTGTGGGTCAGCCTCACAGATCACAGGGAGAGAAGTGCCCAATCAAGAGGAAAAAGGTGAGCATCTTCGAGATGCTTTGATGGAGAAGTTATAAAAATCCTTGAGAGACCATGTGGCAGAGAGACAACAAAGAAGCATCCTGGAGATGAAATCTGTGCCAGTAGTAGGCTGCAGGCCCTAGGCCTCACCTCCTAGCCTCACTCTTCTCTTAGACCATCTAAGCCTGTGAACCCGAATGTGAGTAGCTAGAATATTAGGTAGTTAGTCGTGTTAGGGCTTTTATTATTTTGGAGGTTGGCTGATCTTAAGAATGTATCTGTTTTTATAACTACTTGTAACTTAAGTGTACCTGCATGCCTTAAAAAAAATGCTTTTCTGTAGAACCTCTGTTTCCTCTCCATTCCCACGCCATTCTTCGGCACACACTCAGATAGGACTTCTCTCACTCAGAAGGGGGAGGTGAGGGAAGGGAAGGTCCTTAAGCATAGAGATTGGCAATCCACTGAACAGGGTCCCACTGCACTGTTCAGTTAATTCCGAATTCAGTGGGTGGTGGCAGCGTGAGAATTAACGAACGCTGGGGAATTTCCTGCTCCTTTTCAAGGGTAGAAGTCAGTCTTGGAAGTCAGTCTGGAAGTAAACCCAGTATGACAAGGGCTTTAAAGGTAACAACCAACACTTTGTACCTTGCCCCAAAACTGACAAGTGGACATTAGACATTTAGTGCAATCCCATCCTTGAGAATCAATCTTTCTGGGGTAACAGGTCTTGCATAATGTGGTGGATTTTAATTTGTTTTAACCAGTTACAGTTTTTTTGATGGTTTAATTGCTCTTTAACTTTTGTACGCTCTTGATCTTTAATTATAAAACAGGACGGACCACTGTGGAAGACTGGGGGTGACATTAGCTTTTTAGACCTTGGAGGGCTGCATCTGCTCCTGCAATTGTTTTTGACCCCCCCAAAATATTTTTGGGCCTTTTTGGACCCCTACAGAGAATTTTGGGGTAAAGAAATGTTTTTAAAAAATCACAAAAAAATTCATTTTGACTCTCTGTGCAGTCCTGGGGACTCCAAACATGTAAAAATGGTCTCTATACCTCCGAGCATGTGGAAATGCTCTCTATACCCCCTAGAGATAATTTTGGGGGCATTCTGGAACAAATAAATAAATCAGTATAAAACAAAAATAAAAACAGCCCTAGCTTAAATTGTTATAAGCTGCCTTCAGTCCTAAACTGGGGAAAACATGGGATATAAATAAAAAATAGTAGCAGCAGTGGCAACAGCCAAGAAATAATGTTACTCAAGGCCTCTACAAACACATAGAAAAGCACAAACACACCAGTTTCCAACAAAACTTTAGATATCTGAAATGTTAGCTCTACTAAAAGACAAAACTTGGCTTTCTCAACATAGAAGTGAAATAGAAATAACATGAAAAGCAAATCTAATTTCCATCGCTTCTTATTTGTAAAGTTCAGTACCCTTGTCTCTCTACCCTCTCTGTACATTGTGGATTATTGTTATAAAGAACTAGTGTATTTACCCGGTGTTGCCCAGGATTTTATTTTCTCATAGGTAATACTTGTTAGAAATACCTTAGGAATTACCTTATCTTACCTTAGGAATTAGATGCAGTTGAAATCCACAGATTTGAGATCCTGTGTGTCCAGTAGGTGTAACTTTTCCCCACATTCCCCAATTCAATTTGTATTCAGAGCTGCCAGGCCTTGTCTCCACAGCAACCAGCTAGGGCCAAGAGCTCTCTGGCTGAGAATTCTAAAGGCCCCTCCCTTAACTGCCAACCCCAAGATTCCACAGAATCTTCACAGCAAGCCAATCGTATGAGGTGTTCTTGCTTCACACAGCCAATCATATGAGGTCTTTGCCTGCCTGATGCAGACAAACAGACAAACTCACTGACAAACTTTGACTTTTATATAGTAGATATATCAGCCTTCCTCAATCTTCTGCCCTCTGGATGCACTGGACTGCAACTCTATTAATCTCAGAAATCATAGCCCATACAGAATTATGGGATCTGTAGACATGATATTGGGGAAGACTAGAATATACTGTTGCCTGTTAACAGCACTATGTGAAAGGGAGATAGGTAGGTAGGTAGATAAATAAATAGGTATGTGTGCATGTATGTGAAAGAGAGACTCTAGAGCTTTGCGCACCTTACCTTTTCGCGGTGCTGGCAAGCGGAGCTCGTGCAAGCAGCCTCTGGAGAGAGGCTCTCGCGTCCACACGAGCTTCCTGCTTGCGCAAGAGCCCTGTCTCTTCCTTTCGCAGTGTAGCCTGGGACCTTCCCAGCCTGCACTGGACAGGAAGTGCGACCGGCCCAGCTCCCAAGGCTCCACACGCCAGGTAAGTGCGCATGGGGCCCTGGAGTGATGCGTGACCGTGCAGCATTTTTAGCTTCAAGCTGAAAATGAAAAAATGTATGCATGGTCCGCGTCAGGCCCTTGGGCGTCACGCAAATGTGAGTGCATCGTGTGGACCGCCCCTCACATATGCACGATGCTCAAGGGGCCCTTTCCCATCGGAAATACCGTGCAAAAAAGGCTTCAGAGAGAGAGCAAGGGAGTGTGGAGAGATCTCACAGTACCTGCCAGTCTTGCCCTCTTCTGTGAGTTGTTCTTTTTCAACTAGTTCTATCAAAGGTATTCTAGTAAACTCAGTGCTGGTCTCTGTTGGAATTTTGCCTTCCATTCCTCTGTAATAGTCATGCAAAAGTCTCTTGGTATCCTGGAAACGATCCACTTCATTCTTCATTATGTGCAAGAGAAACAAACATTTTAATCAAGTATTTCTGCCACTTCACTTGAACAGCCCAAACCAATTCTTCAACTCAAAGTAATTCCTAAAACATTAAAAGATTTTACAGGTATTTTTAAAAAATAGACTCAGAAATAGTCCCAATCACCAAATGTTCTTACGATCCCATGCATTTATGCCTCAAATGTCTATAAGAATGGTCAGGGTCTCCTTCCACATTCACACACATCCTATTGGTTGAAAAAAATGGCAAAAAGAAATAATTGCTGTTCCAGAAAGTTCTAAACATTAGCACCACTCCTGTACTAGATGCTATGGGAAGACATTACTTGGCTGTGTGTGGTGGGGGGAAGGCTGCTGCTTCTCTTTGTAAACATACTGTTTCTAATTTGAGCCAACAAATCCTACTGCCCTCTTGAACAACATGTAAGCATTGTCTGTTAAAAGTAAAGTTGGCCCTCCACATTGATAGGTTTGACTTTCATGGATTTTATTTGGGAGTTTCTCCATCCCCTGCAACCCCCCGCCCTACCCCTGGTACTTCTTTTCCATGGGAATCTTTCCTCTTGGTGGCTCCAATCAAGCCGCGCAGCTCCTTAAAAACCCCCCTCTAGTCCTCTTCCTCTACCAGCCACTGCTTGGCCAACCAAGGAGGCCTCACACCAGATTTCTCTACACCATGTGCCCTCTCCTGATGCCCCCCAAACCCAAGGAAGGAGATGGAAAAGAAAGAGGAATTGTAGGCCCATCATGCCAACCCACTCCTTTCCCTCTCTTTTCCCTCACCCGGTGTGGACCTTGGGTGTCTGTTCTTCCTACCATCCCTCAGCCCACTTCCCACAGACACAGAAACATTTTGACATCTGTGATTTTTCCACTTTCACAGGGATCCTGCATCCCTAACTCTAGCAAATGCGGAGGGCTGACTATACCACAACCCATATCAGAGCTTGTGATAGTCCCTCAGATTGGTTTGGCAGTTCCAACCTAATAAGGCATCCCGACACACTTAGACCTAACTCTACCCTTTGAACACTACCTTTCTGTGAAAGGGCTAGGGTCTGAAGTGTTCCTCAGAATTGAACAGTTTATTTATGGTATTGTGTTCTTTATTTTCTGTGACTTTAGACAACTCAGTAGTTACAAAACGAACTGTATGTTTTATTTTAATAATATTAGAAATAAAGTATCTTGTTAAGGTTCATATAAAGTATAGTGTTGTTGCATTACCCAACTTCCACTTCTGACAGTCTATGCTAATAACGCTTAGCCTTAGACACCTGTTGCTTGTGTCTTTTTCTCAGCTGCTTAAACACAATTCAACCACCCTTTCTGGCCAAGGTCTCATTGAAGGCTCTCTTTCAAACAGAATCTCTGTATTATATATAATCCCTCCCACTCACACCACTGTGCTGGGTTTTGCTCTTAAGGTATTACTCTTGTTGCCTAACAACATGCCGTCAAGTTGCACTTGGATTCTGAAGAGCTGACTCTCAAAGCAACTTCATCACAGAGCTACACAGAGTTGTAGCTGCTCTGTAGCTATTGTGTTCCTTCCTTCAGAGGCCTGTCAAGAGTCAGAATGTCCTTTCAAAAACTTGATTAAGGGACTGGTCATAGGACTATATTCTCATTTTTCTAACCTCAAGCTCTTCTGTCCCATCTCACATGTGGCTTTTCCCCATTTTCCCACTATTGGCATAAAACATGGCTGCTTGTGCACTGACATTAGCATTATTACTGCACTTGAGCTGATTAAGAGCCGATTACCAATTAGCTTATCAACTTCATTAAGAATCAATCCAAGTTAGAGTTAGGTTGAGTGCAAATACTGGTGGAAATGACAGCCTGGAAAAGTTACTTTTGAGGACTACAGCTCTCTAAACTGCCGACTAGGTGATTCTTGGAGTTTCAGTCCTCCAAAGTAACTTTTTCAAACTCTAGTGCAAATACATGCCTAAATCTAATTGCAAGGCCCATCTAGGGAAGGTCTTTTACATCTGTTGCTGAACAGTAAAGCAACACTTATCCAAGCCTCACACTTTCAACTGGTCTGCTATGGCTGGGACTAGTAACTAGACTCAGATCATAGTTACTAGCTATTGTTAAACCTGGCAAGAGATTGCAATGATATATGCAATTCCATGACATGTTTCTGATCTCTTAACTGCAGTTCAAGGAGAGCTGGTGAAGAGTATCTAACAAGGCCTTAAAATCATCCTCCAGTCTGGAATAACAGACATTTCTAAAAGCAAAATTCAATGTGATACAGGAGGAAGGGGGATTCTCATGTATCTGTTACATTCACACATCACATGGGAGGTAGAGGACTTTAATCTAAGAGGAAAACACATGAGAGGGACATTGGATCTTCCTCCTCCTAGCCTTTACACCCCTAGTACTGTTTTTTCTGCTCTGTTCTCATTTCAAGGGAGAGGGGAATGCTTGGAGCAACTGGCTAGATGAAACTTCAGGGTGGGAGGAGAGTTCAGTACCTGCTGTCCTGAACATACTTTAAAAAAAAAAAGTAAGATGCACCTGGTTTATATGCAAATGCTGCAGACAATGGGCGAACAACATCCTCATAATGTCTGGTAAGTAAAGATATTTCCAAACTCTCTAACTGTACTTTATAATTATGTTTAAATGTATAAAGAACAGCTGTGTGAAGTGGATTTTTCCAAGTTCAGCACACTGACACCTTATGAATATAGACAAGAAGACAGCATGCACCTGTCATACTTTTGATTTATTATTAGAACAGATGCCTCTAAATATATAACTGAAAAACAAAAATGTGCATTCATGGGAAAATTCACAAAACCACAGTCTCAAAAGTAGGTGGAGGGGAGACCACCAGAAGGCAAGAAGAACAACCACCTCACCAAAGTTTGAGGCATGAGCCTATTTAACTCAGCAATGGACCAAGCTTTTACTAGAATTCCTTTGCTTCTCAAATAAGAGAGTGAGACTGACCTAGTAGCTCTGTAAGAATGAAATAATTTTGGCTATTTGACCACCAAGCTTCATATTAGTGCATTTGCTGAATCCCTAACTGACATTCCCCCAGGCACAACTTGTAGTTTTGAGTCCTAACAGCTAGTGTCACAACCTTGGTTTTTAGCTCATGGACAAATGAACTCAGAGATAAAATGAAGATGAGCTTGCCAAATCCTTGGCTGCTATTCTGCCAGCTGAGGACTGGACCAATTTCACAGAATCACAGATTTGGAAGGGATCCCCTGAGGGCCATCTAGCCCAAGTCCCTGCCAGAGTAGGAATCCACCTATTAATAAATCAGAGGTTAATGGTGTGGTGCCTCTGGAAACCACGTCAGTACCCTCATGGATCTTTCCCCCAATTCAACTAAGGAGCTCAATTATCTCCACCATGTCTGTCTATTGGTATAGAAAGCATATCAAAAGGAGAGTCATAGAAAGCTGGAAAACCATTTTCTCTCAAGGCAGAGGGTTGGCTTCTTT
This sequence comes from Cyclura pinguis, assembly GCA_030412105.1. NCBI lineage: Eukaryota > Metazoa > Chordata > Lepidosauria > Squamata > Iguanidae > Cyclura > Cyclura pinguis. The sequence goes on from CM059600.1 coordinate 331,712,590, forward strand.
AATGATTCACACTCTTCAGGCAAGATGGGCAGTATTAGGAGATCTAGCTCTCTATGGTACTGCAGCCACTTGCCTGCCTTGACTAATGGGTTTCCATGAATACATCAGAACAGTCTGATACAGAAAATTCAGTAAGGGTCTATGGGCAATCTATAGCTCTAGATGTGATGGAAACTCCATGAAGAAGATTCAATGACCGTTGTGTCATATGCAAACTGCCATGTGCCACAAAATGCAAACTATGGTACAGATTTTCATCCACATTGCAATGCATGTGTTAACATTCATCTCCCTCGCCTCAAGCTCTATGAACAATGATGAACACAACTACAGTTTGGCTACATTGGGGACCAGCAATATAGTGAGACTGCAAGCAACAAGCCACATAGCTGGAACTGAGGCCATTTTCACACTGGGTTGTTATAGGGTCTCAGGCTCTTCTCTAAACTGCAAATCCCAGAATTCCATAGGATGTTGAAAGTGGAATAATAGCACTATAACTGTCCAGTGTGGAAATGGTCTGAATCTGGATAACATGGAAAAGACAGGAGAGTGTTACAGCTATACAGGTAAAGATGTTTTCCCAAGTGTCCAGTTACTTTTAGGTCAGTCAAGAGTACAGGACTGAGCAGGGGGCATTTCTGTAGTTAATGGATATTATCCCAGACCTGCATAAGTGAAAAAATGTGGTTCATCAGAAGCCCCATTCGGTCAGGCAACCAGCCATCGTTCATGATAGCACAACGCTCTTGCTCAGCTTCATCCCTTCTGTTTTCACAGATATCCCACAGACGGTCTCTTAGATCCTGAAAAGATTACAGACAAAGGAATCCAACTTCAAAAATGTCTCACCGCCATTTTCCACCACTACAATATGATGAAACAATTATAGTCAAGCCTCTTTCTGATACTCAGGTTCAAATTCACACCTCTGAAAAGGGTTCTATATGTAGCCAACTATCTGCATACCTGTTGTATCTGCTGTTTTCAACAAAGCTGGTAGAGGGACCTATGGTTAGAGAACCCCATTTAAAATTCCCATATTTACCCGTATATGTACTCCCATGGAGATGATAATGTGGTTTTGCTACTTTTTCACGCTCCCAATTTTCCTACAAGAGGAAGTGTCAGCAGACTCTCTTTGCCAGAAACATGGTAGTGGTGCAAGGAGGTCAGATAAAACTATAGTTAGAATGTAGTCTTTGCTACTGGTCTTAATTACACAGTACACTGCTACTCAAAGTGATGGCACGTGGACTGGTGCTGGTCTAGAGCCATTAGCTGCTAGTCTGTGGAAGGCTATCTGAATACAAGCATAACATGCAGGAATGTGGTACATTCCTTGGCACATTGGAAAAAAAATGCCAGTCTATCACATCGGATAGCTTGTAAAGTACTAATCTAGCATACAATCAACAAAGCATATGGCCGGATGCTCTCACCATCCTCTGAGTCATTCTACAGGTGACTCTATGCACTCTCGATAATGTAGAGCATCACAAATATCAAATTATTGTTTAATTAGATTGTTATTGTTATAAATGGTATTTCTATCTGATATGATGAATCACTTTGTGAAGACCTATCTTAAAAAGTGAGATAGAAACAGAGCTTGGAAAAAATTACTTCTTCTCAAGTATGCTCTGGCTGCGGGAATCTGTGGTCCAAACAGTAATTTTTCCAAGCTCTGGTTATAACCCAATGTAAGCCAAACTCTGGAATCCCCCCAAAACACAGTATTTTCCAGATGGTTGTGAGGAGCATCTTCCTCATGGAAACTCATGCTGAGTAACAAACTTGGAGTTATTTATCAGGATGAATCTCAAAGAGCATATATGGTCAGCCTTATTTTGGGCATTTTGTAGAGAAACCTCTGCCTCTTACAGCTTTAAAACACTCCTCTCTCTTCATTATAAGCGAAACTAATGGTGAATCAATAGCAAAACATTTTAAGCTGTTAGTGGCTGGCAAAAGACTGACAGAGAACCATATCACTTGGTCTCCCTGTTGTTAAGCTACTGAAATTGGTTGAAGAGCTTTCTCTCCCATGACATTTCATCTTTAGCATTTATTATAATACTTTGAAAATTAACAAAGGGGAGAGAGAGAGAGAGAGAGAGAGAGAGCGCTGAATAATGAAGGATAAAAAGAAACATATCCATAAATAGTGATACTGTTGTAATCATTTATTTTTGTCTGATTTGTTTTCCAGTAAATAATGCCTGGAATGTCTTGAACGATATTACTAAATTTTTGCCACCCTTCCTTGAGGAGAATGTAGTCTATAAACTTGTTCAGTTGTACAAATCATTGTCCCACTAAGATAATGGTGGATGTGACTTATTTTTACTGCTCTCCTTCCAGTGGTTATATGATTGACTGAGAAACAGATCTTTCAGAAAACAGGAAACATCCCCACAATGTGGAAAATGAGTCCCACTCAGCCAAATCAAGCATCACATTTTGCTCCTTTTAGGTCACTCGCTGTTCTATCACCTGACTCACCAAGCTGCTAGACTGAAGGTTATCATAACTTTCCCACCCTCCAGTATCATAAACAGGTGTTGTGGTCAGCAGCCACATTAACTGTGTGCCTTCAGAGATAAGCTTTGAGTAAACCCATCTTGCAGGTTGAATTCTTGTCTTTGTTCTCTTTTGCTTTAGTTTTAAGTTAGATTCTTGCACTGATTAGGTATTACAGCATAAGAGCTTAAGAGGATGGTCTTCCAACAAAAGGTACAAATGTACTCTTGGCTTAGAAGAACTTTGTCAGCATGTGTAATAACCACAAAAAATTTCTCTAGGTTTGGTTCCCGTCTGAGGTATAAAGAGCCACAAAATCCAATAGAATTTGGGTTATAACTACCTAATCTAGATAATTCAGGCTCTTTTGAGGAAACAAATAGTAAGGCAGAATTCACTGGGCTTATTTTTCAATGCAGCATTTGGTCCTTGGTCTCACATAGTAGTAAGATAGGCTCTGAACATGTGGACAGCACTTGTGCTCTAATTACTAAGTAACAATAGCCAAACAATACACACCTAGGATTAGGAATCAGGATTAGAAAACTGCCTTATACAAAATCAACATAGGCCAATATTGCTGACAGTGAAGTAGCAACAGTTCTTCAGGCTTTCAGGCAGGATTCCTTCCTATTCCTACTTTGTAAGGCTGGGGATTGAATTTGAGGTCTTTCATATTAAAACAGGCTCTCTACAAACAACAGTCATCCCAGACAGTGTGTGTGTGTGTGTGTGTGTGTGTATGTGTATGTGTATATATATATATGTATGTATGTGTGTGTGTGTGTGTGTGTGTATGTGTATATATATATATATACACATACATACATACATACACATACATACACCTGTGATAAATAATGTTTGTATATCCTATATGATGAAGTTGTACTCAATTTTTTTTGTTAGTCTCACTGAGAAAAGAAACCGGTGTGTAATCTGAAGAGGTTTTTGTATGAAACAAGTTCTAATTCACTCTTCTTATTACATTACTTATATTTAATATGGATGTGTGTTATATTTATTTTAAAAATGTATGTTTTTTAGCTTCTGTGATTGGTCCAGGCATGTACCTTGCCCCTGCTGAATATGGTCATGCTACACAGAACCTTCCAAGGTTTGGAGGTACTACTTAAATGTTTTCTTTGCCTACTGGAAGGCTGTAGCAGTATTCCTCTTATTGCATAATATATTTTTTCTAGGAGCCAGGTAAGACAGAAGCGGTTGCAAAAAGTTCAATTCAGAATTAATTGTCTGGCTATCACAATGTAAGGATCCTATTCTCCCCTACAACCATGCAGTTGGGGGGATTTCAAAGAGTTCATAAACTAATTCAACACTTTTTGTTGCCACTTACAGTGACTCTTTGGTGTAGTTCCTCTTTCGTTTCATCATCATCCCATAAGTCGTCAGCCACTGAGTTATAATCTGCTTGCCACTGAGTCACAAACTCTTGCTTGTGGTCAGGGCGTTTCAAGTATTCCTTGAAATGATTTCTGTAAACAGTGAAATGAACAAAGGTGAAGGCTTCTGTAAATGGAGACTGGCAGTAGGAATCATCTGAGACATTCTAAAGTCAAAAAATCCCATACGCTTACCTTATATCTGACAAGTAATAAATGATAACATGCTGTTCAGCTCTGAGGCACCTAAGTGTTGCTTTGATGTTACTCATATATGTCTTCTCCACCGTTTCCCAATAAGGAACCAGAAATTCAGGCACTTCCTGTGAAGTTTTTTTTTTTTTTTTAAAGACATGTTAGGTACTGGTACATGTTCTGTATATAACAAAGAGACAATGACTAAGGTCCTATCTCACAGTCTGTGCTTTGTATCTTTACAAATTTGTAGCTATGTTGCAGAAACACAACAAAATCCTGTTAGGGAATTGTGCAAATGTGCATATGAGCACTAGCAAGAATGCTCCAATGTGCACTGGGCATTCCTATTGGGCTCTGGCACTTCCTAGCCTGTATTTGGATGTGTATAAGGGAGTGTATTGTAAAATAAACAGTGACACCTATGTGAATATGGACATCGTGAAACTACTCAGTTCAATTCTGTGCATATATAAGGCCATTTATGGAGACACAAGTCCCAAGCAGAATGCTAGCCAGTGTAACTATTGGGATCAAGAAAGGGCCTAAATTACTTTACCATCCCCAATATGTTCTCTTTTCTTTTTTTCAACTGTGCTTTCCGCCATATTCTTCCTGTGAGAGGTGATGTCTCAGGCTGCTGGAACTGGACTGGGGAGACCTATTTTCAAATACCCACTCAGGTAAGAAGCTCACTGGTAATCCTGGGCCAGTTACTAACCTTTAAGCTAACCTACCTCACTGGACAGTTATTGTTGAGGACACATGTTTGAACTCTTTGGAAGAAAAGTGGGTTACAAACATGAGGAATAAACATACAGCACTTTTTTCTAAAAAAAACCCCTCACAATGTATACTCTTAACCACCACAACTTAACTATGATTTCTTGACTTGTTATGGCGCAGTCTCCCTGACCACTGGACACTGGGCGCAGACAGATTTGAAGCATGAGGCACAATACAGAGGGAGACCACGGCTCTTTTGTAATTCTATTTCAATTCAGCTTGAACTTGAACATGGATGCACCCTATCAGGGGCTGGTTAATGGGTTGGTGAGGAGATGCCATTGGATTTCCCACAAAATTGCCCTGAATGTATCCTGTCTCACTTATGTTTTCACTTTGGTAGTATGCCTGAATCTAGGTTGCACCATATCAGGTAAAAAGTGCTGCCTATCCATGCAAACATATACTCCCCTATCAAGAATCAATGAGCTAAGTTTGCAAAAATCTTACCTATTTCATGTTTGAAATGGAACTGGATAGTAAACAAAGTAGAAGGAAGGAAGCAAGCAAGCAGGGAAGGAAGGAAGCAAGGAAGAAAGGAAGAAAGCAAGCCAGCCAGCCACAATGAAATGCTGGATTTTAGCTTGCCATACTTGGGATAGTGGTTCATCAACATAAACCCATTCATTTGATCCTGGTTTGATTGGAGGTGGTTCCACAGGAGGAGGAGGCAACAAGTCTTCAGGGGAAGGTGGCAGAGATTTTTGTCCTTTTCCACGTGGAGTACCTTAAACATGAATATATATCATTAGTATCTGGAAAAATACTTAACCAGCCACCTTAATAGGCTGCAAGCAATGGTTGCTTTCTTTTGAGCTCTCTGCTTGATGGTCAGCTACTCTGCTTCATTATTTCATTCACTAACTATTTCAAGATTTTATTAATTCACAAAAGCACACTGTATAGCAGGGACAGTTGACTTCTGACCCTCCAGATGTTTTAGACTAAACATATTTTACCATTAGCCATATTGGCTGGTCCTTTCCGAGAACTGAAGTGCAAAACCCTAGATAGTCAAAGGTGTCCCAACATTATACAGTATATTGTACAAAGTGCTATCTAGTGTATACCACATCTATCTATATTAACAGTCTTCCTAAAACTATAGAAAAATGGGTAGGCATTTTATGTAAGATGATGTTTAAAAAATCACTGGCTTTGAATTTTCCCACAAAACCACCTGTACAGTCATTAATCCAGCTAAACTACAGTATGTGGTTGTAATTAATCAGCTGAACTATAAAGTGACTCTATATAATTATATATTAAAAATGGTTGGCTGGGTTTCTAATTTTAATTCTTTAGTTTTTAGGTGAACAGCAGTTGTGGGGTAGGGATACAGACTGACATACAAGGAGGAGGGAGTTTAGTGAAAAATGGATCCCTCAGGAACTAATCCTGCTTTTAACACTGGAAGAAAAGTTCCCATTTGCACCAACAGTTTTTCCTCTAATGTAACAGCAGTTGTGGCGGAGGGGGAAATCCATATTGGGATCACAGTGGAAGGCAAAGGGTCCAAGCTTTTCTATACTGCACCAGACTTCCAGTCCATACTGTTCTCCCACCTCCTCATCTGCTATATATTTAGGAAAAAAAATATTAACACAATGGCCAATTGTATTAAGATGTCATGCCCAGTTTGGAGTTGTGAAATATCTGTGGTTTGTCATACCAGGGCTGAGTGTAACACCCTGTATTTCTATGTGCAAGATCCCAGGATTAATCTCTGGTACCTCTGATTTAAAAAGATACAGTTTGGGAGACAATGGGAAGGACTACTACCACTTTTTAAATCAAAGTAGATCAGACTTCCTCAATCTAGTGGCCTCAATTCAGTGATTAATCTGTTCCAGGGTGAGTAAATTCTGGGAATATGTAAAAAAAATAGATAAATACAATGTATGGCCAAAACTGTCTATCCAAGTGGGCTCTTAATGCTATTACCTGTATTTAAATGAAAAATTAGTTCGTAAAGACCCCATCATGATCTTACTAAGTGCTGCAGGAACAGAAGTGGCCAAAGCATGGAAAAATGTAAGAGGTTTGTTGATAAAATATAGTCTAGACAGAATCTGGTCTGTAGGTTTAGCAGAAAAGTTGGCTTATAAAGCAAACTTCCCAGAGATGAAATGAAAGAGTCTATGGCTATTTCTGCACTACACTGTTATAGCACTATTATTCCACTTTCAACCTCCTATGGAATCCTGGGGTTTTCAGTTTAGGGAGGGGCCTTTAGCATTCTCAGCCAGAGAGCTCTTTTGCGTCAGTAAACTACAAACCACAGAATTCCACAGGATATTGAAAGTGGAATAATAGTTCTATAACAGTGTGGTGCAGAAATAGCCTACAATGGAGAACTGAAATAATATGGCCTTCTTTTACAGTTTTTGTCCCTGATGTTCCTTGACCCCTCTGGCTGTAACATCCACTGCGACATGATACAGTCCTGCAGGCTTTTTCTGACTCCAATAGTGTCACCTATGTTTCCCCTGCCTGATCTTTCTTTACCTGATGAAGAAGCCAGTTAGCTTCAAAAGCTAGCATAATATTTTTTATGTCTTCTGTTTGACCTAATACGGGTATCATCAATGTGTATTTTGAATTTTGTTCAATGGTCAACGTATCTATTCCTCCACTTTTATTTTAAAGAGGCTCGGTCACTTGCGGCACACCAATATTCAGAACATAACCAACCAATATCTCAAGCAATGTTTTTGAAAATTTTCCTCCGAGCAACATAGAGATTAACACTTCTAAAATCAAAGCATATGGATTAAATGATATTTGTTCAGACTCCAGTGAATGTACTGAGATGGGACGCTGAAGTCCTACAGGCCAAAGTTTTTCTATTTTTGTTTGTTGGGAGAGGGAAAGTGGTCCATTTCTTTTCTGGAATATAGTTTGTTATAATGAATTTCTGAAAGAAAAAATATTTTTGAAAACTTCTTGTTATGTCCCTTCAAGTCAACTTTTATTGAGAGGGGTTTTTTTTTTGGCAAATTTATTTAGAGAGGCTTGCCATTGCCTTCCTCTGAGTCTGAAAGACAGTGTGGCTTGCTTGTGCTCACTAGGTGGGTTTTCACGGCTCAGCAAGGATTCAAATGCTGGTCTTCCAGAGTCCTAGGCCATTTCCGCACTAGACTGTTATAGTCCGGCTGGCCCCTCCCGAAACCGCAAACCCCAAGATTCCATAGGATGTTGAAAGTGGAATAATAGCACTATAACAATCTGGTGCAGAAATGGCTCTAATCCAGGACTCACCCTGCACCCTGTTGGCTCTCTTAAAGAAAGAAAGAAAGAAAGAAAGAAAGAAAGAAAGAAAGAAAGAAAGAAAGAAAGAAAGAAAGACAGACAGACAGACAGACAGACAGACAGACAGACAGACAGACAGACAGACAGAAAAGCAAAAAAGAAGAACTAGTGTCCTCTAAATAAAGAAGTACCTTTGTTGGACTACATTTTCCATCATTCACAGCCAACATGGCCTTTCCCAATTTGGTGCCATATAGATATGATGGTCTAAAACTGATTGCAAAGGGTTGTGAGATTTGTGCATTTAACCTTGTGAACATTGTTAATGTGCCAAAAGACAACAGCAAAAACAAAAAGAAAATTGCATGAGAATAATTTTTGTCAAAAATCTACATTGAGTTCAACTTCCAATTCACCTAGACATGATACACTGCAGTGTACTAACTCTTATCACTTCCATGCCTTGTATTTTCTGTTTTTTAAACCCTGGACAGGCACCAAAACCAGAGTGGTAGTGGCTGCCTCCTGACTCACAGTAGGCCTGTGGATCACTAGTCGCAGTACACCTGTTCTAATCTCAATGTAGTGTTTTCATTTGATTTATTGGTTTTAACAAAACAACATAAGCATCTTTTGTAAAAATGCCTTTGGCGACTACATTTTGTCTTACCAATACTTGCCAATACTGTTTTTTAAAAGTATGAAGATGAAAGGAAAAGCTCTCCTCTTGTGTGCTGCTTAACACAAAAGTACTACAAATAAAATAAAACTACACTTTACCTGGTTTACCTCCCGATTCTCTTCCTTTGGCTGCTTCATCTTTCTTTCCTTTTTTACCTTTAACAGGTGTTTCTGCTGTAGGGGACTCTGTAAGGAAAACATATTCATTTTGTTTTATTTATTAAAATATTTATTTTGCCCCTTCCATCAGTTTGCCTGGACTTGATTTTGCTTGAAATTGATTTGGTTTGATTTTGTGAAGCAGTTTTTAAAAACCTACATTTCCCAAGGTTCCTGTGGACAAGAGAATGAGAACATTCACAAGCCCTTTGTGAGCCACCTCAGTGGGATATCCCTTCTTAAATATTTGGTGAAATTTGGAAAGTGTAAGAAAAATGTGTGTTTTGTGGGGGAGGGAAGCTTTTTGATCATACAGATATTCAAACATGGGCCCTTTCCACACCATGTGGCTGCCACGCAGTCGTGACATGATGGCAGCGCTCCGCGCATCGTGCTTCTGCATGATGTCTTCGTGGTCCCACTGTCACCTTGTTGTCATGCATCACACGAACGCATTATTTGTAAAACAGAAAAAAATCCATTTTACACTTACCTTTGTGCCACGCTGCCGCCTTTCTCGGCCATGTGGAAGGGTGGAAGCATGCTGGCGACACCTCCTTCCCCAGTGCAGCAATGGCAAATACCTGGCTGAACCGCAGAAGGGAAAGGTGGGGCCAGAGTGCTCCCCTTTGCAGTGACGAGGTGAGGTGCAGAGGGGAGTGTTCCTGGCTTGCTCTCCCTCTCTGCCGGGGCTGCAGCAAAAGGACATCGCTGAGCCCCGTCATGCAGAAAGGGCCATGGTTCCCATGCACATTCCCCTCTCACATGAGCATTCTCTCCAGTGCATGGTTAAGGATAGCATCTGTGCCAATCTTGGGCATGATTAACTCTTAAGGTTCCCACAAGATTATAACCATGGTTTAAAGCAGGAGCATAAAGCTATTCTTGCAAACACTTGCTAAGTGGAAGCCCTGTTAATGCTGACCACAGTTATGACGGGTGTGGTTATGACCTAAAAGTGAGCTGAAAGTTCTTGGCAGAGCATCATTAGTTGATAAACAGGGGTATCATTTTACAAAATTCACCCGTTTCCATTCACTTCTTCACCATCACCACTCCTGGTTCACAGTCTGTCAGGAGCAACTGCATTCCTGACTGTTAGTTAAGCACACTCTCTACCCACAAATTTCAGGGACGTATCTGTCTCATTCTACCAGTAAAGTGTTACTGTTTTGTTACTCTCAAAGTAATGAGCAATGCCTAATGCATTACTCTGTGGGTTTAAACCTTTGTGGGGTGTTAACAAGTAACGCTTAACACGTTACTTTAAGAAAAAATTCTAAATTATAATATGTGTTTGTTTCCCATAAAAGTAGCAGTAAAGAAATAATTTGCAATGTGTTCATTAAGAAAAGATTTGACTTACAGTTAGTAAATTCAAGCCACTATTATCCATAGTATCATTGTTTCACCAACCTTTAGATACTTTAGTGACTGCTGGAGAAGCTGGTGGTGGCACTGGAGTTTCTACAGGGGAAGTGGGAGCAACTTCTTCCACCTTCTCTGGGATAACGGCATGTGCCTCTTCTTGGGGCAAGGGAAGGATCACTTCTTGCAGTTTCTCGGCTTCTCTCTTTTCCTTTTCTTTTCCTTCAGTACAATATCAGCAACGGAGCACATAAAAATTAAAAACAAGCCCCAGATAACTTGATCGTTCTTCCATGTTTGCTGCAGGCAACTTGAAATTTTTTCACCATGATGAAAAGAACATTTTTGCCCAGGATTACTCTTATGCACAAATGAGGTTCAAATTCAGCCAGAACATCTTTCTGTGAGCATTCACGCTACCTTTTTCAACAGGGAAATTTCCATATGAGTAGAGGGAGAGTGGATTATATACAGGATTCTACTATATATAACAATTCTATGGGCCCAGGAGAGAAAAAAAGCATTATATTAGATCCGATACATCAGTGGTTCTTAACCTGGAGTCTGCAGACCCCCAACGGGGTGAAATGTCCTCACGGGGGGTCCATGAAGCTTTTAGGGTTGCTCAGACTGCCTCCTACCTACAACAGAATGTCTACCGAACAGGAACCAAGGTGAAGGCAGACAGGCTGGCTGGGCCAGTGGGTTGCTGGTCAATCTACTCCAGCTGTAAACTGGCTAGAAGAAGCAGGAGAAAAGCTTTCTTTTCCCTTCCAGTGCTTCGCAGGGAAGTGTCCATTTACTTATTTTTCCCTTCTCTTCCAATTTGGAGACCCTTGATGAACAATTTTAAATAAATATTTAATGCACTTTAGGGTTTAAAATTTTGAGTTAAGTCTTGGGGGACAGTGGTAACAAAAGATATTTAAAGAGGGCCCCTGGTAAAGAAAAGATTAAGAACCACTGTGATATATAGTATATTACAAAAGAATTAAGAATGAAAATATTCACTATTATGTGCTTCTTGGCTTAAAAATGGGCTTTCTGACAATTGAGCAGCCTTGTCAGGAATAACAGTAGAGCAGTGGGAGGCAGCATTGTATAGTGGTTTGAGCATTGGACTATGCCACTGCAGACCAGGGTTCGATTCCCTGCTCAGCCATGGAAATCCACTGGGTGACCTTGGGCATTTCACACACCCTCAACCCTAGAAAACCTTGTGATAGGTTCACCTTAGGGTTGCCATTAAGTTGGAAATGACTTGAAGGCACACAACAGTGAGACTCATGCACAGTTTTTCAAATGTCCTAAAACATTCTGAAGGAAGTAAAATAAAGAAAATGAAATGGTCATATGCTGGCAATAAATCCTATTGATTTCACAGTATCTTATAAATTTCAACTAGATTACTGAGAAACACTACAATACATAAATTTGCCTGAAACAGCCAAGAATTCTATTGCTTACTTTCCTTTTCAATTTTAACAAGTTCTTCCATTATAATTTGCTTCACCCTTTGACACATAAGATTCTCTTCCACCTCTGCGTTGACTTTTATCAGTATATTTTGCTGCTCAGCATACCAGGTTTCTAGTTTTGGCCAGGTTTCCAGGAAACTTATAATTCTGTGAAATCAAGACCACGCAAAAGTTAGTTTTGTTTAAAGGAATCCACTCTCTAGATGACAAGGATTTCTTAAAAACATTTATTGGTTTTGTACTGATATGATGAGAAGATAGTTAGAGCCCAGACAGACCAGGTCAAAGACCTATCTAGTCCAGTAGTCTGCTCTCGTAGGAAAAACAAGAAGCCCATCGGCAGCTCACAGCATAAACCAAGAGATGAATAGATATGTGGCCTGGGGCTGCATGGACCCTGCCTCACTGTTTTAGTGACCCTTGACTACTTCAGATTCCTCAGAGAAACAAAGTTCCTCTTCTGGAAGATTTCAGGAGTGGCAATTCACCTTTTAAATACGTTGCAGGGGGGCCTGCACTGCTAACTTAAAAAAACAACAACAACCTGTTTTCCAAAACAAGAAGTAGAATCTAGCCACTTCGAGTGATTTCTGGAAACACCTTTGGATGCTGCAGTTGCCTGCCTTTGCCCTAAGTTTACAGTCACCTGAATGGAATGAAAGTATAGATTGTGAGGTACTTTCAGTTTTGCAAGGTGGTTACAGGCATTTGCACCCCCTCTACCTTTAAACATTAAACATTCAGCCAAGTTCTCAGAAACCCTAATTGCTAATGCTTCTGGGAACATTACTTCTTCACGTAGCATTAGGCTCTGCGGTATCCAAGCTTCATTTTCAACGGAGGCAGATGCTGAGCTGCCAATTGCCACCAAACAGCTTGGCATTTGAAACAAGGTGGGTAACAAGTGGGCCACATATAACATGATGCATCAGCCCACAGTTTCCATTGGGACTTGTTCTGGGCTCCCATCAATTGGAGGAAGGTATAAAAAGGACAATTTTTGGAAGGCTACCTGAGTAGAACCCTCTTTTTTTTTTTTAAGTGCATCCTAATGCCTTGTTTCCCCCTCCCCACTGAAAATGGGGTTTTGGGCAGGGGAGGTTGATACAGTCTGTGACAGATCCCAGAAGGAAATGATCTCTGAATTCCTGCGCTCATGATGTAAAATACTAAAGAGGAGGAAGTGGAAGAGGCAGCAAAATAGAAAAAAATCTTCCACCTCCTTGCAAAAACTGTGATATCTCCACCCAAAAGAACTTGTTGCCCCCTCCAAGTTCTCCAACCACCAACTTTGCAGAAAATGAATGGTGTGACAAAACAGAAGCTTGTGTTTTCCTTCCCTTCCCATTTCATCGTCTCACACAACTGAGCATTTAGATCAGGCAGAAAGGCTTGATTAACCAAAAGCCATTCAGTGAGATTCATGGGATTTGAAGCAAACTCTGACCATTCACATAGCTTGATGGCACAACTACCAGAGGTGAGCTGCTTCAAAGGAAATGAGAGTCATTCCCTCACAAACCCACTCATCAAGGATGCAGCACTGCTCTTAGCATGACCAGAAGTCCGTTCTGGTCTCAGCTGCCTTTTTTCCCTAGTTTGTGGAGAGTCTGGGGGTTTTAAGGGTAGCAAGGAGGAAGTGATATTTTTGTGGTGGTTTGGGCATTTTTGTGCCAATTCAGGCTAAAAAACCACCATTTTTTAAAACATGAAAGGATAAGTATCTTTTGGGGGTCTCTATGGAGCCATACAGCCCATGGGTTACACTTTTCCCATCCCTGTGCTGTATTATAACATAATTGCATGTTTGTGACTAACCTGTGCTGCATCTGGCCTCTCACTGAATCTGCTTTTTCTCTCCTCTGGAGTTCAGTATCTGACACCTGATCGCCTCTTTCTTGCTCATTTTGATATGTGTCCACTGCTGTAAGAAAAATTATCAGAATAATTTATTGAAAGTAGTGTGCTGGCAGAACACTTGGATGGTTTCGGCTACATGGTTTAAGGCAGGAATGGAGTCATACCCCCCAAGCTTTTATTGGATTGTAACTCCCATCAGACTTAGCCAGTACAGCCAATGATGAAGAATGTTGTAAATCCAACAACACCCAGAGAGGTACATAATTCCCACCTTGGTTTAAGAGAATAAAAACATTAGTCACCTATACCATTAATACTGCCTTACACTATCTGTAGCCATGGGCAAGCTGTTGTTGGGTCATCTTATAATTACCTCTATTTCTCTGAATTTTGTCTGAGGAATTTATTTTCCTGTAGCTGGTTTTTACCCAACAGTCCTCCAAGAAAACTCATAATACTGAAGTCCCTGAAGGAGCACCTACAGAAATCTGTCCATTATTCTTTTCTTTCACGGATGGATGGATGGATAGACAGATAGATAGACAGACAGACAGATGGACTTTTTCCTATCATGAACAGGCAGAAAATTGCATATACTTGTGAATTCTTTTTTTTTTTTAAACTGAAGCAAAATTCTTTCTTATTTGTTCCTGCCAAATTCAGTAGGTAAAACTACTCACAACATGGATGGCACCATGCTGTATCTTGCAGCCACATAGGTGTTAAAAATGAGAAGCCTCTTAAAAAAACAAAAGATAAGATGAGGCAAGACAAGACAAGAGAGAGGTAGTAATGCTAAATCAGCACCAAAATGGTTGGATACACATGGATTCAAATCCAGTCTTTTTATGAGTTAAGCATGCAAACCCTTGGGTCTAGAGGAACAAATCTGTCAGTTCTTTTTCCTCCCATGTTCCATTTTACAAATTGCAACTCCTTTTCATCCTGAATATGAAGAAACTGGTGAGTTTTAATAAATTCTGATTTTTTTAAAAAAACCCTGGAGCCACATTCTTTCCCATCTCTGTGCTTTGCCAAATCTCCTTAAGAAGTTGACCATTTCCTCCAAGTGCTTAGGGAAGAGGACAATGGGTGGCTTGGAGCTGGCTGAAGTCAATCTTATCACAAGCTATGTTCAGACTTCAGTAAAGTAGTGGATCATATTCACAAAGAGTAGTGAGAGGAGACCTTACAGTTTGCCATTACAAAACACATGTATACACCCATTCTGAAATTCATCAGCCTCATCAGAAACAATATAATAAATTATTAATCAGTTTGCAGTCTGTGAAGAACTGCAAACTATGATATCACCTTTTGCCACTATAGTATTTATCCTCGCAGCAGCAAAACGGTCACTGTGGTGATTATGACAAGTGAAGTTACATAGGAATGCAAGGATTCCAGGACACTGGCAAATTCTATACTTTCTGTGACAGAGGATGGCATTGTATGACCTTCTATCTGTTGTTGGACTGCAAGTTCCTTCAGGCCTCCCCAGCATTGCTAACAGAAGAAAATGCTGGAAGTTAAAATAACAACATCTGCTGGGCTGTACAATGCCTAACTTGGCATACAAGATCCTTGGCTTTGACAGTAGAGGAGGCATGTAGACAGACAGACAGTTTTCTTTATTGCAACTCTGTGCCCAAGCATAGTACTTGTCTACGTACAGTATTATCTGCATATCAATCAGAGGAGCTAAAAAACATTTAACCCCAAAAGCATACTTACAATAAGGTTAATATAACACAAAAAGAAGCCAATTCAGCACAAGTTGCATTCAATATATAATGTGAATTATAAACAGAACATTCAATTCTTACATGGTCATAAACATTCTAATTCATTATTTGTATGCAACCAATGCTGAGTTGGCTATGTGCTACATTCTTCCTATCATAAATGTGTGTTTGTGGTTCCATGTGAAACAGGCATGATTCCCTACCTCTGCCTCTTAGACTGAAGGTCCTTGACACTTGTCAGCTAATTCTGGGTCCTGTCTGGGGTCACCTTTATTAACTTCTGGTCACCCAACTTAGGATTGTGGTTAAAACACACAGCTCAGATTACCATCAACACTCCACTTAAACATTTTCAGGTTTTGGACTTCCAGGATATTTACACAGGAAGGAATAGATTCTTTTGGTACTTCTTTAGGCTATTTGTTATAATCATATAGATAGATTACGCATAAACATACACATACACATACACATACACATACACATACACATATACATATACATTCCCTTCCGGGAGAAACAAAGACATAGAAATGTCCGGGCATTTCAGCTTTTGTTACATTCCATACCATTATATGTAAGCCATCTTATATTAAGCCATATAGCCATCACATCATATTCATCAGCACATTCATAGGGACTTTATTTCTCTGTTCAACGCTTTAACAGGCTTGGCAATAAGTAATAGATGTAAGAACATCAGCTTTCTAAACCAGTTAACATGTAACATTATCCTTGTATCATCATAATCAGGTTCTCTCTAACCATATAGTTTGCCATAGTGCCTGCTAAGTCACTATATACATAATTCCTAAAGCCTTTTACATATTCACAATCTTGTCCTTTATTATATTCATAGCCATTTTACACTTAACCAATTATTCATGCCAATCTCATCTGCTTGAGGATTTTTACCACTTTAACAGGTTTCTGTGTAACACAGGCATACAAGGGTTAAACCTTAGGCAAGTCTTAACTGTATTAATCCCTTGTAAGCATATATCTCCCTGCTTTATCAGATGCAGCATTTTAGGGTGACATGTCAAGGCTTATCAGGAACTTTTCTCAGGAAGGCTACATTATTGCCTTTTCTTTCCATGGTAGATGTGTGCCTAAGCCTTAAGAGTTAGAATGTTTTAAAAGTACTATCTGTATATAGAGGCAGGACAAATTTAAAAAGGGCAGGATTGAAATTTGTGTCTGGGCATTTAGCCAGCTAAACTAAGCCACAGTGCCAAATAATAAGGCCTCGCAGCTGAGTGCCTATAGCAGAATCCAGGATGGCTCAAAAGCAGGCTATTTTAGCAGCAACAATGGAAGAATGGATTGTTAAGATTGGTGATTTAGTCCAAATGACCAAATTAACGTGGGTTCTAAAGGATAAGCCAATGGATGTCTTTTTGAAAAATTAGAAACTGTATGTTGATATTTTCAGCAATGACAAATCTAATGATGTAACAATTTGTGGTTAAGGGTATCAGTATGTGTGTGTGTGTGTGTGTGTGTGTGTGTGTACACATTTACTTTTCATTACAGTCAGGATTGGGGAGTCAGAGCCCTACTGTGTATAAGTTATACGTCTTTTTTTCTCCTTTTCTTTTCTCTTTTTTCCTTCTTTCTGTTTATTATTTGAATATATATTATTCTGACTGTAAATTAGATTGCATCTGTTTAAAAGAAAAGGCAATATTAATGCCTCCAAAGGAAACTTTGATATAAGGAAGCACAGAAGGGAAGACAAACTAGTCATTGTATCTCCTGTTACTGCTGTTTTAGAAGCAGGGTCTCTTTCCCCTTACTGGATGAGAGAACAAGATAAACAATTTGCAATCCCTACTATGGCTGTGAATACCTTATTTATAATGTTCTGATAAAATGCCAGTATAAGAGATATAGCTTCGTTCTCTGAACAATCACAATAGCTAAGCTGAATAAGTATAATGCACGTAAATATATTACGATGCTGAACTAAGTTCAAAGGTATCTGAAATTTATTGTATTAGAAGCCTTGCATGTACTGCAGTATATCTGAAATGTTATCAAATACTGAAGCATATGTAAATACCTCTACAAAATGTGACAATGCCTTCAACAGATGGAATATGAGCCATGATGCCTCTATATTATGCATCTTTATAGCATGCATACAAACATTAAACTTACATCTGCCAAATGCAATGCGGTCCAGCACAATGGAGTCTGAAACATCTAACAAAATGGCAAAGTTAAGACCAGGTGGGTGCACAGACGGTTCTTTTGCAGCTGCTGGATCAATAACCAAGCTGTGCTTTTTCAGGACTTTAGCATTTGCTTCTGCCTGGTCTGGATCTCTTCCAGTCAATGCCTTTTCAAGCAGTTTGGCTTGATTCAGTGTCATTGGAAATCCATCCATGATCCAACCCTTTTCTGGTGGCAATCGACTAAAACAAAAACAGAATCACCTTTACAAAGCATTCCACTAGCTATCAAATTGTTTCCCCTTATCATTATTAGCTCTTAAAAGAGATCAACTAAATATTTTGAAAGTTCTAAGAGTATAAAGTATCAAAAATGAAGATAACACTCGAACAGAAACACATCAGCTGAAACAAGGTTAAAACGTTCTGGATGGGGATTTTGTTGGTACATTGTCCTCCTCACTGTCCAACTACCTTCCTGTTTGAACTACTGGAGGTGGCTTCAGAGATGGGGTTAATTTCCCCCAACCTTACTGTATTAGGGAATTTTAATATCCATGTTGAAGCACCCTTAACAGGGCCAGCTCAGGATTCCATGGCTTCCATGGCAACCATGAACCTGTCTCAATTAATATCTGTCCCTATACATGTAGCAGGCCACACTCTCAATCTGGTTTTTGTTGGTCAGAATGACAGTGATCTTGGGATTGGGGTTGAAAGAATCCGATCGTCACAAGTTAAGGCCCATTTTAGAACCTACTTTGCAACAATCAGAGCAGGAAAGAAGAAACAACTCTTTGCCGCCACTATTACTCCAGCTCAATCTTGTCCAGTGCAGGTATTCCAGGTAGTTAAAGGGTTATTACATCCTACACTTCACACTGCTGGGGAAATACCCTCAGAAAAGCACTGTGACAAATTTGCTACATATTTTGTGGAGTAAATCACTCTTATTTTCATTTCTGAGTTGAACTCCACATTGAAGGTAGGGTCTAGGGAAGCAAGTGAGGTATGGACTTGTTTACCTTTGACGGATGGGTTTCAGTTTGTTCAACATGACGAGGTGGACAAGCTGCTTGGAGAAGTCAGGCCAACCACCTGTCTGTTAGACAAATGTCCATGCTGGCTAATTACTGGTGTCAGAGAAAGACTGGCCAATTGGATGGTGGTGGTCGTAAATGTTTCTTTGAAAAACAGCTATGTTCCAACCTCTTTAAAAGAAGCAACTGTGAGATCTTTGTTGAAGAAAACATCATTGGACCCCACCTCCCTAGATAACTATTGGCCAGTCTCTAATTTCCCCTTTCTAAGTATGGTACTAGATTAAGTGGTGGAAACACAACTATAGGCTTTCTTAGATGAAACTGATTGCCTGGATCCATTCCAATCTGGGTTCAAACCTGGTTATGGGACACAAACAGCCTTGGTTGCCTTGATGGATAACATGCAGTGGGAGTTGGGCAGAGGGAATGAGTCCCTGTTGGTCCTTCTTCTTCCTCGATATTACTTTGGAGGAAGAAGAAGGACCAACAGGGACTCATTCCCTCTCCACATGTAGAGTTGCCCAATATTTGTTGTTGTTCATTGCTACTATTTCCCTCAGTTCAGGGTCAAACCTTGGTCCTTTTTCCCCTATTTACAGAGCTGCACTTTTTTGTGTCATCTGAGAGAGCATCTACAACTTTACTTAGTTTAACTGAAGCTGGAACACTTGATGTTCTTCTTAAGTTTTCCCCACAGACATAGTGAAAATCACCTGGTTTTCCAGATTTCAAACAAGGCTTTCTTTACATCAGTATTAAATACAGGTTGTTACAGAAGTCAGAGATAGAGACCCACGGATTAAGGAAAATGGTTTATTGTAGCCGGCACAATGTCTCAGTGGGATCATTCCCAAAAGTCTGAGCCCTGCCACTTCATGTTCACAGCAATTTATACAGTTTCCAGTACAGCCATCACATGCTCAAGAAAAGAAACTGATGCGTACAAAGGTTCCCACCATTCTCTAGCGTAATCTTACGAATGTTGCAAAGTAAAGGAAGCATAGCGAGCCACATTCCATCCTCCCTAACATTCTATCTTACAGAGTTCTATTGTATTCCTTTCAAACACAGAGGGACTTCAACTGCAGAGAAAATTAACTGCTTTTCCCTCACACCTAGAGGTCATCTAGGCTGACCCACCACAAGGTTTAAATTGGCCTTTCTCAATAAAGGTAGAGGAACTCAGCTTCTTCTTTAAATCTGAGTTGTGCTCTTCAGTTTAGTCATTTTAAAGGTTGGTTCAGTTGGAATGACAGTTGATATAGTCAGTTAGGGTAGTTAGAGAAAGTGTGAAGGAGTGAGTGAATGGAAGATTAGGGGTAAAAGAGTCAGTCAGTCAGATTTAGGAATTAATGAGTGTGTTTAAGGCCATTTCCACACTACACTGTTATCGTGCTATTGTTCCACTTTCAACATCCTATGGAATTCTGGGATTTGCAGTTCAGGGAGGGGTATTTAGAATTCTCAGCCAGAGAGCTCTTTGGCCTCAGTAAACTACAAACTCCAAAACGCCATAGGATATTGAAAGTGGAATAATAGTACTATAACAGTGTAGTGCAGAAATGGCCTAAGAATCTGAATTAGCTAGGAGTGGAATGTGTGAGAGTCTGAACTGTGTTCTAAATGTATCAAATAATTAATCTGTTTTGTTATGTTCAACTTCAGTTAATAAAACATGGTTTTTGTAATTATATGTTTTTGGCCTCTGGGAATGCTGTATATTAGAAAGGTTGGATTCAGATAAAGTGTCTATGGTGGCATCAATAAATAGAGAGAGGTGGTATCTAGTGGGGATAAAAGTTGCATAATACCTCACACTATGATTTATGTTTTTGTGAAAAAAAGCCTACATTTGCTGCTGCTATGCCTCTGTAGTATCTTTAATTATGTTAGTTAAAAACTACTACCAGAGCAATTTAGCCTTTATCGTGAGAAATGAAAATCTGACTCTGACAACAAATACATTTAACCACATTCAGACATAATTAATCAGAAAATTCTCTTGCATACCTAATGGCTTCCACCATGATGCCAACTAGCACTTCATCTGGAATGCTTTTTCCTTTCTTTAACAGAGTTTCAGCTCCTGCACCAAGCTGAGCACGAATAGAGAGCTGTGGAATTTACAATAAAATGTAAAAATGGATGGGTAAGTTTGGGAAATGCACATTAATATGATTAAAAGAGTAGGTATTCCTCTCCCTTTCAGAAGTTCTAACATTATTAAAGATCATGTGCTTATGGTAGAACAGATGTATGTTACCAAGGTCATTTCTTAAGAGCTAAGGGTCAAATGACATTTGATCAATTGATTAAATTTCTGTAACACTCAGTAGGCAAATGCCTCCAGGGGGGCTTAAATTAAAAAAAAAAAACTACTAAATGCTCATAAAAGGAAAAAGAAAAAGAAAATGAATTACTGTATTAAAAATAATATATTTAAAAGCCAGCAATAAAACTGATAACAAAAGCAATAAATTAAAAATTAAATGCCTGCCACAAGAGGAAAGTTTTAGTTTAAAATTTCAGTGGTGAAGATGACAGCTGAGTCCCTTGAGGAAAGGAATTCCACAAACAGAGGGCCATTACAAAGAAGGCTTTTGCCCTGGCATTTATATGGTTTGCCTCTTTGGGGCTGGTTTTCTTTTAACAAACAGTTTTCTTTTAACATGGGCTGCAACAGGACTGCGATGTGAACTTTTTTAAAGCCTTTGCTTACTCCTCTTCACATGGGAAGAACACTTCCAGTGCCACTATATGTATATAAAATAATATCACAGCTTGGAAAAGTTCCCTTTTTGCACAGGCCATAGCGGCTGAGAAATCTCAGAGCTGCAGTCAAAAAAGTAAAATTTCCAAGCTCTGGGCTTAATCTTCTTCAAGCTTGCTACCACAGCTATAATCACTAGAAAGGGTTCCTATTCAGGCTGGGGTTTTGCCTGAGCAAGAGAGTCTTTACTGGATTTCAGATTGTTCTCTGATTCAGACTGCTGGGTTCAATTCCTGGCTCCTAATCAATGCTTCTTACAGCTCAGATCTGACACTTGTCTAAGAGACCCATTTTAAAAAAATCCATGTCAAACATCAGGCTGGCATCAAAAGACTTACTTGGTCTCAAATGAAGGGTATGCATTAAGTTAACTGGATAGTTTTTGTTTTTGCCTCTGACACCACTTTTGAAATTCCCCCGTTTCCAAAATTTCCCATGTAAGTTTCTTGAACTGCTCTTTGAGAAAAGTACATAAAGTTCAACTGGAATAATACAACTAGCTTCAAAGTTCTTTGGATTCTGATATATAAAGATATTACAGAACTTGGACTACAATTTTCAGAATTCCCAATGCTCAGTTGCAATATCTGCTGGATAGTTTCTGGGAGTGATAATCCAAAAAAGTTGGCTTTCCCACGTTCTGAATTATGACTTTTTTAAATTGTGGGATCCAACAACTAAGTGATCACCTAGAGAGTCTTAGGTGAATTTCTGAAAATCTAGGAAGACCTCAGGAGGATTATGGACCATGCTGTTCCATCTGATCTACCAAGTACTAAATCTAGGATCCTGACACACTCAAAGTATGTACCTATATGGGGTATGACCTAAAGTAAAGTCAATGTGAATTGGAAAAGTGAATTGCTGTTAGTCTGTGCTCATACATAAAACACCTGAAGACCTGAAGCAGATAGGAATGTCTCCCTCCTCCACTTCCACACATCCAGTACGAGTGGTGGTCTTACAGAGGTATAAGTCTGTAAAGAGTCCTAAAGGATAAATGGATTCTTCCAGTATTTATAGTACCTAAAAAACTTGCAAAACCTAATGTCATACAGTTGAAAGATATCTCAGATTTTGTGAAGCCCAACCTTCTCCTATTTCAGATACTCCACTGCTACAACACCATGGATAAGTGGACATATCACCTATGCTTAAAAAGGTGTGATGAAACAGAGCCACCATCTTGTAAAGCAGTATCTCTCACTGTCAAAGAGTTCACATCAAAATAAATTCTTCCTAATGTTTAGTTGGAACCTCTGTTCTTGTAACTTGAACCTCCTGAACATGATCCACTGTTACAGTATCATTGATAAGTGGATATCTTGTCTGTGCTTAAAAACCTCTTATGAAATGAGAGTTCTCCACCTTTGAAGGCAGTCTGTTCCTCTGTCAAAGAACTCACATCAATAGGAAGTTCTTCCTACTGTTTAGTTGCAATGTCTTTTCCTGTAGCCTGCTATTTTTCTTCATGTACAAGAAGAGAGGTTCCAACTAAACATTAGGAAGAAGCTTCTATTGACATGAGGTCTAGTGACAAGTCTTGCCATCTGGAGCAAGATGAAAAAAAATTCCTGCATCATTTTATTTCCCAGCCGTTCTGATGTTTAACATGACAGAACAGAAATGACAAATGTGTCCAAAACAAAACAAAAAACTAAAACCAAAGAAGACCCACCAAGATGTATGCACGCATGCTACTAACAATAATGCTTCTGCTATCCAACACTAATTCTCACATTTTGGATAGTCTCAGCATCTATACAGAAAGGAAGTTAAAATCCAAATGCATACTTTCGTTAATTCATTCTCATAGTCGCTCATCTCCTCTTGGTCACTTAGCTGAACTGAGCCTGATGTTTGTTCAGGTTCTAGGAATAGCAAAATACCAATAAGTACAGCAGTGATATTATAATATTAGCACAGGCACATTATACATGGAGTATTATCTCTGCAGTACACAAGTGTTTGCAGCACCAAGAAGTATCAAATAGCTACAGAGAGGTCTTTTCAATCATTTCACCATCTAAATAAACCCTTTTTTAAACATAGTACAGAATACACAATGAAATTTACACTTGGGTCAACACAAACTTATCTTCCACCAATTAACATGAGGTGGTGTGTCCATTTATGTGTGTGGCTTATGTTCCACACTTTTTTTTAAAATAAAACTTTCTGACTAAACATACTGTAAACTCTCTCTTAAGTGTTATTTGACTGAGTTCTGACTTGTTCCAGCTACTTCAGAATCTTGAACATTGAAAAATGTATTATAAAGAGACTTTTTAAAAGATTGTGAGCATTTCCTCTGAAGCAACCTTCCCAAACAGATTGCCTGGGACACCTTCTATTGATTATTACACACCAAGTTAATAGTTTTTTACTTTTAATATGGCAACTTTCTCTAATTTAGTGCCCAGATTATGTGTACTGATCTGCAATGTTGTTGTTGCATGTGCTGGACTACAATTCCCAGGATTCCTCAACTATCATGCTGATTGAAGGATTCTCAGGGTTGTAGTCTAATACGCGTGAAGGAAACCAAGCTTGGAAAGGCTCCAACTAGGCTTTTATTCAATGATTTATTACTGATTGCTAGTTTTACTGTTTCTTTGTTTTACAAATGTTTGAGATTTCACACTGTTTTGAGCACTTTGCTGCTGACACTTTGTTATATTTGTTATATTATGTTTTACATAAAGCTTTCATAAAAAGACAGAATTACCACTGAGATAATTCTTCTACCCTCCTGCTTTGGGCGAGTTATTTTGTGAGATATTTGCTGAGATAATGGCATACCTCTCTTCTCCTCAGAACTCACTCTCTACCACCATTATGGTTCCTTACAACCTACATCACAGCCTATTTTAAACCCTTCCTTCACATTGCAATTTCTTTTTTACTTTGTCTCCTGTTGCACAAGGGGATATGACATTATAGGTATATCTCCAATCCTCCTGGTATGACATTCTATCCCCTTTCTGTCAGGATGAGTTGAGAGCTGGAACTACAAGATACCTCTTCAGAGAGGAGGAGGAGGAGACTACACACACTCCAGAAAGTTTGGGGTGATATGCCAGAACTCCATCACACAGGCCTTGTAATATGACCCCTAATGTCCCTAGGTTCCCAGGCAAAATGCTAGCTGGAGCTGTCCTAGCAACAACTTCAGGTGGGAAGGCTGTTTTCCTCTTCCCACTCACTTTCCCCACATGGAAAAGAGAAGCCTGGCACATTCAGGAGGTGGTCAAGGCTCAGCCAGTTCTCAAGGCACCAGCTTTCCTCCCTCATGTAAGAGTGAGGAAGGATACCAGCTCCCTCCTTCTTCTGAGGGGTTGGGGCTTCAAGGCAGGGGTAAAATGGCTGAGGAAACTATGCTGAGCTAGATCAGATCTGCGGGACAGATCAGACCCACGGACTATAGTCTCTCCTCTCCTAGTCTCTCCTCCTAGTCTCTCCTCTCCTAGTGTGTACACAGTATACACAGCAGAACAGATTATGAGAAAACCACTCTGAAAATAATGTCTTGGCTTAGGAATCTACACAACTGCAAGACTTGATGCTTCCTAAATGGTCACATAGTCTTGTGCCAGACTCTCCAGAGAGGGGCACCATTCTGAGCTGACATGCAAGACAGAAGGCACGGCACAATTTTGACAACATAGAGTCTTTCATCTCCTACTTAGGAAGGAAAACCACAAATGTAAATGAGATGTAGTTCAGGACGCTAGTGATGGATCAGAAAAGGATAACATGGAGATAGAGCTATGAAAGCCTTTACCTATCACCCAGATGGCTGGGTTGTTTATGTAAGATCTCGTTCTGCCCAGCTATTCACCTTGCACTTTGGTTACAGCTACCAAGCCAGACAGGCTCCCATAATTTCAGCTGTCTTTCCTTGCTGGACAGCTCCATCATCTCACTGGTAAGGCAAGGAATTCAAGCAAAATAACAGACCACTTAAACACTATGCTTGCTATTTTTGTTTGTACTTTCATTTTTCGCTTTCAACTAGACCAACATTAGCACATCTGTTTGCCAGGATGACATGGCCAGTACTTCTCTCTGTTTCTAGCAAGCCTCCAGGGCCAGATGTGTCCTTCCAGGGAGGGTATGAGTGTCTGCCTTCCATTACAGGCTAAGTCTACACAGATTGAGCCTTTTGGCATTTTAAGCTAATGTGCAAAGTCTTAAGCAAGATCTGAATAGAGCCATTGGAGAAGAGTTACTTTTTTGGACTGTAGCTCTCAGAATATCCCAATCAACATGGCCAATTACAGCCTGGAGAGCCTAGTTAGTTGGGTAAAAAATCTTCTGCATCTTCAGGGATCAATGTACAGGTTTTAATTTACTACTGCTTTAGAAGCCAAACTCCAATTAACTTTTCATGAGATATACAAGATGTCTCCTGTATACTTACACCTGCCATGTATCTTATCAATAGGATGCTAGAGATTAAAGCAATCCGTCCTAATTCACAAATTCAGGACTAATATGTGGATTGGAAAGCATATATCTTTTGAGGAGTGCACTCCGGTATGAACTTTGTGGTACAACTCTTGGCTCAGGAAATGCATATAAAGTACATATTTTAGGGTATGGCTGAGTAACATCTGGGCATTCAGATATTATAGGACTACAACTCCCATTAGCCCTAGGAAGTACAGTCAGTGATAAGAGATGTCACCCCTGGAGGGTGACAAATCGCCCACCCTTATTTTAGAGGAAGAGCCAACATGTTGTAGTGGTTTGAGCACTGGACTATGACCCTGGAGACCAGGGTCTGATTCCCCACTCAGCCACGGAAACCCATGGGGTGACCTTGAGTGTGTCACACACTCTCAGGCCCAGAAAACCTACAAGGGGCACCATAAGTTGGAAATGACTTGAAAGTAAACAACAACAACTATTTTATGGACATCCATATTGAAAAAGCATATTTTATGGGAAATGGTTTCCAACATGTTTATTTTAATATGAAATCAGTATAATTTAAATGAGATTTTTTGTCATTTTTAAAAAAAGAAAAGAAGACAGAACAAACTTATATGTAAACAAATGAAACTAAAATAAGCTTGATTACAATTGCTAATCCCAACTGATCAACTATCACAGTGAATCAACGGAACTTGCACAAGTGATAATTTAACAAGTTCCCACTGCATTAATGGAACTAGCAACTGGAATCAGATCATGCACTGGAAAAAAGAATGAACCGTCCCAATCGCGTAGGGACAGAGGGCAATGGGGGCTGTTCGCCCTAGGCGGCAATGTTTCTGGGGCGTCCCAGCCTGTAGCCACACCCCCACGCACCCTGGCCACACACCCCTTGCACCACAGCCATGCCCCCATGCACAGTGGCCATGCCCCTGTGCCGCTGCCTCACCCCCTCTCACCCCCCCTCCACACACTCCAAGCTCTGCCACTGAACCATCCATCCCTACTTAAACTAAGGGTGACTGCATTGCCCTATCCCGTTTTTTTAAAAAAATTCCCTTATCTGACTGTTGTTCCTCTCGGATTCTATGCAGAGTTATTGGAATTCTGGAATTGGAACATGGGACAGCTTCTGGAACTAGAACATGACACGGTGTGCCACAGTTTTTGTTTGATGTTGGCTTATGCATGTGAACGTCCTTTTTTGGATACTGCTGGGGTTTGCCATTCTCATTCTCACTCTACAGTGCCCAAAGCCTCCCCTCACTGATGTACCATCAAGCCCTTGAAGTCAGCCCACACAGCCATTCTATGCTTTGTAGTGGGAATGTAGGATCAAAGAAGCATCTGGCTACATCCTCATAGGCAGATGCACAATGATGACAACAGTGCTGAGATCCTTCCAGGGCCTCAGCACCTCTGTAAAAACCCACGTGGATTTCTGGGAATAGTGTCATTTTTCAGGGATAATACAGTGGGGGGATTTTTGCACAAAATCTGCACAATTTTTGCAACCCCATCCCCCACCAACCTGGTATATACTTCCCCACAGAATAATTTCTTGAAACACTTTGGGATGTGCACCTGGCAAAAATTTTGCACAACTCTTGCTTCTGTGTAGTCCTTTGCAATCAGGTTACCTGACTGTCAGTAAACCAATTTTTCAGCTGGGAAATGAACAATAGCACATACAGTGGGCCCTCCTTACATGCAGCCTCCAGATTCATGATTTCAAGTGACTATGGAGCATTGCATCCTATACTTAAAATGGCAATGGTGCGCATACAGACCTGCTGAAGCATCCATATGCACATCACTGTAATCAAGTAATGTGGGATGCAAGCATTCATGTTTTTCCTTATTCACAGGGTTCCTGGAACAGAATCCCTGTGGATACAGAGGATCCACTATATTCTTTCCACTGTAATATTTACAAAATGACATGTATTTGATGCTAGTTCACACTATATATGATCAAATACTATGTTTGCCAGATCCAAACCTTGCCAGTCTTGTACAGATTTCATTCAAGTTTTTGTGTTTAACTTTAGGTCACATTTTGTTTAATATTAATATCTTAAATTATATCTATATTTTTTAAAAGGTTACCTTTTGTTTCCTCTGCAGCTGTCATGTGTAGGTTCACTTCTGCTATGTCATAGTAAGCTTTTAATGCTATCACTGAAGCCCTAGAAGCTTCCTTCAGGACCTTTTCAATCCAACAAACAAAGAAGCAACCAAATGAACCATTAACAACCATTACTTTTCTCATGTGAAAGAGGAACAGCTTCTGGATAACTGTTTCTATAAGAAAGGGGTACTGAACATTATATAATATTCTAAGGATTTCAACAAGATTTCCGTCAAATCAAATTCCATGTTCAACACTTCATTACAATAGTGCTCTGTCAAAAATTTCACCCACATTAAAAAAAAAATCCATTTGGTTTTGAAAAATTTCTAAGAGAAAGACTCATGTGTGGATTAGATGTATTAATTTTAGTATGAAGCAGCCAAGTGTTACGTGAATTTCCTGTCTTTCGTTTAAAATTACCCCTGCAGTGATCTGCAGTCAGCCTGCTTTCCCATGAAGCTTTTTCAAATTAGGAAGAATGGGTAAACAGGGAAGCTGCAGAGCAATGGAAAAGTGTCTAACAGAAAAGGGGGGGAAACCCATCAACCTTGCCCACTTTGAAGATAATGGTAAGCTAAAAAGATACCATGGAAATAAATTCTAAAAAAAATGCTAAAGCACCCTGAAAATAAGGTGAGAAAAGGGGCATCACTTTCAGAGGGGAAAAGAAAAGCTTTGGGGAAATTTGCAGCTTTACACTTCATTTCCACCACACACTCAGATATGCGTATAAATTTCTGCCAAGTGAGGCAACACTCCATGAAAGCCTACGCCAATCAAAACTTTTTAGTCTCTTTTATTTGGGAGGAAACAGGAGGATGGACTTCAGCATAACAATAATTTTCTACAGTGGCCAGCACGCTGTTTCTGGGAAGGGACAAAGTTTCTTCCCCTTCATCCTCCCACACTTTTCTTTCTTTCTCTCTAGTATTCAGACAAGTGTTGTTCCTTTAGCTATTGTAATTCACCATTCTGTCAACAGCCACTTGGTGCAAATTCACCTAAACCCTGTTAGAAGCCATTTATTATTGACCATCATGACATCTTCTGACAGTGAGGTCCATTCATTAGTTGAATGTCCTGTGCAAAGAAGCCCTTTCTTTTGCCTGAGCCTTCTTTCAATCAGTTTCAGCAGCTACAGAGTGCAAGTATGATTTTATTTATTTATGAAAGTGCCCTATCACCACAGATCTCAGGGTGGGGCTCAGGCATTAAAAGCAAACTTTGAAGCAATTATAAAACACACTGAATAACTTAAAAAATTCAACATATTTAAAAAAAAGAATAAAACAAACTAGAAGCTAAAAACAGCAACTGAACAGATGAGACCCAAGCCATGGGCACCTGGGTCCCAAATATTAAGCGAATATCTATCTAATAGTTACTTTGCTCTCTAATAGTTACTTGGCTCTTCAGGCACTGTCTTGAGAGAAATGCATAGAATCAATTCACTGACCATGGATTTTAACGACCCTGATGAAATGAAAAGGATTTGCCCAAGAATATGGGAGGCCATGTAAACACAGCCCATGTGAACAAGCCTCATCATGGGCTTGTATCCTTGTGATTTTGCACATGGAAGAAGGATGCTATTTGGATTTTCTGATTTAGGAACCAAGACATCTTGGGTACGAAATGTCAGGGCTGAGAGCACAAACAAACCAGTTGCTCGGTTTGGCCAAGCTTACAAGATCTGTATGCAATTCACCATTCTAGAAAAAACTTTTAAAGACTTACAGCAATTTGATTCAAGGAAGGGATATCCACTTTAGAGACTGGAATCAGACTTGTTTCACTTGCCATTTCATTTTCATGATAGGCTTTGATAGCGTCTGCGATCAGTGTATCAATACACAACACACGGATGCTGCAAGCTGACGCACAGAAAACCAGACTGTCAAGCAGTTAGATTTTAGGACATTGTAAAAGAAGACTGGTGAATTTTCTCACACAAGCACTGAGTATGTCATTTTATGAACAATGGAAACATTTCTGATGGGTTGTACTTTAAGTCTATTATTCCCAAATGGGAGACCCAAGTCAATCAACATAATAGGTGGAATAATAAAGTACATGTTCTGTGTGCAGAAAACCCCAGGTTTAGAACCTAGCATTCCTTGCAACAAGGAAGTAGGATTTGTAGTGATTCCCGCTCAAAACCTTGGAGAGTTAATGCCTGTTAGAGCAGAGATCATACTAAGCATCTAAACATTAGGAAGAACTTCCGCATGGTAAGAGCAGTTTGACAGTGGAATATGCTGCCTTGGAATCTGGTGGAGTTTCCTTCTTTGGAAGCTTTAAAATATAGGCTGGATGGCCACCTTCAGAAATGTTTTGATTGTGTATTCCTGCATGGCAGGGGTTTGGACTCGAAGGCCTTCATAGTCTCTTCAAGCTCTATGATTTTATAAGCAAAGACAGACTCGATCTGTGTTAGAGTGTAAAGTGTCAAATGTTCATGTATTGTTATAAGCCACAAGAACCTTGAAAATGGAACTCTAAACATTCAGAAGTGAGTGTTGGAGCACTGAAGTATAGAAAGACTATCAGTAGCTAACAGCTTAATATGCAGTGGTTATATTCATCTATCCAGTGGTTTAGTTGAAGTCTACATGGTATCTAAGTGTAATTAACTTTCTTTGGATTGAGTTTATGCAAATCACATCCAGCAGAGTATCTCTACCATCGATTCCATCTACCTCTGCTATTGTCAGGATCATTTTCTAAAGAGAGCACAGACAAAATGAGTACCAATGAAGAATGAGTCTCAAAGAAAGAAAGAAAGAAAGAAAGAAAGAAAGAAAGAAAGAAAGAAAGAAAGAAAGAAAGAGAGAGAGGGAGAGAGAAAGAAAGAGAGAGAGGGAGAGAGAGAGAGAGAAAAGCAAGCAAGCAAGCAAGCAGGCAAGAAAGAACGCCTCTACCTTCTTCCAAGAACTTTAAACATGTGCTTTTGCCACTGAAGAGCTTTCCCAAAATACATCCCTTGATCGGAAATGGAGAAAATACAGGTGGAGGTGGCTCAGGCTCTGGAGGATAGAATATTTCCATCAATCTGTGAACCACATGACCTAGTATTATGTTACTGGGTGGAGGTTTATTTGCTCGGATTTCTTCAGGTGGGTACCATTCCCCAGTCATAGTCTGTAGCAGTACAAATCACAAGAGAAAATTAATTAGAAAACATTCCAGCCAGTACTGTTGCTAAAGGCACCAAATAAAGACTGTAACCCCATAGATACTTACTGGGCAGAAAACCCCACTGAACTGGATAGAACTTATACCTGATCAAAGGAGCAAAAAGATCTGGTTGCAATCATTTTAAAGTTATTTCTATACTAGAATCATTAAGATGCTTACAAATACTACCTACAGATAGGGAGCAGGGAAAATCCCAAATCTGTAGTCACTCAAGAGCATATGAAGACATGTGTGTATCTTTTTTCAGTAGCCAGACCAATAGAACCCTCTAAATGTGTTGAACATATGTCTCTACTTCCCTAGTTAATTAGCACATGTATAGATCCTATACATGCATGGCTGCCTTGAAGTAGGATTACAAATCTTTGTTTATCACATTCTTGCATGTGAGAACAACAAAATTAGCTTCAAAAGACCACAAAAAGAGCCCCAACTAGAGGGATCAGACTAAACTAGCCTGGAACAGAGGCCTATCTAGTTCAATTCTATGTTCACACAGCGGCCAGCATTTGGCTATAGGAAGCCCTCAGTAAGACATGAATGTAAATAGCATTCCAATAAGTTGATGGGAAAGTGCACAATATCATTTTCTTGTTTAAATGCAATGGCAAGCTGCAGATTTTTTGAGCCCAAAGTAACTAAATGATTCTATGTGCACAAAAGGGGAGGGAGGGAGGGGGAGCAAGGCTCATTCCTTTCCTCCAAATCTTGGCTTGGAGGATCAGAAACATTAATGTAAACCAACCCATCAAACTAGTTTGAACTATGATTCAAGGATTTACAAATCAAGGCTAGGTATTCCACTAACACGCAGCTTCTCCTGCTTGCCCTATTATGTGCTAATCTTAATGTGAATATATTGGTGTGTATCACGCCAGAGCTCCATGACATCCAAACAGGGGATCTCTCATTCCTTGTTAACAGACTAAGAAAATGAGCCATAATCATGTTTGGGAACTCTGGCTTTTCATGCAGAAATTTGTATACTCAGCTCTTGTACCAATTTAAAGCTTTATAAACCATAAAGCCTTGAACAGTCATCCAACCAGGTCATTATTGTGTTACTCCCTAGCATCTTCTTGTGTGTGTATCTGAAATATGTTGCCACTCTGCCATCTCAGAAAGCCATTTAACTTCTCAGAGAAATTCAAGAAATAATTTATATCTAAACTCATCATATATCATCTTGGTTAAGTCTGGAACAGGAATACATGGCAGATGGTGACAGTGGAATGATAGACAAGGAGTCTGACAATACAACTGCTTTAAATGGAAAAGGACTGCTAAAGATTCATGTTTGAATACATAACTGGAAGGCAAACAGCATATCAGGAGCGGGATATGCTACAGTGTGGCATCCCACCTCCATTCGTCCACCTTAGCTGTTCTTTCATGGACTTCTACAATGTCAACAGCCCATACCTACTTGCTTCTGCAATATGGTGAGGCAATGAAAGAGGATGGGCTTTCTGCACTCACTGTACGGTTTGCATGTCTTAAACACACTGAGTGAATCTCAAAAACTCCAGAAGCCTCTGAATGAAACACCTTCAAGTAGATATTGGATAAATGAAACAATCATTTCTCTGAGACCTAGATGTGGTCAGGGTCCAAAATGCTATCCTCAGTTATGGACTAAATGAAACAATGGTAACTAAGTCAGCTTAATATTTAAGAACTAGTAGCCATAGGTGAACATAGGGACACTGGAAGCTGAGATGAACCATTGTTCCATGTAGTCTAGTACTGTCAACTCTTGATATGCAGCAATGGCACTCCAGGGTTTCAGGGAAGATTCCTTCTAAGCTTTACCTGGCGATCTGATGGTCTCCCATCTGGTGGTCTACACAGATCTGATTCTTCTTAGCTTCTGATCTCAGACAATATCAAATGTGTTCAGGGTGGCACTTTCCTGTGCCTACAGGCAGCAAGTGCTATGAGAAGCAGTTATGCGTAAGTCATGCTGATCTGGATTACTGTTGTTAACAGCCGTCAAGTCAACCTTGGCTTATGATGACCCTATGAATGAGAGATCTCCAAGTCACCCTATCATCAACAGCCCTGATAGGTCTTGCAGACTCAGAGCCATGACCTTCTTGAGTTTATCCACCTATAATGAGGTCTTCCTCTTTCCCTACTGTCTTTTATCTTGCCAAGCATAGTTGTCTTCTCTAGTGAGTATGTCTTCTCAAGATACGGCCAAAGTATGACAGTCTCAGTTTAGTCATCATAACTTCTCTGAAAGCTTCAGGCTTGATTTGTTTTAGGACCCATTTATTTGTCTTTTTGTGAGTCTACAGTGGCTGTAGAACTCTTCTCCAGCAGTACATTTAAGATGAGTTGTCTTCC
Organism: Cyclura pinguis; assembly: GCA_030412105.1. Lineage (NCBI taxonomy): Eukaryota > Metazoa > Chordata > Lepidosauria > Squamata > Iguanidae > Cyclura > Cyclura pinguis. Next base: position 331,746,151 of record CM059600.1, read on the forward strand.
TATCAGCCTTCTTCACTGTCCAGCTTTCACAACCATACATAGAAATTAGAAATACAATGGCGTAGACAATCCTGACTTTGGTGTCCAATAAATCTTTACACGTGAGGATCTTGTCTAGTTCCTTCATAGCTGCCATTTCTAGTCTTCTTCTTCGTATGCAGCTAGTAAAGGGGGTTACCAAGGTTGAAGGAAAGTTTGGTAGCAAGGTCACAGCTATTCTGAATCCAGCAGTCACAATAACCAATGCTACATGGGAAAGACATACACTATAAGGCAATGTGGAAGTTGAGAATCCAAATACATTCACAAACAGGAAGTGCACAGAAGCCACTTTACTTTCCAAAATTATGAGTTCATCGTCAAAAGCATCTTCCTTGAAGGAATGTGTCATCACATCTTTTTTTTAATATAGTTCTTCAATGTATTATTTCCATTGGCTTTTTATTTTATCCTGATTGTGTATTATGTTTCCTTATTGGTCATATAGCATCCCTACTGTTAGTCATATTTTTCTTTACTTTCTCAGATCTTGTGAAAGAAATCTTCTGTTCTACCATTTTCTTTGCATTACTGCCATATTTCCTTTTGCTCCTGCACAAAAATTGCAGAACAGATTCTAAGCTTGTTCGTGTCACCTTTTGCTTCTTGTTTATACTTAACCATTTAATGAGTTTCACCTGTTAGCCAATGAGGTTTTCTTTCTTTTTGGCTACAGATAGTTTGTTTTTACATTCTTCCCCAACAGCATCCTGACTTTGGTGCAGACTTTTTCTGGCTCAATTAGGCTTAGTATTGCAAATCTGTTCTATATATGGTCTTTAAATTTTACAGGGAAGTTCTTCAGATTGTTTTTTTGACACAATGATTATTTTAGTATGCTCCTTTGGTTTTACTCTAATTTTTTAAATTAGCAATTCATGATTTGTGCCCCAGTCTGTTCCCAGACATGATTTAGAAGAAAGAATGGGGCTTCTTTTGCTTCTGCTTCCAATAATATTAATCCATTTAAATTCTGTATTAGCCATACAGTAATGTTCACATATTATAGTTGTCTGTTGTCTGAAAAATGTGTTTGCAATGAATAAACTGTTGGCCTCACAAAATGGGATAAGCTGTGTTCCTGCCTTGCCTTTTGATCCTAGGACAAATTCTCAGACAGGATTTAGTTTTGCTCTGCTTCTCACTTTTGCTTTCCAATTGTCTTTGATTATCAACATGTTATGTTTAGATGTTTGAGACTTCCGTCTGGACTCTATCTTCTACCTCTGCAATTGGAGCATAAACTTGGATTATGGTTATACTGACAGGTTTTCCATGAAGTGCTATTTATATTATTTGATCAGACTTTGAATTATATTCCCTTGACTGCTTTTACAACATCTCAGATCCTTTTTAACACAATCCTATTTCTGTTTTCATTTCCTGAGCAAAACAATGTGTAATTATCTGATTGAAAATATCCCACTTCTGTTCACTTCAGCTCATTCACCCTAGGCTTGCAGGGTTTAACCTCCCCTGGTTTGTGTTTTCATATTCCATTATTCATGTTCCTCATATTCCATGTTCCCATTATATTGTGCAGCTTCAAACTTCCCTTTCACCTCTGAAAATGCCAATAGGTGAACATCCATTCAGTTTGAGTCCAGTTGCATCATGAGATGCAGCAGTACTCATACTTGTCTTCTGTTCCTTCCCTAGTTGAGTGTCTTCCAACCTGGGAGTCCCATCTTCTAGCTATATTCCTTGCTTCATTTTGGATTCTCTCATTATTATAGGATTTTTAAGGCATTCAAAAGTGGTTTACCATCGTCTTCTGTGTGGTAGTAACAAGATTTAGATAAAGTGTCCTGCCATTGCCTCTGAGAGATCCTCCTCTCTACCCTTCACAACACGTATCTGCTGCTGTCCAGTAGTTGTTTGGCACATCTAATCTGACTACTCGTGGAAAAGCCTGTCTGGCTTGGGAAAACCCGATCAGTAATAATGCACAACCTCAGCATCAGCATAATCTCTTACCACACAGGAGCATACAATCCCACCAGTGCAGAAAGGTAGAGCCGAGGTGAGAGGAGACTACTAAAATCTTTAAAACAGCAGATCAATGAGATCCTAGAGTTCTGTGGCTTTGGTAGCCCTTCCTCTTCACTTTTGACCATTGAGGTTTCATTCACAGAAAACCCATTGACTCTACAAGCCTATTTTACAACAAGCAATCTATGGCATCAAGAAAACCATTTTATTTTAGCAGAACACTATTTCTGATAAATATGAAAAGCACTGTATGGTATGCACAGGAAGCTGAATTAATTCTGAATTATCAGAATCCTCTCAGCAGTACTCTTTTCACCAGGAGTGCATACTCTTCTTCACCTCAAAGGCCATACATAAAATGATTCAATGATTTTATAGTGTTTGTATTTTTTTCACATTATAAGTTTTTTTCTTTTGTATTATCAAGATTTTAGGTGTTTTAATCTTATTGCAAGCCACCACAGGTCCCCTGTTGGGAGAAATGTGGTGGAGACAATAAGCAAGATCTGCTTTCTCTTCTCTCAGACTTGAATGGCAGCTTCCCCTCCCTACCGCCTCACTCTGCCAAAGAGCCTTGCCACTTTATGCACAGCCCGGACTTTCCCTAAACAACAACACCTTTGCGTAACCAGGGTAAAGCCTTTCAGTTATTAATCAAATCTCCTTTAAAGATTTATGGTAGTGTGGTTCTGCTTGGTTATAACCACTGAGAATCATTCAGTTGAGACCAATTTTATAGGAAAATATAATAACATCTTTATTAATACAGCAAATAGAATAACTATTGAGTTTGCATGTATGTCTAAGTTCAAACAGATCTTCAGAGTGCGTTTAAACAGTCTGTCTTTTTACAACAGATAAAGGTACAGTTCACACACGCATACACAGACAGCCCTCTGGATTTCCTCTTTGCCAAAGGCTATGTTCCCAGATTTAGGCCACTCTCTCTGACCAGATTTAACAATGGGTTGATTTCACTTCTGCCCCTTCTCTAGGCTTTTCCTGAGAAACCACCCCACTCATTCAATCCCCCCCCCAACTGAATGAGACTCCACTGGCAGAAAGATTTACCTTTGCTCCCCGAAAGTCTGACTCTACTGGAAATTTCTCTCAACCAAACCAGTGTGCCTGCTATAAATATATTTCCACTCAGGCCTCCAACTCCTCCTTCCCAGTCGAGTAGCTGGGCTTTTCTCTGGAGTGGCCATTCTGGTTGCCTGGTAACCTGTTGCTAGGTGGCTTTTCTACCACTCAGGATATCACTCCCCCTATACTCCATCACTGGTGGTATCTAAACTAAGCAATATAAATAATATGTAATGTTTCCTTGGGCATCATGGTTACATGCATGGGCAAATTACATAAATAAATCCCTCTTTACTTACAGGGACAGAGAGCTGTAGTGCCCGACCAGACCACAAATTCCCAGATTCCATGGGATGCAGTCATGGCATTTAAGGTGAAATCATAGTGCCATAATTGTGTAGTGTGATTGGAACCAGAGAATATGCTATCTATCACCCTCTCACAGCAATAGTGGAAATATCTGTATAAAAGTGGTGAGAAAGTCAGGGGGAGGGGGTGGTTTGGGGGAGGTGTATGTAGTCCAGAGGTGGGTTCAATATGCCTTGTTGGCTACAGGTTGTATACCCAGGGTCAAGAGACTGGCAATAGTTCTCCAGAGTGGACCTTGTGAATGCAAAGCATGGATATAAAGAGAAGTCAAAATTTTTCAGTAGACATTTTTTAACAGTATTTGTTGAGATTTTCCATTTTCCTCTTATGCTGAGAAAAGGCGTAACTTTTTATGAATATTCTCTACCACTTGTGAATGAGGGAAAGTCTGCATATGTTTAGTAGCTGCAGTTTTCTCCGCAACAAGCAGAAGAATGCTAGGTCCAGGGCACTGAATACAATGTCAAAGGATAGCCAAGTTGCCAATTGCAGTTGCTGCTGTTGATATTTATAGTGGAAGCTGAAGTCTGCGGGGTGGGGGAGAAAAAAGCTGCATTACTGACATGGTTGCTGACTAGGTATTGCAGAATTTCTCCTTGGATTAATCAGGGGAAACAGTCCCTCCAGTTCTTTTGCTGACAAACAGGGTGGAGAATTTCAAGAGATCATCATTATAGAGCTTTAATTCTACTGCTATGACCTTTTGTTAGATAGCATAATACTTCTTAGTCTAAGCTCAAGGTGACTGTGATGGCATTTAAGGGTATAAGCTGCTTAGGACATTAATACATAAAGGAACTCCTCTTATATATGGCTGCTTTGGTGACTGAGGTCTCCTGGAGTTGTCTTCCTGCCAAACATGAAGAAAGGTCTGCTTTGCTGTGGTACCACAGTTGTGGAATGCTCTCCCCTTAAAGGCCTGGTTGGCACTGACGTTGGCATCATTTAGGCACAGACTTAAGACAAGGCTTTTTATTAGAGCCTTCAGATTTTACCCAATTTGTACATGTGCATGGTTTCAACTGGTTTCAAATTATTAAACACTTATCTTTTTTAAGACTGCAAATTACTTTTTACTGTTTAAAATTTTAAATTGTTTTACACAACTTGAATTAATTTTATTGCATGCTGCTATGAGATCCTTGGGTATAGGGCAGATATAAAAATTTGTATAAAATAAAATAGTTGCTATACCACTACGCTCTAGGAAGCTTATATTCAAAATTATATCAGAATGGAACAAGGGTAATAACTTTAACTTCAAAAAATTCCTTTTGATTAGACACTCTGTGGCATCTTCTGCCTGAAAAATTGCCATAGCTGCTGTCTACTAGCAGTACTAGTACTAGTACAATACTGGCCTAATTGTCTCTGATTCAGTGTAAGGCAGCTTCCTGTGTTCCCTATGAGGATCATCAAAAGCAGCAGCAGACATCTGAATGCATAGTTTTCAAGATGAGATGATTCTTTCAGTTCTGTACATTCACTGATATATATGTTGATCTGTCTAGCATTCAGCTCCTTCTGAATTCTCAGATGAACTAGGAAAGATGGAAAGTCAAAGGCTTTCATGGCCAGAATCCATAGGTTGTTGTGGGTTTTCCAGGCTTTGAGGCCATGTTCTATTAGTATTTTCTCCTGCATCTGTGGCTGGCATCTTCAGAGGAGCTGGTGGCATGGAAGTGAGACAAAGTACATATATTTGTGTAGTCCCCGAGTGGGAGGAAGCAATTTGCATATGTTACAGTTGGCCTGTGTGACGGTCTATTGGTCTACTATGTCAGACTACACAGAGAGGCCGTTGAAATCCATAAACACATGGATAATTTCAACAGGAAAGAAGAAACTCGGAAAGTAAACAAAATTTGGCTACCAGTACTGAAGAACACCAAGACTCAAAATTATGCCAATAAACACCACCCAGACTCTGGAGGTCCCTCTACAGGAAACAATACAATGGATTGCTAATGTACTTAATGCACTGTTATGCATATCCCCTGACTAACAATACAACCCTGGGGGATATTCCATTTAACAATAGACCATCACACAGGTCAACTGTAACATACGCAAATTGCTTCCTCCCACCTGGGGACTACCCAAGTATATATACTCTGTTTCACTTCCATGCCACCAGATCCTCTGAAGATGCCAACCAAAGGTGCAGGCGAAACGTCAGGAGCAAATACTAACAGAACATGGCCTCAAAGCCTGGAAAACCACAACAACCTATGAACTAGGTAAGCTTTTAAAACTAATTTTAGTATTGACATTGGCAGTAATATAGAGATGTCATTTCATGCCTAATGCCCATGCGAAGCTTGAAAAAGCTGCAAAAAAAAAAAAAAGGAAATTGGATCCTACTGTACATACAAGCACATCAATATTCCTTTTGCACAGCGTTTTACTGATGTGCTTACGTGGTCCTGCACATTGGTAAAACAATAAAAATCATCTTATACAAGTACACAGAGATTTACATTAAAAATGGTTTGTTTGTTTTTGTTTTTATGGACTGTCTTATGAACGCACAGGGGTACATTCATAATGTAAATGAGGAAAAGATGATATGTGAAAGGAAGTGAAGGATATATGGAAATATTCTGTAAAAAGGCAGACAAAAAACAAATAGGAGATTCTAAAGTATCCGTTCTGCACTGAAAACAAGGACACCTAATCTGTAACTCTGAAATCTGTAGAGAAGTTGTAACAAGACAAATTTTAGAAGGCTCCTAACGGCTGTCACATATGCAAATCATGATACAGATGCTCATTTCTAGGCTTACTCAGTCCTACCTACATACAGGCTACCCAAGGCCAATAACTGAATGTTTAAAAAGTGCATCTGCATCTGGAGGAGGGCCTTAATATTTTTACAAAACTACCAATATGCAAAACATGTTAACATGCAGCAAATTTTTTATCACAAAGCTGAAATGACAGCTTAATAAGAGAGCTTTAAAAAGATTAGCAATACCAACTCCACACAATTCCATCTTTATAAGGGGAATCTAATTTGTTTAGGCCAGGGATAGTTAAATCACCAATTGAAATTGTGGCTGCAATTGTTTTTGTGCACTCAGGAGACTAGCACATTAGTCACAACACTTAAAGGATTTTAAATGTGTACATAACACTCCCTATTCACTTTTGTTTCATAGCACAAAGGACGGTGCAATAAACTATAGGCTTCCCCCACTGATCTGACAGGTTAGGGACTGGAGCACTCTCAGAAAATGGAATTGGTTGAAAATCAGAACTCATGTACTGTATTGTAGGGAGCATGAAGGACTTAAGGAGACTCATTTAGTACTGACCACAAGTGCAATGCTTGCAAAGTCCCCCAACTAGCTTATTACATCCCCCTCCAGCTCACTTTACAAGCAGCACACACATGCAAGTAAATCCAAGCAAGTCTTTGTAGGTAGGAAGAACTGATGGAAGAATGGAACCCCCATGAAATTAATGTCCTTAATTTGGAAGCCTCAAGAGTCAGATAATAGGGTATCAAAAGGTGATGCTTCCTGTACTGTTCATCAAAACAAAGTAGAAAACACTTTAATTTTATCTCAAGAAGATTTAAAAATATGTTATCTGTTCTTAGCCAAGACATTCAGTGAAAAATACAGAAGTCATGCATTTGCTGATTCCACTGGGACAGCCTAATGACAACCAGCAGTACTGCAGTAGCACCACAGAGAATAACAGGCTTAATCATGCTTAGAGAACAATTTTTTACAAATAAGTCATTACAGGTCATTGATTTATTTGGGTCAGGTCTAAGTATGACTAAATCCAGATCTAGCATAAACACCAGTATTAGTGTTAACAGAATAGCCTTTGCCCATCCAAAGAAAGGTCTGCCCAAATTTATTATCTATTCATGTGATATATGAACAAGTAAATAACTTTCACTTGCAGAAGTTAAGCCTAAAAGAAACAGAAACTAAGCTGTTGTCTATTAAAACATCCCTCACACAAACTTCCTAACAAAGATTTACTACTTAGTGCAAAATAAAGTGTACCAAATTTGTTCAGGATGTGGGCACAAAGAGAAAACATAAATGTGGTATTCATTTCCCAAACAAGACTTTTTTAAGAAGCATAAGCTAATTGCAAAGATAGTACCTGGTAGATTCAAACAGGCTGGCAGGAAAAAAACAAACCAACCAAACGCTTGTTTTTTTCCCTATGAGGCAGCCAAGTTGGTAATAGTGAAATTTGGAAGGCAATTATTTTGAAAACTTGTACCAGAAGAAACAAACATTCAGGGTTCAACTATATAATCACAGTCTGCTTTCTAAAACTAGGAGGGAGACAGACAAATTATTACAGAAGTTCTTAATATTTCAATACGGATATTATAATGCTAAAAAGTGCTTCTTAGAATTATCTTATGGTCTTGATATTGAAAAATGCTGATCTCAAAATACCAAAAATCTGACTAGGAAAAAAAATGCACCAGCTGCATTTTATCAGATTATCAGCCATACTGTATGAAATAAGACTACTCATTCTGTGACAGATGTAGCTTTTATTATGCACTAGATTTTGTATCCTTACATTTTCTAGCACTGTGAAATGTACTATAGTTTAATTTCTGCTTAAATGATAGTTATGTGCTCTCTTGTCACAACCTTGATGGTCATATATTGATGTTTCTGCATTATTTGGGCCAAATAACTGAATGAATGGTTCACGACAGCACTGCTCTCCAAATGTTAGTAAATCAAGTGATCATAGCCCCTGAAAACAGACTATGAAGTACATTTAACCATGTACATTAAAACTACCGTATGTTAATATATATGTTAAATGTATGTTAAACTAACATAAAGTGTCATATGAACTCTGTGTGTCATTACAGAGTGGAAGTCATGAGCAAAATTTTATGAGCTGCATGTCTTTTACTAGGCCATGTCAGTTGGGAGTACCTTGTATTCATCATAATCTTTTTCATCTAGTAAATTCATTTTTTCCAGTTCTACTATTTGCTCTGGAGTCGGCTCAGTTGGTAAAGGGTCGATTTCAGCTTGTTCATAAATTGGTTTCCCTTTTAAGAATAACTCCTTCCAGTCACGCATTAGTTTTATCGGGATTAAGCTGTGGGAATCAAACAAAATAAATTTGTGCTCATATTGACAAAATCATGCTTCTGAAGAACTGCATCTATCAGTTGGAACATTCAGCACGTAACATGAAAGAACTCCTATGAGGAAATTTTATGACTCCATTTGTTCTTCAGATTTAAGGAGGACACCTCCCATTCAACCAGGCCATCAAGTTTTGCTCTACCCAAGATTTGGCCATTGCCATTATGTTCCAAAGCAGAAGAGACTTCTTAAACCTCATGCATCAGGACCCTGTCCCTGCCAGTCATATCTTATTGTGGAATCCACACAGAATTAGACAGATAATGTAAGCATTCTATAATATCAACTCTTGGAGGATTGTAATCCATGTCTCCACGTTTCATCACCTGCCATGTTTTTGTTCTTGCGTATCTTCAAGTAGTTTCTAAGTTATGGCAACCACAAGGCATTTCCATGGGGTTTACTTGGCAAGATTAATTCAGAGGGGATTTCCCTTTGCCATCCTCTGAGACTGAGAGAATGTGACTTGTCCAGTGGGATTCCATGGCCAAGCAGGGATTCAAACCAGGCTTCCAGAGTCATAGTCCAGTATCAAGCTATTATACCACATTGGCTCTCTACTTGCCATGCATAGTATGTGTATAACAGACAGCTTGAATGAAAATTGTCCCAACAATCTATTGCTTTTGAATTGGAATGCCTTGGGTTTTTGTCCATTCCACTGTAATATACTGGGACAGAAACTACCTCATATTGTTTCTTTGGTGACCCACGATGCTAAGAACAGAAATTACGTAATTAAATTGATTTCTTCAGTAGGAAACTGAGGGAAAATACTGGAATTCTTAATGAATTCAAGATATAGAAAAAGCATATGTTAAAATCTACCAAATCTATTAATCCTATTTACAGTTCTAACCTCAACCTTCATTATACTATACTTCTCACTGTGGTCAGAAACCTAATAAATGCATGTTTTTGTTTTTAATCTTGACACATAAGGGTTGAAAGAGTGCTGTATGAAATAATATACGGACTGGTTTTTCTCAGGGAAACCTAGTAGCTCTGGAAACAACACTATACTATTTTGTTTCTTGTCTGTGTATTCTCTCATTATCATCCACCTTTTTCAGAAAAAGCTCCTTAACTGAGCCCTGTTTGCATTTCTTTCTTTAAAAAATACAGTAGTTAGCAGGTTGGAGAGATAAGGAAGATTAAAGTTCAAGTCCAAGTCCTGACTGATCCATGAAACTCACTGGGTGATATTGGACAGCCTAACTTACTTCACAGGGTTATTGCAAGGATAAAGTGGAGAGACGCAGAATCTTCAGCTCATTGCAGGAAAGGCAGAATTTATATTTAACTCATGAATAACAGTAAACATATGAGGAAAAAGACTAACTGAAAAACAGGCAGAGACCAGGGCGCAGCAGGCAATGCTGAGGAGCCTTGTTATCCAGGTCTGTATTCATCTTTTGCTACCCACTGATTAGCACATTATTTAGAGGACAGCAATGCAGATTCCTCATGTCAGATAACAGACACTGTTGGACAGAATCTTCATAAGTCAGGGAGATCAAGTGATCAAGATAAACCAATCCCTTTCCAGGTACAGGTACATAGCTCAAAGACATGTCACACTCTATTGAACTGACAGATCATTTCTAATGGAAATTACCAGGATATCTTTCGGCAGTCTGCTGCCTGATTTGCTTAACTCTCTCAATTTTGCATTCTGCAACTGTGGCTTCTATTCCAAACTATACTCCTGCCTCTATCTTCTATTTCAAGTCACCTATACTCTTTGTCCTAGCATTTAGGGACAATTCTGCCAAGAACTGAGGTCTTGACAACCATAAGAGGAGATCAAAAGTCCAGCGGAGAAAGTCTGAACTGTGCTATAGGTTAGTGGTTCTTTATTCTTAATGGGTAATATCTGTTCAGCTGAAAGGCACATGAAAGAATTATCCTGGCATTCTTTGCCCACTATAAAATTTTGTTCTTAGTTCTATAAAGATCAATGAAACAATTATGGAGTCTGGCACAGCAGGTATATGTGCCACAGGACAGAGGAAGTAAATTAAGGCTCTCACTTAAAATACAATTCTTGGGTGTCGTAAAAGCATTGGAAAGGGGCACTGCTTTGGCCATCAGCTAGCTGAAAGGGAGGTGACTCAAGTTATCAAGAAAGGTTCTGTCTCAGCTGCAGAAGGAAGGAAAACAAGTTTGCTCTCCACTAGGGAGACTGATCTTGTTCCTATTTCCCGGCATACTTGCAGCTGGAACAGGCCTCCTCTTGATCACCTGCTTAACCCCTTTCCTTCCCCCAGCCAATGAATGGCTGCAGCAGCCCCTCCAGGGTTCAACAAGCTGCTAGGCAGGGAAGATTTTGGACAGTGTGTGATGGGTTAGTGAATAGCTCCTATTGCACCACCCGAAAGGCACACATGTTTATAACCATGAGTTATTTATGCATATGTCACCAACAGGAAGCCATATACTAAAAAAGTTTTTATTTCTGCCGCTCCCACAACTTTCCTCCACCCCATGAACAGTGATTATTGACAGCACCCTACCTATACCCTGGGCTACAGACTCAGAAGCAATTTTGGGCAGAGCTAGAATTAGCAGAAATGTACAAACTCGGGCTTCAAAAAAACCTTTATAATATTAAATATCTAGTTTGTTGTCCATTTGCTTTTATAGGAATTTAAGAATGTTATTTTGTTCAGAAATTTTAATCAAATAAATATATTTTATGCTGTATCAATTTAAGTAGCCTGATAATTCATGTGGTGGTGATGAAATATTTTGTGCTACCATTATATGTCACCAAATTTGCCATTTATGAAGAAGTTGGAGTCAAAGTCAGACAGTAGAAAAGTAGAGGAACTGGAACTGGTTTCCTGTACTGACTCCACAGTCCTGGCTATATCTAGTCTGGGGATATGTCAGCAATTTTTTTGGTTTGAGAATCCTCTGTGTACCTGCTGTTATATCTATTCTGCTGGCCCTCTTATCCTAGGCACTCACTCATAAGCAACCTATGTGCATGGCCTGGAATGGACTGGATACGGGCCCAACAGATAAACTGTACTGTGCCTTAAATCAGTCCAATTAAATACAGCCCATTCCATGTATGCAGTGAGTTCCAAAAGTGGGAGGAGTGAGGTATGCTTGAACACTTAAATGACTAAGGCAAAACTGAGCATCAGCATGGATGTTTCAGTAATAAGCATATGAACCAACATTTCAGCTCATCCCACCTATAGATGCTTTGCTGTTTTCTTGTTCCATCTCTGAAGATCCTACTGAAGGAAAATCTGTTTCTCCTGCTTTGAAATTAATGACTTAACCTTCAACATCACACTAGTAAAGGCTCACTAGAACGATGGAACTCTCTTCCCCTGCATTTCCAGTGCACTTCCTTCAGGCTGTACAAAAGCTTCCTATTCATTCCAGAGCTCAATTTGGTGCTGCATAAGATAGACATTCTACCTGCAAGAGTGAGGGAAGTTTTCCCCCTCTGTTCTACCAACAAAAGCAGTTCCATCAGCAGCAACAGTATTTAGTTTCCTCAGTTTAAACAAAAAATAACATTCTTAGCACAGAAAAGGCAACTTACTTGTTTGTTAGCGTCCGATATTCTCCTGTTTTGGTCACTAAGTCAATGATTTGTTCAACAACTTCCCAACAGATTGTGAAATGCTTCTTATAGCGTGCCTCAGCTCTCTCAGCAGCAAGTTTGGCATGCAATTGTTTTTCCTTAAGAGCCTGTTCCTCAAGTTCAATTTTCTCTTGTTTTGCAAGCGCCTAGATGGAGTTGGAGCAAAAACAATAATGTTCAAGTTTCTCAGATTAGCCAAGTTAAGCTTAATAATACTCAAATCAAATGTAAAACATGTAAATCAATAGCCCGTTATCCAAATTTCACTGCTCTTCTGGGACTACAAACTCCAAATCAATGGCATTGCCAAAACAATGTTTGTTGAGTAATAACAACGGTAGGCGAATGATTTTCAGGGAAGATAGTTTAAACCTTCACTTGCCTGTCATCTTCTCTCCTCCACACACCTTCCCTGCAAGCTGTATTCCTGCTCCCTAATGTCCTCAAGTCTCGATGGACTAAAATATGGAAAATGTACTAGTCTGAAATATGCAGCCCAGGTAACCTTCAGCATTTGATCTCTACCTCTCACCCACACCCCAACTAAAGTAATCTTAAGGGACTGGATTGAAAATATCAATACTTTTAGACAGGCATAACTTTAAAGATGAGATGGCTGATGGTCCTTTTTTAAAACAGATAAAACACACCACTCTTTGTTATCATGTTAAACTCTAGCTAGGTTGCTCTTAACAGCCCATTCTAAAAAAAACCTGTAGGAATGATCTACTGCTGAGGATTTTCTGCACCACTTCCTCCCACTATCATAAATATTTTCCCCAGTTTTGCAGAGAACTACTGGTTCTACAAAAGAAGAGAAATACTGGCCAAGCCCGTAGTTAAAACCAGTGTTAAGGATGACTTCTATCTGCCCACTGATTCTCTCCTGCAAACAGTTTTACTGAATGAATACCCATTTGTAAACTTCCATGCTTGCAACGTAACATGTTATTTTTAGTCACTTTTATAAAAGCCTCCAAATATAGAAAAATGAAAGATCCTTATTTTTACTCTGTAGAGCATGACCCAGACCATGTAAGACAATCAGGCAACCTCCACATGTTGTTGAACTGCAGCTCCCAGCATTTCTCACTACTAGATATACTTGCAAGGGCTTATGGGAGCTGAAGTCCAACAACATCTGGAGAGGGGTATACTTCCTATCCTCGTCAGTGATGTATTGCTATCTATCTGCCATCATACCTTTCTCCCAGTGTGGGAAATAAGCCAGGATGTGAGTAACTTGTTCACTCAAAGTTAATTAGAGGCTAAACTGAAAATTTTCCTGTGAGTAGTTCTAGGTCAAAATGAGACTGCGGAAGAGGTTGCCAAAAACCATACTCCAATTCATTTCCACTCTACCCTCAACAGTTTCACAGCATGTCTCTCACACAGGGCAGCTGTGTAGACCTTGAAAGAGTTCCCTTTACTAGCCTGTAACATCCAGAATCCCCATTCCGGCATGGTTGTTCTGACTGGGGAATTATGAGAATTGCAAATCAAAAATTGTAATTTTTCCAAGCTATACTCTAGAAATTCTTTTATTAATTAATCCATTTTAGAAAATCTGCTCTGGAAAACCTTTTTTAAAAAAACGGGCAACTGAGAAAAAAATACATCATCCCTCTTTCTCTTTAAGAATTCTCTTTAAGAACCAAGGGGTATGGTATTGTGATTCTGCATATGTACTAGACCTGGTGAACATCTGATCTCCCCCCGCATCTGTCAATCATGGCTACTAAAAAAAATACACAACATAAACACAGAGGAAGTTTGCATGCCTTTGCATGGATGGCCTTTGAGAACTATGTTTGATCTCAATGAGACTTGACATTAGAGTTTAAATCCCTTCAGACAAGAACACAGCCTAACCACTAGAGGTTACTGTTGCACTAGTCTGTAACTGGAAGGCCAGTCTGTAAACCCATGGCAGCACCACTCTTTTACACATACCCTTGTAACAAGAGGCAACAAGGTGTTTATATGTTTCTTAACTGTTTAAAAACAGAAAGCAGTAAAATGTAAGATGCAAGAAAAAAATCAGCAGCAGACATAAAAGCAATGCAGCTCATAAAACTGTAAGTGAAATCAGTTGTAAGGATAAAACATTACTAATATCTCAAGAAACTAGCATAGCTCCTAAATGTCAGACTTTTGCCCGGTGCTGAAAATATCATAATGTGGCTGCCAGGCAAGCCTCTCCAGGGAGAATATTCTGCAGATAAGCTGTCATTATTGAAAAGGTCCTCTCCTTTTATAAATATCTACTAACCTGCTTTGGGAGGCACATGGAAGAGGATCACAAAAGCTTAAATTTGTGTGCACAGAGGAAGAACGCTCCTTCATGTAACTTGGCCACAAACCCCTTAAGCCTTTAAGACAGTAGTAAATTGTGGGCCCAAGGTTGTTTCTGTGGCCCTCAACCATTCTAGACTTCCTTCTTTCTGGACAAAAGAAAAACAATGGGGGAGGGGCAAGCTGGCTCTCCTCAATGCCTAGAGGAGCAACAATTAACATTTTATATAGGTTGCAGAACCCACTGCACTGTTTTTTCCAACACAAGCAGGAAACTTCTGATCACTTCTAGTTCTTTGTGGTGGAGGAATTTTTGGCCATCCGTGCAGTCCCTGGAGAGTCCCAGGGCCAGAAAATTCCCCTCTGGATACATTAGAGTTTCTCATCCCTGCCTTAAAGGTTCAAATGAGCAATCTGAAATTATTGTCATTAAGTCAGATTCAATGTGCCACAACCCTATAAATGAGAGACCTCTAGGACACTCTGTTATTAATAGTACTGCTCAGGTCTTGTGAACTCAGACCTGTGGCTTCCTTTATTGACACTATCAATGTGCAGAACAGTCTTCCTTTTTCTTCTGCCTTCCAGTTTGCCAAGCATTATCGTCTTTGCACTCTGAATTATACTTAGCAATAGTCTGGCTATCAGCAGAGAAAGCAAAGCACTGGCATAACGGCATTCCAGTGGCCCCCTTTAATATTCCCTCTTACTGTCTTTCTCCCAGTAGAAATATTCCTCAAGGCAGCTTCTGTTCTAAAGCTAGGTCTGCACACAGGCTGAAAAGGATCTGGAAAATCAGATTCACCCAAAGGAGCCTGGAGCTGACCAACATGGAACCACTCCCTTAGCCCCTTACGTAGGATGGAGCCATTGGAAATCTTACTCTTTCTCTTCATGTTTGGAGTCCATTTTTTTTTTCAGGGACAAAGGATAGGCATACAAGTAGCTAGCTGCACTTGCCTAAGCACCTTGTCAGCATTCTGAGGCCACAAGAACTCTGAGCCAGGAACCTGTTCAACATGAGCTTTGGGGCTGAAGTAGCTTGTAAATAGAGGCAGTCAGCCTGTACCACAACTTGGTTCTGTTTCTCTTTCCTGGGTTTGCATACCTTACATATTGCCCTCTTCCTTCACCTCCAGACACAAGGCAGGTGATTGAAGCTGCCACATGCAAAGTTGCAAGAAACCCCGAAACAAGATAAAGAGGTACCTTGACATTGTCAATCTCTTCTGCTGAAGACAGCATGGATGCATATGCCCAACCACTTCTGACTGGGTGCTGAAGCTCCCTTACTCTAGTACATTGCTCTCCTGTTCCCCTAGCAAATTGTTTGGAAATTGGGCACATGGAGGGGAGGGGCAGGGCTGCTGCAAATACCCAGACACATAAGCTGAGGTCCTCATGAGAGTATAGCTCTACCTCTACAGTTCCTCGTTCTTCCCTACCACAGGAGGGGCTGCTGCTGCTGCTTCTTACTAGAGAGGAGGAGGAGGAGGAGGAGAGAAGCAATCCAGACTGTGAAGTAGCAGCTGGATTCAGCTTAAGAGGAGGGGAGAAATAAGAGGTGCGCTCATGGATAGAGTGAACCTTCCTTTTCCTTCCCTTGGGAGCCTACAGCAGCTATATCTTCATAATATGAAATGGCTCCCCCCTCTTCATACCAATAAAACACAGCCATGGCCATCACCTTTTCCAGGGCTTGATAGTTACAGGGAGAAGCTTGGAGCTGAAGCCTAAGTACAAGAGAAGAGCTCCTGCACCATTATCCAAAAAGAAACATATGTATACACAAGCTGAATTTATACGTGTGAACATCACTAACTGTATTCCAACTATAGATTTCATCTAGCTGAGATAACTTCTCTTGAGCATAATCAGAGTTCTACTGGCTATGGTAGTGAAGCAGAAACAATAAAGAAGAAGGTAAGTGGAGGAAGAGGACAAAAAGTAGTACTGCTGTTTTTTTGTGAAGTACCTTGACTTCTTTAATACAGGGTTGAGAGAAAAGCATCCTAAGAGTTGTGTGGGGGCCCCTAACAACTCTTCAGGTTTTTAAAAAGTGAGATGGTGGTGGGCTATAGAAATTGGGTGACAAACCATTTAATGCACTATAGTCAATGGGGAAAGAAATTAAATGCCCTATGATTAACAGGATAGTCAATATAACAGCCAATTCAGTTCCTTTAGGTTCAGTATCAAGCCATTATCATAGTCAATGTCATACTAACTGAAGTTAAACTCGTTACATTTTTAATCCACTAATATATAAATCTAACAACAATCAAATATGATTTGGGAAATTTTACTCATTAATGAGTGAAAGGTTTAATAACATTTAATGAAGAAATTTTATTTCAGCTAAATGTTAATCTATTTTACATATATGCAGCTAATTTTTATGTATTTTAAGTGAATAAAAATTTAGAAAAACATCAAAAGGCAACAGACACACCCTGAAAAAATACAGCCCTCAAGAACTTGGCAAACCTGGAAAAGGGCACTTTTGCCCTGGCTGCAGTTGCCTCTCCTTGCTTTAAGAGGTGCAAGAGTACACACAACCTATTGGAATACATTATCCATTCAAGTGTTAGTACAATCGGTCCCCGTTATCCACTAGACCAATAGACCCATTTCACTTACCCACGATCTGCTCCAGGGCCATGGCTGCTGCCACCGGCTAGGGTCCTGCTCTGTGCAGTCAGGCCCCCCATGGCTCTCTCAACCAAAGAAGGAGAAGGGGGGAGCTATGTACCTGTCTTGGTCAGAGAGGGACAAAGAATCCTTCCTTGGCTGAGAGGTGCAGGAAAGCCTGTGGTTCAAAGCCATGTACCTCTCTCAGCTGAAGAAGAAGACAGACACTTTTACTTTGGCCAAAAGAAAACAAAAACAAAAACAGGGGAAGCCCAGCAGCATGAAGCCATGGACTTCTCAGAGCTGAGAAAGGAGACAAACACTCCTTCCCTGGCCAAGAGAGGCACATGGCTCCAAGCGACCAGGCCTTCCACCAGATTTTGCAGTAAGGGAGGGAGCTGCTCACCAAGCCCTACCGGGAAGGAGCGCACACGTGCTGGCAGGAGGGTAGGAGGAACTGGGAGGTAGAGCTGCTACAACCTTGCCTGGCCAGAGTGGCAAATATAGCATTTGGTATTATCCACATTTTCCACCATGTCCCATAAGTCCAGGAATATATTCCCCTGTGGATATGGAGACCTACTGTATATCCCCAATTACTAAAAGACAACTAGTGCTAGAATGAATATGTAACTCCACTGTTTTATTCTGAGCGTATTAATCCTGTTTCTTCCTTTTCGCCTGTTTAGACCTCATTAAATATAACAGCATGTATCCACTTTTTATTAGGCCATTCTTTTTTTTTATTACTACTATTCCCTCATTTCCCCTCTCATCCAATTCCCAGTTAGTAGCTTTTTTACCTTCCAGATGTTTCCTAGACACCACTGTCCCTGATGGTGTCTTCTCCCTATCACATAGCCCTCCACGTTATCTGTAATTCTCTCTTGGCACGCTAGTAACAATGCAGTTCTGGCCTCTAGTGGTCAGGCAGTGCATATATGATTTAATTCGAAAGCCTGGCCAGTAGTAGTATGGCTGTTCCGCAACTGCTGATGGGAGATGGCTGCCCCATAGGAAAACCAGCTATGCCAAACCAAGATGCTGTTGCCTACAGAGTACCGACTCCCTCTCACTGCAAATATTATAATTATAAGATGTAAAGCGCTTGCAATGGCTGCTGAGGCTAGGCCTTCCCTATTCCCAAGAAAATTAAACCATAAAAGCTATGTAACATCCAGTAATATAGATGGAGCATAGCTGGATGAACTAGAGAACAAGTGCCATTTCTCCTACAGCAGAGATCAATCTCTTTATAGTTTTTTTTTTAAGCAAATCTCTGCTCAGTTTCCATATTGGCAATAAGGGTAGGGCTTTGGTTATTGGGCTGCTATGCCCATGATAGAGTTCAAGGGCCAAATTTCATTTGGCAAATGAATTTTTCTTTTGGTAAATGAGTTGGCTAATGAAAGAAAGAAAGAGAGAGAGGGAGAGAAAGAAAGAAGGAAAGAAAGAAAGAAAGAAAGAAAGAAAGAAAGAAAGAAAGAAAGAAAGAAAGAACCGAAGCCAGGAGAAAGATTGTAACACTCTGCTATAGTTCTAAAAGAGATGAAAGTCTTGTTATGAGAACCGTGACCAGACTGTTCAAGGTCTATGTAAGCTGTAGCACTGAGAACCGCATAATTATCTGTGCTATGTGTGTTACAAGAATAAATATTAGTATAGAGCTACAACTTGTTCTTCTGTTAATCTCCTGACAGACCAAGGCTTAAGAATATTTAAGGAGAATACAAATGTTGAGCTAACCATTTGATAAAACTGGTTTTTACAACTTTGGGCACCTAGGTGATCAAGACAGCAAATTCTAGAAAATCCATGCTGGCTCAGGCCAACAGGTATAAGGCAAAGAACCTTCACTCTCTGAAAGGAGATAGGGTGGAGGCCCCACGTCTGTGCCAAATCCATGCTATAATGTCAAAAGCAAACAAACTACTGCTGTAAGCTTACAACAGAAGCAGAATGATAATCAGTGCTAGGAGCCATCCATGGTAGCCGAGTGAGTAAATACAGCATGCGCAGCCCACACAAGCTGTACTAAAACACCTACGTCTTATTGGGTCATGTCAGTTCATGTGTATATAACAACAGCCCATGCACACGAAAATGGGGAAGGAGTCTTACTTGAGGATGAGGAACCTATGGCCCTCCACATGTTGTTGAACTTCAGTTTCTGTCATCCCCATCCAGTCTGAACATTATGCAGGATAATGGGAAAAGTAGTTCATCAACATCTGGAAAGCCATAGGCTTCCCATCCCTTCTTTACTGTAATGTTTTGTTCTGCCTTTGCATCCTCCAATTCTGACAACAGGGCAAGACTTTCTAAACTTCTGACTACCATTGTCGAGCTTCCTCTAGAAGAAAAGTAATACATAAGAGGTCCTGTCTGGGAACAGTGGCCCTATAACCTAATGAGTTTGTCCTTCATTTTACCATCAAAATGCTCTCAACATTTTTTGTCTGCTCTGTTTTGCCAGTTTCACCGTCTTATAAGTTGAGGCCATTTAACTACATGTCCCAGACCTTTCTTGAAGACAAATTCATGTAGAGCTTAGGAAAGTTACTTTTTCGGGACTGGAATGCCCCCAAAATAATGTTCCCAAGTTTTAAATTCATATCAGAATAAATACGTTCCATCTCTGATTATAAGACAGATACACAAAGAGGCCTATAAAGAAGAAAAAGAGAAAAAGGAAGAAGTCATATTTACCGCTTCTCTGTCAAGAGCTTCTTGGAATTCTTTAAGTCGCCTTTCCTCAAACTGTTTTTCTCTGAAAATTCTGTTCTGCCACATCACTTCTTTCTCATGCCTCACATGCATAAGCTGTACAGCAATTCTCCGCTCCTGCTGTGACTGTCTCATCAGCTGGTTGATGAGCTGTTCTTCTCTATATGCCTCCTATTTAAAAAACAAAAACAAAAACCCAAAACGCTTGTGAAAGCATGGTTTTACCATTTTAAGTTCCTTCCCTTAAAAAAAAAATCTACTTTTTTAAATTTTTATTTTTAAAAGGTTTTTGTTTTAATCCATCGCGCACTGCTTTGATAGCCATGGAACAGTTTTAAAATTTCACAAAATCCTATTTTGGCTAGTCTAAATAAAAGCATATTCTACTACAGATTGTTGGTCCCCTCCTACCCCACACAGTCTACACAAATATCTTTGGGTGTCTTTTTGTGCATCATAGCATGAATTGATAATTTTTAATAATTTTAAGAGAGCCACTGTGCTGTAGTGGTTTGAGCATTGGACTATGACCCTGGAAAGCAAAGTCTAATCAGCCACTCAGCCATGGAGCCCCACTGGGTGACCTTCAGCACATCAGAAACTCTCAGCTCAAAAAACCCCTGTGATAGGTTTGCCTTAGGGTTGCCATAAGTCAGAAATGACACAAATAATTTTAACTATTTTTCTGCATGCTATTATGAATTGATAATTCATGGCAGTCTCATCAACACATCACCTGAAATTCAGAAGGCAACACACGCAACTCACCTCTTGTGCTTCATGAGCAATTAGTTGCTCTCTTAACATCTTCCGTCGTCTTTTTTCCCGCTGTTCACGAGCAAAGGTATCTTCCTCTAGACGTTTCTGAATTTTCCGGATATATTCATCATCAGAGTAGGTGCTCAACAGCTCAGTAATGGCTGGGGTTGTGAACTCTCGTTCATGGGCCTGCATCATGCTAAGAAAAATAATTTAGCTCTTCTTATATAACACGTTTTAATACAAGGGGTGAAAGCTGCCGCTGTTTGCATGTCCCATCATCACCATCATCATCAGTATTTACCTATGATGGAACAATTCAGGAGGTTTTCCAACCAACCTTTTCAGTTCCATTCTCTACTGGCTCGCTGGAGCCATCACACTCAACTGTGCTTTGTTCTAAAAGAAAACATTATACATTCAGGTGGGACAGAAATGTAAAATATTTGGCCTTAAAGTGCTGTAGGTGTACTATCCTTTCTCCTTGGCAATAACAACCTCAGCAAAATTTGTTTAAACAAAAATCCAGAGGGATCAGGCATTTCCACCCCCGCCCCCCCCCCCCACTTCTGCTTATGTTACACACAACACCACGCAACATCTTTAGGAACCATAGTGGTTAAAATAGAATCACAGCACTGTGATTGTGTAGTGGAAAAGGGCTCTAAGTTTTCTGGCCTTGCAGGGAGAGGTGGGGAAGCTTCATGTACTAGCAGATGTCTCCTAATCTCATATTATACTCTAGAAGCCTACAGGTCCTAGACCGGGTAGTCTACTCAAACAGGGAACCCTATCCCACTAGTGAAATTATTCCTCCAACATATGGAGCGTTGTGGGAACAGGTATCAAGGATGTGAGGAAGGGTCAGGCCGGGAACAACATGCATCAACACTCCCTCATCAGTGATTCTAACTATGGCAGAGGGAGGACTGTTGTTATAGGGGTTAGTTCTACTCAAAGTGAGAGCTGATGTCCCGCAGAAATTACAGGACAACAGGCACAACAGAATGGGAATATATGCTAAGATTCTTGAAGTATATGGGGAAAGCATTTGGATAATTAACTCCAAATTCAGGAGGAGTAATCAAGACAAGGTACTTTCAATTTAAAATGAAAGCAAGAGGAAAGAAACAGTATATCCAGAAACCAGCCTATTCTGTCAGTGAAACATTACAAACACAACTTATCTGTCCACCTGCTTCCTCAGCAAGAGGACTGGATGACTATCGGTTTCAAGACCAGACAACCATTGCTTGTTTCTATTTCCACAGATGCAGCTGGGAAATAAAATTTATCCAGAAGTCACTTGATTCAGATATTACCTTTCGGTGAACTTGGTGGGCATGATACTTTCTTTCCTCATCTGCTTCTCAAACTTCTTAATTTCTGTATATGTGTTCTAGAGAACAAGAAAGCATAGGTGAATGGCCCGCTTTTTGTTCAATATCACAGAACAAGAGTAAGCAACTACAGTGCGGCTGGGGGTAATTTTCTGTACCTGAGAACTTCCACAGGGCTGCACAGACTTCCAAAAATAGCCAGAAGACCCTCCCCCCCCTTTTTTTTAATTTCTCTTCCTTCATGTTACAAGCTGCAGGTACAGCTACTGGCCAGGTCAGCCAGGTGATTACAAGTTCCAATTCACACATTAGTGTGAGACCTGCTGATCCAGGTTTGTATGTGCAAGTGTGCACATGAGTGACATAAGAATGTGCAAAGACAGAATTCCACAAACTTTTCTAATAGTGAGCCATGTTTTCAGAATAACACACACAGTTTGTGAATCACCAAATCAGATGCAGCTCACCAGTCAAGTCTGAGAGATTCAGGGAGTCATACTCAAAAAAAAAAGAAAAAAGAAAAAAGTAATCTTCCCAAGTTCTAAGCTGTGATTCAGACCTTAGCTATCCATTGGAAGCTGCAATTGTCTGAATGTAGCAATGCATCTCTTGGCAACCAAAAATGTATTTTTTAAAAACATACACCTTCATGTGTTTTGAGAATTTTTTTAAAGTTGCAGAGCTAGAATGGAATGGTGGACAAAAACATGCAAAAGTGACATGGATGGGAAAAATCCTTTCTTGACAGAGAAGAAAGATTGCAGAGGGTATTAGCAGTGGGCTTAGTTTGCCCAAATAACTTTGGGATCAGAAAGGCAGACCTCCACTCAGTTCAACTAGACTGACTCTCCTTCTAGGCCACGCCAAACGGACTAAGTACATGTCCCCAATACTTGCACAAAATTGAGAAGCAGAAGACCACTGAAGTCAAAGGAAAGTTGAGGCAAACTGTGGGTCCGCAGATGTTCTTGTCCTACAACACCCAGAATCCCTCACCACTGACCACCTATTACTGGTCAAAAGCCCAACAACATCTGGTGACCCAAGGTCCACTGTTCTATAGCATTTTAGTGAAAGTGGGCCTAGATGCTGCAGTAACAGTGTACTGTCACTTAAAACAGGAGCTACAATATACACCATAGTACAGCATAGTAGAATTTCATTCATATGGTGTATGACATTATGTTGAAGATCTCCCAGTACTGTGGGACAGGCTAATGTTGTGGAAGCAAGGGAAATATTCAGAATAACAATGACTGGAGCTGCAATGCAATAGCAAAGGGGAAGGTCTACACACAGCTATCATTTTCAACCAAGGGCAAACTGGTGATCAGCTAAAAACTGGAAGATTCCCTTTATTTAAACTGAGAATGAGGAAGGGAGTGGGAGGAAAAAGGGAATGTGGTAGCGCTTTTATGAATAACTGGTTTTTATTTTAGCATGAGCTTTCCTGGATATAAACCGACTTCTTCAAATGCAGTATACAATAATGCATACTAAAATAAAAACCAGTTAGGCCTAAAGGTACTTGCTACATTCCTCCCCCTGCCATTCCTCCTTTTCATGCTGCAAGAGACTAACATGGTTACTTCTCTTAAAACTACTTTATTTAGGATTGGTAATCTCAACTGAAGAAATGAGAACCTCATCTCTTTATTATTATTGACAGGAAGAGAGAAAGAGAGATTAACTCCCTGCTTACAAAGACATCAGACTGAATAATCTGAAATCCAGTACATCAGTTACTACACGGTATCCAGAAGACAGCCTCTGCTCAGCGGTTACTCTTCAACAAGGGTGGGAATCATGCAGATGTTGTTGGGCTTGAACTCCCAGCTGGCCTAGTGAATATACTCAGTGGTAGCTAGAGATGGCAAGAATATTTTCTATTATCAGTTTCTCCATCAGAAAGTAGGGTTTCTGAATAACAAGGAAATGCTGTTGGGAAGAATAATACACCAATGACACTTTTCTGCAGTTTTCTCTATTTGCAGAGAAATACATGGTGTGTTTTTTTTTAATTGTGTGTAAAGTCCACATTTTCTATGTAGAAAATGTGTTTCCTGAACAGTAATGAGCGCTTTCTGCACTGGAAACATGTTTTTTTGCACAAAAAACCCTGTAAGTTTCCACAACACTTCAAGACACTACAACACTGGGAGAAAACTTCATAGAATTATTTGTTTTCTCGTGCTGTGGGAAGAAAGCTACAGTAATTATTTGACTCTGCGGGCAAGGATGCAATAATCGAGGATGTACATCCAAAGTGGTGAAGTATGCTGAGAGTTCAACAACTTCTGGAGGACCACACAATTACCATCTCTAATTACCATCTCTAATTATCATACTACTACAAGAATTCTATTCCTGTTTATGCAGATACAAACATGCTATTCAAATATTATGGTTACACCACAGATATAGGAGGAGTAATGCTACAAAAATATTTTTGTATCACAAAAAGGAGCTATCGCCTCTACTTAGGATATGGTGCCAGATTAATGAGCACACAGCACATTCCCCTGATTGGGATTTTTTTTTTAAAAAAAGCCATTATAAAACATCAGAACTCACCTCTGCTTCCCTCTTCTTCCTCAGCAATTTTTGTTCTTCAATTGCCTTGACAGTGTGCTGTGGCATTGGCTTTGGAATCTGGACAATGGCTGCATGAATCTTGGCCATTATTTCATTTTGCTTCTGTTTTTCTATAATTTTCTAAATATCCAATGAAAGGGAAATAAGCTATTTAAAACTGGCTACAAAAGAAATAATAGTTACTGCCAAAGCAATATTGTTTTAGAGTTTCTTTCCAAAAAACTTCACAATAATATTAGAAAACAAGGAGTATAAATTTTAGGGTGCCAAAAATGAGATTTTAGAATAGTAAGTAAGAAGAAAAAAATCATTTTAACAAAATAAATGCAGTTTATGTTTATAGACTGTCCTAAATGGTTTTGAATAGCTGTTACAGTTTCACATTGTCTGAAATGATTTAAAATTACTTTTTGTCATGGAAAAGGGTAATGCTCTGGCTAAATTTGTAAATGTCTGTGGATTGAATTTATTGGTATTTGATAAGGTATGTATAAAGGAGAAGATAGATCCAACTGTAAACTTTTGATATACAGAAGCGGGGTGGGGGGGAATAGAAGAATTATAACAATGATATACATATTTGTGTTTATATATGCTTTTATGTATTTTGAAAATAATAAAAAAAAAATTAAAAAGTACTTTTTGTCTATATACTGCCCCAAGATCTTATGGCAGAGAGTTCTATAAATATTGAAATAAAATAAGTAAGTGCTATTTGCACAGTCCCAAAAGTTTGGCACTATCAGTTCGTGTCACTTTTTGGAAACACCAGAGTCCCCCATGCTGGTTGGGTAGAAGTAACCCAAAAAGGAAACTGTACTATACTCTGTCAGCCTCTAGTGCCCCAGCAGGACCTGCCACTATGTTGGCACCTCTTGTTCAAGGCCCACTGTGTAGGACTGTAAGGCAAATGATCCAGGATGGGATTTTGTGTTTGCGGTATTGTCCATCTGAACACAATATTGCGGATTTGCTCCCAAAGGCCCTTCCAGTAGTAGACCATGAGAAGTTGGCAGGTGAACTGGGCCTTGCCACCAGAGTGTAAGGTGGAAGATGAATTGTACCCTTGAATGTATGTACTGTACGTATTATGTAACATGTATTGTATGACATGTATGGATTGTGAAAATGTCCTACACAGTGGCCTGACCATTTTGGAGGGGATTGTCAGGGATTCCAGGCAGGGAACCCTGGGAAAATGATCAGCCCACTGCAAAGATGTTGCATCATGCCCCAGCTGTGGGTAATTGCAAGGTTGCATAAGAAACTGGGGTCGTGTGCAGATGGTAGAGGGAGTGTGCAAACCTCTACCTGATTGGTTGTAGACATGTATATAACAAAGCAACGCCAGTATGTATTGGTCTGTTGACCAAACCTGGTGCCTGGCGCAAGCTTTTGTCCGTCTGTCCTATGTTTTGTATATAACGGAACTTTGCTGCAAGATAAAGTGCCTCCTATTTTGGAAGAAACTCCTCTGTGTGTGAGCATCCTTACTGGGGAAAAAGGGTGCTGCTGTTGGCTCGCTGAACTCTGGTTTTTCCGCAGCGTTTCCGTGGGGCTGAAACTCCTATCATCCCCAACAAGGACTGTGTGGATCTACCACTTCCCAAGAAGCCATTCCATGGTGGAGTGCTACCCCAAGGCCCTGTGGGAAATGTAAATGTGGCTCTAAAATGGCTGGCACAGGGAGCCAAGGAAAAACGTCAGCTCATTGGTGGATTAGAAACTGCCCTAGACTGTTTCACATAGACAGTGGCCTGAAAAAATAAATCAAGGGGACTGGAAGTGGTAGTTCTGTGCTGGCTGGGTCTGCATATGCAGAAGGGGTCTGGCCTGGATTCAGCCCTAAAGATTTTTGCCATCAGACAAACTTACATTTATCTGCTTTGCCATGAAACAACCAACCACAGATAAAAAAGAGTTAAGCCTTACAAATGCTTCAGAACTGTGACTCACATACATCGGAAAACTGTTATTTATATAAATGCCCTTTTCTGATTTCCTCACAGAAAATGTAGCTAAATTACATGGTGTGCCATAACAGGGCTCATTTTTTAGTCATGCTTTAGGCTAAAATCTATTCCAGGAAATTAAAAACCCCAGACACATTTCCACAGTAATAAGGAAAGAACCTCTTAAGCTCAAAACTACATGCTTTGATCGTTAATCTTCACTCAAATGATGGCACCCTAGATGAAATTGTTCTCAGCATGTATTTTGAGGGTATAATTAAAATAATATTTGCATGAGGGGAAATTGTGGTGATATGTGAAGTTTGATAAGTGGACCAAAAAGGGTATTTGACCAAACATAAAATACCCACTTCCAGGAAGTCTATATACAAAAGCACCTTTCCACGTTTACAGCTGTTGTGGAGGCTGTTGTTCATTTGGATATGCATTTGACACACAGCAGGATGAACATACTCATATAGAGTAAACAGTCATTCCATGCAACCAATTGCCTATGACTATAAGAGTTGATAATACAACAAATCAGACCACACTGGAATTCAGCATATGTATTTTTTAAAATGCCTACCAAGATGGCCCCAGACCACATTCCTTACCGTAACTCAAATGGAACCTTTCCATAGACATTACAACAACTATAGTTTACACTGCAGCCACAAGTCATAGTTACCCACAAATCTATTGGGATGCCATAACAAGAAAGCCCAGTTACTAGCACTATTCAGCAAGGATACCCACTGTCAAAAATCCACACATGTAATAATAGCATGATAAGACCAATGCCCTAGGGAGGAAAGCAGTAGGTTTGCCCCCCCCCTTTTTTTTAAGGTTTCCATAACATTTTGATGGAGGCCATGCAGTATCTCCATCAACAAATACTTTCTGGGCTAAAAATGTTTTGCATCTTTTGCAGAAGAAATGGACAGGAGTTCTGTTATATCTCATCTCAGAAGTTGGGGCAACTGTGGAAAAGTGCAATGTCTTGCAAGTGTTGCTCTTACTTCCTGAGGCAAAGGTAGCTGAACTAAGCCACTAACATCAATTGCTGCAAGAGTTCACATAAGGAGATGGTTTACAGACTCCTAAGGGTTCTAATAGCATATGCCAAAACTATAAACTAGTCTGGGCACAAACTTGCAATCATGGAAACCTATCAGGAGGTGAACAATAGCATTTAGCGCTGGGTGTAGCTTCTGAGACATCTTCAAGAGCAATCCTGCAATCAAAACAACAAGCTGAAGGATCAGATAAGTCAGATGAGATTCTTCTGCTTTAAGAATAGGTGAACATTTCACAAGAGATGTGAATGGTAAAAGTCTAGGTTGTCACTGTTAGCTGCTCATACAGGAACAAAATAAAACCCCCAAAAAGCCTAAAGTTCTTTAAAGTGCATTAGCTGAGAAGACAGATAGAAGACAGTGAAATCCATCCAGGGTATTGTGATCACTCTCCAACACCACTTTCAGAGAAGAAAGCGGCTAAGTTCCAAATCTAAGCAAAGTCAAACAATATTTTACAATTTCTTTCCATCTGTTTTGCTCCCAACTGATAGCATAATCTCATATACACTGACTGAGATGCAATTCCCACTAAGTTTAATAAAAGTACTCCTTACTAAGAATTTACAACTGTACCCTAAAAAATTTACTTTACAAAGTTCACAAGCTTAAATATAAAGCAATGAATAATCAACATTTTTACAGCCTCAGGACAGAATAGGAAATATATATTTATATATATATATATATATTTGTCACCTTTTCCATGTCTTCAATTTTTTTCCCTTCTTGGATTTTCTTTTCCTGTTCTAGCTTTGCAAATTGCATAGAAGCTATTTTATTTTCCAGCTTCTTGGCTTTGTTGTGAAAGGTGTCTGAAATCTGCTGGAGTGACAGGTCTGCCTGGCGTGGTACCAGGCTTTTGAGGCGCTGTAAAGAGAATACATTGCAAACTATGGGAAGAAAACTTGATTAGATATCACAGAGCTAGTTTAGAAAAAAAATTTTGGGGAATATAATTCTCAGAATCCTGCCGACAATAACGGGAAAATTCTGGGACCGGTAAGTAACTTTTCCAACTTCTAGGAAGAAATATAACTCAAATTGGGTCAGACTATCCATTAGCCCAATTCTGTTGACTGATTCCAGGCTCTTAGGCAGAGAGAGGACATAATCTGATACCTGCTCTTTTAACTAGAGATGAAAGGAAGTCTGGAGCCTTCTGCATTTAAAGCATAGGCTCCACAAGTAAAAAAATGTTCTCCTTCCATGCAATCAAAGGTAATGATGTTCATGCCTGAAATTTAAAAATCCAGATCATCTTGCTCTTGTGTCAGATAGCTCTCAGTTACAAGAAGATGTTTTGGATTTCAACACTAAATGAATAATTGGTTCCAAGGAATTCAGTCATATTATCAACCTAGATTTATAGTGAAATGTTCTGATTGCCTCCTCCTCAACAGTTAAAAAAATGTACCCAACATAAGGGCATGTACACATACACTCAAGGCTACGTGGCACAGACAGCTCCCTTATGGTTCCACTCAGCTCAGTATTGTTTCCACTGGTTGTCTGTAGTTCTCCAGAGCTTCAGATGGGAATTCTTTCCAAACCTAACTGGGGATGCCAGGGTTTGAACCAGAATCTTTTGTATGTACAGCTGAGCTATGGGTTTTCATTAAACATAATACAACCACAATAGTTACAAAATAGGCACTTCTGAATTTATTTTTTTACCCTAGAACAAACATGTAGCAAAATCTATTGTACAGATTTATTTCCCCTCCACAAGAGATGAAACAGTAGAGAAGGTACACTTTCTGCTGCCCCATTGTATTTTTGCCTAAAGAAGAATGTTCAGAATCTCCTTCATACAAGTTCAGTTGGGATCCACTGCTAAAATGGAAGCTCTTCCACATCTCAGACATATGTGCACAATAGCTCATCCATCTAGGATTATGTTCCATACCACTGGCTATGCTGGCTAGAACAGACAGAAGCTGCAAGCCAAAAACATCTGGCTGGACAAAGTTACCCACCTTGGCTTGGTAGGCACTCATCAATGTTAAGCTATTTAACAACTCACTCTTTAAGTTGTATTTATGATACTGACTTTGAGTCACTTTGAGAAGACTTTCACTATGAAAATCAGCATAAAGATAATGAAATAAAAAGTTGCCATTAATCCAGGATTCATCAGTTTGGTGAAGGCAAATGCCAGTTAAAATCCATACACAGCTTCACATGCACAGTGAAGCTCTTGTGCCAAAGTTAAAACCTTGATAACAGTTTTTTGCTTGTTGCCTTTCAGAAAACTTTGCAGATCCAGTTTAAAAAGCACAGACTTTTTGTTCAGGAGCTGCAAGTATTCTCAAACTACAGAATTAAAAAAAAAACCCCGAACAAATACAATAAAATTTTTAAAATACTACAATAGCAGCTAACCAAGAGGAGGAAAATCAAATATGTGTCTATACAAGTTCTCAGCTAGCTTTTGAAAAGTGGCAGACTGAAGAGCTTCCTCAGATAGATAGTTCCATTAGGAGGGGGAGCCCTCATGGGACAGATCTTTCTAGTCCGCCTGTTCCTGAAAATGAAAGAAAACGGTCTTGGAAATCCAGAGAAGATTCTCCCTTTTTGGTTTCAATACTGATGGAGGAACAAAGTGTTACCCTGTTTTCTGGGGGTCCCAGGAGGGACACCAAATTGCTATCAAAATTATACAAGTTGGGGAAATTAGTTCAGAGCACAAGTTGGCAAAACAAAAGGCAGGGTAACTTAGCGGAATCTTGTAACCCAGTGTCTACGGGGTCAGGCCAAGTCAAGAAGCAGATCAGTTGGAAAATAATGAATGATCTTTATTAAATACAGGCACACAATGTAAGCAACACAAGCACACAGATAACTAAGGAAAATAAAGGTGTGGGTAAGATAGCGGGATTTTCAGAGGGGTAGTTGGTTCGGGTGATACGAAACCCGTCCTGAAGTCCGGAAGAAAATGGAGAGCGAAGCTGGGGTTCAATGTATCTCAGCACGTGGAGCTGAGGGGAAGCTCGCCAAGCAAAGCGGCAGCAAGGTGGTCTGGAACTCAGGAGTGATCTGATGGGGTGCTCAAAGTCAGGGGTTTTTATAAGGAGAATTGTGACTCCAGGCTAGGTCGGACTTTGGGAAAACAATAGATTTGGGGTTGGAGACAAAGCCTCCAAAAGGTCAGAATTTGAATGATTGAATTAGAGCCGAATTTATCAATAGAGTAGCCGGTATGCAAACACGGAGTTTTTGAGCGTTGTATAGTCAGATCATCAAGCTGCCAGTGCTAGGGAGAGGATCTTTCGAGAGTTGCTTGCATACCTAATGGAGGTACTTGCCTTGAGGTCTCCTAAAGCGGTGAGTCGGCTGTTTCTGGCCTGCCTGTATTGCCTAGGAATATTACGGCGATTATCGGCCGAGCCTGCATGCGTGCTTGTCCGTGGGCCTCGCAAGCACGCGGAAGGGATATGTGAAGCCGAATTAGTGATATCAAATGATATCTTTTATATCCCCAAAGCTCGGGCTAGCCAGGGTAGTAACAAAAGTTAAGGTTCCTTAATGGATAATGTCATCAGAGGCCTCCAGGAACTGAAGGCAACTCAGCATATATTTTATATTGTGGTGTAAAAGTTTTGTTTGTTTGGTTGGTTGGGGTTTTTGTTTTTTCGCAAAGGGACCCTATTCCACTTTGGGGGTTCTGGGGACTGATTTCCAAAAACAGGTAAAAGCAAAGCAAAAGGAGCAGAACCAACTGTAGTCTTACCACTTTGGATATTGTCACTTCAAAAAGCAGCTCAATTTTATACATGCCTACGCAGGAATAATTCACAGTACAGGACCTTCTCTAGCTATAACACACTGCAAAGTCCCAGGCAACAGCTTCCGAAATTTTAAATAGCCCCTTAGCTTCAAATCACTGATAACAGCAGATAAAGTCTTGCCTTATTAGTGAGTTACTTTGAGAAAACATACCATATGAACATACTCCTTGGAAGAGGAAAGAAGAAACATTAAATATACATGTGGTTTATACGTTATCTCTTGATTCCCTCCTCCACCTACCCTCCAAAGCAGTATGTGCACATCCTATGTTTTCCCAAAGTAGTTCCAAAGGAAGAACAGCATCTTTATAGAAACAAGCTCACCTCTCGATATATCTCAGTTCCCACACCCTTGAGCTTTGCATGAGCTGAGGGTCTCATTGCATCCATGGCAACTCCAGTAAGTCCTGTTTTTTTCTTTTTCTCCAGAGCCACATACAACTGATATATGAGTTTGGTGGCAGCTCCATGCTGCTCTGTCATGATGTTTCGGGCTACATTTTGATGAAATTGCACTCCCAAAAGTTGAAGGGTAGGTTCCATCCGAGAGAAATTATTAAGCTTTGCGCTGGCAAGCCTGTAAACGTATACCACAGAATAAATAGGTCATTACATAAGGTTCTTTGTACTTCAAGCCTTCCCTAAAACTCACAACCATCCATAACCAAAGGTTAAATTCAGACTAAGTTACTCGAGCTTTAACCCTCTGAAATTAGTGAGACTTATGTTTGTGGTGTCTTACTTTCTCCAAAGAGTTCAATGGAAGCTAAGCCTGAGTAACATAATCCTGGATATAACTGAGTGTTTGGAAATCTAAGACCACCACTACCTTTCCTCACCCTTCAGCATGACCAGGAAGAGAAATTCAGTTAACTACTAATCTTACTTTCCATTGAAGTTACATTGTTGTATCATCTGGACTGGGGAATTACTTATTGTCAAAACACAGAGAAAGAGTAGCAGCTGCTTCTCACCCTCTCTCATTTGATGATGTTACAAATTAATCCTCAAGGGAGAGGACATCTGCAACAGTGACCACCAGGAGGAGGAGATCACTTGAGGGAATCTTATTTAGGAGATCCATCTGAAGGTACTGAATATATTAGCTGTGGCACACTGTGCATAATCATAGAACTGAAGGTTTTGAAGACAATCCAAGGGCCACTCAATTCAGCCGCCTGACACTGCAGGAACCTACAGCTAAAGCGTTTCTGAGAAGCAGACATTTAATTTCACAACCTGTCTTTTGAGACAGTCAAACAGCTCTTACCATCATGAAGTTCTTACTACGAGGAAGCTAAAACTTGCATATATGAAATTTGATCCCATTAGTTGGGGTTCCACCCTCTAAAGCAGCAGAAAATGAGTTTCCTTCTCTCTTTCACATTACAGCTCTTCAGACATTTAAAGATTGCCATTGTATCATCTCTCAGTCTTCTCTTCTTGAAACTAAGCACATCTAATTCCCTTAATTGTTCCTCATAGAGCTTGGTCTCTAAACCCTTCATCATCTTTGTGGCCCTCCTCTGAACATGTTTCACCTTCTCAATACCTTTCTTAAACTTTGGTGCCCAGAACAGTATTATACATGAGATGTGACTAAAGCAGAAAAGATTGGTGCTATTACTTCTTTTAATGTGGTCACCATAGTTTTATTGATTCAGCCTAGAACTCCATTAGCTTTTCTTGCCAACACACGACACTGTTGCCTCATTCAGTTTCTGGTCTATTAAGAACCCTAGATCCTTTCTACACATGCCACTGTCAAGCCAGAGATCTTCCATCTCACATTTCCGCATCCAATTTTTCCTGACTTTACCTTTCTCACAGTTGAATTTAATTTGGTTTAGTTTGGCCCAACTCTCCAATACCATGAACATCATTAAAGCTGTGCTAAAGGTACTAACCTGCTTTGTGAAAACTGATCAAAGTCATCTTGAAGTTCAAACTTGTTTAGAAGTTCTCCAATGAGGTAACCAGAAGAAAACTCTCTAGAGAAAGACTCCTTATCTGATTTAATTTTGGAGAGAAGAAGGAATGGTTTTTAAAATACACTGCAACAAAACTCTAGGTCACTGTATTTTCTACACATTTTATCTCTATTTGCTCAAATATAATAAGAACTGATTGATAGGTAGCAAAGGTATGGGAGCAGCTTTCCTGTAGCTTCTTCTTGTATTTCAGCAATAATATCTAGATAGATGTTTATCACTTAGATTAGATGGAGCCACGTCACTCAATTATTCACTTTAAATACACCCCAGGTTTCCCCCAGAACTGAGAATCAAAGTGGCTTGCAAATTAACACAGACACCATATGGATAAAACATATAGAACACTATTATTAAAATGTAGTTAACTGTTTAAAATATTATCTGTAGTTTAAGAGAGTACCAAAAATGAGAAAAGACTTTTCTAATCTAACAAACTCTTTTTTTTTCTCAGTCCCTGAAAGCCTGTCAAAACAGAAACATCTTTAATGACCAATGGAAGAACAGCAGGAAGGGGACAATTCTAGCCTCCCTGGGAAAGGAATTCCAGAGCCCTGGAGCAGCCAACAAGAAGACTGTCTCTTAGAATCATAGAATTGGAAGAGACCACAAAGGCAACCAGTCCAATCCTCTGCAGACACACTTGTGAGGGTGGTGGAACAGAGAGAAGGGTTTGTCCCTAAGATGTTTTCTAAATCAAGTCTATTATGTATGATAATCAAGAACAATCTGCTAACTCACACTGTAGCACAACAGGATCTTAATGAACCACCTCCTTCAAATCTAGTTAGGTATCATAAAATATAAACCAGTTATCAAACTGTGAAAGGCTACTGTACTTCTCATGGTAGATTACAACTTGTTCCCAACTTCAATTCTCAGAAGCCTCATCTAGCATGGCCAATGGTGAGGGATTATGAGAGCTGTAATCCAACAACACTTGGGCCCCATTAGGTTGGGAATCACTGCTTTACATGTTGCTGAAATAGCATGAGAAGGGCCTACAAAGAATCAACTTCCACCCTTCTGCATTGTTGTATGAACTGGCCCTAAATGAACACAAAAGAATGATAAAAAGATCTGCTGTTATTATTACAGTAATAGAATCCCATTTCTCTATAAAATTATACTCAAGATGCTTCGACATCGGCAAAACTACAAACAAAATAACATTATTAAAGTAACAGTCAAAACATTTAAAAGAAACAATATTGAACCAGAACATATTGGACTAAATTATTATACTCTCCACTTTTCAAGATGTCACAGGCTTCTTCTGAAAAGGGGTAAGTCAGTGAGGCTGCAGTCTACTAAAGTTTATGAAAAATAGTGTTTCACAGTATTTAAGGTACCACAAGACTTTGCTAATTTTGCAGTGATATGTGACAAAAGAAATCCTTGAATTAAGATGAAGGATAAAGAGTTTATAACTGCATCTCCTACAACCCAAAGAGAATTGGAAATCTAGTAATTCGATTCAAATTAGGAATATTTCTGTTCTCCAGGTGAATGTTTTTCTCTGTAGGGAAGGCATTTGTAGTTGAAACAAAAGGAATTACAGGATAAACATGTACCTATGAGAACCGCCTGACCTCCAGAGTCCTTATTAATTGAGGAAACTAAACCACTTTGTGTCCCTTGAATCTGTGCCTGAGTCCTGGGTGACGAAAATCCTCCCTCCTTTCTTCCCCCCATGGTAATTTCAGAGATATGAAATGACTGTTGTGCAACACAGAACAAACACTGTATACCACAGAGATTTGTGTGGAGATGTGCATACGCAGATCTGCCTCCTTGGGGCATTAAGACAGGCCTCATCAAATTGGGAACTGCTTCAACAAATGCAGTTCACAAGGTATTTCCAGGACTGCAAAACAGATAAGTAAATAATGGGAGTTGTGTCATTCAACACCTAGCAGCTGTAAACAAATATATAAGCTTGCATCAAGCAGCAATATTTGGAATATTGCCCTAATTCAAGGTTTGGAGACCATCATCTATTAAGACACATCTTTATTGTGCAATGCTGAATCAAATATGCATAAATTTGTACATAAATAAATGATACCACTAAAGAGTGGGAACTACACATTACCATTTTTGTAAACAGTACTATCCAGGCATATCCTTATACACAAACAAAGAGAAGCTCATGTCTACCACCCACAATCTTTGACCAAAATAATCAACGATCTTTTCAAATGTTCTGCTCAACTAATCAAGATAAACGGGAGACAGCTTTTAATCAGGTTGACTAAAGGCTGCAGACCTTTCGTAAATAAATCAAATTCCTTGGGGGTCAGGCTAGAAAATATGTCTTTATACCTTGACATGTTCCAAGAAAAAAAAATATGCAGCACCTTCTGTTTCACCTTTTCACACTTGTCATTAAGCAACACTTTTAGGAAAGGAGAGTGAGCAAAGTGAGGCGACTGGACACTGATGTAGTCAAAGCAGCTGCATCCTACTTCAGAGGTTGGGCTATATCTCAGGGCTAGAACACATGAAGCAGATGCCAGGTCCTATCCCTAGCATCTTTATGTCAGGATAGAAAAGAATTCTGGCGTTGGGCTGAGTGGGCTGGATGGACCGATGCTGTAACATAACACGAGGCAACATCCAATGTCTTCTTAACAGTACGATCTGCCACCAAGGTGGACTGAAACTTCCACAATCCTTCATCACTTGACTATACTGGCTGGTGGGGGAGGTAGCTGTAGTTCAAAAACATCTGAAAGGCCATGAATTATCCATCCCTGGCCTACAAGTGAATACTTGGCAATCCTGCAAACACATATGCTTGTAAATATCTCCAACTTCTATCCAAATTTTTCAAGCTGCACCTTATTGCCTTTGAAAACTCCCCAATTCTCACTATATGAACTTAAAACATTTACTTGCATCTGTGCCTAACAGCTGCTAGAAATAACACTGCAGGTACCAGGTGACTATGAATTCTCAAATGAGAATGTCAGTGCCAGATGGCCTTGAATCCAAGACCTTAGTCCACAAGAACTCCAGTCTACTTTGCCACTTAGAAACACAGGTGACAGGAGCTGTATTCATGAAGATTTCTCAGGTGTAGGAAACATGATGTGGATCACCATTTTCTAGATTTATCTGACCCCATTTCCCAAACAGATTCCTTGTATGTTTTAACTCTCGCTGTCTTCCTCTCCACTATCTC
Organism: Cyclura pinguis; assembly: GCA_030412105.1. Classification (NCBI taxonomy): domain Eukaryota; kingdom Metazoa; phylum Chordata; class Lepidosauria; order Squamata; family Iguanidae; genus Cyclura; species Cyclura pinguis. The sequence goes on from CM059600.1 coordinate 331,782,744, forward strand.
GTCCTTTTTTAATTTTCACAGTTGCAATTCTAGTTCCCATTTTTTTCTGGACAGATCCCTATCTCAATCATAGGAAGTTGCCAGGTCACTGTCTGCCAGTCTAGACCAGTATTACCTATTCTGGGTCTCAACCAAGGAGAGGTTTCTCACCACTTACTCTTTGATAATTAACTGGAGATGCAAGGGGGATTAAACCTGGGAATTTTCTGTATCTAAAGTGAGTGACTCTACCCTCTATTCCACTGACACTGAAATTAACCCTCTTTAAATTTAGTCCAGGGACCCGATCTCTCCACTCTGATAAGTCTTCCATTCGAATGTTGCTTGTTAAATCCCTGCTGAGGCCGGATGTCAATCTTGTCTATGGCTTGGAACAGCAGAAGCAGTAGCTATAAGTGACAACTCGGGAAAGTGGTACAGAGCACAACACAGAAGAGGGAAAGTCCACACTTCCTTGGACCTCCGCCCATCATTGATCATTGACCATGCTAGCTGGGACTACTGGGAATTGGACTCCAACAAGATCTGGAAGGATACGGGTTTGCCACCATTGCCAAAAGATAATATTTTAATGATTCTCAAATGTCAGCTTTCCAGTGGTCTTGGACTTAACTCCCAGAAGTTTGAGGCAGCATTGCCATTGCTCAGGAGTTTTGGGAGCTGAAGTCCAAAAGAGTGCCAAAGCCTGGGGTTTGAAACAACAACAAAAATTGTTGTTTAATGCTGTAAACAAAGAAGCACATTCCCTAAAGGCCCAAACACACCTTGTTTACAGTTTTTAAAAACCTGGTAATTTTTAGCTCTTTTTTCTGCTGTTGCCATTCCAACAAAATTCAGCAGTACAGGAGGAGAGGCTGCAAAAACTGGTAGCAGGTATGTGTAACCCATCAGCAATTTATTGTCTGCCTCTGTTAAAGAGACTCAGCAGTCTGGGAAAAAGCATACTCATGTTATTTGTACTTCCAAATGTTGCAGCTGTTACTTTGAAAAGTATCTCCTAGTCTGGGGTTAGCAACGTGATGCCCTCTAGGTCATCCTGGATGACTCCTCACCATTGGGAATGTTTGCTAAAGGAGTTGTAGGCCAAAAAGACTCCTGGAGGACCATAGTTGCCCACCCTGCCTAACTCTCTTGGCAAAAACACTCAATTCTCACAGAGTTTCCTTATTTAACATTCTTTTCTTCAGGCAGCTAAGACAAAACACACAAATGAGTCATGTGAGCTCAGAATCAAGATTGCAGAAAATTAAATTTACAATTAATTCAATCTTCAAACTAGAGCATGTGCCCATCCTCTCCTTGGAGGAGAATAATGGCCATTTTTCAAGATGAAGGCAAATATGAAATACTACATATTTCTTACCAAAAGAAGCAGCTGAAAGACAGATGGTACTGACAGTAGGGTAAGATGTAAACTGATGGATACATTGGGCAAGTATACAGAAAGTATAATTTCAAGAAATAGCTCCCTCAATTATTATTCAGAATGTCACCTTCAACCCTTAATCTAGCCATGAATATGTGAGTTTCAAATACAAGCATACCTCAGTTAACAAAATCTCTCAAAGATTTACAAGGCCCTTTTATGCACACCCAGCCCCACTTGTCCTCTGTCTAGCTAGAAGTAATTTAGTAGCACCAGCACGGGGAAGGTAAGTTAGGGTAGAGAGAAATAGAGTTTCAGTGCTGGGTTACAGCAGTGTGCCTGTAGTAAAAAAATGCAATAAATTTTAAGTTGGGAAAGAATGGGATTCTCCACAAGCCAATTCTACTGCAGCAGTGTGTGCGTGCCTACCATATGAAAGGTTAACAGCACCTGCCTGTATAATACCTTACTGAGCGTGCTTGAACAGCAAAACGGAGAGAAAAAGGAGAAAGCAGATATGCCTGTCTTTCTAGATACACTCAGCATAGTAAAAAAAGCATAGATCAATAAATCTGACCATCAAAATAGAAATCATAAGAATAGTGGAGGCTGGTGAAAGAAAAAATTACACAATACAATTGTAATCAGGGGTAGTTTTATATTTTTATTGTTCCTTCCTCTCCTCTGTGCTTGCATGCCTGTTTAATTTGTATGCCTTTGGCAGGACCCACTGTTTTTGGCTGTTTTACTTGTAAAGCACCATGTACATCAGGGTTTTCCAAATAGTGTGCCGTGACAGATTAGGGTGTCATCTGAAGTGTGTAGGTGTGTTGCCTGCAATCTTGGAAATGTATGTTATTATTTATAAATCATATACATTTAAAAAGATAAAGGAAAGGTTTTCATAAGATATGCTGTGTCTCCATAAATTTCATTATTACAATTTATATATGTGTCCATATCTCTTCTAAGGGGTTAGTTTAACTTCTGGTTTGCTAGTAAAACTGAATTGCCATGTTGCAAAATGATGCATGTCTTCAGAAGTGTCACCAACATGAAAAGTCTGGAAAGCTCCTTTGTTGGTACCACATTTTCTGTTAAAAAAGTAATGCCCAGGAATACATCTACTTTGTTAACTGAGGTATACCTCTAGTCATGACGGTGTGGAAAAAATCAATTGCTCCAGCATTCACGCAACTGAATCTAAGAACACAAGTGACCCAGACAAAAGGCACAGAATTCCTCCCAAGCATTTTTCAACATCAGATGACTGACTTTAATATTGGCTTCTTTCCTCCACTCCCTCAACTCTACTGAAACATTTAATCAATACTCTGACATAATACTCATTGTAAGTAAGAAAATCCTCATTGCTTGGAGAAATGTTACTTACTTCAAGACTTTCCAAACGGTGTGCCACAACACGTTAGTGTGTTGCCTGATGTGTGTCGCCTACAATCTTGGAAATGCATGCCATTATTTATAAATCATATATTTTTTAAAATATATAAATATTAATAATATTAATAAATATTAAAATAAAATATATTAAAATATAAAATTTTCATGAGATGTACTGTGTCTGTATTTTATTACTACAATGTGTCTGTATCTCTTATAAGGGGTTAGTTTAACCTCCGGTTTGCTAGTAAAACTGAATAACTGTGTCGCGAAACGATGCATGTCTAAAAAATGTGTCACCAACATGAAAAGTCTGGAAAGCTCTGCCTTACTTCACAGCTCATCCTGGAAGAAGAACAGCTAGCTTACTGGCACCTGTTTTTCTACAGCAATCTAAGGAGAAAGATGCCCCTGAGCATATACAAACTTCCATTCCACTTTGAAACGAAGGTAACCATGCTGTTCCATGAGTAAAAATAACATCCAGAGTTTTTTAACGGGCAAGTTTGTGGCATTTCAGTTGATCCTAATAGAAATAATGCCTAACTGTGACTTTCTCAAAATTCCACTTCGGAAACAACAGAGACCTGCAGCACCTTAAAAAGAGGAACACTCTGGCCATTTCTACACTAGCCTGTTACAGCGCTATGATTTATGAATCCACTTATAGCGCTATGATTCCACTTTCAACATCCTTTGGAATCCTTTAGGGAGCGGCCAAATGAGATTCCATAAGATGTTGACAGTGGAATCATAGCGCTATAACAGGTTAGTGCGGAAATGGCCTTTAAGTCTTCAAGGTACCACAAGACTATTTGTTGTTTCCGCTGAAGCTAACGCGTTGCCGCTTTCGAAATTCGCCTGGAAATATCCTTTTTCACCAAAGTAATGACATGAAATACCTCTGATGCGGTACAAGAGTTACTTATTTGCAAGGTAAAAGACACCCTACTGCTAGAACACACGCTGATTTCTCTTCCACCGGGACAGCGGCGGCTACACGCGGGCTTCCGCGGCGAGGCCCCCGCCGGCCAAGCCCGGACTCACCGACGGTCCGCGAGAGCTTCACTTCTCGGTTCAGCCAATCGCACAGAATGTCAGTCATGGCCGCGAGCGGCCCGGGCGCGTCGCCCCCTTCCTCACTCGGCTCGAGACCGGCTCGAGCGGCGCTCCGCGTCCCGTCACCATAACTACCGAGCCGCTCGCGCAGGCGCAGACTCCGAAAGCAGAGCCCGGCAGCTCACGCGACCGACCTGTGCGCGTGCGTAGTCGAGCTCTATGCTCTCGAGCCGGCTGAGCAGCGACGTTTTTTGAGAGCCCTGGGGGACATTTTCCTGTAGAAGAGCGGGGGAATGAGTTTTGTGAGTGAGCGCATGCGCAATTGAGAGAGGTGGGTGCTCCAAATCAAAGCGAGAGAGGTTGTTAGGATGAGCTGAACGCAGGAATGAATTGATTTATTGAACTAGGGCCATTTCTGCATTACACTGTTGTAGTGTTGTTATTCCACTTTCAACGTCCTATGGAATCCTGGCGTTTGTAGTTTAGAGAGGGGCATTTAGAATTCTTAGTCAGAGAGCTCTTTGGCTTCAGTAAACTACAAACCCCAGAATTCCACAAGATGCTGAAAGTGGAATAATAGCATGAGATCATTGTAGGGTGGAAATAACCTAGGTTTCAGCCCAGGAACATGAGGAGCCTTCTGACTCCTGAAGAATATTCTTTATCCTCATCTCCTCAAAACATGGATGGGTTAATGCTGGTTAATACTTGGATGGGAGACCAACAAATACTATAAGCTATATTTCAAAGGAAGGAACTGGCAGAGCCACTTCTGACTACTCCTTATCTGAGAAAAGCCTGAAATTCATGGAGTCACCATAAGTTAGGTGACTTGAAGGCATATGTGCCCACAAACATAATGTTACGGTTCCCATTTTTTTCTGGAAGAATTGTAATGCTTTTAAAAGTTATTAGACAGGTAAAAATAGTTCCCAATAGTAGCAAAAACTGTAACTACTGAGTGTCCTATTATAGCACATGCTATTATGCATATATTGAAGAAGGCTTATCTATTATCTCCGACTGAGGCCATTTCTGCACTAGACTGATATAGTGCTATTATTCCACTTTCAACATCCTATAGAATCCTGGGGTTTGCAGTTTAGGGAGGGGCCTTTGAGGCCCTTTCCTAAACTGCAAACCCCAGGATTCCATAGGATGTTGCAAATGGAATAATAGCGCTATATCAGTCTAGTGCAGAAATACCATAAGTCTTTGAACCATATGCATTTTTGTACAGTTCAATCCTGCAAGCATTTTTGAATGTATATAAACCACCTTCTCTTCTGAGTCAGAAACGTTATGTACGTACTATGGATTTATACCATATCCTCCAACATTTTGCAGATGAAAACCCGGACGCATAGCCAAGTAACATCCCAGTGTCACGCCCTGGTCCCAGGACCCATATGCAAACACAGACAAGATCTGGCCTAACAGCCAAAGCACATAGACGTGAACAGGATACTACTTATTATAGCCAAGCATAAACAAGAAAGGAAAAGACCACAAGGCTCAGAGCACTTATATAGGGAAGTCTCATTAATCAGGCAAACAGCTGGGGGAGGCTGCTGGCCAATAAATACCAGAGGTGGGGGGGGGGGATCTGTTGCAGACAACTGCTAAATCTGGTGGAGGTGGTATGGGCTTCTTTTGATCCTTTACTTGTGTTCCTGAAAAACCCTGACTGTTGGTTTGTGTGCTGGCTATGCTGCTGCATAGTCCCTTGAACGGATGCTCTGAATTTACTCCTGACCTGGGCTACTGAAACAAGAACAGTAATTGACTAATAAGTTTCTATAAACCTTGATTGAGGGTGCTATTATAGACTCTGTTTAAGGACTGTGGTTGGCTTTCCAAATATGATAACAAACCTTAATGGCAAAGAACAGACGAACTAGGACACGTTGCTGCAGTTTGCTTTTGCCTGAGCCTACAGGAAAGGACAGGATTCTGCCCTGCCTTTTCTCTCTCCCATGTTGAGTATAAACTGCTTTTGCATTTTAAACTCACTTTGCAAGACAGAGGGGGAAAGTAGGGGAAGAGGAGAGGAATTGGGACACTTTAAAAGCAGCTGAAAAAGTGAGACAACAGGATTAATCAGTACTGTCCCTCCCAAATGGAAATAGTTGGAGAATGTGTTATACATTATGCATTTATACAGTGAATTCTATGCTGTCCTTTCAGATAACTGTGATTTTAGATTATTAAAAAACCATTCTGAATAGTCTACAGACTGTTTGTTGGGCAATTAAGGATTGTTTGCCAATTTGTTATTATTTGAGGGTGGATTTGGAAGTTGGATTTTTGTTTGTTTGTCTCTGCTTATGGTGACTATGAATTTAAAACAGGTTATGGAACAGGTGAAAAACTGGGTTTTCACAAAGATGTGAAACTTCCACAACTTATCTCTTTTTTTTTTCTTTGTCTCTTGAGTTTTTGTTTTTTCCCCCTGATAGTTACAAAGTTATGTGATAGATGCTGCTGCTGTGATTGAGGAGCAACTGATTCTGCAGGGGGCCAAACCAGTGACTGAGCAAGTCAACCTGCAAACATCCCCTGCACTGGAAGGTCAAACAGAGACTGAGTTGCCCCAGCCAGCTCATGATGGAGAGGGAACCAGCAGTGATGCAGAGGAGTTGTAGCCAGCTGTGCCCATCAGCTCTCAATCACGCAGAAGGCTGAGACAGGCTGCTCAGAGGGAGGCTGCTTGGACTAGGCTGAGGAAACAACAATGAGCAGCACCTGCTCACAGGGGCTATTTAAGTCTGCCGGTGTGGCTGCTCCTTGCTTGCAGCAAATTATTAGCAAGCCCTCACAACCTTTGTGTCTCCTGCTCCCTGAAACCCTCTGGACGGATCTCTGCCTCCTGAACCTTTGGACTGGACCTTGACCTGGCTTGGCTTGTATTTTACTGGTGTTCGGTATATTCAGACTCCCCAAGTGTTCCTGACCTCTCTTCTCCCTTGCTGGCTGCAGCCTGGCAGGGAGAAATTCCTGACAGGTCAGCTAATCAAGGGGATGTTGCAGATCTGGTGGATCTTAATTTCAGCAAACCTCCTTGGAATGTGCCCCTGCGATTTTCTTGTGTGCCTTTAAGTTACCTCTTGACTTAGTGTGACTCCATGAATTTAATGGGTGGTTTTTGGGAAGGAAGGTGGTTTGCAGCTGCCTTCCTTTGAAGTATAGCCTTTCAGCATCTGATATTGCTTGATCATTCCCTCAGCCAAGTACTAACCAGGCCTGAACTTGCGTAGCTTCCAAAATCACTGATTAAAATATGGGCTCAACAGTTCTGCTCTAAAGAAGATTTGTAGCTGGTTGACAGACAATATGCAAAAGAGTACTCATCAATGATTCCTTGTCATCCTGCAGAAAAGTGACAAAGTGTCTTGTCCTTGACACTAAAATGGGAGGTCGCCATCCTCAGAATACAAAACCAAGATAATCTTTAACAGGTTTGAGAACTGGATCAGCTCAGACAAAATGAATTTCAAGAAAGATAAATGTGAAATTCTACATTTAGGCAGGAAAAGTCAGGTATACAAATATAGGTTGGATAATACCTGTTTTGGAAAGCCAGCATGCATAGTGATTTGAGCATTGGGCTATGACTCAGAGACCAGGATTCAGTTCTCTACTTGGCCAAGGAAACCCCCTGCATGACCTTGAGCACATCACACACTCTCAGTCCTCAGAAAACCCCATTATAAGTTTGCCTCAGGCTTGCCATAAGTCAGAAATAATTTGAAGGCACACAAGAACAACAATACATGAAAAGGATCTAGTAGTCTTAGTAGACCACAAGCTAAACATGAGACAATGGTTTGAGTTCTGTTGGTTAATGCCAACAAAAGTTGGCACATTGAATCAAATGTCAAATGATAAAATCCAAACTTATAAAGTCCACTGGTTTGGTGGGTCTGCTGTTGTTTGAACTAAGAGTAGGCCAACATTGTAATATGGCAGCAAAAAAAAGCTAATGCAAACTGTAGGCTGGAATAGCACCAATATAGTAGCCAGATCAATAAAAGTACTAGTATTGCTCTATTCTGCTTTTGTCAGATCCATAAGCAATACTACTATTAATGTTCATTTATAATGCCCTTTCCACCAAAGGGCAGTATATATACAGTCAGGGGCAAAGGCAATAAAACATAATACTATAAATATATATAAAACCCCCAACAACCTGCCAGCCATCAGCAACCTCAGGCATAAGTCATCAGCTTAATGTGGTGAGTCAACCCCTTACAAAAATGGGTGAGGTTCTCCTCCAACCGGAGATCCAAAGGAAGAGCATTCCACAGATGGCAAGGCCAGATTTTGAAAGGCTCACAGCCTTGACAGAGTAGTCTGTGTCAGTGGAACAGACAATAATCCTTTGCCTATAGATTTGAAATTCCTGAGTGGTGCATAGCATGCTAGTTGAGCTGCCAGATACTAGGGGAGATTAGAGTGCAGTCCTCTAAATACAAGAAGCAAAAGTTGAAATGAGCCCTGGCCTGAAGTGGTACTTAACGGAAAGATGGGGGGAGTGTTGGAAGAAACATGCATGATGATGTTGTTGTGTACCTTCAAGTCATTTCCAACTTGTGATGACCCTAAGGAGAACCTATCACAGGGTTTTCTGGGGCTGAGTGTGTGAGAACCACCCAGTATCCTGGATGGCACTGTTCTGAATTAAAGCCAGAGACAGAAGAGAGCAGGAAGGCAGACTCGCCAGTAGGCTGTTACAATAATCCAGACATGATATAACCAAAGTCTGGGCAAGCAGATTGGCAGTCTTGATGGTCAAGATGTTCAAAAGATGCAAATTATATGCCTTTGCTGTTGCCCCATCAAATAAGGACAAATGGTCGCCCAGCAGGATTCCAAAGATCTTGGCAACTGAAACAGGAACCACTGTACAACCCTATACTGTACTGCATACAGTTTCTGGACAACACAGTTTAAAAAATATGGAGGTGAACTGGAATATTTCCAGATGGGGGCCACCAATATGGCAGAAGGTCTGGAAACCAAACCACGAGGAATGTGTGCAGGAATTTGTTATGTTTAGCTTGATGAAGAAAAAAAAATGACAGGTGGTAGTCCTCATCAGCTCTATGAACGGCTGTCATGTGAAGGGGAAGCAAGTGTGTTCTCTGCTGCTCAGGATACCACAATCCAAACCAATTCAAATTACAAGAAAAGAGATTTAGCATTAGGAGGAACTTCCTGATTGTGAGTGCTGTTCAAAAGTGGAATAGAATATCTCAGAAAGTGGTAGAGGTTTTTAAACAAGTTGTGTCACTAACTCTCAGGGATGCTTTAGCTGTGGGGGTTCTACATTGGTAGTGGGCTAGACTAGATGAGCTTTGGAGTACCTTCCGACATTACAGTGGATTTACAAGCTTCTGACCCACTTGTCATTGTTGAGTGCCTTCAAATTGTTTCTGAGTTATGGCAACCCTAAGATGAACCAATCACGGGGTTTTCTGGGGCTGAGAGTGTGTTGGGTGTTTAAGGTCACCTAGCGGGTTTCCATGGCAAAGCGGAGAATCAAACCCTGGTCTCAAGGATCCATAGTCCAATGCTCAAACCACTACACCACACTGGTTCTTCTGATCCACTTACTTAGCTGTGTTTGTAGCTTGGGGTGCTTAACAGCTACCTTATTACCAAAATGTTTGTTGTCACTATAATTGTCAGTGCTGAGCTATATCTCCGTGCTCAAGAACATAAAAGGTTCAATCGGAATAAACTTAGGCCATTTCTGTGCTACACTGTTATAGTGCTATTATTCCACTTTCAACATCCTATAGAATCCTGGGGTTTGCAGTTTAGGGAGGGGCATTTGGAATTCATAGACAGAGAGCTCTTTGGCCTCAGTAAACTACAGACCACAGAACTCCACAAGATGTTGAAAGTGGAACTGTAGCACTATAACAGTGTAGAGTGGAAATGGCCTAATTTTAATTATCAGGGGTGGTGGGATCACAGCCTTACTTGAGAGAAACAGGGCAGGCCTTGTGGAACTGTTACCTCTGCCACATCCAAATTGTCAATCATCTGCTGTTTGAGGCCATTGTCTCACCTGGTCTAATGACAGTGCCAAGGTTTTAGCACATTCTATATTGACATTTCGACTTCTGGCAGGGTATTTCCAGGCAAGTGGCTCTTAAGACTACCAGTTGGAAGGCACTTTGAAGCTATTCCTTCTTTCCTTTCTTAACAGACTTTCCATTTGTAAGAAAAAGATGGAAGTGGTGATGAAATACAGAAGATACAAATTGAAGACAGGGACACTTCAGAGTAAGTTTACCATGATCCTCTTTCGTAGTAGAATCCATTGTTGGTAAATATTAATTAGTTTATTTATTCTGGTTAAAAAACTACGAGTACAAAAGGGTAAAATCTGTGTCTGCTCTGCATTTAGTTTACATGGGCATTCTACTTTTCCTTTCTCTTGGATTTGTTATGACAAATAGCCAGAATTGTGTGCTTTGTTTTAATACAGATCTATAAAGCTTGCCAGCACAAATTATATTGGTGGGTGTGCTTTCACGCAGAGGGGAGCAGAACTGGATAGCTACATCAGCTAGGTGTCTGAAACAATGCTTTGTCTCTTCTTTGTATTTCAAGTTTTCTATTCCTATTCTTGGCAAATAATTTCTTGCTCTGAATGATAGAAAGCAACAGGGGGCATTCTCCTGCAATCTATCAAATAATCAGCCTGTAGTGATGCTTTTGGAGAGCCAGCATGCTGTAGTGACTACAACCCTGGACACCAGGATTCCCCACTGGGAAACTCACTGAGTGACCCTGGGTGCATTAAACACTTTCAGTCCCAGGAAACACCATGACAGGTTCACCTTAGGGTTGCGATAAGTTGGAGATGGCTTAAAGGCACACAACAACAAGAAGTGATGTTTTTACTTATAAACTTAATTAGGGACCAGCGACTAAAAGTGCAAAGAGCCAACTATGCCCCCTACAAGTACTATTTATTTAACTTTGAAGGGACCATCCAGAGTTAACAGAGCTGTGTGGGGAGGGAATGAGAATGGAGTGATCAGGAGCTGGTGTTGGTGCCATTTGAGAAAAGTTATAATATGCTGATGTTTTAGTTTAGAAAGAGGGTAAGTAAATAGAGAACATGACATTTGTTAGTTTCAGGTTATGGCAACCTTATAGATGAGAGACCTCCAGAAGCTCCAGTCATCAGCTGTCCTGCTTAGATCCTGCAAATTTAGGGATGTGGCTGCCTTGATTGAATCAATTCACCTGTAGTGCAGTCACCCTCTTTCCCTATGCCTTCTACTTTATCAGGCATTATTGTCTTTTCTAGTGAGTTAGGTTGTCTCATGATATGTACAACAGCTTAAGTTTAGTCATCTTCACTTCTAATGAGAGTTGAGGGTTGATTTGCTCTAAGATCAGTTCTTTTATCTTTTTAACAGTCCAATATTCATGGAACTTTTTTCCAGCATCACAGTTCAAATGACATTGGGGAATAAAATTATGACCAGTAAGGAAAAAGTAGATACAGAGGAACATTTTTCCCTCTCTCAGAATAGTAGACTTCCGGGGTCATCCAGTGAAGCTGAATGGTGGCAGCTGAAGAAAGAATAAAAAGAGATGCTTCTTTGTACAATGAAACTTACTGCTGCAAGATGTGATACTGGCCATTAGCTTAGATAGCTTTAAATAAGGATTAGTTAAATTTGTAGAGGATATGATTTATTTCCTTATTTGACATATCTCACCTTTTTGCCCATGCTCAAATTTGCTTACAGTAAGATTAAAACTGGTTCACATGGGCAGTGTAATCCCGACTCAAAGGTGAACTTGTTGTGGATTAGGAACCAGCCTTTTGTGCAGACAGAAGTGCCCTTCACCCAGCAGAGCCCCCTTCTGCTGGCTGATCTCAGGATCTGCTGTCAGAGTAGTTTACTAGGAGAAGACTTGTGCTGGCCAGCAGAAAAGTCAGAAAGGGATGGAAAAATGGTGGGATGAGGAATGATTTGAGTTACACTAAATCAAAACTGCCTCTGTCCCAGGGTCACAGAGACTAACACTAGCACAAAAATAGGCCAGGGTGAAGGTTGACCTAAGTAATTGTCAACATAGGCTGGGAGGGGTTTGGATATAGCACTCAGCGGGCCTGGTATCTGTTTAACTTACCCTTTGCTGTCTTGGCTGGTTATGCTTGCACGCCTAAAAGCAGGTAGAGATAAAAAGCAGGTGGGGAGGCTATAATGGGAGAACATTATCAACCAGGTTCAAATATGAAAACACTGGAGTTTTTCTTTTAAAGTACACAAAAATAAAAAGGGTAGTAAAACTCCAATGAAAGCCTTTTTCGCAACCATCACAGTGTGCAAAACCAGATGGGATTTAGGATTACGTAGGAACCACGGCAGTTTTATCCAAATGCTTTAATAGTGTAGTGTGACAGACATCTGTCTATTTGACCTTGATGGGACTTATTTGACCTTGACCTGTCTCTCAGCCCAACTTGCCTCATAGGACTGTTGCAAGGAGGTCATGGGACAAAAACCATGCGTGAGTTCTTTGGAGGAAGGATAGAGATACAGTTTATGAATTAAAAAGAAAAAGAACACTAATCTAAATTTTAGTATTGAACATGAGCATGTTGCCTGTGTTAATATTAACAGAGACAGTACAAATGCCCTTAGCTGTGCCGTACTCTCAGGCCTGTAATGCCTCTAACTAATTCTAAGAACAAATTTTAACAGCTGTTAGATTATTTATTAACAGCTTTGTGGATAGTTTGGATTCCAAATATAGGTATGTGTATTATTTCCTTAGTGTTGGTTATAAAACAGTTGTAGTGTTTGTAGACTGTGTATAGCTCAGCAGTTGGTAGAGACAGAAGTGAAATCTGGATTCAGAGGTTGTCCACAATTTGGAGAAATGATTGTATGATAAACACAATAAGCAGTCATGGACTACGCTGCCTGATGCATTAAGATTATTTGGCATTTTACATCTTACGTGGTATACCTCTAATATAGAGATGGACAGAAAGTAGATCTAGATTTATAGGCATGCTTCAGTTAACAAAGCCTTTGACTAGGTCCTTTTTAAATAGTCTTTTTATACCCCACCCCACTCCCTTTCCCCACTTGTCCTCTCGCTGGTTGGTTTTTTTTTTTGTTTTTTTTTGTATCATTGGCACTGGGAGGATGGTGAAAGAGGGGTGGAGAAACACAGGCTTTCAGGAACAGATTACAGCAACATGTCTGCAGTAAATAATGCAATGAATGCTTGACCTGGGAAAGGATGGCATTCTGCTCTAACCTATCCTGTGGTAGCTATGTGTGTGGGCATTCAATAGCCAAGATAGACAGCACCAGTCTCCAGAATCCTTTGCTGAGCATGAGTGAACAGCAAAGAGGAGAGAAGAGGGAAAAACAGATAAGCCCGTCTCAGATAAGATAAACAGATAAACCAGCATATTAAGTGCAGATCGAGAAGTCTGGCCCTTGGATGCATGTTGGAAGCCTTCAGGTGGTCTCTAGAAAGTTCAGAATATATTTCTTTAGTTATCCAAAGCTTAGCTAACCCAGCTGTTTCATTTCACATGTACATATTTTTTTGGATTTAAAAAAATGCTGAAGCTGTTTGAACTGTTCTTCTGTTTTGTGGTACTGGAACCTCTCCCTATTCTTTCCATGTTATTTCTGCCTATGATATCATATTTTCTGTTAAAGAAGAAAAAAGTAGTGCCCAAGAACACATCTACTTTGTTAACTGAGGTATACTGCTATTAGTAGATTTCTGGATAATTTACAGATGTGGCTGAACAGGTCTGTCAGTTTTATTTTCTTCTCCATACAATGAATTGTTTTTTTAAGCTCTTTTGTCACATTTACAAAAGTCTGCTGTATGTTCTTGTTTAAAAGTGAACCAATTTAAATTCTCACCAATACATATTTACCACATTCAATAACTTCCACTATAGAGAAGATGATGTTGAACCAACCTGAGCAACTGGTGTTAAAAATGAGGAAACTTTCAGGGGGAAAAAGAAGGCAGCCCAATTTAACACCACAAATATGTTTCAGTACACAGGAACTTGAAGCCATATTTTTCAGAGGTAGCGAACAACAGTGTTTATGTTTGAAACTGCCAAGAGAACATAAGCAATGTTGGTGCAATGATGTGAGTGGTAATTGGCTTGGGCTCCTGGGAATATACACTTCATTACTCTTTATTTATTTATTTAAACTCAGCTTCTCTTCCTTTCAGAAGATGAAAGTTGGCTGGGAGAAAGTATAAACAGATGAAGCAATATTTCAGGGAGAATATTTTTCTTATACAATAATTTTCCTGATTTTATAGTGCTATTTGTTTCCAATAGAATGATCTGGGAGTAGACAAGGACAGCAGAAACTACAGTAATAAAGTATTTCTTATACCAGATTTGATTTGTTTGCAAGTTGCACTAATGGATGAAGGTGAGTAATAACACTGTCTTAATGCACCATATTCAGTTTTATGAGATCATGATATTCAATGCAGTAGGCAGATTTTCTTGTCTAAACATTGTCTAACAAGGCATCTTATGAGTCATGGATTTTGATGGCTCACCCCCGAATTGTATTTCATGTGCACACCACAGTAAGCCCTGAAAATTTAACATCTTACTAACTTGGGAACTGTGGCTAGAACTGTGCAGAATATGCCAAATTCAGTGTAGTATCATTTACCATTGCCATATGATATTACTGAGCCATGTATCTCTTCATCCATGGCAGCCAAGAATGGGGGGCATTCTGGAAAAGAAAAGGCTTAAACAGTGACATTGCAACATAGGGCAAGTTGATGCTGCATGTAATGGAAGAAGTATTGAGCATGGGATGCTGTTTTTGGCTGGGGCCCATATCTTACACAATGTGCACTTTAAGCTACAACGCTACTTTCTGGGCTACTGAATGGAACAATAATTTGGAGAAGCTTAGTAGCTGACACCAAAAATGGGTGACCTCCCTCCAAAGGAAGCTGAAATTGAGTAAGTGCTGTATTCCTGAAACTCACCATTCAGAGCAGTAAGATAAGGAACAGAGGAATAGTTTGCATTTTCCTTTGTACTTGCAAAAACAACACCAGCACCAACACAAATTTCTAACAAAGAACTGGAGAACGTCTATGTTATGATTAATTTGAAAAGAAAAGCCTCATCTGTCTTTCTAAAGTACAATAAAGTTTTTTTTTTACCAGAATGCATCTCAAAAAATGCCAAACAAAATTCCACCATAAGAATGTGAAACTTGAACGATGGTGTCTTTATTCTCTATATTTAATTTTGTTCTAAGGAGCAAATAGAGATTAACTGTTAATCTAGGACTCTACCAGAACTAAAATCACCTGAAATAACAGCTGAAGTTACAGGTATTTTTTTGAATAAAGAACCAGCAGGGATGTGACATTAAAAAAGACATTGCATAAAAGTAATCAAAGTATAATAAACAAAGCAGTTCCAACTTTACCACAAAGGCAACACTAAGAGAATGAGTACGATTGTATTAACTAATGAAGGGATAATAAATAGCAGATAGACTATTAGAAAAAACATATCTTGTTGTTTAGTGCAAGAAAATGACATGTTGCATCTGCTCTGCTATCATAATGGTCAAAATGAACTAGCTTTGGTTGCCCTGATCAAAACTGTGAATGTTAATAAGAGGTTAAGGCAGAACTTAGAAGGTATACATGAAAATAATCATTGAATGTTTAAAAAACAACAACAACGGCCACACCACAGCTTCTTTTGGGCAGGATGGAGATTGACCTTGCCACAGTGAGACATTCACTTCTGCACTTACCTGCTCAGCCAGTCCCCCTCTAGCTGCTTTTAAGAGCCAGGAAGAGCAGGGTCAAGTACCTACGTTGTGACTTTCACATCTCTTAAGTGTCCTGTCCACATCCTCAGCCTGCACAAAAGGATATGCATCCAACAATATAGGGTGACCAGGAGCCGAAGTTACATCCACTGAATCTGTTATCAACTACAGTAGCCAAGTCAGAGTGGATCCAAACAATTTTATCTACAAAATGTTGTGCAAATTCTTCACAATGTTGTCAACATTTTCCTCTTTTGAGACAGCTTTGCTGGATAATGCTGTGCAGATGCAGTCATGATAGAGAGGTATGATCTCTTTGTTGCCAGTACTGCCATGGTATAAGCTTTCCAGCGAGCTCTAGCCCATGTGTGGTTGGACTTTCTCTAAGGTTTCCACCATCAGTGCTTTATGTTCTGCCCCACTTGTTTAATCACCACCAGCTCTCTAGAAAAGTAGGGGCTCACATTT
Organism: Cyclura pinguis; assembly: GCA_030412105.1. Taxonomy (NCBI): domain Eukaryota; kingdom Metazoa; phylum Chordata; class Lepidosauria; order Squamata; family Iguanidae; genus Cyclura; species Cyclura pinguis. Next base: position 331,798,893 of record CM059600.1, read on the forward strand.
CTCTACTTTGTTGGAGGGGATGGTTAGGAGCAATTATATCTACCCTCTTGGCTAATTCCCTATTCCAGACATCAGCCAGCTGTCATCAGGATCACCTACCAAAACAATAGGAAATCACCAGGAAGTCATCTGGATCCATTAGGCTCCTTGAGTGGACCATCCCAGTTGACTCCCACCCTTGCAGAGGCTCCAGATCTCAGTGAGTCTAAACCTCATCAAGTCATGGTCTGTCCGTGACAATGGAATTATAGAAATTTCTTCCACACCCAGACCATCATCCTCTTGTCCAGCACAGAAAACTAGGTCTGGTGTGCAGCCTGCAGCAGATACTGTGGCTAACAGCAGTGGCCTGTTAATGTCACTTGTTGTGCTTGTCATTGTTTTTAGAGAAACTCACAGTTTATAAGAGAGCAACATACAATGCCTGTATTTACAAAAAATCCTTTCAAAATACCTCTCAATTGCCCTTTAAAAGTGGAAACCATTAGTGACCTTGGACAAGCCATATTCTCTCATCCTTAAAGGAAGGTGATGGCAAGCCACCTCTCTACAAATCTTTCCAAGAAAGCCCCATGCTAGGTTCACCATGGAGTGATCATAAGTTGGAAACAACAGCGCACATATACACAATTTACAAGTACAGTATATAAAATCACAGATTCCAAATATCTGCTAAGATAGAGTAAGAACAATAAAACTAAGTGGCAAAGACAAATTAACTATTTGCTTATTCCCTGACTGTTCATACAAATAGATATGGCTTTTGCTGGTACCTTAAAGGCAAAAATGTGAGGAACAAATGGAAATCTGACAGGACAGAGTTCCATTGGGAAAGCCACATGTAGTAGCCACATGGACTACACAAGAAGATTTGTTGCATGTACCTTTTGACTTGGAGACAGCAATGACATAACTAACCAGCTAAAGGCTCCTCCAGACTGTCCAACAGTCCAAGTAAATGTAGGGGCATTCTGTGTGGTGATTTCAAACCTGTAATGCCTTGTAACAGTTGTTTCTGCTCCTGCATCCAGATGTGCTCTGAAGGATTTTCCCTCTTATTTATTGGCTGACTGTAATAGATTTCAGCACTACCTCTTATCTGCATGTTACTCTTTTATCCTGCTTGATGTGTGGCTAATCTGTGGTGTGGGTATGGTTTTGCTCCATCATTGCCTTTCCTTCCATGAACTCAACACCTTCTCTCATATAGTGTAAATCATTCAATCAGTTTATTGCAATCCACAGATCCAATTGGAAAAAAAAACCTCAAGCATAAAATGGAAAAGGGGACAAAACATCCAAAAGGCAAAATCAGAACAGTAAAACAGTTAGAGTTAACTTTTATCTAATATATAATGAGATCTAATCCTGGCTGCCTCTGTGAGGAATTTAGCAACAGCCAGGGTCACTTTTGAGGACTTATCCTCCAACAGGAACCTGACTTAAAATTGGTCTGAACTTCCAGGAAATTTTCTCAATAATGGAATAATTCTACGCTGATGAGCCGGATTATAGAAGCTACAGGACAAACGAACATGCTTCATTGACTCAATTTCTGTATTATTGCAGGGGTGCCATCTTTCAAGACAAGGAACACCAGCAAATACGCCTCAAAGTAATTCAGTAGAAAAGACATTACATCTGGACTGAGAGAAAGATCTGTGGTACTTAACCACTGACAGGTTCTTTATATAGTCAGCCAATTGAAAAGGCTCAGTGTAGTGAACGTTCATTCTACTAGGAGAGCAAGATATGTATGAGCAAGAGCACAGATCTCAAAAAGCTATGTCCCACAGTCTTTGTTTAAGAGATTTAAGGGCAATATTCAGCTCCAGATTGGAAAGAAGTGAGGAAGAGAGACCAGTTGAAGCTGCTTTTTTGGCAAGAAGCTTAGACCAGCTATTTACATAGTCGTCCTGAGACAGATGTACAAGCAAACTTGAACCTACCCCAAAAACACTGACTTTCAGCCAGAGTTTTAAAGCATACTACCAGGTCCTTAGCGAGAGAGAGCTTTCCCCTGTTTCCAGTAAGAGCACAGAATTATTCAGGGAGGCAGTTAACAACAGGGACCAAGAGTTGCATTCGAATTGGTGGCTTTTTTGGGCTAATAAGGTCTTATATTCCTTTTTTTTAAGTGGGAAATAGCTTGCAGGAAGGTAGTTAGAGCCAGATTTCCTATTAGTTAGGTAGGAATCCCTTATCGTGTTTTTCTTCACATGGCACTCTTTATCAAATCATGAGGGGCCCTTGGAGATGGTAGGGACAGTGTTATCAGGCCCGGACCTGACTTCCTGGGTTAATTCATCCTGAAAAAGATTAATTAGATCATTGTATGCCTTTATGATACATGCAGCTGGTTTCTCGGATAAAATAGTTGATTTTAGGCGAATTACTGGCTCAGTTTAATCTTAGCGTCAGTAATCTACTTAATTTGTCAGACAACTTAACTCTTATTTTATGTGAGCACTGAACAAGAGTATCAGATGAGTGCACGGTAATGGTAGTTTAGGGTTTGGAGCACATAAAGTTAGAATTCATGGCTAGTGACTACTACATGTTCTCGTACCTATATGAAACTGATGTACTGACTGGAAGGCATTCCTAGATACCAATCTATAATCTACTGTACTTGAGCCAAATGAATTTGAAAAGGTAAATTCGTCTGAGCCTTCCCAAAGGGCCACCCCATTCAAAATTGTAAGATCTAAACTGAGCTGTAATTGTGCCAGACGAAAGCCAGCATAGTTCAATGACATATCTTTTGAGTTTCTGTCTGGGAAGTGCCAGTTATCCCTTAGTTCACTCAAGATAGGGTATCTAGCTTCCAAATCGTTGTTGGAGCCAATCCTGGCATTAAGGTCACCCAAGATATATGCATATGCTTCAGGGAACTTGATAATTTGGGAAAGTAGATAGCTCTCTACCTTGTGCCAGAGTTTCTTGATCTGCTCTTTAGATTTAATTGGATGGAAGTAGACAAACACAAAAATGAAGTGACTGGCTTTGATTTCTAAGCAGATTTCAAGAGCTAATTGCTCACAGTCATCCAACACAGTTACCTTGGCTAACAGTGAAGTGGACACCAAGATAGCAAGGCCACCCTTGGGACAGCCTTTCTTATTTACTTGGGAGGCATTTAAGGAATATGAAGCAAAACCATTAATACCAGTAGTGTTCATGGCCCATGTTTCCTGAAATAAGATCAGGTCAAAGGAGGAAATATATTGACAGAAACAACTATCCTATCTTTTGTTAGCCCAACCTGCAATATACCAAGATATGATCCTAAGATGGGAATCACCCTGGAACCACAAGCGTCAGTCCAACAGGCTGATCATGTCTAGAAGTCCTTCTGTGTCCCTCTGGATGCATCCATTCCCCTTCACTATTGTGTGACCTGGTGCTGATGGAATCAGGGAGTCAGTAGTACTGGATGAAAATGTTGCTTTTATCAGCCCTGCTGAATTGACATTGGGTTTTGCTCTTGACAGCTATTGGGCCTGATGAAATGGTGGGGAGGGGATGGCGCTGCACATTCCATTGTCAAAGGCAGCAATTCCAAAGGGAGACTCGATACCGGGTAAAGGCTGTTAGATTTCACAGGAGTATCTTGGCCAAAAGTTATCAAATCTTGAGAGATGGCATCAGTATGAAACTTCTCTGTGAAGGGCTGAACACAGGGATGGCCTCCATCCATTTCCGAATGGTAAAGATCAAGGGGTAACACTTGTTACTGCATGAGGGAGTTGGAAGGCCTGGGCAACATTTGATGGGAGCTTTGAAGCTGATCTTCACACAATGAAGAGGGAAGTATTAAGCTTTTACGTGAGACATCTTCTACTTCAGTCGCCATATCTGAAGAGACTGCAGGTTGAGGGTTGGAGATCTTGCTGTTACCTTGCTTTAAAACATTAGTCTGCAACTGGAAAGTGAGATTTGAGCACCTCTTGATAGAAATTAATGGTCTAACCCAGAGATCTTTAAAGAATTGTGACAGAAAAACCCCAACAGTATGCAAAAAGGATTTTGCCTTCATTAATAAATTAGGAGTAGTAGAGTTAGTGAAATTTAAAAGAAACTTCTTGTAAACAGAAGAAGAGAAGAGCAGTTCCACTGACAACAAATGTGATGAATGAATGTTTAGAAGCTGTTTAAGGTTCAAGCTGGCACTTGAAACTGATCTCCAGAATGGAATTTGGCCTTCAAAAGGGTGTACATTGATTACCACCAAGAAAGACTGAAGCACTGGGCCACCTGTCCTTTGCTCAGATACTATGTTAACTGGACCAGTATTGAGGCCTGTACAAGAGCTGCCTTTGTTGCAGTGGTGAGATACATTTGCCAAAACTGAAGAAGTAGGTGGAAGTGGACAAGCCCATTCACCTTGGCTAGGAGACTTTTCTGGAATCCATGTCATCAGTTTACTTAAAGAATTAAGTACCATTTTCAGTTTGGAGCTAATCAGTTGTAGTGTCCTGGCTATAAGTATGCATTGCTCAGATAACAGTTCAGTGAGGGAGGCTTTGCCTTGGAACTTTTCCATAGGTTTATGGGTTGAGCAACTTGTTTGAGAGATATCAGCAGCTCCTGGTGGAAACTCATTTGCTTCATTACTTCCCTCTGCCAGAGGAGCAAACCTGTTAGTAGGATTTCTGCTTCTGGAGAGCCAGATGAGGGAGACTACCAAACAGTAAGATCATGGATTTTACACTGTTCGAAACAAGGTATGTTATTCAAATTTTGAGGTGATAAAGCTCTTTTCCTTCTCATAGTCAGATTAATGGTGGAGGAGAAAGCTGTCTAGAAAAATCATCACACACTGGGAAACTACAAAGTGTTCATATCAACTGTTGACTTAGTTCCCTTATCAGGAAACAATTTATGACCTTGAGCTGCCCAAATGTTGTGTTTGCAGTTAAAACAAATATTCAGTGATGCAGCAGCACTACAAAAACAGTAGGCAAGGAGTGTGAAAGGCAGTAAAAGCAATAATAATAAAATAATAAAACTCTTAGGCTAAAGACAGTTGGGCTGTAAGAGAGAAATAGATCATATTAGCTGGAGAGGCTCAAGTAGTGTTGCTGTCTCCAACACCATCTTGTCTCTTTCCTCTCATATAGTCTTCTCCAGTGTCCATGTTTTCTGTTTTGCACATTACTTCTAGTTTTCTATTTAATTGTTTTTAGAGTTTTATTTATAATCATAGTGATACAAGCCTATACCACTTTAAAACCTGCCTCTGGTAACCAGAAATGTAAGATCAGAAGATCAGCAGGAAATCTCCATATTGAATATCACACCCCTGTTCAAAAACATCAATGAGACTGCTCTGAAATACAGTAGGAGAGCCAGGACAAGGCATACACACATGTGATATTTATACTGGCCTATGGCAGACACTCCTGGAATAGGGGAAAAAGAATTCTGCAATGGGTATAAAAGTTGCAGCTAGTAATGGAATTTTGGGAGGAAAGAAAGAGGACAGGAAGAACATTGTATGGCTAAAACAAAAAAAAAGTACAGCTACAACTCTTGCCAATTCATGGGGCTTTTTGAACAGACTGTGGTGGCCTAATTCACATAAAAAAACTGCTCACAAGAGTGGCATGCTTTTATATACCATGTCACATCAGCAGTGGGAACGCATGGCAAATTGCAAGGGATAAGGCTGTGATAAGACAAAACACAAGCTTCCCCCTGATCATAGAAACAGCCGTTGTGACTTCCTCTTTTCTGATTGCAACAACTGATCATTTCCACTACTGGGGCTGGAGGAGAGGAATTTTATTCAATTTTGATAAGCACTTCCCAAACAAATATGCTAATAAACACCAAAATACTATAAATTTTCATATTTGCATTTCTCACTAAGTGCCCCCCCCCCAAATCCTTCAAGTATTTTGGACCCAAACCACAATTTTAAAGATTTCCAGGAATATCAGTGACACTTTAGTGCTGTGCTTGGAATCAAATTGGCAACCACTGTAGATGTTTCAGAATAGATCTAATGTGGTTCCATGGGCATACATATATTGACATCCTTGCTGCAGCATTCAAAATCAATTCCAACACCAAAATACTCTAGAAAGGAAATCCTGTGTAGATAATATTGTAGTAATGTAATCTAGATGTTACTAACCATGTGCTATTATTGAATGCTTAAACTATAATTAGGGCCAAATTGTGGGGAGGGTAAATTAGGCAAGGTCATTTTGCTTCCAAGTGCTTTCCTTTATCTCTCCAACCAAGTGCCTTCCTTTATCTCTCCAACCAAATAAAACCTAAAGCATGCTATGAGAAAATTTCTTAAAATGGCAACATTCACCATATAAATGGATGTATCTCTGTGTTTATATCTGTAAATGTTGCCCATAAAGACAAATTTTGTCATAAAATCACATTTAGACTACATTCTGCTTCCTAAATGTTCCATTTTTGACAAATTAGTAATGAAATGCTGGATTTCTGTTTCTTTTCTGGCAGAAAAATGGAATGTTTTATAAATGATAGGTTTTTCTCTTAGCTGCTGTAATTAATGTGTCTTTTTAGAACAGACACAGACAACATTAATTATAAAAGAGACAATGTTTTTCTGTTTTTTTCTTTTTTTCCAGCTCGGTTACTTTACATGAATTACTTTTCTCCTCTTAGTTGTAGTTCCAGTGAGCTTAGTATGACCTACAAGAAGATATATTATTCTTTGCAAATTCCCAAATTACATATAGTGGATTGAGGGCAAGTAGCATGGCTAAAATTATCAAATGGCTGGGGACTTGGGGAACTCACATGATGTAACCATGTTGAACTATACTGTGTGGATTTTCTTACAAAGGCCCATATTTTGGCTGGAGGTAGAATTGCTTATTATTAATATTCATTAAAATGATACAAGCCCAAAGTCTTGTCACTAATTAGGGGGTAGGATTTAGCACTGTTAATAGCTGCTATAAAATTCAGGATAGAGTTATTGCCTCACTGAGGACACATCCAGATTGACTGAAAAATTCAGATTTTGTTTATTGTTCTTTTCCAATTTTATACTAGGTCAAAATAAACCAACTTGTGAAGCTGGTATGAAAAGTCTCTGATCATACTGATAGCTAATAGAAAATATTCTGGGATAAACAGAATGCGTGCTTCACCACTGCCACCCCCAAAATCAGAAAGAATAGGAACAAAATCTGGGACTTTCTGGCCTTTTAAAAGCAGGCTGGATGTCCCCTTAATCAGTCTGGGTGCACTCTGAAATGGAAGCTACCAGTCACCACTGTTTAAGTAGATATACAGAACACATGGAGCAAGGATTGTAGACAATAAAATCAGAGGGAAATTAAATGCAGAAAGTTCCAATAGTGACAATTATATTGTTAGTATTGCCTGTTCACAACACCATTGTGGCTGGTGATACAAGCATACTCGCATAGGGTGAATTTATGAGTGTGGTAAGAAAACTATGCAGATTCAACCTTCTTCACATTACATGATCTTTATAAAAAAAAAATTTCCTAGGGTGGGCATCTTCTAAAATTACATTCAGAAAGCCTTGCTATTTTAGTAACTGGAAGTTTGAGCGAAAGAATATCTGTTCTTTGGCACAAAAGCACCTTTTCGCAGTATCATAAAAGCCTGCCTATTCCTGTGGAAACAAAGCATTGGTTCACATCCCTTAAATAACTGCTTCAATATTTTGTCAGCTGTCATTCCTCATTTACTCTCTGCCTATGTCCCCTATGTCCCTTTTATGCAGATCAAAGTATCAGCACAGAGATGTGTCAATATAGAAGTGTTGTTGTGTGCCTTCAGTCATTTCCAGCACATAGTGATACTAAGGAGAACCTATCATGGGGTTTTCCTGGCAAGATTTGTTTTGTGTGTGTGGGGGGGGGGGGGGGAGTTTGCCTTTATCTCACTCTGAGGTTGAGAGAGTGCAACTGGCCCAAGGTCACCCAGTGAGCTTCCATAGCTTAGTGGGGATTTGAACCCTTGTCTCTGAAGTCGTACTCCAGTGGTCAAACCACTACAACATGCTGGCTACAGATTTTTTTTTTCCGAGTGAGTATGAAATTGCAGCCTTAGTAGTAAAAGCATTTGTCGCAATGAAAGTGGATAAAGTGAAGAAAATGGCTAAATATCAGTGAGTTGTGGACAGTTAGCTATCAACATGGAGATCTGCAGGAAGAGTTATGTCACTGTTTCAGACCAGTTGTTTTGATACTGACAATGTAGGTACAGATGCACTGTGTTCAGTATATGAGAGCCACCTGCTGTAATGGTTTGAGCGTTGAACTACAACCCTGGAGACCAGTGTTTGGTTCCTTGCTAGGCTGTGGAAACTCACTGGGTGACCTTGGGCATGTCGCACACTCTCAATCCCTAGAAAACCCCATGATAGGTTCAGTTTAGGGTCCCCATAAGTTGGAAACAACTTGAAGGACACAACAACGGTGTTCAATATATAGTACATATAAGTAACCTTCAGATAGTGGTGCATGTGTGGAAGATTTTTACATATTTGTTAGTAAATGTGCATAGTGGCCAGTTGGAGGATATGCACACAAAGTGATAAATATATTTGTATATTGCATACCGGGTCTACACTGTAATGCAGGGAGGGGTAACCAGCTCCATGGGGGCCAGGAGCCATTCCCCAACAAAGCACCTCACCAACCACACATCTCCATAGCAAGGCCTAATTCTTCTGTTTTATTCTGCAGTTCCTCTCAAAATGGCAGCAGGAAATGATTGCCTGTCATCATTTTGAGAGGCACAGCACAGGAAAATTGTGATAATTGGGAGTAGTACAGGGTTCAGAGGTGCTTGTGTGAAGTGGGGTTAATTTCACATATTTTCATATGTTTGGGGGCTTTTCTGCATGGATTGGGGGCAGCAATTATGAAACCTACACACTTTTTAAAAAAGATTTCAAGAGCAGGAGGCTTTCAGCACTGGTTGTGGGCTTTAAAGGACCATAAATGTAAGACCCAGTAACCACGTGTGGCCTAGAGGCCACATTTCTCCCAGCCTTGATTTCCTGACATCTTTGAAGATTTGAACATTCCCTGGATTAATATGCAAATTTCCATTGCTATTTTTTTTTTAATTCATTCTCCATGATTTAAACTGTGCTTTTCATAATCCTACCCTTTTAATTCTTACCTATGCCCAAGCTTTATTCCTGATTTCTTTTAAGTCAGAGTTTGCTAGTTACATCCCTAGGAAACTGGGGCTTTATGTCAGTGTAAAAATACACTTTAAGAAATCAGAGTCCTATAAGTCCCAATGTTTTATCATTATGTAGTCTGGAAAAAATAATCTGAATTAGGACTATACATTGAATCTGTTGATTGAATCCTCCTTAAATTGTCCTATCAATATAAGCATAGCTCTTCTGACTGAGGGGCATTTGACTCTTGAGATACAGTGAAGCCTTGCTTATTATGATCAAATCTGTTTTGGTATTGTGCATGCTTTGGGTGATTTAGACTTATTGGGATATAGAAATTTTAAAAGAGAATCAAGGAAGGTGTCATTAACAGAAGTGTTTTGTAAGTGTGTCCAAGCTGCTGTTTTTAAACTTGATAATAAACTGCTTCTGTATTGGGGTTTATACAAATGTTGTATAGCATTTCCACTTATGTTCTTTTCCATTTTGTATGACAAAGGTAATAAAGGAATGTTTATAACCCAAGTGAGTATTCGGACCCAGTGCAGGTTTCCCCCTTCATATTGCAAACCTGAATGAAGGGAGAGCTGCTCTAAGCTCCTGATGTATTAAGAAATGTCCTTAAGCCTTTAATCTGTGTCTGTCAGGCTTTAAAGACAGCACAACAAAACAGAGATGTTAGAAATGGCTTGCCTGTAATCCAGAAGTGTAGGTGCAGTCTTTTCTGTCCACTTTGCTATAGTGGTTGTACCACTTCAATAAATTGTCCACTTTTTGCTTCTTGTTGACAATTTAAGATTTATGAAAAATGTGTGCCTCTATATGTTCTTTAGGATAATTTTACTTGATTCCAAAATTACCAGACCAATCGTGGTTTTGGTTTGGAAAGGAGAGGAGTCTATTACTGGACTAATTTTATTTGTACTCAGATATTCTTTTTGATGTAGAAAGATTAAAGCACCCTTCCATAATAATCTATCAAAGACCATTAAGGAGCATACATGAGAACTGAAATAATTTGTGTAAGGATAAACAGAGAGCCAGGACAGTATAGTGGTTTGTGTGTTGGACTATGATGCTGGAGACCAGGGTTTGATTCCCACTTGTCCATGAAAACCCACTGGGTGCATCACACACTCTGAGCCCCCAGAAAACCCATGATAGGTTTGCGCCTGGGAACTGTTAAGTTGGAAAGACTTGAAGATACACAACAGCAAGGCTGAACAGCATTCAGCAGAAGCCACTAGTCTTATCAAAATTCTATTTGCATTGGTTATCTCTCCCAAGAAGCAACCTCCGAGTGGGCCTGTTACATGAAATTTGTTGGCAGCTGTAGACCCACATTTAATTGACTTTGCCCACAGGCAAGCCATCCAGAGGTCAGCATCACTGGCCATCTGATAAGCCCTATTACAGAGAATGGCATAGGGCTGTCACAGTCAACATCTATTGAAACTGGCTTATTGAAAAGTGTTATTATTTTCACTTTTAATTTGGCTTCCCAAATGTGGATTTTTTTCCAGATGGATTAGAAAACACATAATACAATTGTATGGAAAGGTGAAAAGGATGTTATAAAGTATGCCCATCTGCACATGTCCTAAAACTTACCTGTCCAGTTAAGTTTCATCAGTTTTATCACTGGTCAGTTCTCTTTCCTTTTCTCCAACAACCAATATGTACACCATGGATGGGGAAAGTGCAGTCCCCTCTGGCTGTTTTTGAACTCTCCTTCCCTCCCCCCCTAATTATTTGCCCTCAGATGCCAGCTGTGCCCTTAGGAAGAATGGGAGGACATCTCACCATGTTTGCTTCCCTTGGCCCCCTTTAAAGTTCTAAAGAACAATGCAAGATAGATACAAACAGATAATACAAGTTCCACTATGAAAAATAGTGGATCAACAACTGGCTCCCAAGATGATGCCGCCGGGAGCAATTTGGAGTTTTGGATCATGGCCTCCATTTCCACGAAGATGGTCTTCTAGCAAGGGATGGCCTGCACCTTACAACCGTCAGCCAGAATGTTTTTGCTAACAGTCTCACAAAACGGATCAGGAGGTCTTTAAATTGAGTTTGACTGGGGAGGGGGACAGTATTATTCTGGGCAAGGATTCAGTGAGTACTGTGAAAAATAGCCCAAATGATATAGATAGGGCAGGCCAAGTAGAACTAGAGACCAACAGGGAGAGGAAAAGTAACTTTAGTACCAGAATTCCACAAAGGGCACATTGTCTCAAGTGTCTCTACACTAATGCACAGAGCATGGGGAATAAGCAAGATGAACTCCAACTCTTAGTACAATAAAATAAATATGATTTAATAGGCATCACTGAAACCTGGTGGGATGAATCTCATGATTGGAATGTAGGAATAGGGGGGGTATAACCTATTTTGCAGAAATAGACCAAACAAGAAAGGCGAAGGAGTAGCCTTATACATCAAGGATGTTTTCACTTGTGAAGAGATCCAGGACTTAAATCCGGGAAGCCAAGTCAAGAGCATCTGAGTAAGAATTAAGGGAGCGAGAAACAATAGGGATGTGATTGTGGGGCCTTGCTACAGGCCTCCTGGCCAGCCTGAAGACATGGATGAGGCCTTCCTGGAGCAGATGGCCACACATTCAAAAAGGAGAGATGCCGTGTTAATGGGAGATTTCAATTATCCTGATATTTGTTGGCAATCAAATTCTGCAAAGACCACAAGGTCCAACAGGTTCCTCGCTTGCCTTGCAGACAATTTCATGGTCCAGAAGGTAGAAGAGGTGACAAGGGGATCAGCTATTTTAGATCTGACCCTGACCAACAGGGGTGACCTAGTTGATGAGGTGGAGGTGGTGGGATCCTTAGGAGGGAGTGACCATGCTCTTTTGGAGTTTGTCATTCAGTGGGAAGGAGAAGGCAAGTGTAGCCAGACACGCATCCTAAACTTTAAGAAAGCTGATTTCCCTAAACTTAGGGAGTTACTTGCTGACATCCCATGGTCAAGAATACTAAAAGAGAAGGGAGTTCATGACGGATGGGAGTTTCTTAAAAGTGAGATACTGAAGGCACAATTGAAAACTGTGCCAATAAGGAGGAAAAATGGCAGGTGTCTAAAGAAACTGGAATGGTTGACTGAAGAACTCTCAGCTGAGCTAAGTGTTAAAAGAAACATGTACAGGAAATGGAAAAATGGTGAAACCACCAAAGAGGAATTCAAGCAAATAGCCTGGAGATGTAGGGAGAAGGTCAGAAAAGCTAAAGCGCAGAATGAACTCAGGCTTGCCAGAGACATCAAAAACAATAAAAAGGGCTTTTTTTAGATATGTCTGCAGCAAAAGGAAAAACAAGGAAATGATAGGATCACTGCATGGAGAAGGTGACCAATTAATAACGGGGGGAAGAGAGAAGGTAGAACTACTCAATACCTTCTTTGCCTCAGTTTTCTCCTAGAAGGATAGAAGTACCCAACCTGGGGCGTGGGGAGCAGGTGAAGAAGGGAGGGAAATGCAGCACAGAATAAGTAGAAAAGTAGTATAGGAATATCTGGCTAAACTAGGTGAATTCAGGTCCCCAGGGCCAGATGAACTACATCCAAGGATATTAAAAGAGCTGGCAGAAGTCATTTCTGAACCACTTGCAATAATCTTTCAGAACTCTTGGAGAACAGGAGAAGTCCCAGCAGACTGGAGGAGGGCAAATCTATGGTGTCTAGATTGAGGGAGGTAATGGTACCACTCTGTTCTGCATTGGTTAGGCCTCATTTGGAATACTGTGTCCAGTTCTGGGCACCTCAATTCAAGAAGGATGTCGACAAGCTGGAACGTGTCCAGAGGAGGGTGACCAAAATGGTGAAGGGTCTGGAAGCCATGCCCTATGAAGAACGCCTTAGGGAGCTGGGTATGTTTAGTCTGCAGAAGAGAAGGTTAAGAGGGGACATGACAGCCACGTTTAAATATTTAAAGGGATGTCATGTCAAGGAGGGAGCGGGCTTGTTCTCTGCTGCTCCAGAGACTAGGACAAGGAGCAATGGATTCAAGCTGCAGGAAAGGAGATTCCACCTGAACCTCAGGAAGAACTTCCTGATGGTCAGAGCTGTCTGGCAGTGGAATATGCTGCCTTGAAGTGTGGTGGAGTCTCCTTGTTTGGAGGTTTTTAAGGAGAGGCTGGATGGCCATCTGTTGGGAATGCTTTGATGGGTGTTCCTGCATAGCAGGGGGTTGGACTCGATGGCCTGTGGGATCTCTTCCAACTCTACGATTCTATGAATACACCCTTGCATTCTCTTCTACAACCATAAGTTAAAATCCTGTGACCTCAATTTAAGGTAACAAATGACCGATTCATTCTCCACAGCAATCACCAGTATTTTCTTCTCCATCTCAATCCCTCCCTCTCTCTGAACTGGAACATGCCAGTCCCTTCCTTAAGGTTTTCTACGCACTGGGCAAAATACAATAGCATATGCAGTGGAAATATCAAATGTCATTGATGTAATGTTTACATCAGTCATCTGTGAAATTCCGTAACAGTTTGGCTTTGTTGGCTTGTGAGTACTGGCATTTTAATTTGATTTCTCAAGTCTGCAAGTCCACTATAGAACTCAATGCTTTGTTGCTTGTTGAACTGGCATTTTTCTTTGCTTGACTGATCAAGTCTATGAGTTCATGATAGACCTCAGCACTTCCACTGCCTCTTCTCTCATAGATGGGCACAATCCACTCCATGCCAATGCTAATATTTATTTAAATATTTAGGTTGTTGACACTTTGAAACAATCATGGAAAGTTCATTCAGAGGAGTGTTGACATATCAAGCAATTAGTCCAAGTTTTTTGCCAGAGCTTAAAAAAGGTAATATTTGGATTACCAGTTGCTAGCCAACATGACCACTTGGATGCAAAACAGAAAGGCAGTGTATCTCTGAGGGATACCCTTTTATCATATCCAGGAACAGTCCCAAATATCGTTGAAGTGACAAGCTGAGTGCTATATTCCATTACAACAGTCCTTGTGCAATAATTGATGGTTCTGCTGCACTTAGGACAGCAGCGTAGGAGAGCCAATATTTCCCAAGATTGAATAACAAATCAAAGTACCTTAACTTGTTGTTTCTTTCTTAATTCGTTATTTCTAGAGTTCTTTACTGAAATCTTTTCCCAGTTGAGGTGGTGTTCTACTAACAACATGAAAAGAAGCAACACCATTGGAAAGATGTGGAAGGCTTTTTAAAACCGAGATTGTTACGAGCCTAGACTAGCTAAAGGACCATCTTGTTTAATGGGTGGGAAGAGGGATGGAGAGTAGAATGCTCAAGGATTTCATTTAGTCTGCATTTTGAAGTGAACAGACCTTATTATTGTGCGGATAAGAAACAGACTTATTTATCTTTGAATATGGGAAAAAACACAGGCCACCAACCTGTGAGAGCTACCACTCAAGATCCTTCCATTGGAGATATTACACAGGTTCAAGGGGCCCTGGGCAAGACAAGGGAGGGGAACAGAGCTCTCCAATCCCTGGGAGTAAGCCTGAAGGGAATTCCTGCTGATCAAATATGGATTTAAAATGCAAACGTAGGTTTTGTGTGAAATACACAGAACCTAATCAAAGAATATCAGAGGATTAATCCATACCTGCCGCTGTTAAACCAACATGCACATATATGTTTTTCTGTGCATTGTTTCTGGTTTTTCTGGTTTGATTCCCGTTCATCTGCTAACACTAAACTTGGGCTGTTGTACTGCAACTAAACTTTAGATGAAAGATGTATAGCTTTAGTAATATTGTTCATGTGCATGTTTCTTTCACATAGCTCGAAGCACCTAATTCATATTGCAGCAGGGCACAACTGAGAATACTGATTTATTACTTTTTTTAGAAGCGGCTTACCATGAACTATAGCCACTGGCATTCCAGGGAAACAGCTAAATGGCATTTGTACATTCTGGAACTAGAGAGATTTATTGTTGTTCCGGTTTTTCAACAGTCCCCTGCTTTCTCCAAATATTAAAGATCTATGTTTCTGTTCTTTAAAATAAAATTTTAAAAACCACAGTCCTATACACACCTTTACAGCTGTGAACTTTTGATGTTTTAAATATGCATCATCCCAGGTGCCTGTCATATGAAGAATGTGACTTTATATATCTTATAAATAATATCAGTTAGTACCATTGAACTCAGACAGGAAAAGTAGAGCATGCTGGTGACACAAGTCTTCAACCTCTTTTATGGCCCACTGATCTCCCCAACCACTCCCTGCTCTCATCCCATTTTTTTAGCAGGGAAAAAAGCCTGAAAAAGAACCCCAAAAGCTAAATTGTTATTCCTAGAGACTTCTAGGAGTGGCAGATCTACCCATAAGGAACTAAAGTTCTGAACAAGGTCTAATGCACCTAGGGTTGCCAGAGTGAAAACGGGGCAATTCCTGTCCCTCTAATGGTTGCTTAGAAGAAGGAATTGTAACACGTGTCATTTGTTGCCTGGGTACATGATGAGCAGTGCCTGCTGAAATGTACTCTTGTGCATAATTATTAAGGTACAGGAGCTGTCTTCAGTTTTCAGTCTGGAATCCTAGATGTACCCAAAAGATACAAGCAGAAATGATATCAGGTAATGACTTCCACCTGATTTATGGTTGAGAACAGACCAACACGGCTCACCATATGGGTGAAATTTGGTTCTTGCCCAGGGTTGCCAGATGAATACTGGAAAGGATTCCTGTACTTTTAATGGCTGTGTAGAAGTGGGAATTTCAGTGGGTCTTGCTTCTTTGCAACCAGGTAACAAGTAACACTTGCTGAAATTCTCTCTTCTATACTGCTATTAAAGGAACAAGGACCTTCTCCAGTTTTCAGTTCTGGTAGCCTATTTCTGCCACAGTTGCCTGCCCTGATTTAATGCAGTGAAATGTGTTACTGAGACCATTTCCGCACTAGACTGTTATAGTGCAATTATTCCACTTTCAACATCCTATGGAATCCTGGGGTTTGTAGTTTAGTCCACCCCTCCCTAAACTGCAAACCCCAGGATTCCATAGGATATTGAAAGTGGAATAATAGCACTAGAACAGTCTACCCAAATGACCCTAGTCAAAATTAGCAGGCAGGCTGACACCCCCCCCCCCCGGCACGGATTAGGTTAGTTTAGGCCTTGGCACACACAGCTCTGCCTTCTATCACCTTGCCCCCATTTCTTTATCACCCTGTCTAGTGTTTGCCCACTGTCTGGTTGAAAAGTGCTGCAATCTAAGATTGATTATGCTGGTGTGTATAATGGGAACAGGGCACCATGTTTGTCCCTGCCATTCCTGCTGGAGCAGCCTGCCTCTACTTGCTACTCTTAGTCTGGAGATTTTCCGAGGTCTTTCCAGCAGTAATTAATTTTATTACAATATTTAAAACATAACCTATTCCTATTACTTGGTATGAAGTTGGAAAGATTAATTGATTGCATTACTTGTGCAATTTGTATTTTCCCATCATTTTGTTACTTTTTTAAAAAGGAATTAAACCTAGGATTCCCAAGACAATGGCATAAAACTTTAAAAATATGTCAAAATGCCTCTTCAAGTACTTTTTGAAGAAGCTCTTGAAAATAGCTTTCCAGAAGTGTAGATGAAAGATTATCTAAAAAGTAGCGGAGGAACTTTGACCTAGTAATATATTACAACACATGACATTACCCCAGAGTTTGTAACAAGTTACAAGCAGTGTTGTGAACTATATCTAGTTACTTGTAGGTGATGAACATTTATGAACCAATTGACAAGGAAAAGCAAGATCATTTCACTGGTATAATGAATAGCTGTTTCTAGTTAGTCATAAAAGTTGCTTTAAAGAGCACTTTAAGAGGGATTTTGACACCATGTTTCCAAGTTTCATGTCATTCTCTTATCAATTCTAGGTTTATCTCCTTCAGAAAATAATGAAGTAATTGAAAAATATGAGCAGTGCAGCAAGGAATGTAATGAATTAACGTTTCCATCATTGTAACAAGTAATTGGAACAGGTTATATGTTGAACACTGTAATGGAATTAATTACTATTGAGCAATAGCTTTTCCAAGCGTTGTGTTACCTGTAACCCATTGCTTTGTAGGGTGACAATGTTCCTTGTCAAAGTGGTGTGTTGAATGCTAAAGTCATCATTTTTGTGTAACAAGTAAATGTTTATTTGCTATTTTTGTTTGTTGCTTGATGGGAAAAATGCTTTGGAGCACATTTTAAAGGAATTTTTATCCAATGTTATTAATGTTTTACATCAATTTTCTAAGCAAAAGGAACTAAAAATTAAAGATGAACACATATAGTCTAAGAAGCTACACTCACAATTATCCTCTAAGAAGTAATGACAAGTTTAACTTTCAAAATTACAGTGGGTGGTGGTACAAGAAATGGCACTTCGATAAAGTAACTTCTCATGCTTTTGACCTAAGTTTATGTTTCCTTGAAAAAAAACTTATTTGAAGTCATAATTTCTTTGCTTAAAAAAAAAAAGCCTTTTGGTCTCACTGCATTTTACTTAGATAAAAGGAGGTGGAGAACTGACTGACAAAAAAGAAAAGATTACAACACATTTCCTTCTGCTGGGTGAATGAATAAGATAGTAATTGAGGTTTTTAGAAAATTTATTGCTCAGTTCCAAAACGCTGGTTATAAGAAAGCATGCACATTTGGCACGAGTTATATGCTGCTATTTTGCATTATTAATCCAACAAAGATGTAAGCTAGGAGAGGCAGGCAGAGGAGGAGACCCGCACCTGATTTTCCAGCAGCCTGAAACATTTTGTCATCAAAGGATTGATCATTGTGTGCTTTGCTGGTGCTTTAGGTGAAATGGTCTAATGGAGTGCTGCTTCTTTGCATGAGGATCAAAAGATTAGAAGCATGGCATATGAGTTTAATTACATAGAGTAATTTCAGAAATCCATGACCTAAATCCAGACCTCTTAATACTATTAGGAGCAGACTTCAATAGTAGTATGAGGTCCAGAGTTTTTGGTACATGGTTTACAAAGACCTGATTTTATATCTGGTCTTAATACCTTCTAAAGACAGGCAGTTTAGTAAAAGGGGCTCTTGTTTAATTAGTTGTGTGTAGAATATGTGTTACTTGCTCTGCCATCCTACAGAAGAGGTCTAGGTATATTGTTTGGGAGTAGTAGAACATTCCCATGTTTCCTCATAAGTAAGTCCCATTAAGCTCAAGGGGTGGGATCTAGTTTTTATTTTGCCAACAGGTTCAGTTCCTGTGCAAAGTTCTATTTAGAACACTCTTACTGCTGGAAGAGGAAGGAAGACAATCTTTGTCAATTCCTCCCTCTCTCTGCAGCCCTCTGGGCAACCTTCTCCACTGTCCCAAAATGAGCCTTGGGCTACAAAGAGAGACGGCATTGGCAAAGATCAGCTCCTCAGCTTTTGCTGAATCAGGTGTGTCTCCTGGACAGCAGGAGCTCTTCTGCCCACTGGAAGCTAATTCTGGATCCAGCCCTTTGGGGATTATTCCCAAGTAAGAGGACATAATACTTTTCAGCCTTATAAAGCAATTCTGTACATGTCTAAGATGTAAGCCTGACTGGTTTCAATGAATCTTTGTTGTTATTTACAGTTGTCAACTTCAACTTTTGGTGATCCTATGAATGAGATATCTCCAAGAGACCTACCTGCCCTGCTCAGGTCTTGCAAATGCAGTGTTGTGGCTTCCTGTATTGAGCCAATCCACTTGTAATGCAGTCTTCCTGTTTTCCTACAGCTTTCCGCTTTGCTAAGCATTATTGTGTTTTCCAGTGAGTCATGTCATATCATGATAGGTCAAAGTACAACAGTCTCAATTGTTGGCTTCTAATGAGAGTTCAAGCTTGATTTGCTCTGAGACTCATTTGCTTTTCTTTTTAGCAGTCCATGGTATTTATAGAACTCCCTTCCGGCACTGTGTTTCAATGTTTTGATTTTTTTTTCCTGTGCCCTTGCTTTACTGCCTTGCTTTTACAGTTCACATTCATACATAGAAGTCAATGGGGCTTACCCCCACATAAGTAGGTGTAGGATTGCAGCCATGTCTGTTAAATGAAGCAATCAGACTCAAATAAACGTGGCACGTGTACTGTTTGAATTTGCTAATGCAGCATGTGAAAAGTATTTTGTGCATGTTGGTTTGGTGTTCTGTAGAACTTCAATGGTATTACCCAGAAGCTCATACCCTTAGTTATTCAAGTAAATTAAAGTTGGAAAATTGAATGGATTTTGGTTCCCTAAAGACTGAAGAGTTGCAGAGCAAAATTTAGGAAAGACAGTTAGCTATTTTAGTGACATTGTCTCTGTGCTCTGCATTCTTTTTACATTTCTTTAAGCCTGTCTGCAAATTATGTTTTTGTTCAGCACTGTTTAAAAGTGGGGAAGGGGCAACAAGAAGAAATAACAAGTGGCTATATTTGTTATTCCTTCCAGCATGGATTATGAGTTAGCTAGCCATGCAGTTTCTTTTAGTTGCTCAATAACGCTGTACTTGTTGTTCATATTTTAGCTATTAATTGGATTAAATTATTTTTATAACAATTATTGGAGCTAGTTCATATTTGATGTCACATTTATGCCCAGTTTAATTACATACAGAGTACCAAACTTGGAAGTAGCGTATTACAACACCACACAGCTAGGTTATAACAAAGTAAATTAAGTAGGAGGAACGATGCATTTTCTACTTACTGTTTTAGTTACTGTTTTCGGCATGTCAGATTGTTCTAAAAAAATGTTTTTAGAAGATTTTTTTCAAGCCATGCAATTCTAACCAATTTTATTACTTTTTAAAAATGGAATAAATAACAATCAATATGGCAAGTTACTAAAGATGGTGGCAGTAATAATGCATTAATTTGGAGGGCATTAAATTCATTACGGTAGTTAATTATTTTTAACAAATAATTTTCTAAGCTCTGGTAGCATATGAACATGTGCTCCAGACATGGCATAGTATAAGATATCTTGTTTCTGTCTAAGACAGGGGTGGGTGAAATTCAGGCTTATAGGATAAACTTTGGTTTTTGCTGGACTGCTAAAATCCATACACAAAGTGGATTATGTGCTGCACCCCACAAATTATGATATATAGAAATCTGCCTGTGATTTATGGTAAGAGATCAGATTTACTAACATATCACTGGTCTACGAAGTTAAATAAAAGCCTGATCAAAGGCCAACACTACTGCTTTGCTAATGAGGTAATTAGCACAAGGCCAATTAAAGCAGAAATGTTGTCTGCTTGCTTTTGTTAAAATTTGTGAGGCAAAAATCGCACAATCAATCCCAGTTTACCTTCTGCCCTGAACTGGTGAAACTTGTCCCATGCTCTTTTAGTCTATACAATTTCACTTTGATCTGCTTTTATTTTTTTTAAATTTTTTCTGTTGGATGTCATTTGCATGCTGCTATTGAATTAGAAAGGATTTGTTTTTAAATAATGGCTCTATTTCAGAGGACTGACAGTGGAAGGCATTTCCTAAGTGGGCTATGGAAAAAGGCAGATCTAAGTGGGTGCAGCTTATTTTCCATAAACAACAATACAGATCCTATTAGTACGAATGGGTGAGAATGGGTTGCTGTGGGTTTTTCGGGCTATGAGGCCATGTTCTAGTAGAATTTGCTCCTGGCGTTTCGCCTGCAGCTGTGGCTGGCATCTTCAGAGGATCTGGAGACATGGAGGTGGAATGGAGTATGTGTACTTGTGTGATCCCTGGGTGGGAGGGATTTGCATTTGCGATGCATTCGTGATGCAGCTGGTCTGTGAGATAGTCCATTGTTGAGTGGACTAGCCCCCAGGGTTGCGTTGTTAGTCAGGGGATATACATAACAGTTGTGTGTGCATTTAAGTACTCGTTAGCAATCCATTATATTGTTTCCTGTAGAGAGACCTCCTGAGTCTGGGTGGTGTTCATTGGCATTTTTTTTTTTTTTTTGCTTGTTTTTAGTGTTTTTCAGTACTGGTAGCCAACTTTTGTTTACTTTCCGAGTTTCTTCTTTCCTGTTAAAATTGTTCAACTTTACATTGATGGGTGAGAACTTTGTTTCATTTCATTTTTTGGTGTCCATTTACCATAACTGGCATTTTTTCACACCTGAGATGGAAAAAAATTGGAAATTTTAGAAATTCAGATATGTCAAAAACTAGTGAGTAGATACAATATACATTCCCCATGGCAAACAGGTTCTCTTTCCATATTTAGTAAAGCTGAACCAATTTAATTTGACTTGTGAAAATATGCAAGAATTTCATTTCAGTTCCATTTTAAAGAACTGAGCAAAATCCCATCTTCGTATTCAAGAAATATGACAGTAGAAAGTGGGCTTAAAGTTTTTAAATGTGGGAGAAAGTGAAATTTGCTATCTTTCTGATTACACCTCTGACCTTAACTCATAGCTCCAGAGTTAGAAGGGAAAAAAAAATACCTTGTTCCCATTGATAGGTAAATGTCTCTTCCAACAGTAGTTGTTTATCATTTATTTGATTTATATCTGGCCTTATTCCCCAAACCAGGGAGTCAAGGCAGCTCCCAAGTTTAAAAAAAAAATTGATAGCACATCAATTTTTTAGAAAGGGCAGCATCTGACAATTCCCCCCCCCCCCCCAGGAAAAATACAACATAAATTTGTGGAACTCACTAATAGTGACAAGAGCTTTGGCGTGGGGGAAAATGATTTTGCTGCTGCAGTTGCAAGCACTAGCAGTGATAGAACCGCTACTGATCCCTGGCTTTGTACCTAGTTCTATATTCTGTGGCTACTAATGTGGGAAGCCCACAGGAGTATAACTGCTATTGCACTGCAAAGAGCCTTGTCCTTAGGCATCCAGCGGTTGGAAGGGGGTCCTTCCACCATCTCCACTGCTCTGGTATCCCTGCTCAATAGATAGGGTGGCAGTGGTAGCTCTTAGTGTGGGACATTTGTATACATTTGTATTTTTTGCTGTTGTGCCCTCAAGGTATTAGCGGTGACCCTGGGAATTCAGTTTATTTTTCTTGTCATGTGACTGTTCCTCTTTTCTTTCTGGAACATTATACAGTCAGCCCTCCAAATTCACTAGGATTAGGGATGCAGAGCACCCGCAAAAGAGGAAAAACCACAAATTTCAAAATGTGTGTGTCTGTGGGAAGGGGGCTGAGACATGTTGGGGAGAGCAGCCACTCAGGGACCAAACCAGGGAAGGGGAAGGGGAAGGAAAGGGGATGGGTTAGCATGATGACTCTATATTTCCTCTCTCTTGCCTGTCTCCTTTCTTGGGTGTGGCAGGGGGATCAGGATAGGGTTTGTGGTGTTGAGAAATTGGTGTGCAAGCTGGATGGCCAGGCAGTGGCTCGGGGAGGAGGGGGACCAAAGCCATTTTTTAAAGGGCTGCAGAGCTTATTGGAGCCACTGAGAAGGAAGATTCCCCCAGGATAGAAGCGCTTCAGATGAGAAGACAGCAATTGGAGAAACCCAAAAATAATCAGATCTGTGACAGTCAAACCTGCAAATGTGGAGGGTTGACTATACTGCTTAAGTGGAAATTGGTTCCCTCAATACAATGTCTCTCAGCTAGCTTGATTTTTCTTCTGTAAATCTTTTCTCTATGCTTATGAAATGTACTTTGGTTCCAGTCACAGTTCCATAGAAAAACATCAAAGTTCACATTTGGGGTTTATAGAATTAGTACTGAATTTATCACTCAATATGACAGATCCAGTTCTGTTATATAATAATGTTCCTTATTGTAAAGTTCAAAGAAACCACAGTAAAGAGACTGAAACCTTGCTATGCAAATACCCTAAAAAAAAATCCTGTCTTATGCGTGTTCTTTGTACTTGGGTGTTAATGTTCCTCTGTGTATTTATGAAGCACCCCTGTGAACTATAACTGCCTATATTGAAGATAGCAAGTTGGTCCTCCAAATAGAAAAAATTTTGGTCTGTTATTTCCTGTGATTCATTTTTTATTTATCCCAAGGTAGTGGGAAAGAGGTATCGCTTCTTGTTTCTGTTCTGAGTCAGACAGAAATGCGCAAGAAGGCAAAGGCGGGGCAAGTTGAAGTGGCAAGATTTGCCATGAAGTTCTTCATTGCACAGGAAGACTAAGAGCCCAAAAGCTTGAAATATCAAACCAAAATTCATGAGCATGAAGGAAAGCCCAAATCTTGATTTAAAATTTTGTAATCAATTTATTAAACTACCAATTATTCACACCACTCTTGCCATAAAGTCAGATTCAAAATGCTTCTTGATAGTTTGGTGTTTGGAAGCTTAATAATTGTCATACTACTGATTTGGCCAGGTTTTGCCCGCATTCTAGATGTACCACCCATTTGGACGACCATCTGATCCACCCACTTCCTTTCCTTCCCTCCCTCCCTCCTCCTCCTCCTCCTCCTCCTCTTCCTTCCTTCCTTCCTTCCTTCCTTCTCCTCCTCCTCTTCCTCTTCTTCTCCTTTTCTTTTGAGTGTCTGTCCCTTGTAGGAGTCAATATATGGAGTAAGGCATGGAGGCATTCTCTGAAACTGTTCTGCATAGTTCGCCCCAGCTTTCAGCTCCGAGGGAAGGCAGAGTAAGCCATGCAGATGACGCAGGAATGGATTGCAAGGGTGCAAGGTGAGGTGGAAAAAGGAATAGAAGGGAAGGGAGAGCGAATGGTATGAGCAGCAAAATGCTAGAAGCAGGAGACAGACCATTGAAAGAGTTGAAGGTGAAGTGAGGGAAGAGCAGGAGGGAAGAGAGAGAGTGACTTACAAAGTACAAGAAGCAAAAGAAGGGCCAAGGTAAGTTTGTTGAGAGGTTGTAGTGACTTGATGTAACAAGGTAAATTCCATGACCAAGTAGAAATGAGAAATTGGGTCTCCCTGTTCCAAGTCCAGCACTATAAACATTACTTTGTTGTGCTTCTCAGATCAGTGGTAACTGTAAAAGTATGCAGGTTAAAACATAGAGGAAGGAAAAATGAAATCCAACAATTAATGCACTGAATTTGCACAATCATAATAATTTTATTAATATATAACATGCAGATTAAATACCTAAATTTGAGGAATTGGAAGATGGCAACCCCAGGCACTGCCAATCACATGTTGAAATCCTGAAAATCAAAACCTTCAGTATTGGTAGGTGTGGGTAGCATGAAAGGCAGGATTACACTACCCATGCTGCTGGAGTTTCTGAGAGCAACAGAGGAAGCTGCGTGTGAGACTAGGAAAATAAACATCCCAAGCTTCTTGCTTTCTCTTTCATCAGCATCATCCGTTTGATTTAAAGAGTTCCTCACAAGATATCACAAGCTACCTGAAAACATAGTTACAATAACAAATTCCAAGTCCCTAAAAATGTCTTCTGAAATAAAAGTAGTAGAAATGAGCAGCAGATCATTCCCATGTTACATGTTCCTGTATATGTTTCTTATCTGATGCTGTTTCTATTTGTTCTGTTTTTAAAATATTTACTGTTAACTCATTTTGTAGGCAGTTGCAAAGGGGCCAGCAAAATTATTCCTTCCTTCCTTCCTTCCTTCCTTCCTTCCTTCGTATATTTATTTTAGAAGCATATCAGAGGAAAATCAGACACCTCAAAAGGGCAGGTTAATTTTTTTTAAAAAACATTGTTTTTTAGGAGTTTGAAGTGCTTGTGTCTTTTGTGGTGTATTATGAAAACAGGTGCTTTTGTGAAACAAGAATCTTCTAAAACATTGTATATGTAACAACAGTAAGGAGGAGTATTTTTCTGTAAATGCTTGTCAGAGGAATTGTACTCTTTCATTCTGTGTTCTTGTTGTCAGACCAATCTTGTCCTCAGGGGCCCTTAGAAGAATTTTTTTTTTCTTTGACCTTTTGGTTACAAATACAGACAAGACAGGAACAGAATTGCAAAAAATCCTGTTCTTCTCTGCCCCAGGCAGAAATATGTTTTCTTCTTTGACTTTGAAATATCTTGGTCACCTTTTAAAACTGCCAAATGAGTAACTTGAAACTTGGAGGGGTAAATAGGTACATGAGGCAAAGCTAGAATAGGTAAATAGGTAAATAAATAGGTACATGAGACAAAGCTGGGCAGCTAGAAGCACATTTTATTAATGCTTCAAAAGAAGGGGCTAAATAAACTTGTCTTCTAAGCCTTGAGACCTCCAAAAAAGCCAATAGTGGTCTCTCCACTTTCAGGATGGTTTGGGCAGCAGAACCCTCATCAAAGTGGAAAAACCATGAACAACTCCACCTGCTCCCCCTCCCATTGCCTTCCAGGACTCCCCCCTTCCTGTTCTCATGCAAAACTGAAGGGAATGGGGAGCGGAGGAAGCCTTACTCCAGCCTTGTTTTTCCCCTCCAGAGCTCCCCACTTCCCATTCCCATGCAAAACCAAAGGGAAAGGCAGTGGGGGATGCCTCACACAAGCCTTCCTTTCCCCCTCTGGAACTTGCTCCTTCCTGTTCCCCTGCAAAATGGAAAGGAATGGGGGTAGGGG
Source organism: Cyclura pinguis (assembly GCA_030412105.1). Classification (NCBI taxonomy): domain Eukaryota; kingdom Metazoa; phylum Chordata; class Lepidosauria; order Squamata; family Iguanidae; genus Cyclura; species Cyclura pinguis. The sequence goes on from CM059600.1 coordinate 331,824,506, forward strand.
AAGTCTTGTATGAGTTCTCTGTACCAAAGCAAAAAATACATAGGAATTGGAGGGGGAGCTCCTGAGGGGGAAAGGAAGGCTCACATGAGGCTTCCCCCACACTCTTATTTCCTTCCATTTTGCCTCAGCTCAAGTTCTCTGCACTAGGGCAAAATGCATGGGAATGGGGGGAGGAAAAGGGTGGGGAAGGCACACGTGCTTGCCAATAATCAAATTTGTGAAGATCAAACCCATGAATGTGAAGGGAAGACTGTATTTCTGAAACTGCAGATCAGATGGTCTTGGAGCTTACTGGGTTCTTCCTGATTTTGCACTGACTAAAGATTTTTCTTTTGAGATGCTGATTAGCCCTTTACAAGTAGGGAGATGATGAAGCTCTGACAAATACGAGTATCTATCGTGGTTGGTATAGCTCCAATACACGAACTTACGGAACCAAAACAATCAAAAATACGTTTTTGCCCGTTACCAGTATTACATGGAGCTTGCATTTGCAAGAAGATGGTTTATTATGCTTTTAAGAAGAGTTGAATCATCATCTTCTATATTTAGTATGCCATCCTTCTCCCAGAACTGTTGGTTTACAACATTTTTTTTAAAGTGACCAAAAAAAAAAGGGGGGGGGACAGAAAGAAAAAGTAAAAAAAAAACTATGCTTCCTTTCCTTGCACTTTGTCTTACCCTGTACAGTACCTACTTCCATTGCTTTTTGTACTCTGCCACTTGCACCTTCGCTTCCCTCACCTTCCCTCCCTTCCCTCCCGCTTCACCTTGGGCCTCCTGTCCTCCTGCTCGTATCTTGCCACCATACCTCTCTCTCCTTTGCCTCCTTTTTTTTACTCTCTTGCCTCACTTCACACCTTCGCCATGCCTTCCTCCTTTGCACCTTACTTCATGTTGGACCTCCTTTCTTCCCTCTTGCACCTTATGACTGTACCTCTCACCCTTCTTTACCTTCTTGCTTTCCTAACTTGCCTCCCTCCCTTGCTTTTTTGCATTGTCACTTGTAGATCTCAACTTCCCTTCCATCCTTCTCTTCCCATTCTCTATACCTAGTGCTGCCACACCAAGAAGGTACTGTGGTCACCTGGGGACAAAAAATTTTTTTCCACAAAAATTGGTGGTTCCTCTGGGGAGGTCTTGGGGCTCCAAAATGACCTTGGGGGCTGTACGTATCCTGTAAGCTGTGAGTAATTGCTACCCGCTCTAGGTACACAGTAGCACTTGGGCTTGAAAAATTGGCAGCCTGTTTTTCTTTTGGTTATATAACTTTTTTTAAGTAGTGCCTCTCAGTCTCTTTATGGTGTCAGTCAGACAAATTTTCTTCCGCAGCATCTCAAACTTCCCTTTGATAATCTCTTTGCTTTGTATTTAATTACTATTCAGTAATTAATTTATGCTTCTGGGGCTCTGCTTTTTATCTCACCTATGCCTTTTAAATTCTAGAAGCAGAATTAACTGACTCCCTGAGTCTTTTCTTCTTTAAAGAGATGAAGGGTGATAGAAACTAATCAATGCAAACTTGGCAAAAGAGTAAATAATTGATTCTCCTGGCTCACCTCAGTCTTTGAATGCAGGAAGATCTGAGAAAGAAAAATCTCAAACAAACAGAAGAGGCAAAGGAACAGAAGAAGTAGTGTCCTCAAATGTATTTGTAACATATACAAGTCTTCTACTGTATTTTCAGAGATGAATGCTGTGGGTATTCATGTTGGCTTTGCTCTGGTTTTCACCAATGATATGGATAAACCCATGCATTTGATGTATGCTAAAAGCTAATTAGCAAAGATGGTTGCTGGAGATGTGGAGATTTTAGGCTATATCAGAAACAGGTCTAGAAATACTGATAGTAAAAAACAAGGAGTATTGTATGATTTTTTTAAAAAAAATTCTTCCATTAATTGTTATGATTATGCCTTTGGAAAATGCAGGAAGAGATGCAGAGCTTGATAAATTATGTTGAAAGTAATTAGTTACAGTTACAGGACTAAAATAGTTCATACTGATGTATTTGCATTTTAAAAAGTAGTCTTTACTTTCACATTTCTCAGAATTATTTTAATTTGAATTTTTAAAATATTTGAATGCCCTAACATGAAGCAGAGTAAAAGGTAACGCTTGAACCGTATGATATTTTCTCCTTACCATTTTAATGCTGCCAACCTCTGCAACTATAAAAGTGATTTAAAATCTATAGTTAAACTGTAGGAGTGAAGTTACAATCATAATATTACATAGTTATTTGACAAGGAACTAGGGATATCATATTTTGAAAAGCAAAGAAAGGGCACTACTGACTCACTGCTTCAAGCCACCAATCACTATGGTGGTTCTTGCTTTAAGTGGCTCTACTATATAGGTTGTGATAATTGCTACTAGAAATATCCCTAACTTTCACTGTATTTAAATAACAAAAATTTTGCCTTCCGTTTCCCCCGTGCCTGCCTCTTCTGGCAGCCACCTCAGCTGCTCCACCAAGTCACCCTGTTCCATCACCTCCATGGGTCCAGAGGCTCCCTCAGCTGCCTTGCTCAGATGTTCTACCTTCCCACTCTGATTTAGTTTCCCTCCCCACTGCCAGGTCACTGTCTATCTCTCTTTCTGAGTCCGTCATCCAACCGGCCCCTGTGTCTTCTAGCAGAGCTCTTGGTGGAGCTGGTGAGATTGTCGATGAGGAAATGGGGTTGGCAGGCAGAAGGTAAGGCAGCAGCAGACATTTTAAAAATCCCCAGATCTTTTAAAATCTATCTGGATAGAAATTTTAGCTGTGAAAAACAGGACATGTCCAGGAAAAGGAGGGCATATGGTAACCCCGAATTAATCATAAAGGTAGTGGTGGTGGTGTGCATTCAAGTCATTTCCAACTTAAGGCAATCCTAAGGTATTCTGGGCCTGAGAGTATGTGACATGCCCAAGGTCACCCAGTGATTTTCTATGCCCAAGCAGAGAATCAAATCCTAGTCTTCTAGGTTGTAGTCCAGCACTCAAACCACTGCATCATGCTGACTCTCACAAGTAACTTACTGTTTGTAATTAGCTGTTTCCAGGAACTTGTTGAGGAGGTAAGATTACAGGAGTCCACAAAGACTGAAGCACACATCCATAGTCAGAGCACATTGTATCCCCCAGCCCCCAAGATCCTGGTCATCTGAGTCCTTGTCTTTCAGTGTTGAAGCTGAAATCATGTTCTGCACCTTGCTGATCAGAAGCCACTCTGATTCAACTCAGCTGGAGAGGCTGATGACATTTTCCTTTGTGAAAGGGCCATGGATGAGAGTGCATTCTTTGTATGCAGAAGGTCTTGTGTTCAATTTCTGGATCTCTAGTTATGAGAGAATCCTTGCCAAGCGTATGCCTGTCAGTGGCAACAATATCAAACTAGACACACTAGTGATCTCACCCACATAAGGCATTTTCCAGTATTCTTGGGCTTGCAAATGAATTTCAGGGACTGTTACAGTGCAGGCATATGTATACTGCCTGTCGTGTTTTTGAGCAGTAAAAAGCAGAAGGTGTTGTAATGGCTCCTCAGTAGAGAACTCTTGTGTCTGTAATCAGCATATTTTTGTTTAGATGAAGGATCTTTAGTCCTTGAATTCATCAGGATAATTATATATTTGTTTCTTATATTTCTGTGCCACTGTTTTTTCACCAAGTGGTGCTTAAGATAGCTAAAGGAAACATAATAAAAAAATGTAATTAAAGAATAAAAACAAGGCAGATACAGCACAGCACTGAAAACAGTAGCCAGTTGAAAGGAATTACAGAATAATTACCATGGCCATACCATTCAGTTTATCAAGACAGAGGTTTATCGGAATAAAAATATGTTTGCTTGCCAGTGGAAAATTATTACCGTTGAGGTTAAGTTAGGTGTACCAGAACCTGGGAACAGCCACCAAGGTTGCATCATTCAGTCATGAATAAGGAGTGTTGTGAAATTGGTAGTCAGTAGTAGTAGTCAGTAGAGTCAAATTGGCTACTCCCCAAAAATGGAAGCCGTATGTCTTGCCATGATTCATAGTAGTCTTGACTAGTACTGCTCGTCTCAGGCTGTGATTTCTTCTCATTCCATGTTTTCCTTTCCTTATTGTCAGCAGCCAGTGGTACAGAGGAGAAGATGAGGAAATGTTGAATATTGTGGTATCATGACACAGGGCTAATACTTGGATAGAGCGCTGTCATTTTCTGCAGAACAATCTGTTCATTACCATTATGTGACATTTTTTCACATTTAATTGGGCTCTCATCTCTTATTAGAAAGTAAATTGTACTGAAATAAATGCCAAGATTCATATTAGCACTGTACCTTTATTAGATCAACTTAAGTGTCACAAAAATGTGCAGCTGTGTCAGTCTCTTGGGGGTTATGAGACTAACATTTAAAATTAGACTACCAGGACTTGCAGGAGGAAACTGGTAGGAATTGCTGGGGTCCAGTGATCTGGAACATGGGCTGCACCCCATTATGTTGTATCTCAAGTATCTTGTACTACAACTGTGCTGCAGCAGAGCGAGGCTACTCCAGGCACCTGTATCCTTCCCCATTTCCCTCGCAGCTACTGCACTGAGTGGCCATCTTGCTCCTTCCCCTTCACCAACCTTCTTTGTTGGCAGGCATGCTATAGGCATTGATTGACTGATCAATTTCCAACTCTTTTTTTTTAACCAGTTTTGGGCTTAATGCATCTCAGTCGCATAGGGATGGGGTAGGGGGGTGATTTGCCCCAGGGTGGCAATGTTTCTGGGGCATCCCAGGCCATAGGCACGCCCCCACGCGGCCATCCCCCACGCAACGCCCTCGTGCACAGTGGCCACGCCCCTCATTCTTTAGCTCCGCCCTCCACACTCTCCAAGCTCTGCCACTGATGCACTTGCAACAGTTAAAACATAGAGTAAAATCCACAATATACAGAAGCTAAAAAGTAATTAACCAACCAAAGGATTAAAAAACAAAAGTATAAACCATTAAAATGAGAAATAAAAATGAAACAGCAAGAGCAAAAATCGAGCATGTTATACAAGGTCTGATTCCTCCTAAAAACCTAGTTCTCAAAGGCCTGTCAGAAGAACAAGAAGGTCTTCACCCACAAGGACACCCTCCCCAGGGCAGCAGCTATTCAGAGCCTCTTCTAGGCCCACAGGGAATCAGGGAGGGAAGGAGGACAGCCAGAGAAGAGCTTCTTCCTCAGGTCCCTTCATGTACAGTTGGGAACGCCTTTCTTCCTTCAGCTCTGTGCAAATCCATCACGCCAGCCCAGAAGTGCTTATGTGGCTTGGCCCCTGGTCACCTATCAGCAGACCTTATCTGTCATACAGATCTGTTGCTTGCTGAGGGCCACCCAAACAGCTAGGGGTTCCCAAAAATTTCACTGGGGACCCAAAGCTACTCTCAGTGGCCCCAAAGAGTGAAAACATAGTCAAGTAACCAAAACAGCAATAATACAGCAAATCCAAAACTAATAATTCATATGTAGTGTATATGCCCCCTCAGTTCAAGGCAAGGCACAGCAAGTCAAAGCAATTCAAGGGTTGCTTGAAGAAGCAGGCTTTAAAATCTCTGTGCTTCCAGGGTCAGGGAATTACTCCCAGAATCTTCTTTTACATGATACAGGAAAGCCAGTAGCTCCAGTGGGGATGACCTTAAACCCCTGGAATAAAATACAAAAATAGCATCTAGCACAAAGAAATTACACTTCCATTTATGAAATCTCATTACTCAACATAATGTGATAAGGGCCAAAATCCCAGATCCCTGGGGAACAACAGGTCCTTTCCTCTCAGCCACTTAGACCATAGTGTTTGTACAGACTTTGAAGTCTCCACATCTCTTCAACAAGAAAGACAATATAAGAAACAGGTTTCAGGGTGGGCGCTGGAAAAGAAATTGGGGGGCTAATCTGAGGTTAATGGTTGGAATCTTAAGATGAAATGTGGGAAGAGGTTCCAGGCATTCAAATTGGGCTCTAGCAGGTACCATGATAGTTTTAGGTTACACCTAGGATTCTTCCTAGGACCTCTAAGGTGAAAGAAGGAATAGGGGTCAGTTTCTCAGTTTTAAAAATGTAAAATGTTGCAATTACTTGTTGTATTTTCATCTTTAGGTTTCACACATAAGTTCCTCAGTAGGCAGAAGGCAAAAGTAGAGAGAAACTAGACAGTTTAATATTAAAGCTGAAGATAATTCAACAGTGTGCTTGTGAGTGTCAGTTTGGAATAACTTGATGGTTTTCGCTACATTTCTTAATGTATTTTTTTTTGGCAATGCAAATATTTGGAATACTAAGAAAGATTTTTTTAAAAAAAATCCCGGAACTGAAAGGAAGAGAATAATAAGTAAAAGATTCTCTCTCTCATTCTCTCTCTCTCACACACACACACATGCAAGCCATGGAAAATAATCATAAAGTTGTAGGCTGTTGTGTCTTGTGTGTGTGTGTGTTGACATCAAACCTTGACATCACATGTGGCCGAGGATGCTGTAGCAACGGCAACTGTGTTGTCAAGGAAACAGCCTTGTGCTCAGCAGTCAAGACCAATGAGGATTAAGGACTGCTATATTCTATCTAAGCCTCAATGACCTTATCAGAGGGCAACGTAGTCTATTTGGTCTACACTCTGTAGGTATCCTTTTGTGGGAAAGAAGCTATGAGCAGACAAGGCAATGTATTATATGGCCACCCAACTGAAATTGTGGATGTGGATTATTCGGACTAGTGGCTCTTTTACCAAATGAGATGGACCAAGCAACATGCTTTTTTTTTTGGTAAGTAAAGTAGCGTTATTATTGATCCATTTTTATTAAATAGATAAACATACATAAATTTTGTATGTTCTCACTAAATGGAATCACAGGCTCTGAAAGGGTGTTTTAGAAAGTGTTGGCAATGCTGATTTTTTTTTTTAAAAAAATTGTAGTTCTGTATGCATAAATGTTTTTAAGAACTTTGAAAACAAAAGTGGAATTAGTTATGGTAAACTTCAGGATTTGGGAACTAATGCCTCCTGTAATAGTGGTACAGTGCTGAACCTGATTATAATGATTTAAAATATAGCATGAGAACATGGAAATGCTATTGAGTAAGCTGATCCTGATTTTTGTCTCAGGGGATCCATTCTCCTTAAATACTAACTTGAGTTTCACACATGTGCCTATGCTAGAGTAATCTGGTAACCAATTGTAGCACACATTTATTTTTTCTTTGTAGAGAAAAAGCAGAGGAGTGCAAAGCAGAACCATTGCAGTCTAATAAGTTCAGAAGAAAAACAATATCTTGTACTGAAGTTGGGGGGAAAGATCCAAGAAGTGCTTTTTCCATTGGGATACCATACTATCCCTAAGCACTGACTTCCCTCTCTTTACTATTTTGCTTTCCTGCTTGTTTCCAAAAGTAAAAGAAACATGCTTGCTTGGAGTGAAACATGTTGAAAGTTTTGGAGATGAGTGACTGACTTATTTCGATAGATTGGCAGTGTCGGTATGGACTAGTGAAGTGTTAGAGCTGGTAGCATGCTACATATGTACCTAAACATCTTGGTATGAGAGCATAATCTCGCTCACCCACATTTACATCTGGAGATGAAAGCAGGAGAATGGAAACATTCAGTGAATCAAATGTGAAAAAGGAGAGGTAGGGTCTCAAGATGTGTAAAAGAAGATTTTATTTCTTAGAATACCCACATGCCTGTGAGCCAAAGGATATTATCTGAAAACCCAGAAGGTTGATTTTCAAATTGTTAATTCCTGAAGAAGGCCGCACAAACATTGTTGTGGCTGAAATGCGCTATGCTGTTTTGAGACATCCTGCAACTCTGGGCTCTCCCAGATTGGTTTAAAGAAGTACGAACCTTCACAGTATTTATTGGTCCTTGAGTTTTACTGGCCTTTGTCAGTTGTTGTTGCATCAGTGTCCACTTGTACTATGTAGAGTTGCCAGATGAGGATTATTCCAGGCGCTGATATTTCAGGGCCAGAATCTGAGATCTAGGGTTCTTGTGCTGGCGCAAGGAAACAGATCCTGGAGATGTTAGAATGTTAATATTATGAGGGGCAGCCCCTTGTAATGTCATTAAGCATGGTAACGTAAGCATCAACAATAGCTGCAGAGTATACCACTGAAATTTTTCAAATCTTGTCTAACAAATGAGGACATAGACACATTTTCCAAGGCAGTGTGCTCTCACTCTAAGATTTCTCACCCTTCCTCTGAGAACCTAAGAAGAGGGCCCAGCAGGCCCTGAGATCTGGGAACACTGGTTGTTGTGGCTTCTTGGATCCACACCTGAGCTTTTTTAAAGTGTGTTTTTCCCCCCTAAGCCCTGGTTTGCGTAGGGGGGAAAATGTTACAGTGTTGATACTGTTGTCCTCTGAATTTTTAAGTTTTTTTTAAGTGTTAAGTTCAAAAGTACCATTTCAGTGATGCGCTACAGCAGTGCTGCTCAAAGTCATGGCCTGTGGACCACAATTACTCCATGAAACATGAAGTTTCCAAGAAAGAATGAGTGAAAGAAAGAAAGAAAGAAAGAAAGAAAGAAAGAAAGAAAGAAAGAAAGAAAGAAAGAGTTGTAGCCAATGCACATATGCAATGCAATATGCCTAATATGGCATATTAGGGAGGGGAAGTTGCTGGTCTCCTATATGAAATAGCCTGACAAGCATTGTGCTCTAGTACTATAAGATTATACTGTATTATACTATGCTATACTATACATATATAGGCATGAATGAGAGAAAGGAGGGGAGCAGAGTTTGTTTGGTTGTTTTTTCTTTTCTGTCTAATACCACATCCTCCCATCTGGGGAATGGTAGCAATTTAACTTCACATATCTGTTTGTTTGTTTGTTTGTTTGTTTAATTTATATCTCCCACCTTTTTCCTAGCCTGGAACCCAAAGCAGCTTACGATAACTTAAAACAAATGTTAGCTTTAAAAAAAGTCACAAAAGGTAAAAAAAAGCCAAACCTGTTAAACAAGCGATTCTATTTTTGAAAACACATGATTAAAACAGTTTAAAACACATTTAAAACATAACCTAAAGTACAAAAGATAAAAGGCACACTACTTTCAAAGATCCTTTTGCCACATGATTTAAGAATCAAAGAACTGCCTAAACAAAAGGGTCTTTGCGTGCTGGTTAAAAGTGGGCAGCGTGGAGGCCAACTGAAACTCCAATGGAAGGACGTTCCACAGCCTGGAAGGAACCACTGAGAAGGCTGTCTTTGATATCCACGTGAAACATACCTGTGGTGGTGGCATGACTGAAAGAAAGCCCTTCCCTGAAGATCTTAAGAGTTGGGCTGGCTTGTATAGGGAGTGTCAATAAACAAGTGCTTCCTAAGATGCATTTGAATTTTTGTTCATATGCCAAATGGACATTAACTAGACCCTAACAGTATTACATTGCTCACTGCAATCCATTGCTAGTATATATAACTTCTGCCCCAAAACAAATAATCTAATACTTGTGTCATCTGCAATTAATCCCTTCTGTCTCCAAATTGTGTATGAGTTGGCAAAAGGATTGTCGTAAGATGGGAGGGAGGGAAATTTGTGTTGATGAACAGGTAACCACTCACCAATACATGGTCAGAGTAACTCCAGATTGATTAGTATTCGTATTAATTAGTAAACGAGTAGTCCCTAAGATGCAGTTGGCAAAATTTAGAAAGTTGCTTTTTGACTACAACTCCCATAATCCTCCAGGCAGCATAGCCTCAAGCAATTCCAAACAATGTTGCAGGTTCTGAATTGCAAGATTCTGTGAGATGTAGTCCAAAAAAGTAACTTTTCCAAGCTCCAATGTTTAGTGAATTCTCCGGCAGTTCACTGAGCACTGTATGGAATTCAGGCACAGCTTCATGCATGCATGTCAGGCCATCTCCTTGGATACTGTAGACTTGACTTCAACCAAAGATCACTGTATTTGCAAATCACTTGTGACCTAATCAGTTTTCCAAAATGTTATTTGCATTGAAAAACAAATTGAAGTTTAATTTATTGTACAGTTTTTCAAACTAACCCTGGTGCTGTGCTAAATATATTTTCCCCGAAGAACTAGGAGTAACTTTTGCTACACTTTGACCCTTTCCACACGAGGCAAGGGAATTGCTCTGTGCCGTTACCTACCGCTTCTTCTGGGGTCCGAAGCAACGTGGACTGTCCCTGAAGCCCTTCCGCAGGGCTCCTCCTTGGTCCAGGACAAATCGGAGCAGTGCGAGGTCTGTATATCTGTACTGCTCCGGCTTCCAAAATGGCGGCTTCCAAAATGGCGGCTTCCGGCTTCCAAAATGGTGGCTTCCAGTTGGTCATGGGTCCTGACCAACCGCTGAAGCTCACCATGCCTAAAGCCCGCCCTGCGCAGATCGTAGGCTCGCATTGGTGCGAGCCTGCGAATCTGCACAAGGGGGCAGGAATGCAATGGCACGGTCCAGGAAAATAAAGACCTGCTTTTTGCGGTCTTTAGAAAACACGCTGGAGGACCACTTGGGGTCGTCTTGAAGCGGACTGAGGTGTGGATCTCTGGTAAGTAGTCCACTCCGAGTCCGCTCCAAGGTGCAGATGACCTCCGTGAGAGGACGCACTGCCCCGTTCTAATTGCCTGGTGTGGAAAGGGCCTTGATTTGTGTTTTCCTTACCTGCAAATCCCAGATTGTGAAACAGGGCTTTTTTTCAGTCCTCAGAATTTTTCTGATTGATGGAAGTAACAACTAGCTTGATCATAGTTAAACTAGAGGTGTACCTGCTTCGTTTTGCAAACTGTATAAAAGTTATTGGATATTGTTGTCTATTTTATGTAGGAAACCTCCAAGCATTTGTACAGTGCAGGCGGGCCCAAAGTGCCTAAATATCATTGTTAGTGAAAAGCATCATCTGCTTTCCGTAACTTTATTGTCTAGTTTCTCTTTCCAAGATACCCACAAGGGCTATGAAATTTGTTTTTGCAGCTCCTCATTCAACTCGGCGTAGACTTTTGTGTATGCTTTAGCTTTAACACCATTTTGCTACACTTGAGTTGCAGTTCCAAGCTCATTCACTCAGCAGTACTTTCTGTTTAAAAGTCTCATACTTCCTAGTGAATGTGCTTAGGATCTGAGTGCCAGATGCTGCCTTCTTTCTTATTGGAATCACCAAATGTCAGGGATTTTAAATAGTAATTTGTCTTTTGTAAATAACTAGCCCATGAGCAATTATCTTACATATTTTCCAATTCTACCATTTCCTTCTCTTCCCTCCCATCTGTTTTCTATTTTCTGGATTTGTATTCTACAAATCCAATTAAAAATTAAAATACTAATTTCGCTTGTATTTCTACAAATAATATTTTGCTATTAGGTTCTATTGGGAATGTGCACAATTTGCAGCCATGAAAAAGTGGAAGCAAAGGGGTGTTCCTCTGTCATTGCATATTTTCAGTGAAACATTAGCAGCTTCACACACACACACACACACACACACACACACACCAGTCTTAGTACTTCCTCAACCCCTGATTTTTGAACCATCATGCCTAATGAAGAGTTCCTAAGAGTTCAGAAGCTTGCTATGCCTGTGACATTTTAGTGAGCCAATAAAGTTGTTACTCAACCTTGAATTTTGCTTCTGCTCATGGATTGCATGGCTACTTTTAATTTTCTTTAATCCCTAAATAGGTAGGTCTGTGGGCAGGGTAAGCCACAGAAAAACTCTGATCTAGAGAAGGAAAGAAAATTCAAAACTATTGGAAACTATGATGAAAAGAATCTGGACTGATAGGTTTAGAAAATATTCTGTGCAAAATCTATGTATTTCCTTTTTTGCACAGAAAATATTTCTGCTATGCAAAAAAAGTGAAAATTGTGTTCAGAATAAATCCTGATCTGTGATTCTGATCTGTGCAGTTTTCAAAGGCTTTCTCTCAGTTGGAAGAAAATTGTTAAATGTACTCATTGCATCCTTTGAGAACTATTTCAGTGAGAAAATACATATGTAAATCATGTTTTCATCGGACTGTTCATCAACTGGTGGTAAGGTGAACAATAGGTAAAATGTACAATCTTTACATTACTCTTGAAGCAGAGGACTTTTCCTACTTTGGTAGGAAGTGTAGGCACCTTAAATGTAGGTAATGGAATGAATGCCAGTCTTACAAATGTGTAATAGCACAAAAACAGGTTCCTATGGTAAAGATTAGTGAAGAAACAACCCTCTCTCATAAAAAACATCTACTAGATCCACTTTGTACATCCTGTGTTGTTGCAGTTGGCCTAGGCACTGCAAAAAGTGGGCTTGTGGTTTTTCCCCCACAAGTTTCTAGTTCAAGTCCCAAAGCTTGGGCATTTTACCTTCCTCACTGAGGCGTAAAGTAAACTTCTGGATGAACTGGATCGTATCCTAAATTTACAGTAGTATCTGAAATGAATTTGACATGGGGTAGGTCTTGATTAACTACCCTTCCACAAACTGATGGAGATGGAAATCAACATACAATTGGGATGTGGGGAGAGAAACCAACATATGTAATTGCTCCAAGATAGAAGAAGCTGCCATGTCAGCCAGCCCCTTTACCTGGGTTGAATTTTCTTGAGTGTTAATCTAGTGAACAATCTCTGTTACCACTGATGTTAACCGCAAAAGTACTTGAAAAAGTATAAATTAGATGGGAATCAAACCCTTCTGTCTTGCAAGTCTAGAAACAGACAATGCCTTTGTTGTTGTTGTTATTGTAGTAGTAGTTGTGTGCCTTCAAGTTGCTTCTGACTTATGGTGACCCTAAGGTAAATCTGTCACAAGGTTTTCATGGCAAGATTTGTTTTCCTTTGAGGCTGTGAGAGTGTGACTTGCCCAAGGTCACCCAGTGGCTTTCCCTAGCCAAGTGAGGATTCAAACCCTGGTCTCCACAGACATAGTCCAACACTCAGACCACTACACAATGATGGCTCATGGATTCCAATGGATTTATCAAACTCTGAAAGCTGTGAAAGCTCCACTTCTTAAGGTTTCATGTATGATCGACTTTTGATTTGGAAAGACTTCTTTTGTGATACTTGGTGAGATTTTTTTTTCTTGGTCAGTATTATTGGAAAAGATATTTGAACAGTTTTAAAGGAATCATCATATACAGTTGTTGCCAAGTTAGCATTCCTATTGTTGCATGGAAGCTGATCTCCCATCTGGTTTCAGGGCAGTGCTATCGGCGGGGAGGGCATTGCTTCCTAAATAAGAAATACAGGCCCCCAAATGAAATTTTACTTCAGTGCCGTCAGAGAGTGGAGACATGGAATATTGTTCCTACTCAGAACTCTTGGATTTGCTGTGTTCACATTCCCTTGGTAACTTTATCTTCTTCCTTTGTTTGAATGTCTAAATTGTTTTCTTTAAATGTGCAACTGAGGTTTTAAGTTACTGCAATCCAAGAAATTTGGGGACTGAAAGAAAATTTTATTGGGAGAGGGGCAGAACTGTAGTTTGTGCATGGGAACCCTCCCCAGCTATATGCCCATCTGATTTGCGTTCTGTATCATTTTTCTGAATGGAAATGGCTATTTTTGCTTGTTTTTTGTTTCTTTTCATATTGACAGTGTACTATGGATTAGTTTCCTAGGTGATTGCTTCCGATTTGTGAGCCAGCTGTTCAAATACACACACAGAGGGGTGCTTTTCTCAAGGAACTATAAGAATTCAGTTTGCTTTTTGTACACACCTGCAGACAAAATCCCTAGTATCTAACCCAAGACCTGTGAATATCTACCTGTCTCTACCTCTAGTTCTGCCAAGTGCGTTACGTGGAGAACAACAAGTCTGTACAGGAGAGCTTCCACTTGTTGTCACTTTGTGCCTTCAAGTCATTTCTGACTTACGGCAGCCCTAAGGCAAACCTATCACGGGGTTTTCTGGGGCTGAGAGTGTTTTGACACATCCAAGGTAACCCAGTGGGCTTCTTTGGATGAGCAGGAGTCAAATCCTGGTCTCTTGGATCATAAGCTGACATTAAAACCACTACACCGTGCTAACTCTCTACACATCATCAGTCTCCGTGTAATGAGGAATGTTTTAAAAAAAATGAAGGGGAAGATATTCCATTCAGGATCATTCCTCTCCATAGGAGAGATGGTGAAGATGGGGCTGACCTCCCCCCACACCCGCTTTGTGGGTTGATTCGACACATTTTTTAAAAACAAGTAGATAGACCTGTACAGGTAGTTAGATAGGAGGAAATTGCCATTTTCTTGGAATCCCAGTCCTCGCACCTAGTCCTCTTCCAAACAGAGTATTTTGTTACAGCAAAGGCAGCATGTAATGTAAGTTAAGACAAAGTCGTGACCTCCAAAGCAAACTATGTATTATATGGTGCTGCACGCAGCATTAGCTTTGAGGACTCTTTTCTATAACAAGAGTGTTGCTGGGAGGAGATCCATTAAACCTCAGCACTGGGTGTGCACCATTAATTCTTTTAAAATTCCCAATATTTCAGTAAAGTTCACCGCTTTTAAAGCAGCTTTGCCCACATCTACTACACTGATGTGATATATCAATAGATCTTTGGAGGGGCACACACACACACAAAAAAGGATTCAGCCACTCCTTCTCCCTTACTCATTTGTAAAGATAATTTCCTTTGAGAAGGATCAAGGGTCAAAACCCTTAGAATCCTATGAGGAGACAGCAGAGGTGTGCTGGCTGACCCTGCTTTTCTGTCACATCCTTCTGATGGCATCAGTGGGTTTTCCTTCCAAAGTAAATACCAACTTCAGAGGAGAGATTTGTGTCAGCGGCCCCAGCAGGTGAGCAAAGTGTTAGATCTGACCCCCAGTGTCAGCTGCAACCCCAGTGATTGTCAGTCCTTTGGTCGTATCTGTCTTTTGGCACCCTGGATATTAAATACAAAGGTCCAGTTCAGTACACACACAGCAACCATGTTTTTATGATAAATTGCTTTCAAAGGGTAGACACAGGATGAAAAGAAGGGAGCTGTAGCTTGAAATACTTATGGTATTTAGCTTAGCAAAGAAACAAAAGGCAAATAATGGAGGGAACGCAGTAAAGATTTATAGAAATGTGAATGGTATAGATAAAAAAGATACACCACCATCACCCACCCTTTATACTACTAGACTCCAAAGGCAACCAAGGAAATAAAGGATGGACTTATCTAAAGAAAAGCTCTTTCATACAGCATATCAGAGTTGGTTTTCCCATAAGGTGTGATGAATCAATTTTGCGTTTCATGAGAGGGCAGCAAATTGTTTTTGGTTTTTTGTTTTACTGCCATGGATGGGAAGTGGTAGCTGTGGGATCTTCTGCCTCGTGTGCCAAAATAGCATGGGGGGCTTTCATTATGATGCATCTTGGGTGGGTGGGAGTGCAGATGTATTTGCTGTTCTGTCTAAAGGAGCAACTTGTCTTGGGATGTCCCTGCAGCAGGTAGTTCAGCTAAGGAATTTGTTACCACATGTTGTAGGATGGCTGCCAACTTGGATTGTTGTGAAAGAGGATTTAGACAAATTAGTGGAAGCTAAGGTGACCAGTGGCTCCTAGTCCTGAGAGCTGTGTGCCACTATAGAGAAGCAGTATGCTTGTCAATGTCAATTGCTTGGGAACATGAGGACAGCACGTTTTTACTGTTTCCTGCTTACAGGCGTCCCATAGGCATCTGAGTATGGCCACAGAATGCTGAACTACATTTGATCTGATGTGTCATGGCTTTTCTTATGTCTTTATGAACACAGTCAGCCCTTTGAGTGGGAGCTGCAGCTATTATTTTGAAGAATTGTGGGAACTACATTATTGGATGAGGCTCAAGGCCATAAAGTGGGAGTGCACATTCAGACTTAAAGCCCATTCTCCTAGACACAAGCCACTGTGAGATGGTGGGCTTTGTGTGTGGGTTGGTCCCAGCAAAAATGTTTACATTTTCATAAGTGGTTTGTGTGCCTTTCTATAAAATGCACAGCATGGAAAAATGCAATTGCTGCTTTGCAGTAAAAGCAGTAGTATAGGGAGGACTATTTGATTCTTAGTGACCAGTTAGCCTATACTGTTGTGCTTTTTCTGTGTGTGCACCTGCTTAGAAAACAGAAGAATAAACACTAGTTTTTCATAGAAACAGCAGTTTGACACAAAGTATTCCACAAAGTGCAGTGGTCTGAGTGTTGGACTAGAAGTCCAAGAGACCAGGACTGAAATCCCCACTTAGCCACAGAAACCCACTGAATGACCTTGGGCTCTCACTCTCTCAGCCTTAGAGGAAAGCAATGGCAAAACCTCTTTTGAATAAATCTCATACTCCCTCAACATTTCACAGATGAAAACCAGGACGTGTGTTGCCAAGCAGCATCAAAGTGTGGTCAAGATGGCAGAAGTTATTAATGAGGAAGAATACACAAACCAGGAAAGGTTGCAGCACTTCACTTTTGCCTGAACCTACTGGGAAGGGCAGGATTCTCCCTTTCCTCTCCTCCCCTGCCCACTGCTGAGTGGAGTGCAAACTACTTTTGCAGTTTGAACTCACTTGGCAGCAATGGAATTAAGCTGGGGAGAAAGGAAGGAAATGCAAGGAGAAGAGAGAAACTGGGACATTTTAAAAGCAGTGAATGAGTGGGATGACAGAGTAAATTAAAAGGGACTCTCCCTGCCAAAAGGGACAGGTGGAGAATATGAAAACCATATGAGAGGGTCACCATGAGACAATTTGAAGGCATATAAAAACACCAACATTGTAAAAACCACAACTATTTATGTCCTGGTCTCATATTAGAAGTGGTATCTGTGAGGAAGGCTGGTGTATCCTCAAGGTGCCCTGCTGTTGCATCAAGATGATCAGTTTTGTGTAGAATGTCAGTCAAGGCAAGGTTTCTTTTTGTAACTGCCATGAAACATTTGATTTGCCACAGCCTCCTGGAAAGGTTCACAGGTAGAACATGGACAAAGTCTTCCAAGCATTTGGCAATGAACAATAGATATTCCATTAGACTTCCATACGCAACAGCCATTAAGGGGCTATTTATTCCATTTTATCTGTCCAGACCTTCCACCAGTATATATGGCTGTCTCCCCACATCTTTCAAAACAATCTTATAAAGCAGTGATTTAAGTTGAAAGAGTATGACAGTGCATAGTCACTTACTGAGTTTCATAGCTGAATGGGGCTTTAAATTCCACTTTCCCTGGTTTATGTCCAGCTCTCTAACCACAACACTACACAGGCTCTGGAGGAATTGTTGCAGTTTCCAAAGTCATCTGCGTTGAGTGAAAGTTAGTACATATTGCATAAGGAATTTCACTGGTTAATTGCAAATTGTGCAAAAGAAATTTCTCATTTTTTGCAGTCCTATACTTCCCAAGTTGGTGGTGGTGAAGATGTATTTCTGATTTGCCTCTCCTTTTGGATCAAGGCAAGGAACAACAGATAAAAATACAACAACCAATGGACATGTAACATCAGTTAAAAATACATACCACCAATTAAAATGCATAATCAAAACGGCGTAACATCAGTTAAAAGAAGAAAGGGAAGGGAAACTAGGACTGGTCCTGTCACTAGAGTGAGGCAAGCCACCTCAGGTGGCAGTTACTGGGGAGCAGAAGTGGTCCCCTAACAAGTCCTCCTGAGGTACCTGGACATTTTCCTTTGTCGTGGGGATGCACAAGAGTGTGTGTGTGTGTGTGTGTGTGTGTGTGCGCGTGCGTGCGAGATACAACCTGTTCTACCAGTGTTTTCCATTGAAAATAGCAGCCTTAGCATGCCTATAGAGAGGGCCTTCCTTACCCACGGTCTCTGGATGTACAAGTCTGAGCAATCATGACTGCATCACATTCTATACCTAAAATGCCAGCAATGTGCGCACCAATGCAGTGAAGCATCCCTGTGTACATCGCTGCTGTTGAATATAATGGGATGTAAGCATTCATGAATTTTGCTGTTCATAGGGGTTCCTCGAAGAGAACCCTGCATGTACAAAGGAGGCACTGTATTCCATAGTTGCTAGATTGCATGTCTCTCAGGGAGTTTAAGCATAGCATGCATATGCATGTGATGAGCTGTTTGTTGGTCTTAGCCACACCCTCTCTCTTCCTGCATCAGTTAGTCTGCGGTTAGTCTGAGCTGGTTCATTGTCCATTTTGTAGTTTGCAGTTTTCACTCTTTCCTCCATTTCTGAAGAGTCTCTCATCGTGAGATGTTATGAAACCTTTAGTTATTTCTAAGTAAACTTTTACAGGTAAGACTAAGCTTGCTTTATTTCTCTGCCAATCCTAGGGTGTCAGGAGTATTAGTGTGGGAGTGGTTGTTTTTCACTATCTGCTTGTGAACGCTAATTACACTTCTTGTAAGATATAGTGTCTCTCAAATTTCCCAAGAACTACCAAGCTTGGGTCCCGAGATGTTGTTGAACTTTAGTTCCTAGAAGCCCCCACGAGTATCATCAGGGAATTGTAGTCGAATGTCATCTGTGGACCCAAGTTGGATCCACTGCTCTAAACTAACCTGCTACCCTCAGGGCTGCTACCACAGACAAGGAATTCAACGCTTAGTCAGTCCAGTGGACCATTGTACAAGGGATAGAGAATGCCTACTTGTCTTTTGGCTCAGTCAGCAAAATCTGTTGTGCCAGACTCAAGGAAACATATATCTCTACTCACTCATCCTTTTTTTTTTTTTTGGTACCTCCAATTCATTTCTGATGCATGATGATCCTGAGGCAGCTCTATCACAAAGTTTTCTTGGCAGGGTTTGTTCATATGGGGTTTGCCATTGACTTCTTCTGAGGCTGAGAGTGTCTGAGTTGCCTAAAGGCACCCAATGGGTTTTCATGGGTAAGCAGGGATTCAAACCTTGGTCTCCCGTAGTTCAGCACTCAGACGGTAACATCACACTGGCTTTTTCCGTACACAATTTTGTAAGCCTCTCTGATCCACTCCCCCCGATGCCTTAGTCTTTGCTTGATAGGACAGCTGCTTTAGCTGGGAGGTCGTATGGCATTAGCCATGATCACCCACCCGTTTGACTCCAGATTATTCAGGCTCTCTTGATATCCCAAGATGCACCTGCCCTTTTCACATCATCAGTTTTTCCCACACAGACAACTTTCCGTCTGCTCACCTTGCTTTCGTAAGTATTCCCTGAATTGTTTTGGCATGAAGTTTCATCCTCATTGTAGGATCACTTTCATCCTTTTTCCCTTATTTTTTTTTTTTAATTACTGTGTGTCAATAACAGCTGCTTGCTTGAGAAGAAATGATTTTCAGCACTTCTTCCAGGCTACTTTTTATAATGTTTTATTAAAAAAAAATAACCTGTAAAGTTTCATCACCTATTACTAGCGAGTGAGTCATAATTGGAGTGGGGATTCACAACAACTAATTATGTTTGTTCCTGGCTATATTACTGACGTGGATTAAAAGAAATAAAAGAAAAAAGAACTTATAAGGCACCATATGCTTTTTTGCCCCTTGCAGCTGATGCCCTCTGTTGCTTGATTATAGGGCTACTAGAGTCTGGTTGAATTGCTGAGGTTTACTGCACTGGGGAGGGGGGACAACTTAGGGTGGTGACCCCTACTCGTCCTCCCCCACTTCATCTCACAGGTAGGATGATTGTAGGAGATGTAGGCCATTTTCAGGACTCCTCTAGCCCATGGAATTTTGGCCAAAAGGAAGGGGAAAAAAGCATATTTTGGACACATTTATTTTTTACAAATTGGGGCATCCAAGGAAGTCCAGAGAAGCCAAAGGTCACATGCCCCCCTCCCCAATAGCAGTTCTTTGGCCACAGCTAGGGTGTTAACTGGTTACAGAAACCACACAACTCCCTTGTAACAACCGCTCGACTGGCTCCTGGTCTTTTCCAGGGCACAATTCAAATTGCTGGTTATGAGCTAAAAAGCCCTGTACAGGCTAGATCCTGCCAGTTTGACAGGTCATACTTCCACAAATGAGCCTGCCTGGGTCTTTCGGTCCCACCACCTTTACAGGTATTACACCTGGCAGGCCTTCTGGATGGCTGCTTCAGGGCACCTGAACTCCTTTCCCCGGGGACAGGAGGGTAGAATGAGACCCTCCTTGCAGTCCTTCCATGGACAGGCAAAGACTTGTGTTGTTCTGACAGGCTTTGGAGAACTTAATGTTTTAAGGAAATAGCTCTTAATGAGGGTACTGTACAGATTTTATTGGTTTAATTTTACTGTTTCTTTTTTAAAAAAACTACTTATTTTAACTATATGCTTTAAATTGTTTAAATTTCAATATTGTTCATAGTTTAATTCCATTTTTATTTTTTTCTATGTTTTCTTTTTCTTTTTTTTTAATTTGTAAGGCATCTTGAGTCCCTGTTTTGGGGAAACCGTGGGATTCAAATAAAGTTGATTAAAAAATAAGAATGTGGCCTGTGAATTACATAATTCCTAGGGTTGCTAGATAGAAATCTGGTGGTTTCGGAAGAGGGAATTTTGGCAGATATTACTTGTCACATGACCAGGTAACAAAGTAACATCATCTGACCTTCCCTCTTCTACATAACCATAAAAAGCACAGGAACCCTCTCCAGTTTTCACTCTGGCAACCCTGATTTTATAGTCAGTCAACGCTGCTGCTGCACACACAGTTGATGGATTGGGTAAAGTTTTTTCCCCCCCTCTTATGATTCTGATCTTCAGGAGAGAATTTACAAAGATTAAAAAGGACATTCAGGTTGATGGAGAATAAAAAAATGTGAAGGACACATAATGAAATATCTGGCACAACTTTTCATTAACAGCAAACATCTAATCATCTCTGAAGAGCTGTTCTCAAATCAAAAGAACTCTAGAACTTGTAATTGTGTATACAGTACTGGCTGAATAATGTGCGATTATTGCTGTAATGAAGAATCCGTCATTCGTTTTCTACATCTGCAGTGACTTCACAATTAAACTGCCCTGCCAAATGTTTCAATTTGTGTACCTTTCAAAGGAAATTATATATACAGTGTTCAGTGGGGAAATTGTGATTTTTTTTTTTAAATATCTGTCTTTTGAAAATTTCTTAATGGAAAGTGGAAGTTGTTTTTTGTTTCTTATTTAACAGGAATTGAAATATAAAAATGCTTTCAGAGTAGAAAAAATGTGTCATAATCATTCATGTTGTAATCTGGTTATGTACATCGTTGTTCATATTTTAATTTTTTTCCCTCCTGTCTTATTTTCCTAGATGGAGTTTCATCTAATCCTACTAGGCAGTTAAACGGCAGGCTGTAAGTATTTTCTTTTCTGTATTTTTTTCTTTCAAAGTATTTTTTTTTCCCTTCAGTTGTGGGCTGTAAGTATTTTTTTTCTTTTTTCTTTTTTTTACCCCAAGACAGCTGTCATAAGTTACAGAGATGGTAATAATGACTGTGATATTAAAATCCCTATGAAATCATAGCAGTTATATAGAATTGAATAATATTTCTAGTTCCCGTAAAATATTCCTCTGAAGAGATGCACTTCTATCTGGGAAGACTGCTACTTATTATTGACTGAATTGCTCTGATTTTAACACTAGCTGACATTGTGTGCCTGTTATTAACAGAGGGTGTTCAGATTTTAAGAGTGCTTGTCCGTGAGGGGAACCAGGTAGAACGCATGTGAAAAACAATGGCAGAGGAGAAGTGAAAAGCATAAAAAGATTATATATGTATGTTTAGCTAAACCCAACTGTTTGATCCCGCTATGATAAACCCACTGAGTCAATGAAAACTTGGTGAGTCAAGGATGATGTAAACTCCACTTGTTAAGTAGATCTTCTTTAGACTTGGACTTGAATTTAGGCCAATGAGAGTGCGGTAGAACAAACTTAAGCAGAACAGTCAGCCTGTTAGTTTCTAATCCATAGGAAAACAAGTCCCAAATATGGCGTCTTGTTGTTCTATTTCTAAACTAGTTAGCATTTTATGTGTTTAATGTGTACACTGTCCAGAAAACCCTAATGAATGGATGATTGAAAACTACAATACGTAAGCATAAAGACCTCAATTCGATTGCTTGTGATTTGTCCTTCTTTTTTTTCCTGTGGGCAGTCTGTTACAAAACATCTAGAAAGCTATCGTTTTTTGTCTGTGTGTTGTACACTGTGTCCCAAATTGCCTGTGCCAATCAGTGTAGCACAGCATGGAAAAATTACTTTTTCTGAACAACATCTCCCACAATCTATCAGCCAACATAGCCAGTGGCTATGCTAGCTGGGGGAATCTGGGAATTGTAATACAAAAAGGAACTTTTTCAAACTATGATATATAGTGTAGGCATGAAAACAATCCTGACTTAATGCAAGAGACTGGATTTGAAAGAGTTCTCCTCTGTTCCATCTACATGATCTTTTCCAAATAGCTCTAAACAAACGTCTTGAGTCTTTGAGTTAAATTAAACCAGCTCTCATGCAACAGTTTAAAAAAGCCATTTAAGGTTCTTAACAAATAAAGGTCCTTGGAAATTTCAGTGTAAAGTGCTGCCAGTGGAGTGCTTTGAATGGTTACTTTCTAAACATTAGTCATAATTCCCACTACTGAACACACACACACACACACACACACACACACACTCTAACCCCACATTTGTCCCCAGTGGATCATCTTTCTTTTTTCACTTGGCATTGACTCACTCACTGGTTGGTATGAGATAATGAAGACCATAAACAATGAAGTGCCTGCTCCTTGCCATGTTTGTCTTTTCCTCAGTATCAAAAACATACACGTTTAGTTATTCCATAAGTTCCAGATGACATTTCTCCCAAACTATTGTGCTCCTGTTGTTTTTTCTCTTAGTTTATTTTCTGTCATCCTGATTCATAGTTGTTACGGGAGCTTCTGCCACGAACAAAGGACAACGTACTGCAGTCAACATACAAATATATGTGTGTAGGTGTGTGTGTATGTGTGTGTGTCTGTGTATTTAAAGCATATCTGTTTCACCAGACTAAGTGGAGTAGTTTGTGAAAAGTCTGATGAGAAGAATGTTACCCCACCTCTTTCCTCTCTTATCTATCTGACTCACCATTCTCATCCTTTGGATAGTGCTGTCCTACCATGGAGTTCCCGGAAAATGTACATGTCAATTTCACCTCATTTCACTCTGAACTACAGTTTTTACTATTTGTAGAAGTGACAGGAAGAAAATCTTGTCAGTGTCTCTCCCTCTCTCTGTCTTACACACACGCACACACTGACATTAATTGCTGCATATTCTTCTTCAACAACTAGGGAGATGTTGTAGGAGTGCAACGTCCTTTCTGAGGAGAAAGCAATGGAGATTTCTGGTAAATTTTGTAATGTTGGGGTTTAGGATTGCCAGGGGAATTTCAGTGTGCGCAGCTTGTCATGCAACCAGGTAACAAAGAGCAGCTGTCAAAATTCCCTTTTCTGAATAACTATTAAGGGTATACTCTGAAGATTAAAGGTGCACTCTGTCAACCCTGTGAGAGTTCTTTACATTTCATTTAGTGATTCCTTTCACATGATGTGGTGATCAGAACACTTGGGTAAGGAACCATCTCAGTTAAAATCCATTGGCAGGGTTTCCTGGGAGCTGCAGTTCAAAGCAGAAACTTCTCTGTGCTCTTTTGCAAATGGAGCGTCAGCTGTTCTGAAATGCTCCCAAGCTGGCTAGACAAGCCTTAAAATTTTTTTTTTAAAAAAAATCTTTTTAGCCACTCAGGCTTGCTGTGCCATTCCAGCTCCATAGATAACCCAAGTCCTGAACATCAGGGTGTTACCTGCATGACCAATAGACGTCATCCCAGCAGCTCATGTTATTTGACTCAGGATCCAGAACTTCTGCCAGAGACTAGACTGGGCCCCTTAGGGCAGAACTAGAAATAGCTACAAGTAAGGGACATTTGCTATGAGAGATGGGGCAAAATAAGGGCATTTCCCCTCCAAATAAGAATGCCAGCCCCCAAAGAATTTTTCTTTTGGTCAGTAATGTAGGGACAGGGGGGCGATGAGGCCAATTCGCCCCCAGCAGCAGTGCTTTTGGGGCATCCTGGCTCGTAGCCACACCCCCGCACACCTTGGCCATGCCCCCCACACAGTGGCCACGCCCCCATGTCATAGCCCCTCCCCCTCTCTCCCCCCTCCCCACACACACTCCAAGCTCCGCTGCTGTCTTTGGTTCCCAAATTTCTGGCATTTCAGAGAGAGCAACACTGAAAATCTTTCCCACTTAGAACTCTTGTACTTGCTGGGCTCACATTTTCTAGGTTGCTTTTCTTGCCTGCTTTGTTGGGATGCCTAAATTGTATTTCTAAATACTCAACTAAGGTATCAAATTACCTCAGTGTTAGAATTTGGGGAATTAAGTGTGCAGTCCCACAGCCTCTCGGGGGCCAGGTGCCCGAAAGAGATGAATGACCTTGGAATGTTTGCACAGCTAGATCTAGGACGTTGTTGTTGTGTGCCTTTGATTCTGACTTATGGCAAACGTATCACAGGGTTTTCTGGGGCTGAGAGAAGGTGATGTGCCTAAGATCCCCCAGTGGATTTCTATCATCAAGTAGGAACTCGAACCCAGGTCTTTAGGGTCTGTAGTCCAGTGCTCAAACCACTACATCATGCTGGCTCTCAGATCCAGGGCATAGGCCTTGAGAAATCAAGTTTCGATTTGAAGACAGAGAGAGACACACAGGTCAAGGAAAAAGTAGGAAAGCAGGTCAAAGAACAGAGAAGTAGATCAAGGGATATGAGGCCCCAAGACAAACAAGATTAAGAACAGGAATTTACAACACATAGCAAGCTCTGAGAAGTAATCAGAGAAGTTGTAATAGGATAATCAGCAGCCACGGTCCAAGAAGGAGCACAAAAAGACAGGCGCAGAGCTTTTTCTGGGGCACAGTAAAGTTGTTCTGGAAGGAAGTGAGCTTTCACATGGCCAGCAAAATTTCTTAAGATGGGAGTTGTAGTTGTATATCACTACTCTAGGAAGGGACTATTATTATCAAAGAAAAAATGTGTTTCATTATTTTACTTGCTTTCTTCTGACAAATTTTCCTGATATTATTCATTCACTAAAATCAAAGTTGTTTCATTTTGCAGTGCTTAAGTTTATATCTGTTTGGTAAAACTCACATTTCTGGTTGGGGGGGTCCCCCATTTTCTTTCCTTGCCCTCCCCTCCGCCCAAGGTTTTTGCAGCCAACACACTGCAGCAACAATGACCTCTGAACAGCTAGTTCCTTGTGGGTGTCATTTCTTTCTTCCATGATGTCCCGGACATTGTGCCATTTCAGGGCATTCTGAGGGGAGATGATAATCTTCAATATAGCTGGCTTTTTATTTCACCCAAGAATATCCTACTAGGCGGGGGTTGATAATCCATAGTTCTCCAACAGCTGTTGGCTTCTACTTCCCATTAACCCCAGGCACTATAGCCAGTCATCAGGGATGAGCTGTAGTATGAAAACAGATCTGGAAGACCATGTGAAAGTCATCCATCTGTCCCACCAGTGCCACCAAATGTGAGGACTTCTTCTCATCCCACTGTTTTGGCATCAAATATGGGAATATTATAGATCCCCTTGCTCTTCCTGTGCAAAACTATTTGTTGAATTCCACCACTGGACACCATGAATGACTGCTGCCATCACAGATACAATGTGTTTGCATTCAAGCATTCCAATAGCCCCTGCATAGCATTCTCAGAAGCACAAGTGTATAATACAAAAATAATTAAACGGAAGTTCAGCATAAAGTTACAGATTACTTACTAAACAAATCTTAATTCCTGACTCACTCTAACAAATTCACGTCTTTCACTCCTAATCCTAACTAGCTGACCTGAGACTAATCTCTGTCTCTGAAGCTGACCAACTCTCTTAACATCTCTAACCCGTATTCCTAGCTGTCCAACTTTCATATACATCAGCCTTTTAAAGTCCTATTCAAACACTTAGACAATTGCTGGGCACTCCCAACATTCCATACTTTCACCTCCTCCCAACCTTATCTAATTACCTTGTTGTTGTTGTGTGCCTTCAGTTTGTTTCCAACTTATGGTCACCCTAAGGTGAACCTATTAGGGGTTTTCCTGGGACTGTATGATGCACTGAAGGTAACTCGGTGGAATTCTAAATGGAGAATTAAACCCTGGTCTCCAGATCCAATGTTCAAATCACTGCACTACTGTGGCCCTCCTCAGTACATTACATTGTACTATGCATCACATTTATGACCATATTTTTACCTTAATTTCTATAATAAATGCAGCAACATTTTCTACAAAAGCCCATATCATCGCAGGCCACAAGTTACCTGCTCTGCTGGTATTGTAGGAAATGGGGAAAAGGGCCATTCTATCCTCCCACTGAAAGACCAAATCCATCAGGCTCATTCCTTCCCAGACTTGTTTTGCACTGGCCATTCTGCTATTTAACTTGAAGAACTGATATCTGAAGTTGGGGTTTTTTTGCCTTTTCCTTCCCCATAATTTTGTCTGTTAGATTGAAAGCATAGAGTGGCAATAGAATGTTTTTATTGATCATACGTAAGTTGCTTTGGGAGCCTTTTTTGCTTGAAAATGGGATAGAATCCTAGAATCATAGAGTTGGAAGAGACCATGGGGGCCATCGAGTCCAACCGCCTGCTGCGCAGGAACACCCATCAAAGCACTCCTAACAGATGGCCTTCCAGCCTCTGCTTAAAAACCTCCAAAGAAGGAGACTCTACCACACCCTGAGGCAGCATATTCCACTGCCGGACAGCTCTGTCCATCAGGAAGTTCTTCCTGAGGTTCAGGTGGAATCTCCTTTCCTACCGCTTGAATCCATTGCTCCTTGTCCTAGTCTCTTGAGCAGCAGAAAATAAGCCTGCTCCCTCCTCGACATGACATCCCTTCAAATATTTAAACATGGCTATTATGTCCCCTCTTAGAATAGAATAGTACTTAGTGGTATTTAGTACTTAGTACTTAGGTATAGTTACTTAGTACTTACATAGTACTTAGGATAGAAATAGGATAAAATCAAACATCCAGAAGATTCTGGGAAAATAAAATGGCAGCTGCACAGAAGCAGCTGCGGAAAAGGCCTTTTGTGCTACCAGCAAATATAACCTTTTTCTTGCCTGTTTATGTGTGCCTACTGGTTACAAAATCCATAATGAATAAGCAAACAATATTTGCCTTCATACTCGTTTGTTACTGTTAGTATTTTTGTAATGAATGGAAATGGAATGGAATGGCCTCATTAAAGTTCAGTTTCCTGTTTGTTATGAAACAAAGATTCTGGGACTCAGAACATCCAAGTTCAAATCTGTACTGAAGTATGAAACTTGCTGGATGATCTTGGTTAGTCACATACACACACTCATTCTCAGTCAGACTTACTTCACATGCTTGTTGTATGGACAGAGTAAGGAAAAAGTTATATATGATCTAAATTCTGTTGGTAATCTTGACTAGGGTAGATTAAATCTATTGGGATTTACTTGTTTGTTTACTCATTTTCAAGAATTGATTGAAAAGTTCTACTCTAGTTGGAACTAACCAACAGAATGCCAGCTCTGGTGTGTTGTATTCCCTGGAGGAAAGGAAAGCTATAAATGTAACTGACAAAAAAGAGTTCCCACATGTGGATGAGCAGTGGGTCTTTGCAGCACTAACCGGCCTGGAAGAAGAGGGATGAAATTTCAGGAGCTGTGTGATGGAGAAAATATTTAATGAACCTGTTTTAGAAATGAGTAATATAAATTAAGGAAGAACAATTCATCTGAAGTGTGATACAGATATCTACAGGAATGCTCTACAGGTATTGTGAACTACCAAAAAGACAAATAAATTAATCCTAGAGCAAATGAACCCTGAATTCTCCCTGGAAGCCACAATGACTAAATTGAGACGATCCTACTTCTGCCATAGGATGAGATGACATGACTCTTTTGTAAGGTCCCGCTTTGGGGGTCCCCAATATCAGAATGGTTTGGATGGGCACCATACCTAATTGGCATCATAGGTAATTGGCAACACATTTTATTGGCTCTGATATCAAATTCAAGCCTGAAAGGTGACAGAGAGGTCAAACTGAGCGAGGGAAAGAATTTGATTGTAAATGTGGGAAGCACAGGTCAACTCCAAAATTCCTCCAGGTAAGACTGAGTCATTTGTCAGGCAAATACACACCATTCCTGTGGATAATAGGCTTAAATAGAAGCTGGACTTTTCCAAGGAATCCAACTGTGAGGAGCCCACCAGGACCCTGATTGACAGATATCCATCCCTTGTACACCTGGATTCTTTCCTCTGTCCTCACAGCACCCACAATAGGCAGCTATTACAACATTCATCATGTCTTTGTCAATCAAAGCACTAAGCCCATCAACAGACGAAAGACTCGTTGTCTACAACAGGTTCCCTTTGTCCTGCATCTGGAACCTTCACAGCCACAAGCCATTTTCAGGGTATAAATACCCCTGATTTCAGGATGCCCAGTGCAGTCTCTCGAAGATCTACCGGTCACTCTGTCCATCTGGTTCCTGAATGAGAACTGCCCTTAGGTCCTACCTAAGCCAAAATACATTTCTACTCTTCACTACTCTTCTGGACTGGTAATTATAAATCCCCTCAAATCCCTCAGCCTCTCTATAATTTTTCCTCCCTTTCTCTTTCAGCTAGCTCTTGTGTGAATGTGTGATTGTGTGTATCTTGTGCGCATGCATGAGTGAATTCCCCTCAGTAAAATCATTTTATTAGACAATTTTGCTTGGTTTTTGGCTTGGCCAGAACCCAGAAAAAATGGGTTTAAAGATCTCGCTAGGTTACCCTGCCTCTTGTAGTGCTACAGCTTGTGCTCTGGCTAATTCCCATTCCCCATTATTTGGAGCACATTGAGGTGTCCCCCACGGGACCCTAGAAATCAGGGTAACACTTTGGGAAAGAAAACAGTTCTGGGAAAAGCAGAAGACAATAGTAAAAGAAGCAGACCACACTGCAGATGGGTTGATTCAATCAAGAAAGTTGCAGCCCTAAACTTGCAAGACCTGAGCAGAACTGTTGATGCTTGGGGCTCATGGAGATCTTTTATTCACAGGGCCATCATAAGTCAAAATTGACTTGAAGGCAGATAACAAGAACAAAAACCATAAATGAAGAGAAGTGGGGTAGAACCAATTTAACACTGGTGGAGTGAAAGCATCCACTGGTGCTCTTGTGCAATGAGGTATTAGGGCCTGCCTATCTCTCACTGTTTTCCATTCTCACCCACCTCCAGGTTCTTCTTGGGCCATCTTTGTCCTTTAGTTCTTTTCTCAAAAGTTTTTTAAAGTTTTCATTGGCCACCTCCAGCTCACTCATGAGTCACCATCATAACTGTGGTTCTTAGGAGGAACAGTTTATGAACACTGATTTAACCAGGTAGGATGACTGTGTCAACTTCAATAACTTTCCTCACACAGCTGTTTTAGTTTTTCATTTTGCAACTCTTGACAGGTTGACAACATAATGAGGGGGGGAGGAAATGATCATGTCTTAGTTGCCTCCTTTTGTGCCCTTCTTATGACCTGTTACATCAGAGAGGATTGGATTTTCCCAGGACAACAAAGACAATTATGCTACAAATGTGAAAATTCAAACCACAAGTACTTATGGAGGTTCCAAAAGTGCACAACAGAGGTTTTGCAAGTACAATAATGCAAGTGGCTGTAGGCTAAGTAAAATGAAATATATAAGAAACAGAATATGAACACCAAAAAGTCCTAAAATTCAAAGGAATTAAAGGAAGTAATAATGTTAAGAGATGTGGTCAAATCATCCAGCAAATGATTTCCACCATCCAACGACAGATGCAGCAGTTCAGAGGAAGATGCAAATAAATGGAATGATTATTGATGTACTGAAGAACTTTGGGAGGGGTAGGAATTTGAGCTACTCTGCATATTGATGAAAAATATTTTTAATTCCCTGTAAACATCGTATGGCATTGTTGAGAATGATTAATGGACTATTAACATTTGACAAATGTGGGAATTAATGGTTTTGTTCTTTTTTTTTTCCTTCTGTGTGCAACAAAAGCTATGATTTCTAGGGACAACAGAAGTGCTGTTTATTGATGAAACAATTTGTCTGTTACTGGCAAGAGAAATGATAGAAACCAAATGTTCTAGGAGCAGAATTAAAGCAGAATGTGTCACCCTGATTTCTGGGGTCCCTTGGGGGACACCTCAATGTGCTCCATGTGATGAGGAATGGAAACTATCCAGAGCATGAGCAATAGCAATGTGAGAGGCAGGGTAACCTAGTGGGGTCTTTTTACCCAGTTTTTACAGGGTCAGGCCAAGCCAAAAACCAAACAAAAATGTCCAATAAATGATTTTATTGAATGAAAGTCTCACGCACCAACGCAATCACTCACACACTCACTCAAGACCTATTAAGAAGCAAAAGAGGGGAAACCAGATAGGGGAATATTAAAGGGGTTGTGGCTGGGGTAATACTGCAACTTTTCCTGAAGTCCTTGGTCCGGGAAAAACAGCGGAGAAGTGGGGCTCAGTATGGAGAGGGCTGAGGGGATTACGATGACCGGGAGTGATCCAAAGAAACACTCAAAAACTGGGACTATTTGTAGGGGGAAAAGTACCTGGAGGGCTAATCCTTTCCTGGGGAGAACAATGGGTGTTGCAACGAGAAAGAAGCTCCACAATGGTAACTTCCTTTGCATGATGAGATTACAAGGTGTTGCCAAAGTCTCAGGATCTTAAATGGTCCTTGCCTGATAGGATTTTATTGCTATTGGTGCTCAACTTGGGGCGAACATGCTAATCCCCTCAAGTTGGCTTCTCAGGGGCTGAGCACTCTTTGTTTATTGTGGGTTTACACAGCTTGAGGTCTCCTGGGGCTCCGTGATGGGGGATTTTACTGACCTGACCTGGTTTTTGATTGTTCGACCATTGCTGCCTACATGCACATCCGGGCAACCTCTCAGGCACATGGAATCATATTTAATATCAAAATTATAGACCCTGGGATAGGGTTTTTCCAGTGGAGTAACAAATGAGTACACAAGTTTATTTTCTTCTTTACCCACAAGGCAAAATTAGACCCAGACAGATGTGTCCTGTTGTAGACTTGAAACTTACTTGAATATGTTGAGAGAAGGAAATAATGGTTTAAAAATTGCCTTTGTCATCTCCATTGAAGAATGTCTTGTCACCTTAAAACATGGGTAACTCAGGAGTTCACCCAAAATGGCAATACCTCCATGTGATAGTGAGGAATTATTTAGTTCAATTAGGAGGCCTGCAAGAGAGGGATAATCTAATGAGATCTTCCACTAACGTTTACAGAATCTCCTCAGGAAAAACCCATGAGAGATTCCAAAAGTAAACTAAAATGTGTTTTATTAAAGGGAATTCAATCATGCATGCACAAGATCCAGGCACTCACATACCTGCACAAGGCTAACCAAAGGAAAAATGGAGGAGAGGTTGATAGTGAAGTTTCAGGGGTTTGGGGTGATAATTACCAATCCAGAGAGCAGCAAAGAAAGCAGTGATGTCACTTAGATTTGCATCTAAGGACAATACTCATTTGGAAATCAGAGCAACAGCATGGTGTTCAGCGGGTGAGATACTGCCTCAGGTACAAGTTTAAGGCAGTATCTGGCCACTAGGGAGGCTGTGATTACTATAGTCTTTCCTGAAGTTATACCCCTTTTCCTGTACATTACATGACCTAGAGGATCATATAATCAAGTCCCCTGCTCATTGCTAAAATCTAACACGCAAAGCTTGGGGAAATTACTTTTTGGACTATAATTCATCAAGCTGGCTGAGTAACTTTGGGAACTCTAGTCCAAAAAGTAGCATGCCAAATGGTAGAACTTAAAAGGGGGATTAATCCAACCTAAATTGGGTATCTACATTGATTTTTGTGCTAGGCACCTACAAGCTGTTTTTCAAAAGCTGTTGTTGGCTGCTCAGTGCTGACAGTGCTTTCCACATTGCTTTTTGTTCTGACACTGCCTCTCCCACAGTTTCAATTAACTAAGCCTGTTAAAATTTAACTAAGACATTTGATAATGAAGATGATAATTGTTACCAAGTATAGTGTTAGAGCATGTGAATGAATGCATACACGTTCTGAGTACACATGCCTATCAGAAACTTTGTGGTTTTCGCTATAGCACCTTTTGTGCAAAATGTACTCAATAACCGTATAGTCGCACAGAGAACTCCAAAGTGGAATTTTATTGAACGCGCAGGAATCAAGATATACACAATAGATGAATTGGAGGAAAGCAAATATTAAACAGCACATGCAAAACAGTTGCTTGGGGATGGGGAAATAGTAACTCAAAAATGAGCAGTCTTGCAAGGCTGCAAAGGTTTGGAATTAAGCAGTTCAAAGCTGTAGGGGTTACTAAGAGAGGGAGAAGTGAGAGAAAGAAGAAAGTTGAAAGGTAAAACCAATAAGTTAACCTCATATATAAGTTGAGGGCAGGTTTGGGGGCCAAAATTATGGATTTTGATAAGACTTGCAGAGAGAACGAAGTGCCAGCACCACTTCAGAGATCCAACTGCCCCAGGATGCCAGTGCCACCATTTTCCCACTCAGGCATTCAAAAAGGTCTTTGGCCACTGTACTCAGAGAAGGCGATGATTTGTTTTTTTAATTAAGAGTTAGTACTGTACCTTAACTTTTACCATCTCCTTCTCTAAGTAGAGTGACAGAAGGTGACAGCTTTGTCCATCCCAGGAGAACCTAAAAGGAACATCAACCACCTCTACTCTCTCAGCACTCCTTTGAGGGGAAGTGCCAAAGAATCACCACCACCATCACCATTTTCTTGCCCAGGCATTCAAAAAGTTCAGAATTGATGCTGTGGTGGAAAGACCAGAGGGGCTTGGCACTTCTTTTAGGTTCTCTCAGGATGGATTAAGCTCTTGCCTTTTGCCACTCACCTCAGAGAAGGGGATTGTTCCTTTTGGATAAATGTTAAGGTACAGTACTTACATTGAACTATGGATAAGTCAGCACAGGTTTTTTGGGTCAGTACTTGGGTAAGTCTAGAAATTTTAGTCAAAAAGGGTATCTACAGTAATATTTTCCCTAATGCACACACTCTTCCAGAGAAAGACAGGACAGTTTTAGGAAGCTTCAACGTATAGAGAAAGCACTCCCTGACAGATAGATTTAAGAAACATCAGAGGGTATCTCACCTTGTTCCTCTTGGACTTATGAGAAGATAGGGAGCATTCTTGGCTAGTATAGTGCAAGTACAATCTATCCAAATTCCTTTGTGTTAGAACAAGGATTTTGAGAAAGAGCTAATGAGATTCTCTAGCCAAAATCTCAAATTCTGGGGGATTCGAGGGGTGATTTCAGCTAAAAGGAGCAAAGCTTAGTTCAGGCAATGATTTCATCAGGAAATAGCCAAAGCTAAGCCAGTGATTTTCAGCAAGAGACCTTCAGAAGGAGGAGGCAGGCAGCTCAAGCTCTTGGTTCAAATGGACTCCATCTCCAGAATGACCACCTTTGAATTCACATTCCTTTTTTAAGCATCTGGGGGGGGGATGCAAATTGTCTAAAATAAAGGAGCTTCTTCAAACAGAAGATGTCCATCTGGACTTCTTGAGAAACTTCACCCAATACAAGGTTTATCAAAAGGTAGTAATGTCTCAGATGAGAACACACTTAAGAGAGACATCACAGAAGCCTTAAGTCAATCACCCTTGCCCCAAAGGTGACATTTCCTATCAGTAACTTTTCCTGTTTATAATGCATTTTTTTTACCAATTGCCAGTCCATGTGCTGGGAGAGAGAACTTTTGTTGGGGGGCGGGTGTATTCAGTATTACAAAAGTTTAATCAGTTTTCTTGACACACTTAGTGTTGGCATTAGTGGCATTCAGCATAGGTGCTGCCACAAGAGTTGACCAAGAGAGACCTTTTCAGCTATGCTTTCTGTGTCCTTAGCCAGACAATCAGAAGTTTTTCCATTTTAGAGGTGTTGTACAGATCTAGCTGTCTCCTTACATAATGGCAACAATAATGATGACAGTGTACTTGAACAGAGGTTTTGTTTTGTTTTGCTTTATTCAAAAAGCAAACCAAATGTTGAGATTCAAGAACAGAGTATAAGAAAATAGGAGAGTGAGAAGATTATGATTTATTTACCATTAGTATCAATCAAAATGATGAGATATCCTGATGACATCCCTCAACTTTTAAAGAATTTCGTGTTCTGGGCTGATGTTGGAAACTTACTTTTCATGGCCCCAAACTCATCTATCTCTTCCTACAATTGCCTGCCTGAATTTTTTTTGGTGTGGGGAGAGAGTGCTGAGAGATGCTGCTGCCTTCTCCTTTTCTTGCTGTATGAGTCTTGGCTCTGTTGCCTGGCTGATTGGACTTTTCTTCTGCCTGTGTTCTGAGCAAAACCATTTGGTTCTGCCTCTGCAGGTGTTGTAAGAGACTGCTGGTGCTTTAATATCATTTATTCCATCCCATTTGTTGCTTTATAATGAGGACAGGTAGGAATCCTGGGATCTTCTCTAGTCTCAAAATGGTTCCAGACAGTGCTCGGCCTTTACTGTAGTGACTATCTTCCATCTGACACATAAATAACAATGACAAACGTGTAAAGCTAGGCTAAACCTAGCCTAATAAGCTAGGCTATTTACCAGGACAAAAGCAAATTAAAGAAAGAGTGATCAAGACCAACAACTACTCACCCTTCATCACGGCTCTTTCACAATCTATTAACATGGAATGAAGAAACTCCAGAGGAGACTGACTATATAGAACTTCAGTGGCCTCACGTAATCTCTCCCCATAAGCGCTGCAACTGCAGAGTGCTGATGAGAGTCGTGTCCCACGTTGCTTGATAAAGCTGTCAGTTAGCAAAGCCCTGCTCCTCTCTTCTTCCTCTGCATCCCACCACCTTGTTGCCTTACTTATATGATCATGTTGGGGACGCATTTTATTTCCCCCTCCCTTGACTCATTTTTTTACGGTCAGATTGGTCCAAAGCACTTTGCCGTTCTACTCTGGAACTGAACTGGGCCAAGCCAGTGTGCTCTGGAGCTTGTGCAAATTGGTCTGAACCGTTCCTGATTTATTTCATTATTCAGGTTTCAGCTGAAGGAGTTGCACAAACTTTTTTGAGATATTATCACCATTTAAAACACACACAAACATAGTTAAGCTAGTGTATAGATGTTGGGTAAAATCTACATACTTTTTTCATAAGGATCCACGTACTAATCCTATGGAGAGCAAGAGTGCCTCTCCTTAAGGTCAAACTAAGTGATACTTTCATCATTTTATTTTTATTTTTATTTTTATATTGTTAGGGTGGATAAATTAATCACACCTCCACTGTATCCCCAGTGGAACACAGAGCTGACATGAACCCCCAAACACAAGGTAGGAAGGTAGGAAGGTAGAAAAGAGAAAGAGAGATAGGCCACGCACAAACACGTGCTACCTCAAGTGGTGAAGATGTCTGTTTGTCATAACATGTGATTTTCCTCACCTAAATATCTTACATTTATTGTGTTCTGTTTCATGGTGGTGATTGGAAGAGAAACATCATCAGCTCAACTTGCAAGTCTGATTGCTGAGGGATGTATCTCTGAGAGGATTCTGTTGTGTGAGAAAAAAACAAGTTAATAGGTTACCCTGCTTGCTGGGGGTCCCTTAGGGGGATTCCCAACGCTTGTCAAAATTATCACTTGTGGGGAAAATTAGCTATGAACATTGCTGTAGCAATGCAAAGAGGGCAGGGTAATTAAGGATCTTGAGCCCAGCATTTACGGAGTTGGATCATAGAGAATCAGGCTAACTGTTCAAATTTATGGTTTTTATTAAAATAGGTGTTAAAATCCATACAATCACTCAGCTGCGCTGCAGTCACTCACACAATCATACAAGGCTACAGAAATTTAGAAAGAGGTGAAAATTAAGAGAGAGAGAGACATAAGGGTTTTGGGGTAATACTGTACCAATCCAGAAGTCTTCGGCTTGGAAAAGATAAGTGAAAAGCCCAACTCAGCCTCAGGGGGCGGGGCTGAGGGGAGCTTTCCACTGGCAGAAGCATTGTTTGCGAGTCTGGGAGAACTCCGAAATGAAGGAGAAAAAGGGTGCTAGTTATAGTGTTGAACCCATCCTGGGGACCAGATGGCTGCATTTTTATGAAGATGGATCTCAGCTTTGGAGTTCAAAGAAAATACAGCCAGGCATCCTTGTAGTTCCCTGCAAGATGACTTTCTCATCCAGGGATGCATGCCTCCAAAGTGTAACATTCCTGGCTGTTTGAAATGTTAATTTGATCCCAGAGACCTCTTGTCTCCTGATGGCGCTATTATTGCTGAAAATCCATTCAAGTGGTCTGTGAGAACCATTTCAAGATTCACCTAGGATGTGTGACAGGAAACAGGGCTACCGTTTGATATGTATCCATAGCTCTACTGCCTACGTGTCCTTCCAGTAGATCTCTATGGCTTGCTATGTTTGATATAAAAATTATGATCATCAGGACATAGTATATGGGTGAGGAACAAATACCTAGTTTGACCCTTAGTTCAATGGAACTTCTTAATAGGTATGTGAAGGATTATGTTCACATCTGGCAGTTGCCTTTAGGATCCCACTGAATCAAGCTGGAAAGTGTTTCCTATCTCTACTAATGTAGTTGGATGAATTTTTGGCAGTTCAATACTTTAAAAAGTCTCTTTTTTCTCTGTCTTTCTCTTACAAAATGCTTTTAACAAACAAGTTAAAGCTGCTGTCTTTGGGGCATGATAACAAACAGCATCATCTTGTTGTTCAGAGAATATAGACGTTGTGTGTGGGGGTGTGTAATTACTGAAGGCACATCATTTGATAGTCATTTCTTTCTTCTTCTGGTCATGAGTAATTGGTGTTCTTCAGCACCCATGTGGAACACTACTGGGAAGAGCAAAAGTACTTTAGTTGCTTGATATGCCACTGTGCCTAAGCTGCCAGATTCTTTAGTCTTCGAAAAAAAATCATATCCTGAGCCTGATGATTATTTTCCATGACGATTTTCCAAATGAACAACTTCTCTGTCCTCTTCAGTAAATACCAAGAACTCTTTCTAGACATTGAAGAACCCTGAACAGTAGAAAAGTGTCATTGTTTCGTATGATGAAGAATTACTGTTCAAACTCCTCTGCTCTTGCTTCTGTGCAGTTTCAATTAGTCTTTGAGAACTTGCTCAACAATAATGGAAGTGGTTTTATTTTTCAAGTACAGGGTAAAAATGGTTTGCTTGGTAGATCTGTTTCGAACATGTGAAGGATTTCCCGGTTGTCTCTCAAAGACTTACTAATATAGAGTGGGCCCACTAGCAAATTAGCCAAAGATGGTCAAAACTGACCCAAAATTCTACCCTTTCTTAACCATGGAATGTGTGAATTGCACTGTGACCTGATAGGCTCAAGACTGCTGTCTTTCCACAGATTTTGTAACTTCTGATGATATGTTTATTTGATTTCATTATAAATATATTGGATGAACCACCTTGAGATAGGATACAGATTTTGGGAATTTGGTAATAATTTAATTGAGAAAAACACGTTGAAGCAATAATTATATTACTACACTTGGGTGAATCTGACTGGAAACAAAACTTGGCTCCCACTTCCAGTTGAGATCTGTCTGTCTTTACAACAGGGACATTGCTACAAGTGTGATGAATATTAAAATATCTTTAAGAACTGATTTGGTTCAGAATTTCCCCATCAGAGAGATGTGAATCTGGCAAAACAGAAAGTCAGGGAGTAGATTGCAGCAATTAGTTTCAGAAACCACAGCATTGTGTCCTATTCTGAGGACAGATGGATATGGCAGTAATAAGATTAGCTGCTTTTTCAGCATCTGCTAAAGTAAGTACTTAACTCATGCAACATCTGTTGTACTACGATACTGCCTAATAATTCTGAGGCCAGTTGAAGAACGAGTGGGTGCTGAGGTAATCATAGAAAATATTCTGTTTTAATGGTTCCATTGCAGAGCAACTGCTGTTCTCCCCTTCCTTAAAAAAAATCTATAACCTATGGTTCTGTTAATGACAGAGAAAGTACAAAATGTACCACCTACACAAATTCTCAGCACTGGTCATATCAAAGCATAATTTAAAAGCAACCTTCTGGCTCCATTCCAGATCATTAAGTGAGAGGGTTGGAAAAGCAGGAAGAGGTTCATTCAGGCCCCAACTGTTGCAAGGAAAAAGGATTAAATGAAGGAACTCGTTTAATACCACTGTGTAGGGATCACCAGAAATTGTCAGCTAATTCTTTCCACACTGAAGCCAGTACTACCTAAATAAAAGAAAAGCATGAGAAAATAAAGTAAAGTGAATGTTTGCAAAGTCATGCGGGAACACTAGAAATCCAGTCATTACTGTCAGCAACAGCAAAACTGAATGACTGCCACAGGGCATCACCAACACCTATTGCTAGAACTGGGCACAAATCAGCAGCTGGAGTTGTGCAAAGTCATGGAAGCAGAAATCAAGAATGTTACTGTTTTGGACTATAGCTCCCAGGATCTCAGAACTTCAGGAGTTGAAATCCAGAAAAGCAACTTTTCCAAGTTCTCCGTGGGATTATGTGACACCAAAGTGCAACAGCCCTACTGGTTCCTACCCTATTCTGAGAAGCAGCTCTTCCCATCCCCAGCAGTAAATATACAATAATAACCCATTAAGTAAGTAATCATTCGCTACCCTTTCATGACACTCAAGATCTTCCCACAAAAGTGATTGCCTAGTTCTGACTAATGGTAAGGCCAGCCCAGGCACATGGTATGAAATGGGAGATGGGGATATGGAGGCATGCTTCCATTTGCTCTGTAAGCCTGAGAGCAAAGCTGATCCTTATCCAAACTCCACACTGGATGTGCTATATCTGGAAATACGATAGATCTTCATGCTTAGCTTCCGGATCAGTAAATACCATTTGACCATGAAAATGTGGATAGCTTCTCTATCAGTGGGATGGTGGACAGATGCTAAACTTCAAACCCAGAGTGGATTCATTGCTCCAATAAGAGAAAAACCACCAGGTACACCACAACTTGTAGATTTTCTTTGCTAGAAACAATTGAGGGAATCTGAAAGCAATGTAGGTCTGCCAATGTAGGTTTCAATTCTGTGGAAACTTACTTGGGAACACAACTTGGGAACATTATTTTTGGACTACAGCTCCCAGAATCTGGTTTTAGTTCTATCCCAGACTTTATTAGGAGTGAAAACAGTAGGGCTTACTTTTGAGTAAACAGGTATGGGGTGGTCCTGTTGAGAGCTTAAAGTTTTGCCTGCAGAACTGCAAAGCCAAGTATAAGCTAAAAAAATACCATAATAAACTATGAAAAATAATACTAGTACAAGGAAAATAACATCCCAAAATATTACGGATAAAAGTAGCTCTTTCTCCAAGTTAGAGTTGCAGCAGAAAGTCACTCTAAATTCTATAGAGTTTCTACTTTGTAGCTCTTTTAAAAAACTGTGATGTACCCAAGTAACCCTGATGTCTAAATAAAACTGACAGACGCAGAACACAGTTTTTGAAAAGCCCGCAGGTAGCAAATCATTTTCCATTGGAACATTTATGTTTTTATTGTTTCCTTTCTTTATCCTTTTTCCTTTTTAAGCTCTTACGTGAAAAAATATCCAAAGCTTTCTTGCTACATTAGTGGAAACCTGAAGGATGATCTCATCAGAAGCCAGAGGGGTACATAGTGTCACCAGGGAAGAAAATAGTAATACCTGCTGACTCACTGGGTAGCTCCGTTATTTATCATTTTTTAAAGGTGAACGCAGATAAGATGTGAGGAGGTACAGAGATTCAAAGCTTTGATTCCCTAGTGAAAATTCTAATCTGCTCAGTCACTCTTTCCCTTTTTAAAAAGACCGCAGTTCAACCACTGTTGTCAGGTCAGGGGTGCGGGCCAGTTTTCCTCCCACGATGCCTCCTCCCCCAGCAACACCTGGAGTGCAGTGGAAGGAATTATCCTGTCATTTCCAGTTGCCATTTTGAGCTGAATTATTTATTATTATCTTATTTTTGTTTATCTTATTTTAGTTATTGAATTTGCACCCTACCTTTTTTTCTGAGCTGGGACCCAAGGTGGCTCTGTGGGGAGAAGAAAAGTCTGTAGGGGATTTTTGCAGTGAGAGGAGGCCTTCAGAGTATTGTCAAGTCACACTTTTCCCACCCCCTGTGCCAGGTTGTGGATCATCCCAGATACACCACATAGTCAAATGGGGCTATTCCCAGTCCCCAGCTGAACGTGGGAAAGTTACTTTTATGGGCTACCACACCTACACCTTATAACCAGCATGGACAGATGGGTGGATTTTTGGTGTAGTAGTCCAAAACAGTAACTTTTCCAGGCTGTGGTCTCTACCACTGAAATGGGGGGGGGGAGCAGTGGTGTCAAACTAATATCTGAAAAGAATTTAGTGATCATCGTTAGGAGATACTCCATTTAACACAGGGCTAGCACAAATCCTTTTGCTGCCTGAGACAAGGGGCAAGATGGCTCCATATTCTATTCCATGTATTCCAGCTGAATGTAGAGATATAAATCTTTCTTTGATTCATTCTTGCAAGGTAAATGCAAACTGCAGAATAATCTTAATGTAAGCTACTACAAGACCATGTTTTTTAGCACGCACATTTTCATGAGTGACGTCTGCTTATTTCTGTAGTATGCACAGTACAGGAAAATGTGATAATTGCTGCCTTATTATATAAGTAGTAGCACTGGTTGGGTTGTTTGCATCTTTCTGATCAGTCAACCTGTCTTATTGTGCTTATGGTTTGTGTGTGTGCATATGTGGCTTTATAATGGGGGATAAGACTAGTTTTGGTCACTGGTGTAGCATGCACGATAACATGCCATGGAACAGTGTGCCTGGAATTCTTTTATAGCTTGAATGAAAATCTGAGCCAGAGGATCATTTCGTGATCTTGTAAAGGACACCACGGTTTTGACATTGAGATCCTTGAGGGTCATGTCCAAGCCTGACTCGGAAGAAGTTTTCTAGCATCTTTTATCATTACCACAGTGTTCTAGCAGTTTTCATTCTGAGGCCTTCACAGGCTGAAAAATTAATAGAAAGTTCCACATTACCCAGGCCAGTCCTGGCATGTCCAATTCTTTCTGGAATCAATTCTACCTTCCAAACTCATTTAGTGTGTGTTGCATGCAGGTGAAAATTCTGGCTGTGGCAGAATTAAAGAAGAGTTCATTGGACACTTAATGTAACATAGAATGTAATGTGGGTAAAACTCTGTTGACCATTTATACAATGTAGCTTGACTATTATTTTCGAGAGGTAACACGATAGCCATATGTTTAAATATTTGAAAGGATATCATATGGAGGATGTAGCAGGCTTGTTTTCTGTTGCTTCAGAGACTAGACCACAGAGCAAGGGCTTTAAACTACAAGAAAAGAGAGTCCATCTAAACATCAGGAAGAACTTCCTGACAGTAAGAACAGTTTGACAGTGGAATGTGCTGTCTTGGAATGTGGTGGACTGTGGAGGTTTTTAAACAGAGTCTAGAGTTCTTTGATTGGAGGACCCAAATAATTATCGCCCAGTCAGCCTGACGTCAGTACCCGGAAAGATTCTGGAGCAGATCATTAAGCAGTCAGTTTCTAATCACTTAGAAAGCAACGCGGTAATCACGAGAAGTCAACATGGATTTCTCAAAAATAAGTCATGCCAGACTAATCTTATCTCCTTTTATGATAGAGTTACTAGCTTGATAGATGAAGGGAATGCTGTGGATGTAGCATATCTCGATTTCAGTAAGGCCTTTGACAAAGTTCCCCATGACATTCTTGCAAAGAAGCTAGTAAAATCCGGGCTGGACAGGGCTACTGTTAGGTGGATTTGTAATTGGTTGACCGACCGAACCCAAAGGGTGATCACGAATGGCTGCTTTTCATCCCGGAGAGAAGTGACTAGCGGGGTGCCACAGGGTTCTGTCCTGGGCCCAGTGCTGTTCAATATCTTCATCAACGACTTGGATGAAGGAATAGAGGGCATGCTCATCAAATTTGCAGGTGACACCAAATTAGGAGAGGTTGCTAATACGCCAGAGGACAGGATCAAAATTCAAAATGACCTGGATAGATTGGAGAGCTGGGCCAAAGCTAACAAAATGAAATTCAACAGAGAGAAGTGTAAGGTCCTACACTTAGGTAGAAAAAATGGAATACAGAAATATAGGATGGGGGACACGTGGCTGGATAGCAATATGTGTCAAAGGGATCTAGGAGTTTTAATAGACCACAAGCTGAACATGAGTCAGCAGTGTGATGCGGCAGCCAAGAAAGCCAAGGCAATTCTCGGCTGCATCAATAGGAGTATGGTGTCTAGATCGAGGGAGGTACTGGTACCACTCTACTCTGCTTTGGTTAGACCTCATCTTGAATCCTGTGTCCAGTTCTGGGCGCCCCAATTCGAGAAGGACATGGTCAAACTGGAGCGGGTCCAGAGGAGGGCAACCAAAATGGTGAGAGGCCTGGAAGCCATGCCCTATGAGGATAGACTTAGAGAGCTGGGTATGTTTAGTCTGCGGAAGAGAAGGTTAAGAGGGGACATGATAGCCATGTTTAAATATTTGAAGGGATGCCATGTAGAGGAAGGAGAGGGCTTGTTTTCTGCTGCTCCAGAGACCAGAACAAGGGGCAATGGATTCAAGCTGCAGGAAAGCAGATTCCACCTGAACCTCAGGAAGAACTTCCTGACGGTCAGGGCTGTCCGGCACTGGAATATGCTGCCTCGGAGTGTGGTGGAGTCTCCTTCTTTGGAGGTTTTTAAGCAGAGGCTGGATGGCCATCTGTCGGGAGTGCTTTGAGGGTGTTCCTGCGTGGCAGGGGGTTGGACTGGATGGCCCCTGTGGTCTCTTCCAACTCTACATTTCTATGATTCTATGATTCTATGATTCTATGATTGTGTATTTCTGCATGGCAGGGGGTTGGACTGGATGGCCTTTGTGGTGTTTCCCAAATCTATGATTCTACGATACATGTGCAGTTTATTCAAAATAGACCTACAGTTTGCCAGAAGGACTTAAATCTTTTATTGGTCTACACTGATAGAATTTCTTTAAAAAGAGTGCATCCCCACTTTACCTTCTTCCCTTCTAATCCAAAAGCCAATTCTTGCTTTCACAGATTCAG
Organism: Cyclura pinguis; assembly: GCA_030412105.1. Lineage (NCBI taxonomy): Eukaryota > Metazoa > Chordata > Lepidosauria > Squamata > Iguanidae > Cyclura > Cyclura pinguis. The sequence goes on from CM059600.1 coordinate 331,867,641, forward strand.
AGCTTGGAAGTAATGAATACTGTAATACATTACATCCCCGCCCCTTTTTCCTTTCCTTTCCTTTCAAAATGTGGGCATAAATTTCAAAAGTAGCATAAAAGTAGGAACCTATGTCAGGAGATTTTGGTATTTCTTGTTTGTTTGTTTTTTAAAATCCCTTCTCTTGTCCCATACTATTTTCTGGCAATTCCCAGCACCAGCTTCAGCATTTTATTCCCACCCTCGAGTGGGTTTCTTTTTAATTCCAAGCCATATCAGATTAATGAAAAAGTTGAAACATAAAGGTCTCCTCCTTTTCTCCCTTTCTTTTATTTTTTTTTCCTCAGAGCTATAAAGCAACAATAAGAAAAATAAAAAGAAAGGAGGGGAAAATTTGTTCTTCAAACCATACGATCACTTACGCAAACCTGGCTCCTCATTTTAAAAAAAAAAACTTTGGAAAAGCCCTAATGCAGATCCAAGAAATCATTACAAACAGCCTTCCAAAGGAATGAAATGAGTGGACATGGTGAACCTGCCTCCCAGCAAAACCCATTAACTATATTGTGAGAACTTATGCTTCTTTGCACCAACCTGGAAGAGCTCAAGATTACTTTATTGGTAGAACGACTGACATGTCCTGATTACATTTAAATGTAACTACATTTCATTTTGATGGAAATTTTCTAGCTTCATTTCGTTCTCTTATCCATGCTAAATTTATCATTAAAAATAATGAGAAGTAACAAAAAAAGTAGTGGTAAAGGCAGCTTTAATACAGCAAGCAATAGCACTGAATTATTTTGTGAAAATGCTTTTAAAATGGAACTTTCCAATCTGCGGATAGATTAGCAGTTTACCTGAGCTTTCTCCTCAATTTGTTAATGTCGTTTCAGTGTAGAGGCAAGACCAGGTTTGGTCCTGTCAGGAAGCACAGGGAAATTTTACATGCAAAACTTAAGATACTGCTTTTCTCTTTAACCACAAACAAACAAACAAACAAACAAATAGTTCTGTGCTGAAGAGCATCTGGTTCCAGCATCTGCCACATAACTGCAGACTGACAGTCCATTTTGGTTCTCCATTTATTTGCACAGTAAAATGCAGGCTGTAAAAAGAGCACCACTGTATAACCAGTAGTGATTACATAATTCAAATGGTAAGGCTAACAGAGAATTTTATTTCAGTTCTTTCTTTTCTTTTCTTTTCTTTTCTTTTCTTTTCTTTTCTTTTCTTTTCTTTTCTTTTCTTTTAAAATAAGAATTTACAAAAATTCACAAATTCTTATTCAGGATGGAAAGAACTTGAAGTTATTATGGTTAACTGAATGTGCTAAACAAACAAACAAAAAACTCCACCAAATATTGACCCAGACGTAGAGAGGCCTCTTCTAGCAAGGGGAACTGATAAGTCTAGTTCAAAAGTGAGTACTGTGAGTTGGGAAACAGGCCAAAATCAGAAAGCACTGGGCATCTAAAGCTTGCCTCAGAAGCCACAGCACTGCTGAGAGCAGCTAAATTCAAGAGATACTTCCATTTGCAAAGAGAGTACAGTGAACAGGCAAGGAATTGCAGGATCAATGGGCAGAGCCTGTGAGCTGCAAACTGAAAAGTGACCTGTTGCACAAAGAAGGAATTCCCAGGAAGGAGTTGATATGAGGACAAGAAGGGGAGCTAGCTTAGCTATTCATCATGATGAGAAAAAGGAGCAGGGAGAAGAGACACGAAAATGGCCAATCCCACAGGACTCAGTGAGCTACGAGGAGGAGAAGGATAGGTCTGTCATAGCTCTCTGTCTAATAGGTCTTGATTTGGAGTTTCCTCTTCATTCTAGACAATAGCTTCACTTTTGAAGCCTTAGTGAAGCCACTTTTGAAGTTTCTACCTTCCACAGCATTGTGGAAAGTAAAATATGGTAGCTACATATTTGTAGTCACATCCACATCTTTGTCACATCCAAGAATACAAAGCTCCCACCACAGGGTTAGCATGCTCACATGAGAGCTGGTGAACGTAAGGTGTGAAGCTTCTACCACCAGATCAGCAGCTGTATTATATTGCACTCATTGCTAATGAAAAGCACCTAGGCAGAAAGGGGGTGGCAGCAACAGTCCCAATTAATCTTCTGTCATCCCCCTTTTTCACATGCTTTTAAAATGTCGTTGTTTCTCTCTCTCCTCTTTCCCCCCTTCTCCTCAGCTTATTTCAGTTGCTGCAAACTGAGTTCAAAGTGCAAAAGCAGTTTGCATTTGATTACTTCAGCAGGTGGGAGAGCAGGGAGGGAGGGCGGAATCTTGTCCTTCCCAGTAGATTCAGGCGAAACCAAACTGCTATAGCCTCTCCTTGTTGTGTGTTTTCCCCCATTAATAACATTCACCCGCTTGAGCACACTTTGATGTCACTTGGTCACATACATCCCCATTTTCATCTGTGGAATTTTGGAGGGTATTCACCTGGGTCCCAGGTGGCAGCATGTATGGAGAGGTGGTCTTATCAGATCTTTGGAAAGGTCACCAAGTGTTACCCCAAAACATGGGTGACTCAGGGGTCCACCTACCATACATTACCTCCACGTGACAGAGGGGAATTAATTAGCTCAAAATTAGGAAGCCTGCAAGAGGGAGGTACTTTAACAAGATCTTTCCACCAATATTTACAGGGTTGGAAAGAACCAACCAGAGCTTCTGAAATGGAAATGAAAAATGTGTTTTATTGAAAGATTGACTCACACACTTACACAAGAGCTAATCAAAGAATAAAGAGAGGAAAGTTGTGGATAGAGGAATTTTAGAGTTCAGGTGATAATTACTGATCCAGAGAGTAGTGAGAAAAACAGTGATGCGGCTTAGATCTGTGCCTAAAGACAGTTCTCATTTGGAAATCAGAGCAACAATGTGACATTCAGCAAGGCAAGAGACTGCACTGAGTTGCTCAAAAATGAGGGGTTTTATACTGAAAAAGTACCCTACAGGTATGAGTGTGAATGGCTCTCCCTGCCTAGTGGACAGTTTGAACTGCAACACAGGCAATGGCTGCACAGAGTTAATGGTCTTTGTCTTTAGGTGACAAAGAGGTAATGGTTGTTATAATAGCTCTGTATTGTCGAGATGTTTGTGGTGCAAAGCAGGGAAATGTCCAGGCTTGAGGGAACAGGGTTGAACACTCACTGTTTGGTGAGGACTTCCCTTTTGACCGTTGCATGCACCAAGATGTTCCAGCTTCAGCTTAAGCCTATTATCTCCAGAGTTGCTTGGTAATCTGCCTGACAATGACTTCAGTTGTGCCTAGAGGGAATGTTGGCTTGGCCTTCCAGTCTCCTCAGATTCCATTTTATATCAATGCCAAATAATGTAGTTGCCAATTAAATAATATTTTGCCAATTAACCATATTAATCTTAGGGGGTTGCAAGCGCAAGGCTTGTTAGAAGTAGTGACTCACTTGAAAACCATGTTGACTCTCTTTTGACATTAAATTATTTTCCTCGCTCATGTGGAAGCATGGAGACAATATCCAGTTTAAAAAAAAAAGACTTATTTTTATTAATTCTATGTAGCAAAGGCCACTGTAGGGGCAATATTTTCCCTTTCATTTCTTGGTGTTTAATATGGAAATCTAAAGGGGAATGTGACTAATTAAATATTTGAAGGGATGTCATATGGGGAATGGAGCAAGCCTGTTTTCTCCTGCTCCAGAGACTAAGACACAGAGCAATGACTTCAAATTTGAGGAGAAAAGATAACATGTAAACATATGCTGCCTTGAAGTGTGATGGAGTCTCCTTCTTTGGAAGTTTTTGAAAAGAGGCTGGATGGCCATCTGCTGGGAATGCTTTGATGTGTGTTCTTACATGGAAGAGGAGTTGGACTCGATGGTCCTTTTGGTCTCTTCCACAGCTTTATGATTCTAATTGTAATAACTTGTTGTGCAATCAGAATAACATTAGAAACTGTAATATATGCTAGCCCTTTAAAAGGTGGTGGTGGCGCTAAATAAAATTTCAAAATATAAGTGTGGCAGAATAGAGCTGTTGAGTGTGTGGTTTGGGCAATAAAAATCTTCTAAAAATGTCTTCTTCCCAAGTATATCGTAAAACAACAAATCCTTCACTCTTCTACTAGAATAGGATTGTCTTTGCACAGGTGTGAAGGGACCTGCACAGTCTGCTGGCTGCATGATTGCCAGGAGCTTTTAAAATTGTTTCCAGGCTTACTTCCACCCCTCAGCCCCTCTGTGAAAAAATGCTCCTAAATGGCAAATAATCACTCCTGGACTTGCCATCTCCTTTTCTTTCCTCCAGCTGAGTTAACTGAGTGCAAATTTGTAAATATGTATAAGAGGCTTTGCATTAGCCTGCTATGTAGAAAAATGGTATTGTTTTGAGTCTTATGTTCTACCCCAAATCCACTATAGTTATCTCTCCACATTTTCTAGGGCCATTTCTGCACTAGACTGTTATAGCGCTATGATTCCACTTTCAACATCCTATGGAATCCTGTGGTTTCGGGAGGGGCCACTTGGCCTCTCCCGAAACTGCAAACCCCAGGATTCCATAGGATGTTGAAAGTGGAATCATAACGCTATAACAGTCTAGTACGGAAATGGCTTCGGTTAGGGCTGCAGGAGACCTACAAGAATTGAAAATTGCATATATCAAAATACGTGTGTATCTGTGGGAAGGGAGCTGAAGCATGGTGACGAGAGTTGGCAACCAGGGTCCAAACCAGGTCAGGGAAAGGAGAAGGAAAGAGGATGGGTTGGCATGGCGGCCCTATATTTCCTCTCTCTTGCCCATCTCCTTCCTCGGGTGTGGCAGGGAGATCAGGAGAAGGTTTGTAGTGCTGAGAAATTGGGCTACAAGCCATGCTTATCTGGCGAGGCAGCAGCTGGTGGAGGAGAAGGAGGAAGACCAGAGGCAGGTTTTTAAAAGGATACAAGGCCTTATCAGAGCCACTGAGAGGGGAGGTTCCCCTGGAAAAGGAGCATCTGGTGGGGCAGGGTCTGGAGAAACTTGCAAATAATCAAATCCATGAAAGTCAAACTTGCAAATGTGGACCGCCAACTGCAGTGTTTAAAAAAAATGAGAAAGAGCACTCAGTGCACATAAGAGTGGACAAGAACACCTGATCTGCAGTGCACATGTAGTTTGTGTTCAATTAACTCAGCAGAAGGGAGGGAAGAGGAAGGGCAGAATCTTGCCCTTTCCAATAGACTTCGGCAAAAGGTAGCTGCAACTTGTTTGTCCTTCCTCATTAATAACTTTTGCCATCTCAACCACACTCTTATGTTGCTTGGCCACGTGTGTTCCCGTTTTCATCTGTGAAATGTGTGTACACATTTTTGGCTACTGACTTGATTTCAAAATGAACTTTCCTCTAACTGGGACAGAAGGGCAAAATAATGACAGCTGAAGATGCCGCAGAAATTAGAAAGCCAGGGAAGACCAAACAGAAATCTGACTGATGAGGCTGGAGCTGAAATTCTAGTATGGGGCAGAAAGTTCTGGATTGTGAACCCAGCCTACCAGAATTTTGGTAGTACCTGCACTCTTTTTTCCTCCTTGCAGCTTCTTGTGACTTTTTGTTGAGGTCTGTGTTGCTCTTGGAAATGTTATGTTGGCATTAGCTAAAGGAAAAGACCTTTTTATCTTGCACTTTGGCACCTGCAGCATCATCAGGCATTTAGCATGTGATTATACATACATGCCTACATGTTCTGCCATTGTTGTACAATAGCTTTCTCAGTCTGGTGGCCTACAGATGTGTTGGACTGCAACCAGTCTCTTGATGCTGCCAGGGAGTTGTGGGTCTTATAATCTAAGGCAGCTGGGAGGTGCCAGATTGAGGAATACTGCTATATAGAGTGGTTTGCGGAGTTACATAGCAGATATAATTTCCTGTTACCAAGGAGAGTACAATACAAAAACAGACAGTGAATAAACAGAGAGAAGAAACAAACAAGGTGAAGTAAAGCTTGATTACAGCAAACAATGGGGATTATGGGAATGGTTTTAAGTCTGCGGATGGTTTAATTGGTTTTTAAATTATATAGACAAAAACATATATTACTGGTGTTTTTGTATGCTTTTAAATCCGTACTGTTTGTAATAATTATAGGCTCCTTTAAGTCCCTTTTTGGGAAAAGACAGGCTATAAATTTGGAAAAGGCATGATATTGAAGGGGTTAAATTGTAGAAACTGCTCGCTTAAGTAGAAAAATAGAGAAAAATAAGTCAGGCAGGTGCGTCTCTTATCTTATCAAGGGCTTAGGTATGCGGCTTAGCAATACATGGAATATAGGGAGTTTGGGAGTCAATGTGACCCAGGGAGAATACTCCCTGGTAAAGAGATACTTCGTTTTTGAAACTGTAATACATCATTTCGAAACTTAAACTTTTGTAACCTGTACCCTTTTCATATACGGTAATCATTTCCTGTACCTGTTTTTTTAAAATGTATAAATGTATGCTGAAACCTAAAACGGGGCTCTCAGTCTTTTGGAAGTTCATTCCACTGAGATCCCTGCACAGTAAAAATAAACTTTGTTTTCTGATCTGCTGGTCCCAATTCTCTGGCTTACCACAACATTTTCTGGTGCGTTGGCCGGGAATCGTGAAGGGCTTTTGCCCACTTTGGCAGATGCCAGGGCATCGGGACCGTTGCCTCTTCCTGATACAACCCAGGGCGCCCTCGACTTTCTTTTGTCGGAAGGATTGGTTCGGAGTGGGGCGACAGCTCTGGTGATGGCGCTCCAGCCAAGGAACCCGAGGTCGGAGCAGAAAACCGAACCCTCCCACGAATGTTGGTGAATGACCTCTCCGCAAACTCGAGGGGAAGAGGGGCCTGATCAACCCCTTTCAGCTTTGCCCCAGTACCCCACTGTTGTTGTGGGTGAAACCGCAGAGCTTTTGGGTGTGGTGTTGGAGGTGGGAGGTTGTGTGTTGGTGTGAATGTGTGAAAGGAAGGTTGCGTGACGCCGCAGTTTCCAAGACATGCCGTTGAGTTTCCGGGTGCTTGGGTTGGCGTGAATCGAGTGGTGTCTCTCCCCCTTTGTGTCGATTCATGGGACCTCTTACCCACGGGTCAAACCCCTTTTTCCTTGTGTGTGTTGTCTGCTTTGGGAGGAAATGGGAGGGGGGCAGAGCCGACAAACCCCTTTAGGCTGTATATTGAAAAACTTTAAGAAAGAATTTAGTGGGGATTATGGAGATCCCCGAATGACGCCTGAATGGTTGAGGACCTTGTGTGAAGTAGAATGGCCATCCTTTAAGGTGGGGTGGCCCCCGGAGGGAAGCCTGGAACCCTCACGAATCAGGGCAGTGTATTCAGTGGTGATCGGCGAGCCTGGCCACCCTGATCAATATCCATACATAGATTCATGGGACACAATGGTCACTCAAAACCCCCCTTGGTTGCGGAAATGTCAGGAGCAAATTAGTAGGGCTATGGTAGTAATGCAGGATCGGACCAGGCGAAAGTTTAGAAAAGGACAGATATTGGTGGAATCGGTTCCAGAGGAACCCAGCGCTCCCCCTCCCCCATATGTGCCACCACAGCCAGCTCTGCTGCCACCAGTCTTACCCCCACTGCAGCCAGCTTCGCTGCCGCCAGCCCTACCCTTGCAACTGAACCTCCCGGAAAAGGAGGGAGCCACGGCCGGGGGATTGACGAATTCTAGCCCAGTTGCCCAGGGGATGGTGGGATCTCCCGAAGTCTATGATCTCAGAACAGGGATGAAAGAGAAAGCCAAGATTAAAAAGTCCAAGCATCAGAAAGAGATGGATGAATCAGATGATACAGACGGGGAAAGTGGAGATGTGGTCGCACCATTGCGACAAGTTACTCAACTGGTGGCAGGCCCCAATGAAGAAGGAGGATACCGGCCAGTACAGAGTTACCAGTACACCCCTTTCACCTCTTCAGGTTTACTGAACTGGAAGACCCACTATGGGTCATATACTGAGAAGCCTCAAGAGATGGTAGAGCTGTGTACCAGCATTATGGCTACTCATCTCCCCACCTGGCAGGATTGCCAACAGTTATTGTTGACTTTATTCACTACCGAAGAGAGGAGGAGAATATTGGAGGAGGTAGAGAAGGTAGCAACGGCAAGAGCGGGGCCAGAAGTGCAAGATGTAAATGCCTGGGTGCAGGAGCGAGTCCCCACTGTGGATCCACAGCGGGATCCTAATGATAACCAGCAACGGGACAGATTAGCAGAATATCGGGCAATACTGTTGACTGGAATGAGGAGAGCTGTGAAGAAGTCTATCAACATGGCCAAAGTACAGGAAGTGACACAAGGACCTACTGAGGCCCCAGGGGAATATTTGGAAAGGTTGTTAAAAGCCTACCGGCAGTACACCCCCATAGATCCGGACGCTGCCGAGAACCTCTGAACGGTGACTGCGGCGTTTGTGACAGGAAGCTACCCTGATATTCGGAAGAAGTTACAGAAACAAGAAGGGTTTGAAGGAATGAATCTTAGTCAATTGGTTAGCATTGCTCAGAAGGTGTACATAAATAGGGAGCAGGAAGAAAAGAGGGAGCAAGATAGGAGAATGCACAAGAAAGCGGAATTATTGGCTGCGGCACTAACGGCAAAGGAAAGATATTGGAAAGGTGGAAGAGGAAGGGGAAGAAGTGGACTTCCATTGGGACACAGTGAATGTGCCCTCTGCCGTCAGGTGGGGCACTGGAAAAACGAATGCCCTAGACAGAGAGAATTGGTGAACAGAGGAAGAGGAATGGACCGAGGAAGAGGAAGAGGGGCAAATAGAGGAAGAGGAAGAGGAATGAATGGAAGATATGAGCCAGAGGTGGACGAAGGATTCGAGGACTTGATTGGGCTGGCTGGAATGGAACATTACGATTAGGACAGACCGGGCCCCCTTGCTCTCGGCCCCGGGGAGCCTATGGTCACAGCACAAATTGGGGGCCAAGCCATCCCAATGATGGTGGATATGGGCGCTGCCTGTTCCGTATTAAATTCAGCAGTAGCCCCAAAAACTGAAAATGCCATAAGAATTCTGGGAGTCACCGGAAGAACAGAGCAACACCCTCTTTTGGAAAAAAGAATTGTGGATTTAGGGAGACACCAAGTTACTCATCAGTTTTTATATTTACCAAACTGCCCTGTACCCTTATTGGGTCGAGATCTGTTGGCTAAACTGAGAGCCCAGATTTCCATTGAAGAAGATGGGGTGATGGAAGTAAATTTTAGAGGACCAAAAAGCATCTCAGTAACCTACCCAATGGAAGAAGAGTGGCGAAGGTATCAGATCATGGTTTGTCAAGAACAACCCACTACATTTGGACCCCCAGGAGTATGGGCTGAAGATAATCCGCCTGGGCTAGCCTGATTTGTGGCCCCCATAGTAGTGGAATTGAAGCCAAATGCTGTTCCCATCCGTGTAAATCAGTATGACTTGCCCAGAGAAGCCCTGGAAGGGATTCAGAAACATTTGGATCGGCTGAGGAAATACAACATAATTTGGGAATGCCGCTCTCCATGGAACACCCCGTTACTCCCTGTGTTGAAACCTGGAACGAAGGAATATTGCCCAGTTCAAGACTTAAGGATGGTGAACGAGGCTACAGTGACCCTACACCCGGTGGTGCCAAACCCATATGTTTTAATGGGACTAGTTCCATCCACAGCTACTCACTTTACGGTGTTGGATCTTAAGGATGCCTTCTGTATCCGGGTGGCCCCACAAAGTCAAGAAATATTTGCTTTCCAAATGGAAGATATTGTTACGGGCCAGAAAACCCAGTTTACTTGGTGTCGCTTGCCTCAGGGCTGGAAGAACTTGCCTACAATTTTTGGGACATCCCTAAGTCAAGACTTGAGAAGATTCAGATCTGAGCCCGAGAAACGAGTTTTGCTGCAATATGTAGATGACCTGCTGTTGGCAGCTACCAGTGAGGAAGAATGTAAATTGGCTACAGTGGAGTTGCTCCAGCTTTTGTGGGAAGCAGGCTACAAAGTATCTAGAAAGAAGGCCCAGTTGTGCTAGACAGAAGTGTGGTATCTGGGATTCCAAGTGACTCAAGGAAAGCGAGCGCTAGGCTGAGAAAGGAAGGAGGCTGTGTGTGCTCTACCTGAGCCCCAGAATCAGAAGATGGTGCGAGAATTTTTGGGTGCAGCTGGGTTTTGTAGAATTTGGATCCCTAATTTTGCAGTGATGAGTAAATCCTTATATGAAGCTACCAAAGGCCCGGAGAATTCTGAATTTACGTGGGGAACAGAACAGAAGAGGGCCTGGGAGCAGAGAAAGAAGGCATTGATGGAAGCTCCAGCGCTGGGCGTGCCTGATGTGACAAAGACATTCACTCTATATGTTGATGAAAAAGAAGGAATAGCAGTGGGAGTACTGACGCAGATGTTGGGATCTTGGCATCGCCCTATGCCGTACCTTTCTAAACAGTTAGATCCTGTTGCCAGAGGATGGCCTGGGTGCCTAAGGGCAATAGCGGCAACTGCCTTGTTGGTAAAAGAAGCAGACAAATTAACCCTAGGCCAGAATCTGACAGTGAAAGTCCCACATTCTGTATTAGCTCTAATGGAGTACAAAGGCAATTATTGGTTCACAAATAGCCGAATGTCCAAGTATCAAGGAATGTTATATGGGAATCGTAGAGTAAAATTGGAAACATGCACCACTTTGAACCCCGCAACGTTGCTCCCCGTAGAATCTGAGGTCGCACATCATGATTGTCTTCAACCCATGGATGAAGTGTATTCAAGCAGACCAGACTTACGGGATACCCCGTGGCCCCATCCTGATGTTACTTATTATACAGATGGAAGCAGCTTCATACGAGAAGGAAAGTGAAAGGCCAGATATGCAGTCATCACAGCGGACAAGACAATAGAGGCCAGAGCATTACCCGTTGGTACTTCAGCTCAGAAGGCGGAACTCATCGCCCTTATTAGAGCTTTGGAACTAGCTGAGGGACTCATCGTGAATATATACACAGATTCAAAGTATGCCTTTACTACCCTCCGTGCGCATGGGGCACTGTACAAAGAAAAAGGATTAATCAACCCTTCGGGACAGGAAATAAAGTACGGAAGAGAAATAGAGCATCTGTTAGAAGCTGTATGGGCCCCTCGTAAAGTTGCTGTAATCCACTGTAGAGGGCACCAGAAAGGATATGATCCAGTGGTTCGTGGGAACCGAAAGGCAGATGCAGCTGCAAAGGAGGCTGCGGAGAGGGAACCAGAAAATGAGGTGGAAGATTTGCCCCAAGAATTGGTAACGCCACTCTTCCAAGTATCATTGAGTGACCAGACCCCTAGGTACACCCAGCAGGAAAACGAGAGGGCTGAAAAAGACCTGAAGGCTATATCTGACAAAGATGGCTGGTGGGTCTTGCCAGATGGAAGGCGGTACATACCCAAATCTATGGGATGGTCAGTTGTGCAGAAAGCTCACAAAGCTACACACTTGGGAAAGATGGCGTTAGCTTAGCTATTAGAGAATGATATGTTCATAGACAGAATGAGCCAGTACACCACACTAGCATTGTCGCGGTGTCAAACTTGTGCTCGGAATAACCCGCACCAAGGACCAAGATTGGAGGGGGGAGTACAATATCAAGGATCTACTCCATTTGAATCCCTAGTGGTGGATTTTACAGAAATGCCACGGACGGGACAGTACCGGTACATGTTGGTAATGGTATGCACTCACACGGGGTGGGTTGAAGCATATCCTACCAGGACTGAGAAGACAAAAGAGGTAGTACGAGCCTTGCTTCGGGACATTATACCGAGGTATGGATTGCCCCTCCACATTGGATCTGACAATGGCCCAGCTTTTGTGCATGGAGTAATCAAGAGTCTTGCAGAGACCCTAGGAATCACCTGGAAACTACATTGTGCATATAGACCCCAAAGCTCTGGGAAAGTGGAGAGAATGAATAGAACATTGAAAACTCAGCTTGTGAAATTGTGCCAGGAAACGAAACTCAAGTGGTTAGATGTGCTCCCTATAGTACTTCTGAGGATAAGATGCACCCCCCATCGGACAACTGGGCTAACTCCATTTGAATGTGAAGACCCCCAGCCATCCTAAAAGGGCTAAGAGGGGATATTTGGGAGTTGGGAAGTCTGGCCCTCCAAGAAGAGGTGCAGGCATTAGGAAAGGCTCTAAAGAAGGTTAAAGCCCACGCTTTAGAGGTTAGGTGAGTTCCGTTCCTCACGAAAGCACATTCCTTTCAACCTGGGGATGAGGTGTGGGTTAAAGACTGGAAAGGAGAGCCCCTATCACGAGGGTGGAGGGGGCCGTATCAGGTGTTGTTAGTTGCCCCCACAGCAGTAAAGGTAGCGAGACTGAAACCCTGGATACATTATACTAGGGTAAAACGAGCATTCACTGATTGGACTGTGATCTCATCACAAGAAAACCCTCTGAAATCGAAATTGTCCCAACGGAAAGATGTGAGAGAAGGTTCGGACTAGACTCTGCTGTGGTCATACCAGGGAATTGACCACTCTACGCACGGTCAGATCCGCAACAGGTGAATGAAAAATCTAGGCTAGACCCTACTGCTGCCACACGTCTGGAGGCTGGTAGCTCTACATATGGTCAGACCTAGCAACTGCAGAGGAAAGAAGATCAGGACTAGGCTTTGCTATATTCACTCCGGAGGCTGACTATTCTACGCACGGCCAGATCCCCTACGGAGGATGACGATAATGAGCAATGAGTGCTAGTGAACTGGTAATAATAGTAATGTGTATACTCTTTGGAATTTTAGCTCTGGTGTATTTCTTGTATATGTATAGAAGGTACTGGTGTGGGATAAGTAGGTTTGGACCCCTGTTTGACTCCGAAGATGAAGTGGGTAATGTTGATAGGAGTGTGGGGCATGATGTGTGGAATAATTGAGGCCAACTGGTTTAAGCAACACGCTGCACATATGGTCCAACAACATGGACCCAATGTCACCCTAATTTATGAACACCCACAGACCGTGGCAGATTTCGGTTTTATGCCCTCCCTCATTAATGAACTGGGAGTGGTTGTAGGAGCCCTGCAGTCAGCATTAAAGGGAAATCCCAATATGTTTGCCAAAGTTGACAGTAACCTAAACAAAACTCGGTTTAGGCGGCTGAAATTTTATACTTATTCCCCCGGAATGTGTTTTTGTTGTTACCATAGTGGAAGATGGAATTCTAAGTGGAAAGGATATATACAGCACCCCTCTTTTTATGCTAAATAGGGAAATTATTCAGCCTGTAGTAATTGATTTTATTTGTATGGCTCATATAACAATTCCTATCAACCCGAGGCAGATTTAAATGAAACCAGTTTTGGAGATTTGTATCCGGAATATCCTATGTTTACTCCTAATTATACAGAATCTGGCAGTATATGCTCTGGATTGATGGCTCGGGATCCAAATTTATGGTTTTATTTTAACGGATGGGCCACCAATGATCACCCAGGGACTTATCAGTGTGTGGGAATTGGGTATATGACTATACCTGTTCAAGTTTTCCTACCAGGACAACCAAAACGGGCTGTTAGAAGAAGAAGGAACCTGGTGGGACCACTGGGTAGCCAATGTGAAGATCTGGTCATTGTAGGAGGGAAATTGGCTAAGACTGAGGCCAGTAGAGTAGGAGGTGGGCTAATAACTGGGGTCCTTACTTTGGGATCCTATCCAGGAATTGTAGCTCAAGAAAATTGTAAAAGTTTATTAGGATTGACTTGTAGATTGGAGAAAGCTATAAATGCAACTGGGAAGTTGATACGGGCCCTTCAGCAGGAAATTGAAGAGCTCAATCAGTTATTGTTACAACATCGGATGGCCTTGGATTACTTGTTAGCCAGAAAAGGGGGGGGGTTTCTATAGTCAAGGGAGGATGCAGAGTCACCTTCCATGATTTAAACAAGACTATAGAAGATGAGATACAACACCTACAAGGGCTAATACGAAATAATGACAGTGGCATTAGTAATCCTTGGGATTGGTTGACTTCCTGATTACCAGATTTTGGCTGGCTGAAAACTTTGTTTTTAGGCATTATAGTTTTGATTGTAGGAGGGTTTCTAATGATGATATGTATTTCCTGTGCTATGAAATGTGTATGGGCCTCTCTCTCTGAAGCTATGGAGGGAAAGGCAGCTCATTTTGCTGTTATGGATCAAAAGCAGGCTTAAGCCAATTATGCTCAAATTGGAATAGAATTTGGCAGAAAAGGGGGGAATGAAGGGGTTAAATTGTAGAAACTGCTCACTTAAGTAGCAAAATAGAGAAAAATAAGTCAGGCAGGTGCGCCTCTTATCTTATCAAGGGCTTAGGTATGCGGCTTAGCAATGCATGGAATATAGGGAGTTTGGGAATCGATGCGACCCAGGGAGAATACTCCCTGGTACAGAGATACTTCATTTTTGAAACTGTAATACATCATTGCGAACCTTAAACTTTTGTAACCTGTACCCTTTTCATATACGGTAATCATTTCCTGTACCTGTTTTTTTAAAACGTATAAATGTATGCTGAAACCTAAAACGGGGCTCTCAGTCTTTTGGAAGTTCATTCCACTGAGATCCCTGCGCAGTAAAAATAAACTTTGTTTTCTGATCTGCTGGTCCCAATTCTCTGGCTTACCACAACAATATAAACGGATAAAATTGTGGTGGTGATATTGTTGATGGTGATGATGATAGCAAAACAAAAGTTGGGCAGGGGAATGGGTTTTATAGAGAAATATTAAGATGACACTCTATAAATTTAGTAGAAGGGAGTACTAGAAGAGAATGCACAGCTTCTGCAAGTCTACTGAGAAGGAAATTGTTCTCAATGTATTGATAGTTCCATAAGATGGGTAACTAAAAGGAACACCCAATTGGTACAGTTGCCATATTTCACTTCTTCAAATCTGGCCATCCAATTTGCATGTTATGCAAATTACTCTAATGGAAATGGAAGTCTTAAGAAAAGTGGAGGCTGAGAAGAATAAAAAAGCTCATCTCAGGATGTATTTGGAAAGATGCCATCAAGTGGTCTCTAGAAGATTTAGTATGTTTTTGTTTAAATATGGAAGGCCTACCTGATCTGGTTGTTTCATTTCACATGAGCTGCTCTTAATTTTTGTGGTGTAGGAATGTATCCCTCTTCTTTCCATGTGCTTTCCGCTTCTGGTATCAAATTTTCTGTTAAAGAAATAATGCCCAGGAACACACCTACTTCATTAATTAATACCTGTATCTGACTTTTTATCAAAATGTGTATGCTAAGTAGTTTGTCTGTGAGATGACCTATGTACTCCCACCTAATTATGTTCAAGGCATTATCTGTACACTGTAAAGGTAAAGTAATGGTTGTACTTTTCACATTTCCATTCCCTCTCACCTCACTAATTACATTTTCCCTGTCCCCCCAACCATGTTTATGAATACCTCCAAACTCTACATGAGTTAATAGGTAATTAATAAAGGTTTATGTGAATTAAAACTTGTTAATCTTTAAGGGCAAATACTTTGAGGTAGATGAAGGTAGATATTAGCTCCTTGTTTTCTCTGCTGCAAAAGATTAGCAAAGACTAACTAAGCTACCTCCTTGAAGATTTTAAAAAGGTATTCCTCGGTGTAAGAAAAAAAAATCAAAATAAGCGCCAGTCCAGTGTGGCAAATGAGTCTTCCCACAACAACATCCCTGTACTTCTCCTCAATATAAATCCATTCAACATCCTCACGGTTGTAGCTGTTCTCAGGCTGAGAGAGTGTGACTTGGCCAAGGCTACTAAGTGGGTTTCTGTGGCTAGGCAGGGATTTTAACGCTGACCACTATAACACACTGGCTCTCTAGAGGTAAATTGTATTCCTCTTATGCACACTTTGGCCATTTCCACACCAGACTGTTATAGCGCTATTATTCCACTTTCAACATCCTATGGAATCCTGGGGTTTGCAGTTTAAGGCCCCTCCCTAAACTGCAAACCCCAGGATTCCATAGGATGTTGAAAGTGGAATAATAGCGCTACAACAATCTGGTGTGGAAATGGCCTTAGTAGGACATAGTGCAGAGAGGTTTATTCACTTTTTTTAATATTTCAAGTCCAGAATGGTATAATACATTCAAAGATTCTGTTGACTGCTCCCAACTGTCTAGATAAGTGGGAGCATAAGCATCACCAGCTGACTTGATGTTTCTAATTACTTCAGTGTTTTTTGACATTTCTTCTCCCAGCATTTCGGTATTGGGAATTACCTCTTCCCCCTCCTGCAAACAGTGTATGAGTACTTTTATTATGTGGTGATATTGAAAACAAGGAAACTTTTCTTGTTTAATGTCATGAAGCTTCACTGAAAATAAATCAGGAAAGAGAGAAAGTCAAGTCCTCCTTGTATTTTACATTTTATATCTGAGCATCTATTTGTGAATATGCCTATAACTTATAGAAGTATCCTATATTAGGGATGTGTGTGGAATCTTCTGCCCCCCTCTCCCAAACTGCACTTTCTGTGGAATGGGTGCAGGGTTTGCTCCAGAAACCACATGTTGGTAGATGACTGATGTTTCTGAAAAAAATGCACACATCTGAAAAGTGCATCTAGAAAAATGTGAACATTTCAAATGGGTGCAAAGCACTGCTTAAACATACAATAATGGGGAATTCATTCAAGCAATGAATCCATACAATTGAAAACATGCACACACCATGTACACATTTGAAAATCAAAGAAACAAAAAGTGGGGGGGGGAGCCTACCTTCCTCATTTTTGTATGAACAAACAAAATTTAAAAATCTGCTGCCCTGTTAATGAGGACACTCTTGTGGACTGAACCTATTTCTGAACCTAATCAGTCTGGCTAATGGTACAGCTCTAGAATACATTTGGTAGTCAGGGACAGGATTTCACCATTAGTTAATCAGGTTACTTTTTTGGTCTGCCAACTCCAAGAATCCTCAGGCAAGAAGGAAGTAATAATGCAAATGTCTAACTTTTCCAAGCTCTGGATTATAGTGTTATAGCAGGTTTATTTCATGCGAGCTTTACCTATCGTGGCGTTTTCTTGACAAGATTTGTTTACGGTGCCTTCTTCTGAGATTGCGAAAGTGTGAGTTGCACAAGGTCACTCAGTGGAGTTCCCTGGCTGAGCAGGAATTTGAACGCTGGGCTCCATAGTTCAGCACCCAAACCACTGCACCACACTTCCTCTCAGAGATGTTTAGAGGTCAGCATTAAATAAAATTGCACCTGCAGTCTGAAGTGGTACTGTGCATTCTATCACCTCAGAGCTCAACCATCTCATTTCTAGGCCTCCGTGTAGATTGCAGCATGAGTTACCATGGCTTGCTAAAAGCAGTGTAGTAAGTTCCATAGCTAAGAAGGGGTTTAAGCTTTCCCCAGTTTTATCCTCATAATCCGCTTCACTTCTATACTGCTCTAAACCAATAGGTGAAGTACTATAACCATTTCACTTCAACGTAAGCACATTACCTTTGCCTACCTGATACTTTTTTTGTAGATTGTCATCCCTTGAGCTTCTTCAAGGAAGGCTGTAATAAAAATGTGATCACTCAATCTAATCTGCAGAAAGTGGTGTATCATAAAATATGTATCCTCTAACATTTCATAGATGAAAAGCAGGACAGATGTGGCCAAGCAAGATCAGTACGTGGTCCAGAAGGTAAAAGTTATTAATGAGGAAGAACATACAAGCTAAGAGAGGCTCCAGCAATTTGTTTTTGGCTGAACCAATTGGGAAGGATAAGATTCCACCCTGCCCCTCATCTCCTTCTGAAGTAATTGAGCACAGACTACTTTTACACTTTGAACTTAATTTGCAGCAACTGAAGTAAGCTGATGACAAAAGGGGAAATTGGGAGGAGAAGAGAGAAACTGGGACATTTTAAAAGCAGTTGAAAAAGTGGAACAGAGGAGCAATCAGGACTGTTCCTGCCAAACTGGAAAAGTTGGAAGATATGGATAAATGTTGAATTTTGGGCACTCATGACTAGTGATGTGTTTCAGCAAATGTGATATGTGTTTCAGCAAATCACGGGTTCTTGTCTACTCTTTCATCCACAGAGCACTCGGTCTTGTTTTTCATATTAGTGGATTTGAGGTGGAAGATAATGTTCCAAATAAGACCATTTTTCTACACAACATGCTAATACAAAGCCCCTTACATATTAACATTTGCAAAAATGTTCTTAATCTCCCTTTTCATTTACACCTCTTTCATTATCACCCATCAATTTCAGAAGGAGCACAGTATTTTTGACAGACATGGATGTAAATACCTCTGCAAATTTCAAAGGATCCTTTTGCCCCAAACCACAGATTCCATTGAGACAAAGCATTCTGGCTTTTCCTTTTGGAACAGGGAAAATACAATATCACCAGATTTGGTGATGGATTTCACCTGCACCCCTACTCATACCAGTTCCCATAGTCTTACCCCTTCTGTGGATCCCTGGCCAATTCTAACAATTTTCTTGTCTACCTAGATGTGTGTGTGTTTGTGCCTTTAAGTCACGTGTTGACTTATGGCAACCCTGTGAATTTCATAAGATTTTCTTAGGCAAGGAATACTCGGGGTGGTTTTGCCAGTTCCTTCCTCTGAAATATAGCCTACAGCACCTGGTATTTGTTGGCAGGCTCCCATCCAAATACTAACAAGGACTGATCCTGCTTAGCTCCTGAAATCAGACAGAATCTGGTGCCTTTAGGTTATTTAGGCCATAGGAAGGTCTTTTATAAAGCATATGGATTAAAGTTGCTCACTGAAAACCAGGCTATCCCCAAATACTTTTGTACTGCAGTACAGATAGCTTACCATAATAATATTGTTGTTGTTGGAAAATCCATCCTCACCACATATCCATACGCTCACAGCTATTGTGAGTATTGCAACTAAGTTTAGAAGGTACAGGGAAACTTATGTGATCGGGTGTTAGATGATGTCAGCAATGTCTGCCCATGAAAAAAGTCCTGGTATTTCAGTAGTATGAGTACTGGCTGCACTGCAAACCTGTCTCCATGAAGGGGAAGAAAGACATGGATTAGAGCAGAAAAGATGAGCCAATACACTTACATCTCATCCTTTCACACTACCACAGACCTATTCATTGACTTTTGCTTATGCCTATATGAACTGACATGTGCTTATGGTCTACATTACTTGCTTCACTCTTAGAATAGACACCATTCCGCATTTAGCCCCATCAATCCAATGTGGTTGGCAACCCTTGAGCCAAAATTGTTTGGGTTCTTCATGCACCTATTGGCCACTCTCTAGCATGTACCTCTGGGATCTCAAATACTGGTTTGGCAGCGAAGGGGGGTCACTGAGCCCTTTGAGAATTAAGAAAACTGTTAAACCTGTCTCCAGAAAAATGTACTTAAGTGACAGGAAGGAAAATCAAGATTTTCTTTCCTTAAAGCTAGTTTATAGGTCCCCTAGGGCCCATAGATCTCTGAATTAGAACCACTGGCATACAGCTCATGCCCTTCAGCATTTCCCAGATGAAAACCAGGACGTTGGAGGCCAAGCAACATTAGCAAATGTTCAAAATGGCAAAGGGTATTAATGAGGAAAAGCACACAAGCTAGGAGAGGCTGCATCGGCTTAATTTTGCTGATCCTACCAGGAAGGGCAAGATGTCACCCCCTCTTCTCCTGGATCTCCCACTGAACTCTGTTTGCAGAGTTTGAAGTTAAGCTGAGGACAAAGGGGGAAAGTGTGAGGAGAGGGAGACTGGGACATTTTAAAAGCAGCTAAAAAAGTAGGACAACAGAGGATTAGTTGGGACTATCTCTGCCAGATTGAAACAGCTGGAGTGTATGAGAGCCTTTATCGGGCCATTTCTGCACTACACTGTTGTAGTGCTATTATTCTAGTTTCAACTACAAACGACAAATCCCAGAATTCCACAGGATGATGACAGTGGAATAATAGCACTATAACAGTGTAGGACAGAAATGGCCCCAGACATTATAGCACATGGAGCGGTTACGAGGTGGGACGGAAGATTGGATGTGCCTGAGACCTTGGCTGCATTTGTTGGAGGATGTAAAATAGCCCTTGTGAAAAAAAATACATACATAGAGAATTTTTCCAGCATGTGTTTTTTTCAGAGTCCAAGGAGGAACCTCGCCCTATATACAGTTATTTTTGCAGTGAGTATTTAGATACAAGCTAAGTTCTGATTTGAGTATGTGTAACTCCAACATCAGTGCTGGACGGGAACTTGGGAGATTCAGGTTCAAATCCCCACAGAAGCATAAAGCTCACCTTTGGCCAGACATGCACATTTTCAGCCTGATACATCTCACAGGATTGTCATGAGGGTAAAGTGGGAAGAAAGAAGATTATGTACTCCTCATTGTGGAAAAGATGAGATCTAAGTGTATAACTAATATTTGTTGTTCTATTAAAAATCAGTCCCATTGTTGTTGACGGTCATTGCTTTTCTCTTGCTGATAGAGAGAATTCTATCAAATCTTTCAGAAAAAAAAATCTACTTCTCTCTCCTGCTTTCCTGTCTGTATAACAACAGGGCAGCCAAGTCATTCCCTGTCAGAGATTAAACTACAGTCAGCTTTCTGCAGTGCCCGGGGACATTGCTTTCTCTCTCCCTCCCCCTCCCCCTTTTTTTGAATGTACATCAAGCTGACTTTGAAAACACAAACAAGTTTCTCTCCTGCACTTGAATGTAAACACATGTGCCTCAAGAATGTAAATCTGAGGCTTAAAAATATGTCCTTATTGCTACATCCTTAAAACCTGTACCTTTTTAACCTTGTAAAGCTGTCAGTCTTGGGACGTTTTGCATCAGGAAAAAAAAAATCCTTGTTTTGCCTGCACCAAGGAACATGAATGTTGCAATTCTGGCTCCTCCTCCAATGAAGAGAGCATATGAGTACATCGGAGCTCCGATTCCCACAGAGCTGCCCGGCTCCGCCAGTCCAAAGCTCTACACTCTCAACTGAGTGGATTTTCCCTTTTGCCCATGGTTATTCTTTCCCTCCGCTTGCCCTCAGTCTCGTTTTCTTTCTGGATTTACTGAATTGATTGGAAAGTGTTTTACCTACACTGGGTTTCAATTTTTCATTCTCTCAGGAAGTTGAGCTGAGCCGACATGGATCAAGCCAGACCTCATTACCCTGTATGAGTGAGTACTGTGGTTTAACCTGTTCTTACAGCTGGCTTTGCTTGGGGAGAGGTTTGCTACGTTAGTATATGTTTGAGATAGCAAACAGACTTTCATTGTGCTGGCTGCAGGGGGAAAAAATGCTTTGCGCATTTGTAACGCAAATGTCAGAGTGCTAGAAAAGAGGACAGTATGTGATCATTACCAGTTGGTTGACTCTCCGGTGAAGTGCTAAAAATATCTCAAAGTAATAACCTGATGATGGTATTGTGCACATAACAATTTTAAAAGGCTCTGTGAATCTGTTCAGGTCATGTGAAGAGCATTTCTTGTTTTGAAAAAAAAGGGGGGGTACCTATTTACTCTTCACATGGCTTGATACCGCTTGTCTTACACCCCTACCCTAGTACCATGAGCATCAGTTGAACTAAACTTACCTTATGGGTATCAGACCTCCTTGCTATCGCTTCTCATCTCTTTCAGGCTAAAGCTGGAACTAAATTTAGAATCCAGAGTCTGGGAAAGTTACTTTTTGAACAGTAACTCCCAGAATCCTCCAGCTGTATGACCAGTGCCCGGGCTGGCTAAGGGATTCTGGGAGATGTAGCCAAAAAGGTAATGTTTCAGGCTCTGTCCTTTCTTACACTGAACCTCAATTTATAGTCATCTTCTGAGGTCTTCCATGTTTCTTCAACAGTTGATGTTAGCTGTATGGTGTCCCAAGAGAGAGCCTTTTTGGCCTTGCTTCTCTTCGATCTGTCAAATGGCTTCCCCCAGGACATCACCTGGCACCAATTTTGATGCCAATTTGGGTCTAGGCAATGACCTTTTACATACTTGGGCATTCCAGCATGTAGTATAAGCTAGCTTACCCTTGGACAATTTCTGCAGTTTTATTTTAACACTGCTTTTGCTGTATTGTGATTATTTAATATTTTTATACTGTCTCAGTATACTACTCTTAGAGGTTTAGTGAAAGGTAAAGGAGAAATTAAATAAATGTGGGTAGGTATCAACAACACCCACCTGTAGTATATGCAATATCTTTCTGGGTGTTCTCCCGTTCACATACATGTACAATCACACTACAACACTAGGACAGGATGCATGCTTGACTCCTGAAAATGAGTGGGATTGGCTTTTGGGACTGTGGTCCAATGTTTTCACCTCTGGTACTTGTCTGCCTGAGGCTTCAGATCCTTTTCTGAGGTCCTACTCTGAGTATCTGTGCTAAACGAAGTGCAGAGCTAAGAAAAGTACCATTTTCAGACTACAGCTCCAACAATCTTCCAGCCAGAAACTTTCCCAAGCTGTAGTTACATAAAATGAATAACTGTTAGGGAGAGGATCTTTTCAGACCCCTCTTGAGAGGCATCTGGCACCATCCTTGTAGACGTTTTAACATGAAAACAGTTATTTCCGTGCTCTAATCTGTGTTTTGGAGGTGTGAGTTTTGTTTCTTCTTGTGATTTGTGGTGTTTTTGACGATTCCATTTTTCTTTTAATTTACATTGTTATTGTGTATGTTTACTGTAAGTCACCCAGAAAATTTTAGAGCGGCCCTGGCATACTAAAACTATGAGTAGACAAGTATACAATCTGAGTTCTAAAATGGGGTGTAATGAGAATAAGAATACAGAAATGGAAGACAAACTCTGTTAAGCAGGCAAGTACAAGGAATAGTGTGAAACCTTTCCTGAGAATTTTTGTTAGTTTCTTTTGGCTTTCTTCAGAACTCCTAAATATCCTTTGTAGAAGGTGGAACCTGCAAATGTGCTTCTTATTTTGCTTTAGGTTATAAGCTGTTGACAGCTCCAAACAGAACATTTGTAGCCTGCAGCTCTTTCGTTGCTAATGTTGCTTCCTGCTTTTTTTTGCCCACATGGGTGTATACAGGTGCAAAAGAGGCAAGGCTTTTATTCTTATGTGAGGGAATTGTGCCCATATCTCTTTTCACTGGCATGCCCATACACTGACTGGCATAAATGTGTTTTTTCATTACGACTTGGAAGGAGAATGTCATACTTAAAATATTCCTCATATCTGCTTTCTTTCAACTTAGAAGATTAAAATGAAAGGTAAACTACACATTTGAAGGAATGCATTCCGTGAGATCTGGATGGTGTGCACACACTATAAATCTCCCGACAATAAACTGTAGTTAAAATTCTAAGAAGAAGAAGATTCAGTTTCACTTCATTTCATTTACAATATTTCATTTACAATATTTGCCAGTCTTTTCCTAATCTTTTCCAAGATGGCCTATTTTTATGTTTGATGTTTCTCTTGCCTGTTCATCTGGTCAGATGGTTTTCATTTGATTAAAAAACTCCAGATGTAATTAGCTAAGCAGTCTGCTTTCTTGAGGACCTTTTGAGAACTGTTATGGTTGAAAAGCTGGATAGAAATGTTGTAAATAATCAAATTAAGTCAAACTGAATCTGAGATGAAGCTCTTATTTCATTTCCAATAACTTGCAATCTGAAGTTTTGTTGCCATTAGCAAAACAGGTAAAATTGAAATAATTACTACTAAGTAAGTTTAATTTAAGGGTTAAATTTATTTTATTGTATTTAATATTGATGGCATATTCACTATTCCAATTGCAAGGTAGGAATTTATTAATAACATTGGCTTTCGAACCATTTTTATAAGAAATTTTAAAATTGTATTGGCACTTTTGCCATGCTGTTTGGTGCAGCATTATTGTGAAATAGAACATAGAAGAAATACTGGATGTATATTCCAGTTACTGCTCAACTATTTTAAGAGGCACAAAGGAACATTATAGTCACATTGGGCACCATGATTTGTGTTAGCTGCGGTTAAGCTAGAATTGTACAGCAGATAATGAAGCAAACCATATTTTTGTTCTCCGTGTTCTGGTTTGTTTCTCATTTCTTTCTCACCTGCCTATTTTATCAACCCCAACTTTTTCAGATTGGGCAGCTAAAGAAACAAACCACACTTGTGGTTTTGGACATTATGACAAGCTATGGTTTAAACAAGCCAGACTTCATAAGCCAACATCATGTTTTTTTTTTAATGTTTTGAGGTAGATTAATAAGTCATGACTTGTTTGCACAGTTGCATTCACACATTGCAACAAGCCTTATTTCAACAAACCAATCACACCATCATTTGTTACAAAGTAGGAACATGACCATTGTAGGGCAATAGGCTCACAACCTGCAGTGTACTTCACCTAAGGAAAAAAACACACTTAAAGCACATCAGCAAATTTTGTTTTTCCCTGACTAGAGTCCCCTATTATTTTGCTGTGTCTACCGTGGTCTTATTCCAGTCCTGTTTTAAAATATATATATTATTCAGGTGCACTCTTAGGGATGCGTGATTGGAAGAACATTAGAAAAGGGAAGCTTGGGGTGTCTGAAGGACTTGAAAGCTACAAGAACCATACTGGGGGCTGTGTGGGTTCCTGGACCCATACAGATGTGGTCAAAATGGGGCCCTGGAGTGTCAGGAAGGCTGCCAGTGTTATTTTATGGCAGGAGGAAAGTAGATCAGAACCATGGGGGTGGGAAGGGTTCACCCTCCACACACACACAACCTGGTCCCAATTTGGCCCCTCTGGTACACTTGGTCTTCATATATTTATTTTGAACCAGTTATGCAAACACTTAAAGACGTCAGTAACATCACAGCTAGTCAGGACTTCATTCTGTGTGAAGGGAAACCATATATAGCTACAGCACCCCAAAGACTGGGAGAATCATGCTGATGAAGACAATCATTTTTCAAAAGAAGAAACGACTATATGCAGCTTGGGTAGGGATGGTGTTCGAACTTTCTGTTTGCTGTTTGATGACTATAAGATGTTCATTGATTCTCGGCTTGTTTGGCTAAGATCAAGTACAATGTGACTGGAAGATAATGTGATTATTTGCATGTTTCAATCACTTGTTTTGGGCCTTTGGGGGAAAAAAGCATTTTTTTCCAGCATTTTTCTGGAAATACCAGCATTTTTCTATCACTTAGTATGCTCTGAAAACGCAATGTTTCAGTAGAGGAAATTCACATATTCCACTATAAGTTAGTCAATGAAAAAAATATAAATTGCATTTGTAAGCCCTCAGAGTAACCTCCCATAATCCAGATGCTGGAGAACTCCCAACATCTTCAACAGCCCTGCCTATTAAGTTCTCACACAATGGTCAGGAATGCTTGTAGTCATAGTCCAACAAAACTGGAGGGCACCAGGTTGCCAAAGGCTGCTGCAGACTGTTCTCTGGAATTTATATTCATTGTTTCAGTAATCCTTCATTATTTCAGTAATCTTTATTACAGTTCTGTATGACAGGTCAATATTATTATCTCCGTGTTACAGTTGGGGGCAAGGGGGCAGGTAATATTGAGCCTGAAAGACAGAATCTTAGCTAAGGCCCACTTGTAAGTTTATGGTAGAAAACTGGGGATTTCCTGGTTGAAAGAGCAACTACTATGCTCCATGAGATACTGAACTACCTGATACTGTATGATGACATGCATTGTTAATGTGTGGATCAGTCTTTCCTTCTCTTGAATCTCACTCTCTTTATCCATTCTCCATTTGCAACTCTTTGGATTGGTGCCAAAGAATCTGACTCACAAGACCAGAAGGGGTTTCGACCAGACTGGTCTTAGGGTTTTATCTAATTCTATGATTATATTAACCTTATTTTGAGAAGTGGGTTCCCTTGTTCAGAGCAACATAAAAGCACACCTTCACCCTAGGGAAGATGAGTGAACCACTAACACCACACTAATATCCCTCAGCAGTAAACAATGGCCCGTTTCGCATGTGGGGGGGGGAACGGTGTAGAGCGACCTCTCACGGAGGTCGTCTACACCGTAGAGTGGACTGGCATGGACTACTTTTCGTAGTTCCACACCAGAATCCACTCAGGAGTGGCCGGAACTAGCCAGGCTGCGTGTTTTTTAAAACCTCTTTTTAGACGTTTTTAAAAAGCACGGAGCGCACAGCCCCATGCCGCTCTGTCACCTGGCTGTAAAGTGGATTTGCAGGCGCGCGCAAGTGCATGCCTGCAGATCTGCCGGGGGCGGGCTTCCAGCTGGCGAGCTTCTCCGGTTGGTGGAGAGCCTCCGCCAACCGGAAGCTGCCATCTGCGACGCCGGAGGAGTGTGGAGCAGTGAGCTCGCGCTGCTCCACGTGGCGACGGACTTACCCGGCTGGAGGTAAGCTCCGTTTTTGGGCGTTTTCGCCCGTTCCCTCCCCCACATGTGAAAAGGGCCATTATCTGACGTGCAAAGACAGAATGTGTGCCATCACCCACAGTGTGTTTAATGTTGGCACTGATGCTTGATCAAGCTGATATCTAATTGTGCCTTGGGCATCCCATCTGTGGTTAAACACACCTTCTGAAGATAAGTTCATGTGGGGATTCATAGGTATAGATATCGCAAGTATAGAATCATGGACTCATAGAGCTGGAAATGAACCCCAGAGCCACCCAGTTCTACTGCCTGCCACTGCAAGAATCTGTTGCTAAACTGCCCCAAGAAGTTGCTGTCTTGATTTCTATATAAAAACTAGCAATGAAGGAGAGCACATCATTTTCTGCGGTTGCTTGTTACTCTGTCAAACAGCACTTGTCATCAAGAAGTTCTTCAAAACGTTCAGTTGAAATCTCTGTTCTTATAACTTGAATCCACTCCTTCAGTTCTTACCCTCTGTAGCAACAGAGCACTAGCCCACACTGTCATCATCTGCACGACAGTCCTTCACATATTAAAGACAGCTATCACCTTTCAATATTGTCTTCTCCCAGTCAAACATAAGTAACTGCCTCATAGGACTTAGTTTGTGGATCCTTTACAATCTTGACTTTCCTCCTAGAGATGCGTTCCAGTTTGTCAATTTCCTTCTGAAGCACAACTAGAGAGAATATTTGATATGAAGTCTGACCAAAGCAGAATAGAGTGATATAATTACTTCCTTTCATGTTCTCTTCCCTTGAAACAGTTACATCCCTATAATGAAGGCCATGGAAGCTGCTAAAGGAGGATGGATTGAACAGAGTGACAACTGATGGCACATTGACCATATTTGCAGGGTTGAGAAGGGCAGGTTGAAGTTCAGTGTTTATATAGGTAGCCAGTGTATTATTATGAATCACAACAGGTGTCAGTATTAAACTTCCTCACAGAAATGATGGTAGAAACTATGCTTTTTTGTGGGACTTTTATTTATTGGGTCCATAAATATACCTATATTTTGAATTAATGTGGGCACGTAGTTTAGATCTGTGGTCTGAATATCCTTTCTTTTTGAGGTATAGCTCCAATTATAACATTTTGCTCTCAATCAAAGATTCTTCTATTAGAGGAATGTAATTTTAGTTTACACAGGAAATCCCTGTGACATAAGTTTTCATCAAGGCTTGGCAAGTTTAAAATAGTAGTAGTTAGTTACAGTTATGGTTCCAATACCTCCAAGTAGTTAACTACAGTCAGCCTTCCACATTTGCGGGTTTCACTTTTGCGGATTTGATTATTCACGGATTGTTTGCTGATGCCTCTGCTGCCTCTCTGTATCATTTTTAATAGAGCCTGCAAGCCTCGTGAGACTGAGAAACTGTGAACAAGACTTGTAAGTCCCTGTTAAAAATGGTATGGGGCAGCAGTAGAGGTGGCAGTAAGCCCCACCAGTGACCCACTTCTGCCTTGTGAAGGAACTCTGATGCCTCAAAGGAATCCATAGGGGGTTGAATATGGTAATCATATTTTTTGTGTGTTAAATATGGTTTGGGAGGGCCTAGAGTTAATCATGTTTTTTCCACTTTCATGAAGGTCCTGTGCCCCTAACCCTTGCGAATGGGGAGGGATGACTGTACGTATATGATTCCATTTTTGAAAATAACACTATTAATAAATTTTCTCAATATTGAAAAGTAACCGAATCATTTCTTTTAATTACTTTTTAAAACTTCACAAAGCTACAAGCTGCTGGCAGTGTACCCACTTTATAATTTCAAAAGTAATTAAAATATAGCTATACCACAAAAGGAATAGACAGAGGTTGAATGGGCATCTTTCAAGAGTACTGTGCATTCCTGCATGGGAGGAGGTTGGAATATATGTCCAGCTCCAAGATTCTATGATTCTAAGAGTGAAGTTATCCCTCATTTTGTTACAAATGTAATGTAATTTATTTCAGAAAAAGAATTAATTACAAGTGACATATCATTTGACAAGTGACATTAGATGCCTCCAAGCAGTGGTTTTGACTTGATGGATTCAGAGGAACTTGGAAGGGTGGAAATGCCCGTTCTGCTTTGAAGACCACAGAGTGATGGGTAGCACTGGAAATGTTGCTTCCTAAGTACCCTTGGAAATCAGTTCACTTCCATTGGAGGCTTCTAAGAAATGAATCACATAATATCACTGAGTTCATTTTGAGGATAGTACCATGGCTTGGTATCATGGAAGCACTGCTTTTCTGATAACCACCAACAAACTTGTGCCCAAACAAGAAATAGTTTTGCCATAAACTGAGGGTACGGAACTCTGGTAGATCCAGAGGACATTTCCATAATTCCCCTAATCTTGGTGGATTGCACCTAAACTGTTTTTCAACAGCCTCAGAGGGAAAATAAAATATCTCCTCTCTTCTAAATTTTTTAAGCCTATTTTGGGCCAGAAATAGGACAATCAACCAGTCTTGCACCCACAGGCAGGAGTGTGGAGATTGGCCATTTTATGCTGATTTTTTTTTCAGCATGGGAGATGGGCCCGGGGCCAGGAGCTATACTGGCTGCCGTGATGGATCACAAGTAGCCTTCTGCCTGTACTTTGCCCATACTGCAAGGAGGAAAAAAAAAGAGAGACTGAGAGAGAGAGAAGACTCCAGCTGCAACATCTCTCTGTGTCACAGCAACTCTCTGTTCTCCTCTTTTGTTTCTAAGTAGGAGATAGGGAGCATATTTCACCCAGGTGCTTGCTGGCTTTTAGCTGCATTAGGAGTGGGAATCATGCAGTTCTTCAGATGTTGTTGAACTGCAGCTCCCAGCATTCCTTACCATGAGCTACATTGGCTAGGGCTGATGGGTGTTGCCGTTCAACAACACACAAGTGCCATTCTTGATGCAGATTTTCAGAGAATCAAACCATGTGTATGGGATGTGGATTTGATTTCAGTAACTATAACAACACATGTAAACTCATCTCATTTATCTCTGTGGCTTAGAGGACCTTTTTTAAGAATTCTACTTCCATATAATTACAGTACAGATACAATAATTGAAGAACAAGGAGGTCAGCAAACAGGCAAGGCCAACAGGCATTTTGTGTGGGTGTTTAGTGGGAGACTTTTAAGGAAAAAGCCTTTAGTTCTGTTTCAGTGCCTAGGTATGATTGCTGAATATGGATGGTGAGGGAGCTGCTGCAGTCACCTGCAACAGCTGTGGTGTATTTGTGTTCTTGGCAGAGGATGTGGGTAGCTACACTTGCAACAAGTGCAAGTTGGTTGCCCTGTTGGAAGAGAAGGTCCAGCAAATTGAGGCCCATGAATCTACTATTCAGCATAGACAGCACGAGGTTTTCTTGGACAGAGCAGAACAGACTGGCCTGGATGAAGAACATACAGGGGACATCTCTGAGAAGGAGGTCAGTTCCCAAACACAGGAGGTTGACATTTGGAGCAATGTGACCCAACGTGATATAGTGGTTTGGCTCTGACCCTGGAGAGCAGGGTTCAATTCGCCGCTCAGTCATGGAAACCCACTGCGTGATCTTGGGCATGTTACACACAGCCTCAGAAAACCCTGTGATATGTTAGCCTTAGGGTCTCCATAAGTCAGCAATGACTTGAAGGCACACAACAACAACAATACATAGAAGAAGAAGGACAAGGGATTATTCTGTGAATTTGCAGTTACAGAATTGTTTCAAACTTCTCCCCTTTATCAGGGACGATAAGGACAGCCATTGCTGCACTGGGGAGGGAGGCATCACCAGTGCACTTCCACCCTTCTGCATGGCTGGGAAAGGCGGTGGTGCAGTGTGACGGTAAGTGTAAAATGGATTTTTTCTGTTTTATTAATACCGCACTCACACGATGAGATGGCGGCAGGACCGCAACGACATTGTGCAGAAGCACAACCCATGGAGCACTGCCATCATGTCACAACTGCGGGTCAGCCACGTGGTGTGGAAAGGGCCATAGTAATAGAGGAATATAATCTATTTCAGAGAAATAGACCAAACAGAAAAGGAGAAGGAGCAGCACTATATGTCAAAGATATTTATACCTATGAAGAGAAGCCATTTTGGAAACCATTTTGAGACCACCTGGGTAAAAACTAAGGGGAAGAAAAAAAAGTGATGTCATTGTGGGGGTCTATGACAAACCGACATACAGACTTGGATGATGCTTTCTTAGAATAGATGACTCAAATATTCAGAAAGAAGAGATATAGTACTAATGGGAGATGTTAACTATCCTGATATTTGTTGGAAGTCAAATTCTACCAAGAATAAAAGGTCCAACAGATTCCTCACTTACTTTGTAGACAATTTCATTGTCCAAAAGGTGAAAGCAAAGGGGATCAGCCATTTTAGATATGATCTTAACCAACAACGATCACCTGGTTAATGGGGTAGAAGTGGCAGGATCCTTGGGTGCGAGTGACTGTATTCTCCTGGAGTTTATTTTAAAGACGAAAGGGGAAACCAAGCATGGTTAGACGTGCATTCCAGACTTCAAGAAAGCTGATTTCCCTAAACTTAGAGGAATATGAGCTGTGATCCCATGGTCTGGACTACTAAAAGAGAAGAAAGCTGATGATAGAGGGGAGTTTCTTAAAAGTGAGATATTGAAGGCACAGTTTCAAACAGTTCCAATGAAGATGAAAAATGGGAGGTGTCTAATGATACCAGGATGGGCGTCTAAAGAGCTTTCACCTGGCAGAAATTTTAAAAGACCTTGTACCAAAAATGGAAAGTGGGGAAAAATCACTAAAGAGAAGTTCAAACAAATAGCCAGCATGTATAGGGAGAAGGTCAGAAAAACTAAAGCACAGAATGAGCTCTGGCTTGCTAGAGAGGTTAAAAACAATAAAAAGGGACTTTTTTGGTTATTTCTGTAAAAGGAAATGGTAAAAAAGGAAGAATACAGAAATGGTAGGGCCACTGCACAGAAAAAATGGTGAAATGCTAACAGGCAACAGAGAAAAGGCAGAACTACTTAACACTTGCTTTACCTTGGTCTTCTCTCGAAAGGAACCCAGCATTTGACCTGGGAAAAATGCAACAGATGATACAGTAGGGGAAATGTAGCACAGAATGTGTAAAGAGGTAGGACAGGACTACCTGGCTACTCTAAATGAATCCAAGTGTCCAGATGAACCACACATTTATTAACTGAACTTCGCAGAAATAACCTCAGAACCATAGGCAGTAATCTTTGAGAATTCCTGGAGAGCAGCTGAAGTCCCAGCAGACTGGAGTAGGGCAAATGGTGTCCCCATTTTCAAAAAGGGAAAAAAGAGGACCCAAACAATTACCACCTAGTCAACCTGACATCAGTACCAGGAAAGATTCTAGATTAGCTCATTAAACAGACAGTCTCTAAGCACTTAGAAAGGAATGCCATGATCACTAAAAGTCAACATGGGTTTCTCAAAAATAAGTCATGCTAGACTAATCTGATCTCTTTTTTTGACAGAAATTACAACCTTGGTGGATGAAGGGAATGCTATGGATGTAGCATATCTTCATTTCAGTATAGCCTTTGATGCCCATGATATTCTTGAAAACAAGCTAGTAAAACATTGGCTAGACAATGGATTTGTAACTGGTTGACTGACCAAACCCAAAGGGCTCTCACCAATGATTGCTCTTCACCCTGGAAAGAAATGACTAGTGGGGTGACACAGGGTTTTGTACTGGGCCCAGTGCTAGTCAACATCTTTATCAATGACTTGAATGAGCAAATAGGTGGCATTTTTACCAAATTTGCAAATGACACCAAATTAGGAGGGGTAGCTAATATCCCAGAGGACAGGATCAGAATTCAGAATAACCTTAACAGATTAGAGAGGTGGGCCAAAAGTAACAAAATGGGTTTCAACAGGAAGAAATGTAAGGTACTACACTTACACAGGAAAAAATGAAATGCACAGATATATAATGGCTTGACCATAGTATATGTGAAAAGGATCTAGGAGTCTTAGTAGACCACAAGCTGAACATGAATCAGCAGTGTGATGCAGCAGCTGAAAAAGCTAATGCATTTCTAGGCTGCATCAATAGGTCTATAGAATCTAGATCTAGGGAAGTAGTAGCACTGTTCTGTTTTACTTTGGTCATAACTCACCTTGAATACTGCGTTTACATCTGGGCACCACAATTCAAGAAGGATGTTGAAAAGCTGGAACATGTCCAGAAGAGGGCAACCAAAATGATAAAAGGCCTGGAAACCATGTCCTATGAGGAGTGGCTTAGAGAGCTGGATATGTTTAGCCTGGAGGAGAGGAGGTTAGGAGGTGACATGATTGTCATGTTTAAATATTTTAAAGGATATTATATAGCAGGTGGAGCAAGCTTGCCTTCTACTGCTCCAAAGACTAGGGCCCTTTCCGCACCTTACCTTTTTTCAGCGCTTGGGTGCAGAGATCGCGCGAGCAGCCTCCAGCGAGAGGCTCTCGTGTCCCCACTGCTTCAGCTTCACACGAGCTGCCTGCTCCCGAGCAGGTAGTGCGAGAGCCCCGCCTTTTCCTTCTGCAGCGCAGCCTGGGAGTTTCGCAGGCTGCCCTGGGGCAGGAAGTGTGACTGCCACGGCTCCGGAGGCTCCGCACACAGGGCAAGTGCATGTGGGGCCCTGGAGCAATGCGCGATTGCACACCATTTTTGGCTGAAAGCCTAAAATGAAAAAGTGCACGAGCTGTGCCTGCCAGGCCCTGGAGCGTTGCGCGATTGTGAGTGCGTCATGCAGATTGCTCCTCACAATCACGTGACACTGCAGGTGCCTTTTCGCATAGCAAATGCTGTGCGAAAAGGGCCTAGGACACAGAGCAATGAATTGAAACTAGAGGAAAAGAGATTACACCTAAACATTAGGAAAAACTTTGACAAGAGCTGTTCAACAGTAGAATATGCTGCCTGACAGTGTATTGGAATCTCCTTCTTTGGAGGTTTTTAAACAGGGGCTGGATGACCATCTGTCAGGAGTTCTTTGATTGTATATTCCTGCATGGCAGAAAGTTGGACTCAATGGCCCTTGTGGTCTCTTCCAGATCTATGATTATATCATTCTAACCACTGTGTCCTTTTAAATATGATGTGAGAAGCTTGATGAGCCAGATTGGAAAAGTGATGCCAGTACAGGTCCAAGTTCCTTTATCTAGGGTAAGCGTATGCTAGGCTTGTTTGGTACAGTTAATCATAGATCATTGAGTAAAGGGACACAAGCTTGCCAACACAGTCTCTTACAAAGTTCAATCATATGCAAACACAGAACCCACTGAAAAATTCTTTATACAGAAATTTGTACGTCTTGATAATTAGTGGCAGAGTTCCGTGGAAAGGGCAGAGGAGTTTAATGTACTACAGATTTGATTCATTGAAAAATGAGGAGATGATAAACAGTAAAAGGAGGATAAAGATAAGTGGATGAGACAAAAACGAATAGGAGATGCAGGATAAAGAAACAAAGAGAGAACAAGAAGTATACACAGTAAGGAGGATTTGGACATTGGAAAGGCAGCTACAAAAGCCAGTTTACAGGAGAGCTTGCCTGTTTGTTTAAAGCCATAGGTGTTATTATAGCTTAAATAAAAGTTACACAACTACTTTTTAAAGGTACTCATTTGCCTTCATGGCACAAGGAGGCACAAGGCTCTCATGTCCAGCTGCTTTTTCAACAAGTGCTTTCCAGCATGAAATCCCTTCATTTTCATCAGGTCAACTTATGTTCATTGTTCACAGATGGATGAACGTGTGCTTTTATGTATTATAAAGAGGTTTGGCTGGAATGGATCCAGAGTAATGAATGGGGCAGATTGCTCTGGTTCTGGCTGACCTCTCTTTATTATTACTTGCTGCCCCATCAGTTTGTCTGTTATCTGAAATTACTGATAAGCAGAGGAATTGTTCTGCTCTTTCACCTCACAGTATTGACTGAGACTATCAAAGAGACAAATGCTACCACACTGCAGTTCACGTGTTTGACTACAGCGATGATTATGTGATGCTAGCATGATCATGATTAAAAACAAACAAACAAACAAACAAATAATATTTCATATTCCACCCTGTGGAACTCTCTTCTGCAGGAGGTTAGGCTGACCCCCTCTCTGCTTTCCTTTCGTAGGCAAACAAAGGCATTTCTTTGCAAGTGAGCTTTTAATGGGTGAGCTGGGGAACTTTTATTTATTTACTAAGCTGTATTTCAAAAATTGTAAGTTCTATAATTTTATATGTTTATAGTGTCTTTAATTGTTTTAAATGTTTTCTAACTTTTTTGGAAGCCACCTTGGGTCCCACTTTGGGAGAAAAGGTGGCATATAAATACAATTGTTGTTGTTGTTATATTGCTGATGCTACTGCTACTGCTACTGCTACTGTTTCTTACCTGACTCTTCTCCCTAAGGATTGAGCCAGGGAACAACAGCAAATTAAAATACAACATATAACATTTGTCAATTCATACTCTAAATTTCATAATTTAAAATACATAATTTAAAAACAATCTGGATAGACCTGCCAGAAGAGACTGGTTTTTAATGCTCTTTTTAATTCAAATAGCATATTCAGCTGTCAAATCTTTTCTGGCAGGTTGTTCCACAGCCTAGGGGCAGCTGAACAAAAATTGCTCTGTGTGACGGTTGCCAATCTAGTCCTGGCTGACTGGAGTATTTAATTTGTATCACATCTTTTTCCCAAAAGGGGCCCAAGGCAGCTCGCAATATGAATTAAAACAAAATACAGTTAAAGCAATGGATAACACAAAAGCTAAAGGAACAATCAAACAAATAATCATATTAAAAGCATTAAAATGGTTTTTAATGTCTAGCAACAATAACAATAATATGCAACACATCACAACACATGCCAAATAGAAGACCTTCTTAGACAGTTAACACTCGAAGACCTGTGTAAACAGAAAGAGGTTCACCTACTGGCAAAAAGAAAGCAGAGAGGGGACCAACCTAGCCTCCCATGGGAAGGTAAAAGCAACCACCAAGAAGGCCATCTCCTGTGTCTTCACCAAACATGGCTGTGGTAGTGGTGGGGCTGAGAATAAGCTCTCCCTGGATTCTTGTCAAACTGGGGCAGGTTTATATTGGGAGGTACGATGTTTCAGACAGTTCACAAACATGAGCTGTGTAGGGTTTTACAGGTTTGTTGTGCAGATGGGGCATATGTACAATATGAGCCAGTGTTTTAAAATGCTTGCTCTGCATTGCCAAGGATGCACACTTTTCTGAGTGCTGTGTTTTATGAAGGCTACACCAGATGCCTTCTTTTTAGCTGGGGATGAAATTTGGACCAGGACTCTGTGAGGAAGGTTTCTTAATCCTTTCTCCTATGCTTTTTACTTGGATAAAATTACACCCTCAAGAGCTGTTATTAGCTGAAGGGGAGATATATGCCTGTATTGCACTTCTCACATTTTTTACAGCTGTGGCTGTAACACAGGGTATAGTTTAAGTTGGGAAAATGCTATATGGAAGTTACAGCTACAGTGCACTTACGTTTAAATGTCTGATCATGTGTTCATCTTCAAACATTTCTGATCACAGTGTGTAACTCCTGGTGCAGTCTACATGAAGACTTCAGATCTAACAGTTGTCTCTCAGATTCAGACTCTGAGTAGCTGAATTTTCAGGAAGTGGACTGTGACAGGACAATATATATGCCAACATTGAAGGCTGCACTTAACACAGTGCCCGCAGAAGGCTTGGCAAGCTGAACGTTAAAGTGAAACTTAGAATGTTGGACTGGAGGCAAAGTTGTTCTGCTGATGGAATACTTTCATCATGTCTTCTCCTCAGGCAGTGTTCTGTATCATGTTCCACACCATTTCTATGGGTCATGCAACTCCTAGAAGATTCTGGTAGATATGGGAGGTGTAGAAGGGACACATGACTTAAATAACCTAAAGGCACCAGATCCTGTCTAATCTTGAAAGCTAAGCAGGGTCAGCTCTGGCTAGATGAGAAACCCGCCAAAGACTAACAGATGCTGTAGGCTGTATTTCAGAGGAAGGAAGTGGCAAAACCACCTCTGAGGATTCCTTACCTAAGAAAGCCCTGTGAACCATAGGTCAATGGGCAACAACACACAGAGGGAAGAGGAGATGAGAAAGCCCAGTTTAAGGAAGGAAAGTTAGGATCTAAGTTACACATAAAGAACTGAGGTCACCAAGATGCAGGACTGAAACACCCATAATCCCTCAGTCTTGGCTATCCTGATTTGGATTTTGGGGATTATGGGCCCAAAACAGCCCATGATCTAAATGGTTGATTAGGCCACCGCAACTTCTTACATGAATACTTAAGAAGTTCAGGTCTAATTTTCCTGAGAAACTGAGATGGAAGATTTGAGACATATTGCACACCTTGTGTATCCAACCATCACACTGGATATTCAGAACTGGGCCCAAGACACAGAAAATCAGTATCTTGAATTTAGCTTCTATTTTCAAAAAATCTACTCCTTATGGCTGAAAGTAAACAGCAAATGTTTCTAGATGACCAGTGGCAAAAATTCCAGAGCATGGGGACTGTTATGTGTGCTATGCTTGAGCTAGATTTTCCTACTATTAGGTGGGAGTTCAGCACAGATCCAGGGACCAACATTTACTTCAGATTAATTGATACGGTACACAACAGTACGCTCTTACCTGAATCTTGGAAATGTTACCTTTTTTGAACTAAAGCTTCTTAAATCCCCCCATCTGCATGACCATGGGAAATTTACATGGAAGAAGCTCAAAAAGTAACCTTTCCAAGCTCTACTACTATCCTGTTTGGCCTAACTTAATATTTATGTGGATGATGTAACGGACAAGAGTCAAACAAGGAAACATCCTCAGAAGTGGAGACATACACTCAGGGCATTGTATTTACATAACAGTTCTTCAGCTAAGGTTCCAGTAGAAGCCTGTTTAATGTAACACTGTCTGCTTTTCATGCACTGCTTTTCATTAAATAAAAGCCCAGCTTTGTGTTCTTGAGACTCCATGGATAACTATTCAGGTCAATTGGGTCTGCTGTTGTTTTGGCACAGAACACGTGGGAGGCGGTTTGAGCTAGGAAGATGAACTGAGTAAGAAAATAAGAGAAAGTGTTCTTTTAAAAGGGCATTTATTTATTTATTAAAACATTGAACACTAATTAATCAAAACACTACACAGTATCTTACTAAAACACAAAAGGACTCTGATTCCCCCCCCCGACAAACTGTAATGAGAGAGAAAAAAATTAAAAGAAAATAAAACATTATTCTATTGTTGCAGATCCAACTAAGTACTCTATTGGAATTTCTAGTTAACCCTAGCCACAAATTATTGCATCATTAGATTTCTTATGGTTCAAAAAGTCCATAAATGGTTTCCAGTCTTTCAAAAATTCTGCAATTAACTTATTCTTTAAAACCCATGTTAGTTTGGCAATTTGGGCCAATTCAACAATCTTAACAATCCACTCTTCTGCTAGTGGTGCTTCAGTTCATTTCCAGGTTTGAATAAGCAATGTTATATCAAAGAAGTAACCCATATTTACTATCCAATTCTTTATCTGTACTACCCAGCAAAAACATTTCTGGTGACATTACAGAATCCACTCTCAACATTTTTTAGATTAACATGTGAATCTTAGACCAATAACCTTTTGCCTTATTACAAGTCCATCACATATGGAAAAAGAAGCCCTCCTTATCTTGACGTACCCAACACTGATTTGAAACATTCTTAGACATTATCAACAGCTTATTTGAGGTTACATACCTTCTGTACAACATATTGTAAACATTTTCTTTTAAATTACTAAATAAAGTGAATTTCATATCTTTAGACCACATTTCCCCCCATACATCCATTTGAACATTGTGCCCCAAATTTTGGGCCAGTCATGTCATATACTCTTTTACAAGTTCATCTTCTGTCTCTGTTTTCAGAAGGAATCTGTACCCTTTTTAGTTACATGAACATTATCTTTACAGAACTCTAAATAAAATTTATTTTCTCTGACTTCTGTGCCTAGATCTCTCTTATCTTGATTAAATCTATCCTCAAATTGCATGCAAGTAAACCAATTAAGATCTTTGTCTTGCTTAAGGAGCCTCTCCCTTCATTTAAACTTCCAGCTCTCTTACGCAAAATATCGAAACTCATTGTAAAAGAACTATCTCTGATTTTTAACCCATTTTTCCTTTTTTTTCTTTTTAAGCCTTCCTCTGGTGGGGTGGCTAATACTACCTTAGAGAGAGAAAGCGTTTTTGGGCCCTATCACACTTCTACTATTATTCTACTCATAATTCTGCTATTATTCAACTGACATGGCAATAACCTATAGACTCCTGGGATTTGGAATTTAACAGGTGTTAAGAATTCTCAGCCAGAAAGCTTTAGTGGCCTATAAAACTGTGCCTTGTCTATAAGATGGTGAACATCTTAAGAACCTGAGAACAGCTGGAGAGCAAAGGTCTGTCTCATTCAACATCTTGTACACATAGTGTTCAACCAGTTGCATGTCTGCAAACAAGAAAGGAGTACAACAGCACCCTCTTTTCTACATTCCCTAGCAACTGCTAACACAAAAGCATACTACCTCTGATGCTGAAGAAGATACATTCACAATCCTAAAATCCATGGAGTTGTCCAGTCCTCTTTTAAAGCCATGTCATAACAGTGAATTCCGCAGTGTAATTTTGTGTTCATAGAATCATAGAGTTGGAAGAGACCACAGAGGCCATCCAGTCCAACCCTCTGCCATGCAGGAACACACATCAGAGCACTCCCAACAGATGGCCATTGTTACTGTGGTGCATAGTCCGAGCCCGAGGTCTGCTAAATATAATTTTATATCAAAGAATTGGCCATTCCAAACTTCTCCCCGCCACGTGCCTGTGAGGCCCCCGGACAAGCACGCACACGGACACGGCCGAACAAGCTGAAAAATACAAAACAAATCCAGGCAGGCCAGTAATTTTCCGGCACACAGCTTCAGGAGACCTCCAGGCAAGTGCACTTTAACCCTACATTAGGTATGCATGAGGCATACAAAGGATTCTCTGCCCTGAACAGGCAGCTTGACGAGATTAGCGCTTCTGACTACTCAACTGTCAAGCACTCTCCATTTACATACTGTCTGCGCTATTGACAGTGCCGTCAAAATCCAATCATGCTAAAAACTGAACTTTCGGAGGCTTTGTGTCCAACCCGAAACCCATTGTTTTCCCCGGGAACGGACTACCCTACAGGCACATTTTCCCCTATAAGAACCCCTGATTTTGAGCGCTTCTTCGGATCGCTCTTGGCTTCCATACCGCCTTGCTGCCTCTCTGTTCACTGAGCCTTCCCCTCAGCTTCCATGTGCTGAGAACCTCCGCTCCTACAGACTTTTTTCAGACCACCCGGGCTACAGGATCAGGTGTCGTATTTCCCCAAAAACTCCTTCTTAAAATCCCCTATCTACTTTCCTCCCTTTGTTTTCTTAGGTCTGTGTGTGTGAGTACACAAGTACGCAGTATTTCTTAGTTCCGTGTGAGTGAGTACGCAAGTGCACTGTGACTTTACAAATAAAAGAACTAAATTAGAACTTTATTGTGTCATGGTCTTGACTCAGTCTGACCCCGTAAACATTGGGTAAAAGATCTTGCTCGGTTACCCTGCCTCTCGTAGTGCTACAGCTTCTGCTCTGGCTAATTCCCATTCCCCATTATTTGGAGTGCATTGAGATGTCCCCCACGGGACCCCAGAAATCAGGGTAACACCATCTAGCCTTTGTTTAGAAACCTCTGAAGAAGATTTTTAAAACCTCCACCATACTCCGAGTCAACATATTCCACTGCCAAACAGCTCTGACCATCAGGAAGTTCTTCCTGAGGTTTAGATGAATCTCTTTTCCTGTAGTTTGTTGTGTGAAGAGGTACTTTCTTCTAATCCCACACCTTAAATTATCCTCCATTGGGCTGAAGTGAAAAATGGTTGAATAATGAGAGCTAAATTTTGAGTGAATTGGCTGTCTTACTGTTCAAAACAAATTTCAGGATCCAGGCTGGTTTCATTCTGTGAAAGGCATAGAGATAGGTCTTTGTACCAGGCTGATGGATTTTGAGATTCCTCACTAAATTTCCTCTAGTGACAAAAAAGAAAGAGGAAAATCCACAAGCTAGAAGTCTTTTACATTTTATGTAAACGGAACTATCCTGAACTAAAGGAATCTTTGAACTTCTGCTCAAAGCACAGCGTCTTTCCTCAGAGCACTGAACCTTTAGTCAAAGCATGTCATCCAGAAAATTTCTTGCTTGCTCCAGAAACTGTTTGATAGGGAAAAGTATTTGCTCTCTCAGGTCTTTAAACAGAACAGAGCAATAGCTGCAAAGGAAATGAAAGGAGATCAGAAAGATTTCAAGAGATATATTGCAGACAGTATGCATTTTTTCTAATTTGGAAAGAAGATTAAAATCATAAAGTTGTAAACAGCTGCAGCTCCTTTCCTTTGCTAATAAGAGAGAACTGTGGAGCTGCGGGCTTTGTGCATATTTTATCAAGACAAACTGTTTCCTGTGATCATTCGGTAGTTGGAAAATGCATTTCATTACTCAATCTTTTTATGAACATTTTTCAGAGACTTAAATACAGCTTCATTATTGACAGGGACATATTAGCCCCCTTTGAATTCCCTATATCTAATACATTTAAAGGAAGTATTAAGAACTAAAAGGTTCTACTTGTACTCAACATGTCTGATAGATTCCCTTCTTTGTCTGGAGCTCCCTGAAGCAATATTCTGTTTTAAAGGAATAGTGTCAATGACACTTTGTCGTTGCTGGTAACGAAAGAGATGTAGCCAGCCAGTTAGGTGGATCCTGGGGCCAATTTTCTGTCTTCCTGAGGGCTAAACAGACTGCAGAAAAATGCCAAGCAGTGAAACTGGAAGTCCACTTCAGGTTTTGAAAAGTGACTACTTGGAGGGTGTTAAATGGTGTGGAAAACCCTGTGGTAGGTTCGCGTTAGGGTTGCCGTAAGTAAAAAATGACTTGAAAGCACACGATAACAACAACAAAATGGTACTGAGGAAACCAACAACCTCTTTATAAAGTGAGTCACAAGTTCTGGACACCTTCAGGGACAGCAATCCACTTTTTCTTGTGAGAAAAAAATATCATCTTTGGTAGGAATTCTGAGCAGCAAAAATGGCCTTGGAGGCCCTCATGTGGGGTCTAAAGTCACCCATGAGTTCTGCAAAAACTGTTTGACTGTAAGGCAGAATGCTTCCATTGACTTGCAGTGTTTTGCCAGATATTTTGGGACAGCTTAGCCTACAAGCCCAGCTAAATCACCTCAGATCTAACCATTCTGTGCAAAACTAGTTGGTACATGGAAGATACATGGATAAAGGCTAGGATTTTTTTTCTTTAACTGAAACTTACGTGTTATCAGTTATCAGAGACATGGTGAGGAGACAGGGACCTTCATTTCTCCACAGCAGATTAAGAGGAGTTTCTCAGAGTGTCATATATTACTGAGTGGAGCAATAAGCTGTCAACAGCTCGTGTTGGTCATTAACAATCCAAAGTTAGGAAGCTGACGGCATCAGTGAAGAATAGTCACAATCCATTTCCAAGTGTCCAGGAATCAAGACCAAGTCTTGCAGCTTTAGCAATGTCTCTACAGTGGAAGTATACGAGGACTGCTTCCAGCACCCAAACTGCTTTTGCAGTTCACTTTTTCTACAGAGGGTCGTTGCTGAGCTAGGACAGTTGAGGCAGCTGCAACTGAGCTGCAAATGTCTTTGTCTTGCCCCTCATTGAGCCACTCCTCAGATTCTCTCATGCTTAGCTCAGCCATGTCTGCTGCCATTTCAGTCAGAAGCACAAGCAAAGATGTAGTTGACTTTGCTTCTAGTGACTACTTGACTTTGCATCTGGTGAATCTACTGTCCACACAGCTAAGTCCAGAGGGCCCCCGCTCCTACTAGACCCTGGATTTGGAATATCTAATTGGCTGAGATGGAAGATGCTTTTAAGAAACTTCCTGCCTGCTTACAGGCGGTCAGAATGCAATCTGCCATCTCCTGGAATCTCTCTTTATAGACTGAGTCCAAACCTATTACAGATGTGGGTGAGACAAATTCCATCCTCCATACAAAGCTAGTCAATAGCGGAGTTTTAGTAAAGGAATTCTTATCAAATGCTTAGAGAAGCTGAATAGAGAGGTAGCGGGTCAAGTTAAAAATAATAATAATAAAAAGGAATCATATTATGTAAGTAATCTTGAGCTGATACAGATCCTATGATTTATTCCAGCAATTCACATACTCAGATAACAGCATCCTATTTACCTTCATGGGTCTCACCCTAGAGTAAAAACAGCTTTATTTCTCAGAGAAAGGTAAAGGAGTGGTGAACAGAGAAACTACATATTCAGAAATCACCTGTACATCATGCTGTAGAAGGAATCAGCACGGTATAATGGTCTGTGCTGGACTGGGACCCTGGGAGACTAGAGTTAGAATTTCCCCTCAGCTGTAGAAACCCACTGGTTGATCTTGGGCAAGTCACACTCTCTCAAGTCAAAGAGGTTGCCAGTGACAAACCACCTCTAAATAAATCTTGTCAAGACAATCTTTGGATAAGGTTGTCCTAAGTCAGAGTTGACTTAAAGGCACATAATGACAACAACAGAAAGGCTAGGATATTGGGGAAAGGCAGCCACCCCATCAAAGCATGTTCAAAAATGTCCAAGTTGTTCGTATGCTAGGCATGTTTAGAACTTTGTCCTTTGCACACATTAAGGAAAAATACGTGTGATTTGGACAGGATGAGCTACCGGTATCCCATTGGGCAGATTTTAGGAAAGGAGAAAATACCCTTTGTAGATTAATGGGAAGAAAATTCTAACCCTTACAAGGCTGCTGCACTTGGTTATAGGGATTTTGCTGGGCTGGCAAGGGATTTTTAAGAAGGAAAGGAGTGCTCTCCATTTTGTAACATAGAAACCTTTTAAGCACTCAGATTTTTGAACTGAACTTTTAAAAGTTCTATGAGAATGCAGAAAGTAGACTATCTGAGATAAAGCACACTTGACACTAAACAGCTTCCTCCTACACAGCCTTCTCAGACCAAGTATATAATAATAACTTGCATACTCTTTTTCAGGGACTGAGCCTACTCAGAATTGCATTTGTATGTTCTAAGGACTATTTTAGGTGCTACATTTCTACCCATACACCTAAAATAGGACAAATATATATGCAGCAAATGTGTACCATACAGCTCCTTGGGAAACTACTACCAGATTCAGCTCTTTTTCATTATTACATATGGTGGCAAAGCTTGGCCTGCTTCTGTATGACTTATAAAGTGACCATTAAATCAAAGCATGTAATCTGTAAATTGGCAGTCCATTAAAAATATGCCCCATACAATGCAGATTATTTTATTTTATGAAAATGTAAACAAGAGCCTTTACAATATGTGAGGTATGAACCAGCTTCTGGCATTCAGAATTGAAAATCCAAGCACATTGGTGACCTAACAGTGATCCACAGCAGTAGAAATACAGCAAATGTTATTTCTTTGACAGCATAAACAAGGTTTGTTTATTCTGGAGAATATCCCTGAATGTCAACTTCAGGAGCATGCCAGATGATGTAAATTAATATCATTTTCCTAATCAGCAGCTGCTGGTAGGTCCTGTTTTGTTTTGTTTTGGCTGACCAAACTGAAACCTTGGGTTGGAATAGCACAATATTTGGAATTCAATTTGTTTGTTTGTGTAATATGCAAATCATAGTTGGATAACCAATTGCAGGTACCAGCTTGTACCAGCTTTGGTATATGTATTCAGAATCCAAGCCTACTGTTAAAAGTTTGTCTCTCTGTATACTATTAAAATGGTGTAACATTGAGAGCAGGAAGTTATTGGGGGGTAGATTGTAACAATTTTTGGCAATGAGTTTCTTTTTAAATAACAATCTAAACTCTGTACTAATTTATGGATCAGAATTTATTCTTCCTCCAGGTTTTGTATTTTCAGGGTGTCACAAGACAGTTTGTGCCTAAAAAGCATACCAAGATGTGCTTTTAAATGTATGCTTTGGGAAAGATAAATTTAGAAATGTGTGAGAGAAAATATGTTTTTAATGAGCTATTTAAGTATATACTATAATGTTCAGTTTTGTGTAGATTTGTATATGTTTAAATTAGGATTAATGTGAAGGTGGGA
Organism: Cyclura pinguis; assembly: GCA_030412105.1. Lineage (NCBI taxonomy): Eukaryota > Metazoa > Chordata > Lepidosauria > Squamata > Iguanidae > Cyclura > Cyclura pinguis. The sequence goes on from CM059600.1 coordinate 331,912,156, forward strand.
TCCTTTTTGTTCCTGAACACCTGCGGAAATTACACATATTTATCCTCCCCTAGAGAGGAATGATGTCAAGCACAGTGCATGACAATAAGTCCCTTGAAGGTTGGGAATTGCAGCTGCAAATATTGTGCATGTTTATAACATAATTAGCTGGAGTAAGAAAGCTTGAGAGATTTCCACAACAGTGTTCAAAGGCAAGAGAAGGAAAACTGAAAAATAGTTTGTCATTCTATTATTGTGCCTTGAACACTGAAATAGAAGAATGAACCTTGACGTGTACATAATTACATGATTAAATTGAAGTTCAAGCCCTTCTTTCAAAAAGGCCAGGGATTAACTAAGTCCCTCTAAAATTCAGTTGCTATTGCTATGTGCCTTCAAGTTGCCCCCAACTTAGGGTGACTCTATCATTGTTGTTGTTGTTGCATGCCTTCGAGTCGTTTTTTACTTATGGCAACCCTAAGGCGAACCTGTCACAGGGTTTTCTGGGGGCTGAGAGTGTATGATGTGCCCAGGGTCACCCAGTGGGTTTCTATGGCTAAGCAGAAAATTAAACCCCTGTCTCCAGGGTCATAGTCCAGTGTTCAAACCATTGCACCACGCTTACTTAACTCTGACCACTTCCTCACTAGGCTGTTATAGCGCTATGATTCCACTTTCAACCTCCTATGGAATCCTGGGGTTTGCAGTTTCGGGAGGGGCCAAGTGGCCCCTCCCGAAACTGCAAACCCCAGGATTCCATAGGAGGTTGAAAGTGGAATCATAGCGCTATAACAGCCTAGTGCGGAAGTGGCCTCTATCATGGAGGGGAGGGATTGGACAAGAGTTGTTCAGAAGGATTTCCTTTAAGTCTGAGTGAGTGTGACCTAGCTAAGGTGACCTGTTGGGTTTCTATGGCTAAGCAGGTATTCAAACCCTAGTTTTCCATAGCCCACAACTCAAACTGTGACACCACCATGATATTTTGTCTTACACATATATGTTGTGGTGTGGGAAGATGCCTCATCAGATTCCTAGCTTGTCAATCCAAAACAGTGCTTTTAAAAAGAGCGAACGATACACAAAAGATGTCTACTTAAAATTTGGGCAATATGATGTGTCTGTGTGTCAGATGTTCACTCCTGGATTTGAGTTATCAAGATTGCCACGTAATAGTTAGACAAATAACGTGAGAGAATTGCAGACTGAAAGCTCTAATTGAATTGCTCTAACCAGAACTGAATTGCTCTAACCAGAAAGACAAGAAAGTAATTATTTCGTCTCACGATGTGTCGGCTTCCTTTGTGGGCAAGGGAAGAAAATTCCTTGGTGACTCCTCCTGCTGTATCTTCTCTATCAAAATAGTTAGCAAGGAGGAGGAGTAAGATAATGAGCCAACATCTCAAGTATTGATGAGTGTGAACGTTTTGCATGAATTTTACCATTGTATTTCTTGGGAAGGAGCGATGAGAGATGGAATAAAAAGAGAAGGGAAGTCTTAAATTTTTGAACCAGAGAAGGGCAACCAAAATGATGAAGGGTCTGGAAGCCATGCCCTATGACAAGCGGCTAAGGGAGCTAGAGATATTTAGTCTGCAGAAGAGAAGATTAAGAGGGGACATGATAGCCATGTTTAAATATTTGAAGGGATGTCATGTTGAGGAGGGAGCGGGCTTGTTCTCTGCCGCTGCAGAGACTAGGACAAGGAGCAATGGATTCAAGCTGCAGGAAAGAAGATTCCACCTGAACCTCAGGAAGTACTTCCTGATGGTCAGAGTTTTCCGGCAGTGGAATATGCTGCCTTGGAGTGTGGTGAAGTCTCCTTGTTTGGAGGTTTTTAAGCAGAGGCTGGATGGCCATCTGCTGGGAATGCTTTGATGGGTGTTCCTGCATGGCAGGGGGTTGGACTCAGTGGCATCTGTGGTCTCTTCCAACTCTATGATTCTGCGAATTTAATTGAGACAAACAAGTACTGCTTTATACCAGACTTCTCCAAGCCGGTGTCCTCCAGATGGATTGGACTACAGCCATCAAGAGTTGTAGTCTCATGTGGCTGAGCAGTTCTGGGAGTTTTAGTGAAACACATCTTGAGAACACTGCAATGGAGAATGTTGCTTTGTACATTATTTCTATCAAAGAACCAAAGTGTTTCTATACTGAGTCTACATTGAACTGTGTATTTTCTGGAATTCTTATCTGTCCTGGACTTTGTGGTTCTGAACCTCCTGCTCTTGCTTCTAAACTGAACTAATATATAGGAATCCTCCATTGTGATGTCATTTACATGTACATTTATAGGAGTTTGTATGAAGAACAGGGCTCAAATCCTCGGATGTGTACAAATGAACACATTAACTATTCAGGAAATCCATTGTGGGATTTACTTGTTTGGCTTTTGAAGGTAAATGTTCTAATCTGAACACAAGATTTCATCCTTTAAGAAGGTGGAAGTAATGACAAATCTATTTGGTAGGTTTTGCTCTTCTCCACATGTAAACATTCAGTTTGGTACAACAGAATAATTCTGGTCAAACACAGGAAGCTATTTATGCAGCTTGACTTCTTTACTCCACATAAATCCCACAAAGGGTGCCTCCAGATAGACCAAAAAAAAAAAAAATCTCAGGAAGTATTAAGACTTTCCAATTCTTTTTGTTCTGATTATACCTGCATTTTCATGGCTTTGCATCCAGTCTCTTTCTTGAAATATCCCAGATTTCTTTCCCTCCCTCCCATCCTTCTTGCTGCCACTGATCATGTGTCACATCCAGTCTTATGCAACATTTCCGAAACTGATTTTCACCCGTTTCCACTGAGCCTTTTTTTTTTTTAAGTCAGGAGTTGCAGTCAAAGTGTTGAAATTTTTTAACAATAATGTACTAGTTAAGCACTGGGATCATTTTGTTTTAATACTACATTCCTCTTTCCCTCGCTTGATCTCTGTTGAATCTGTGTCTTGGAAACTTTTTACTTAATGGTGACCTTCTTTACTCCTTCCAAGGCAGTAGAAACATGCAAGGCAAGTACAGACACAGTTCATTTTGGAAGGCACTAGGTTAATTTAAACCGACTTGAGGAGTGGGAATGAAAAGTTTTTGGTAATGTCAAGGGCTCCCAGGAAATACTTCAAAATGAGGAAAGTATTGTGTGGATCTCCAGTATAAAATTAGTTTATACACGAACAAAACCTGGGACTTCCAGAGTCTTTCTTCCCCTCTGGAGGTTCTCTAAGTTTGGTAGAATTAGCTTCTTGGTATGTAAGGTGAGGTGAAGACCTAAAGATTTCTCTAGTTGCTTGACATTGAACAAAAATTGGACACTTGTTACAAAAGTGTTGTGAGGATCTGAAGAAACTACTCCTCTTATTCAAAAAGCAATCAAATGTTGCTGTGAAAATCCAATTCCTTCTCCCAACTGCTGGTGCCTACAGCCTTTAATACTGCTGATGAATATTGTATATGGTTTCACTTGTGCTGTGAACACTTTTTGGATGACATCATGCATGACCAATACTAACAGGTTTGTTCATGCACACCCACATAGCTCAGCCATTTTGTGTAATTTAGTCTGTAGCCTTACACACAGTTACCCTACAGGAAGCCTCATTTGACTACAGTGGGACTTGCTTCTAGGTAAACATTCATAAGATTGTGCTGTTCGTATATAGATTAACTTTAAGTAGATTTCTTTACAAGCAGAGCATTGCGCCATTGTCGCGTTAAAGTCACATACCAGCACGCTCTCACAACCAGTCAAAGCACTATAATCATGGTGTCAGTATGGCATCTCTTGGCCTATTTTGGCTACACTTCCACTACAGTCCACCACTACTGCAAGTCAAAAGCTACTAAGTCAGCAGCCTCAGGTGACTCAAGCGCCAGTAGATTTCCACCTGTGCCCACTAAACCTCAGATAAACCTCAGATAAGGATCCTCAGTGAGGAGAACCTTGTTCTCAGCAGAAGCTGGTGGCATCCATGTCAGTGGGATGTTGAATCCACTCTGGATGTTTGTCTAAACTTTAAAGGAGCTATCCAAGGTGCTGAATTCTAATCCCCAAAGAGGTTCAACACCTTGGACAGTTCTTTCACAGTTCACACTAAAGTCTAGAGTGGATTCACTTCTCCACTGGTGATCAGTGCTGGTTGCTTGAGACAAGAGCAATCTCTTTCCATACTAGGCCTATTCACCTATCTTGTTTGTTCATGCTCTTGCGTCCAAACTTACAATGTGTTTTGACAGTCCAGACTTCTAGTTTTCAATTCATAGGAGTACTCATGCTGCTACAGCCCTTAAGATTTGGCTTTGAAGACACTGGGAATCTTGTTTTCTCTTAAGTTTCAAGTTTCATTTCAAACAAGTTACAGGAGTCAAATGAATTTGTCTGTTTCTTTAGAATCTGATTTTCCACATTTCCAATTTAAAAAAGGTAGAGCTAAAGTTTAAAATCAGAGATGTAAGTAACCAGACAAAAGGAACTCTGTGCATTTGGACCAGTTAAATCTGACCTGTGTGATATATCCCAGTCAAATAAACGGACTCAACGATTAAATAGCTTTGAACATCAGAGGAATGGTGAGAGTGTATATGTAGGCACAAATTATTTATGCAAGCAGGTTGATCTTCAATCCATTCAAGCTAAAATTTAGATTTAATTTATGATATCTAATTGACTGCAATGGAACAGGATCAAATTAAATGTATTTTGGGTTTACTGAATTGCAAACTGGAGCCATTAAATCCTGCGTTGTTCTCTGATTCATTGAAATTCATATGTCCTCTCAATTGCTTTTATTTTTTAATACAAAAAAAGTTTATGCTCATTTCACTTTGTTCATTCAACTGCTATTATCAGATACTGCATTTGTTCACATTTATGAACAACATTTCTTCAGTGTAAGGAGCAGAATTTGCCGTCTTCAGTTCTAAGCACCCCTCTGGAGCCCAGCTTTTGCTGATAGCGTACTTTCCAGGGCAGGGACAGACACTATTAATCCTGTTTCACTTTTCAGTTGCATTTAATATGTCCCAGTTTCTCTTTCCTTCCCACTTTCCCCTTTGTCCTCAGCTTACTTCCATTGCTGTAAACTCAGTTCAAAATGCAAAAGTAGTTTGCACTCATTTAACTCAATAGGAGGGAGAGGAGAAGGAAGGGATGGAATTCTGCCCTTCCCAGTACGCTCAGGGAAAAGCAAACTGCAGTAGCCTCTCCCAGCTTGTGTGTTGCTCCTCATTAATCATTTTTACCCTCTTGACCACACTGTCATGTTGTTTGGCCACACATGTCCTGGTTTTCATCTGTGAAATGTTGTCGGGTATATGTGATAAGAATGTAAGGTGAGTCACAGCCCTTTCCATACAATCCTGCTTAGTATATTGCTTATTCAAAATAAAAAAGAGAAGAAGCAGTAATTCTTTTCCAAAAGGGCTCATCCTTAGAAACTGGCAAAAAGGAGAAAGCAAATTTTTCTACTTAGCTTCCAAGATACCCTAAAGGCACCAGATCCTGTCTGATCTTGGAAGGTAAACAGTGTCAGCTTTGGTTAGTACTTAGATAGGAGACTGCCAATGAATACCAGGTGTTACATTTCAGAGGAAGGGACTGGCAAAAACCTCCTCTGAATATTCCTTGCTTGAGAACACCCTATGAAATTCATGGGGCTTCCATAAATTGACAAGTGACTTGAAGGCACAAACACATAAAGTCCTTCCCTGTCCAAGTCCACAAGCCAACTGTTCTAAACATCTAAGCTACCTAAAGAAAACCTGGAGTGGATGGTCTACATCTATCCAGGAGGTTCCTACAAACCTGGGCTGGATCAAGGAATCGATACACTGCAAACATTATATCACATTCTGATACAAAACATGATACATGAAAGATGGCAAGTTCAAAATGAAGATGATCAATTTAAGTTCAGACGGCTCTGTTTGATTTGCATCTTTCAATACAGCTGAATTTGCATTTGCAATACAATGCGGGGGGAGATTATATGGAAATAAATGTTGTGCTATTACTATAAATGAGCATATTTTCATTATCATATCACTGTCTTTTTACTATTATATACTTTCACTTCATATTAAATTGATTTTATTCTCATTTTATTATTGTTACGCAAAATGTTTTTACGTGGCCATTCCCCCCCCCCCCCGGGTTTGTTTTCCACCCTGCTACTTTGAATGCAGAGTTTAAAAAGGTGGGAGGTTTTGTTCATAGAGCACCCAGCACCTAGCTTTTTAAAAACTGGTGAGATAGATCTTAAGCACTATGTGAAACAATAGCAATACATGGTTGCAATTTTTTTTAATAAATACATTTTTAATTGACTTTTGAAACACCTTATTGATTCTTCCTAAGGAACTTGAGAAAATGTTTTGATGGCAAGACTCCCAGTACCACAAATATCTGTGATTGGCAACAGTTTAAAATCAGGGGTCTAAATTCCAGTTAGAACAGGTCCCATGAAAGGAGGCAAAGACCTTGGGTGGAGAGCTCTTTTGAGACATCCTATATGTGCCACAATTGTCCCAATTTGGCAGGGACAATCCTGATTAATCCTCTGACATCCCACTTTTTCAACTGGTTTCAAAATGTCCCAGTTTCTCTCTCCTTCTCCCATTTTCCCCTTTTTCCTTGGCTTACTTCAGTTGCTGCAAACTTAGGTTCAAAGTGCAAAAGTAGTTGGCACTCAGTTAATTCAGCAGCGGGGAGAAGAGGGGCATAGTATGATTTGGGAACTGAATTCTAGTTAGGAAAACAAGAGGAGAGGTTGAGACATGTTGTGATTGTGCCATATTTTTTGGGTGTCAACACTGATCAACATATTCTGTAAACAGCAAGCACTATGAGCAAGGCTTTAGAGATATAGGAAGAGGAATAATTGGCTTGGGGTTTCAAGTTACATTATTGATTTGCAATACTTGATCAGGAGTAAGGTCTGACTCATTTGGAAAACTTTCCGAAGATTTTATGTTGTATGTGCACATGATGATGATGTGTTTTTAAAGCATCTCTGACCCACAGAGCCAGCTTTTCATATCTGCAGTAGCTCATTGTAACACTAATCTATAATTCAGTGTTTTGATTTGGAGCCATTGGAACACTTTGATCTAATATCTATTTTCACACAGTCTGTTAAAACAAAATCTAAAAGAGACACTTTGTTCCTAACTGATAAATCATTAATATTGTGGTTTGCCACACTGGTGTTTCGAAACGTGGCAAGGTTCCTCCGAAGGGGACATTAGATACCTTTTAATGATTACAAAGACACCTGGACACCCACACAAATGCATATCAACTAGATTGTTTCTGTTCAGCAGCCTTTCCAGAGCCTGGAAAAGTTACTTTTCCAAGCTGTGAGCTTTCAGATGTGTTAGACAACAACTCCCATCATTTACAGTCCAAAACATCTGTAGAATACCAGTCTATACAACAACAACACCATCATCATCATCATCATCATCATCATTTCAACATTATGGCTATTAACTGGTTGGTGCAGAAAGATCTTTTAAAGAGAGTGTTGTACTTCTGTTCCCATTGTTATCTTTGAAATGCTTTTAACCTGTTTTATCTTAGCGCTGTTTTTAATATTTAAACATTTTTTAAAGCTGTGACTTGCTTTAGGCTCCATATTGAGAGAATGGTAAGATATAAAATAAATGTATGTGTACAATGGCCTCTCTACTTTCGTGACTGTTCAGGGTGCAAAACCATTGTGAAAGTGGAAAAAAATGCAAATACTTCTCCCCCGTGCTCCCCTCCCATTCCTTTCCAGGGTTCGCGCCACTTCTATTCTTATGCCTTTTGCCCCGATGCATATGCATTCCTTCTCCGTGCCTGGGCAAAAGGCAAGGGAGGGGATGGGAGGCACACATGCCTACCCTCTCTTCCCTTGCCTTTTGCCTGGGCGTGAGAGAGTGGGTGAGAAAGCATACACGCGCCTTCCTTCTCTGTGCATGATGCTCCCCCTCCCATTCCCTTGCCTTTTGCACAGTTGCGGAGAAGAAGGCACAGTGTACTTGGGCAAAAAGTAAGAGAATGGGAGGAGAAAATGGGGGGGAAGGCACTAACTTTTGTGCCTAACAAATAATCAAATTTGCAAAGGTCAAACCTGCAAACGTGGGGGAAGGACTGTGCATACTTTGGTCAAGATCCTGTATTGCAAATCATGGTGTAAAAGTTCCACAGACAGAACTGGGCAATATCTCTCATTGCCCGCCTCCCCATGGCATTCAGTCATTGCAGAGAACAGAATTGGAGAAAGATCAGAGAAGCATCAGGCTATGTCCCCATTGCCAGATACAAACCAAAAACACCATCTGCTGAGATCTGGCAGGGTCCTCAGGAGATCTCAGGAGCTGATGCAATTGTTCTGCTTCTGGTTATGGCGACATAGCCAGATGCTCCTCTGATTTGCTCCACTCTCCACCAGTCACTGAATGGCCATGGAAGGGGACCAACAAAACAGTGAGTCCAGGTAGGGTGAGTGGCTTTTGCGTATTGTTGAGGGAGGAAGAAAATACCAACCTCTGCAATGACTAAAAGAAAACATGCAGTTTGAACTCATCCTTGTGTATGTCACAGTTGTTTTATACTTGCGTATATCACTCACAAGGTTCTGGCTGTAGAGTGTCACAGTGTCATATTCTAGTTGTTTGGGTGATATCATTTCCAGAGAGTGGTAGATGAATGATTGCTGCTTGTGGTGTATATGTTCTCCCTGCATTTGTCTCTGGTAAATTGATTTGAAGCAGGTTCCCCTCAAAATCTGCGCAACCTATTTGGCCGCAGTGACAACAGGACAAAAGAAATGGATGTGTGCCCTTTCGGGAAGTGATAACTCACTCCAGTCAGTGCCATCTCTCTTAAAATATACAATCAGCCCTCCACCATTCATTAGGGTTAAGGGTGCAGGACCCCCACAAAAGTGGAATAACCACAAATATCAAAATGTGTGTGTGTCTGTGGGAAGGGGGCCAAGGCATGGTGGGGAGATGGGGCACCCAGAGTTCACAATGGGTCAGGGAAAGGGGGTGGGTTGCCATGGTGGCTCTATATTCCCTCTCTCACACCCATTTCTTTCCTTGGGTTCATGGAGAGCATTGGGAGAGGTTTTATGGCATTGAGAAATTGGGCTGCAAGACATCTACTGGTAGGGGAGAATGAGGAGGTCCAGAGGCAGGTTTTTAAAGGGCTGTGCAGCCTCATTGGGTCCGTTGAGAGGGAAGGCTCCCCTGGAAAAGACGTGGGGGACAGGGGTTGGAGAAACTCACAGATAGTCAAATCCATGAAAGTTAAACCCGCAAATATGGAGGGCCAAATGTATTGCCCACTTTAGGCCTCATAACTGGCTAGCAAAAGAAGGATGTAAATAAAAAGAATGAGTAACTTAGTGATGGAGCAAGTCCTGCATTGAGAATATATGGAATGTCATTCTTTGGAGACCACTGGAATGAGGTGGCCATCTCAGGCAGCAGGTACTGAAGATCATGACTAGGGATATGGGCAAGTGAAATTGAAAAAGCAGATTTCCTGAGCGCTTGACCATTTCCTATTTGCCCTCAACCCCTAGTATCACAGCTTCTCCATCAAAGCTCTATTTAGCTACCATGGCTAAAAGCCACAAATAATCCTATTGTCAAGCAGACCGTGAAGTTAAGAGTAATCTCTTTCTCTCTGCCATCTGATAACATGGTTGTGCAGCCTTCTCTCTATACAGAAATATTGCCTTTTTTCCCCCAGCTAGTCACTGTTAATAGGCTTCTACAGGCTTTTTTCCCCCAATCCCTTTTTAGAATCATTTCAATTAGCAGTCACTGGCAGTTTTTGCAACAATTCCACAAGTTTGTGGAACATTATGCTGAACTTGCTCCACAAAGAATCACAAGACTGTAGCCCTTTCCCCCATACTCACCATCTAGACTTGAGTGATGGAGATTGCAAACAGCTCTTTAACGATCATCAGTGCTGAGTTTATGCACAAGCTAAGTAAATTACAGGTTAGAGCCTTAAATTATTCAGGGCTCCTGATACAAAGTCATAAATCCGATTGGTAGTCACAGCTAAAGTAGATCCACTGAATCAATGGCAGGTTGATACGTCACACTTATGTAAGTTCTGTTGATTCAGAGGGCTTACTGCACTTGGAGTAGACCCAAAGTAACAAATGGATTGAGACAAAAAAAAAAATTAAATACAAAGCACTTGTTATGTAATGCTAGTTTTTTTGTTTGTATGTTTATGTAATCTTATAGGCCCTCTGTGCTCTTCAAGAACCTTACAGTGGCCCCTTGGCTTTTGCAAGAGTTTGGGGTGCAGAACCCCTGTTGAAAGTCAAAACATGCAAATAACCCCCTTCCACCCAAGTGAGCGCTCCTCCTCCCATTCTCTTGCCTTTTGCCCAGGTATATATGCCTCCCTTCCATGTTCCTGGGCAAAAGGCAAGGGAATGGGAGGAGGAGAATAGGGAGTGGAGGCTTTTGCATGTCTTCTTTCTCTGCATGCAAGGTTCCCCCCTCCCATATGCTTGCCTTTTGCCCAGGTGTGTGGAAGGAAGGCACAGCTCGCCTGGGGCAAAGGGCAAGGGGATGGGAGGGGGAGAATGGGGAGAAGGAAGTGGGCACCTCATGAATAGTCAAATTTCTGAAGGTCAAATATGCAAATATGGAGGGAGGATTGTACTTGAAAGTTGCATTGTCTTTCTAGAAACTATGAATATGAGAACATCCCCTCTGATACTGGGACCTGTGACAAGGAACATAAGAGTGTGGTCAAGATGGGAAAATTATTAATGAGGAAGAATGCACAAGTTAGGAGAAACTGCAGCAGTTTGCTTTTGCTTGCTGGCAAGGGCAAGGTTTCTCCCCCTCTTCTCCTCTGCCCTCTGCTGAGTTAACTGAGAACAAACTACTTTTATACTTTGAAATCAGTTTACAGCAACTGAAATAAGCCTAAAACAAAAGAGGGACATGGAAGAGAGAGAAGGTGGGGCAACTGGGACATTCGAGAAGCTGCTGAAAAAGTGGGGTGAAAGAGGATGAATTTGAACTGTCCAACAGGACAGTTGGAGGGTATGTGAAAGCCAAGCAAATAGACAACAAAATGCTTTGTTTTTCATCCTCAGAGAACTCTTTTCCTTGATCAGTAAAGAAAATATTCACATGTGGATCCCTTATTCTGATCTAAAAGAATCCTCAAAAACACAATTAAGCAGAGAATACTGTTGTCTTGTGGTTACACACTGCCAAGGATCGTGTATTGGTCATCTTCTTTAGCCAGACATTCTCTTGACCGCTACCCTTCCCTGACACTCCAGTGATTTAAATGAAATATTCTATTATTTTATCATTGCTTTATTCATTGGTTGCCTTGTATTTGGTTAGCTTCTGTTATTTTAAACTGCTCAGTGATTTTTTAAAAATGAAAATCAGTAGGAAAATGTCACAATATGAGGACATTAAAAAATATAACATAAGAGTTGCAGGTCAGACAATGACGGAGCAGTAAAGAACTAAAGGGCACCAAACAATAAGGTGCCCAGGTGTTTAAAAAGCACAGTATGTTCCAAACTCTAATCTGCCTTAAAGCAAATACTGAGATGGAGGCACACCAGATGTAATTGCCAAGTTCTCTGTTTGAGAATCTTCAGTAGAGCAAAGCTTCCTTTGATCTCCAGTATTGACTAATGTAGCCAACTGTGTCTATATTGTAAATTAGTGAACACTAACACACACAAGCTTGGTGAGCTGTGGCCCTCAGAACAGTGATTCCCAGCCTGTGGGTCCTCTGAGCATTTTTGGACTACAACCCCCCGAATACTTCTCCATTGGCCAGTTGAGGTTTCTGGGAGCTGAAATCTGAGAGCTTCTGGGGATTGAAACAACCGTTGTCTCAGAAGAACATGGCCCCAATTCAATTAGTTTGTTCCAACTAGAGTCAACCCACAGAATCGATGGCAACTTGACAAGTCAACACTTACATAAGTGCGATTAATTTAGTGAGAGTCTACTCTAGCTGGCCCTAATTGTATTTAGAGCTATATTTTGAAACTCCGCTGATCTCTTTACCTGTAAAAAATAATCTATTTTTTTAATCAAAGTCATCATCCTATGGTCTCTAAGGAGGAGTAGATTTTCTTCTCTGGAGAGGGAGGCCTACTGTGACATCACACCCATCCTTGGAGTAGAGATGGGAAGGCTCACTCTAGCTTCTTTGCTGAAAATGCTGTGACAACAAGAGAGGGCAAACAAGGAGACTTCCAGTGGTATATTGGGGGAAATCAGAGGAGACTTTGGTTCTTTTAAAGCCCTGCCATTACTACAACACCCTTCCAGAATGGGAAGGGGAGCACACTAGTCTTGGACCTGCCATGTCAGTCCCATTTGGATTAATGGAAGGAAGAGGAATATACATGTGGGGAAAAAAACACCCACTATTGATTCTCACCCATTTTCATCAGGGACTGTCTTCCATTGACAGAGTTCCTTGAAACTATTCCTTAATAGAGTTGTAAATACATTCTACGGTTCAGCCCATTTTTTTTTAAAGATCTTCAGATCCTTCTCCTTGCCTGCATTCTCATAAGTAAATTTGAAGATGGACATGCTTGTCTTGGAGTTCAAGGTGTGATCACAGCAGTGTTTCTCAGACTAGGACCTTCCAGATAATTTGGACTTTGACTCCCAGAAGCACCACTAGGCAAGGCCAAAGGCCAAGGATTCCGGGAGTTGATGTCCAAACGTCTATAGGATCAAAATTTGAGAACCTGAATTTTAGACTATATACGGAATTTGAGTTACACATAAAGTCAACTTTTTCATAGTTGCCCAGAAGGAAGAGAAAGCAAATGTGTGTGTGAGAGAGAGAATGAGGAGGACAGACTTGAAGCTTTGTGGATGGGGTGTTTGTTGTTGACAGCCAATTTATTCTAAGAAAAAGATCAACATATCCTATCCCAGTTATTGCCAAGTGATTCACGTCTTCTGATGCAACAATTCTTTATGGATGCAGGAATTCCAAAGTGCCTATGGAGCTCATTTGTTCAGAAGAGTTCTCCTAGATACTTAAATGCCAGTGACAGAAAGAATGCACATGGAAAACTGCCACCACTCCACTTTCATTGAAGTGAATGGGGAAACCTGCTTTGCACTGCAGCTCCATTTGTGCACCAAAGTCACAGGGCCTGGGAACTTGAAATGGTTTGTGTCACAGCTTGTCAATGTGGGCAATAGCTTTGCTTCTTATTCTGTCTCATTAATTTAATGAATCTACCCAAGCTGGGACTATCAATTGGATTTAGGCCTTAGAACTCTCCACTAAATTGTTCCAATTCACTCCCTTGAACTACTGGAATTCTGTAGCGGACAATTTTTTAAAAAATGTGTGGTTTTATTTAATCAGCAGGAAAAAAGGAGACTAAGCTCCACGGGCTTGTGGATAGTCCAAGTTTATTCTTTAAAAAGCACAGCAGGTTTCAGTCTGTTTACAAATTTTCTGGCCTTCTTAAAGGGTACAAATCCAATCTACAACAGAAATTTCTGGAGTTGTTGCTGCACTTTCCTTATGAACTGGACTGATTTTTCTGCTGATTTATTACATGTGCTGTCCAGTACCTATTCCTGCTCCTGGTTTAATTAAATAACACATTCATATGAAGTACACATAACATTACATTTAAAAAACAGTAAAAATGACAAAGCCTTAGACAATATGTCTAGATTCAAAATGAAAATTAAAAGAAGGAGATTGTGTGAACTATCTGATCCAAAATCAAGAGGAAAGCACATCTTCCACAGTTTTGGAGGACAAACAGTACTAGAGCTATACATAACTGAAAATTCCACTGCATATATTCAAGGTGAAAAGCCCTGACAAATGCATCTTCTCTGCTCTCCAGCTCTTCTTCTCTTCCTGAACTGAACTAGTAAGTACTGCCCATCTTCAGAATTTCACCACCCCAGTGGGCCAAACCAATAATTCACACATCTCATACACTTAGACCCTGAACAATGGTAATATTTGGGGGATATTAAATGTCAGACCCAAGATCAAATTCTCTTAAGATTTACAGTCTGACTTCACCTAAGCTGTGCAAGTTTATTATACAACTCAGTTAAATGATCCTCAAAGTCAGTCAAGTAGATTTCGCTCACCAGTGTGTTTATTAATTAATTGTTAATTGATTGAGGTTGATTAACCTTGGGGGTTTTCAGCAGGAGGTAAGATGACGCAAAGATAGCTATTTATTCTTTAGATTTATACCTCACCATTCAGATTCATTACAAACACTCCAACCATCCTGATTTGGCAGGAACAGTTTCAGTTAAACCTCTGTCACTCCACTTTTTCAGCTACTTTTAAAATCTTCAGCTTCTTTCCTTTCCACTTTCTCCCTTTGTCCTCAGCTTACTTCAGTTGCTGCACACTGAGTTCAAAGTTTAAAAGTAGTTTGCATTCAATCAACTCAGCAGGGGGAGGCTGAAAGCAAGGTGGAATCCTGTCCTTCCCAGTAGGCTCTGTCAAAAGGAAACTGCTGTAGCTTCTACTACTTGTGCATTCTTCTTCATTAATAACTTTTGCTGTCTTGATATTTGACTACTTATGTCCTGGTTTGGACATTATTGAGGTAGCTTCTAATAACATTTTAAGTATCCCATAAAGTAACAAATATATAGAAATAAGCTAAAAAGAGAAGTTGTGTAACAGCAGCATTGGAACAAAACAGATCTGTTAGGGATTAGGGCCAAACTACATGTCTAATTAAGCATGCTTTTTAAATATTTTTAGGAGGGGATAATAAATCAGCTGATATAGCTTCTAGCATTTTTCCAAAGTTGGCTGTCTTTTTAAAAGGTTGTTTTCCTTGAACTAACTTTTCTGTTTTTCATACATTTTATAATTATTCTGTAATACAGAAAGTTTACATAAGAACTTTTTTTTTTCAGGCGAGTGATTTTTTTCCCCTAAATTTAGCAGTCCATGGCAGGTGGCATCTCCAGTTTCTAAAAATAGCTATAAAGCTAGCTAAATGTAGGACATATGCCTTGGACTGAAGCAAGGCAGTGGTAGTCCACCTAGCCCTACCTGGAGATCCCTAGCTCTCCTATCCAAGTATCACTAAGCCCTTTTGATGATGTCAGTAATCGGCTTTGTTTCCTTTCAGATAAAAGCAGCCTGTAAATTATTTAAATAAATAAGCAAGTAAGCATCAATGGCAACCTGGCAGCCTTGCATTTGAGCACTCATGAGCTCATCACAAGTTTCCACCTTTGCACACCTTTGTTCCCTAGAACAAAAAAAAGTTAATTTGAAGCTCATTGGTGTTCTAGCAGTGTTATTATACAGGTGCTGAGCTGACCTGATGAACTTTTGGGAGAATGTAGAATAGAAACCAGTATTTGTGAGATAAAAATGTGCATTCTATGAAAAAACAAACAAGACAAGACAAGCAACCAACGATCACCAGCACCCCTGCATATAATCTTGCTATTTGAATCTCTAAGACAATTTCATTGCCAAGCAACAAGGTGTTAATAATAAATAGCAAACTGTAAACTCCAAATTAACAGTCATTAAGATGCCGTTGTGTGACAACAGCAATGCATAAAGTTAGGAATGTTATGACTGTAAAGAAACGTGGACCCTAGGGGGCCGTGATGACCTCACAGGGAGTCTGCGAAGGCTTGAAGAAATGTTATCATCTTTTACAGTTAAAATAGAATGAAAGGAAGGAAGGGTGGATGGACAGATAGACAGTCATACATTGACTTCAAAGATCAGGAGTCTTTTGCTAGTGGCAGACATCATTTGTACAAATTTTCATGACAATATCTCAAACCATTCAAAAGTTATGAAATTGTTTGATAGCAAAAAAATGTACTCAGCACTTGCTACTTCTGCATGTGGTGAGAACAAGCAAGTGAATTATGTTGAGTGGCTTGAGGGAAAGCATGTGACATTTCTTGCTACCACAGATACAGCCAGAAGCTGCTTTGAGCTTAAGTCTTGAAGGTCTGTGGCGACAAAGATATTTAAAGGGGTAAAGAAAAGGTTAAAAACCACTGACCTACAGTATTACATAAAATGAGTAGTTTGGCAATGTGTGCTTTTTTCCCCTTCTTCTTTTCCTTCTTTATGATGCCAGGCACCTTTTTTTCTTAATTTGCTGAAGTCTTTTAGCTTTACTTTTAGTTTTTCATTATATGGTGGATGTTTTCTTTTAAATTCTACAGAAATTGTAGATTTAAACCATTCTTAGAATTGTGGTTGATAAATGTTTGCAGCAAACAAACAATACATAAATGGCAAACATCATGTTCACCTGAGTGCTTTTATGCTCATAAGGAGATTCCAGGTTACACGTAACAGAGATTCTATTGATTCATTTTCATCTCCTGCTCTGTTTCTTGTTCAGTGCTTTAATACGTTTCTACCTGTGTCTGCCGTGTTACTGTTTTATCTAAGGCTGTAGTAATGCTCCAGTACGAGGTTGCTAGATAATATCTGTAATAGTTAGGTGTGGAGCCAGATTTCGTCATAAGAGTTAGGGCCTGGGAGAAGCTCTGGGAGGTGAGCACCATACGTATAAAAGCTGATTATAGAACTACTTAAGCATACCGGAAGGCACTATCCAAAAGACATGCAGAAGATATTTCATTGCACGTTATCACTGTCTGCCCCATTGCCTATTTACTTTGGAAGATGTATCACACCAGCTCAGACCGTTGCATTATCTAGGTCAGCACTGTCAATATCAGGAGCAAAGCATGGCAAGTTACCGGTTTCTTACAGATCTTTGTTTTCATTTTGGTCGTCTGGACCAGCATTCCAGTTTATCAATATCCTTCTTGACCTATGGACAGTGTATTCTAGGTGAAGTTTGACCAAAGTATCATAGACTGTTACTTTGCTGGATCTGCATTGTTATTTCCCTTGATCTTGAAACTGTACTTCTATTGATACAACCTAAAACTACATTGGCTTTTTTTGCTGCTGTGCCACAGTGTTGATTCATTTAGTTTGTGACCTCCTAAGAGCCTTATATCCCTTTTACATAAACTGTTGTCAACCCAGGTGTCATCCATCCTATATGTAAGCATTCAACCCTACCTAAACACAGAATCTTACATTTATCGCTGTTGAATTTCATGCATTAGTTCTGACCCAATTCTCCAATCTGTCAAGGTCATCTTGAATCCTCATCCAGTCGTCTGAGGTATTAACTCTCCTCCCAGCTTCGCATCATCTGCAAATCTGCTGAGCTTGTCCTCTATACCTTCACTCAAGACCATTATAAAGATATTGAATAACTTTGGCCCAGGACAGAAAACTGTGGCACCCCAATTGTTACTTCTGTCCAGAATGACAAGGAAAAAATGCTGAGTACTTTTTGGTTTCTGTCGTTCAGATACAAATCAACCTAATAGCAGCATCATTTAGCTCAAATATTGCCAGCTTGTCTGCAAGAATATCATCAAGAGCCTTACTGAAAGAAAGCATTACTGAATCAGGATGCATTATGTTACCCTGTTTTCTGGGGGTCCCGGGAGGGACACCAAATTGCTATCAAAATTATAGAAGTTGGGGAAATTAGTTCAGAGCACAAGTTGGCAAAACAAGAGGCAGGGTAACTTAGCAGGATCTTGCAACCCAGTGTCTACGGGGTCAGGCCCAGTCAAGAAGCAAACCGGTTGGAAAATAATGAATAGTCTTTATTAAATACAGGCACACAATGTATGCAACACAAACACACAGATAACTAAGGAAAATAAAGGTGTGAGTAAGATAGCGGGATTTTCAGAAGGGTAGTTGGTTCGGGTGATACGAAACCTGTCCTGAAGTCTGGGAGAAAATGGAGAGCGAAGCTGGGGTCTGATGTATCTCAGCACGTGGAGCTGAGGGGAAGCTCGCCAAGCGAAGCGGCAGCAAGGCGGTCTGGAACTCGGGAGCGATCCAAGGAAGCGCTCAAAGTCAGGGGTTTTTATAAGGAGAATTGTGACTGCAGGCTAGGTCAGACTTAGGGGAAAACAATAGATTTGGGGTTGGAGACAAAGCCTCCGAAAGGTCAGAATTTGAATGATTGAATTAGTGCCGAATTTATCAATAGAGTAGCCGGTATGCAAACGCGGAATACTTGAGCGTTGTATAGCTCGATCATCAAGCTGCCAGCGCGGGGCAGAGAATCCTTTGTAGGTTGCGTGCATACCTAATGGAGTACTTGCCTTGAGGTCTCCTAAAGCGGCGAGTTGGCTGTCTTCTGGCCTGCCTGTATTGTCTAGGAATATTACGGCGATTATCGGCCGAGCCTGTATGCGTGCTTGTCCAGGGGCCTCGCAAGCACGTGGAAGGGATATGTGAAGCCGAATTGGTGATATCCAAAGATATCTATTTATATTATATCCCCAAAGCTGGGGCTAGCCAGGGCAGTAACAATTACATCCACAGCATTCCATGGATCTACCAAGCTTGTAATTCTATAAGTTAAAGAGAAAGAAGGAGAGAGAGAGAGAGAAAGAGAGAGAGGATTATATAATTTGTGTGTGTGTATGCTTAGTAATCACAGCATTCTTCTTGAAGTTCTCCTATACTGATAAATGATTTGTTCTAGAAAATTTTACCTGGTATTGATGTAAAATTTATCAGCTGAAAGTTAAATGGGTCATCTTTTTACCCTATTTGAAAACTGGGACAATATTTGCTTGCTTCCAACCTGCAAGTCTCTTAACTGTTCTCAAAAATTCTCAAAAATTATAGAAATTAAAGACAGTAATTGAGTAGGATGCAGTTCATCTGGCTCTGGAGACCCAAATTCCTTTAAATTACCTAGGTATTTCTGTACCACCTGTTTACCTATCTTGGGTTGTTTTCCCCTTGATCCATCATTTTTTAATGTTTTTCACTAGGTTAAGCACTGTTTTCTTTTTTGAAAGGGACAGAAGTGAAGCAAATTTTGAGCAGTTATCTCTGTCACCCATCTCCATCTTTTCCTCACACTGGACCTACTGCTTCTTTGTTTTCCCTCCAACTGCAAAAACATCTGGAAAAAAAACACCTTTTTGTTATTATTAATCTCTTTGACAAGTCTGATCTCATTTTGTGCTTAATCCCTTGACCTTCTCCCTGCAAGAATGCAATCTTGGTGATTTGCTCCTTATTCCATTTGTTATACATGTCTTTTTTAAGCCTCAGTTTATCTGATTTCTTTACATGCTCCCCCTTTTCTTTCTTATTGAAACTATTTGCAGTTGTCCTTTCAATAAGAAGCTCCCATTCATTTAGTGCAATTCTTACCTCGTTAATTAATCTCCTGCTATGGGTTACTCTACCCACTGATACAGCAACTGCTGGTACAGTGGTTTGAGTGTTGACTATGACCCTGGAGAGCGGGTTTTGATTCCCCACTCAGCTCTGAAAACCCACTGGGTGACCTTGAGCACATCACACACTCTCAGCCCTAGAAAAACCTGTAATAGGTTCACTTTAGGTTTGCCCGCAGTGGAGCTTGGAGTGTGTGGAGGGGGGGCAGGAAGGGAGCAGGAGGGGGCGTGACCACGGTGCGTGGGGCATGGCTGCAGTGCGTGGAGACATGGCCATGGTGCAAGGGGGCATGGCTACAAGCTGGGATGCCCCAAAAACATTGCCGCTGGGGGTGAACCACCCCCATCGCCCCCGGTTGCTACTCGACTGGGTTTGCCATAAGTCAGAAATGACCTGAAGGCACACAACAACAACAAACAACAACATGATATGCGTAAACAGCAGCACAAACATTTTGCTCTTTCCATTTTCTGAAATGTGCATTTGTTGTCGTATGCATTTCTAAAATGTGCCTTCGTTTTTCAAACCACACACAGCAGTAATTATGGCAAGTGAAGAATAAATACATCTGTTTGAAAATGGATGGATGCTTATGTGTGATTAGTATTCACTGCAGTTCTGTACTCTGATTTTGTGATGTGTTTATGGAAAAAACTACCAGGCATTTCTGCCATTCATGCCTTGCATGTTGTGCATAGAAGCGGGAGGGCAGAAGGGGGCCTGAGGCATCTGTTCTTTTTAATGCTAGCTGGCAGGGAACACTTCCAGTCCCCTTGCAGTGGTTGCTGTCAGTTAATTACATTGGTTCCAACATGGCAGTTTAAACATACATTTCGTTTTCCCCCTAATTACATTAGGAAGCAAGTCTCATTAACCCCAGCTGAACTGACTTGCAAGTGAATGTTCAGACAGTGGGAATGGATGCAGAACCTGGAGAAGTTACTTTTTTGGATTACAGCTCCCAAAGTCCCTGGCCAGCAACCATGTGGACTAGGGGGATTCTGAAAGTTGTAGTCCAGTTGTATGATCTAGATGGGATGCATGTTTTTAATCCTATTTAGAAGTGTCAGCCTCCAAAGGTGAGTAACAGGTATTATACCTGTTCTTCCGAACAAGCCAGAAGATCTAACGAATTGTACTCTCCATATGCAGGACCTTGGAGTATGGAACAACTGTTTTATGACAGTTGCTGTTTTGGATAGTTGCTTTATAATGCATGTGTTCTTTACTTCTGTTAGATCTATGAGGGATATAAATCTTTGATCATTTAATTTCCATACACATGAGTATAATATTTCAAAAAGTTTTCTCCTTGCTAGGCAATATTACTGGAGGTTTTGCACATTTTGATAATTTTTATTGTTCAGTTTTGGAACTTTTTTTGCAAATCTGTAATCTGTACAATCTATGTTTTGTGCAACAATACAATTTTTTTTTCACAAAACCTTCCCTTTTGCTCAAAATATAATGTTCTGTGCACATACAACATTTTTGCAATCGAGTCTGGAGGCACAATAAATCATCAAAGATCGTGCAAAAATTATTGTAATGGGTCAAGACAACCTTTATTGCCAACAATAAGAAAATCTGAGAATCTTCTTTATGTCCTGAATACCTACTGCTTTTTACCTTATGGTTTCAAGGTAGTGCACACTGAATTATATTACAAAACAGTAAAGCAGCAAATAAAACCCTCAATATGACAAAGACATCTTTAATAAGAAAAAAATGTGAATTTTGTGAATGTTGTGAAATGTGAAATCTTGGCAGCAAAAAGATTTCAATGTAATCAGGAAAGATTTTTTTAGGGTTGTTGTTCTGTAGTTAAGGTACTGCCAAGAAAGCCTTTCCCAAGTGAAAGAGGCGCATAGAGGGCTTTGGCAGAAGAACATAAAGTATGGGTAGGTTAATATGGAAAGAAGTGCTCCTCCAGGTATTTGGCTGCCTTATCCTCCGGGTATTTGGCTGCCTTACTGCTTCTTGTAGAGCAGTGCTTCTTAGACTATCTGATGTGTGAGAATGGCAAGTTTTTTTCTGCCAGTATACCAGGGTGTGGCTCCATATTTGGGTCCATTGACTAAACCTGTTTCTTTCTTTCTTGGAAACTTGTCATGGACCAGCAGCCCAAGGATTTCAGAATGGCAGCGTGTCTCATGGACCATCATTTTGAGTAGCACTGTTTTAGAGCAACCACTGGACCAACACATCAATTTTTGTAGAGACTTCTATCAGGTTTGATCTCAACTGGTTGCTTCTGTCCTTGGCCTGAACTTGCCTTGAGGTTCTCTTGAGCCATATTGCCTTTGCAGAGCTTAATTTCACCCTCTCCATTATGTCTAATATGAAAATTAGCAGTAAATACCATCTTCATACTATTCACATATTCTGATCACCTGAATTGTACATTAATCGTCTGGAAATAACATCACATGTACCACGTCTCGTCTCCCAAGTGGAAGTTGATGTTATGCAGCAAATGAGCCATGTTGTTTTGCAGTGCAGACAGCAAGCTTGTTGCAAAGAAAGGGTGACTAAGCAATGTTAAAGGAATAGCTGCTGCACATTAAAGTAAATTATCCTGGAAAATGCAACAATTCCTGCCTTTCTAGTGCTATTTGTCACCATGGGTTTGGGTGTGTGAGGAAGCAGGTGCTTAGCACATCAGTTTCTGTGCACTAAAAAGGACTAATTAAAAGAGGCATATTGAACTGTTCTAGTTTGTATAATTAAACTGGTACAGTTTAAAGAAGAGCAGTTCTACTTAGTTATTTACTTATATACTATCCTGATTTTCTCCCGGTGTGGGACTCCAGCTGGTTTACCACACTGATTAATACAGAACACAGCTAAGAGCAATCATAATAGTAAAAAAATTCAAAAAACCCAAATAGCTATCATTTTAAAAAGAGCTCTGAGTTAGAAACAGTTTAATTATAACATAACAGGAAAAAAAAGAAAAGAAACAGAGCACTGCCCCCACTTGAAAAAAATCTTTCTACAGTAACTAGTTAATGGCCAAAGGCCTGTCTAAATGAAGAGGTCTGGGCCTGATGGTGGAAGGAGAGCAAAGAGGGGACCAATCTGGTTTCCCATGGGAGAGAGTTGCACAGTCTGGGAACAGTCACCAAGAAGACCTTCATCTATGTCCTTATCAAACCTACCAGTGACAGTGATGGAACTGAGAAAAAGCCTTCCCTCAGAGATCTCAAAATTCAGGCAGGCTCATATGGTACTAAAGAAATGGTGTTACAGGAACCTTCATAAACCTAGAGCAAACTTCCTTTTATGGCCTCTTTCCACTATCCTTCCAATGGAAGGCTATTAGTTTTATTCAAACAAAATTTTGGATGCTAACTGGTTGCTCCAGAAGAGTCTTTTCATGGGGTGTATGGTACTCCCCCCCCCACTCTGCTCTGCTCTCTTGTTACATTTTTTTTTTAAAAAAAAGCATTTTTAATATTTGTATGAAAAAATGTTTATATTCAGTGCTCGGTTTTAGTATGACAGGTTCCTTAATTGTTTTTAATTGGTCTTTGATGTTAAAAGTTCTTGGTATTCAGCTGCGTTTTGTTTCACTGCATGTTGTAAGACCTGCCCTGGAAGAAAAGTGGGTTATTAAGAAAATACAATGCAATGAATAAATCATAATGATAAATCATATGGCCATTTGAGGCTAAATGGACCTCTCCCAGGAAAGCATAGGAGAAACAGTGGATCTCCAAAGTTACCTATTGCTGTCACCAGGGCCATTTCCGCACTAGACTTACAGCACTATTATTCCACTTTCAACATCCTATGGAATCCTGGGGTTTGCAGTTTCGGGAGGGGCCAGCTGGCCCCTCCCTAAACTGCAAACCCCAGGATTCCATAGGATGTTAAAAGTGGGATAATAGTGCTATAACAGTCTAGTGTGGAAATGGCCCAGGAAGTATGCAGGTCCTTCTATTAGAGCAATCTGAGTGTAAATCTGGGTCTCTTGAGATCCCATTCCAGCCCTTTTCCCCTGACCATGCTTCTTTTGCAAATGGACCACTGTTTGGTAGTTTTCCAGCTTTGGGACAGATGTATTCTAGAAAACTGGAATGCCTCTCCTTCAGCTGCTGGCAGTAAGCTCTTTAGACCAGTGTCAGTGCCAGTGTTTTTGATCCACCTTTTACCTAGCCATCACTGGAATGCAGTACCCTGTGAACTTCTCTAAAAATGAGTTTGTTCCTTGGGCTGAAAGATCCTCCCTCAACATTGCAGGGTAATTACCAGAAGCAGCTCCAGGGCTTGTTACTTGCACGCACTCTTGTACTCACCCTCCACTTCAAAGGCCTTGCTGACGTAATGTCAGTTACCCGACTTTTCACTCATTAGCTAATAAATGCTCAAAGGACAGCCCACCATAAACCTGGCTGCCTTTGTGCGCCCTCCACGTCCTGCAGTCCATGCAGGGAATGCAGCATGTTTGATGAGACCTTGATAGTTTTCAAAGCTCTGTAAAATAATTAACTAGATGATATCCCTGTAGAATGGCACTTGGTTTTGAGTGTACAGAGGAACATGCTTCAACCAGTGATGTTTTCAGTGTATCAAAGATAACCTGAAAGTCTGCAGTTAGCATTCTTACATATATACCCCACTAGTGTTGATGTTCATGGTCTTTGTAATGAATTCTCATTGTTCTGTTGAGTGAAGGTAAACATGATCTCTGTCATAAGTAAAATAACTTTTAGCACACTTGTGCTCTAAAAATTTTGCTTGTAGACTGCAATTTGTTCCAAGACTAAGTGAAACAACACTTTGGGGAAATGTTTTGTTTGGCCTTCTTTTTGGTCAAGCTAGAAGAATTGGAGGCTTTAAAAGTAACTGTTCCACTCTCTGCAGAGAGAGCAATGATGGTCAAAGCATAATACCTTCCAACATCTTACAGATGAAAACTGGAATGCATGAGGCCAGGCAGCATCAGAATGGGGTCAAAATGGCAAAGCTGATAATGAAGAACACAAAAAAGTGTTGCTTTCAGTTAACCTAGTCTTGCATTTCTCTGTCAAATTAATGTTGTCCACATTCATAAATTATATGATGCATACCTTTTTGTCTTTGTCACAGCCCCAGACAGGATTTTTTGGAATCTTGTTCAGTCTATATAAAAGGAAAAGCTACATCCCTTCTAAGAAAGAACTCCTGGGAATCCTATAAGGAACAAGCTTTCTGGTTCCCTAATAATAGATATCCCCTATAAGGGACACCTGGCAACCCTAGTTGGTGTTTTTGTGGTGGATACTGAGGTAAAAAGAGTAATTTTAATTTTGAAAATGAGCATAATAATGTGATAGCCCTTGCATTTTTACACAATGCCTAGTGCTGTTGCCAAGTCTGGAATACTCGTGCTCCATCTGAAGAAAGCAAGAAAATTTCTCAGCAAGATTTAAAGGGCTGCTATGCTTTTCAGAGTTAATTGTGGAAAACAGTGTCTCTCGAAAAGCATTTCTCATAACTGTTTTTTCTAGTTACTTTTTAAATACTTAATAGTAGTATTTCCAGTGCAGGTCAAATGATGATACGTTCACTAAAAGGAACAATAGTCTGGCTGTATATTAGATAACAGTCATACTCTTACTTGAGTGAAATTGGGTGATAAATTTGGAAACTATTGTTTCCAAAAAAATGACACCATTCTGTGCAACATTTCATAATTTGAAATGATACTGTCCACAATATTTGATGACTGCATTTCTAAAAGTTTGCTTTTACATGAATTATCCCTAACATTGAATTGAAAACAGTGGTTCCCATATCTTCTCCAGGTAATAGTCCAAAATTCAAAAGATGCAACCAAGGGTTGAACACTGTCCCCACAAATGCTATGCATCTTAGCTTATTCAAGTCATTTCTGACTTATGGCAACCCTAAGAAGAATTTGTCACAGGAGTTTTCTTGGCAGGATTTGCTCAGAGGTGGTGGTGGGGTTATCTTTGCCTTCTCTGAGGATGAGAGAGTATGACTTATCCAAGGTCACCAAGTGGGTTTCCATGGCTGAAGAGGGATTTGAACCCTGGTCTCTAGTAGTATGGATAGTTCCTTTAAAATTTAAACTAAAAGTCAGAGAGAAATTCACCACCTCAATAACTTGGGAACCACCAGGCACCATTGATTGAAAATTGGGAAGTGGAGTTTTGTATAAATATGTGCCTGAGACACAAGTCTTGTACTGCATTGCTTTCCTGAAAGTGAGCACCACTGAATACAGCAGGATTTACTTCTGACTAAATAGTCATAGATCATTTCCGCACTGGACTGTTATAGTGTTATTATTCCACTCTCAACACCCTATGGAATCCTGGGGTTTTGCAGTTTAGGGAGGGGCCTCAAAGCCCCCCCAGGAAGCCCCAGCATTCCATAGGATATTGAAAGTGGAATAATAGCATTAGAACAGTCTAGTGTGGAAATGGCCATAGATTTGAGTTCTCCAGTTGACTACAATGCACTGGGAGGACTACACACACACCTAGAGTAGCTGAGCATTACTGTCTTCATCTGGCCAATGCTGAACCTGGAGATGTCCATCTGATAGGCTACAGATCTGCACTACCTTCCAGATCTACTAGTTGCATGCTTAAGTGCACAGTTAGAGGTGGTTTGGGACTCTATTGGATGTTATAGTCATTAGTCCATGTCTAATTTTATCAATTAGAACATTGCTCAGGTAATATTGTAACTCATATTGAAAACAGCACAACTCCTGTTATAGGATGCAAAGCAACATCTGGAGAAGAGTGGATTATTGTGTGCTTTTCCATTCTATCAGCCAAATGAATATAGCTGAAATGCACCTGCTTCTTGGTGGACAGAAAATGACAAGTGCACTGATTATGAAAAGCAGGAGCTTAAGTTGTGCTCTGTTTGTTAAAGCACATACAGGAGATGTATGTCAGTGATTGTGCTGAGCAAAGGATTTTTTTTAACATAGGCGCTGATCCAGAAACTTTTGCAGTATAATTGTGCATTCTCCTATTACTTCTTCCCAGGGCAAGTGGAAACTCTTAATTAGGACATTTTGCTTCTAAGCCTTCTGCTTTGGAGCATTGCATATCTGCAGTATAGTCACACATACTCTTGGAATACCTGATATACTAATCCTAGGAAAGATTTACACATGCCTCTGCCTGTTAGCAGGCCATACACTCCCACACCTTGATACAGTTTAATTGGTGAAATATGATTTAATTGGCAAAATATATTAACTGGCATAAATATAAAATGTGCCCTGCTATGGTGTATCACTGAGCTGGACAAGAGGAAAAGACTGGCTGAAAACATGCATAGCCAAGTCATACATGTCAAGATCAGAGACCCAGGCAGCAAGCCAGCCCAGAGAAGGGAGTGGGAGAGCTAGCAGAGTCCTGCTGGGAGGAGTCAAGCAAGCAACTACTCAAAGGAAGTCCATTTACCTAAGCCAGAGCAACAAGCAAAAGCCATAGTCAGAGTTCCAAAAGCCAGGGGTCTGGAGCCAAGAGATCAATCCAAGGTATCAGGAGCCAGGTGCTGGAAGCAAGGAACAGGCAAGGAAAGGGCTTGTAAGAAGTTTGCCACAAGCAAAGGAAAGCTTCCAGGCAGGCAGTTATATAGCCCAAGGCACAGGTGTGGCTAGTTACTGCTTCTTGAACTTAATCAAGGAAGCCTCCCTTCGCTCAGCTCTCTTGAGTCTCCACCTTGTTTGTGGGCTGATTGACACAGGCTCCAAAGCATCTTCAGAATCGGAGCAGGCAGAGGAACGTCCAAGCCTGCTTGGTCCATGGCAGCAGGAGGAGCTCTTGAGCTGCAGGACTCATCTCCAGCCAGAGCAACAAGGACCAACAGCTGCTGCTCATCATCATCAGCTCTGACAGTTATCACACTAGGCCATTTCCGCACTAGACTGTTATAGCGCTATCATTCCACTTTCAACATCCTATGGAATCCTGGGGTTTGCAGTTCAGGAAGGGGCCGGCTGGCCCTTCCCTGAACTGCAAACCCCAGGATTCCATAGGATGTTGAAAGTGGAATGTTAGCACTATAACAGTCTAGTGCGGAAATGGCCATGGTAAGGAAATCACCAGAAACTCCAGAGCTAATAGACTTGCAGTTAGTCTTAACAACTCTCTCTCTTAGACAATAGCATCTGGGAGATTCCCACCAAACTTCTGATTGTCTTAGGTCCTGTTCCTCTAACCAAGAAAACTTCTCCTTTGTCCCGAAACCTGTCTGACTAGCAGTGAGCTATCAGGGCAACCATTAGCCCTTTGTCACCTAAAACTAAGAACATTAGCCCATTCCAGACATCATTGTTCACTCTACAAACTCTGTTGTTTATTTGGCCAGAGAGCCATTCACACTTTTGCCCTCCAGGCAGAAATTGGGTATTTAAACCCCTAGTTTTGGCCAGTCAACTCAAGTACACCGATTGCTGGTTCCCACTCTGCCACTCTGATTCCTGATTATGTACTGTCTTTAGACACGAGTCCAAGCCACATTGCTGTTTCTTCACTGCTCTTCTAGATCAGTAAATATCACCCACTTCCTTTCCTTTCAGTAAACCTTGTGTGAGTGTGTGATTTTTTGGATCTTGTGCATGTGATTAAGTCCCCCAATAAAACACAGTTAAGCTTTCTTTTGGATCTCTGGCTGGTTCTTCCCTGCAGAAGTACTGGTAAACATTGGTGTAAAAGATCTCCTCATAGGTCTCCTAATTTGAACTAATAATTCCACATCTTTGCATGGAGGTACTGCTATCATGGGCGGACCCCTGAGTCACCCACATTTTGGGGTAACATCACCTCCCTTCTAGGTAGCCCTCTCCATCTCAAAAAGCATATATAGGCAAAACAGGTGATCATTTCTCCTTTTTTCTAATTACATTCACAGATTTAGTGAATGTAATACTTATACGTTGTGATGTGCAATTGGTGCTTTTGTGCAATGCATCATGTTTCCCTTTCAAAAAAGCAAAATCTATCTGAAACGTATAAGAAGGCACCCAAAACATAGGACAATGGAGAGCTGAGTAATCACTAAACACTGAATGCGCAACTGATCTGACTGTGAAACTTCCTTGTGCATTCATTGGCACTGTAGGAATACTACGGGAATTCTGTTGTCCAAATTAAATCACCAGTAACATGCAAGGTGAAGAGCACCCTAGTCCTGCCCATTCACCATCCATGCTCTCCATTTCCACCTGTGTGAAAATGTGGAAATTCTCTCATTTGGGAAATCTGAGGAAAAAAATCAGTTTCCTGATCAGATGGGAAACCTCCAATCATAGTCAAGATTTGCCTCTTCAGACACTCCATGTGAGACGGGAAGGACTGGCACACTCCCCTTTGCCCTTCACATTCTGATTTACGCTGGATAAGATAATGCCTGAATAAGAGCTGTGTCTATGCAGATCAAGTGATGTGCATGTATGTGTGAACTAGCCCAACAACTCTGCAGACTGCCAACTGAAGTTTTCTTACACAGTCCACAAGTGGATTTTGCAAACTTTTAAAAAATCATGGAGAAGATCAGTAAACCAGATCCTTGTGCAATGAAGGATCCATTTCTGAAGGAAATGAATATAAATGCAAGAATATACAGAGCGGCTAGTTATTCACGATAGGCATTATGTGAACGCACAGTTGGAGATTTGTAGGGTGCCATCAAAAAGGGCCTGTCAGGTTGAACCCATAGACTTTTTATTGTTATTAAATATTTTATTTAACCTTCCAGCTTGACTCCTCCAGGAAATCTCCTGTCTGGGATTAGGTAGTTTATAAAGCAGATCTGCTTTATTGTCTGCAGGATAACTCTATCATATGCAGTCTCTGGTCTACTGAAGACATTATCCAGATAAGTTCTTCTGTCAACACTGAAATGAATGGGAATTCCTTTCAGTGCAATAGATCACATGCAAAACAAAACAAAACAAAACCCACACCAAACTGAAACCTCTGATGGATTGTGTCCTAAATATTTTAACCCTAAATCAGTTGCTATTCTGGATTACAGTAGACTCACCGAAGCAACTGGATTTATGTACATGTTGACTTAGCATTCCACAATTGATTCAGTGAGGCTACTCTAGTTCAATCAATGTAACTAAATTAATTGGCTTTAGGCCTTAAGCTACTTATCTTTGGCTTTTCGGTGCATACCAGACTCTATCATTTAAATTCATTTTCGTACAGACTTCACCTTCCCCTCTTGTTTTGACACATACATGATGCTTCCTGTGTTAAATGCCTTAACAAGTCCATATGCTTTGTTAAGCGCAATCTGTTTTATCTTCTTGCAAGGTGTATGGTAAAAAAAAAAAAGTTAATAATCTGTATATTAAATGTGGCTTTTGTAATTGTGAGCTTGGTATCACTAATTATAAATAATGTGACGTGGATATCCAACTTGCACGGAGAAAGATATTATCTGTATATAAATAACAATACTGTGTGAAAAGTATCAAACGTTTAATCTTATGCTGATCCTGTTTGAAAAGTATTAGTATTATAATCTTATTATGCTGAATAGTTTCCATTTAAAAGAAAACATGCCATTTCCACTATGGTTATTGCTTATTTTTCCTTGCTGAAAGTAGTTTGGGGATTCTCAGCGACTCAGCAATCACGTAGTAAAGAGGATAATATAATAAAACTATGTAGTCAGTCAAATTCAGCTCCATGTTAATGCCAGGTTGTGTTGCCCTTAGCCTCAAAAAGCAGAATACACAGAACACACTCTCTCCCACCTCAGCTGTCCGCAAATCCTAAAT
The DNA here is from genome assembly GCA_030412105.1 of Cyclura pinguis. NCBI lineage: Eukaryota > Metazoa > Chordata > Lepidosauria > Squamata > Iguanidae > Cyclura > Cyclura pinguis. The sequence goes on from CM059600.1 coordinate 331,942,226, forward strand.
TCATCTCTGCTTCTGCCACCATCATGCACTAGCCATTTCTGAAAAAGTTGACCTGTGTCTCTTTTCCTCCAAATCACTCTCTTGTCCATACATATATTGCTGTGGTGCATTTTTTTAAACTTAAAAACATGCTTGCCTTCCTTGTTAGCTTTCTTTTGTATTTTTGTCTGGACTGCATCTTCTCTCTTTATTTTTTGTACTGTTTTACCATAGAGCTCAGTTGTATATGGAAAACAGACTGTTGCAGTCATAATAATATTAATGTAGTAGTGTGAGTAGGTAAAGCCAATGAAAGTGAGAAGAACGATTTTTGGATTAGTCATATGAGTGATTCCAGCCCATTAGGGAATACAAAGTGAAGGAAGATGATATCACTACTATTTGGCTCTGGCTACAGAATAGCATATTTGAGTCAAATTAAGTCCATTGAAAAAGAGTGCAAGATAAACTGGCATAAACAAAGTTCTTCCAGAGCAATTTTCAAAATATTGTTTTAAACAGCAGGCAATTCTGGTTGATGACAAAATAGAGTTGCCAATTAAACAAGATAGATTTATCTGGAGGGAATGTAGCTTTATCAAGAGATTTTGAATGGATGTTAGAAAAACAGGTGGAAAATGGAGAGCTGTGAGATAATTCTGGCTTTCAAAATTACGGCGCTGGCACATCATGCTTAAATTATAGCTTTAGTGTGTGCCTTTATGGACATAAGCAACTATTTACATGATTGGAAATCGGTACAAGAGTTTTTATTAGTTATGAGAAAAGAAGGAAATCTTTGGACAGTATTTATATGTCTTTTTCAATACTTCAGTGTTAACGTAAATGTTGGTACTTAGCTATTTTTTTCTTTCGGTTTTCAGGAACATTTGGCACAAAGCCTGCCTAACATCATATACATAATTTACCAGAGCTTATGCATTTTCTTTTAATTTAGAAAATTAAAACAAAATGCAAATGAGATTTTCACAACTATGGAAAATGTTCACAAAAATAACAGTGAGTTCTTGTAGTTCAGTTCTACTATATACCAATCGATATATCAATCCATAGGTAATAATTCAATCTTGTACCAATACCTTTTTTGAAGTTTAACATCATTTATTTAGTTTAATCTCATCCCTCACGCCCACTTTATCTTATGGACTTGGGTAGGTATCAGTCACAGCCAGTTTGTGGTATAAGAAGGGGGACACCTCACACTTCTGTTCTGAAATGACGCACCTCCCTTTCTCAGATCCTAATAGCAATGTTTAGAATCAGCACAACCATCTCTCTAAAAGCAAAAAGAGAGAGAGAGAGAGAGAGAGAGAGAAACAGAGAAGGAAGTTATTATCACAGCCAATGGCCTTTGCCAGTGTTTCCTTTCCTCCTGTCCTGACACCATAAGGATGGAAAGAAAGCATTACACCAGCATCATAGATGTGATTTCAGAAAAAAAAACTTATTGCTGCGGTTGCTTGAGAGGATCCTATAGGACAGGGCTTTCCAAATGGTGTGCTGTGACACATTATTGTGTCGCCTGAAGTGTGTAGGTGTGTCGCCTACAATCTTGGACATGTATGTTATTATTTATAAATCATATATTTTTAAAAATATATGAAAGATTTTAATGAGATGTGTTGTGTCTCCATACATTTTGTTATCACAATTTATGTATGTGTCAGTATCTCTTATAAGGAGTTAGTTTAACCTCCAATTTGCTAGTAAAACTGAATTACTGTGTTGTGAAATGATGCATGTTTAAAAAGTGTGTCACCAACATGAAAAGTTTGGAAAGCTCTGCTATAGGAATTTAACTTGGAAGCTATGTTCTCTCACTGCTGACTTAGTTCAGATGTAATGCCCAAACTATGGTTTAGCCCAGCTTTTCCCAACCTGATCTCTTCTAGATGTTGGAGTACAATACCCATCATCCATAAATATTGGCCATGCTGGTTAGTGATTATAGTGGTTGTAGCTCAGCACATCTGGAGGTAACTGGTATGGGGAGCTTTGAAGCCATTTCCACACTAGGGTGGAGGAGTGTTTCACCGCATTTTATGAGCGGTGTTTTTTACTCCGACTTACCCCGATTCCTATCTGCAAGCCCTCCAGTTTCTGTCAAAGTAAAGTGGAGAAAATCATTTGTAGCTTCTGTATCATCAATTCTCCTGGAACTCCTACTCCCCTTCCTCCTCTACTCTGCCGCCGCTGATTGATCAATTTAACGTCCACCTCTGTGGTGTGAATCGATGTAACACTTCTGCATGTAGGAAAAAACGCAGTGGCCATTGTGATTGGTTTGCATCGGAGTTTCTGCGTTTTTATATTATACCAGTTTCACAAGTATGTGAACCGCACTAAGAGCTGAACAAGCGTGGTACAAACTACAACAGAACGATGTCAAGCCAGTTTGATGTGCAGATATATTCACGATGCAACAACATTATAGCGATGTATCTCCCTTGTGTGGAAAGGGCCTGATTTAGCTTTATGAAAAGGAACCAAAACCTCCCTCAGGTTTGGGCACTCTTCCTTTCTCTTTCTTCTGACTTGACCAGAAGAAGGAAATCATAATTATTTAGATTAATCATAGTTTAGTTGAATCTGAACCCTAAACCATGGTTAACCTTACCTATGGTTTACTGGAAGGAGGCAGCTTCATAGACTAACTCTTTAAATTGGCTCATTTCAACAAATCATAATTCTTATTAACCACAGTTTGTTAACTTGACACAGGAGAGCAAGAGATGGTTACTCAAAAACAGAAGTAAAGGTTGATCAAAAACGAGTAAAGAAGGAGAGGATAGAAGGGAGCATTCAAGTCCAAGTCTTGCATAGGTTCATTCACATCATTTAAAATGTGGTGAGGTGTAATGTCATCTTGGCCCAATGTTTGAATGAGATTTTCTTTTTAGCTCAGGAGTGGGCAACTGGCAGCCAGTAGGCTGAATGTACTGTGTCTATGTTTGTGGTCTCTGCTACGTGTCCCTCTTGCTGCTGGTGGCAGAAGCAACAAAAAACCAAATTCTGTTTAAAACAAGGTGCACCAAAGCTCATACCTTAATTCCATGCCAAATGGTATTCCTGGAAGCATGATTCATCTTAGAAAGAAGGTGCACATTTCTCACATGCTTTGCCTTGAAGTGATATTACTTTTTTTTTTCCACCACTGCAGCAAATTGAACAGGACAGGATTGGAAAAGTCATGTTCCTCATGAAACTAAAACCACCCTACTCCACCCAGGAACTTTGTCCACCCCTTGCATGAGAGGCACTGGGCAGACTACTATTAAAGATAGATATGGAACTAGAGGAACTTTGGTCTCTTCCAGCTAGGCAATGTGTATGTTATCAAGCAAGGCAAGATAGGAAGCAACTCAAAAGTCAAATTAGGTAACAAATCCGTGAGACCACTACCATGTATCACAGCATCACAAATTGGAAATTACTGTATTTGATTTTTTTTGTCAACAGCAGTTGCCACTCTTATATGCCTTACCATTGGTTTGTGCTTACAGTTCTAACTTAAAGCACCTCAGAATAAATGGCAATTATCCATGGCAACTGGAAATTATGTGTTCCCTTTCTTTGAACTGAAGAAAATTTCCTTTTCTCTGGAGGATTATTATGTTGCAAAACAGAAAAGAAAATCTGTTATGCTTGCATAAGATGAAACAAAACATGAGGTGATGCTATCTTTCTAACTTCTGCATGCTGCCAGAATCCCTGCTTGGTGGTTAAATCTAGCCCACCATGAGATTCCTTACAAATGGCTTTCCATGGTTTGCTTACAGCGGTATTTTTACATTCTTCTTAGAAAATTAGGCACTGTTTGACTTTGTTGTCCATTATAGGTCAGGACTGCTGGTTAACAGTGTATGTGGAATCTTAATTCGTCGCCCTCACTGCAAGGTTTTTAGGGTGAATTTGAAATGTTGCACACACATACACAGACCTCCCTGTTTTTCCGCTGCAAAGTCACGGTTTCTTCCATGGGGATGTATAATTGTCTTTTGCTGTAGTTACATTGACAAAACTTTTTTCCTGAAAGAAAAAGAAAGAAAGAAATGCAAAACTACTTTAGCCAAGGAAGGGAGAATGTTGCTTAGATTCAGAGATCAAAAACATGACCTTTTTTTTTTACTACAAGTCCCTGGCTGCCAGGAACATACGGTTGTATCTTCAAATACAGCAGTTCAGCTAGAGTCTGCTGCTACTTACCTGCAGTCAGTCTACATCTGCGACTAGAAGCAATGGCCTAATGGTAGTGCTGGCCTTGGTAGAAATGCTCCTTTACTCCAGTGGAAAACTCAGGTGTCTTGAGTCCCATTTTTGGAACAAAAGTGGAATTTAAATCACATAAACAAATGAACAAACTGTAGTAGTTACAAGTTAATTTGTGCTGGTTATTTTAGAAGAGCATAACATTTGCCCAACTTCAACTGATTGCAATACGTATCTGTGGAATGCAGTTCCAAGAATTAGGCACCACACGTCTTGCCTATTATGTTTGACCTTGCCCTTCTTGTGAGCATTTCACTCCTTGGATCTTTAATGCTTGGATTTTAAAGGGTTCTTTTCTAGCTTAATTATGGGATGTAAGAGCTCCATCTGAAAAAAAAGTTGAGCTTTGTTTGTTTGTTTGTTTATTGATTGATTGATTGATTTTCCATCCTTCCTGATTTTTTTTAAAACCCTCTCCCCCTTTGGGACTACCATAAATAGTTGGTAAACTTGGCCAGTTCACAACAAAATAACATAAAATGGTTCTTCCTCTTCTCCATATATGCTTTGTTAGAAGAATGAACTAAGCTACTAACAAAACAATTAAGGACAAAGAGCAGAGCCATTGTAAGTTATTTTCCAAAGTGCAATTCAGGCATGGCCATGAGTTGTTGAAATAACACTTGCATTCAGGAATAACCTCTGTGACCTGACAAGACTCTTGGGCACTGTATGGCTTTAGATTTTGGTTTAGCCTGCCTGGTAGGAAACTTGAATCTGATCACACCTGAAATTGACCAAACATGGACTTTATGTTTCTTTAAGGATCAGTCTTCCTTGAGACCGAAAAGCGGTTGACACTATGCTGTTTTAAATAACTTCTGATCACTGTTCCATCTGATTTAGAGAAAACTTGTGTCTTTTGGGAGACCAGCTGAATTTCTAGACATGATTGTGTCTAATTTTCATGCGAAGATCAGTTGTGATGGTCACCATAGTGATGGCCAGTTATAGTGAGGTTATTGAGTACAACCGATGTTTCCCACGTACTGAACTAGATTGGCTACCTCCCTGCCTTCCTATTTTCAGGTAAAGAATTATGATACTCCTTCATAAATCTATTGCCAATAATCTGTTGCCAGACACTTGAGGCATGGCATGGCATGGCTTTTGGGCCGGAGTAAGGAATCAGGTTAGTGCAATCAAGACTGATAGAATGATCAGCATCAGTGTGCTAGTAAACAGCCTCTACAATTGCTATGTTCCATATTTGTTCATTTGAATTCATTTAAAATCAATTCTATTGCATCTTTCTGTATTGAATTTACTGAAGCAACTGACAAAAATATTTTGAAAAAAAAAATAAATTGAATGAGTTTACATTAAAAAAATACAAAATTGCAGTAATTGTGCCTACATTGATGTAACCATTGCACCCATACATTTTAGAATAACTACAATACAACTAACAACCTCTAAGAGCTCCAGTAATCAACAACCTGCTCAAGTCTTGCAGGTTCAGGTCTTTGCCTGCCTTGAATGAATGAACCCTCCTGTAATGAAGTCTTTCTTTTTTCCTGTCACCTTCAACTTTACCAAGCACTATGGTCTTTTCTAAGGAATCATGTCATCTGGTGAATATATACAACATAAAATAGTCTCAGTTTAGACATTTTTAGCTTTTAGGGAAAGTTCAGTGTTATTTTGCACTGGGATGCCTTAATTTGTCTTTTTGGTTGTTCGTGATACCTGTAGAATTCTCCTCCAGCACCACATTTCAAATGAGCTGATCTTCTTCCTATCAGCATTCTTCACCGTCCAGCTTTCATATACGTACATAGAAAGTGGAAACTCTCGATGATCCTGACTTAGGGCCTTTCCACACTACACTGTTATCGTGCTATTATTCCGCTTCCAACATCCTATGGAATCCTGGGGTTTGCAGTTTGGGGGGGGGGGCATTTAGAATTCTCAGCCAGAGAGCTCTTTGGCCTCAGTAAACTACAAATCCCAGAATTCCATAGGATATTGAAAGTGGAATAATAGTGCTATAACAGTGTAGGGCAGAAAGGCCCTCAGTTATTTCACAATATGTTGTTAAACTTGAGGATCGTCTTGTTGTTGTTGTTCTTGTTTTTTTATTCATTTATATCCTGCCTTTCTCCCAATAATGGGACTCAAAGTAGCTAACATATTTAAGACAATACAAATTTGAAACAATACAAAAACATTAATGAAAGTCTAAAAACAAGCTTTAAAAACAATTAGATTTGTGAAGCTAAAACATTAAACATTTGAAAACATTAAAATGCATTAAAAGATTATGTACAAACCATAAAAACAGCATCACACGGCATTAAAAGTCCAACCCTGATGGTACAAAAATGTTTTGAACTGTCAATAGAAGGACAGCAAAGAGGGGAGCCATCCTGGCCTTTCTAGGGAGGGGGTTCCAAAGTCTGGGAGCAGCCACCGAGAAGGCCCCCTCGCTTGTTCCCACCAAACTAGCCTGAGAAGGTGGTGGTACTGAGAGAAGGTCTCTCCAGATGATCTTAGAGCTCTAATGGACTTATAAAGGGAGATACAGTCCTCCTTATCTAAGTCCTTCATAGCTACCCTTCCAAGTCTTAATCTTCTTAGATCCTTTTGATTCATAAGATCACCAAGTTGAGCTGATTTAACAGCATATGACAACAACAACATGCATTCATTTTTTCCTTGAAAAGCCGAGGGGGAAAAATTGAAAGTGTTGTGCCAAAAACTTGATATAATTAGCAGTTGAATGCCTGAGCTGTTCTTATTTCCAATTTGCCTTCCTCTCCCCCCCACGACCACTTTACTTTCGCCTTGCATGTTGTATCATATTTAGGTTGTTATGTCTGAGTAAAGATTTCATTACCTACTTATAAGCCACTGCCTTTTTTGCTAAAGGGTGGGATGGGCTTTAAATAAAGAATCTCCACTGAAAAACATTGTAAAAATAAGCAGTACGTTGTCCGTGGCAGGCAGTCCGCAATGGGTTGTCTACACATTATTGCTAGACTCATTTCCTGATCAGGAAGGAGGGAAAGTACAGCTGATTAATGTTTCAAACTTAATCAGGTAATCCATAAATATGCTCAAGGACATTTTGGAAAACCCTTGCTTTTGTTGACCACATTATTGCCTTCAACAAAGAGGAGCTGTGTCTGAAGTCTAGGGAACACAAGTACTAGTCTGAGTTCATATACTAATTAGGAAAATGCACAGCTGCAACACTGAGGAAGAAGAGTTGGAACTGCAGGTCAGCATATGGGGAGGATACCTCAGAGTTGGGGGGAAAAAAATACTTTTTTTTTGGATGGCAACACGCCACTTTTCCTAGCCAGCACGGCCACTTGGAGATTTTGGAAGTTGTTAAAAAAAGTCAGCTTTGAAAGCTCTGCATTACCAGGGTCATGACACAGAGTTGTTTTTTAGTCAGCCATATGTATGTATGTATGAGAAAAAGGGAAACAGGTAGAAATTTAGCCTAGGGGACCGGAGTAGATATGGATATCTACTCAAAAGTAAGTCCCATTGATTTCTCAAGTGAGTGTGCAGAGTTGCCGTCACTATTTTTTTTTTTCTTTTAAGATTCCATTACGAAGGCCATCTGAAAGGTTTCCATGTATGAGAAACTTGGTCCTGGTTTATACTGGCTGGGATCCGTCGCTGGAGATACACTGTATTTACATTGGACAGAGGAAGATAATCTTCCTGGTTTGGATCTCAGATATTGTTGTCAGATAAGCTGAAATGGAGAGGGATGTGCAGAAGATCTCGCTTAAGTCTGAATTGCTTGGCCAACTATTTTTTCAGCAGGCACTTAATCTTTCCCATATAATCAAAAGGGATTAGAAGGAAAGATGTTTTTGTCTTCTTTTGCTCTCATCAGTTTATATAATTTGCATTTTTGGCAGCACTTTCTGTCAGCAAGACTTGTTCCCACAAGTGAATGAACCTGACGGAAAACTCTGGATGCTCAAAGAAATGTGGGTTTATTCAACCTGGCTTGCCAATGCATGCACTCTTAACCTTTCAGCTAGAAGAAATTATTCCTTCCCTCCCCCGCCCCCGATAAAATAACAACAATTGAAAGCACACGATTTATTCCTGCCTGGCAACACTCAAAATTGTTTCATTTACTTAATGTGCTCTTAAACAATGAGGTTTCACAATATGGCTTTGGAGGTATTACCTGTGTCTTTCTGCACATTTTAGAGAAGGCAAGTTAGAAAATAGTGTCTCAGCGAAGTGACAGGCAGCTGTCAAAGGCTAACTGGAAGGTAGAAGCTGAGACAAGCAACTGATAGTTGAGAAATACTCAGTTAAAAAAAATGGGGCAGAACAAAGATGTTGGTAAGGCAGTGCCACAGCCAAATACGAAGTCTGCTGGTCCTTCCTATCAGGAGGACCAGCCTGAAAAAAACATACCATCCAACAGTCCTAATTTGGCAGGGACAGTCCAGATTAATGCTCCATTGTCCCTTTTTTGGAGCAGCTTTCAAATGTCCAAGTTTCTTTTTCTTCCTCCCACTTTCCCCTTTGTCCTCAGCTTATTCAGTTGTTACAAACTGAGTTGAAAGCACAAAAGGGGTTTGCACTCTAAGTCAGCAGGTGGAAGATGAGAGGAAAGGGAAGAATCCTGACCTTCCCTGAAGACTCAGGCAAAAGCAAACTGCTGCAGCCTTCCCTAGTTTGTCTGCTCTTCTTCAATAATAACTTTTGCCATCTTGGCCACAATCTGATGTTGCTTGGCCACCTGCTTGGCCACATTTTCACCTCAAGCTTTGGAGGGTATGGAAAAAACAGAACCACTCCAGGGATTTGGGACAAAATTAATGATATTGATGCTTTTTTAAAATGTGTATTATATGCACATGTACCTCTTCTAGGTCCCATGAGATCAATACTGCAAACACAATCACAGTTTATAATACAATAACATTATAAGAAATGATATGTTTAACTGGACACTATCAATGTCCCAAAATATCAATGTCCCAAAGGTTCCTTGCATCCAGTGAGGTGCCAGTACTGGACTTGGTTCTGGAAATATGTGTTGCTCAGTAGTATAGCAAACAATCTTGGACGCAGATCTCAAATCCCTAAATAAAAGATACATTACAGATGCAAATGCACAACAGAAATCCCACTAAAATGAATTTACCCTTTTGTCCCCTCCTAACTACATAATTGAAAACGTTGTTCCCTTCAAGGTGAAAAGGACCTAATCCTTATCTCTAGCAGCTGCAACTCCTCTTCAGCTCAAGCTTTCCTTGTCTTTCTGAATTCAACCAGTAAGAACAACACTGCTTTCAGGGTTTCCGCACCACAGGGTTTACAGGAGCTATGTGATCTTTTGTTCTGAAGGAAAAACAGCTGTGTAGCATCCCAATCTAAAACATTCTCTTGATCTGGAGAGCATCCTATAACAATTTCCCACCCAAAATCAGAGTTGGGAGAAGCTAATTTTCTGGACTACATCATATCATGCTGGCTGGGGGATCCTGGGTTATGAAGTCCAAACAAATAATTGTTCCAAGCTCTGTCAAAATTCACTCTTGCAAAATTATTTGTTCTTGGAGGTGTCTGCTATTTGCAGAAAAAATGTGACTGAATATAGAACTGAAGTTACCAGTCGTGTAGGGACGGGGGGGTTGATGGGAGCAGTTCGCCCCTGGCGGCAATGTTTTTGGGGCATCCTGGCTTGTGGCCACACCCCCACGCACTGCGGCCACGCCTCCATGATATAGCCTTGCCCCCCTCCTGCCACCTCTCCACACACTCCAAGCTCCGCCACTGTAAGTTACCCAGTTCTAGGTTAAGTAGGAAACCTAGCAGCCAAACAATAGACTTTATTTGAGCAAATATGTATTTTGCATTCTTAATAATACTGAGCTGTGAAATGGGTGTGAGGTGGGTAATGACTCTTAAATAGGAAAACTGTATATATGACAAGGGAAGACACTTTACCTTCCCTCCTCAGTGCAATTGGAATGACCCCCTCCTCATGTCTAGGAGTCAAACAAGATAGTTCTCATGAGTGCTAATACCAAAAACTCCACTTGCTGGCCTACCTCAACTACTGTTCTAACTACTTGGATGTGGGGAATTTTCATCAGAAGTTGGAAAATTATGTATTTATACTACAGCTCCCAAAATCCTCCAGCCAGCGTGTCCGCTTTTTGACCCTTAATAAGATGTGTCAGAGCAGTTTCCGCCAGTAACATCTCAAAATAATTAGAGAGTGTTAAAAGCCAAAGTAAAATTGTTAAAACTAGAATGGTAACTAGCATTTTGTCACCTCAGGTACAAAAATAACACAGAGACGCATTTCTAGGAGTAAGCCCAGTTTACTGTGGAATCTGAGTGATTCTAAAGTTTCATACCTATAATAATAAACAATGTCATATTTTTCCCTGATAGCAAACTATACTCCTGTAATTGTTTCATGCACCCCTATTGACTGCTCTGGAAAAGATGTACTCCACGTTCTCTTAGCCACATTTCAGGAAACACCTTTCATGCAATTAGCAATTTTGCAAAAGGCTTTGTAAAAGGAAATACCAGAGTAGTTAAAATGCTAGGCAGAAGTTAAAACAGCCCACACTACCCTCACCCACAAAAGTCTAGCAGAGAAAGAAATCAAAATTTGTCTTCTAGGTAACATATATATAAAACAGTTATGCAGTCATCCCTCCACAGTCACTAGGGTGTGGGGCACAGGACCCCCCGTAAAAGTGGAAAAAACATGAATAACTCTAGGCCCTCCCAAACCATATTTAGCACACAAAAAAGTATAATCACCATATTCAACCCACCGTGGATTCCTTTCAGGCATCAGGGTTCCTTCACAAGGCAGAAGTGGGCGGCTGGTGGGGCTTACTGCCACCTCCACTGCTGCCCCACACCGTTTTTAAGAGGGACTTACAAGCCTCATTCTCAGTTTCTCAGTCCCAGTAGGCTTGCAGTCCCTACTAAAAATGGCACAGGGAGCCAGCAGAGGTGACAGCAAATAATCCGTGAATAATCAAGTCGGCCAAAGTGAAACCCGCAAATGTGGAGGGCAGACTGTACTCACAAATCAGTCGTGTAGGGACAAGGGGGCGATGGGGACAGTGTGCCCCGGCAGCAATTTTTTGAGGGCACCGTGGCTCGTTGCCTGCCCTCCCCCACACACTGTGGTCCCACCCTGTCTGTTGTAGCCCCGCCCCATCCGTCGTAGCCATGCCTCCACGCACCATAGCCCTTCCCCTCATGCCATAACCACACCCTCATGTGCCGCAGCCCCACTCCATGCACCGTAGCCCTGCCCCACACATGCCATAGCCCCGCCCCTACATGCCATAGCCATGCCCCATGTGCTGTAGCCATGCCCCCACCCTTTCACCTACCCCTCTGCCTGCCCCCTGCTCCACACACTCCCAGCTCTGCCACTGTCACAAATACTTGTGTATGGTCAACACAGGTTCATTTTCTTGAAGAAAGTAATAGAAGAGAGTACTACATTGTGTCAAAAAGTGGAGCCCCTCAGCTTCAATGAGCGGGCCCTTAAAGCACATGCTTGTTGTTGGCAGACAAGGAGGAAGAGGGGGATGAGAGCAGATGAAACCCTGGGAACAATGGAATATCTGCATTCTGCAGGAAAAGAGTGGGTGTGAACAGACAGCAAGAAACCATAAACATACTGTGCCTAAACTCCTAGAGAGCAACGTGCAGTCTAACTACCAGTGAGCATAAGCGTGCAAAGCATGTTGCAGACTCCAACAATCTGGATACTTGCCTGACAGTTGGTGGAACCATTACCTGTACCTGTCGCCTCCACTATGCCCTCAATCTGGATCACAACACATTGAACCTGCTGTTTTTAGGGATGGGGTAAAAATTTACCTATGGACTTTTTTATATACGCACATAGCAAGCAGGGAAATGAAGAATTACAATCTCCTATTCTCCCAATCCAGATTGACTCAAAACACCTATTGTTATTATTTTAAAGTTGTTAATGAAATTGCTTATTTTATAAACAGCAGCTTGTTGGGTTTGGCTCTGTATCGGTGAGGTAGCTTAAATTTTATTTGCTTTATTTAATTATTTTAAAGATTTCTAACCTGCCTACAGGACACACTGTCCTCAGAAGGCAGTTTTACATAGTTAAAAGCACACAGATAGTAAAAAATACACATTCCATTTATAAGTAGAGGTCACACAGTCTTTGGGGCTGTGTGCAGTGGCATCTTATAGCTAGCAGAAAACTTTTACCGCTTCTTGTAACTTTGTTTTAATGCTTGTGCAACAGTCAGTCCAGTATTTTGATTTTGCTTGTGTAGGTTGTTTCGCAGCCATTTCACTCCCTCATGCATCATTCTTTAATGAGGCTAGGGGTTTTATCAAGCAAAGCAGATAAATTGAAATTACATCAGGATAATAGCATCTTTGGCTGGGATTTATCACATGCTGTCTTCCTCTTCTGTTATTCTCCCAGTGGGAGATCACTTTCCCAATGATCTGTTAATGACCTCCTTTGAAAAGAAACGCTTTCCAAATGGCCTCCCACCAAGAGAACAACAGAAGAGGAATGAGTCGTGTGATAAGTCCCAGCCAAAGACCCAATTATCCTGCTGTAATTGCAATTTACCTGCCTTGTGTGATAAAGTCCTAGGTGTTACCCGCACTCATTGTGTGAGTTTCGTTCTATAACCACTAGGAAGAGATTACTATCTCTTGAACTTTTTCTACCAGCCGAACATTGAATACAACTGTTTAAAAGCCGATTGTATTAAAAATTCATGTTGCTTTCTATTAAGCTTGCTTTGACTTATGATGACCCTATGAAAGAGACCTCCAAGAGCCCCAGTTACAGGCAGGCCTGCCCAGGTCTTGCAAAGTTAGGATCATGGCTTCCTTTATTGAATCAACCCATCCATAATATGTCCTTCCTCTTTTCCTACTGTCTCCTACTTTAGCCAGCATTATCCTCTTCTCTGATGAGTCATGTTGTCTCATATATCTCTGAGTATACAAATAATCTCTGGCCCTTTTCGCACCTTACCTTTTCCCGGCATGGGCGCATGGGGATCATGTGAGAAGCCTCTTGCAAGAGGCACTTGCGTTCTCTCTGCTTCTCCTCCGCACCAGCTCTGTGCTGGCCAGAAGGAAGCGTGAGGGCTCTGCTTCTTCCTTCTGCAGCGCAGCCGGGTACTTTCCCAGGCTGCGCTGGGGGAGGAAGCACGATGGCTGCATCTCTGGAGGCTCTGCATGCAAGGTAAGTGTGTACGGGGCCCGGGAGCGACACACAATCATGCATCATTTTGGGCAACAAGTCGAAAATGATGTAATACATGATCACCGTCTACTGGCCCCAGGAGCGTCGCACAGTTGTGAGGACGTCATGTGAAACGGTCCTCACAATTGCACGATGCTTCGGAGGCCATTTTGGATGAGAAATAGCTTGCGAAAAGGGCCTCTGTTTAATCATTTTCACTTCTAGAGATTGCTCAGTCTTAGTTTGCTCTCTGAGACATGTATTTGTCTTTTTGGCAAAATTCCACAGCATTCTCCTCCAGCACTACATTTCAATTGAGTTAACTCTTGTTCTGAGGCTGAGAAAATGTGACTTGCCCAAAGTCGCCTTGTTTACAAGAAATCACTGGCAAAACTATGTTTGAGTCAGCGGCATGCAATTAGAATACATTCAGCTAAAACTGGAATTGTCAGCACATTAATAAGGGAGGACATCCTTTTCTGCATCATGGTGCTTTCTTCTCCAGGTACATAATAAAGTAGCAGTGCAGGCACAGACTTAAATAGATTAGGATTTATTAGTTGTCATACAGGTTTCAGGTGATACCTAGAACTACTGGGATAAACAAGCAGGCTCATCACCAAGTTTTGGAAACATAAGTCCAGTTGTTATTCTGGTTTTCTCCAGCCTTAACTGAAATGCACAGATTCCTTGGGAGGGAGAGGACAAAAGTAAAGAAGAAATGTTGCAATTTTATGTTAGGAATGCAGAAGGTTAATTTATTGTGGAGTACTATGTTTTTTAAAAGTCAGTAGGAACCAAATTGAGTGCCGTTGCCTAGAATCTGGATAGAAAGTTATTGGTAATCCTCAAAGAGTAATGTCTTATCTTCTGGTGGTAGAACCCCAGCCCAAATAGCTAACTTTGATATTTTCAAAATTACATGAGAAATAAAATAAGTTTTGTGCTGTGTCTGACAGCTGGTACATAGTAGCAATCAACTTTTTAAAAATGACTTATGAGAGTATTTGACAAGATTGACAGCATATGGTGAAGCAGTCAACAGCTGGCATGTGGTACAAGTCGACATGTGACAATAACTTACTATGTAGAGGACAATCAATATTTGTCCGTATTAAAAAAAAACTGGAGCAGCATTTAGTAAATTTTATATTAACAGCATTCATTCATTAAATCAATAAAAAGAGCTGGATTTTGAATGCTTATGTCAAGTTTTGACTCCAAGTGGCTACTTTTAAGACTTAATTTCTAATGAAAGAGAAGCACCAGAAGTTCAACATCACTATAATCATATTTAGAGGTAACACCCACTGATATAGTAGTAAATTTTGATCCTTATAACCAAGCTTTCAGTGGGAGCCCCCAAGAGCAGGTGGATATGTTGATCCATAATTAACCAGTTTTACTCTAGTCATTTTCGTCTCTGCAAGGATGAAATGTTTGAAAGCTAATGTGTTTTCCCTGGCCATTCAAAGCTAAATAACTTTGCGTTAACAGCCAATATAACCCATATATTCGTCCTGTGAAATATATTCTCCTTCAGCCCCTGTGTATTACATCTGCAATAGGTTTCCTTAATGCAAGAAGAGTCTGAAAGGAATGAGGGATATGTTTATACATTAAATCACTAAACCAGAGGCTCAGGGTATCTCAAATGGTTAAAGTACTTTTGATAAAGCCAGTCAGTTTGAATTTGTTATAAGCATCTTCTGAGGCACACTGAGCAAACCAAGAAAACTGGATGTTTTACACTTAGCATGGAAATTTTGGGCATTGTCTGTACCTTTATAAACATCTTATATGCATATAAGCAATATAAGATGCATATAAGATAGAATATTCACCTGTGGGGATTCTATTACTACGTATGAAAATTCCATTTTTAATTTGAAACATATTCCAAATGACTGGTGACAGGAGAATTCCATTGCTCTGATCTGAGAGAAAGGCCCTCCCTTCAAGTTCACACATGAAGGCTTGATAGCACAATGATGGTCAACTATAGCAAGTCGAGGGGACAATTTTCTGCCCAGGGGGGGCTTGAGAAGCCACATGGACTGACAAAAAATACCCCCACAAAGGGGGGGGGGAATCATAAGTGGCCAGAAGTCTACTTCTGCATTTGAAAAACAAGCAATTTTAAATGTCAAACAGTGCAAGAGGACCCTGCAACCTATTGAAAAGGTGAATTGCTAGTGCTAGAGGCTTCAGGACCTCAGTCTTTTGTGAGAACAAAAAAGGAGTGGTCCAGGAAGTCTGGAGGGGAATCAGAATCTCCAAAAATTGCCCCGGGAGCTGCATATCATCCCAGGGCTTCACTTTGTCCACCTCTGCTCTAAAATGTATGGATGTTAAAACTATTTCCCACTGGATTATAAGAATGACTTGACTGCAAAACTCCTAAACCTCCTATATGGAGTCTGAGCATTAAAATCAGGTAATTTTTATGCTGCTTTGGAGAATTGAATCAAATGCAAAATCAGCTTTCAGTCATTCTGACTTATGCAAGTATACATATTATTTAATCAAGAGCTGGTCCAAGTACAAAGTTTGCCTGTAGTTATGTTATTGTGAACTGTTTCCATCTCCTAATATCATTTTCCTAGTATGACTAAATGCAGTGCAAGATAGGATCTACAACTGAATTGTTTATTACACTACTTGTTTAAAAAAAAACAGAGGGAAGAAAATCAATTCAAAGGGAGGAAGGTTTGTTTCTGAAATGCTGCCTGACTTGAAAAGCTACTTCTTGAAGACACAGGGCTTTATCACACAAGGCAGACAAATCGGACTTACAGCAGGATAACAGCATCTTTGGCTGGAACTTATCACATAACATCATTCCTCTTCTGTTGTTCTCTGAGTGGGAGAGCATATGGAAAGTGTTCCTTTTACAAAGGAGGCCATTAACGAATTAAGATATACATTTTGAATTATGCCTTCCACAAAATTGTTTCAGCCCACACTATTTGAGAGACAGACTTCTCTTTTCCTGTATGAGTCTGCCTGCCTTTTATGGTTATCATCTGAGGCTGATTTAGCAAAACAATTCTTACTGGTATGTGCAAATACAGATAAATATTCCTTTCCGTTCTTTCAGGCAGTGATAGGGTTCCTAGGTGTTCTGTTTCATGTGGGACATTTCATATTTGGGGGCATGGAGTCTGGTCCCATCTTGGGACTGTATGGGATGTACCAAATCCTGTATCCCTTGAACTCTTGTGAGTGTCTGACTGCTGTGGTCCTAACAGACCAACCCCTGAGTTATTCAGCAATCAGATCTTACCAAAGACCAGAAGACCATCTCTAGAGATGGCAGCTGGCATGATGCTCTTGTTTCTCCATGGCCCCTTTTGCCTTGTGATGGCTGGTATGCCATCATGAGATATCTGTCTGTCTGTCTGTCTGTCTGTCTGTCTGTCTGTCTGTCTATTATTAAAAAAGAAAGAGCAACCAGTTAACACTTAAAGATAATAATTGTTAATATGTTTGCATAAACAAATCCTACTATTTAACTTTCTCATTATTTATTAGAGTTTGGTGTTCAATAATAGCAATATATATATATAATCGGATAAACTAAAATAAGATACATTTGGAAATTCTTCTGTTAATCTCTATATTATAAATAGGGTCCATACTGTTACAGAGTGCTTGCCAAATTTGTACCTTTTCTTTGTCTCTAGGTACAATATAATGTAACTGCACAGTTTTTTTAAGTGTCCTCCCATTTATAAATAAACTAGTAATCAAAATACACTTCCAACTTTCCTCGGTTGGGTTTATTTCTGTGATATAAAGAAAGACTCCTCTATCTTCTCATTAAATATTGTAATTCTTAATTCTTACTAGATCTGATCTTACATTTGTTTATCTGCCTTTAATGAATTTTTATTTCCCTTACTCTCCTATACATATTTCTGAAGAGTATAGTAAGCCATGATTACACACTGCTTCTGTGTCTTATCATGATTAAGCTTTGAGATATTCATCATCATTTGAAAATGATATAATTTCCAAACTTTTCCTTGATATATGATATAACTGGGTGCCATTCTCTCTCACTTTCATCTCTTAATGTTCCTTTTAATCCTCTGGTTAAAATGTCACAATCTTTCATTTCGAATAGCTTTACTAACCATTCATCTATTTCCGGTACTTGGTTAGTCTCCCAGTACCATGCACAGACAATTCTAGCAGTGGTGATCATATATAATATTGTCCTCCAAAACATTTTCATTGTAGACTTCCACGATCAGAAGTATGTTTAATAAGAAAAATTCAGATGATATTGGAAGATTAGTTTTTCAAATTTCAGACATGATTTTGTGAATGTTTGTCATTATGAGGTTTCTGTGAGTTTTTGGGTTCTCACAAGATTTGAAATTTCATAGGAGCCATGAGATGTCGCAAGAAGCTCTCTTCTCATAAGACTCGAAGTGGCTTATGTAGACCTGCTTCAGGTATACCACCGAGTGTTGTGCTGGCTTAGCAAATCGGAAGAGACTGTTCTATATTGCTTAGCAGGAAACCTGGTAGCCCTAGGCCGTGAGTCACGACTACAGCTGGATTGAAGCCAGTGCTTTTGAACTAGATCACAGTGCACTTAATTGGATCAAGTGCTGTGCAGAAAGGCAGTTTTGAAATAAATAAAACAATTTGCTGTCGTCCTCCTGGCATAACAAACAAATACTGGCATTTCCTTTTCGTTCTTGTTGATGATTTATTCCTCTTAGAATGTATTGGCAAGAAACATTTTCTAAATCACTCCCTGTGGAAAGCTGTCGCTTCAGTCTTGTCTGCAGGATGTTTTCCCGCTTCACAGTACATAGAAGATCACTATGGCCATTCCCGCACTAGCCTGTTATAGTGCTATTATTCCACTTTCAAGATCCTATGGAATCCTGGGGTTTGCAGTTTCGGGAGGGGCCTCAAAGGCAAACCCCAGGATTCTATAGGATGTTGACAGTAGAATAACAGCACTGTAACAGGCTAGTGTGGAAATGGCCTATGTCTTGGCAGGGTTTCAGGCTAAGTGATGAGCACATGATTCAATATCCAGTTATAGGTCTGCACCATTCATTGAGATTTACCATAATGATAAACTACATTTAGCCCTCCATATTTGCTAGGGCTAGGGGCCGAGGACCCCCACAAAAGTGGGAAAATTGCAAATATCAAAGGTGTGTGTGTTTCTGCAGGAAGGGAACTAAGGCATGGTGGAGAGAATGGGCATCCAGGGTCCAACAGGTGAGGGAAAGGGTTGGGAAAAGGAATGGGGCAGCATGGTGGCCCTATACTTTCTCTCTCTTGCCCATCTTCTTCCTTGGGTGTATGGGGGGACATCTGGGTTTGTGGTGCTGAGAAATTGGGATGTGAGCTGTCCTTAGCTGGCCTGGCAAAGGCCATTTTTGCACTAGCCTGTTATAGCGCTATGCTTCCACTTTCAACATCCTATGGAATCCTGGGGTTTGCAGTTTCGGGAGGGGCCATGCAGCCCCTCCCGAAACTGCAAACCCCAGGATTCCATAGGATGTTGAAAGTGGAAGCATAGCGCTATAACAGGCTAGTGCAGAAATGGCCAAAGGCAGGTGGAAGAGGAGGAGAACCAGAGGCAGATTTTTAAAGGGCTGCACAGCTTGATGGGAGCTGCTGACAGAGAAGGTTCCCTTGGAAAAGAAGGTCCTGAGGTGAGGTGGGCAGGGTTTGGAGAAACTCTCAAATAATCAAATCCATGAAAGTTAAACTTGAAAATGTGGAGGGACAACTGTACATATTATCATTACAAGAATGACCTGCTTGATGCCTTGGGTGGAACAACAGGAGATACAATTAGTAGACGTCTCAACACCACAACCCCTATAGCAAACAGTTCAATGTTGGAGAAATCTATAGAAAAATCTCCAAGGGTTGAAAGTGAACACGTTAGGACTATATATTCTCACCTGAGAGACCAATGCTTCCTCTCAGCAGAAACAAATGGAAAACTTTTTGATAACCTCCATTCCATAAAACAGGAAATAGCTGGACTCAAAGTAACAATGCAAGCTATTGTAGCCTTGATTGAGCTGGGAATTTTAAAAGCAGCTCC
The DNA here is from genome assembly GCA_030412105.1 of Cyclura pinguis. Lineage (NCBI taxonomy): Eukaryota > Metazoa > Chordata > Lepidosauria > Squamata > Iguanidae > Cyclura > Cyclura pinguis. The sequence continues at coordinate 331,961,815 of CM059600.1, forward strand.
CCCAGCAAGCCATATAGGTACAGCGCCACCTGATCTCCAGGAAACTATCTTAAAATCTCCTGTGGAGGTGAGAGGGTCATGGAAGTGGCTTGTTTCAGGAAAACTCGTATTGAAAATTAACCATAGTTTAGGATTTGGACATAACACTAAACTGTGGTTAATCAAAACAAAAATGGGAGTTTCTAATTTTCTCCTTGGAACTGTACTGGAGGAAGAGAGAGGATGGAAAGAGCCCTTAAGCTTACAGTTTCACTGCAACTCATTTCCATAACACAGAAATCATAGTTGTTTCTTATAGCCAAAGGCAGCCCTTGTGTTTAATCCACAGAAGCAGTGCTCTCTCAAACTGAAATAAAAACTTCAGGCAGACACCATAACAGCTGTAACAGTTTCCCTAAATAATGGAGGAGGTGTGGTGTGGAAGGAGGAAAAGGTGCCACTGAGAAGAGGCTCTTTAAACCAGAGTTTACACAAGCATCTAACCCCATTGGCTCTATATAAAGGTCATTTTTATTGTAAAAATTGAATCTGCGCCTCTAATCTGTTTGCCTGCCTACACCCGGCCCAATTTTTTGTTTCATGGCTTACCAAGGTTTGCCTTTTATGGCCATATGTCTGAAGCACCTGCCTGGATTTGTACAGAACAGACCCAGATTCTGTGGGATTCAGATGAGGAAAGGATCTCTTGGGTTTAAATACATCTGTTGCTCTAATGCCTCTACAAATAATGCTGCAAGAAACCACACAGGTAAGATGATGTTGTCTGATATGCAGGGCTTGCTTACAGTGTTGTGCGGCTGCAAGTGGTTACGTTGCTTAATACATTCTACAAAACAGCATGCTTCTGTGATGCTCAGCCATGTCTAATTGGTCACTGTATGTGTGTGTGTGCATGCGTGCATATGCATTTGTTATGTTTCATAGAATCATAGAATCATAGAGTTGGAAGACAGCACAGGGGCCATCCAGTCTAACCCTCTGCAGTGCAGGAACCCACATCAAAGCACTCCCAACAGATGGCCATCCAGCCTCTGCTTAAAACCTCCAAAGAAGGAGACTCCACCACACTCTGAGGCAGCATATTCCACTGCCAGACGGCTCTGATCATCAGGAAGTTCTTCTTGAGATTCTGGTGGAATCTCTTTCCTGTAGCTTGAATCTATTGCTCCTTGTCCTAGTCTCCAGAGCAGCAGAAAATAAGCCTGCTCCCTCCTCGACATGACATTCCTTCAAATATTTAAACATGGCTATCATGTCCCCTCTTAACCTTCTCTTCTGCAGACTAAACATCCCCAACTCCGTAAGCCACTCCTCATAGGGTATGGCTTCCAGATCTTTCACCATTTTGTTTTTTCCTTGTTTGTTTATTACCAGATTTGACCATGGAAGTTGTACTCTTAAGTAGAAGATTGGTGCAAGGTCAGAAGTGTCTTCATACTTTCTGCTACAGCAGGGCTACTCAAAGTGGTGATCTATGGACCAGTACTGGTCCATGAGCTTTGGTGGAGACTTTCCAGAAAAGAGACAAACAATTGTAAACAAAGGGCACAAATATGATACTGCTTCTTGGCATACTGGGAGAAGGGGAAGCTGGTCTCCCACATCAGATATTTCAAGAAGAACTGCCCTGCCACACACACACACCCCAGATACACTTCAGTTTTTGTTCCAGGAAAGAAAATATACTGGTAGCAACAGTTTAAGAAGGGAGCCATAATTTTTTTTTAGCAGAAAAACTGTCCTATGGGGAAAGCTGGAACTGCCTACCTCCACAACGGGCTTCCTCGTCAGATTTCAGACTTGGTAGCTCTACTTTGAGAGGTCAGGATGGTGTAGTGGTGTGAATGTTGGACTATGACTCCGGAGACCAGGATTAAAATTCCTGGGTAGCCTTGGGTGGGTCACACTCTCTCAGCCTCAGAGGAAGGCAATGGCAACCCCCCTCTGAACAACTCTTGCCAAGAAAACCCCATGCTAGGTTCATCTTAGGGTTGCCGTTAGTGGGGAACAGCTTGAAGGCACATAATAACAACAACGCTATTCTGTTTTGTTAAAAAAAAAATGCTCAGGACAAAGTACGTGTGGCTATCACATGTGCTTGTCAGAGATGATATGTTAGTTGCGTAGGCATTTGGTCTGTATTATTCTGTTCTGTTAAACTAATCCAGTGTAAACTGCTTGTTTATGGTGGCTTTTGGCTGCGTTTGTTGAATTTTACTTGAACCCGTAACACAAGAGCCTTTCCTACTAACAATATTTTCCTTCAACCCTGGCCTCACTTGTTGCTATGGCAAAGTTCATAAAAGTCCAGCAAACATTCTCTTGACCAAAGTCCATTTAGAACATTAACTGAGTAGCGATTTGCACGCAGAGAGTAAATGTCACAGGAATACATCCCCGGCAGAAATTGGAGCAAGTCAAGAATGCCTAGTGCTACGAGAAAAGGAATGCTGAGGGATTTGTTGTTATTCCTAATGTTATTGAAAAGATGACAAGGCAAACCACCAAATCTGTTTAAAATATAAACTTAGATACTTGGATTTCTCCCGTTTATCCAGTCGATCACCGATCATGTTCTCTTCACAGGCCTCATCAGGACACTTGGGACCTTTCTGCACTAGGCTGTTATAGCGCTATGACTCCACTTTCAACATCCTATGGAATCCTGGGGTTTGCAGTTTCGGGAGGGGCCAGCGGGCCCCTCCCGAAACTGCAAACCCCAGGATTCCATAGGATGTTGAAAGTGGAGTCATAGCGCTATAACAGCCTAGTGCAGAAAGGGCCAAAGACTATCCTCCCCGGGTGCTAACATATGGAATAGATTCACCTTCTCCAAGAAGAGAAATCAACATGTGTGCATTGCCATTCACTCCCAGTCTTAACAGAACTCAACAGATGTCTCTGTTGCCGATTGGGATCCTCATCTGGACCCTTACATGCATGCAACAAAGCAGAATTTGAAGAGAGTTGCAGGGTCTCCTTATGTTCCTCCGCTATGCGGGGAAGAGAGACTCAAACTAGATATTGCTCTGGAAGTTGCATCATCCCCACCCACATTAACTGTGATGACAAGGATCATGTGGACATAGTGATCCCCTACAAGGGATAGCCAATGGGCAGAAGAGTGCAGTGTCCCCCCCCCCACACGTTTGCAAGAGTTTAGGGCACAGAATCCTCATGAAAGTGGAAAAACTGTGAATAACTTTCCCCCATGTTCCCGCTCCCATTCCTCTTGCCTCTTGTCTTAGCACAAGGAAGAAAGACACACACACACCAGGGCAAAAGGCAACGGAATTGCAGGGAAGGCACACATACACCTTCCTTCTCTGCAAGCTGTGGTCCCCCCTCCTATTCCCTGGCACGGAAAAGGAAGGCACATGTACCTGGGCACAATGCAAGGGAATGGGAGGGGGAGAACGGAGGGTGAAGGCACATGCATGCCTTGCAAATAATCAAATTTGCAATGGCCAAATCTGTAAATGTGGAAGGAGGATTGTACTTAATTCTTCTGACATTTACCATTTCTCCCTTACAGATCCATGCCACCACCAGTACTCTGCCCAGGTAGATAAACATCCAGTGTCAAAAGTCTCTTTTAAGGGAGAACACCACATAGTCTAAGTTCAAGTGGATTCCATGCATACATTCTGTGTTGCAAATGTTTCTCGTGAAAGACAGACAGGGTTGGGAACCCCACCTTTCCTTTCTAGCCTCTAGTTTGTCCAGATGAGCACTTAGAACAGTTACTTTTGGAGGGACTACAAGACTCAGAATAACTCCCAGCCACAGCAGCCCATATTGATTGAGGATTCTAGGCTTTATAGTCCCAAAAGCAAATTTTCTGAGGTCTGGTTCCAAGGCTAGAGCAAAGAGTACTACGAAGTCTGGGGGGATGACACAAACAAACATTTCCTTCTGTGCAATCTCTGAGGTTGAAGACCCCCTGCTCCTGGAAATCAGAATCTAGCAATGCCAATCCTGGATTGAGATTCTGTTTTGTTTTGGGGGTTTTTAAGTCACATCTCTCTAAAATTATCTGGCAGCATCTTAGTTCAGTAATACTTTTTCAATAGCTCCCCATTGCTGAGGATTGCAGGCATAATGTATTGGGATTTTTTTGGTGGGGGTGGGGAGAACAGAGAGGTTTTCATACAGAGATCTCTTTCATCCAAATTCACAGAGAGAATGACTGAGCAAAAACAGAAACAGAAAAAAGAATATAGTTGGATTCTAATTAGCACTGCCTTGTGCCTGTTGCCAGTGGCCAAGCATGTTTGTGCTTGCACAGGACTCAAGATCTTTTGCAGCCTTCCTTCCCTTTATTCCTCCTATCCCCTTCTCAGTCCTCCTAATCCAACATTTATGAGACTGGACATGGCAAAAGGCCAGTGTGTAAAAATGACTTTTTAAATATCTGACAGCGTTAGCTGGCCATCTATGGAACTGTTTGCCAGGAGTCAAAGTTAATACAGCTCATTTATGCAAATACATCCCAAAGAGAGCGGAAGATGCAAACAGCACATGTTTGAAAATATGATTATGTTATGTAAGTTCTGCCAACTGAAATTGTGCCACCAGTGCTATTGCTAGTGAATCTTTTGTTGCAAAAGAGAAAGAGTGAGAGAAGGGACAGAGTGGAATGAAGAATAAAGAGGGCCATGTGCATAAAGAACCTCTGTAATTTCAAACGGCACTGCTTCACATTCCTGTCAGAAAAGTTGGTCTGGTTCAAAACCAGGGCAATTGCACTCTCCTTGATTTTCTTAATCAGTTATCAAGGTTTAGGAATTCAGAAGATCTGTTATCTGCTTGTTCATTTGTTGTTGGAGCAGTCTGCATGGTGAGGCTGTTTGTGGTAGAAAACCACAAACATGTTGCCATGCACTGCAAAGCTGAAACATAGCTTAGGAGCTTTCTGTCCTTAATTGCTCTACAATAAACAAGAGTTAAGAACAATGTGTGGACTCTAACAGTGAACAAGTCCTCACACAAATTGGGATGCCAAGTCTGTTATGGTGTACTGTGGAATGTCTGAATATACTATCTTTTCTTTCCAAACCTTTTTTTTTTAAGGAATAACTTAATCTTATCTGGTTCCAAAGTTGCTGCAGTTCTGCTGAAAGACTAGAGATCAGTGGAATTCATTTGGGTGGTAATCCATGTGGACTCACTGCTGTCTTTATTTTTGATTGTGTCACTTCAATGGATATGTACCAGTCAGAACAGTTTGAAAAGAAGACTGGACATCACTGTTGTGTTCTCAGTTAGTTCCTTTTACTGCTGGCTCTACTCCTCTGGAGAAGAGATGAGCTGTGAGATTTCTAGCTTGCTGAGGACTCCCTTCTCCCTCCCCAAATTATAGAAAATAAGCATAGTTTTAGTTAGGATGTTGCACTGGGACTTGGAGATTTAGGTTCTGCACCGCACTAAGCTGTACAACACAGTGGGTGATCGTCGAGCAGTCACTTTCTCTCAGAATAACATATTTTATAGGGCTGTTATGAGGATGGTGTGAGGAGAGAGAGAGAGCCATGTACTGCGCCCTGAGTTCATTGAGAAAAGCAGAATATAAATGTAACAAACAATAAATATTTAGCCAAACAGTTATAACTCATTGGCATGCAATGAGATCAGGATCAGCAATGTGGATTTTTTTTATCAAACCCCAAGATTCCATAGGATATTGAAAATGGAATAATAGCACTGTAACAGTCTAGTGCGGAAATGGCCAGTGTCTTTCATATTTTTTTCTTAAAAGGAATCAGCTTTGCAAAAAAATTCTATTTCTTTTTAAACATGCTGTTTTGATCACATTAATATTTCTTGTGAGCCACTGTGACATGGTTTAATGTAGAACAGGGTATATGAATATACTAAGACACAACGACTACCTTGGGCAAACAAGTCTTTCCACCTCACTTTGCCATCTGTAAAACTGTACAGGCAGTACTTCAGTACTGGCAGCCAAATTTGGTTTACTTTCCGAGTTTCTTCTTTCCTGTTGAAATTGTCCATGTGTTTATGGATTTTGATGGCCTCTCTGTGCAGTCTGACATAGTAGTTGTCAGAATGGTCCAGAATTTCTGTGCTTTCACAAAGCATTCTGTGTCCAGGATGGTTTATGACATGTTCTGCTACTGCTGATTTTTCTGGGTGCATCAGTCTGCAGTGTCTTTCCTGTTCTTTAATTCGTGTTTGGATGCTACATTTTGTAGTCCCTATGTAGACCTGCCCACAGCTGCAAGGTATGCGATAAACTCCAGCAGAAGTTAGAGGATCCCTCTTGTCCTTTGCTGAACATAGCATTTGTTGAATTTTCTTGGTCAGTCTGTAGATTGTTTGGAGGTCATGTTTCTTCATCAGTTTCCCTATACAGTCAGTGACCCCTTTGATGTATGGTAAAAACACAACAACCTATCTGTAAAACAAATAGCATGTGTCAGAATATTAGTGATGCACTGTGTATTGTTGCTGTGAAAGCGAATTCATGAATACTGTGAACATCTCACACACGTTAAAGATGCTGCATGGGCAGATAGAGGAGAGGACATCCTGTTAGTAACAAGTGTGTATATGACTTCAACTTGCCTGTCAATTTATGGTGACCCCGTATGCAGATATTGTCTCATCTGTGCCTCCATATGTGGTTGTTGTTTTTGCTGCTGCTTCTTCAGCTGAAGTCAGACTTCTGTACCGCATGCACGTAGTTATCAACTCCCCAGAAAACCCTCTTTTTTTCTTACTGCTACGCCCAAGCAGAGCCATGTGGTGGCCAGTCAAGAGCATGAGACAGCTGAGAAGTGTCTGGCTATGTGATAATTTTCCAGGACCTCTGGAGGATACCTTCATCACTGTGTGGCTGGCTATGGTCACATAGCCAGAGGATTCTCAGGCATTCACTTCTCTGCACTGGCTTCTTTGTGGCTGTATCAGGGCATAGGCAGATTGAAAGAAAAAGTGGGTATTCAGAGAGGAGAAACAGGAGACATGGTGTAGTTCTACCTGGTAGAACTTTATGCTACATCTCCTAGATGTAGGATCTTAGCTTCTGTTGGCAGGTTTGGGAATTCAGCATTGTTGTTTTTCTCCCACTTGAATTCTATGTACCAGATTATTTTTCATCTATGGTTGCATTGGGCTAGACGGCTACAGCCTTTGGCACCACTTTACCAAAAAACAACAACAACAACCCACAACCAAACAGCTGATCGTAGTCCATTTTACTACATGTGTCCTGCACAAGGAGATTGCCTGCATGGACAAAAGAACCATGTCCAAAATGGCATAGACTAGGAACAGGGAGGGCAGGGGCCTCAAGCCCTCCCCCAGAGTTGGCTGGTTTGGCTGTGCCCCCTCCAAAAAATCATAGGCAAAATTGGACCTCTAAGACTCTTATGTAGTTAAGCTTCCTCAGGAATTATCAATCAGAAGACTAGTAAATGTTCAAGCACTATCTGTCTGTCTGTCTATCATCTTGCTATCATCTTTGTATTGTGTTCATTGTTCATATACAGACACACACACTGTTTTCATTGTTTTCTACAAACGTAACTGCAAGTAGGCAAAAATAATAATGACCTACTTGCTAATAGTAAGCCCTAGTCTACCACCTGAAAAACAGCTCTGGGTTCTCTGCAACCTGGTTCTGCCAACTATCCCTAACCCTAAATAAATAAATAAGTACTAAATGGATAACAACAGTTGTGCAAAAGGCTGGATCAGGATGCTCTGCGCCAGTGCTACTCCAAGTGCTGATTCCTGGGAGAAAGCTGGTCCTCGGGCCATTGGCTGAGTTTCCAGGAATGAAAGAAACATCTATCTGTAGCTCTTGTGCACAAACCTGGCGCTAGACCCTGGTACATTGGGGGGGGGGGGGATTGCTGGTCCCTCATATCAGATAGCATTGCTTTATACCAAGAGCACCAAAACCTGTAGGAATTCCATTACTCACATTCCCCGGCCCTCACCTTACACAGCCTGCCCTGTATGCTTGCAAAATCTTATTTTAAAAAACTATTTTTTACTTACTCGTCCCTGTGCCAAGTACTAGATGAACTAAAAAAATCAAAGACTAGGGCCATTTCCGCACTACACTCTTATAGTGCGATTATTCCACTTTCAACATCCTATGGAATCCTGGGGTTTGCAGTTTCGAGAGGGGCCGGCCGGGTTCCATAGGATGTTGAAAGTGGAATAATCGCGCTATAACAGTGTAGTGCGGAAATGGCCTAGTTCTCGCCATGACAGCTTGCCAGTGCTATTAAAGGTATGGAGAGGATACAAAAACCAGGCACTTCTTGCTTGTCTCATGATAGGTAGATCTTTGCTAGAGAGAGTTAAATTAACATTTAAAATCAATTACCTTATTAATGAAGTTGGACGTTTTCTAGCAAGCAGGGCCAACTTAGTCAAAATTGTTTTTGATTAACGTAATAAGAGTTAGAATTTCATCATCAGTTCCAGAACTTAATTTAATTTGATGAACTATGTTATTTAATTCAGCTTTTAATTAATCGAATGATAGACAGTGCTAAAGAGCCAAACATTTATATTTCCCATGGTTTTTTTTTTTAATCAAAAACAAAGTTTGCTTGGATTTTTGAAAAAAAAAAACCCTATTTCTTGCTTTTTGTTAGTTGATCAGGGTTGGGGGATTATATTTTTAGGTCACAATATCCAACCTGCTTATTTTAATTCATGATCAGAGTATGTTAGTTCGGTTAACTCCAAGGTTAAAAGATTTTTGAATCAACAATTTGCGAGGGCAGTTTTGAAGGAGTGTGTTCTTCATTCCTTCTAGATGGTCTTGCTACGTTCCATGGCAGACACTGCATAGGGCTGAAGAAACTGGATTTCAAAGCAATTAACTCTAAGGCATTTGCTGGGATCCACAAGGCAATGAGTAAAAGCAAATGAAAGTGGGAAGATGAGAAGATGGGATTATAAATGAAGGAGAAGAGGAAAGCAAGGGAAAATATTTTGGTGGGAGGCGGGAGCAATGGGTTTTTCAGAACTTCATGCAGGTGTTTCCTACACTCCCAAGCTCAAAGCAGGTACATGGAGTGGGTCAATAAAATCGTGAGTAGCATTTACTAACTTCATTTTGGTAAGGTTTTTGCTGCCAGACTTTTACTTGAATGTGAAAGGCAATTTAACGGAAACGTAGTAGTTGAAATTTCCCCCTTATAACCTACATGCAATTGAACTTCATTTTATTTGGCTTATTAACAATTAACTAAACATATTAGTCTTTTTGTATGACACTTGTGTGAAATGCTCTTTGGAGAGAAAAGCAGCTGGGAAACTTTTCCCGGCAACCTCTGGGCTGCACAGAATCTTTGGGGTTCACATGCCCTCTAAAGGACATGAGAATGTATTGCATCAGAATCTTCCTGAGATCTGTGGGCTGGCTGGCCTCCTTTTACTGACTCACGCATGCCTGAATTTTCTTAAGACATGTGGTTGTACTTTGTTGACTATGGCGTGAAGCTGAAAGTAGTGGAAGTAGAGAGTTGGACATATGGTGCCACAGTGCATTTGTATTGAATGTTGCAACCATATACTTCACATTTGTGAGCACATTCAGTTGCACACTGTTACAATTAAGTAATGCAGAATCATCACATAACTCTGTGAGTATAAAGTTACACTATTTCACCTCGAGTTAGGACCCTTGCCACAAGGTCATACTGGAATCCACACCCATCTGTTTTCATCTCTCTGCCCATCAGTTAGCCAATTGGCCTTAGTGTAAGTATAAGTATATAATGTAATTATAATTATTTATAATACCTATTTGCATACATGAATGAGTGCCAAATATTCCTATTGCTGTATTATAAGTATAGTATATTGCTAGTGCATAGTATATCAGTATCTGCCTATCTGTGCACTTACTTCTTATGAGTCAAAAACTTTGCCAGTCTCTACCATCTGCAATTGATAGTCCTGTTTATAAAAAGGTTTGATTGCTCTGTCTTTTAAGTGAAAGCATCATAGCTTGGGAAGAACAGTCCTACTGAAACCAACAGACATTTTCAGAAGTATATCAGTCATGAATTAGGATCCCTGTGTTTCATACATAAATAGTACCTTTATCAAATACAAGCAACTGAAGTCCAAATTATTTGATGGTACACAATCAGTGAGCCAGTGGAATTACATACTCTTAACTGAGAGCCTTCCAAACTGTTCATGTTGGTGACACACATTTTTAGACGTGCATCAATTTATGATGCAGTAATTCAGTTTTACTAGCAAATAAGAGGTTAAACTAACCCCTTATAAGAGATACAGACACATTGTAATAACAAAATGTGTGGGGACACAACATATCTCATGAAAACCTTTCACATATTTTTAAAAATATATGATTTATAAATAATAACATACATTTCCAAAATTGTAGGCGCCACACCTATACACTTCAGGCAACACACCAACGTGTCACGGGCACACCATTTGGAAAGCCCTGTCTTAACTACTTGTGCAAAGAATAAAAAAGGGAACTATTTCTTGATATCTTTATATTTAAAAAGTTTTTCCTTCTTTTTTCTTCTTCTAGGAACTCATCTGATTTGCCAGTAACAGTGGAAGAACAGAAACATGATAACTCACTTTAATCTCGTAAGTATGGCTTTATTAGAGAAGAAAATGGCCAGTGACAGGAGTTGTTGTTGTTGTTGTTTTGTTGTTTTATGTCCTCAAAAGTCATTTCTATCATGGGGTTCTCTTGGAAAGGTTTGTTCAGATTTGTTGCCTTTGCTTTCCTCTGAGGCTGAGAGAGTGTGATTTTTCCAAGGTCACCCAGTGGGTTGCCATGGCTGAACAGGGATTTGAACCTTGGTCTCTAGAGCCCAACACTCCAATCACTACACTATGCCGGCTTTCAATAGGACTTATTTTGCAGGATTTACCTGGTTTTCCACTAGAACTCTGAGACCTATCATTTCAACTGTAGTTCAGGACAGAAGTTTGGGAAGGTGGACATGGGACAGAGGAACAGGGTAGGCATGTGCTCAGACCAAGAATTCATTGTCAGTACCAGAAGTAAAACTTATACACAAATCCTTCTGCATACACACCTATTCTTGTGTCTCCTGCCTCTAGGTTTCCCGATTTTGGCAGACTAAAGCCATTTCTGCACTAGACTGTTATAGTGCTATTATTCCACTTTCAACATCCTATGGAATCCCGGGGTTTGCAGTTTAGGGAGGGGCCTCAGGCAAACCCCAAGATTCCATAGGATGTTGAAAGTGGAATAATAGCACTATAACAGTCTAGTGCAGAAATGGCCTAATTTAGAAGGAAAAGGTAAAGCACCTTCAATTGCTACTGCTATTCAACAATTTTTGTCCTTTTTTTTAAAAAAAATAAATAAAATGCAGCCAAAGCCCCACCCAAATAAAAAAAAATTACCTGCTTGGGGGAATACAACAGGAAGGAAGCCAGCCTAGCCTTGGTAGGTAGTTCTAAAGCTCCTATCTTCCAACTCTCCCAATTTGTCAGGGACAGACCTGGTTAATCTGCTATCATCCAACTTTTTCAGCTGCCTTTAAAATAGCCTAGTTTCTCTCTCATTCTTCCATCAACCCCCTCTTGTCTTCAGCTTACTTAGTTCCTGCCAATTGCCTTCAAAATACAAAAGTACTTTGCACTCAGTTAACTCAGTAAGGGGAGAGGACAGGAAGAGACAGAATCTTGCCCACTCCAGGAGACTCAGGCAAAAGCAAACTGCTGCAGTCTCTCCTAACTTATCTCTTCATCCTCATTAGAAACTTTAGCCATGGTGACCATCTTCTAGTGTTCTTCACCACACATGTCCCAGGCCATTTCCGCACTACACTCTTATAGCGTGATTATTCCACTTTCAACACCCTGTGGAATCCTGGGATGGCCCCTCCCGAAACTGCAAACCCCAGGATTCCACAGGGTGTTGAAAGTGGAATAATCATGCTATAAGAGTGTAGTGCGGAAATCGCCCCAGTTTTCATCTGTGAAATGTTGGAGAGTATGAGAGCCTGAGAGTGGCTTTCTAACCAGCATGGCTTTCCCTCAAAGCATCATAGGGATTGTTGTTTGGTGAAATGCTGAAATTCAAAGAGGGACATGGTTGTTAAACCTGTGCAAGATTGCAGCTTTCACAGATCTTCTTAAGTATCTTCTAGAGGAAACTTTTTAGAGGCCTTGAGCAAGAATTGCACCAGCTATGCAGTTGCAGAACTTTCATTTCTTTCAGCACTGCTCGGGCAGGAAACATTCCTGACCAATCTTGCCCGCAAATTCTTATCAGAGCAACATAAGCATCCACCAAGGTGGCATTTGGCAGCACTTTAATAGCATATGAGCACTCTGCAAACAACAGTATACGGATTAAAAAAAGAAAGAAAAAGAAAGCAATGCCAGTTTCAGCTGCCACGTCAAAAGGAAAAAGGAAAACTGAGTGGCGAAAAGACACTGAGAGCAATTTTGCTTCGAAACAAAATTGTGTCACTGCCCAGGGATACCATGTCAAAGAGGAGGAGGAATGAGCACTTTAATAAGCACAGTACACCCAGGTGAGATTTTTTTTGACCCAATGGTTCTATAACAGAAGGCACCGGGATGGGAAATTACTTCTGAGCTTTTTTGAAAAGATGTAGCACTTCCTTTCAATGAGATCCAGATGTCAATCCAGTTGGACCCATCTGCACTTGTAACACATTCAGTCATGATACCATCTCATGACACCCATTTTGCAAAGATGCTTGCACAGGGTGGTGGTTGTGATAGTTAGGTCTATATTAGCTGAGAAATAAAGATGTCAAAAACTCTTAATTTCATTAGGTTTCTCCAAATTCCAACTATATTTTCATCCTATCCTTTTATCAGATTCAAAGCTTTGCTTTATTTCCTGCATGGACATTTGTGCTGTTCTTCATATACCCTTTTCCCTGAAAGTATGTATTTTCATATATGTTATTCCTCTCATGGGAAGTTTTGCATACATTTCATGCCTCTAATAAAGTTAATATCTATTTTTCAGCTCTGTCCATTTTAAGCTATTCCCATTTGTTACATATGTATATAATTTTGCCCATATTTTATTTCTCCAAAATAGATCACAAGCTTTGCATTAGTGGATTTTCTGAGGTGATGTGCATGTGTTAAGGGGCTGAGAAAGTCAATTTGATAAAAATTCTGATCCTTTCTTATTGAAGAGGAAGATAATTTGGGTGAATGGGTAGAGGGGAAACAGTAACTTTGTTTCTGTTTGGATATGTGGTTTTGCTGCTGTATTTTTAACGATACATTTATCTAATTAATTTGTATCTCACTTTCTCCCCAAATGGGATTCAAACCAGAAACCATTTTAAAAATCCTAAAGGTACAATATACCATCTAATTTTGGAAGCTCAGCAGGGTCAGCCCTGGGTAGTACTTGAATGGGAAACTACCAATGTATACCAGGTGCTATAGGCTGTATTTCAGACAAAAGAACTGGCAAAACCACCTGTTAGTACTCCTTGCCTAAGAAAACCATATGAAATTCATGGGGTCACCTTAAGTCAACAGGTAACTTGAAGATACATACACACAAGCTACATCGTTTGGCTAAGGGACAGAACATATGACTGCTGCTCAACAGAAGTTTTCAGTCTTTTCAAATATCAGAGCCTTGAAAAATTTTTCTTTTATATTGGAAGTCTTAGAATCCCCAACCAACACAGCCACTGTCCATGCTGTCTGGGGTTTCTGTGAGTTCTAATAGAAGAAAGGAACTTTTCAGTGCTGTTTCAGCTATATACAATTAGCAGTCATCTTGTGGAATACAGTGATTTACAGCCATACATGCTATACATGCTTACAGAAAAGAAAGTCTCATGGAATTCAAGGAGACTTGCTTCCCACAAATATTTTTCTTCTGATCATTTCTTGCATTCAGTTTTAAGCTGTGCCCATTTCAGCTGTGTGGTTGTTGTTGTTCACTGCGTGTGACTTGCTGTCATCTTTTGCTCTTCACTTTTCAGCAGGACCCAAGCATCATTTTAGTTGGATTGGTATGCATTTATAACAGGGATGGCCATGATCCCATCCCTTAAATAGCATCTCCTGAGTAATGAAAGAAAAGATGATGCTTTATTTATGAAGTTTTCCTTTTCACATCTCTGAATTTATACATGATCAGCTTTTCTGCTGTGCTTCACACCTCTTCCCCTTTTGCCATTTTTGTCCAACCTAACATCCAGTTTGAAAAAGATTCCTACAAAGCTTTTTTTTTCTTTTAATGTTTGGATAGTCTTACTAAAAGTACCATCCTTCTGATATTTTGCTTTTTATGTGCTAATAAAACCAATGCAGCTGCAAACATTATAAATAGACTGGCTTCCGTCACTCAACACTTCTTTAGGAGAATGAGTTTTGCCTTTCTCCCAACACTGTTACTGATGGCAAACTGGTTATGTTCCTCTGTAGAACGCAATGAAAGTAATTCAGATTTGTAATAGTTTATATCTGTTCAGCTGCATCTACTGACCAGTTGTGATCTTCTTACTGTATGACACTGCAGTAGGAAAACCTCCAGGAAAGTAATTTCTTTCGGGACTTATGAGATGGTATGTATGGAGTGGGATTGTGGTTTTGGATGTTATGGGTTCCTAATGACCTTTCCCACCCAACAGAAAAATCATAACGTCATTCATTTGGAAAGGATACCCATGGGCATCTAGTCCTACCACCTGCCATCGCAGGACTCTATCACTAAAGCACCCTGAGAGGTGCCTATCTAATTTCAGTATAAAAAAACTTCAAAGAAAAAGTGTCTACTACCTTCTGAGGTAGGGTATTAAAATATCGAACAGCTGTTACCACCAGGAAGATCTTCCTCATGCTAAGTTGGAATCTCCTTTCTTGTACTTACAATGGAGTACATAAAAACAAAGGGGGGTGTTTGTTTGTTTGTTTGTTTGTTTAGAGTATTATATCTCCCTCTTCTGCCAAAAAAGCTTAGATGAATAAGATAATGAGGGGAAGGAACAGAAAATAGCAAATGAGGAAAGGACAGAATAGAGTCAGCTGGTAGTGCAGAAGAAGGAAAGACTCTCTTCTGAAAAGAAATGAGTTTTGAGGAGAGACTTGAGGGAAAAGAGGAAAGTGGCTTGAAAAATTAAGTGTGGAAAGGCCAGAGGCTTATTAAGTAGTTCTTTGTTCCAGTGGCAGAGCTTGGAGTGTGGGGGGCGGGTGAAGCGGGATGGAGGGGAGGTGTTGCTGCAGTGCGCGGGTGTGAGCCTATGGTGCACGAGGCAGGGCTACGGTGCACAGGGATGTGGCTATGATGAATGGGGCGTGGCTGTGACGGACAGGACAGGTCTACAGTGGATGGGGTAGGGCTACGACATGCGGGGGTGGGGCCACGGTGTGGGGGGGAGGGCAAGCAAGGAGCTGCAGTGCCCCCCCCAAAATTGCCCCTGGGGGCGCACAGTCCCCGCCCCCCCGCCCCCCCCGGTCCCTGTGTGACTGGTTTGTTCATGCAATTCATTTGCAGGACTGTTCTGTCACACAACTTCCAGTTTTTAAAAAGTAGATACAACCAAAAGACAAGACACCAAGAGGTTTGGCAAAGTGACTAATAAAATGTTCAGAACACCCAAGCAAATTTGAAGGCAAGGAGACAATTAGCAAATATGAGACTCTAAGTACACAAATAAAAGAAAACATAATACAGGAAAGTACTATTTAAAAGACTAGTAATTGCACAGGAAGGTTATTAGTGGTTGGAACTTAATATATGCATGACTCAGGGTACCATCCACAAACCATTTCTCTCCTGATTTCATTACTTTGCCTGTGCTCTCTGTTTGGCCTCATTCAAATTAAAATGAATGAATCAGGAAGTGAGGCTTCCCTGTAAGGGATGGAGAAAGTACTTTTGTAGACATTCAGAACCTTGTCTGTTAATTAAACTTGAAAAGGAAGGGCTTTGCCCAGGGGAAATAATTATGTAAGCATGTGGGTACACATACAAACTCTTTTACAACCTAATCTTTTGCACAGGGCCCAGGGTAAACTGTGGTCAGTTTCCTATTTTGTACTGTGTACGCCTGTGCTAGTCCAACCGGTGTCCTCCCCAGGTACTCATAAGGTATGTGGGTTGTGCCCAGTTTCTCAGCTCCCTGTGCTTCAGGCAGTCACAGGCCTGGCTGTTGCTGTTGCATAGATTAGGAATGGTTGAAAGAGTTCAGTAAGTTGGATAAGAGATGACCAAGGACAGACAATTCCAGCCATCTTCAAATATCTGTATCCCAAAGGTGGTTGCACAACTGTTGGGGCACATTTGTTCTCTGTGATTCCAGAGTACAGGATCAGAACTAATAATTGGAAATTGCAGTGAAGTACAGGAGGCCCATCACATCCGTGGGGATTGGATCCAGGACTTCCTCCCCAGACACCAAAAAAAGGCATGCTCAAAAATCAGTCTCACAAGGCTTACAGAAAGACTGCGAATGCAGGATGAGGCTTATAAACTCCTGTTAAAAAGGGCCCTATTAAAAAAGATGGGGCTTGGTGCTGCCACAGCCACTTGCTTCTGCCTTGCAAAGGAACCCCACCACCTCGAAAGCAGAAGTGTGCTCCCCACCGTGGATTCAAATGTACAGTGTTGTGTACATTTGACTCTGCGGTGGGTTAAATTTATGGATTGTGAGCCTGTGGATACGGCAGGCCCAGTGTACATTTATGCAAAGCAGTTGGTACTGGGCCAGATTCAGCCCTGGGCTTTCTTGGCAAAGTTTGGAGACTATGGCTTTAGTGGCTGGAGGATTCTGGCAGCTGTAATTCAAAAAATAACATATCCAGTTCTGCTTGAGTATTGCCACGACAGCCAGGTAAGCTCACTAAGGCCCAACAGCAGAGGAAAGGAGTTTCTTCAAATGAAGTTAGCCCTGGTGAGAAGTATATAATGGTAAAAAGCTGTTAAGAGTGGAACAGTTATTTTCATGAGATGGTAATCTCTCCTTCAGTGGAGGTAATTAAACAGAAGTTTGAGCAGGGATGCTGTAATAGCACTGTAGAGGCGTATCTCCATTAACAAAGTTTCTGACAAAGAAGCTCCTTATTACAAAATCTTTTTACACCTGCCAGCCACCCCCCTTTTCCTTCCATCCTCTGTCCAGTTGGAAGATTTTAGCAGCATCAGCATCAGGAGGATGGCAAAGAAGGGCTGTAGAAACACAGGCCATTTCTGCAGTACACTGTTATAGTGCTATTATTCCACTTTCAGCATCCTGTGGAATCCTGGTGTTTGTAGTTTACTGATCCCAAAGAGCTCTCTGGCTGAGAATTCTAAAGCCGCTCCTTAAACTACAAATCCTGTGTTGCAGAAGGAAGCAGCGTGTCCATCGCTCTCCCTTCCACAGGAAGCTGGTCCTTTGCAGAGGGGAGCGCTGTTGTTGCATTCCTTTCCTGGCAGAGCCACTGCTGGGATCGCCACTGGACGCTGCCACAAGAAGGTCAGCTGCAGAAACAGCCAGAGTCATTGAACCCAAAGGATTGTTTTTTCTCATTTAAATTGCACAGAGTCCAGGTCTGATCTGCACAAATCCAAGCAGGTGCTTCCAAGGCACATATGGCCATAGAAAGGCAAACCTTGCTAAGCCATGAAACTAAAACTGGGCTGGATGTAGCCAGGCAAACAGGCAAAGATTAGAGATCTAAAGTCAACTTTACAATAAAACATGCCCCTATATGGGGTCAAAGGGTTAGAAGTTTGTGCAAACTCTGCTTTAAAGAGCCTGTTGTCCATTGTAGGTTTTCCTCCTCCCACCTCCTCCATTATTTAGGGAAATAATAACTGTTGTGATGTTTGCTAAAGCTTTTGTTTCAGATCAGCAGAGACCAGTTCTGTGGATTAAACACAATACTGTACTCTGTTTGGATATAATAATACGGTTCATTGTTATGGAAATGAGAGTGAAGCTGCAGGCACATATGCTCCCCTATTGCATCTCTTTTCTATAGCGTGGTTCTAAGAGAAGAGACTGAAAATTCGCTGTTCTGTTTGGTTAGCCGTGGTTTAATTGTGTAAGGTGACCTCAAATGTCTCCTTCAACTTGCATCTTGTATGCTTCTAAAGCCTAACTTCTATTGTTAGTCCAACTAGAGTCTAGTCATTAAATCAATAGAGCTTACACCAGTCTTGATTTGCCAAATTACCGATTATTTCATGTTGTCTACTCTCATTGGGATTAACGTAACAATAGGATATAGACCTAAGCAGCTGAATGCTGCATACCCAGCCCTGGATCCTGAAATCTAAATAGATTGCTACATTTTGCTTGTTTGCTAACGTTTACACAGCACAAATCCCAGGTCTGTTCTCTCTGCCAGTTGAAATGTTGATGCTGGCAGGGAATGGAACTGGAGACAATGGAAAGACGTGAGCAGAGTATCTCCACTCAAGTGGTTGCCATGTTGTAAATCTATTGACTGTCTTCCTTGTGTAATGAATTCACAGTCATTTCCTCCTCTTCACCATTTTGTTCTCAAGGTCACCCAGAGGTTTATCAGATGCAGGGCAAGAGTGATGTAGGAGCTCTAGTGAGGAAGATGACAAGGCCAGGCTGGGGCTGGGGCTGGGGCACACAGAAGCTGAGTAAAGTCCTTATTTTTAGAGGACCAAGGCCAAGAGCCTCTGTGATGTAGGCTGTTGGACTAGGGCCAGATATTTCCGCACTAGACTGTTATAGCGCTATTATTCCACTTGCAACATCCTATGGAATCCTGGGGTTTGCAGTTTCGGGAGGGGCCGGGCATGGTTGCATCCTGTAGAAACCCGGGATTTGCTGTTTGGTCAAGACACTAGAACTCTCTGGCTGCGAATTATCAGTATCTTTCCCTGAACTGCAAGTCCAAGAATTGCATAGGAAGTTGCCACAAGCAATAAAGTAAAATCATAGCATTATAATTATGTCTTGTGAAAGGGCTCAAAGTTTAATGGGACCAATGGCAATTTTTGTGGCAGTGGTTTTTACCAGGAAGATAACACAGAGTGAACGGCATGAAGTACACCAGAGCGGAAGACCCTGGGGTTACTTTGCTACAAACATCTGGAGCAAGCTTGGGCAATGTGAGTCCCTCCAGATGTTGTTGAACTGCAATTTCCATCAGCCCTAAGCAGCCTACCCAACAGTGAGAAATGATCAGAGCTGCAAAACGAAAACAAACCTCAGTGAGACACAAGTTGCTCACTCCTGCTTGAAAGAGGTAGGCAATAAGATGAGGAATCCCCAACTTCTCATTAGGTTGGTTTCAAATGTCCTTGATTACTTGACTTCTATTATGAAGAGAAAAGGAAGAAATCTTCTTGCCCCTCTTCAGACATGCTGTATAAAAGAATTTATCCCAGTTTTGAGTGGTGCAGCCCCCACTCTCAACACAGCCATTTCCCTATTCTTGGAGAGCAAAGAGAACAGTGGCTGTATCCAAGTGTTTTCTTTTCACTGGATTCACTGCAAGGATATCATCTGCAGGGCCCCCCAGAGATATATCAAACATGCATCTTTAGGTGCAGGATTCTAATTTTTTTCCTTTAAATAAATGTTTATTTAAAAATGTCCTTGGGATGGTTTACAAACGTAAAAACAAAACCAGTAAAATAGAAAATTGTACAATAAAAACAAGTAAATCACCTGAAACAGAATCAAGATGTTAAAAAAAACCCAGAATGTTAAAATATTAAAATCCTAAATTGTATAACAGAAATAAAAATCAAGTGTTGAGTGTCTGCTGGAAGAGGAAGGTTTTAGCGTGTTACTGAAAAGCTGCTAATCTGGGTGTCAAGTAGATTTTTCTTCTGGGGAGGGCATTCTGCAAATAGGGGCCATGACGAAGAAGGCTCTTTTCCAAGCAGCCTGTCATTACATTGTTGTGGCCAGTGGCAGCCTGAGAAGACCCTTCAAGGGTGACCTTAAGAACTGGGCAGAAACATGTTGGAGCAGGTGCTCATTCAGAACATCGGTCCCAAGCCTCTTGGAGCTTTATAGGTTATGGCAAGACTTTGAACCCTGGACCCCTAGGGTTCCAGTTGCCACTGCTAGGAGTTTCATAATATACTCAGATTAGAGCAGGGGAGTGTGACGAACCTGATGGGAGGGGGTCTTGATGACGGAGCCTCCTTGGCAACTGAGAGTGTTTAAGCTGATTGGCTGGCGAAATGGAACCTTGGACAGCCCAGGGGAGGGGCTGGTGGAAAGAGGAAAATAACGGATTTTAACTGTCTGGAGTGTGTTTGAAGGGGAGTGTGATTTGTGGTGTGTTTGGGAGAGGTTGGAGATTTGAGGAGCTCTGTGGGAGAGAGAACTGAGAAATTGGATGTATGAGAGATAGTGAATGAATTGAAAGAGAGAGAGACGAATGGTGTGCTGTTTGTAAACATTTAGATACAAGACACATTTAAAGCAACAGTGTTACAATAAATGTTTGAAGTTCTGTGTTCCTTAAAACAGTGTCACAGAGTGTTATTTTGAATCCTGGAGTATACACGCTACCAATAATAACATCTTGACCTTAGTGCCAGCAGTACCACAGGCTTGGAAAATATAAATCACTGCCGATCCTTACATCTGCGAAAAGGGGCAGATTTTAGGGAAGCAAGTGGAGGGAGATAACCCTTGAAGGAGAAGCCAAGGGGGGACAAGAGTGAGGAAGGGACTGCGTTCTCAGAGGGAGAGCCGAGGCAGACCCGTTTGTCCGGGCCCTGGCTTGATTCAGAGATCTCACGGGCTGTTCAGATCTGAACGCAAAGAGGTGTCAAGCTGGGCAGGCCTTGAGTGCGAGGCTTGCGTGCGCCTTTTGCACTTGGCACTGATGGGCGGTGGTTTTCTGCACACGTTTTACAGGGAGTAAACATCATTTGAGGTGTAGATGCAATAATTTGTATGCAGGGGTTCCCAGAAAACTGAAAAATATTTCAAGGGTTGAGAAAGGGTGATGCACTCTGAAAACTGACTACTTGGTATTTTGCATGCTTGCTTTTTCTTTTGACTTACTGGAAAAAAATGAATTAAATCTGAATTAAAAAGTTAAACTGAGTGCTGAGCATAGCTTTGTGCCTCCATAGCTCAGACTCACTAGAATTTTCTAATGTCAAGATATCTTTGAAGTTGTATTTACTTTCCTCTTAGGGGTATAAATCATTGCATATTTTGTCCTTCAGTGCAAAGGCAAAGAACTTCTTGCTGCTCCAAAATGTAAGGGCCTATGCAGTACTCAATGGCTATTTCTACTTTGGGGTGTACACATAATTTTTCTGTGCAAACAGCATGTTTTCTGCATAGAAAAAACAAATACAGATTGTTTTCTTGTTTTCTGAGCAGATGAATTGTCCTTAATGACTTCCTCTCGGAGCTTCTCTGTTTATTATCACAAGAGTTTCCCAGTTGTCAGAAAACCCTTTTATTTCATCCATGAAGTGAAAAATGACGAGTATTCATTCCATCCCTACCATCTACCATAGTCAGATACTTTGACCATTTCCGCACGAGACTGTTATAGCACTATGATTCCACTTTCAGCATCCTATGGAATCCTGGGGTTTGCAGTTTAGAGAGGGGCCGTTGAGGCTATAACAGTCCTGTGCAGAAATGGCCTTTGTTGAAAAACACAGAGAATTATCAGTCCTATGCTACCATCCACAATATGTGAGAAAAGGATTAATTAAATAACCAACAGTTTTAAAAACATGAAACAGGGAACATGTATCACTGAGAATCTTTACTAAAGAATGTATGTTGTTTCATTTCCCAGTGAGTTTTCATTCCTTCCTTGAGGAGGAGGAGGAGGAGGAGGAGGAAGAGAAAAGGCAGCCCAGCATGAGACTTCACACATTACTTTCAAAGATACTTATTGTGCTGCTTTCTTTGAACATGTGGCTTGTGAATGGTAAGTATTCAAACTTTCAGATGCATTTTTGAAAATGTAAATTCTGGAAGCATTTCTCTTTTTTTTAATCTCAGATGTTATTGAGGAAACTATTGTGCAACCTGCTGACATCTCATGCTATGATGTGCTAGAGCAGCGCATGGAAACTTTTCAAAGAAAATATTTATCAAATACTCATTACAGTGTTTAAACAGTACTAATTGTTCCTGCTACTCTTAATGCTGACTCTGTGATCCACTTCAGCTGCAAGTTGACTATAGAGTCTCACTGGAGGACCTAGCGATTCCTAGAGAAGTGTTCTCAAGTTAAAAAATAGCATTCACTATTTTTATTTGTGTTTTTTCCACTTTCACTGGGGTCTTATGCTTCTAACCCTTGCAAAAGTGGTAACCTGACTGTATAACTTTATTGAAGCATTTTTCTCACTTTTTCCTGTTGCCTGGCTATATTTTACATTTGTTACATTCATTTTTGTATGATGTTAACCATTTTGGCTTTCCTTTTGAAAGGAAAACTGGCATACAAATAAAGTATTATGATGACTATTGTTACCATTAAGGTAAATTCAAATTCACAACCCAGGCCTTACCTGCTCTGCTAAAGGGTCATTGTGACAATTATTGCGTTTGTTATTGCAATTCTTCAGGTCAGTCACCTCCTGGAAAGCCTACAATAATAGGTTGCCGATCCTCAAGAAATGAATCATTTACGTGCCAATGGAGACCTGATGCGAGTGGAGGGCTTCCTGAAAACTACTCTCTACTGTACCTCACAGAAAGGTAAGAAAATAGAAAGAGGAGAAGGCAGGTCTGTGCTTGTTTTTCTTCCCACAGATTCTGAAGATGAATTTATTATAGATGTTCACATTTACAAAATGAAACATCATATAAGCAGTTCTTCCTTCCATGAATGTTTTGAGTGAAGCTCAAGGATCTCCCTCTGTTCCCCCAAAGCTGCCAATAAAGCCTGTGTCCAAATATTTAAAGGAGCCCAACTTTTCCAGTGCAATAATGAGGAAGCTCAGCTTGAATTGTTTTGGTTCCTTATTACTTTCAGCTGAAAACAGACCTGTGTGTTTTTGAGCTTGGCCATATCACACATTACGTAGAGGTGAGTGTAGTTACAGGGGTAAGATGAGAGTATTGCCTCCCAAAATATGAATTATGCCCTCCAATGAAATTTGTATTCAGTCGCTAAATTTTAGTTGAGCATTTAGAAATATATTTTAGATATTCAAAGAAAGGGGGCAGGCAAATTTACCAAGGGAATCCGAACAAAGCAAATGTAAGAATTTTAGGTGGGAATGATTTTCAGTGTCTCACATTGTTGCAGTACTAGAAATTAGAGGACTAAGGAAGGCATCACTGGGGAGTCAGAACTGTTATTTGGGAGGCAGTGTCCTCATTCTCCCCTCACCATAGCTATACCCCAGTGTAGAGGGAAACCCAGGTCTGCTAAAATTAAGTATATATATCCCATATCTATCTATCTATCTATCTATCTATCTATCTATCTATCTATCTATCTATCTGATGGAGATTATTAAGAACATGGAATGGCTGTTCTACAGCCATCACAAGGTCCATCTAGTCCCACATCCATAGTAGCCAGCCAAATATCTATGACAAGCCCAAAAGCAAGATACAAGGACATAAGTGCAGCTTTCTGCTCATCTTTCTTAGCTGCAAATACTGAGTCACTGACTGGAACTAATATAAAGCCTTTCATGACAAGTAGCCATTGATAGCCCTGCTCTCCATGAATTTACCTAATCACCCTTTACAACTATCCATTTTCAAAGGTGACCATTCATATTAGAGTTCATCTGTTGGAAGTTATATAAGCCACAATGTTCAGCAGCAGTAGTTTAAGTATAAAAAAAAAATTATCTCTCTTTTCTTTGGAAAATACAGTTCCCCCACAACATTTGCTACAGTTAATGTACAGGACCCCTGAAAAAGTGGAAAAATTTCAAATAACAAAATGTGTACGTATGTCTGTGGGAAGGGGACTAAGACATGGGGGGGTCCAAACCATGTCAGGGAAAGGAGAAAGAAGAGGGGTCAGCATGGGGCCGCTATACTTCCTCTTTCTCACGCATCTCCTTGCTTGGATGTTGTGGAGGGGAGGGGCTTCGAGAGAGGGTTTGTGAAGCTTCGGGAGAGGGTTTGTGAAGCTTTCTGAGAAATTGGTCTGTCAGCCTTCCTTAGCTGACCAGGCAGTGGCTGATGGAGGAGGAGGAGGAGGAAGACCAGAGGCAGGTTTTTAAAGAGCTGTTGAGAGTGAAGGTTTCCCTGGAAAAGAAGTGCCTAAGGTGGGGAGGGGGCAGGGGTTGAAGAAATTCACAAAAAATTAAATCCATGAAAGTCAAACCCACAAATGTGGAGGGCCAACTGCAGTCCAAGGCAAAGGAGGGGTACAGAGAACATACCCAAAAACTGGCTGCTGAAATGAAGACTCCAAGCATGAGCTGCCAGGCAGTAACTGCCTTTGTGCTCTGCCTGAGGGCTTTCTGGAAGCATCTGGTTGACTACTGTCAAATGGGCTTCATCTGAACCAACATCTTCAAAACAGAAATACAGTTGTCTGAAGTAAGGCTCTTGATGCTTTTATGGAATGAGTCCTCGCTGGCTTCTGGAGGACTTGTGTCTATGTTATGCTGTTACAATAGCTATGCCTTTAAGTCTAAGAAGACCTGTTTTCCAGTAGGTATGCAAAGATTTCTATTTAATTGTTGTTTTGTGTTATTTTTATTTCAGAGAACAGCTCCACGAATGTCCAGACTACATATCAGCAGGCCCCAATTCCTGTTATTTTGATAACAGGCACACCAGGCTTTGGACAACATACAACATCACAGTGAAAGCTACTAATGCCTTGGGGAATAATTTCTCCGATCCTTATTACGTGGATGTGAGAACTCTTGGTAAGAGCAGAACATCAAAAGGCAAACCCAGCCATGCAACCAATCCTATGAAATTCTTTACAAAAATCCCAAAAGACCAAATTGTAAAGATGTATCTACACATTCTACCTAAAGGCAGCAATAGTGGGAATTGAACATAATTCCAAGACCTTATTCCACAGTCCGGGAGAAACTCAGGAGAATATCCCCGTATCTGTTAAGCTGTCCTCACCAAGTGATGGTATCCTCATGTGGGTCTCTCTTGAAGATCTTAATCAGACAGCTTCATAGCAAGACAGAAAATACTTTAGATTGTCAGTCTTTGAGCAATTTAGGGCTTTAAAGGATAAAGCCAACAGCAGTTGGATATATCAGCATCATGATTTTCTCAGTGTTGTGATTCTCCCAAACATTATCTAAAGCCAAATGATAGTAGCTCTGATTTTCTAAATCTCTGGCCATTTCCACACTATGCTGTTATAGTGCTATTATTCCACTTTCAACATCCTATGGAACCCTGGGGTTTGCAGTTTAGGGAGGGGCATTTAGAATTCTCAGCCAGAGAACTCTTTGGCCTCAGTAAAGTCCAACACATCTGGAGGGTGATAGATAGGGGAAAGCTAAGACTGACAGTCCTGTCCTAGATCATTACTGGTGAATGTATATGACTGTTATAGCCTTTTGTAGCCATAAACTGTTTTACATTAACATTTTTAATCTGGTTATTTTTTTAAAAAAAATATTGTACTGTTCAGTGTTTTAACTATATTTTGTTTTAAGTCAGATTAATAGCTGCCTTGGGTCCTACATTGGAAGAAAGGTGGGATAAATTGGTTTAATTGCTTATTTGGTGTGGAGCCTTGACTTGCACACCAGAGTCAGCCCAGCAGTGCCTTGTTAAACAAATTCCTGAGGTTCATCTACTAACATACTCCATTCATGAACTTTAAAAGAGTTAAAATTCCCACATCATTAGATTCCATCTTTCAGCATTCCTTACTATTCTTTTCCTGGGAGATGCAGCTCAACAGCATCTTGAACATTATGCAATTCACAGCCCAACCTAGATTAACTACTGTTCTACATTATTGCTCAGGAGCTCTTTGTGCTACAGTAATCTCTCCCATACTGAATTGCTTCTGTCCGTGTGCATACAGTATCATAAATGGAGGGTTCCTTGACAAGAGGGGAAAAAAAGTACTAACTTTTGAATTTCTTTTTGTATAGATAAGCCAGCCCCTCCCATGGATCTCTCTCTGGAACTCAGACAGTTGAACGAGACAATGTATGTGTGGGCAAAATGGTCACCACCACCTCCAGTGGTTGATGATGAAGCAAGCTGGCAAAGATGTAATAATTATGAATTGCGAGTGAACATTGGTGCAGGAAAGGAATGGGAGGTAAGTACATTTGCATGCTTCTGCAAAATGAGGGCTCTTTCTTTAAAAAGAGCTTTAAAAATATGAGAGAGAATGGTCAGTGCTGTAGCCGTTCCCATATTTACAGAGGAAACCCTGAAAAACAGTGGCCAGTGCAAGACTGACAAGTTGTAGGTAACAGACCAGGCTAGACAGAGGCAATGAATGTATCTTGTAATGTACATTGATGCCCAAAATTCAGACAGACAGTCTATGGACAGAGGAGCTGAGGTACAGTGACAGAATATCCTTAGGTTCTATTCCCAGTATCTCAATTTTTATTGCAAATTTTATTGCCCTTTGTCCCTGGTCCCCACATGGCCAAGAAGAGGAATGGCCTCTGCCTGCATTGAGATGCCTCAGTACCATCTTAACTGACAACAGGCTAACAGCTGAGATACACGCCTGTGACTCTAAGTTTGTCACCTTTCTTCTTCTGTATGTTTTTTTTTAACATTTTTGCCTGGTGAAGAAGCCAGTGATACTCTGAAAGTTTGTATGGTGCATTTTCTGCATTTTGGTTGACCAATAACGGTATCACTTCTTTTGTGGATTTTGTATTTTGTTGTATTTTGTTGCATGACCAACATGGCTACCCCTTGAATATGTTTCCTGGCATCTTAAGATATTTGCTGATGGAACTGGAAAGACAACCACTTGAGACCTTCTGCTAGCCAGCATAGATCATGGTTAGCAACATGTAGCCTTCTGGTCACATGCAGGATTGAAAAAGGGTCATATAACAGGTGATGGGAAATAGCTTTCTCTGGATGTCACCCTGGAAGCAGATGCTGGTCAAAATAGACAGCAGTGGTCTACGTGGACAAAAAAGATCTGGTATAGCATCAGATTAAAACTGGAATACAATGGGCCCTCAGTATCCACTGGGGATTGGTTTCAGCCCCTCCACCGCATCGATACCAAACTTTGTGGATGGTCAAGTCCCATTATGTATAATAGTATGGTAAAATGGCATTCCTTATATAAAATGCCAAATTCGAAATTTGCTTTTTGGATTTTTTTCTCAATATTTTCAAGTTGTAGTTGATTGAATCTGGGATACAGAATCCATGGATATGGAAGCTGACTGTAGAATTAAAATTGAATTCTGCTTCTAGGTAAGATCGAAGAAAAGAAATATATTCTGTTTCCTACTAGCCCAAAAAAAGTGAGATAAACAGTGTGGCAAAAATAACAATGTTTGCCTTGAAGTACTTATGATTAATGTTACCATCCACTCATTCAGCCTCAAAAGAATGCAAAGGAAACCTTTCTCTGGATAAATCTTGCCAAGAAAATCCCATGATAGATTCACCTTAGGTTCACCATAAGTCAGAAATAAATCAGAAATAACTTGAAGACACATAGCAACAACAAACCCAATGAAAGTTATGGAAGAAAGAGGCTATCTTGTGGTACTTTCATTCAGAAGCTTCCTTGGAAGAACCCTTTAGATTAGAGAAACCAAAGTGTCCATTTGTCGTGTTTGCAATAAGAAAGAAAGACCTTTAGACCAGGAACAGTGAAAGTGCCAAATGTAGATGTTTCTAAGAACCCCATGTAAATAGGAATATCTCCCTGTAGGAGCAAGTAAATTGTCATCAGGATCACTGACATTAGTTAAGGAATGTAATTTTCTTAAAGAATGCCAAAGAAACAGATGATTCAACTCAGCTACAAAAAGGATAAAAATAATCATCTAGCAGTTAGTACTGAATGGTCATTTGAAAAATAGCAGATACTGTATTTGCATTTCTTTTGTCTAAAATACCCACTGAAACATCTTTAAAAGAGAGCTGCAGACTAGGTTGTAGTAGGTAAAAAGGCCTAAAAATGAATCCAAGGCAAACAGAACCCACCAACCATAATAAATAAATCTCCCATTTTTGTTGTTTAGCTTTATTGCCAGCCCAGGACTGCAAATATGGAATGGCCAAAGGATTTGATAGGGCACAAGACACGGTTGGTGGGGCACCCCTTTTGGTGGAGCACAAGTTGTACAGTCTTAGGTATTTTTCTTTATTTATTTATTTACAGGTATTCATACCCTGCTTCTCAGTTCTAAAAGTACTAGGGCACTACATAATAGCATAGTACCAAATGCTCTGGAGTACTAGTGTAGAGACATCATTTGGGATATCAATTTTTTAATACACAATCCTACAATCCTCATAATTCCTACTGTCTTTAATTCCTTTTCTAGACTCATTTTGTGAGAGAACAAACCCAATATAAAATGTCTCCATTCCACCCAGAAGTGAAGTATACTGCTCAGGTTCGCTGTATAAGAGATAACGGGGAAACAAGTGAATGGAGTCCAGAAAGGTACTTCAAACTCCACAGTGGTGAGTCAATTGCTAATTATTTTTCTGTCTTGAAAAGTTAGGAGGGGCCACAGTTTTCCTAAGACACACATCTTTCCAAGCAATTTTTCCTAATGTAATGATTTTTTTGTTGTTATCGTTTTCCCCGATGTACATCCTTTTGTAGTCTCTTTTTCATTGTGTAAACCTTTTTGTAAATACTTTTCAGTGAGAATACTGAAGAACTACCATGTTTTGGTTTGTGAGTTTATTCACACAAATTAGACTGGTTCACACTGACATGCAAATAGAACAATTTCTCTCCCATCTGTAGTTCAAAATTTACATTCCCTTTGTTAAAAGCCAGTTGCAAATCAGTTCTGGGGACTAGGAACAGGTACCTTCCAAATTAACTAAGGAGGAGTTTAAGATCCCCAGACTCTCTGCTCCTAGTTTAAGTCTAGCCTTTACAACACACTGGCATAATTGACTCATCAGTCTTTCCTCTATTCAGGCCAACCTCCAGGGAAGCCAGAGTTAATAAGATGTCGCTCTCCTGAAAAGGAAACCTTTACTTGCTGGTGGAAACCTGGTTCTGATGGAGGTCTTCCTATTAGTTATACTTTGTTCTATAACAAGGAAGGGTAAGCAGAAATTAAGCTAAGACTTGGATCTTGTGCCATCCTGTGTCTTTGTCAGAAGTTTGTCTTTAGTTTCTTCCACAAGATGACTTCTTAATTCAAAGGGCCTTTTCACGCTGCACAATTATAGTACTATGATTCTACTTTCACTGCCACAGCATTTGGGAATTTGTGGTTTAGGGAGAAATACTTAGGTCCCTACCACACTGTCCTATTATAGCGCTATCATTCCACTTTAACTGCCCTGACTGCATCCTGTGGAATTCTGAGGTTTGTAGTTTGCTGAGGCACTGGAGCTATCTGGTGGAGAATTCTAAATTCCTCTTCCAAAACTGCAAATCCAATGATTCCATGCAATATTGCCATGGTAGAATTTGACAGTTAAAGTACTAATCTGTGCATCAGAGACAAAAACATGAGTCATAACAAATGTGATAGCTTTTAAGGTCCTAGAAGCCTCTTTGTTGTTAGCCTGTTGTAACAGACAAATGCAGCTGTTCTTCTGGAAATACTTTCTTAGTGATGGTCGTAAGAATACAGCCAGCCCTCCACATTCACTAGGCCTAAGGGCACATGATCCCTGCAAAAGTGGAAAAAATGCAGATATCAAAATCTGTGTGTTTGTCTGTGGGAAGGGGGCCAAGGCATGGAGGGAACGGTAGGCACCCAGGGTCCACACCAGGGCCATTTCCACACTAGAGTGTTATAGCACTATGATTCCACTTTCAACATCCTGTGGAATCCTGGGGTTTGCAGTTTTGGGAGGGGCCGGCCGGCTGCTCCCAAAACTGCAAACCCCAGGATTCCACAGGATGTTGAAAGTGGAATCATAGCGCTATAACACTAGTGCGGAAATGGCCCAGGTCAAGGAAAAGAGAGGGAAAGAGGTGGGTTGGCATGTTGGCCCTGTACTTCTTCTATCTTGCCCATCTCCTTCCTTGAGTGTGTGGGGGCATTGGGAGAGGGTTTGTTCTGAGAAATTGGGCTGCAATCTATCGGAGGAGGAGGAGGAGGAGGAAGAGGAAGAGGAGGGGCAGAGGTGGATTTTTAAAGGGCTACTCAACCCTGGAAAAGAAGCCTTTGTGGTGGGGGAGCAGGGATTGGAGAAACTTGCAAATAATCAAATCCATGAAATTTAAACCTCCAAATGTGGAGGGCCGACTATAGTATGGTTAATTAGTACTTATTTATTTTGTTAATTTTTATATTTCAGAAAGAACGAATTCCACGAATGTCCAGACTATATAACAGCAGGACCCAATTCTTGTTATTTTGATAAAAGTCATACTTCACTTTGGATGACGTACAATTTTACCATAAAGGCTACTAATGAAATGGGAAGTACTGTCTCAGAATCTTATTATGTGGATGTGGCTAACATAGGTATGCAAGAAAGTGACTTCTCAAAGTTTTGAACTTGTGTGACATCTGCTATTAGCTATGCTTGGTGGCCAGCTGTGGATAGTGTCAGCAGATGACTTCCATGTCAGGGAAGAGGTAGACCTGCTTTGGATTTTAGTCTGAACTTTACAAGAACCCTGGGTGCTGAACCCTGTAGTTTTGGCACTTTGAAGAATTCTTTTACCATTTAAGCTAAAATATGCTGCACTGACATGGAAGTCACCAGCTGCCACCTGCCTTGGATGTCAGTGGACCTTGTATTCTTGCTACAGGAGGGCTGAGTGGGTTTGTCAAGCATCTGTTGTGCCACGATAGGAGTGTGGCCAGTGATTCCATCTAGTTTATGAGGTTGCATTGGGCAGAGCTATTGTAGCAGAGGTGGGCACCTGTCGAAGACTAGGGGGCTGCATTAGCCTCTCAGGAGAACTTGAGAGGCCACACACACACACACACACACACACTGCACCCGCTGCAAAAAAAAAAATTAAAAATTGCTCCCAAATGCCCCCCATGCCTCCCTGGGGGTGTTAGGGGAATTTTGGTTTGGGTACAGGAGAGGACTTTATTAACAACAGGTAATGAGTGGAAGTCACTTCCTTTTTATTTTCTGCCTTTTTTTTTTTAAAGATCTCTCCTCAACCTAAATTGGCCCAGGGCCTCCAAAAATGTTGCCAGATGCCCCCATACCCCTCAAGAGGGCATTTTGGGACAAAAAATTGTCCTCTGGGGTGGCACAAAAACAGCCCATGGGCTGTACTTTGCCCACTCCTGTTGTATAGGTTCCAAAAAGATATTGTTGCACATGTTGGTACCTCAGCATCCAGCTATGGATTGACTGAAAACTCATTGCTGCCACCCACTGCCATAAAAACAGGACCTGATCACACACGTTGCCAAGGAAAAATTATTCCAGTCTTAAATCTTCAGTTGGCCCAGTTGGCCCTATTTACTAGGTATAGTTTGAGATTGCTTATAAAATACTATACCTGTCTTGTTTCTGTGTTACCTTTTGGAGACAAGCCACTTTTTGCTGCATACCATAAAGTTCAGCAGGCAGAAGAGTTTGTTATGGTCAGGGCAGGGAAGAAGAGTTATCCATTGATTCTTTGCATGAAGTGAAAAATACCTGTTTTCAGCCATGAAATGTTGAAGGGCATAAATCTCTGATCTTTCCTTTTTCAGTTCAGCCAGATCCTCCAGAAAACCTGTCTCTGGAATTTGAGAAAAAAGTATATGGAGAATACCTCTTGTTGAAATGGTCTCCACCTTTGCTGGGTGATGTCAAATCTGGCTGGTTAACCCTTGAGTATGAGTTGCGCATAAAACCTGAAGAAGGGCAAGAGTGGGAGGTGAGAAGAAGCTCTTGGTAGACAAATGTTCTGTGTTTCATTTATACATTACATCACAAAACAGGCTCAGTACGACAAAGAAAAATTGTCCTTTGATGTCATGATGGGCAATGCACCTGCTATGACTCCCACAGCTGGCTTTTCTGTATCACCACCTCCAAACCATAGAATCATAGAGTTGGAAGAGACCACAGGGACCATTGAGTCCAACCCCTTGCCATGCAGGAACACCCATCAAAGCATTCCCAACAGATGGCCATCCAGCCTCTCCTTAAAAACCTCCAAAGAAGGAGACTCCACCACACTCGGAGGCAGCATATTCCACTGCCGGACAGCTCTGACTGTCAAGAAGTTCTTCTTGAGGTTCGAGTGGAATCCTCTTTCTTGCAGCTTGAATCCATTGCTCCTTGTCCTAGTCTCTGGAGCGGCAGAGAACAAGCCCGCTCCCTCCTCAACATGACATCCGTTCAGATATTTAAACATGGCTATCCTGTCCCTTCTTAACCTTCTCTTCTGCAGACTAAACATACCCAGCTCCCTAAGCCATTCTTCATAGGGCATCACTTCCAGACCCTTCACCATTTTGGTCACCCTTCTCTGGACACGTTCCAGCTTGTCAACATCCTTCTTGAATTGAGGTGCCCAGAACTGGACACAGTATTCCAAATGAGGCCTAACCAATGCAGAATAGAGTGGTACCATTACCTCCCTCGATCTAGACACCATACTCCTATTGATGCAACCAAGAATCACGTTGGCTTTCTTGGCTGCCACATCACACTGCTGACTCATGTTCAGCTTGTGAGCTACCAAGACTCCTAGATCCCTTTCACACATACTGCTATCCAGCCACGTGTCCCCCATCCTATATTTGTGCCTTCCATTTTTTCTGCCTAAGTGCAGGACCTTACATTTCTCTCTGTTGAAATTCATTTTGTTAGCTTTGGCCCAGCTGTCTGATCTGTCAAGGTCGTTTTGAAATTTGATCCTGTACTATCTGTACTACTGGAACTCTGTGAGAAACTGCACCACCAAATTTTGGTGGCAAAACTATTTATTTATTTACTTACTTACTTATCTATCTATATATCTATCCACCCTCACCTCTCACCCAGGTTTTGAATGTTAGGCAACCTCCAACTTAATTTAAAAGGTTCCCATAAAATCACAATAAATATGTTTAAGTATATGTTAACACAATTTAAAAACATGCCACTAATAATAAATAAGCAGTAAAAATACTGAAAACCTAATGCATCAGTTCTAAAATCTCTGACCATAAAGGACATGGAGGTGCTTGCTGCCTTTGCCTATCATCAGAAGGGCAATAGGAGAGGGCTAACCTAACATTCTTTAGAAAGGATTTCCATATTCTTGGGGTGGCCACCAAGAAGACCTTCTCTCATGTTCTAAGTGGCCTTTTGCAGTTTTCTGATAGAAGTTTCTGAGAAATCAGGAAAATATAATTAAAAGAAGTATTTCCTATCTGTTTTAATGGCCTTTAGCAATCACTGCCAAAATTTGGTGGCATGGTTTGCTACAGAGTTTCAGTCATGTCAACCCACAGAAGATCTCAGATAGAGTGCAGAATTGACCCATGGGCCCATTGAAGTTATCCACTCTTGCATTAAGAATGTATAAGAATGAATGTAATTATAATAGTTAACAATATCCATATGTCTTTAGCAACACTTGATAGAGCAAGAAAACAAAATATGACCTTATTTGTTTGTTCCATTTGTGTAACATGAAAGGCTTAACATGGCTGCAGAGGATCAAGGGGATGGGGAAATGCTCTTTAGATCTCCAGACCTTGCTGCTCCCTGCCACAGACAAAACTAGACATGATGTTATTCTCTCTCTCTGTCTCAACAAATAATCAGCACGAGCAGAGGGAAAGCCAATCAGGACTATTGCATAAAGCATGGGTGGGCATGCACTGGTGGTTGGGAGCCCAGTTTTGCTCTGCAGGCCATAGCATTGTTGCTTCTAGGGCTATTTTTGGCTCTTTGGGGATGGAGAGCCCCATCAAAAAGCCTTTAGGGTCAAAACCATGTTCCCCAGATTGTCAGAGTTCAACTCTCAGCCCATGCTTATCAGCCAGCAAGGGAAGGAAAGCAATAGTACTTGCCCAAGAGGTGGAGGCAGTGGGGGATTATCCAATGCTAACAATGCTGAGCTGAGTGAAAGTCAAGGTCAGTCCAAAAGTCCAGAGTGCTGAAGGTCTGTCCAAAAGGTCAAGAGAGCTGGAACACAAGGACCATGGGAGCCTGAGCAGCAATTTGCTACAAGCAAACATCAAGCCACACTGACAGACTTATACAGCTAAGGAAAAGAGGTGTTTCTCATCATTGTTCTGTTTTCGTAAGTCTCACCAAAACAGCTTCCCTGTGAGCTGCCCTTTTTTGTCTCCTCAGTCACTGAGTACTGGGCAGCAAAGGTGGATCTAATTCCTCTAAATCATTGCTGGCCCCTTCTTCCTCTGGCACTGGCTGCAACAACTCTGGCCCTTTCCGCATGTCGGGGGGGAAAACGCCCGAAAACAGAGCTTACTGGCTTTGTTTTCCAGCCGGCCGAGTCCGTCGCCACGAGGAGCAGTGCTAGTTCGCTGCTCTGCAGTCCTCCAGCGTCCCAAATGGTGACTTTCGGTTGGTGGAGGCTCTCCACCAACCAGAGAAGCTCACTAGCCGAAAGCTTGCCCCCGGAAGATCTGCAGGCACGCACTTGCGCGCGCCTGCAGATCTGCTCCGGAGCCGGGTGACGGAGCTACATGGTTTCGCTCGCTCCGTGCTTTTTAAAAACCTCAAAAAAGAGGTTTTTAAAAACCACGCTGCACGACCAATTCTGGTCGCGCAGAACCAGACTGAGGTGTGGATCTACAGAAAGTAGTCCACCCAGTCCACTCTACGGTGCAGAAGACCTCCGTTGGAGGTCGCTCTGCATCATTTTAAATTCCCAGTGCGGAAATGGCCTCTGTCTCAGCTTGCCTTTCAGCTGGTGGGGATGTTGGCAAGATAGTTTGGTCTATCACTGGCTCTGTTTCTGGCACAA
Source organism: Cyclura pinguis (assembly GCA_030412105.1). NCBI lineage: Eukaryota > Metazoa > Chordata > Lepidosauria > Squamata > Iguanidae > Cyclura > Cyclura pinguis. The sequence continues at coordinate 331,996,798 of CM059600.1, forward strand.
TCAATTGCTCATCGACCTCTGAGCCATCATCTATCACACAGACAGTGTTTTAATCCCAAACCTGGTTCTGTAGTAAAAAAAAAAAAAATACAAACCTTGCAGAGGAGCAAGGTGGGGGTCTGTTCTGTATGCCTAAATCTAGATCCTAATGAAAGAAAAGCTCCATTTGGCACCATACTAATGGCTATCACCAAACCTTGGAGGCGCAAATTCCGTAAGATAATTCATGGTGTGTTGTGTGAAAATGTACTTCCTTATTGTTTGGCTTGAATCTACTGTCAGTTGATTCTGTTTAATGATCCCCAAGTTCCATTGTTATGTGGGAGAGAAAGAAAATAAAATTCTGTTCCCACAGCTTGCCTGCATTATGCATAGTGTTCTGAAACCACATGGTGTCTCTTTTCTCATAAAGAACACCAGGTTTGTTCATTGTTGCTATTGTTACAAAGTACTCCTTTCTCCCCCTGTGTTCTTTACATATTTCCAGAAAATATTTGTTGGCCAAAGAACAACTTACAAGATGTTCAGTGTAAATCCAGGTGAAAGGTATGTTGCACAAGTCCGCTGCCGATCAGACCATGGCTCATGGAGTGACTGGAGTCCCAAAAGCTACATTAAGCTCCAAAAAGGTGAGAGTGGTTCTTGATCAGCCCCTCCTTAGTTAGTGCCAGCCATACAACACCACTAACCAGTTTAGTTTAGTTTAATTTGTTCAGAATTTAGAAATAACAAATCACAAATAACACATTCCTTATTATTAGACAGTGTTGGCAATAACAGAGGCATAAATAAACTCCATTTGTAACATGTTGTATTGTTACATGCCTCCAGTGTGACTCTGTTGTATGGCACCCCGGTAATATGGTTTACCTGGCAGTGTTTTCTCAGCAGAGGTTTGCCATTTCCTTCCTCTTAGGCCAAAAGAGTCTGATTTGCCCAGGGCCAGTCTGTGGGGTTTTCATGGCTGAGTGGGAATTTGAAACCTGGGTCTACCAGAGCCTCAAACCACTATACCATGCTGGCTCTCATAGCTGTAACATAACATTTTGCTGTTGTATAATAGTTGTATAATAGTATCTGTATTTTAGACAATTTTATAGTTACCAGGTATGGTGGCTCGCTTTTTAGGTGTGTTTTGCATCTAAGGCCAGCAGCATTCTGATATTGCTGTTGGTAACATAACCAAAAAGTTAATGTTTTTGTTACTTCTCAACAAGAAGAAAGTAATTCATCCATTTTAAAATTACAAACATAGCAGTAACTTAACAGCTCTATGGGATGAGAGTTTGGAACTGTGAATGTAGTTAATTACTTTTCAACAGTAATTTTTCAGGTTCTGGGCATATTATTTATGTCCGGCTTTTCTATCAAAATTAATCAACACTTCAAATAGTGCAAAGAAGATGCAATATACGAGCGGTATAGAGAGCCAGTGTTGTGTAGTGGTTTGGGCATTTGGACTGCTGTCCTGGAGAATAGGGTTCAATTCCCCACTTGGCCATAGAAACCCACTGGGTGATCTTGGGTGCATCAGCAAATCCCATGATAGAGTCACCATAAGTCAGAACCAACTTGAAGACAAACAATAACAACAACAAAACATTGCTGAAGAGAGCAACAGGAGTAGGACATCAAGAGGAAGACATCGGTAGTATGCATGTGAAAAAAATGCAGCAAGTTCCTTTTTGGATTGAGGGAGACTGGAGACTATGCTTGGGACGGGCTGTGCTTCACTCACAGTATGGAGGATTCTCAAGGCCCTGTGAAAGACCTTGCCCCTAGCATGAGAGTGAGACAACAAGCCCTATTTTTATCATGTTTTGCAACCATGGGCCCTTTCACACTACGTAATTATAGCACTATGATGCACTTTAACTGCTATGGTTCCATCCTATGAAATCCTGGGATTTGTAGTTCATGGAAGGGTATTCAGAATTCTTAGAGAGTTCCAGTGCCTCCTCGGATTGTTGTATGGATAAATGGGAAGAGCTTCTTAAGCTCCTTGGAGGAAAGACAGGATAGCACTGTAACAAATGGATAAATTATAGCAATAACTGGAATTCAGCTGTTGAGGAATGAAGTGTAACAGGTGTTAGACTGGTACTTGGGAAACTCCAGCTCAAATCTCACAATAAAACTTGCTGTATGAATTTGGGACTCTCACTACATTTCAGCCTAATCCAACTCAATGGGTTACTGTGGAGATAAAATGGCAGTAAAATATTGTCTCAGCTATTGTAGGATTTTTTTAAAAGCGTAGTATCGCTGGCCCTCCACATTTGTGGGTTTGACTTTCACAGATTTGATTATTTGCAAGTTTCTTCAATCCCTGCCCCTGTACCTCGGGTGCTTCTTTTCTGGGGGAACCTTCCCCCTCAGTAGCTCTGATCAAGCCAGACAGCCCTTTAAAAACTTGCCTCTGGTCCTCCTCCTCGACTAGCCACTGTCTGGCCAGCTAAGGATGGCTTGCAGCCTGATTTCTCAGCAGCGCAAACCTCTTCCCAGTGCCCCACACACACCCAAGGAAGGAGATGGGCAAAAGAAGTATAGAGCTACCATGTCGACCCGCCCCCTTTCCCTCTCCTTTCCCTGACATGGTGTGGACCCTGGGTGCCCACTCTACCCACAATGTATCAGCCATGTTCCCACAGACACACACACACATTTTGGTATTTGCTATTTGCCACTTCTGCAAAGGTCCTGCACCTCTAATCCTGGCTGATGTACACTGAAATGTAACTTGAAATATAAGCTCTCCTTGTTTTTCACTCCTAGACATCAGAGTGAAGGATATACTTGTTTGGATCTTTGTGGCTTGTTTATCATTTGCTGTATGTTTGATCATGATCTGGACACTGGCTTTTAAAGGAACTGAGTAAGTTGCCGCTTCTGACATTGCAAGAGGTGTAAAAACAACCAAACTAGTTATTTCTGAAACAACCATATTTTGACTTGTTTCTTTGTCATATATGTTAGGGAGAAGGGGAAACCATGCAATATATGTTAGGAGAGAATGAAAAGGGCTGATCCTTCTCTCTGGTGGATCCTTGCCTGTCCATAACTGTTGCTCTTAAACATGAGAAATAATAAAATGAAATGAAATGAAATGGGAAAAACTGTGATTCCTTTAGATTACAGTCCAGCAGAATGACCATGGGACAAAGTCAGTAGAATAATGCCATCTCTGGCTGGGCCAAGGCTGTAGTCTTGGGAAAGTTTCCAACAAACCAAGAAAGAAAATCCTATTTGCCCAGTCAGTTCTCATTTGCTTCAGACTAGCCAAACACTGGAGCCTCCTACATTTGCGTTGATCCCAGAGGGTTTTGACCTCCAACCTCAGTCTACGTACCAATTTCTTAAAAAAGATTTTGCAACTCTAGACTAGCAGGAAGAATAGAGAGCTCCTTCCTCTTCTCAACCCCCACTGTACTAGAGAATTACCAGACAATCTCCAATATCCATGCCTGGGCAAGATTCTACAGCATATGGAGGCCTTACAGCTCCAGGGGCTGCTGGATAAAATGGGTTTACTATTTGGATGGATTAACATTTCAGTCTGGCTTCATACCTGGTTATGATAGCTTTGGTCACCTTAGTGGATGACCTACACTAGGAACTGGACAGGAGGAGTATGTCCCTTTTGGTTGTTCTGGACCTCTCAGTGGCTTGTGACATCATCAAGCATGCTATCCTTCTGGGATGCCTCACTGGGATGGGACTCAGAGGCACCCAGAAAGTAGTGCTGGGGGATTACTTTTCAATATCCTGAACATTGCCCTGTGGAGCCCTTGGGACTCTGGTTCCACACACTATTCAACAGATACACAAAACCACTGGAAGAAGTTGTTGGTGCCACAGTATGCTCAAGACACCCAACTCTAGCTCTTATTTCCATCTAATACAAAGGAAGCTGCTCTTACACTAAACTAATGACTGTTGTCAGTAATGGGCTGAATGAAAGTGAGCAAATTGAACTGCTCTTAGTCAGCCAACAGACAGATCAGAGAATAGGTATTCAATTTGTGGAGGATAGGCACAGCCTTCCAGCATACACCCCCTGAAATCTCAGTCTTGCAGCTTGGATGTACTCCTGGAGTCATCCCTGAGCCTGGACACCCAAGTTTCAGTGGTGTCATAGCTTGCAGTTTGCACAGTTAAAATTAGTGTGCCTTTTGTGCCCATTCCTAGAGATATTGGATCTGGCTTGATTACATCCTGTTTGGATTACTGTAATGCACTCCACGTTATAGTATAGCAAACTATCCAGAAATTTCGGTGGGTCCAAAATGTTGCAGCCAGAGTGCTGAGTAGGACTGGTTTCAGGGAACATATAACTCTCTTGTTAAAACACCTTCACTGGCTCCCAATTCATTTCCTGGTGTTGGTTATGACCTATAAAGCCCTATATAGTTAGGTCCCGGTTATCTGAAAGATCGTATCTCCCTGTACAAGCCTGAGTCTTAAGATTCCTACAGGAGGGCTTTCTTCCAGTCCCACCATCCTCAAAGGCCTGTCTGCTGAGGATACATGGGGGTATATTTCAGGTGACTGGTTCCAGGCTGTGAAATTCCCTCCCCAAGAGACCAGGCTGGCCACCTCTCTGATCTTTTTATTTAAACAATAATTTGACAATTACTAAGCCGTGCACAATGGCTTTTACTGAGAGCATGGCACTTTTTATCTTAATTATTGTGTCCTTTAAATAATTGTATACTTTGTTACCCTAAGAGGTAGGAGACATTGGGGTCCACCCGCAATGCCAGTGTCCTTAGAATTTGGGGGAATTATAGCTCAAAGGAGGCCTGCAAGAGGAGGGTAGCAGCAGGACCTTTTCATCAGTATATACCAGTACTTATTGTAGAAAAGATGCCAGTTAAAGTTAAACAAAGTGTTTTATTTGAATTGACAAATACATGAGAAATCAGACACTCTTAAGAACCATACAAGGCTATCAGACAGTGAGGCAAGAAAGGTTAGATAGAGAGAGATTGGGTGGAAAAGGGTGATAGGGCTCACAGCAGAGTGGCTCAGACAGCATCTGAGGCACTACGTGCAGTGTAATACTCTCAGTGTACTACAGTTTGCTGGGGTTGAAGCTAGTGTTTTTATATTCTATTTCATATCATGAAGGGGGTACATTGACAAAGCTGTAATGGCTTTCCCACAGAACTGACAAAGGATTCTGGAGTGGGCTGATTGCGTTACTCCAGAGTGACAAAACATTGATGCGAGTCATGACAATCTCTTAATGTTTGGGCTGATAGGGGGTATAGGGAAGATACCCATAGAGGGCAAGATCAAGGGATGGTCCCTGATTGCTGTGTGCTGTGTACTTGGGAGTACACAGAGCCTGGGGTGTTGAAAAGATTAGCATAAACCAGTTAGTGTTGGGGTTTCCCACCAAATCTTCTCTGAACTTATGGCCTGACCATGTCCTAGGTCAGCTTGACCTGGCAACACACTTTCCAGTCAGTGTGACCTTGATCATGTTTTTCAGCCATAAATATGTCCAGTTATGAAAAAACTACATCCTTCAGGATGGGGAGTGTAGAGTATGGTAACAACTGTTTTGCCTGGGTTTTTAAAACTTTTGTATCCTTAAGTTTTTAATTTTATTTTGTTTAAACTTTATTGTAAGTTGCTTTTGGATTCTTCATAGAGAGAAAGGCAGGGCATAAATTAAACAAATAAAAATACAGACCTTTCCACGTTGTGATAAAATATAGGTACACTTGGGTTTAGAGTGTGGGACTAATGTGGTTAACCAAGAGATTTTGGTGAACCCTCTAGAAAAAAGCAAGGGCCAAAACTCAGAGGAAGGCATTGTATATGAGACCCTCTGTTCCATCCCTGGTATCTCTTATCAGAGAATGTCAAGGCTAAGCTGTGAACTACATGTTAAACATGGGTAGCAGGTATGATTTTTCCCTATATAAATAGCAGCTACAATGAGGGAGAGAACCATCAGAATGAAAGTTCTCTACCAGCAGCAAATAGAAATTTAGAAAAATTATCAGGACCGCAGGATGGGTGGCAGTGTTAAGAAAACCATCCCCCTCTCTGTGTCATTGTCACAATCCTGTCCGAGTTTTTCATCTCGGACATTCTAGGCCACCATAAATAATAGATGTGTAGAAGCATGAAAACATTGTGTTGATAGGTTGATAACTGAGACTAAAGTAAGAGTTGCACCTGAGGTGTAAAATTTTGAATTGTACAACTGGAAGAAGAGTAAGCCCATATCCTGTCAGCTCTTCCTTTGTAGCCTCAGACAGTCCAAATGTGTAGGACCACAAGTCCCATCATCCATACACAGTGTCCCAATTTCCTGTGCTAGTTATGGGTTTGGGGATTTGTAGTTGAAACACATCCAGAGGGTGCCAGGCTATGGAAGCCTACTCAAAAGTATTAGAACAGGCGCGGCCATTCTTATGCTCAAAACTATTGGAAAAAAGAAAAATCCCGTAACAGTGGAGGGCTAAGAAATCTCATTTCAGCACTACATACGTTCAGGAATGGGTGGGGTGGGGTGGGAGACTAATTGCACAATGAATTGCTTGCATTTACGTCATCTTTTTCCCTCTGTCTTGTTTTCCTTGCTCAGCGTGGTGGCCCGCATTCTACCACCTGTTCCACGTCCGAAAATTAAAGGCCTTGATGCTCAGCTATTAGAGGTAAGCTTTTTGATATTCAATGAAAAAAGACCATGGCATTCTCTGGCCTGCACTTTGGGTGACAGAGAGAGACAGAGAGACAATCCAACACTGTAAACTTTAACTACTTCCAAACCATTAATACTTCTGTTGTTGCTCAATTGCTTGAATTCAAAACAAACTATGAGCTCCAAACTATGCGCTTGCCCTGAAAGTCAGGAATTTTCTTCCCTAAGGCCAATCTGGGAGCCCAGTCTGGAACACAACTGCAATTGCGGTAACGGGCTTTATACCTTTGATCTCTGCTATCTACCGCCTTGAGATCATAAGTCATGTATAGTATTTGCTTACAGCAAAAAGTTATTAATAGAAGCACCCACAAACCATGCAAGTATAATAAGGCCAGGGGACCTGATATGAACTGAAACAGAGAGAAGAAATAATTAAAACACCCTTCATCTATGGTTGAATCCCTGCGTATTTGTGAAAGAAAAGTCTTGCATTCTAGAATGTGATCAGTGCCAGGAGTAGTTTGACCTTTAGCCAGACTATTGGTTCTTTTAATTCAGGGGTGGCAGGCTTAAGGCCTGTCAGATATCAGTCTGAAAGTCTCAGTTAGAATGGCCAGAGGACCCCATATTCCCCATCCCAAGTATAGTGTACTCTGGCTGGTGAGAGCTCTTTGGGGTCGTAGTCAGTGGGGGATCTTTCCTACCTCAGTGACCTTGGATCCCTTGATGTTTGGGACCTCCTACTTAGAAGCCATGTGCTCTCCTACCCTGCTGTAGCCTCTGCCTATACCCATTCCTGCCTAGTTGTAACTAAGCCTTTTAGAAAGTGAATGTAAGAAAAGTCAAGGATTCTTCAAAGATCCTTTTGGCAGAGACTTGGACCTACTCTGTTGAGCTACCATGAGTAGTTTCTAGTTGATCTTCTTCAGTGGAGAAGACATCCAGCACAGTACTAGTCCCTGCCATAGGCAGGGAAGATGAAACTTCTGGTCCACTTTGGCAATCTGATGCATCTTACTGGTTAACAGAACAAAAACATTTCTTGGCTTCTCAGAGCCCTGGAGCAGTGCAGAAGTTACCCATCTTCTGCATGGGTAGTGACTTTTTGACTACTTGAAAAAATAGCCCTTGGAGGAGTAAGATTAATATTAGTCGGATATTGGAAAAATTACTTTTTTGGACTAAAACTCCCACATTTCCCCAGCTAGAATGATCGCTGACTTTTCCAAGCTCTGATTTGATAAATGCAAACTCAGTGTGGGCCCTGGATTCTCATGGAGAAAAGTGTCCAAAAAATCAAAGACAGAAAGAAAGCCTTACACCCATACGCTAGTTCAGGAATGTTGATTGATAAATTAATTAATTACTATATCTACTGTGCCAGGCACATTGTTGCTGTCCTTAAAAGTACCTCCCTTGAAGGAAGGTGACCATCTTTTCCACATTAGTAATATCCTTCAAGTAGTAGTAGTGGTAGTGTCGGTAGTAGAAGTAGTACTAGTATAAGTAAGTGGTTACTAGTAGTTCCCCTGCCAGTGGGACAGTGAAACCATACTGGGTTTTAGTCTGAACTTTAAAGGAACTATACTGAAACTGTTTGGGGGATGGAGCTGAGCACCCTGAGATCCCTTTTAAAGTTTAGGCTAAAAGCCAGACTGAGTTCACTGCCCCAACTGACATGGAACCCACCAGCAGCCACTAGATAGCTGTAAAAGTAATAGTATCAGTAAGCAATATCAGTAGTTGTTGTTGTCAGAACTGCAAAAGAAAAAGGAGACCCATTTACTTGAAGGCCCAACGTGTTTCTACCTACAGAGTTTACCTGCAAAAGAGTGTGGCAGGTTTACTCTTTTGGACAGTCCTGAGATTCCCCCAGCCCTCATCTGAGGAAGCTGTGGTATGTGGCCATTTCTGCACTAGACTGTTATAACGCTATTATTCCACTTTCAACATCCTGTGGAATCCTGTGGTTTGCAGGATTGCAAACCCCAGGATTCCATAGGATGTTGAAGGTGGAATAATAGTGTTATAATAGTCCAGTGCGGAAATGGCCTATGCAAGTGCATGCCGTAATAAAGTGTGAACCCCAAAGGTAGCATACAACTCATTGTTGTAGTCCAAAAAAGTAACAAGCTGTGCTCATGTCTGCTCCAGTTTTGAGTATAATAAAATGGGTAATTCAAATATTCTAGGCATTCCTCACTTAATATCATTGTATGTGTGTTTTCCTTCAGGCAGGAAAAACTGAAGAATTACTGAGTGCTCTGGATTGCCAGAGTTTCCCTCCAGCATCAGATTATGATGACCTTTTGGTAGAATTTTTGGAAATAGATGACAGCGAAGACCAACAGCTAATGCCATGTCATGAAATGAAACATCCAGATCTGACACACCAGGAAGCAGACAGTGATTCAGGAAGAGGAAGTTGTGAGAGTCCTTCTCTATTGTCAGAGAAGCGCAAAGATGCCAGAAATCCACCTGAACTGAAAACACTAAATATCCAGGATGTGCAAAAGAATACTGCTGTAAAAAGCACACCGGAAAGCCCAAATACAGACTTTGAGGGACAGCTCCCCTGGCTCAGCAGTGGTGGGCCATGGGCATCCACATGGCCTGGGGCTCAGCTGCCAAACTGCCATACTCCTAATTGTTTCAGTCAGGAGACCACAGGCGTACATAAGGTAGCAGTCAGTGCCATGAATGTAAACAGGCCACCTGTTTTGATGAGGAGTGAAGAAAAGCTTCCTCATTCCCAACATCCTAGAACCACTGAAACTGTTAGCAAAGGAACACCAGCCAAATTGGAGGATGGGACAAATTTACCCTTAAATGTTGCCAGTGACCAAAGGCTACTGTGGTTATTCCCTCCTGAAAGCTCGCCTTCTTCGTCTACAAAGCCGATGGATTATGTAGAAGTTCACAAAGTCAACCATGATGGAGCACTGGCTGTTTTACCAAAGCAGAAAGAAAATGTTCACAAATCTGAAAGGAGTCCTGTTGCCAGAGATACAAATGAATACACCAAGGTTTCGACTGTTGCAGACAACCATATTTTGGTGTTATTTCCAGATCGCAAAACAGAGGCTTTGCCTTCCTTTCAGGAACCACCAAAAGAACCCAGCCAGAGAGGTCAGCAGAGCCAAGCAGAGAAAAATATGAGCTACTGTCTCACAACTCCAAATGCACACAAATTACAGAGCAGTGGATTGGACTACATGGATCCAAATAATTTTATGCCCACCTTTAATTAATAGAAAGGTTGATTGTCCTCTTCAGGTAACACTACAAGTAAAGTAAACACTAATGGAACAAAATTGGTCAAATATCTGATTAAGCTCAATTGTTGTAGCGCATACCTTTTTATGGTCAAATTTATGCTCAGCCACTTAAGAATATGCTGATAGCTTACAGATCAATTTTTTTCTATCTCTGATTTTTCAGAGCTAATTTTTTGAAGAGTGATTTGCAGGAATTTAAAAGTACATGAAACACATACAAACACTCATACAACCAATATCTGTTTGTGATACATTATTACAGGGCTGATGCAGTGTGTGACAAAAACCACCACAGATCATTATCGAATGCTAGTTGGGAGGTGAAGGCTGCCTTCTAAAAACAGCAGTGAAAAACTGAATGTCTGTCAGATGCTGAAGTATCTGTGCACACCTTAGTGCCATTTAATAATATGGGAATGTGAGCATTCATGGTTTTTTTCCCTATTCATGAGTGGGAGGTGCTGCAACGAAACCTACACGAAAATGGAGGGTCCACTGTACAGTTCCTCAAAGTCCCAGTGGTCATGCTGGCTAGGGATTCCAGGAATTGTACACAATGTGACTTTCCCAAGTTACACGCTGCTCCAGTACAAGGAATACACTATATGGGCAACCAATCATGTTTTTGGATGGAGAGACCTTTTCTTCAAAAGCTGACTGAGACACAGCGCTGCAGAAGATAATCAAGAGTTCTGGGCCCGGGAACATCCCCATCCAGAGTGCCACAACTCTACTTCATTCCCTGCCAGTTGTGCAATCAGTGGCAGGCCTAGCTGCTGAAATGAGGGAACCCTCAGCATGGAGTTTTCTGCTGGCCCCTTTGTTTACCAGTATAACCCATTCCCATGTCAGTACATAGATAGCCAATCTACTCTTTATTCTTGCTGTATGTGGAAGCTGGACAAGGCCGCCAGAGAAAGAAAATGGTGGCTTTGCTCCTTTATCGAGTACCAGGAAGCTGCCCTTGTAATTACTCTCAGTGCACTAGGCCAGAATTGTGTCACCTGTGAGTGGTTTCCAAGCCTCTCCCCACAGAAAGCACCCTCCCCTCTAAAGAAAAATTGGCCTAAAAATGGGTCGTTGCTCTCTGTGAAACATTTTGTGGGTATCATTGTCCATTTAAGTTCTATTTCCTCATACATACTTGGGTGAGGGGATTGAAAGAGCCTTTATTGTGTAAAGCGGAAGTGATCTTTCTGGTCACTTCCAGTCTTGAAAAAAAGAGGTGGGTTCAGCACACAAAGGTCTTGTGGGATAGAAGTCTGTGGGGATGGTGCATACAACTCTTAGCATAACATTGTTTTGGGTTGTTGTGAAGGATTGCAGGGGCAGCTGTCTTCCCTGGTGCTCACTGGTGTACAGAACAAGACAGGACTCAGGAGAGCAGGAGAAGGAGCAGCAGATTCACAGTAGCTGGGCATGGGTTCCGCTTCTGCTGATGCTGGACCGGATCTGTGCCATTGCTTGGCCACTCAAGTACTACATGCTTTGTTGCAGCTTTGTTAAAACTAGCCAAATATAGCAATCAACAAAAGATTAGAACATGGTAGAAAAAAAAATACATCTGCTTACAGCTTGCATGATTATTGCTGTTCATTCAGTTTTTCTGACATGCCACTAGTAAAGGTTTATACAGGTTTTTCTATTAGATTTTTTCCCCCTGCTCTTTCTATTTTAAAGAAAGTCCTAGTTTTGTGCGTGTTAAAAATCTTATACCAAAGATCTCTTATCAGATCTAATATACTGAAGATATTCCTAAACAGAGAGGCGAATCTTCTGGTTTTCCTTCTTTGTTTTGGTACAATAAATTATTCTGTAGTAGAAGTGGACCACTTGTGGCCTTCCAGATGTTGTTAGACTACAACTCCCAGCAGCCTTAGCCAGCAGAACCAGAGATGAAGAATGCTACGAGTTGCACTTCAACTTCTGGAAGACCATATATTGTTGTCCATTCCTGTTATATAACCTTTCATCTCTGTGCTCTATTCAAAGCAACTGCAAATAAATGCTTCTGGCACCAGTGGGTTTACTTGCAAGGATTTCAGAATTTGGGGGGGGGGGTTGAAATTTTCTATTCTTCTAATGATCTGAAGTACCCTTCAGCAGGATTCAGTTTCTTATACTGCCTTATTGTACATAGCAAAAAGTCTACTTTAATACAAGCCCTGTGTATTTTTGTGAACTATTTTTCTATGGTTAAAAAAAAACAAACTATTTTCTGATTTCCATGAGGTATGTTCTTAACCAAAGGATTTACTGCCTCATCTGTTACTGTTCTGTGAACAAACACAGGTGAAAAGAGAGGAAAATGCAGTTTCTGTAATGAAACTCTGTTGGTATAGGGATAATGTTAAATGTGTGTCAGGTTGTGTTCCTTAAGGTCTTCAGTTCTTCCTTCTGTTTCAGGTGCATACAGTCATGGAGCTTGGAGTGTGCGGAGGGGGGGCTTTGGCGCACATGGTGTGGCCACTGTGTGCGGGGTGTGGCTGTGGTGCATGGGGGCATGGCCAGGTCGTGCGGGGGCATGGCTATGGGCTAGGATGCCCCAAAAACATTGCCGCCCAGGGCAAATCATCACCCCCACTCCCATGTCCCTACGCAACTGGGTGCACACCTGTTTCAAGGGACTTAACCCTCCCAGTGCAGTTCCCATAAACACTTTCAGGATGACATTGAAATCAATTGCCTTTGCAATGCCAAGAACACTGGACTTGAACTACAGAGGTGCAGAGCCCTTCTGTGTCCCTGTCAGTCACAGAGTATCACAACCAATGGGAACTTTCAGTCCAGCAGCATTAGAAACTCTGGCTGAATGTCTGCATCTCCTTTTTTCTATATTCACCAAACTATTAAAGTCTATAGGAAGGCTTCAATATCTTCAGTAAGACATAGGAAAGCTTCAATATCTTTAGGAACCAGGATTTTGGACTATCTAAGCTTTTGCTCCAACCCTGCAAGATTCATGTTATGTTTTTATGTGTGTACCTGTTAAATTCGGCTCTTGGCAATAGCTTGGTTATAGTTGCCAAAAATATGGACTATTCCTGAGGAAGCAAAACATAAAGCCAAAGTCAGGCAGTTTGTAGCCCTCCTCAGATGTCAGTGGATTAGAAATCCCACCATCCACCACATGGGCCATGCTGATAAAAGTCACAATCCTTCCTCTCACCCACTAAAAAAGTAGGGGAAATGGAAGATAGTCTTATCTGGTGTGGTAACAATAGCTCTGTATTAAAACATTCCATCACAACAATGAAAATTAAAATCTATTAAATGTCCAATAGGTCTTGGGTTATTGTCCTTATATTTAATGAGTCTAAAGTTATAATTTTCAATTGTCATAATTAAAGATCTGCTCATAACAGAACCATACATCCAATACAGTTCATAAATAGCAAGGAGTATTCTCCATTTGGACTAAATGTTTTATATAAATAAAACATACTTTTCTCCTACACTATTTCTGCCAATCACAGCTGTGCTGTTACATTTTCCAATAAAACTGACTATTAATTTGTATCAAGTAGAAATCTATAAGTTGCCCTGCACCAGTTTTCTAATAATCTATGACAATAATTATAAGTTGTGGTATAGTACAGATTGCATTAAATAGGAATTGAAGGATTTTTGTTCTTTATCTTGTGATATGATGTTCCAGAAATAATTATTATTTTTAAAAAGTAATAATTTTTATTCTGTATATTAAAGCAGGTCTGCCTTTCCCAGCAGACCTGCCAAGTAGAAAATTCTGTCTTGAATTAGTTGACTTGTTTTTGTGTACCTGCACATAGGCAACAGAGTGTTGTTGTTGTTGTTTTTAATGTTATTCATGTGTGTAATCTATCAGTAACAACCACTTGTTAGAATTCCATTTGTGGCCTTTTTTTTTTTTTTTTTGTGGTGACTTCTCAAATATTCTGCATTTGCAATTCTCATCAGTAAATCTAACACACATCCTTTGGCTGCAATCTTAAATATATCTGATCAGGGAAGTAAGTCCCATAGAACACAATGGGATCTCCTTTGTATTAGTAAGTGCAGAAGAGGATGGTCATTTTCCATTGATCTGACATAGTAGTGTTAGCACTATGCAGGGAAACATAAACCAGCTAAATGTACATTTGCTGCAAAGTCATAAAACCGTGCAATAAGACAGGTGTGATGGAGCAAGTTTGTTTTTTTCCAAACAAATCATACTACCTCATGTGTCCATGCCCCTCTAAAATCTGAGAGAGAGAGTGAGAGAGAAAGGAATGGAGATGTTAACAAGCTGATTATTTTGAAAGAAGCAAATCGAGCCCTCCACAATTGCTTTGATACGTGGCAGAGTGGTTTGGAGAGTTTAAAGAGATAGAGAGCTTGTTTTACATACTGAATTTTATGTCTGTGATAACTTGTATTTATATATGTATTTGGCCCTCTTCAGACATTTTCTGAATGCATGGAGGTGGGAGTGAAGTTGTCCACAACCAACTTCCATAAATGTATGGTAAGCCCTTTTGCACACAACTGCATGCAGAAGAAGCTCTCTCTGTGCAATCAGAGACCCAGGCTTGATTTATCTGCTTTTTCTTCAAATGTGGATAGGACGTGTGTGTGTGTGTGTGTGTGTGTGTGTGTAAATTGTGTAATTGTTTCTAGCTCCTTCATTTCCAGACTGCAAGCTATTGCAGTCATCTGTAGGGACCAGGGGCTTATAAAGGACAAAATTATTGCTGGCAAACCTGGTGGCATTGAGGGAGTCGTGTTCAGGTGAAATGCGATGCGGTTGCCAGCATAGGGTTGCCACTGCCAACCATTTAGTATTTTCTGATCAGGTAGAGATTGAGTCTGAGAAACTAAGAAACTGCCAAGTTCATTCTGGCTCCAGTCTACCCATGATCCAGCAGAATCTGCTTGTTGCTGTTAGATCTTGGGAAGGTTAGATTTTGGATTACAGTTCCCAGGACACCCTGGCAAGCATGCCCACTGCCCATGTATATAAGCTGCAAATTTCTAGGAGAGGTAGTTGAAAAAGTTGCATTTCCAAATTCTGGTCCTATCTATAAATCTAGCAGGTTTCTATTTGGCCTGCCTGGACTTTCAGCTTTTTCTATCCCAGCCCAATAAACATTTTGCCTGCACTCCAGCTGTTCTGACTTTGTCCAAGCAATTGATCTTTTAAATCTGAAGTTGGCAAAGTTAGTTAAGAGAGTTTGAAGCAGATATTGAAAGAAGAAAAAAAGGCAGCTCCTCATTTGTGCAGTTACACTCCTAAGATGATCACTTTAGAAAGGGGGCTGTTTTCTCTTCCTCCATTCTTTTTTGAACCTGATAAACATAGTCCTCAAAGGGTGATTTAACATGTGTGATTAAAATAAACCCATAATGTGAACTAAATCACCTACATAGGTCTAAGTAGAACTGTACAGCCTTGTGATACAACAAGGCAAACACAATCCACTAATTATAAATGCAGGCAGAACTGGCCCTCTTGGCAAAGAGAATGAGGCACCTGCTTCAGGTGGCAGCAAATAGTTCATTCCTTATCTAGTTCTTGCTCTGTTTTACCACCAGAGATGTGAGACGGTGCTTGTAGGATTTTCTGCCTTAGGAGACAAAACCACTTGGCTGGCTTAGGTACTCTGCACCTTGTTGTGGGGAAGTTTCCAGCTGTCTGAGAGGACCTCCTTCTGACCAACAGTAGGCTGATGAACCTCTTATTTTGAATGCCACTCTGAGGCTGCAAAAAAAAATAAATAAAAATGGATGGGGTTGTCAAGCTACAGGTACTGGTAAGCTACCAGGCATATCTGGCAGGTTACATCCATATTTCTACATGACAAGTTGAGGAGGTCTGTGCCATAACGTATATGTAATTTCCCTTTGTCTCTGTGTTGTCCTGCATTAATATCCCCCTTCTTTTGAAACTTAGAGGCACAAATGAGCTTTTTGATATTATGTAAACATGCTGAAAGTGTAGGGAAGACCTCTAAGAGCCCTTTCCATAGGGGAGGAAATGAAAATAATTGGGCAGTTATTATTCCAGGACTGAGAAAAGATGGGATCCACCAAGCTAAAGGCGTATTACCTGCAGTTCTGATCATTCTGATGTTTTTGCATTCTGTTGCAGATGATGAAAATAGGAAGCACATTGAGGGCCACTATAAGGCAGCCATACATGGCTAGTGAACTCCATGTGGCTAGGTAAATTATATGTGGCTGTGCTCACAATTTGCATAAATCAGGTTGTATTTACTCTGTTATTGCAGGTGATTCAGATGCAGGGTTTTTTTTGCAAGAAATGGAAGTTGATGATGCAGGCAAGGAAAACCTCAATCCTAGGTTAATGAATTTGCTGCTGTGGCACAGAAATTCTGTTTTCTCAGCACTTGATGTTTTGTTGCTGTTTTAATCTTACTTTTTTTCTTAGAATGGGAAATAGCAAGCCATGAGTTACCATGTTAGAGAGTTTTAACTGGTGTTCGCAGTATTGGTACTTTGTTACAGCTTCTCTTTTTTTCCATTTTGGAAAACATACTTTGTCCATGACTGCAAAAGGTGATATATGTTTGTGTGGTTACCAGAAGTCTACTAATGATACTTTATGTTCAGTATTGCTAAGAAATTGACAACAATGTGCATTTGAAATCTCACTGCATACTTTGTAGCAGGGCTGGCTCTACCATTAGGGAGAGTGAAATGGCTACCTCAGGCAACAGATTCTGGCAGAACTGAAAGAGCAGCAAACTGGTGTCTGCCATTGCTGTTATTTTTACTGTCATTTGGGGAAAGAATGCTTGTGGAACTTTCTGCCTCACATGCCAGAATAATGGCTCTGGATTTTGCATACCTTGCTTCATTTGTATGAATGGGGACAGACACCATTTGCTACTCTGTATCAGGCAGCAAAATGTCTTGGGCCAGCTCTGTTTTGAATTTTTTCTTGCTCAATTTTTGTATTCAGATAGCAGCTGGTGAACAGGAAATGTGATAGAAAAAAGCTAAAGATTTATATTTTCCTAGAGTTTTTTGCAATTCATACAGTTCTCTAAATGATTTCTTGCCAGCAAGGTATTTCTTAGTAAGGTATTTTTGAACCCAAACGTACCAATCAATTTAAACACTTTGAATCAGGGTCAAACTATGTGGTACACTTAGCATATAGTTAGAATAGGTGCTCCACTGCTCCTTCAGGTCATGAAAGGGTTCTATTTGTCATAGTGTGGGCTTTTCTTTGCCAGCATTTAGCATGGTCGTTGTTGTTTTTTAAATTGGACATTGGACAATAAACATGAGTTCAATTTGGATGTTTGCTTGCTGAGTCAAGCATCTCAATTCTAGAGGAAAACATGTGAATTGAATTCCCCTGAACATCTAGTTTGGCCCCCACACATATGCTATACATTTATCTCAAAGAAAGAGGCAAAACTGCAACTAAGTGTTTGGTTAGGCTTGCACATTACTGGTGTACTCACGTTTTCATGTGCTAGTTTAACTGAGATATTTTTCTTTTAGAAACCAATCCACTGTTTGCTTTATGTTTCACAAATCAAAAAATATTCCAGGTCACATAGATTTGTTTTCTTTTTGTGAATTATTTGGATCCCCAGTTTTATGGGATAAGCTAAAGGATATAAGACATTGATTAAAAATCAGCTTCATTTAATATATTGATTTGAAAACACTGGTATAAAATTAAAAGCTCAGGAATCTTTTATCGTTTGTTAAATGCGTTTTGAGGGCAAATTGTTTAGTTGAAAGACAGTGGGGGAATTTTGCTTTGAATAACTTATCTTTACTTTAAATAACATCTACCACTGGTTTCACTGTCATGATCATATTGTTCCTGCATTATGTACTTTTCTGTCACAAACCTGTCCATCCTTTACACTGCTGTTTTGTTTCTTGTTAGTGGTTGGGGAGGGAGAGCTTTATATTGTGTTATCCAACAAAAAATAATAAAATATTTCTCGAGCAAAATGTGGAAGAACGTGTTGTTTTCCCACCAGCTAAAATAAAGTTTTATAAGATTGGAAGGAGACTATAGCCCATTCATACGCACACTCCCCACATTATAAGGCAAAATGTGTAGTTTACATGGGGTAACCATGTTAACCTGTTGCAGCAAAAACTACAAAGAGCCCAACACAAATATTCTAGCACTGCATAAACCAATTAACATATGTAGAGTGATAAGAAACCTTTATCTTCATTCATGTCTCTAGAAATAGACTACAATTTCTTGAAGATTCAGTAGTCTCTTGCTTTAATTTCCCTTCGAAGTTTATTTCCTCCACAATAGCCATGATAAGACTTCTTTGACCATTTCTTGCAAATTATGTGGGGTTTTTTGTTTGTTTTTGGTTTTTGACCTGTTTCTCGAAGAGCCACAAATACCACATCCCTGTATAGTATCAAGTCTGGTCTTTGGGAACAATACAGCCAAATCATAGTCCTAAAATGACAATGGAGAAAATGCATAGGGGCACAAGGAAAAAAGCATTTTTTGAGATGTGGAATTGAGCATCCACCATTCAGAGGGAGCATTCTCCTCTTCCCAAAGAGGTCATTAGAATCTCTACTGATGAACCATCATCGTATATTGGAAAATGGATGGAGACAACCACTCTTTTAAAGTTCTTGAACCACTCTGTTTCTTAAGAGATTCATGTGCCCTTGATTTTTTTAAAAGTAAAACAGGAGGCATACTGTATTTTATATGCTTCCACCCATTCCCAAGTTGTTGGAAGTTCTGGAGGTAGTGCTAACAGTACTGCTCCTTGGGTGTGAGAGAATGAGAAAATTAGTGGGTCTTTGCAATAGATGTATTTATAGTGTTTACAAATATATAAGCTAAGCATAAGTGGAGGCAAAGACAAAAACTGCTATCCCATTGAAAGTTCTTCTAAAGATGTCTTTCTGTAGGGATAGCAGTTGGGAAAGACATCTTTAGAAAAACTTTAGACTGATGGGATTTATTTTGTTTTTTACTAGAAAGAAACAACCTCACCCCCTGCTCCAGTCCATGTAAAATCAAGTACAAAATAGTTCAGAGAGTGGGAGCAAACATACATATAGAATTAAGAGAGTGCCTCTGAGCATCTGTTCAGATCAGGAAATTATTTTTAGCACCAGAACTGAGCTCACAGTCTTTTTACACAAAAACTCACTCCATTTTTTTTTTTTTTTTTTTGGTTTCAGTAGCTTAATTTTTAGGATCCTCACTGCCTTGAAAATGCTGTTTTTGTAGCTGCTGTTGTCAGTGATTGGGAATCAAAAATACCAACGCAGCAGCAGCAGCAACAACAATTTCTTTACCCATCTTCCTCATGGATCAGGGTGGGAAACAACAGATTAACGCACGACACATAACCAGTGGCAGAGCTTGGAGTACGTGGAGGGCCGTGGGAGGGGGCAGAGCTATGGGTTGAGAGGCATGGCTGCTGTGCATGGGGCATGGCCAGAGCATGCAGGGACATGGCTATGGACTGGGACACCCCAAAAACATTGCCACCTGGGGCAAATCGCCCCCCTGCCCCCAAGTCCCTATGCGACTGCACGTAACATCAGTTAGGAAAAAACATCAATTAAAAACAACAGTTAAAAACCAGTCTATCTTCTGCCCTCCTCTGATCCAAGGTACTTACGTCAGACAACATACAACTCCCTGTCTGGCTGTCTTGGACTTTCTCTCCACTTGCCTTTTCCTAGGGTATCAGCAACTTCATTGAGTGTTGAACTATGGCCCTGGAGACCAGGATTTGATTCTCCACTCAGACATGGAAATCCACTGGGTGACCTTGGGCACATCACATATTCTTGGCTTCAGAAAAGCCTGTGATAGGGCCACCTTAGGGTCACCATAAATTGGAAATGACACAAAGGCACACAACAACATCTTCAATCCCTGATAAGTACTTAATTCAAAAACACACAGAGAGATTTCCAAACATCTGAAGTGTGTGTGTGGCTTCAAGCCCACTGTCACTTATGGCAACCCCATGAATTTCATAGGATTTTCTTAAGTCTGTTTTGCCGGTTTCTTCCTCTGAAATACAGCCTATAGTGCAAACACCCTAAAGCACCAGATCCTGTTGATCTCAGAAGCTAAGAAGGGTCAGCCCTGGTTAATACTTGGATGGGAGACTGCCAATAAATACCAGGTGCTGTAGAGTGTATTTCAGAGGAAGAAACTGGGAAAACCACCTCTTTAATATTCCATGTTTAAGAAAACCCTATGAAATTCATGGGGGTGCCATGAATTGACCGGTGACATGAAGGTATCTACACTCACCTGCTATTCATTGGCAATCTCCCATGCAAGTACTAACCAAAGCTGACCCTTCTTAGCTTCCAAGATCAGACAGGATCTGGTACCTTTAGGGTATTTAGGCCCCTAGGCCATTGTTGGAAACATAGACGCAATCAAGGCTTCTGCAGAGTAATTAGTAAGAGAGGGCACTCTAGAGAAGATGGGTCCAATTTTGTTTCACCTCTCTGTTTCCTTCTTTGATCTACGTACTCAAGCCTCCTGCTTCCTGCCTGCCTGCAAAGTTCACTTCCTCCTCCTCCCAAAAGTTAGTTGGTCCTTTGTCTGGGAAGGAAGTGTCCATAAGGGTTCCATCTCAGGAGGGATACTAGGCAAACATCCACAAATGAGAACCAGGCTTCGATGCTCTTGTATTGACATTGCAAAGGGTATTGAAACAGGTGGGAATCACACAGTTCACTTGTTAAATCACATGGATGTTCATACCCACCAATTGTCCCAATCTGGCAATCCCTGTATGATCTGAAACCATACAGTTCGCTTATTAAAATCGGGTTTCCACGGGATGTTCAGACCCACTAATCGTCCCAATCCCCCGTCATCTCACCTTTCCAGGGACTTTTAAAATGCCCTAGTTTCTCTCCTCTCCTCCCACTTTCTCTCTTCATCCTCAGCTCACTTCAGCTCAAAGGGAACTCAATTAACACAGCAGGGCCGAAAGTGAGAAGAGGGGGTGATGTCTTGCCCTTCCCAGCAGGATCAAGCTAAAGCAAGTGGGGCACGAGGAATGTATCTTTCCTCATTAACACCTTCTGCCATCTCGACAATGCTCGTGATGTTCCTTGCCCACACATCTCCCGGTTTTCCTCTCTGAAATGTTGTGGGGCACATGCTGTGCAAAATGTTGTGCAAAAGCCAGCACTACTAGGTGTCCATTTGGATGTAAGAGTGCAGCCCTCCCTCTGCATTCGCTAGGGTTAGGGGCACAGGTCCCCTGTGAAAGTGGAAAAACAGCGAATAACTCCAGGCCCTCCCAAACCATATTTAACACAAAAAAAGTACTACTGCCATATTCAACCACCGTGGATTCCTTTGAGGCATCAGGGTTCCCTCACAAGGCAGAAGTGGGCGGCTGGCGGGGCTTCCTGCCACCTCCACGGCTGCCCCACACCGTTTTTAAGAGGGACTTGCAAGCCTTGCTTGCAGTTTCTTAGTCCCAGGAGGCTTGCAG
Organism: Cyclura pinguis; assembly: GCA_030412105.1. Classification (NCBI taxonomy): domain Eukaryota; kingdom Metazoa; phylum Chordata; class Lepidosauria; order Squamata; family Iguanidae; genus Cyclura; species Cyclura pinguis. Next base: position 332,018,223 of record CM059600.1, read on the forward strand.
TCCCTACTAAAAATGGCACAGGGAGCCAGCAGAGGTGACAGCAAATAATCCGTGAATAATAAAGTCCGCAAAAGTGAAACCTGCAAATGTGGAGGGCTGACAGCATTACTTAGCAACGCCTTGCTGCAGATAGGCTCCAGTGTGAGGCAAAGGCCGCCTGTTCAGGCTCGCTCTCTCTCCCACACACACACTTACACAAACCCACATCTTGGCGCCATTTTTCCCCTTTGTTGCAGATTCCTATAAGTAAGGAAAGCTCGCGTAGGATGAGGAGAGGTTCGGGATAGAAAGGCAGCCGGTCCAGCGGGAGGCGGGGATGTGGCGGGGGCGGCGAAGCCCGGCGGACTGACCCGGCCGCCCCCTCAGGCCGCCCCTGCAGAGCGGGAGGCGGTAACGCCAGCTTGGTTGTGCCATTGGTGGCCGGAGAGGACCCGAAAGCCCTCCCCGCCCGCTTTTCTCCGCCGGCTGTTGCCGTCTCGCTAGGAAAGGCGATGGTCCCCGCGGCTCGGTGCGGAGGGGGGCTCGGGCCCCTCTTCCTCAGCCCACTGCCCAGGTTTCCAGCCGGGAGAAGACTCGGCCCGACGAGGCGAGGTAAGGGCAGGGCACGGCGGGCTGGCGGAGGAGGAGCAGCAGCTCGCCCGGGGAGGCTGCTTTACCTCACGGCCGTCCGGGCAGCGAGTTCAAGTGTCTGCCTAAACGCCTCAGCCCCGGCGTCGGTTTGAGTCGACCTATTGGTCCCAAATTTCGTCCGGCGGAACGCGGAGGACGCGTTTTGGGGGATGTGACGGGTGCCTTTTCCCTCACTAGCCGTAGCCTAAGGACAAAAAGGTGCCAAAGAGAGGAGGTGCAAAGCCAAAAGGGGATTTGGAAACGACGGAGAGCCCATTTCTCTCCTTCCCACCCCTTTCCCACCTCCTTCCCCGGCACACAGCCGAGCAGTGACCTCGATATCGCTATCCCCAGCTCAGATATGGGGACGCAGGTGGAGAAATGCCGCAAAAAATAACTTTTTTTAAAAGACGCCGGCGAGTCTTAAGAAGCGCGAAGCCCTATTCAAACCCTTTAAAGGGCAGGGTGGAGGAGGACGCTGCCCGCGCTTTGTGCGTGACGGGATCCAGAGAGCAGAGCTCTCCCTTTTTGGGACCTAAACACTCTGGTGGCACCAGATCCCCTCTTATCTTGAAGGCTAAGTAGGGTCGGCCCTGGTTCGTATTAGATGGGAGACTGCTACCAGACACCAGGTGCTTAGGCTCGGAGGAGGGAACTGGCAGAACCCACCTCGGAGTATTTCTTGCCTAAGAAAACCCTGGCCATTTCCGCACGAGTCTGTTATAGCGCGATGATTCCACTTTCAACCTCCTATGGAATCCTGGGGTTTGCAGTTTCGGGAGGGGCCTGCCGGCCCCTCCCGAAACTGCAAACCCCAGGATTCCATAGGAGGTTGAAAGTGGAATCATCGCGCTATAGCAGTCCCGTGCGGAAACGTTGCCTGTGAAGTTCTCGGGGTCTCCGTAGGCAACTTAAAGGGAGGAACACACACAGGGGTGTTCCCCACGGGGAAGCCCTCTGAAGAGGGGGTCGTTCAACTGGGATCTCGACCGGAGAGAATATGACTTATACCCGGATATATGTTGGCAGTCAAACTCTGCCAAGACAGCAAGGTCCAGCAAGTTTCTTGCTTGTCTTGCAGACAATTTCATGGTCCAGAAGGTGGAAGAGGCCACAAGGGGATCAAATATTCTAGATCTGATCCTGACCAATAGGGATGACCTTGTTAATGAGGTAGAAGTGGTTGGATCTTTAGGGGGGAGTGACCATGCCCTATTGGAATTTGGCATTCAGTGGGAAGGAGAAGATAAGTGTAGCCAGACACTCATCTTAGATTTTAAAAAAGCGGACTTCTGTAAACTTAAGGAGCTGCTGGCTGAAATTCCGTGGTCAGGAATAGTGAAAGAGAAAAGAGTTCAGGAGGCATGGGAGTTCCTTAAAAGGGAGATACTGAAGGCACAGTCTAAAACTGTGCCAATAAGGAGGAAAAATGGAAGGCATCTGAAGAAACCAGAATGGTTGACTAAAGAACTCTCAGCTGAGCTGAGCGTTAAGAGAAACGTGTACAGGAAATGGAAGAGGGGGGAAACCACCAAAGAAGAATTTAAGCAAGTAGCCAGGAAATGTAGGGAGGAAGTCAGAAAGGCTAAAGCACAGAACGAACTTAGGCTGGCCAGAGACATTAAACACAATAAAAAGGGCTTTTTTAAATATGTCCGCAGCAAAAGGAAAAAGAAAGAGGCGATAGGGTCGCTGCGCAGAGAAGATGGCGAATTACTAACAGGGGGAAGAGAAAAGGCAGAACTACTTAACACCTTCTTTGCCTCAGTTTTTTCCCAGAAGGATACAAGCACTCAACCTGGTGGTTGGGGAGCAGGTGAGGAAGCAGGGGAAATGCGGCACATAATAGGTAGAGAGGTGGTACAAGAACACCTGACCACACTGGATGAATTCAAGTCTCCGGGGCCAGATGAATTGCATCCTAGGATATTAAAAGAACTGGCAGAGGTCATTTCGGAACCGCTTGCTATAATCTTTGAGAAATCTTGGAGGACAGGAGAAGTTCCAGCAGACTGGAAGAGGGCAAATGTCGTCCCCATCTTCAAGAAGGGAAAAAAAGAGGATCCAAATAATTATCGCCCAGTCAGCCTGACGTCTGTACCCGGAAAGATCCTGGAGCAGATCATTAAGCAGTCAGTTTCTAATCACTTAGAAAGCAACGCGGTAATCACGAGAAGTCAACATGGATTTCTCAAAAATAAGTCCTGCCAGACTAATCTTATCTCTTTTTATGATAGAGTTACTAGCTTGGTAGATGAAGGGAATGCTGTGGATGTAGCATATCTTGATTTCAGTAAGGCCTTTGACAAAGTTCCACATGACATTCTTGCAAAGAAGCTAGTAAAATGTGGGCTGGACAGAGCTACTGTCAGGTGGATCTGTAACTGGTTGACTGACCGTTCCCAGAGGGTGCTCACCAATGGCTGCTTTTCATCCTGGAGAGAGGTGACTAGCGGGGTGCCACAGGGTTCTGTCCTGGGCCCAGTGCTGTTCAATATTTTCATCAATGACTTGGATGAAGGAATAGAGGGCATGCTCATCAAATTTGCAGATGACACCAAATTGGGAGGGGTTGCTAATACGCCAGAGGACAGGATCAAAATTCAAAATGACCTGGACAGATTGGAGAGCTGGACCAAGGCTAACAAAATGAAATTCAACAGAGAGAAGTGTAAGGTCCTACACTTAGGTAGAAAAAATGGAATGCAGAAATATAGGATGGGGGACACGTGGCTGGATGGCAGTACGTGTGAAAGGGATCTAGGAGTCTTAATAGACCACAAGCTGAACATGAGTCAGCAATGTGATGCGGCAGCCAAGAAAGCCAATGCAATTCTTGGCTGCATCAATAGGAGTATGGTGTCTAGATCGAGGGAGGTACTGGTACCACTCTACTCTGCTTTGGTTAGACCTCATCTTGAATACTGTGTCCAGTTCTGGGCACCCCAATTCAAGAAGGACATGGTCAAGCTGGAGCAGGTCCAGAGGAGGGCGACCAAAATGGTGAAGGGCCTGGAAGCCAAGCCCTATGAGGATAGACTTAGAGAGCTGGGTATGTTCAGTCTGCAGAAGAGAAGGTTAAGAGGGGACATGATAGCTCTGTTTAAATATTTGAAGGGATGCCATGTAGAGGAGGGAGAGGGCTTGTTTTCTGCCTCTCCAGAGACCAGGACAAGGAGCAATGGATTCAAGCTGCAGGAAAGGAGATTCCACCTGAACCTCAGGAAGAACTTCCTGACGGTCAGGGCTGTCCGGCAGTGGAATATGCTGCCTCGGAGTGTGGTGGAGTCTCCTTCTTTGGAGGTTTTTAAGCAGAGGCTGGATGGCCATCTGTCGGGAGTGCTTTGAGAGTGTTCCTGCATGGCAGGGGGTTGGACTGGATGGCCCATGTGGTCTCTTCCAACTCTACATTTCTATGATTCTATGATTCTATGACTTGGAATTAAATACAGTGTGCGCACTGGTGTTGCTCACTTTTTCTCATATTGGTGAATAACGGGGTTTTTTTGTGCTTTTCCTTCTTGGCACAAGCAAAAATTCCTGGCCATACTGAGCGGCAATAGGTTTAATATAGACGAAAAGGAAAGGGGAGGAGGGACAGAATAGTCCTTTCTCGCATAAACATCTAGCAGATTAGTTGTTTCATTGATTGAAATCAGTGCCCTTATGTCTCAAGATGGGTAGTGCGGGCTGTTGCCATTGGGTACTTTCGAGTCGTTTTCAAGATGTGGCGACCCTAAGGCCAGCCTAACACTGGGTTTTCTTGGCAAGATTTGTTCAGAGGGGGTTTGCCTTGGCCTTCCTCTGAGGCTGAGAGAGTGTTACTTGCCCAAGGTAATCCGGTGGGTTTCCGTGACTGAGCAGGGATTCTAACCCTGGTCTCCAGTGTTGTAGTCCAACCACTACACCATATGAATGATGGCTACTCACTTAGACTCTGCATAGCACCTGTGCATGTTGCTTGGGAAGAAATCCGCTGTAAATAGTGAGATTTGCTGAGGTGAAAGTGTATAGGACTGCAGTGTTAAAAGGATTAGGCAGATTAATGGCAGGTACTAGCCTGGATGTGAACCAGTCTGGTGCAATGGTTTGAGTGCTGGACTAGGACTCCAGGGGACCAGAATTCAAGTCCCTGCTTGGGCATGGAGACCCACTGAGTGGCATTGAACAAGTCACACTCTCTCAACCTCTGAAGAAGGCAATAGCAAACCCTCTCTGAACAAATCTTGCCAAGAAAACCCTATTATGGATTCTTCTTACTGTTGTTGTCTGCCTTCAAGTCATTTCTGACTTATGGCACCCTGAGGCCCATCACAGGGTTTTCTTGGCAGGATTTGTTCAGAGGAGGTTTGCCACTGCGTTCCCCTGAGGCTGAGAGAGTGTGACTTGCCCAAGATCACCCATTAGCTTTCCATGGCTGAGCGAGGATTCAAGCCCTGGTTTCCCAATGTCCTAGTCTAACACTCAAAACCACTATACCACTCTGGCTTCTTAGAGTCACCATAACTCAGAAATGACTTGAAGGCATGTGGCAAAAGACTGGATTTACCAACCACTAGGATCCCTGATGATTGAGGGCCCTTTTGCATTAACGAATTATAGTGTTATGATTTCACTTTAACTGCCATGCCCGGGATCCTGGAATATGTAATCTGGCGAAGCAGGGGACATCCTGGCAGAGAATTCTAAACATTCCCTTCCTACAGATCCCAGGATTCCGTAGGATATGGCCATGGCAGTTAAAGAGACATAGGAGGGCTGTAAAAGTAGAGCATTTACAGGTCCTGCTCTGAGGCTGTATAGTTCTCATTAGGGACCAAGGAAGAACACACATGTCTCCCTGGCACACATAATTGTTCACCATGTGAACCAAGGTCTTGGATTTGGTGGACATTTGGTTGCTCCATCAGAAGTGCCTTTAGGTTAGAAGCTACTTCATGGAATAATCATCATAATCTTCATTGTCGTTGTTTGGTTCAGCAGTGCTAATCTGTTTTTAGCTCTGCTTATAAGACAGCAGTAGTCATTAGAAGGACAGTTTCTCATACCACATGTGAATGGACCCTTGAACTTGGACTTTGATTCAGATTTATGGTGTAAGAAGACTAGCTTCTGCTGCCACTGTGCTTTATTAGAAAGACTATTAGACTTGGGACTTTGATTCAGGGCTACACTCAGGCATGAAACTTATGGGCAATTAACCTAGTCACTAGCTTTTTCACAGGATTGTTGTAAGGGAGAAAAGTGTATCATATACTGTCCTGAGCACCTCGGAAGAACAGTGGAGTATAAATGGTTAAAATAAAAATTAAAGACTTCTGTGGACTCTTTCCCTCTTTCCTGGGAACATAAAGGAGGGGAGAGAATGAAAGACATAATGCCTTATTGCTAACTAATTAAGAAATTCTATTCATGCTGTCCATGGCTTGCTGTCTGAAGGAGCCATATTGCATTAGTGACTTCTGAGTGGAGCATTAATATCAGTGGATTCACTGTCAGGCTCTTGTGGCCAGCATGGGTTCTACTCAACTATGAGGAAGAGGCAAATAGTAAAACTGTTCTAGCCAGTGGTTCCAGATATAGTGGGACTCTGCAAGTTGTGGTCCAGAAAAGTAATATTTCTGATTATTCCAGTCTGGCATGCCGGAGTGATTGGCTTGTTTGCTCATCCTATGCACTGTTAGTTCCAGTAAAAGGGAACAAAGTGCATGTGAGAGCCACTTAATTCATTAATTAATTCATACCACAACCAAAACAGCTTGAGTAGCCAAGCCGTGTGTTAGAATAAAGGTGTGCAACTGACCCTGTTAATGTTTTCGACCTATAGCCCCCATCTACCCTAGGCCCCATAATCTGTGGGGAGAGACAGTAAAAGTGTCAGTCCAAAAACATTTAGAACACCACAGTGACCCATCTCTATATTAGAAGAAAAACAACCCATCTTTGTGTTTTGGAAAATTTTTATTCATTAATTAAATCAAATTATGTAATTTGTATCCTGCCTTTTTGCCAGAAATGTTTGGGCAAAATTTTTAGGCAGCTAAAAATAGCACTCAGGGGTCTAAATCCAATCCAAGCTAATATTCCAATGGACAGAATTAGAATTCAAAATGAATACAAAACACTAGAGAGCTGTGCCAAAACTAACAAAATGAATTTCAACAGGGAGAAATGTAAAGTACTATATTTAGGCAGGAAAAAAAAATGAAATGCATAGATATAAGATGGGTGTCACCTGCCTTGACCATAATAGATATGGAAGGGATCTAGGAGTCTTAGTAGACCACAAGCTAAACATGAGTTAGCAGTGTGATGCGGCAGCTAAAAAAGCCCAATGTGATTGTACGGTGTATCAATAGGAGTATAGTGTCTAAGTTAAGGGAAGTAATATTACCACTCTTTTCCGCTTTGGTCAGATTGGACCTGGAATACTGTGTCCTGTCCTGGGCACCACAGTTCAAGAAGGATGTTAACAGGCCAGAACACATCCAGAGGAGGACAACCAAAATGATAAAAGGCCTGGAAGCCATGCCCTATGAGGAGTGGCTTCAGGAACTGGGTTTGTTTAGCCTGAAAAGAGAAGGTTAAGGGTAGACATAATAGCTACATTTAAATATTTAAAGGGATGTCCTATGGAAGCTGGAGCAACTTGTTTTCTGCTGCTCCAAATACTAGGACATGGAGCAATGGCTTCAAACTTGAGGAAGAGACATTCTACCTAAACATTAGGAAGAACTTCCTGATGGTAAGAGTAGTTTGACAGTGGAATATGCTGTCTTGAAGTGTGATAGAGTCTCCTCTGGAGGTTTTTAAAGAGAAGCTTGATGGCCGTCTGTTGAGTGCTTTGCTTATGTATTCCTGAATGGCAGGGGGATGGATAGGATGGCCTCTTCCAATTCTATGATTCTAATTGTTATGGGGAAATAAAGATTCTTTTGCAGTTACTGTTTGCCCTGTTATTTTACTTCAGTATTCAGTTTTATTATGCTCCAAAAGTCTAACCTTTGGACAGAAAAAATGAACAGCCATTTTTGTATGGCCAGAGGACAAATTAAGGAGGATAATGTTGCAGCGACCTGACACATTATCTGCCATCTGGTTGCAGGCAAGACTGGCCCGAGACATTTTGCTGCTTGAAGAGCAAGAGGAATCCCCACCCTGTGTGCCTGTGCAAAAGACAAGGGAACTGCCAGGTTATTTTTTCTTCAGCACTGCTAATGGGATATTGTCCTCCAGCATACCTGAAGGAAATAGGCTAGCTTAAGCCCTGCTGAATGCAAGGCAGGCTGTCTGGCACACAGTTCTCCCCACTGTCTTCTTTATTGTCAGCTGCTACCAGTAGTGATGAACTCCATCTCCTTCATGGCAGATGCATACGCAGTTGCACAGAATAATGCTGAACTGGCTGTCTGATATCTCAATTTGGAAAAACTGATGAACAGAAAGTGCACCCCTTGGATGTACTCTGCAATCTTCTCTTAGGTTTCTGTGCTTGGATGATTTCATAAACAATTTAAGGTGAATAACATGTCTGAAATATAGAAGAGTGCCCTAACTTCAAGAGTTCCCCAAACTTTGCTTATCTCTATATCCTCCAGAACACAGAATCTGTAGAATCATACAGCTGGAAGAGATCCCAAATATCATCTCATTCAACTCTCTGCCAGTGCAAATAAGTAACTCCTTGCCGTCTGAACATGCCGCTAGAGAGATCTGGTCTGTATTCCAGTGTGCTTGGGTCTTCAGCTTCCTCCAGAAAGGATATGAGGCCATGCCTCTGCAATGGCATGTGAACATTTGTTTTGTTTGTTTGACTTATATCTTGCTTTTTCCCAAAAAAGCTCAAGGAAGCTTACAACAACATTAAAATGGTTACAGGGGCAAAAGTTTGTAATGTTAGAAACACAAGTAAAGAAATTATAACATTAAAACACTACTGAACTTTTAGAAATTAAAAAATGCATTTCATTTAAGCTCTTTCGCAGCAGCTAGTCAGTTACGGTTGGCAGAATGGCAACAGAAAAAGGACTGTCTCTTGACAGTGACTTCCACTGATTTTCATCAGAAGATAAGAAAAGTGAGGTTTCCTTCCATTCTCTGTATTCTACATAACCTTACCCACCTTTGAAAAATAGTGTGAAATGAAATGTTATTTCAAATGGTTAACCGTGTCCATGGGGGAGTTACTTAACAAGGGGGTGGCCTGCACCCCACCATGTTTGAACCATGGGTCGCCACTGGGGCTACCCTGATAAGTTTTTATAATTTTTCTCATTTGCATTTTTTTTAAATTAGAGGTATATAGACAACAAGAAAGGAACAAGTCTTTCCACCTGCAATCAAAAATGCCTGCATGTGACTTTTTACCTGACAAATATGAGGTAAGGGTAAGAGTTGTTAGCCCTAGTCTGTGTGGATAAGCTGTTCTTTGTGCATTATTGTATACCTAATCTCAGTAAGTTGCTACGCACAATGGAAAAACAGGACAAATTGATAGCTTTGTTAACAGCAGACCCCTAAATTTGGAATCCCACCAAACCTGTACCAAAATTTTGCAATTGTTTTGTGATGTTTTGCACACACCCCTACATTTTGCAATGACCCCAAAACTGAGTAATGAGTGTCTCAAACTAGGATTCCTGATGAACTCCAAAATTCCAATGTTTTCTGATTTACTCCAAACTTTTTTTCCCCAAAACAATTGCAAAACTTTGATATAGGTCTGAATCAAATCGAGCAATGTTGGGATTTTGGATGTTTACTAGTAAGCCTGAATTGATGTGCCTGTTATTTATTTTGAGAGGAGGCATTGCAAAATGTGAATTTTTTATTGCCAGACATTTCAAAACTATGGCACAGGTTTGGATGGCACCCCCAGATTTGAGGACCCATACTTACCAAAGCTTGAAATGACTTCAGAGCAAAGATGCAGTCCTGAATACATTTGGGAAACAGGGCTTGTTCTATACTGTGAAAAATACGTGGCATGCAGGAGAGCATCACTTTTCTTACTTTCTTTTAAGTTTTTGTGTGCCCTACCTAGGTGGCTGTCTTGGATCTCATCCTGGGGGGAAGGCTGGGTATAAATTCCAGAAATAAATAAAATAAATAAAAATAATTCAAGGTAACTACACACAGGAAGTATAAATACTTATCTCCCACAACTGTTTATTTTCCTGTGTATCTAACTTCTGTGGCCCCTATGGTAGCTAAAATGCACATACATTGCACTATCAGTTAATTTTTTTGCTGCTTTTGTTAACCCCTGAATTTATACCCAGCCTTCCCCCCAGCAAATGTAGGTATGGAAGTGACAAGGAGAACCTTTAATCCCTCCCATCACAGCCCAGTATTTCTAATCCAAATTTATTCCCTGTATGTTTACGAGGAAGCAAGCAAGAAAGAGAGGTTTCTTTGCGTGCTATATATGTAACATAATATGCTGTTCAGGCCTGCTGCTTATGTTGGGTCTTGCTTCTGAGGGCAACATGTGTAGAATTGTTCTGTATATTGGTGGAAATCCATTTGAAAAGTTCGGAGTGATTCATCTTGGCCCCTTGATGCTGGTGGGGACTAAGTGCAATTAAATCAATGTGGAACCAAACTGGTGCATTTCTGTAGTGCGTAGGTGAGAAACTATTGACACTCTGGATATTTTGGGTTCCATTGCTCAGAAGCCCCAGTCAGCAAAGCCAAAGATCAAGGACTATGGGAATTGTAGTTCAAAACATATGGCAGTCCAAAGATTCCCATTATCTGCTGTAGTGAATGCATCACTATTAACTCAATGGGGCAGGACAGCTTGCTATTCTGGAATTATACTGAGGTATTTCTTGCTTAACCATAATGAGAAGACAAATGTCCACACTGTTCTAGGTAGTGGTCTCTGATATAGCCTGATGCTGCAACTTGAGGATGGAGATATATCCACAAATATTCTTTTTTAAATTTCCTGCCTACAGTCTTATCCTTATGAGCATATGGTGAGGATCCGCAAAGAGAACGTTTCTCCATCCCTGTATACTAGTTACAAGAAACCACTGCTTATCCATCAGGGACATATGCAATGGCTGTTTGACTATGAAGGACGTAGGTACCTGGATCTCTTTTCTGGAATTGTGACTGTCAGTGTTGGTCACTGCCATCCGTAAGTATGTGAATCATTCCACTGCTTAATGGTTTTTGCTAGATCACAGGCCATGGGCAGTGTATACCATCTGCAAATCAGTAGGCAATTTGCTTTGTTGTTACAGTGGATCTGGGCAGACAGAAATGCTTTTTGGGGAGATGTTTAGCATCTTGCTTCCTACATCCAGTACTCTGTCAGTGGCAGCTAGGGACTTCCATAACAGTGGGGTGGTGAATCTGCTACCAGTTTTAGACTGAACTTTAAAGAAGTTAGGTTGCTAAGCCCTATCTCCAAACTAAGTTCAGTACCTTGCCTCCTTTAAGATTTAGACTAAAAGCCACAGTGGGTTTAACACTTTGCTGACATTGAAGCCACCAGTGAGCTTAATTATTCTGGTGGCATGGATAGGTTGTCTGGCCTTGGCCCTGGCAATCTGAGTGCAAATTAGATGTCAGTAATTACAGACATCCTTACTGATAGAGAGCTTCTAAAGAAGATGTTTACAAGCAAGAACAAGTTGCTAAACAGAAACAGAAACTCAGGACCGGATCTGGAAACGGCCTCTAATACAAATGTTAGGCAAGAGTTTACCCTGCTTTGGTAAAGTGTAAATATCCGCTAGTAGAGTTGCATTATACCATGCCCATACTCAGTACCAGTCTGATGCAAAATCTGTGGATCAGTGGTCAGTGAGCATGGGTGAGAACCCATTGTGAAACTGCAGTGTGCAATGTGCAGAGTCAGTGCTTAGAAACAATACACATTTACGTGCTACACTCTTGTCTACTTTAATGCACTACCACGTGTTAATCATCCTGCTTGTGCAACTCACTTACTCCGGATATAACTGTCACATGTTGAAAAAATAAAACTACCTCACATGCATAGCATAACTTAATCCCTGCCTAAATCACTAATGGGATGGCTGCCCTCTGTCTGCTTACTGGCTGTATCCCACAACCCTGTCGAGATATCTGCAACCATAAAGCCTCAATATCAACAGCTCATTCACCTAACCATCTTCCAGCCATCTTCCAATGTCATCCCATTTAGTGGTTTTCTATTTTGGATGTCCTCACCTTCCATTCCATGGCTCCTGGTGTCCACTTAATATATTCCATATTAAGTTTGTGCCAGTTTTTTTTTTTTAGATTTGACTATGTTTCTGAAGGCTTGTGAACTTTCTTATTCTTCCTTCTTTTATCTCAGTTACTCTGTTTTAGCTGTGTTCCTGTCAATACTGGTATCCTGAGTTCACTAACAGAGGATGTGATATTGGCATAAACTGGATTTAAGACAAATTATTACCTTTTCTAACACATCCAGGAAAGTAACAGCAGCTGCTCAGAAACAGCTTGGCCGCTTGTGGCACACAAGTAACCTCTTTATGCACCCAGGAATTCAGGAGTATGCAGAGAAACTGGCCTCATTGTTTCCAGATCCCTTAAAGGTATATTGATTTTTGCACTGGAAAATCTCTCAGCTTCAAAGAGCTAGTACAGCCAATCAGAGATGCCATTAAAATGTAAAAATTAGCTAAGAGCTAGAAGAGTCAATCAGAGATGTCCTTAAAATTGCAAAAACTAATGTTCAGAGAGTTGGGTTAAATCTCTGTATCTGCACTTTGATAGGCTTGTAACTGTGCATCAAAATAAATAAATGCCTGCTTCAGTTTTCTCTCTATCACTGTATTCTGACTCAAATCTTTGTTGTAGGTGATTTACCTAACCAACAGTGGTTCAGAAGCCAATGACATGGCAATGTTTATGGCAAGACTTTTTACAAGCAACTTCGACATCATTTCTTTGAGGTAGCCATGTCCTATGCACTGTGATTTTCTTTTCTACATGTTCCATATTGGGAGTAGCTGTTCTCCCTTGTTTCATAACCAACATGGAGATGTTTAGGTCCAGATGTCCCATTCTGTCACTCTTGTCTTCAGAGATGCAGTATATTTCTTTTGAATTCTCCTAGAACTCATTGAAGAATGGGTGAGAGCCAGTGTGGTGTAGTAATTTGAGTGTTGGATGCAGACTCTTGAGGACCAGGGTTCAAACCCGTATACAGCCATGGAGACCCAGTGGGTGACCTTGGGGAGATCACTCTCTCTCAGCCTTAGGAGAAGGCAATGCCAAACCTCCTCTGAATAAAACTTGTCAAGAAGACCCTGCTGAGATGACTGAGAATCTGATTCAGGACAATCGTCAGAAACTTTTGAAAATATTATGTTGTTCTTTCTATAGAGGAAGTTACCATGGTGGCAGTCCTTACACACTGGGCCTGACATCCCTTTCACATTACAAGCATGTTGTTGCTAATGGATTTGGCTGCCAGACGGTAAGATTCTCCTCCCTCCGTCCCTCCCTCCCTCTCTTCTGGCATATCTGTTGCACAGCAAACATTTTATTTGTCTGGCTTCCTAAAGCAAATATAAAATACAACATTTTCACTTGGTTAATTTTCTAAAATCAAATCAACATTCACTTCATCATGCAAAAAGAGATAAATGCTCAGTTTTCCAGTTGAGACATACCTCCTTCCCCCATCCCACATCTGCTGAACTTTTTCTTTCCTCAGAAGAGAAGGTTAAGAGGGGACATGACAGCCATGTTTAAATATTTGAAGGGATGTCATGTTGAGGAGAGAGCGGGCTTGTTTTCTGCTGCTCCAGAGACCAGGACAAAGAGCAATGGATTCAAGCTGCAGGAAAGGAGATTCCACCTGAACCTCAGGAAGAACTTCCTGATAGTCAGAGCTGTCCGGCCATGGAATATGCTGCCTGGGAGTGTGGTGGAGTCTCCTTCCTTGGAGATTTTTAGGCAGAGGCTGGATGGCCATCTTTCGGGAATGCTTTGAATTGCGTTCCTGCATAGCAGGAGGTTGGCCTGGATGGCCCTGGTGTTACCCTGTTTACTGGGGGACCCGTGAGGGACACCAAAATGTGCTCAACAATAGGTGGGGAAGATTAGTTCTGAGCACTGCTTTAGCATTACGAGAGGCAGGGTGACTTAGCAGGATCTTGAGCCCTATGTCTACGGGGTCAGGCCGAGTCAAGGAGCACACAGAAGTTGAACTAATAAATGATGTTTTATTAAAACACAATCAAAACAGTGTATGCGGCACACTCACACAAGATAACTAAAGAAATAAAGGTTGGAGTGGGATAGAGGGGTTTTTAGAGGAGTTGTTGGTTTGGGTGATACTTCACCTGTCCTGAAGCCCGGTTGGAAGCGGAGGAGATGGAGGGCGTGGATCTCAGCACGCGGAGCTGAGGGGAAGGCTCGCTGGACAAAGTGACAGCAAGGCAGGATGGAAGCCAAGAGCGATCCAAGGAAGTGCTCAAAGTCAGGGATTTTTATAAGGAGAATTGTGACTGCAGGCTAGGTCGGAGTTGGGGAAAACAATAGATTTGGGGCTGGAGACAAAGCCTCCAAAAGGTCAGAATTTGAATGATTGAGTTAGAGCCAAATTGTCAATAGGATAGCTGGTATGCAAACGAGGAGTTGTATAGTCCGATCATCAAGCTGCCAGTGCAGGGCAGAGGATCTTTTGAAAGCTGCGTGCATACCTAATGAAGGTACTTGCCTTGAGGTCTCCTAAAGTGGCGAGTCGGCTGTTTCTGGCCTGCCTGTATTGTTTTGGAATATTGCGGCAATTATCGGCCGAATCTGTATGCGTGCTTGTCCGGGGGTCTCGCAAGCGCGTGGAAGGGAATGGGTATGTGAAGCTGAATTATCGATATCAATAGATATCTTTTTATATCCCCCAAAGCTCGGGCTAGCCAGGGCAGTAACACTGGGGTCTTTTCGAACTCTATGATTCTATGATTCTTTCCCTTCATTTTGGGTCTCTCAATCTTACTCCCTTCAATCTTTCCATCTCCCTCCCTCCTGTATTGATAGGAGACCACGATTGTGTCCTTATGGTTTTATTTTAATCTTTAATGGGGAGCACACTTGTATGAAATTCCATTTGGAAAAAGTGGGAAATGTGGTGGTGGGGAAACGTATTTGCTTTATTCCTCATCCTCCACACATGGTGATCCTCTTTTTCATGAACCTGAGCTTATCTCTCTCACCCTTGTTGCTGACTATCCTAATGTCCCTTCTGTAGCAAGTGCTTCCTGCTGCAGTTGCCAGCGTTTTTGGAAGCATCACCTCTACAGGTTGTGTGGTGCTACATTTTGGCCAGTCATAATCAGCACACACCATATATAGTCACGTGATAACTTATGACGTGCAAACAGTGCAGTACATAATTGTGTAACAATGGAGCATGGCTCCGTTTGCAAAAGGCCAGCCATTCAACTCTAGAATCGAAAGTAGATTTAAAAGCACAACAATGTTTCAATAAGTGGAGACAAATACAACAGACTGTTGATGCAGCCTTAATCTCCTGTATTGAAACCTTTGTAAATACAGTTGGCCCTCCACATTTGTGGGGTTCACTTTCATGGATTTGATTATTTGTGAGTTTCTCTAAACCCTGCCCCCCTTACCTCAAGTGCCTCTTTTCTGGGGGAACTTTCCTTCTTGGCAGCTTGGCAGCTCCAATCAGGCCACGCAGCCCTTTGAAAACCTGCCTCTGATCCTTCTCCATCATCACCAGCCACTGCCTGGCCAGCTAAGGAAGGCTTGCACCCTGATTTCTCAGCACCATGAGCCATGTCCTGATGCCCCTCCACACCCAAGAAAGGAGATGGGCAAGAGAGGAAGTTATAGGGCCACTGTGCTAACCCATCCCCTTTTCCGCTCCTTTTCCTGACCTGGTTTGGATCTTGGATGTCCATTCTCCCCACCTCGGTCCCCTTCCCACAGACACACACACACATTTTGATATTTGTGGGTTTTCCACTTTTGCGGGGCTCCTGTGCCCCTGACTCCAGCAAATGTGGAAGGCCAGCTGTAGTTCATAACAGCAGAGTTATTTATTTGTATTATTTATTTGTATTCTTCCATCTTGAATTTAGGTGAATATTCAGACCTAAGTTATAAAATCTGGAGTCAATACCTATACTTTTATTGTGCTTTTCAGACAATGTTGCCTGACGTTTTTCGTGGTCCGTGGGGAGGAAGCTCTTGTCGAGATTCTCCAGTGCAAACAATTAGGAAATGTACCTGTTCTCCAGGTTAGTTTAATTGTTAGTGAGAATGTTGCTTTATCCAAGAAGAGAGTTGTTGTTGTTGTTGTTGTGTGCCTTCAAGTTGTTTCTGACTTATGGTGACTCTAAGGCCAAACTGTCATAGGGTTTTCTGGGGCTGAAAGTGTGTGATGCACCCAAGGTCATCCAGTGGGTTTCCGTGGTCAAGCAGAGGATTGAACCCTGGTCTCCAAAGTTGTAGTCCAATGCTCAAACCATTAAGAGAGTATAGTGCCAAACTGTGGGTAAGAATTGTAAACTGAATGGGCCCAAGTCAGAACCGGCCAGTAGTTAGGGATTATGGCAGCTGTGTTTCAATTTCTTTGGAAGACAGATTGTTCTTCAAGGTTTTTTTTTTTTTTTTGAAGTCTTTTCTGGGTTGGTGGGCCAAAATCCTGTTAGTGACAACTTATTTGAAATGTAGTACTGAAGGAATGTTCTGTGCGTACTGTGGATTACAAAAAAGGATAAATGGCACGAGAGGGCAACTGTTGCTAGAAGCCAACATGACAAAAATGAGACTATTGCTACTTTGGGCACATTGTAAGGCAGCATGACTTTCTTGGAAAAGGCAATAATGCTCAGTAAAGCTGAAAGCAATAAAAAAAGAGCAACGTCACATTAGAGGAAGTCAAAAAAGCCACGGCCCTGGGTTTGAAAGACCTGAGCAGAATTGTTGATGACTGGAATTCCTGAAGATCTCTCCTTCATAGGGTTGAAGCCAACTTGTCAGGCTATAACAACAGCAAAACAACAGCAATCTTGTCAACTGAATCAGAGTAAAAAATTCTTCTTGTTATGCAGGTCGGCCGCTCCCGAAACTGCAAACCCCAGGATTCCATAGGATGTTGAAAGTGGAATCATTGCACTATAACAGGCTAGTGCGGAAAAGGCCTGAGTATGTTGCAAGCATGTATTCAAGCTTGTCACATGGGCATAGGTTGCCATATTGGGCCCACTCTGCAAGCAGTGTTTTTTTTTCTTTCCATTTTCTGTCCATATAGAGTAGTAGTCTTCCAATAATGAAAGGGAATGATTCCCTTTAAAATATGTATATTTTACTTAGGGGAATGTCTGCCTATGCAGAAATGAGTCTCAAGTATGTGTAAGCTTTTTTGGTGCTGTAAAACTTGCCTAGGAGAAATTGTTAAAAATGACTAACTCAGTTTGGATATGTCAAGCTCATTTATAAATGACAAGGAAGGATAGGGAATTTATGGCCCTCCAAGTGTCTTGTTGGGCTGTCATTCCCATCAGCTCTAGTCAGAATAGCTGTGGGATCATTTGAGGTGTTTTTTAACTGGGCAGACACATATTCCCCATTCCTGACTTCTGATGTGATCTAGAAAGGATTACACTGACATTTATGTAACTTTTGAAAGCATTTTTTTCTTCTTTGAAAGATGTAAGTAAGGAACAGAGGGGATAGCAGATGTGTCATTGTAATATCAATGACTGAATGCCTCCTGTGTATTGATGATAGGATCTGCATAGTCAGTCAGATCTACATAGAAAATTCAAATGTTCCCAAGGCCCATGGCAGTCATTTATTTTTCTACAGATCACATCCTTGGTCCCTATCACATTTGCATGTGCTGTCTTTTTTTCACACTCCTTTCCACTACAGGCTCTTGCCATGCAAAGGACCAATACATCGAACAGCTTAAAGACACCCTCAGAACATGTGTTCCAAAGGCAATAGCAGGATTTATTGCTGAGCCAATTCAAGTAAGTGGTTTTCTGCAGGGCTCAAAGTACTGATTTTTGACAGTGGTCTTTTGCTGGTTAAGAATTTTTTGGTATATTGACTAGTTACTAATTTGCTTTTCTGTTTTAAATATTGGTTTCCCACCTTTTGATGGGAGAAGATATGCCAGTTTCAAGTACAATGCAGTCCTTCCTAGGTATGTCTACTCCAAAATAGGTCCCACTGAGTTCAGTGAGACTTACTCCCAGGTAAGTGTATATAGGATTGTAGTTGCAATCCTATACATGGTCACCTAGGGGTAGGACCCACTGGACCTGTAGAGCTTACTTCTGGCTAGACATGGATAGAACTGCATTGTAAATATCACATTTTGTTCAAGTTGAAAATCTGGTCTAAATTTAATGTAATCCTAGTGGAGTGATAGTTTCTGTGATAGCATATTTGCACCAGATTATACCTTTGGCCAAGTAGCTGCATGAAATGTTGTGCACATATTTGTGTGACTGCTTGCACACTTGCATGTGCAATAAAACTAGTATTGCATGCCTTCCTGTCCCTAACTCTGAAAATATTCGGCTGCATGTAACTGTGTAATCAAATTATTGGATACCTTCCTTAGGCATTTGCAACATTTTATTGTTCAAAGTTTGTTCACTTATTTATTAAAACATTTCTCTCTGATCTTTCTGCTTTATTTTAAAAATGTTGTTGCAATATAAAAAGCCACAAAACTGCTAGAATTAAAACAAAGGAGTGTGTGTGGGGGAAACACTGCAGAAGCATATCATTAAAAAAAAATCAAAAGCTTGCTAAAAAATCCAAATCTTCAAATAGCTCTTAAACATTGCTACATATGCAGCAGAACAGAGCTCCCAAGGGCTGGAGATTTGATGTTATGGGCACTGGCAGAATGTCCACTTTTATGTCTTTCTAAATCTCCTTTGATGGTGATGCCAAATGCAAAATCTGCACCATCACCGTTCTAAATGGACAGGACTAGATATAGACCTTTGTTTTTTCTCAGTCCTATACGTATTTAGTGCATCAAGAAGGATCCCTAGCAGTTAGTCTGAACTCACCCCAGAAATAAATGACAAACCAGCAAAGCTGGAATAATAGTGGAGTTAAATGGACCAGCAAAAAAACTGTGTTAACAAACTAAGCTGCGGCATTTTGCATCAGGTGTAACTTTTGTCCATAGTTTGGAAATGTTACTTTTTGAAATGGAGCTGGGTTTTAGTGGCTGTAATGCAATAAAGTAACTTTTCCAAATTCTGAGTTTCACCCTTAGGAAAAACTTACTGACTTTTTAATGTGTGTACAGGGTGTCAATGGAGTTGTGCAGTTTCCCAAAGGATTTCTGAAGGAGGCTTTCGAGCTGGTGCGTGAAAAAGGAGGAGTGTGCATTGCAGATGAAGTGAGTATCGGAGCTTAACCCTTTGTAGCATACAGACATATAGGGCAACATGCCAAATTGGAAGAAGATTCTTATAAGTATATACAACTGGTGTGAGCTCATCACATGTAACAATATCCTACACAGAAATATTTATGAAAGAATTCTGTCGTGTGTGAAGTAACCCTATGCTTTTAAGCAACTGTGGTTTTTACCCTATTTGTTCTTTGAAGGTTCAGACAGGGTTTGGTCGAACGGGCAGCCATTTCTGGGGATTCGAAGGACATGATGTGATTCCTGACATTGTTACCCTGGCAAAAGGAATTGGGAATGGCTTTCCCATGGCAGCAGTTGTCACTAGAGCAGGTACAAGTGGTTGGCATGGTTAAAATGTCTTAAAATCTTCAATAATAAGATTGAATTTTATCTCCTGTATTAAGAAGCTATATATTCTCCTGTCAGAATTTGGAAAAATAAAATGGATGCGAGGGTGATCTAGGTGTGATGCCTGTTATCTCATTGATCACCGGGGTTGATTCAGCTGGTCTGACTGGTTAGATGGGTGTCTCCTTCCTCCTTCACCCCTCCATGTGCTTCCCTCCCAAATATAGCCACTTGGTGGAAGAGGCCAACCGTCCTAGAGAGAAGGAAAAGTACGTAACTTCCTTGAAGTGTACTTACAGGATCCATAATTCAGCACTTTCCAAGTTCTGATCTTGATGGCCTAGGAGACACTTAGCCACTATTCTGAGTGTTGATATCTTGATCATTGTGAATAGCCACTGATGAGCAATGATAAATGGTCAGGGATGTTAAGAGTTTTAAACTGCTGTATCTGTGCCTTTTTACTAAGTACTAAACCCCATTGAACTCAGCAGGACTCACTTCTGGATAGATATGCATTGGATTGTATTTGTATTTAGTGACTGTGGATATTCTCATGATGGCCTCCAGAATGTAACATCCAGCTAACAGGAAGGAGAAGAGAAAGAGTCTGGTGCTTGTTTTCTTCCAGCGTGTTCATCTTGTATGTTCGTAAAGAAAATAAATATTCTGAAGTCACCATAGTTTTCATTCAAAGAAAACAAAATCCTGAAGAACAATCTCAGGAATTTTCTATTGCTCTGCAAAATAGGAATTTTGTAACAATGCAATTTAAACTGGAATTCTGGGTAAACAAGACAATGGCAGACAATTCTGTATGTGAATTCCGATGGCATAAGTCAAACTTAGGCCCTTTCCGCATGACGTTGCTGTTGCATTTTTGCCACAGGATGGCAGCGGTCAGCAGGTCGTGCTTCCGCATGATGTCATCGCCGTCCCGCTGCCATAACGCTGCGGAGCATCGTGCTTGTGCACTTTTTGCAAAACGGAAAAAATCCATTTCGCGCCTGCGATCGCGCGGTGCTCTCGTCACTTCTGGCCATGCAGAAGATGCAGAAGCGCATTGGCAATGCTTCCTTCCATAGCGCAGCAATGGAAAAAGCCTGGCTGCGCTGCGGAGGGAAGACGTGGTGCCATTGTGTTCTCTTCCGCGTGGACCGAGCGGGTGCAGAGGGGAGTGTTGCTGACGCGCTCCCTTCTGGACCCGGGACTGCAGCGAGACAACACAGAAGAGCTTCGTCGTGCGGAAATGGCCTTACTCTATCCCAATTCACTCTTTTGGTCAAAATCAGTTCACTAGAGCCCCTGCCATGAGGTAGATGGGTTTTGGAGTCCGTGTTGGCATCATGGCCAAAGGTTAACAGCTGTCCAGTGGCTTGAAAGAGTTAATTTGTATTAGTGACCTTGTAAGATTCATCTTGCATTACCTTGGCAGTTTGGGCCTAGGAAAAAGTATGAAGACCGGCAGTGGTGTTGAGGAGTGAATTTTCCTCTGTTGCTAATGTGCATATACAGTTCTCATAGCTATGAGGGAGGACTTCAATTTTCTTTGTTTGTTTCTACACTACATAATCCTTGGGAGTCCACTGGCCTTGACCTTCATGGGTCAGTTACTAATCCAGCATAGGTGCCCCATATAGTCAGTAATGGGGATTTGATTATTAGCTGGGGAATAACCTGGCTAGAATTTGTTTGGGGGCCCAATCCTATTACTGGTGGTGGACCTCAGCAGTGAAAGGGTTTGAATGCTTTTCTGCATTATTTGCCATCAACAGAACTGTGTATGCAGAGCAATATTCATATGTAGATCTTGGCCAATGTATGCAAAAAGGCCAAACAAGCTCTCCAGATGTTTTCATGGAAACATCTTTCATCTAGAGCAGAGTCCCACTGAGGAGTATGAGGTTTACTTCAGTGTACTACACATAAAAGAGGATGTTTTGATGTTCTAGTCTTTTGAATCACTTAAACTAGGAGTTGGCAAGAAGTAGCCTGCAGATGTGTTGGACTCTTGACTCTCATACCTTCTTCCTATTGGCCACATTGCCAGGGACTGATGGAAACCGTTGTCTGACACTGTGGAGGACACCAGCCTAGAGAAGGCTGATCTACAAATGAATCTTAAAGAAGTAACTATTGTGTTTAACGGGCTGACTTGATGTTTTAAGTGTTTAATCACAGCATACTTTCTTTCTAGAGATTGCAGATGCCTTGGCTCAAAGCACACACTTCAACACATTTGGAGGAAACGCTGTGGCCTCTGCAGTCGGGTCTGCTGTTCTAGATGTAAGGAAATTACTAAAGCCTATTTCTATATACTGTATCACTGTTTAAAAGTTAGTAAGAGCTTGGCCAAATTTTATTTTATGAATTTGTGCATGGCTTTTATTTATTTACTGTTCAGGCAATAGCAGAAGATGGCTTGCAGAAGAACTGTGAGGATGTGGGAACCCATATACTCTTAGAGCTTGCCAAGCTGAGGGATAAGTTTGAAATTATCGGAGACGTCCGTGGCAAAGGGCTCATGATTGGAATTGAGATGGTCAAGAATAAGGTCAGGAATAAAATGTGTATCACAGTATAAAGAGCCTATCTTTCTTTTCTCAGTGCCTCTGGTGTTGCTACAATGAAGACTTTGTTTCAGATATTCAAGTCCCACTACAGAGATCACTGAAAGTCAACATCTACTTGTATGTTGAGTTTCAGTGCCAGAGCTGTACATTCCTGACTGTGTGCTCGGTGAAAACATTCTGCCGCCTGAGACTAAGCACAAGATACCCCTTTATTCCATGTACAAAAACAGATTAGTGATGTTGACCCTGGTGAGGGCATAATGTTCGACAGAGATCAGCAGGCTAACTTGGGAGGCATAAAGCAGCCCATGTGACCTATTCACTCTGTCTTCCAGCACCTCACTGCCACTCCGCCATCCTCCTTAGCCATGGCTATCTTAAGCAGCTGTCTCATCCTGCCTCTGGTGGAGATGGCCTTCTTCCTGATAGTTGCTGGTGCTGGTAGGTGCATTCACCATACAGCCAGTGTAAAACTCCTTAGAATCATAGAGTTGGAAGAGACCACAGGGGCCTTCCAGTCAACCCCCTGCCATGTAGGAACACACATCAAAGCACTCCCAACAGATGGCCATCCAGCCTCTGCTTAAAAACCTCCAAGGAAGGAGACTCCACCACACTCCGAGGCACCATATTCCATTGCCGGACAGCTCTGACTGTCAGGAAGTTCTTCCTGAGGTTCAGGTGGAATCTCCTTTCCTGCAGCTTGAATCCATTGCTCCTTGTCTCTGGAGCAGCGGAAAACAAGCCCACTCCCTCCTCGACATGACATCCCTTCAAATATTTAAACATGGCTATCAGGTCCTCTCTTAACCTTTTCTTCTGCAAACGAAACATACCCAGCTCCCTAAGATGCTCCTCAGAGGGCGTGGCTTCCAGATTCTTCACCATTTTGGTTGCCTTCCTCTAGATACACTCCAGCTTGTCAGTATCTTTCTTGAAATGAAGTGCCCAGAACTGGACACAGTATTCCAGATGAGGTCTGACCAAAGCAGAAGAGAGTGGTACCATTACCTCCCTTGATCTAGACTCCATACTCCTATTGATGCAACCAAGAATTGCATTGGCTTCCTTGGCTGCCGCATCACACTGCTGACTCACGTTCAGCTTGTGGTCCACCAAGATTCCTAGATCACTTTCACACATACTGTTATTTAGCCACGTGTCCCCCATCCTATATTTGTACATTCCATTTTTTCTGTCTGAGTGTAGGACCTTGCATTTCTCTCTGTTGAAATTCATTTTGTTAGCTTTGGCCCAGCTCTCCAATCTGTTAAGGTGTTAGCAACCCCTCCCAATTTGGTGTCACATTTGATTAGTATGCCCTTTATTCCTTCACCCAAGTCATTGATGAAGACGTTGAATACCACGGCCCAGGACAGAACCCTGTGGCACCCCACTAATCACTTCTCTCCAGCTTGCTATGTTGAACAATGTTTTGGGACCACTCTATGAAGCATCATCATCATAGAGAAACATCTTTCAAAACCTCCAAGGAGGAGGTGTAGCACTGGAATATAAGCTAAAGTAACACTTGCATGTACTCCCTTGGCAGTACAGACTGCATTCTTGAGCGCTTGCTTTAAAAAAAAAACCCTAGGAACAAAGTTGGGACTGTTTCTCTTTGTGAGGATGCTGGGACGCCACTGCAGGACCAGGTGTTCGTGGCTTTTTTGCAACAAAGCAGGAGAGCTTCTGTGGTGCAGAAGCTGATGATTCGGAAACACTGGAGGAATCCAGTGCTTACTGGTCAGAACCCCTTTGGTACTTTATGCCTAAATATGTTCCCCTACAGAAATGGTTGGGCATTTGCATTCAAGTAGGGAATGGAAAAGGTGCCAGAATAACATAGCTGGCTTTGGATAGTGCGCAGCTCAACTTGGATGGATGTGAGGGATAACATTTGCACCTCACACAGTATAATGTCTTGAGCTGGACTTTGGTTGGACTTCTGTGAACAAGCAATTTATACAGGTTCCATAGAAAACAGTCTGTCTTGCATCAAAACACTGAAAATCTGTTTTTTATTTCCGTTTATTTCTTATTAGCTCTTTTTCTGTGTGTGTGTGTAAGTTAAAACAATTGAAAGAAAAGCAAATAAAGCTTAATCTATTTTGACAGGAAACTCGGCAACCACTCCCACGTGAAGAGATGGCCCAGATCTCAGAAGACTGCAAAGACATGGGTGTGATAATTGGACAGGGAGGACTGTACTTGCAGGTATTATCAATTTTTGTTTGACATTTTAAGCACAGGTATGGCTGGCATCCTGTTGGTGTTTTACATACACACAAGTTCTCTTATGTATATGGCTATATTTTTTGAGGGTATTAAGATCACAGTTGTGTAAGTGGAGTTCTGGAAGTGTATCTGTTGCACATACATCTCTGCATTCTTGGATGGAGCATAACTATCCATTGATGCCTTCAGTGTACCTCTTGACTCCATGGGACTGCAGAAAGAGCAAGCACATTCACAGATACATGGTTGGGTGCAGCACTGGTATTCAGAGCAGGGAACTGGTGTAGCACAACCACTGCTTAACTACATGAGTCTAAGCACAATGTAGGAATTCAGTTATGGATGTATAAAGCAGTAAACAAAGGCAGATGACTTCATATGCAAAAAGCAGTTTTGAATCTTGCTGGTGGGAGTGGGGACGGACATGTCATTCAGCATCCACTCTTTGGTGCCTTGAAACTCCTTTGATTGCTGTGGCTGCCTAGTTTCTAAGGTGCTTTTTGGTGGATCAGATCATCAGACATAGCTACAACAGTGGGGCT
The DNA here is from genome assembly GCA_030412105.1 of Cyclura pinguis. Classification (NCBI taxonomy): domain Eukaryota; kingdom Metazoa; phylum Chordata; class Lepidosauria; order Squamata; family Iguanidae; genus Cyclura; species Cyclura pinguis. Next base: position 332,042,942 of record CM059600.1, read on the forward strand.
CTGTTTTTGTAGCTATGTAGGAAGGTGTAGGATTCCAGCCATCTTTTAGAGTTACGAGTTCCTTTTAAGTTACTGATTTTTAAAGATATTAACACTAACATAACAGATATAGCCAAATTTTAATACTAAAATAGCAGAAATAGCCAAAAAAATTTAAGAGCAAGAAGCAAAGGTTGTTTGTTACGCCAAAAAAAACCTGTACTACTACCAGTCATTGACTGTCAGCCTGTTAGTGACATTCAATTATGTCTGTGTGTGTCACTAACAGGATGCCAGTCATTAGACTACATAGTATTATCTATGACACATTATTTATTTCACCCTCTTCTCATTTTACTTTTGTTCTCTCTTTAGACATTCAGAATTAAACCTCCCATGTGCATCACTAAGGAGGATGCTGACTTTGCAGTGGAAGTTTTCCATGCAGCTTTAACAAGACACATGGAAAGGAAAGCAGCTGCAAACTAGTGTCTCACAAGGGCCTGCACTTGAGCTCGATGTGGTGCATCAGTTAAATTCACATCAAAGAACATCTACAGCTGTGACTAAAACTCTGCAGTTGGCAAATTAGTACTGTTTGACAGGTTTATTGCAAGAAACATCACTGGAACTGCAGCTACCACTTGGAAGTGCAACAGGCAGTTGATGCTAAGCTAAGCAGATGAGGACATCCAACTGGTACATTTCCATCTTTGGTCCCCATCTATCAGGTGGAAACAGGCTTCTATGGATATGTCCACAGCTGGTTGTGGAAGCATCCTGTGGCAGATTCTGGCTTCTTGTCCTGCTGTCACAGCTGAACAACATATACACTGACTTTCTTATTAAAAAAATATGATGACAATTAGCAGCTGTTTCAGTTGTTTGGGAAAGATTTCCATTTAAGGGAAAAATTACAAATATGTATCTCAGGCTAATGCTACACACTGTTCCTTTGGGAACAACCCAGTGACAGTAGCAGAACACCTGTAATATCCAAATGAAGATGTCAACTTTTGCTTCTGATGCGTGCAATCCAACATTCACAAAAATCCCAGATAACAATCCAAATAGTGTTCAGTTTCTTCACAAATATCATAAACCCAGCAATGAGTATTATGTACTGAACAGCCTATGTTTTCACATTAAACCAGCGTATTGTACATACTGTTGCTTCATCAGCACACAGCTTCGGAAGTATATACCTTATAGGTATGCTGCTATGGCCTAATGCCAATCCCAGCTAGAGCAGGCTCGTTGAATTAATGGAATTCACATAAAGGCTGTTCATTCAGTAACTGATTTAATGGCCTTACGGTGGCTAAGACTAGCAGTTGGATTTAGGCCTGTGTGTTAATGAGATAAACACAAAATTCTGCAGAAACTATTTTATTAGGAATATGTGGGATGTTTTATACATAATGGCCAAGATCCTACATCACAGTATGGAGTTCATAACCTTACAAATCCATAGCTACATTGCAGAAATGCAACAAAACCATGTTGGTGAATTGCAAAGATGCACATCAATTGTTCCTGTTGTGCTCTGGCACTTCCTAGCCAGGTGTGCATTGGTGAGTGCCCAATGGGCACTGGAGCATGATACATCAGTCACTCCACTGGCTACCACTAAACAAAAGACACCTGTACGTCCTAACATCATGGCAGCTGTTAGGTGAATGTAGGCATTGTGAAACCATTCAATTTTGTGCATACGTAAGGCCATTTGTGACGATGTTAAGTCTCAAGCAGAATGGCAGCCAATTGTAGAGAAACTGATCGCCGCTTTTAGCATTGGATTGCGTGCATTTGTAAGACCCTCCAAGTTTTGCATTTCTCTGTTTTTGATTTTCAGGCAAATAATGTCACCAAAATGGCACTGCCTATGAACAAATGAGAGGTATTGGCAAGGCTGAGAGAAGCTCAAGGTTTGTTGATGTACAAAATCCTTTTGGGGTGACTGAGAGGTATTGGTAAGGCTGGGAAAAGCTCAAGGCTTGTTGATGCACAAAATCCCTTTGGAGTAAGTGAACCCCTAAATACAGGACAGCAAAAGAGACACTCAAATCAGCCCAGTATGAGGTCACGGAATACTTGCTGTTTGGGTAGTGGGAGAAGACAAGTGGGAAATGGAATGGAGCAGTTGGTATTCTGAACAGCAGCACAACAGATGCCTTGACATTAGTTCCAGCAGCTAAAAGCCGGGACTTGTATCATTAAATACATAGAAGTTTTCAACTTTGGATTGCATATATACTTGGGTATGAACTGCAAGGACATAACTAGATGACACATAGCACACTCTAAAAAAAATAAAATAAATAGAACTGCAGTATACAGTAAAATAATTTATTTCTTCTACCTGTACATATTTGATTTTACAAGTTTTGGTAGGAGGACAATACTCTGTATGAGTAATTTGTGCTTTATTGGGGGAATGGGAAGGAAAAGAAGTGGAAACATTTAGACTCAGTGAAGTGACTGTATACAATCACTTCTCTGGCAGTCAAATTATAGGCCATCGTAAAAAAAAGATGCACAAATCAATAGCAGGTGCCGCAGATGTTTATACTTTCCCACAATGCCTATTTTCCCTGGACTTAGGAATTTTCATTCCAATTAAATTTATTAACACAAAGTCCATGCCTCTCAGGGCCAGAAAGGTGCCTTTTGGAGTTACCTACACATAAATTGCAGTGGCAGTTCTCTTGTTCCTTTCACAAGTCCTATCTGTTTCTGCGTTTTTCTTTTTTGCTTCTGTTGCTGCTGCTCACGGCTGTGTGAACACTTGGTGCTTGCATGGCTTTTGCATGGCCTGTGGCTTTTAAGTGTTCGAAGAGTTTATTCCGTGACTGGAATTCACAGTGACAGGTAACACACTGGAGGGAAACTTCATGCTGGCCGCAGGAAGGCAGAAGAAACAAGTCATCAAACAGACAAACACCATTTGCATTTGCACAACTTGCCTTATATGTACACATAGCTGTATCTATATCTAGTAAAAATGCAATTTAAAATAGCAGAATTGGCTTTCTGGAGCAGATCAAAGCTAGTCCCATGTCTGTTTCAAAGGCTGGAAAAAATTTTTTGAACAACAGCTTCCAGAATCCCCAGCCAGAATAATTACTGGCCATGTTGGCTGGTGGATTCTGGGACTTGTAATTTTCCCAAGATCTGGTTTAGGTGAGGAGACAGGATGACTCTAGAAAGCTCACAAGTAGACTACAAGAGGTAACAGCATAGTCATTTATCCCATCTTCTGGTTCTTAAATGTATATTACCTTGAAGCCTACAGATGTCACTGAGTCGTAGCTGATAGCTGCTGGAAAAACCTACCACTTGCCAAGGCTATCGACATCTATCACTTAGTGGTATGAGCACAGGCTTTGCATATCAGAGAGCAAAGTTTCAATCCCTTACATCTCCAGGTGATAAGAAAAGCTCTCTGTTTGAGACTGCAGTTCAATGAGCTGCTGCTTGCCAATCAGAACAGAAAGTGTTCAGCTAGCTGGACCTTCCTACATTGTTTCCAAAGAGAGCTATCACACTGCTTCTTCGGACCACGGCATTTCAGTTTAGCACAGGCACCTGTAGTTTCAAGCTTGCTACTCCATATATATTCACACTTTTTCTCTTTCAAGAATATTTTCCATGTCCCTTTCTCTGTGGTCAAACATCCACAGGCTGCCATGGGTTATGGAAAGTGTTCTCAAGTACACAATCAGTTTGTGTGGTGCAACAGGCTGGCTTTGTCATAACAGCCTCACACAACCAAATACTCTGAAACACACCAAAGACTTCCTTGCGGGTTGCACACTGGAGCGTTCAATGGCTCATATTCAGTAGTACAGTTATGGATTTGGAGACAAAAATTACAGATCCCTAGCTGTTCTCTATGGAGTAAGACTGTGTAGTCTTACTGTTAACCATTGTAAATGCCAGATCAGTTGTGTAGGAATCATGAATATGTAGCAGTTGTGAATGCACAACTGTAGGTTTTGGCTATTATTTAGTTATGCCGATGTAACTAAATAGCTGATCTAGGATTGCAGCAAATAAACGGTTCAGTAAAGAACCATTTAAAAACTTTTGAAGGATTCTGGAGGATCCCAGAACAATAAGAAACTCTGCAATGCTCAGCACTATCTATTTTCATACCATTCTATTTAATCAAAAAGGTTTCTGTCTAAATCCTTTCTACATACCGTTGTGGGATGCTCTGAAGAACCTTTTGTGGAAGCTTTCTTTGTATCTTTTGTTTTCTTCCCTTTAGTTTTAGGGTTACTGAAAAGAGAAAGAATGCCTCTTATTCATCTGGTTTTTTTCCCAGTACTGAATAGAACACTGTACACTATTCACCAAAAGGAGCAAATCCTTTTAGATCTTACTGATTTTACAGGGAGAAAGGTAAGCAAGGCTCACAGAATTTTGGAGGGGGGGGGGAGTGTCATGTCCTTGTTCCTTATTCATTTTCAGAAAGTTCCAAACTGACTCACAGAATACCCCAACCAGCATAAGTGGTCTGGAAGCTGAATTCTCCCAAAAGGTAACTCTTCCAAGAATTTGACTAGAAGGCTTACTCAAACTGCACAGAGAGGCAACTCCCCTCTTCTGAGCATTTGCCAATGTGTTCCATCTCAATGATAGTGTTTGCATGCCTAAAGGGTATGTATCTTAAGCTTTATCAGAGTTCATACAGTTACCAGCACAGCAGGACAAACACACAGAGGAAGGAGAGAGAAAGAGTTCAAAAGGACAGGAATAGACAGTCTAAGTACACCCACTGTTGGGGAACTGCACCCATAGCAGGTGGGTGGAAACCATTGGCTGAAACACCTAATCCATCCATCCATCCATCCATCCATCCATCCATCCATCCATCCATCCATCCAACCACCCACAGCATTTATACCTCATCCTTCAGCTGAAAATGCTCCCAGAGCAGCTTACTAATGGTTAATTTGACAATTCCTTGCTTTCAGGCTTACAACCTAAAAAGACATGACATACAAGGAAAAGGGGATGGGATTAAGTCCTGCAAATGTTGGCTGCTGTTCTCTTCCCCTAAAAGGCTGGAGTGGAGAGAGGGCTTTCCATCAGCTGCAAGGCACAAGACTGTTGCCTCATCCAGTCTACCGGAGGGGCAAGCTCCTTGTCTCTGAGCAAGCCTCAATTCTTTTTTCTAAGCCTGGAGTCAGTAAACTCCTGGAATCTAGGGGATATTTCTCCTGTTCTTTCAGGTCAGTGGTTTCCAACCTTCTGTCCTCCAGGTATTTTGGACTTCAGCTCCCAGAATTTCTGTTAGCCAAGCCGGTTGGAACTTCTGGGAGTTGAAGTCCCAAACAGCTGGAGGACAAAAGGCTGGGAACCAGTGTTCTAGGGCCGTATCTCTCCCCAGTAAATGAAACAAGAAATGACTAGAAGGCAAGTTCCACTTAGTTCCATTTGGGCTCAGATCCTGAATCAAGTAGGCGAAGCATAATGTTGTGCCACACATTCCATGTTCTCCCTCATCCTTGGCAGCTATTAAATTCCAGAAGCGGATGTCATTGCTCGGTTTTCTTGGATACTGAATTTCAAACTAGAAATGATTTTTTGCTAACTTCCTATTTCAGTCCCCAGAGGGTCTTAGAGCTGGAAAAATGATGCCCATATGCCAGGCGAGAGAACAGTTAATATGGATTTCAATGAACTTCAGAAAGCTAAAAGGCAACAGCATTTGTGTTCTCCACTGATTTATAAGAGTTTTAAAACCATATAAGGATGGAGAGAGGGGTGCTGATAATCCCAAAATGGAATTTGGAAGTAGCCCCACTGAAATCTCCCTAGTCTGGAGAGCTGCACATAATCCAAGAGCGTGTGTGCAGCTCCAGGCTGAGTTTTAGTTGTTGCTGTTGTTTACATTATCCTGCTTTATTGTGAAATTAATGGTAACAAAAAAAGATGCAGTTCCCTCTGCATCTGAACTCCAAATTGCAGAACCATTCTCTTTCTCTCCCTGCTCCCTCCCTCTAATGACATTAACAACAACTTTGTTCTAGAAAAATCAAGACACTCAAAGCCAGATGGCTCAATTTTGGATTCTTTCCCAAATTAAGCAGAGGGAAAGATGATGGTCTTGGTTCTGGGGACAGCTAAAGCAGAACTTACCTTTTGGGCATGCTGGCTGGGAGATTCTGGGAGCTGCATTCTAAAACATTAACTTGTGGCACCATTTTTCATTGAATTATATCACAAATGGAGACTTGGGCCATTTCTGCACTGAACTGTTATAGTGCTACTGTTCCACTTTCAACATCCTACGGGAGGTTTAGGAAGGAGCATTTAGAATTCTCAATAAATTACAAACTCCAGAATTCCACAGGATGTTGAAAGTGGGATAATAGCACTATAACAGTGTAGTGTGGAAATGGCCTTGGTGGTGTAAACTATGATCTCATTTTGGCCCTGTGTGAAGATCTCTTCTATGCTCCCCAGGCTTTTCAACTGTAGTCCTGTCTGGACTTTGGAGCCCTCTGCTGAAAGATGCCTGTTTTGCCTCCTCTTTAGTAGTCTTTTTAAAGATGAGATCTGAAATGGTAAATTACTGTTTTTATTGTCCTGTCATTGGGTTTTCGTGGTAAAAGGCCTTCAGAAGGGATTTACTCTGCCTCCTTCTGGGCAGTACTAAGAACCATTAGCTACAGTGCCACTCTACCAGTGCCACCCCCCAGTACTGCTGCTGCCCAATAGCTGTTTGGCACATCTATTCTGGCTTTTTAGATCTCTTCCTAGAAGCCAAGATGGCTAAACTGAGACTGCTGCACTTTGGACATAACATGAGAAGACAGGACTCATTAGAACAAACAAGCAGAGTAGAAACAGAAGCCAGTAGGAAAGCAGAAAGACCGCACTACAGGTGGATGGACTCAGTCAGGGAAGCTACAGCCCAGACTCTGCAAGACCTAAGCAGGGCTACTGATTGGGATACTGGGAGGGAAAGACGGAGGGGAAGAGACAGAAACAGAGACAGAGGATGGGTGGATGGGTGGGTGGGTGGATGGATGGATGGATGGATGGATGGATGGACGGACGGACGGACAGATATTTAAACTGTATGATCCTGTATAAATGCTGGTGGAGTATAAATCCTGGAAATAAGCTGGGTATTTCCTTCCACAAGGACCTTAAAAGGAGATACATTGACATGATAGGAGGTTATACCGGCACAGGTCACCAACAGGATGCCAGCCATTCCTGTCAGAAATGATCTTCCTATACACAGAATTTAATTTTCATCAACAGTTGCTGACTTCTGTATCTTAACAAAATTAGGTATTTACCTTTTCACCTCAGTTTTGGGTTCAACTTGAGGTTCACCTGTTTCTCCAGCACTTGTATCTTCCAGATTGTGGCTTCGGCTGACATCTTCCGTTTCTTCTGCCGCATCCTGCTCTTTGTCACTGCCCCCTTGCTTTGCCTCATCAAACTGCTCCTGTGTGCTTCTGTCACTGGAAAGGTCGTCCTGTACCTGAAGAAGAAGAAAGCGTTTACAGGAACCATGAGGACTAGGAAGACAAATATAGAAACCATAAGCCCCAAAGGGCTGCAAAATCAATTTGCAAGATCTAGAACCATGCCACTCCATTTTATTTGGGCATAAGCATCCTGGAGAGAAGTGACTAGCGGGGTACCACAGGGTTCTGTCCTGGGCCTAGTGCTGTTCAATATTTTCATCAATGACTTGGATGAAGGAATAGAGGGCATGCTCATCAAATTTGCAGATGACACCAAATTGGGAGGGGTTGCTAATACGTTAGAGGACAGGATCAAAATTCAAAATGACCTGGACAGATTGGAGAGCTGGGCCAAGGCTAACAAAATGAAATTCAACAGAGAGAAGTGTAAGGTCCTACACTTAGGTAGAAAAAATGGAATGCAGAAATATAGGATGGGGGACACGTGGCTGGATAGCAGTACGTGTGAAAGCGATCTAGGAGTCTTAATAGACCACAAGCTGAACATGAGTCAGCAGTGTGATCCGGCCGCCAGGAAAGCCAATGCAATTCTCGGCTGCATCAACAGGAGTATGGTGTCTAGATCGAGGGAGGTACTGGTGCCACTCTACTCTGCTTTGGTTAGACCTCATCTTGAATACTGTGTCCAGTTCTGGGCACCCCAGTTCAAAAAGGACATGGTCAAGCTGGAGCAGGTCCAGAGGAGGGCGACCAAAATGGTGAAGGGCCTGGAAGCCAAGCCCTATGAGGATAGACTTAGAGAGCTGGGTATGTTCAGTCTGCAGAAGAGAAGGTTAAGAGGGGACATGATAGCTATGTTTAAATATTTGAAGGGATGCCATGTAGAGGAGGGAGAGGGCTTGTTTTCTGCCTCTCCAGAGACCAGGACAAGGAGCAATGGATTCAAGCTGCAGGAAAGGAGATTCCACCTGAACCTCAGGAAGAACTTCCTGACGGTCAGGGCTGTCCGGCAGTGGAATATGCTGCCTCGGAGTGTGGTGGAGTCTCCTTCCTTGGAGGTTTTTAAGCAGAGGCTGGATGGCCACCTGTCGGGAGTGCTTTGAGGGTATTCCTGCATGGCAGGGGGTTGGACTGGATGGCCCGTGTGGTCTCTTCCAACTTTACATTTCTATGATTCTATGATTCTAAGCATACAGGATGAAATAAAACAGGGTCCATCAGCCAGAAAGACATATATACTAAGGGAACAGATCTCCCTCTTCTGACACTTTCTTGTACTTTGTTCCCTGTCCTCTGCTTTGGTGGATTTGGGGAGGGACACTCTGGACCACACTCAGAGGATCCCCAGATGGGGGGAATCCCACTGCCCAAATGCAAGCTGGTTCACATAATACTAGACATTACTCACAGTCTTAAATCAGTAAGCATGATGTCAAAAAAGCAGTGTCACTTGGGGCTGGATCCAGTTTTAGTACAGAGCAGTCCTGTTGAATCAATGGCCATACCTTTGCCATGACTATCTTAAGTCTCATTTAGTTCAATGGGTCTACTCTTATTATGCCAGAGTCTACATCCAACTCTTTGCAGGCCAGAGACTCCCCTCTAGAGATCCAGAGGTACAGCTACACTACTGAATTAAACTGGTTTAGCAGTCATTTGTACCAGAGAACTTTGGAAAACTAGAGTTTCTTACAAATTTTCAGCATCTCATCAAGCACAATTCCCAGGTTTCTTTGCAGGAAGCTCTGGCAGCTGAAAGAAAACTTTCCCAAGTGCTGAGATAAGTAACTCTGGACAATTTCTTCTTGTTCTGGCCTGCCCTCAAGTGGACAGTGAGTGGAATCCAGTCTCTCCAAGCCTTTATAGTTCTCAAAGATTCTTTTTGTTTTGGATTACTCAATATTTGCCTGTCCCTTTAATAAAACAGAACATCTCTCCCATACTTTCACACTTGCTTTCACGACTAAAAACAGCATATCACTGGTTTAAGAGCTCTCAAAGGCATCCCCACTGGGTGCTGGGAGCCAAGAGAACTGCTCAGATTCCTAGTAAGTTCTGAGCTCAGGGGGCACCTCCTACAACACTTGAAAATGGAGTAACACCAGTATACCTTTTCACTGTAGACATGGTGCAAGTTTAGGACTAGTTCAAGTGCAGAAAGAACTGTAAATCGACACTTAAGTGTGCCTTGAGCTCCTAGCCACAGGGCCAGATTATAGGACCACAAGAGGTGTCAAGGCTGCAGCACACATTGATGACAGCATCAGAGCAAACTGAGCTGGTAAATGGATACAAACAGGCAGCTCCCTATCCCACCCAATGCACTGCTACTTCCACCCTTCTCTACTCTGCTTACTAGAAAGTGTTGGCCAAGAGTCTGTTTTAATTCCCCATTTTTTTTAAGACTAGAGCAGCAAGAGCACTACACAGAGAAGCACTGGTTATGGTTGCAGCTGCCTGCCACTTTTTTTAAATGCCCAGAATGTCTCTGGGTCTTCATGCAGCATATTGCAGACGTAAACAAAAAAAGTAGGTGGTTGCAGCCTCAGCTAGCAATTGGTAGTATACCACATCTATAACCCATGATCGATGATCCCCATCCTTTGACAGCGGAAGGGCAATATCTGTTCACTAATAACATGTCAGTAAAGGTTGGACCAAACCTGTAGAAAATACTTTGTGATGTGGATCGTTAAGTGCACCTGTGGAGAGCCATGTGACTCTAGCTGAGTCATGCTGATGAGCAACCAGGGGAGAAGGTTGCATCAGGTGTGGGAAGAATGCAAAGGCTGGCAGGATTGCATCAGCTAGTCTGAGTATAAATGTAGCTGAGAGCTAGCCCTCAAGTTGTACATGGTGCCTGACATGTCTGCTGGAGGCTCTGTCAGAAAGAGCAAGCAGGGGGATGCTGGAATGCTTTCTGAAGATTCTTGTAAATATCTATACATTGTAACTGAAGAATAAATTGCCTCCTTGATGGAAGAGAACAATTGGTGTGGGTGAGTTTTTCCTGGCTACAGTGCATTGCTGCTTAGGTATTCTCTGCTGCTGGGCATGCTTCCAAAGCTGTGGGAGCAATCTCTGCTATATTTTGGGCGTGACGTAACAGACCCTATCTCAGGAAAGAGAATCTTTTGATGTCCACTGATCTGGAGGTTAGCTGGATGGAAATGTAGGTATTCAGGTCCAAAGAACTGAAACCCCCCTTGGTGTAGGTTGGACCAAGTAGCTCCAGAGGAAGACCTCGGAAAAGGCATGTATACATTTCAAATGGGCCAACTGCGACTTTGACACCTTGAGACACTACAGGTCTCCTGATTGAAGTTAGTGATCACAAACTGTGGGAACTACAAAGCTGAGGTCCATCTGCATAATCCAGTTTCTATCCTTTCCCAGGAAAAGGGTCTGCTCCTCCCCAGGGATGTTTTGCCCTATAACTGGACTCCATTTTTGAGCTTTGGTGGACTTTGTCTCATTTTCTTTCTGGAGCCTGTTCGTTCGTTCGTTCTCTCGATTTGTCTCTTTGTCGAGCTGTCCTGTCCTTTCCCGAAACAGCAGCCTTCAGGATCAGGTGCAGTATATTCGCTGTGTTCCCTCAATCTTTTTCTTTCTTAAGACTCTCAACCTCGGTAGCCCTTGTGTGCTTGGGTGAATGAATGCTCTGTGTGCACGAGTGAGGAATTTTGCCAATTCTGCCAAATAAAAGACCATTTAAAAGAACACTTGACTTCTTTCTTTCTCATGTAGTCTGACCCCGTAAACATAGGATAAAAGATCTCGCTGCATTGCCCTGCCCTCCGTTTTGCGAAATCATGCTCTGCTAATTTCTCCAACCTTTATAAAATTCAGGTGTCCCCCAGGGACCCCAATAGCCAGGGTAACACATCCACTGCTCACAGCTTGGAAAAGTTACTGGTTACTACCAGAATCCTCCAAGCAAGGTGGTCACTCTGGCAAATGCTAGCTCGGGAATTACGGGACTGTTGTCCCAAACTATTAACTTTTCTAGACTATACCACCATCATATGAAATTATTAAAGGAAAAAGAAGGAAGGACGATGATAGTGGCCAGTGTCAGCCCTAACGATTGCCATGAGTTTTCATAGGTTCCAAGAGTAGTTTGATCATTCCAGTTGTCAACACCAGTCCTGACTATCAAGCAGGGTCTAGATCCCAATTCCATCTCAGCTCAAAGTGACAGCAGTCAGAACAAGACTCAACACAGTGGGGGGGGGAGGGTAACTGTGGGAGGCCAGAGAGTTGCATTAGCCCTGCAGGAGACCTTAAAGGGCTGCATGCCCTCATCACAACCCCCCCTGCAAAAAAAAAACCCACTTCAGTGAGAGGAGGATTTTTACCATATGTTTGGCACCCCTGGGCCATGTTAGGCCCAGGAGAGGTCTTTTTCAAATAAAGAGAAATCATTTTCTGTTTATTTCCTGTTTCCACAAAGACCTCCCTAAAGAAGGGACAAAACTACCCCCTGTACTCTCTAGTGGGTATTGGAGGGATATTTTTGATCCCAGGGGAATCTTGAGGACCACAAAAATAGCCTGCTGGACATTTGCCCATGGTCTGTACTACAAGATGGCAAGCTCAGCCTGACCAAGTTGTGTTGGATCTTTGAGTAAATTCTGGGCTCTTCTCAGAACTGGAAGGCAGCTCTGCTCCCAACCTGAGCCAAGTACTTATTTCCCCACCGCCAGGTGTAAACATGACTTGCAGCTAAAACATAGTGGACACCCAACACTGAGGTCAAATGGAACTATCATCCCAGAGTGAGTATAGCCACTGCTGTAGAGCAGTTCTACTCCAAGTGGTGGTCTATGGGTCAGGGTTGATCCATGGGCAATCAGTACTGGTCCCTGGAGAATCTTCAGGCCAGTAAGAAGCAATTGTAGCCAGTGGGTCCCTGGCACACTGGGTGAAAAAGACTGTGCCAGTCCCCCATATCACTAGTTCAAGAAACACTGGATTAGAACACAGAACCATTCTAAGGTTTCTATTTGTTTCTAATGCTTCAGGTTCAAAACACAGCAGCCAGAATTCTGACTGGGGCCAGCTACAAGGAGCACATAACTCCCTTGTTAAAACAGCTCCACTGGCTACCTATTCATTTCCAGGCACAATTCAAAGTGCTGGTCATGACCTATAACGCCCTATACAGCTTAGGTCCAGGCTATCTTATCTCCCTGTACAAACCAGCTAGAGCCCCAAGATCTGCTGGGGAAGGCTTTCTCTTGGTCCTACCACCATCCCAGGCTCGCCTGGTAAAGACACGGGAGAGAACCTTCTCGGTGGCTGCTCCTACCTTGTGGAACGCTCTTCCACAGGAGGCTGGGGGGGCCCTCCCGGGGGGGCCCTCCCTGCTCTCCTTTTGCTGGCAGGTGAAAACATTTCTTTTTAAACAGGCTTTTGGGTAAGCCAGGGAGCTTTATGTATAAACTTGTTTTAAACTGAATATTGTTTTAGGTTTTTATGGTTGTTTCATGCTTTTAATGTTTTTAATTGTTTTAAATGTTTTAATATTTTAATTTATTGTTGGAAGCTGTCTTGGGTCTCATTCTGGGAGAAAGGCAGCATACAAATAAAATGAATGAATGAATAAATAAATAAATAAATTTGCCATAAAACTTACCACCACTGTTTTTTGTTTCTTCTTCTGTTTCTTAGAGATTCTGTAAGGTGGAAAACCGGGTGAGATTAAGATGGCACTCCATACAACTCCTTCTAAAGTATATATTTTTGAAAGCGTTATACTGTATTGGATGTTAACTTGGGGTTACTAATTTCGTATGAATTTGCTCTTCCTTACTTGCTGGTCTCTCAGTGGCCACAATATCTAAGTGAAGAAACATACAATTACAACCAGAGTGGATAGATCCCCAGGGCACAGCAGGTGTAGCTTCCTCATGTACTTCCACCATATGTTTATAGGCAAGGCAAATAGAACCTCTTGCCCATAGGCCAAACAGAGGCCCCCTATCTGGTCTACCACTGCCTCAGCTCTTATCTCCAATCATTGATCTCAGGCAAGTGCAGGGAACTGATAACATGCATGTCACTAAATGGAGGAAGGGGATGGGAATCCAGGTAGAGGCCACAACCAGCATCATCCAGCTCCCAGGAGACTGTTCTGGGAAGGGATGCATCCCTGAAAGTATTTCTCCACTCATTATAGACCTTCACCTACCCTTCAACTATCACAAGTATCTACAGAGAATGTATGTTTCCTGTCTACCATATTTGTCCTGGAACAGAGTAAACTGTATTCTGGAAAAAGGCATGGTATGCACTCTCAGCAGGGTAATTGGATTCATCATCATAACTACAATACAAACTTTTCCCATTTTTCTGGGCTACAAATGGCCATGGTTTGGGAAGGTTTCTGGCAGTTGTAGTAAAGAAAAAATTCCAACTTGGTTAAAGCTTTGGGGGTTTTTTGTTGGAAGCAAAAAGGCATCAATGCTTGTATAAAATGATTAGTGAGAAGGGAATTCAAGAGAACATGCCTACTCTTTTGATTCCCCTTCTGATCCTATGTACTCAAGCCTTTCTGCTTCTTCCTGCCTGCAGAGGTCACTTTCCTATTTTTTCAAATGTTAGGTAGTCCTTTGTCTCCCTTTGTCTGGGAAGGGAGCATCCATGAGGCTCTTGCCTTGGGGTGGCTGATATCCACACATGAGAGCCAGCTTATAGGGGCTCTTCTACAAAACTCAGGTAATCTTCTTTTGTCTATCTCCTTTTCTATCCCAAGACAAATTTCCTAAAACAAAAATTTGTAAGTTTTTTTTTTTAACCTTACAAGAGCATCCTGAGTATTTCCTCCTGTTTTCTACCACAAGCTCATATTGAACTGGCTATACTACGCTCTGCTTGATACTGATACCAAATGGTCCTACAGTTTTTTCCCATATTGTAGTAAATACTTTGGTTTGAGCATTTCTTCTTCTGTTTCCTCTTCCTCTTTGCTATCCAGTCCATTCTGATCAACTGCACCAAGAGAAAACTCTTCCTCTTCTTCTTCCAGCTGCTGCCGTAACAAGGCAACCATCTCTCGGTGTTTCTTGGACTTTTCATGGTTCTTCATGCTGCAGAAAAGTTAGCAGACAGAAATTAACCAAGAGTGAGTGGTCAAGCAATACACTCCCTGTTGCATTTTCTGTAAAGCAAGTTGACACCTTGCATTTATTTATTTAGTACCATGAATATACACAGTACTTCAAGAATAAAAGAGACAGCCAACCATGCCTTGTAGGCTGTTCACTTAGACAAGATTTAGTTTATTATTTACACCTTGTAGGCTGCTCACTTAGGAAGAAGCCTTTTTAAAACCAAGAGGACTTGTATAAAAACAAGTGCACACAAGATGATGGACAAAGTAGTTACTGGATAGCTTTTTTTTTTAATCCAAGCAGGAAAAATACATACGCTTTCTCAGTCTTAAAAGATTTATCACAAGCAGGGCAGTAGAGATCATAGTAGAAATCCGCACGATCACCTTCTTCACTTAATTTATCTGGGAAAAAAGAGATTTCTTTTTCAGTGGAAGATGCTCAGATTATATTAACTAGGATAGCCTTGCTTAATCCTAGCCTTGTTTACTTTATTCCCATATATGTAATGCTGACAGAGCTTACTGCAAACATTCTTAGAATTGTAGCCCCCCTTGGTCAATGGTGCCTATTTTTCAGTAGACACATCTGGGGTTGCACTGTTAGTTCACAATCCCATGAACCATTACCTGGAACTAAACACTGCTGAATTATAGCAACATTCTTTCTATACCTCTGTCAGTAACGGAGCTTAGAAAAGTAACTTCTTCAAACTCTGGTTAGGAATATACTACTAGTCAAGCACCAGTCAAGTTATTTGATTGGTATGAACAGAGTGGAACTTACTCCACAATCTCTTAAATAATACAATAAGCTTTCCAGGCATAAAAAGTCTGGAACAAGGATACCTAAAGGATCATCGGCTTGGTAGTTGAGATCCTGGTGGTGGGTTTTCATCTCTAGGTGTCCCTATCTTTGTAAATGATGTCTACCAAAGTCAGGGTATTGTGGTAGTGGCTCAGTTTTGGAATCCTCTCCCCACAGCTCTGTTTTGGACTTTTTCATGTTTATGCAAGTTGAATATCCCTTAGCCAGAACGCTTGAGGCCGGAGGTGTTTCGGATTTCAGATTTTGAAATATCTGCATACGCATAATGAGATTATATACCATTCTTTTGATACAGGGGGGCCCACTCTTTTGTCTGTTCTTCTCCTCCCGTCTTCTTCCTGTAGGAAATTACAGAAGCTTGCATCAGACCACGTACACGGTCCCAAGCGAGCTTTTCTAATTCCCCCCATGTTCCCTATAGGAAGAAGACTGGGGCCATTTCTGCACTAAACTGATATAGTGCTATTATTCCACTTTCAACATCCTATGGAATCCTGGGGTTTGCAGTTTAGGGAGAGGCTTCAAAAACTCCAGGATTCCATAGGATGTTGAAAGTGGAATAATAGCACTATAACAGTCTAGTGTGGAAATGGTCTGGGTTCTGCTCTTCAACATTTTCAGAGTTTGGAGCATTTTGGATTTTCAGATAAGGGATACTCAAACTGTACTCATTTATATTAAAAATTTACACATGGGTTTTGTGCCCCAAAGTGCAACACAACATAAAGGGGAAAATTAACATCACCATTAAATGTCAAGCAGCACAAACACATAAGAGGGTCCCAATCAATGACAAAGCATAGTAACAGCAGTCTGATCACCCCTTTCATGGCTTATGAGTTTCAGGCACCAATTTAAAATTTTCCCACTACAGATAGTTGTGCTGTCTGCTGCCAGATTCAGTAATAATTGTTGTTACTTGGCTTTCTGGCTGATTGGAGTTTTTTTCTGTGTTTGTGCTGCTTAACTTTTTAATTTCTTTATTTAAGACGCCTGATCAAAGTGACTTTTTTGAAAAAAAACTGCTCCTATTTCTGATGTTCTGAACGTGAACAGCACCACCACCCAGGACCAGCCATGTACGACTGGAAAGCATTATTTTTCTATCCCACCTTTCTCCTAAAATGGGACCTAAGGTGGCTTACAACAAGATAACAAGGTAACAGCAAAGCAGTAGTAAAACAAGGAAAAACGTAATGACACAAAAGTTTTAAAAATAATGTAGTTATGTTTAAATATGCACAAGTTAAAACAGTAAAAAATTATTTAAAAACATGACTATAAAGATAAAAATGCAGCACACAGACACAACATCAGAGAAAACCTTTGCACAATGAATCAATTTCCAAACCCATATTTAAATAAAAAGGCCTTTATCTGTTGCCAAAGGAGAACAGAAACTAATTGCCCCTGGGTGAGAATGCTATAGTCTGGGAGCAGCCACCAAAAAGGCCCTCTCACATGTCCTCATCAATCGGACCTGTGACAATGGTGGGGATAGAAGAAAGCTCTCCCGTGAAGATCTTCAGAGCTGTTCGCATGTTCAGTGATCACTGAGTGCTGTCTGAGATACGGAGGAAGAGACAGAAATTTGGTGGGACGGAGAATGGAATATAGCATTGTAGAAGAGGGCATGACAGTGAAATAATAAACAGAAATACTTCAAATTGCAACATTTTTTTAACTGCATTTGTTAGATACATGAAGTTATCTCAAGAACTATTGGTTACTCAGTAGGCCAAGATATTTTTCAAATAAATAAATTCATCCATTTCTAGGATTAAGGCCTTAGTCTAGCAACCAATGGAGTAAGCTAAAGTAATGTGTCAAGCCACTTTATCAAAGATAATTTATAGTCCTCCCATGTCAGCAGTGACCTGCAACTTTACCCTTACCATCCTGCTTTTCTTTATACTCTTGTTCCTCCTTTTCCTCTTCATCGTTAGATCCGTCACCAAACTCCTTTTCATACTGTGCTTCCATCTGCTGCAACTCTCGCTCCAGTTCCGACATGCTAATCCAGCTCTGTTCTTTATACTGCTCAGCTAGCCTTTAAAAAGAAGTAAGAGAAAATGAGAAGGTTAAATTTTTGCCATCAGTGATGCCCCTCCGCTTTATTCTTCCAAAGTGATAAAACTGTTCTTGAACTCTGCAGAGTACAGATGAGCAAAACTGAGGAGCTTCATATAGCCATACTTTACAAGGAAGAAGAGTTCTAGCTTAGCTCTTCCCTGCACATGACAGTTTGATACACGCACAGACTCTTCTCACTGGCATCCTGGAGAAAGTAGTCCAAAGTGGCACAGACCAGGATGAGTTTTATCATTTATCACTTTTACAAACTCAGCTGCTGACACCTCTGTTTTAATATAGTGGTACAAGTATAGCAATGAGACACATAGCTTAAAATTAAGCACAGCTGTTTTAGACACAGCAATAATATTTATTCTGAATAATCCCACTGGAATTTTTAAATGTATATTCTTGGTATTTTATGGTTACCTTAGGAGGAAAAACTATGCTCAACAGTATTGAGTACAATTTTCCACTACTCATGGAATTATTTGTTTGTGTTTATTCCCACAACTCTAATAAATCTCTACTGCTCTTGCAACTTGCATAGATGACAAAAATAATAACAGAACGCCTGTAAACATAAAGTGAACTCCTGCAAACTTGTCTTTCTTGGAAAACATGACCTTTTTCTTTCATGCTGGGACCCAGATTCTTTGACTGAGTAATAGGTATGAAAGGCAGACAGAACAACTGTTTTAATGGACACGTGGGCAAGAGATTATTTCAACAATGAGGACTCCTTGCCAAAAGCATGCTGGGAACCACAGCTAAAGATACATTTTAGGTCTGTACAGAAATTAGACAAAAGTGGCAGATGCCAGAGAACATGGGCACATAAGCCTTATCCCAATATATTACTCTTCCAATTGCCCTAGGTGCTCAAACTCTTTGTTCTTGCTCACTGCAAGGTTTTTTTTTAAAAAAAAGATGCTCAGAACTTCAAAGATCATAAATACATAGAGTATTTAAAACTCTACCACTGGTTATCAAACCCTGACAAGTGCACAGCCCTTGTGTGTTGAAGGTTGTTCCTTTGGGAAAGATTTCCTGAGCTGCCAACAGAATTCCAAGGCAAGTCAAGACAAGATGGTATGTGCCCTATTTTGGATGTAAAAGCCAAACAAATCTGGCAGTTGACTCCTACTTCAGCTGTGGGGATGGGGCAGCATGCTCCAGGATGAACTGCCTTAGGGAGAAGATGCTGCATAGCTCACACAGTTGTGTCTTCCAGCGCTTCAATCCTCCTTCTGTCCTCCCCTAACATCTGCTACCTGAGGCAGGCACCTCATGCTGCTTAACGGTAGGGCCGGCCCTGTTGGCTGCTGTATTAAAGAAAGAAAAAGGATCACCCACCAGCAGAAGAATGACAACAGCTGTTTCCATGCATGGCAGTGTATGGAAGAACTCTACATGGCCATGAGAGCAGGAGCTCTACCTTTGTGTTTGCACTGGTACCTTAGCATCCTTTTACGACTGTGGATTATGAGGCACCAGGCACTGGCGACGGTTTACAGTAATGAAGTTATCAGTTAAGACAAAGATTAGCATTATTAAGACAATCACAGTGATTTTCAAGTGGCACAATCAAGCTTGGTGTGACTCAGAGGATTTTTCGTACTTGGCTTGTTTGAGTTTCTGTTGCCTCCGGAGTTCCTCCGCTTTCCTTGCCTTCTCGGCATTTTGTTCTTCCAGGAGCTTCCGGTGGGCCTGCACCCGCCTGTCCCTTTTCCGGATAAAGGCCACCAGCTCGCGGACTAGCTCATTCCGTTCCTTTCTGGCTTTGTCACGGGTTTTCTTGTTCTCTTTTTCCATTGCTCGTTTCTCCCAGCGGTTTGATGCCTGTCGGGTGTCATACTCTTCTTTCCATGCAAAATTCTTCCGAGTGCAGAAACTCTGCCAGTATGCGTAGAAACAGTGGACTACCTAATTGGAAGGAAAAAGAGAGAACATGGACATGAACATCAACATTTAGGGAAAAGCAGAAGAAGCCCATAACAAAATGGAGATTACCATATTTGCTGGCGTATAAGACCCACTCCCCCCCCCCAAAAATACTGTTTGAAAATGGAATGCATCTTATATGCCAGTGTGTCTTATACACCAGCAAATCATATTTGCCGGTGTATAAATGGGGTGCATCTTATACATGTGCATCTTATATGCCAGTAAATATGGTATATTTATATATGAGGAGCTGTTCTACATAGAATCAGAATTGTAGAGTTGGAAGAGACCACAAGGGCCATCGACTCCAATCCCCTTCCATGTACCACCCTGCTCCATCAAAGCATTCCTGACAGACAGCCATCCAACCTCTTTTTAAAAACCTCTAAAGACAACGACTGTGCCACATTCTGAGGCAGCACATTCTACTGTCAAACTGTTCTTACTGTCAGGAAGTTCTTCCTAATGTTTAGATGGAATCTCTTTTCCTGAAGTTTGAAGCCATTGTTCCGTGTCCTAGTTTCTGGAGTAGTAGAAAATAGGCCTGCTCCATCCTCCATGATATCCCTTCAAATATTTAAACATAGCTATCATACAGCATGGTGGCTGAAGAACCAGCATGGTGCAGCACTGGACTAGGACTCCAAGAAACCAGGGCTCAAATCTCCCTCTTAGCGATGGAAACCCAGCGGATGATCTTGGGCAAACCAGATTCTCTCAGCCTTTGAGGAAGGTAATAACAAACCCTCTCTGAAAAAAAAATGTTCCCCAAAAGAACTCCATGATTGGGTCACTGTATGTTGGAGTCAACATAAAGGAACATGACAATAAACACTGTGGCTGGTCAGGTGGAGCAGCATCCCCGATGATGTGATTTCCTCCCCAGCAGACTATATTTCTAAAAGGAAAAAAAATGCACCAGTGTAGGAAATAAGCCAAGCCTATAAAAATGCTTCCTGTGTGATAATGACACACAGAGCAGTAAAGTGTGCAACGCAGCAACCAAAGCAACAACCTTAGCAATAAAACAGAGTTTCCCATCAAACATATGCTCAGCAGGAACAGCAGTCAGTCACAACTCACTAACATGGAAATACACACATATTTCTCACATTCACACTTGATGGCATTAACTATGTACGTTGCAAATGTAATGTCTTAACTGGAGCTTCAAAACAACTTTAAATGATCAGTCAAAATAGATCTTAAAAACAGAAAAGTGAAATCAGAACGTGCTTTTTTATTCATCGTATCTACCATAGTATATCCTGCTAGTTCTGCAGGAAATCTAAGGCCAGTTACATGGATTTTTCCTGTTTTATCTTCAAAGGGTGAGCTACAAAGAAAACTAATCGATCATCCCTGGGCAAGGATTTGAAATGGAATATTCTGGTGGACTACATGGAAGACTTCACCCACTATACTACTATAGTCTGGTTCTCAGTAGCCCAACTTTTCCTCTTACACATCATCCTAGGCCTCAGGAATATTCATCACCACCGTTGTTTTGCCTGAAAAACTCATTTATTCAGACCATACACCCAACTGAACTTTGCCTAACTTTTTCCTGAGTAAGTACACAAGGGATGAGGTTCTGCCTCATAACACAGCTTTGTGCTTTTCATCTGTGTTAAAAAAAAAAAAAAAAGGAGTTCACAGCTTACTCATGGAACTGTAGGCTGTATTTGGATTTTGGCACAAGCCAGTGGGTTGGAAGAAAGATGCTTCCTTGCCCCACTCACTCACATGGCAACCTCTCTAGCTCTCCAAAATGCTAAGGTTAGGAGACCCTGCAGAACGGAAAAGGCTGAGATGCGAGGGGAAGGGGAGATCTTTCTCCTCACATTGCTGAGCAGAAGCACCTTCTTGAAGTGGAGCACACCTCACAGACATTGTCTCTGCCTGATTTTTAGAGATGCCTTTGCCTGGTCTTCTTCGACCCCAGCCTGTTCATTGGAGTCCTCCAAACTTCCCCATGGTATTTCCAGCCAGCTGGAAGGGCTACCACGGGGAGGTGAAGAGCAAAAATGTTGGCTTCTACCAAACCACTTGCACACAAAACTTAGAAAAGTTATTCTTTTAGACTACAGCTCCCAGAATCCCCCAATCACCATAGTTATTCCAACATCTCCCAGCCAACATGAAATCTGGGAGCTATAGTCCAAAAAAAGCAATGTATAATCGATGTTCTGGTTGCATGTATCTAAATCTAGATCCACCCCTCTTTATTTGTGCATGCAATCCATACACATTCCAAGTCGAGACAGAACAAAGTTTTTTCCTGACTCATTGAAAACTGAACTGTTAACCCTTTAGTTTACTTACTGTGTCATAGTCACTCTGAGAATCTCCAAAACTTGGAAACTCTTCTGTGTCTTCCTCCAGCATGGATTCCTTTTCTTCCTTTGCAATCATTTCAAAGACGTGCCGATAGACCGTATAGAACCCCTGAAGGAGATAACATGATCATTCTGGGAAAAATAAAAAAGGAAGGTTCCATTTCATCAACACTGTGAAGTGGTACCCAAAAGAGCTACTAATGCTCCTAAGTATTTGATAGACCACATGAGGCTTCTAACAAACCATGTGCCTGGTGCATATCAATGGATAGAGAACTTAAGGACACAGTGCTGAAAGATCAGGAAGACTATGGATTTCCCAATCCAATTCTAAGGGTGTTATTGTTATTTAATTTATTTATACCCTGCTTCCTTCCCAAAACTGGGACTCAAAGTGACTCATGATTTAAAAGAATACAATTTACCCTATTTGCTGGCATATAAGACTCACTTTTTTCCCTGAAAAATACTGTTTGAAAATGGAGTGCGTTTTATACTCCAGTGTATCTGGTACAAAAAAACAAAAACAAAAAACAAGCAGACAAAAAATTAATAGAATTAGTCACAGTACTAAAATAACTCAAACCTCAAGTTAAATGAATAAAATGCTATTAAAACAGATAAAAAGTTATTAAAAACTGTTCAGATAGAACAATGCAGCAACCCTTGGCCCATTCTTTAAAAATTTTGTTTTAAAAGCCTATCAGAATATAAAGGTTTTATATAGCCTGCTAATGGAAAGACAATAAGGAACCAAGCAAGCATCTCCTTGGCAGGTAAACAAGACCATCCAGTCTTTGCATTCTTCCCTTCCAACCTTAAAAGAGCTGTGGGCCCATTTTGGCAAAACACATTGCCTCTTCTTTACCAGAACAAAGACAAGCAGAGTTCTATATATGTCTGATTCTATGCCATGAATTATATTTTCTTTTTTGGTGATATGAATAAACATTATATTTTTAAAAAAGCTCCACCCTTTGTGAAACATTAAGAAATGTAAAATACAGTGGGAGGGATCAATGCAGAAAAACACAGTGCAGCATTTCATGTGTGCAGAAGATGGCTGGCAAACTGTCATCTCCTAATGGCTTAAGAATGCAGATGAAATGAAGAGATCCACTGATTAGACTGGGAGACGGAAGAGCAGGTGCCCTCCAGATGTGTTTGGACTACAACTCCCATCAGCCCCAGCCATCATGACCAATAGGAATTGTAGGAGTTGCAGTCCAAGCCCTGAATGGGAGGTTCCCTATTCCTGAAGTCATACTCAGGTGTTACTCACTTAAGGAAACAACAGAAACTGGCCTTTTGCCTGTTCATCCCCAAGGTTGTGAAGCTCATCTTGGAGCCTCACAAGTCAAGACATGACTTCTGCAACCTGAAATGCTACCCATGGGTTTTAGAACCCTTGGAGAAAAAATCTCGGAGACTCAGATTATTCAGCAGCCTTCACAGATACAAAAGTCTCCTCTCAGTAATTTTTGCTATTGTTATAGGAGAAGCCGCACAATCTTGGAGGAGAGAGACTAAATCAGGGGCAGGTCACACGCAATCTCTAAGCTGTATTCAGCCATGAGGCCATTTTTGTGCACCTCCAAAAACTGTGCTGCTCACAAGCTACGCTGTCAAACTTCAGCAGCAAACTGGGAAAACCCCATTCAAAGGAAGCATACAGCTTACTTTAGATGTCCTGTTTGCAGTTCATAGCAAGCAAAATACCTTCTTTGCACAGGTTTTCTTTAGTTGCCGGAGACATTTGATGGCACAGCAGCAGGCAAGATGTGGTGCGTACTGGGTCTGTGGCAGGTGTAAATGTAGGTCTTGGCCTGCCAAAGTTGCCCACTCTTTGTCTGCTTTCACAGCCCTGCAGCTTCTCTACACAACTGTAGTTTCTTCAGGCAAATAAAGCCATTTCCCTTGCTCGTCTTCAGGGGATCTCATCCGGGGAGATTGCTGCATGAACTTTCTCTCAAGTCAAAACTGCTTTGAAAGGCCAAGGTTTCTATTTTATTCTTTCCCTTGTTGTTGTGGAGGATAATAGCTCCACATCATTAACCAATTTATCCGAAAGTCTCATCACATTTTACAGTCACTGTGAGACCTCCATGTAGGGAGCCAAATGGGCAGAATGGCTCTAAATGGTCACTCTTGTATGGTGACCATCCTCCTAGCTCCTACAACCTTTGCTGTTGCCTCTTCCATTATGTTTCTTAGAACCCTTGGAGTAGTTGAGCCTTTTTAGGTTCACTACCAGAATTCATCTGATTCACACGGATCCAACCTCACATGTTTTACCACAGCCTGAAAAGGTTACCTTTCGAGACTACAACTCCCAGGATCCTTCAGCCAGCATGGCTGCCATGCTGGCTGAAGGGTTGGGGAGGCTGTATTCTGAAAAACAGGTTTTCTAATCTCTGCACCTTATTGTGATGCACCTGCCCTATGGCTGTAGTATAATTTAAAGCAAGAGTAAGCAAGCTGCAGCCATCCAGTATGCCTTATTACTGGTCACAGTAGCTACAGATGCTGGGAGCTCAAGTCCAACAACAGCTGTAGGAAAACTGTTTCCATCTGCTCTGAGATAAATTCCAACAACATTTTAAAGCTTGAAGCTGTTTTAAGAAGAATCCCCCAGGGCAATCTGTGTGGGGCAGGCAGTTTTGAAAATAAATCCATTAAAGCAATCATTCTGCAATGATTTTTCCACAGATACCTGCATTAGTCATCACCCCTGGCAAACTTGTTCTAGATTATTTGGCAGGAGACGACCCCCCACCCCCGCTGCTAACTCTATCACGAACACAACAGAAATTGTGAAATTCTTTTTGGGAGAGCGGCAGGGTGCATCTTTGAGTCACCTTTTCATCATCTCCAAAGCCAGAGTAACAAGTAGCAGTGAAATAGCGGAGTAGATCTAGACTGTCATCCTGATACTCTCCATCCACTCCTCCTTTCAGCAGAGCTTCCCGGTGATTGTCATACCTAAATATGGAAAACAAAAAAAATCAAGCCTGAGACCACAAGAACTTTTGTGCAGAATGAAACGTATATCTCTTTTGAACCCAAGCACTCAGTAGCCAGGTAAAATAGTTTCTGGATTATAATTACTGGAGCAGGGAAGTCGTAGGAAAAGAAATTCTGAAGCTGCCACTTAGCCTTTCTGAGATACTGAGACTTACTAATAACTTTTTCATTGTCACCAGACATTAATCCTTTCTAATAAAAATGAGGTAAAATGTAAGTTTTTCAGATGCAGAAAGCAAGCATAGCATAGATAACCTAGATTGTGTGCAGATGGACCTGTAAAAAGGAAGGTATACAGTTTTTTTTAAAAAAAACAACCATGGGCTTAAGTGATAAACATATAGCCATACTCCCAACTGAATTCTGTTCATCTCTTCATGTTAGTTCCCTCCTTCTCCCATGATTCCATAAGGTATCTGCTTTGATACCTTATCCTCCCAGTCTCCAAGTGCCTTACATGTTTCTCCAGTCCAGTGCGAGCTCCCTCTGTCTCCTTCTCAATCCCATCTGGCTTTTATCCTTGAAAAACTGCTACAAAAGAGGCAGCTGTCTGACTGATACAAGAGCTAGCTAATCAGTAACATGCACAGACTCTCCAACTGCCAATGGGGAAATAAGGTTTATCCTGGGTTCCAAGAGAGGAAATAAATATCTATATATCTATATCTATCGCTGGTCAAAACATGGTGATCTTGAGCCAACTGTGAATCCTAACCAAGAGTAAACTTAAGGTAGAGAGGTGACATGATAGCTATGTTTAAATATTTGAAGAGATGTCATATAGAGGATGGAGCAAGCCTGTTTTTCTCCTGCTCCAGAGACTAGGACACAGAGCAATGGCTTCACACTTCAGGAAAAGAGATTCCATCTAAACATTACAAAGAACTTCCTGACTGTACAAGCAATTCAACAGTGGAATATTCTGCCTCAGAGTCTGGTGGAGCGTTCTTCTTTGGAGGTTTTGAAACATGGATGGCAATCTGTTGGGAAAGCTTTGATGGTGTATTCCTGCATGGCAGGGGGCTGGACTCGATGGCCCTTGTGGTCTCTTCCAGCTCTATGATTCTACTGATTTAATTGCTAAATGGTTAAACCTACACTTATGTAAATCAACTGTTGCATGGATGCACTCTGGTTTTAGGCAAGGGAGTACAATTCCATGCTGTCTTGCCACTGTTTTCTATATTCTAAACTGTAAGCCATTGTGGGAATTACCTCCTAATAATCTTGTGAAGTAGATTTGGGTAAGAGAGTTACTCAGTGATTTTCTGGCTCCAGTGAGAACCAGAAATTGCTCTCCAAAATCCAATCCAGCACACTAACCACTACACTGCAGGGACTCTCTAAGCATGATTGTTCCACTGGGCTTTGGCTTTAAACAGAGATACAAGACAGGAGGTGTGTCCAACAGTAACTTTCTAGAGAATAATGCAAGACTTACCAAGCTCTTTCTTGAGGATCACTTAGCACATCATATGCAGCCTGGATTAGCTTGAACTGCTCTGCTGCTTCTTCGGCATTTTCCAGGTTCTTGTCTGCAAAAACAAAATGGCAGAATGTAATTTAATTCCACAACAGCTTCTCTGTCACAGAAGGAATTTCAGATCACCACAAACAATTTAAAAACCTACTGAGTCTAAAACTGACTAACTATCCTTTCCATATACTGTCCAATGAGCTGAGGTTCCCAATCCCAATTGTATTTCTTAGAGAGTAAACCTTTTTCATCCTAGTGCAGGAGTGGGCAACTGTGTGGAGAACAGAGGCCAACACACCCCAACCTTCCGTATGGGTGCACACACTTCCAAAATAAGCCCAAATACCTTTGCTTTCTTCTACAGTCTCCCTCAAAATGGCATCAAAAAGTGATGTTGTGTCATCTCCTGTTGCTATTTTGGGAGGGACTGCAGAGTAACATGGGGTGATAATATAGGTCTTGGGGTGCTTGAGGTAGTTGGTGGGAATATTTTAATGTGTTTTCACAACAACAACAACAACAACTCTTTATTATGGTCCATAGACCCAACAAGTTCAAATTAACAACATGAAAGATAAATTAAAAGCACATGGAACAAATGGGTCAAATCATACAGGCAGAACTTATTTCAGACATTTTTCCTAATATAGAAGTTAACTTTTCTCTAACCAGATCAGACAAAAAATTGGCAACAACCAAGGCCACGCTAGGATTCTTATCTTCTAAGAGGATTTTGATATGAAATTGCACTGAATGTCCTGATAGATTCACCAATAATGAATTAATCATATGTTGTTGAATCCGCTTGTAGAATCCACAGCACAAAAGAATGTGCTTCATGGATTCTACTTCCTGGTTACTGCAGGGACATAATCTTGTATTTTAAGGGACACTAGCAAGTCTACCTCAGAGCATTTTGAAGAGGAAAACATTAAATCTGGACTTTGTAAAAGTCTACAATAATTAATTACATTCAAATTCTTTAAATACTCAGCTAAGTGACAAGGCTTGGCATATTCTATATTCAGGGAGCTCAGTAATGTGTTTTCACATTTTGGAGGAGCTTTCTATATCATTTTGGGTTAAAATTGCACCAAGTGAGAGTGATTAAGGATGCACGCTATACCCAATTACCTGGGAGCAAGCTCTATTGAAAACAATTGGGCTTATGTTTGAGTGGACGTGTGTAGGATTGCACCAACAGACAGTTAACAAAGCTGCCTCATCATGAAATTGCAACTTGGCTTCCAGGTTCAGCTATTATGACTTCATTAAAACGATTCATTCTCAAACTATGTCAGCATCCTTCCGGAACAGAGATGATGGAAGGGACCTCAGTACAAATACTCTCCTCCTACAGAGCACTGTAGTGCCTTAAAGTGTGTCACGTTTCCTATGGGATCAGCTTTCTGCAAATGAATAGCATAACAAAAACATTCACCTACATTCTGAGGTTCTACAGGGCTCTTTTATTGGTTTTACTACAATGGATTAAAAGAGCTACTACACCTGCGGAAATTTTGGTCTGTCTTTATGTTGTAACCTGCCTTCCAGCCCCTGACAGTGTAACATGCGGAATATAAACAAATAATAAAAGTAAAACATCAACTGTTTACATGCTAAATTAAAGAAAACGCATATCCGACTTCATTATAGACTATCAACTTACACAATACACAAGGTTTGGCATCCTCTTGGTTTGTCCAAACAAGAGTAGATGTATTCAATCTACTATTTAATGTTGAAATAACACACAGGTAAATCCCAAATGATTCAATGGGCTTACTCCAGTCAGGGATAATAATAGCATTTGGGTCACTATCAAGAGCTTACGACTGCAGATTCTGCAATCTTCACAATGGTTTCTTCTACTATAGTTCTAGACAAACAGTCTTTATAGGTGAAAACCAACTGTTCAAGAATCTAGTTGAACATTACATGCACAGCCCGCATGTCTCAATTCATAATCTGGCCCCCAAACCAGGTAAAAGTCCATACTCTGAACTGAAATAACTGGCCCTGAGATACAATCCTGTATATACATTCATCACAGGTACAATCCCACCAAAATTTAATATTTACTTCTGCATGGACATGTACACTATTGAGCTATCAATCTGGGTATAAAATAAAAAGCACCAAAATGTTCTCCACAAAGCATTCTCTCAGCCCATGATAAAATAGGTTAAAAGGACCACAATGCGTACTATTTATTTCCAGAATTATTTATCCTGCCTTTCTGTTGGAATATGCAAGGCACCTTGTGGGGTACGTGTGTGTGTATGGGTGTGTGAAAGAGATCTGTAAAACAGAACAAAACAAGTTAGTGGGTGGCGGTTGGAGACCTGGAAAACATTAATGGAAAGGGAGGTCCATAATAGGAGTGAGGACTTTCTCAGGGGTAGAACCACAAACTCGAACTACCTCTCCATGGAGACCCGTGGGACTCCTTCTCCTTTTGTCTTTCCCAGGAAAGTAAAAATTTTAATTTTACACCAATTTTTTCAGGCATGATCTGTTGTTTTATTGATACTGTAGTCCTATGATACTCTCCTTTTGTAGTTTTAATGTTGCTTTTTAAAAAGGTTTTATTATTTTACTGTTTTATTAAAGTATAATATATTTATTTCTTAACAGAAAAAAAAACCCCAGATGTCAAACTAACTGTGTAACCCCTGTGCACGTGTACACAAAACAAGCGATTGCTTTTCAAGGCAGCCTACTGCCAGGGAAGGCTGTGGGTGTATATGGTCTGGAGTTGACGCACCTTATGGAGCAAAAGCAGTTTGACACCACTTTAGATGTCCTGGTTCCATCCAACGAAAACATGGGGATTCTTTCTAATCCCCCTCCCTTGAACTACAGCTCGAGAAGTCTCTAGCAAAGTAGTCTAAGTGCCTCACCCAGCTACAAACCCTAGGATTCTGCAGGGCCACGGCCACGGCAGTTAAAGCGGGACTGAACTGCGATAATGGGCTAGTGTAGATTCGCTCCTAAACGAGGAAGAAAGGGGAAGAAGACAAGGACCGAGGTAAAAATGATCAGCCATTTCCTCTCGGGTTCTTCTCTTTTCCCTCCGGACTGGGAAAAAGGTCTAGGTGGAACTCATGGAAAGGAGCCCGGGAAGAAGCCGAAAGGGTCAGGCCCGGCCGTTACCTGGATGCCAACGCAGCGCCAGCCTCCTGTAGGCTCGCTTCAGGTCTTCGTCGGAGGCGTCGCGCTTCACCCCCAGCACTTCGTAATGGCACTTCATCCTAGGAGCCCGGGGAACTCAACGCCACCGGGCGGCCGAGGCAGAAAGACGTCCGGCAGAGCCCTCCTCGGCCGGCGGCATCCGCGCGCCTGGGACACCCGCCACTCCTGCCGGCGAGGAGACGGGCGAGGGGGGAGGGACCGGAAGCGGCCGAGGAGCCATACGGTGGGCCAACCCACCGCCGGGTTGAGGGGCGGGGCCGAAGAAGCCGACGGGAGGGCGGGATCCGGGATCGCCGGGCGGAGAGACGGGAGGAGGCCGCCGCCGGTGGGAGAGAAGGGAAAACGGGGAGGCGAGGCGGGGCGGGGCGAGGCGGGCCTTTGATCTCGCAGAACGTCGGGACGCGAACGTTCCAAAGCGGCGGGGGGCCTTTGATTAGGTGGAACGCCGGGGAGCTGAGCGTTCCAAGAACGGCGGGGAGCCTGCGGGGGGTAGTCAGTGTGGATCTCAGCGTTCCAGGACGGTGATGGAACCCTCTCGTCCGTGTTGGGGTGACAGCCGTACCTATAATAAACCGAAATCGTCGCTGGTCTTGCTTGGAAAAAACGTATCGCTCCCCTTAGAGATCTGGTACGGGTGACTGAGAACATCCCCGTTCTTCTGTGTGGCCGCAAAGCGGATATCAAGGACAGGAAAGTCGAAGCAAGACCTATTGTTTTCCACCGGGAGGAGCATCGGCGGCATTACGGTATTTCAGCCAAGAGTAACTACCAACTTTGAGAAGCCCTTTCTTTGCCTGGCAGGAAAGTTCATTGGAGGTCCCCACTTTCCGCGCCAGAGTGTTATATAGCGTTATTCCGCTTTCGACATCCTATGGAATGCTGGGGTTTGCTCTTGCACCGCCAGAGGGTGTTATGGATCCAGCACCGGCAGCGTAGCGTGGGCAAGATTTAGGTTGCTCGGATCACTCACTGCACAGCCAGGTGAAGATGAGGATCGGTGGAAGAGTGAAGCTGGAGCCCGGCCTCCGAAGTCTAGGTTTGCAGGCAACTGTCCTGTCATGTCAGGGGTGCAGCGTGTTTGCCACTTGGTGGTTCTACCTGAGCAGAACAGGTGCTTTAATCGTTGTGATGCCGATAAGAGAGAACGGCCTTTGGAGCGAATGTGTCATTGAACCTCCGTATTTAGTTGTTTTAGACTGCAGTTTACTCCCCATTTGAGTTACAAATCTGACTGCTGCAGTCAGATTTGGAAATCGTGTTTGATACTGTCATTCCCATTATTTTTTTGTTTAGATCATAATAAAGTTGTTCAAGTATCCCCCCCCCCCCAAAAAAAGAAAAATGTTTCACTCTTCTGGCAGGAAGAGAAATAGAAAAAGGAGGTGTTGGGGTCGGGGTTGCTTTTCTATGGGCAGTGTGTTCAGCTGAGACATAGGCCATTTCCGCACTAGCCTGTTACAGAGCGATGACTCCACTTTCAACATCCTCTGGAATCCTGGGGTTTGCCGTTTCGGGAGGGGCCAGCTGGCCCCTCCCGAAACGGCAAACCCCAGGATTCCAGAGGATGTTGAAAGTGGAATCATCGCGCTGTAACAGGCTAGTGAGGAAATGGCCATATTTTCTGTAGTTCAGTGCTGTATGTAGCCTGTAAACTCAGCTGTTAAGTTCACCTTTAGCCAGTTAGGAAAGCTATATTTTGAGCCAGTGTGGTGTAGTGGTTTGAGTGTTGAACTAGGAATCTGGGTAACCGAAATCCAAATGACTTTGAGTCACACTCTCTCAGCCTGAGGAAAGCAGCGGCAACCTCCCTTTGCCAAGATAACCCTATAATAGGGCGGCCGTGATTGGAAGTGACCGGAAGGCACACAACAACAAAGTTATGTTTTTTATTGAAACCAGAGCCAAAGATATGTGGTGCGTTCCATTCCTGGACTTGAACTCTGGAGGCCTGAGCTATCTTCCTTGCTAAAAGCCTTGGTTTCTCTTCTAGCCTGGTCTACTCATAGGGCTGCTATGAAGAGTAAATGGTGTTCACTGTTCTGAAACAGAAACAAACGTGCATTATATGTGCTTGTTTTGTACCCCATATATTTTGTTAATGCTACTGTGATTTTTATTTTCAGAGTTAACTGTGCCAGTATGAAGAGAAATCTTATGCTGCCTTTAAGAGTGATTTATGTCTGCATAAACTTCCACAGATTTCACTTCACTTGCATTTGAGTACGGCACTGATGCTGCAAGTTTTAAGCACCGATTTCTGCTGTATGGACTCTGTGCAGTTTCACTAAACCTTTGGAATTATTACGTGCAATCTGGCAGTGGCTGCCTGCAGCCTTTCTAGACTCAATCATTAATTCAAGACATCACTGCAGTAGCAGTTCCCACTTCAAAAGTTTCATAAAAGTTCAGAAATTATAGTTCTAGCTGTACAGCCTAGAACTTAATTCTTTAAAAGATGTATGCCCAACTGGAAACCTGCAACTTTTAAGGACAGTTCTTTTGGCATTCAGTGGTCCACTGATGATTTGGTGTGAAGCTAACATTACAGAACAGATGGTTTTATGTTGTCTTCACATTTTTCTTACACACACACACTCTCACTCACTCCAGAATAGTTTTCAGTGTAAATTGGTTACTCATTCAGCTGTCAGAGTTTGGCACAGCACAATAAGTGATATACTGTGCATTCTTTAGTTCTGAGGTGGGAAATGCTTTGGCCCTCCAGATATTGTGGACTTCAATGGCCAGAGACCGCAGCCATCAAAAATAGTAAGAAATCACAGAAGCTGTAGTCCAAAACATCTGACAGCCCAGAACCCACATTAATGTACTCCAAATGGCAGTAGAGGTGTGTGTGTGTGCACACCTACCTGCCTGCCTGCCAGTCATCTATCAACTTATGGCAACCTCATGAATTTCACAGTGTTTTCTTAGGCAAAATAATACTCAGGAACCAGGCACTAATTGCAATTATTCTGAGTAGAAGTATGAATGGTGTGTGCAACACTGATAAAAATGAGCAGAAGACCACACACTCAAGAAGTTGGTCCATGCAGAAAACGCCACCTGTATGCTTGCAAAGTGTCTATAGATCAGAGGTGAGAACCATAAAGCCTTCTAAATGTTGAACTGCACATCCCAGCATTCCTCTCCATTGACTAAGGTTGTGAGTTGTGTCTATAGCCTGCTAGAGATAATACACGACAAGATTGCAATGAGGTGGAAAATAGTAGTAGTAGGATAATTTCCAGTGATTAGGGGGTAGAAAAGAAGATTACTCAAAAACAGGAAAAGTTAATTTGACCAGGTTGCAGAATTCACCTTTCTGTGCTGCAGAACCTTGGTTTTGAACACACATGTATGCATCATCTTAGCACTTATGGAAAAATAAGGAGCTAACTCACAGACTACCAGCAGAACATACAGGGCACAGGGCAGCCTGAATGACACAGTATTAAAACTCTCAGTAAGAGAAAAGCCAAGAGATCAGGAAAGCACTGGAGGAACTTTTACCTACATTACCTGCTTGCTGCATTTTCTCAAAGCACGTAATGAAAAAGGAAATGTAAAGTTCCTCTTGTGTTTCCTGCATGAGTACAGTGGCCACTCCACATCTGCAAGGGCTCAGGGCACAGAACCCTTGCAGATGGAGAAAAATCACGAATAACTGTCCCCTGTGATCCCTCTCCCACATTCTTTTCCAGGGCTCTCCAAAGCAGAGAAAGAAGTAGCATGTATGCCCCCCCCCCCGCTTTACCTTTTGCCTTGACATGACCTCTCAGCATTGGGGCAGAGGCAAAGCAATGGGAGGGGAGACCTCCAGAGGGATGAAGGAAAGCACGTGTGTGCGTTCCCTCACCACTGCCTTATCTTTTGCCTTGGTGCAAATTCTCAGCACTGGGAATGGGAGGGAAGAGCTCCAGAGGTCACAAGGAAAGCACACCCCCTCCATTACCTTACCTTTTCCCTCAGCACGCTTGCCTTATTTCTCCACGCCAGCAAAACACAAGGTGGAAGGAGAATGGGGAGGCATGGGCGCCTTCACGAGAGTCAAACCCACAAATGTGGAGGGAGAGGAGAACTGTATATAAATGTTTCACAACAAAATAAATGGGAAGTTTATTTTTGTTTTCAGTTTTCCTAACTGTAGCAGTTGGAAGTAGTTGATCTCTTTCCAGTATTCAATGTTCTGCTGCCACATGGTAGCCACTGTTTCTTCCAGAGCCTGGATCATTGGGTGTTCTTGCTGAACACAGAGATACTTCTATGGTATCACTGCTTCTTCCCCAAAGCTGTACGCTATATTTTTTTCCAAGTCCACAAATAATTTAGAAGCCATGTTAATACATTTAATAAAAGGCATCATCAGAAATGTTACTTGACAAAATATTAAAAGACCAGTCCTTATCTGGTGCAATTTTTACCAAAAATTACCAAAAAAAATGTGTAATAAAAATGATTAAATGTCCACGTTATAAAGTCCCAATTAATCATTCCCCTGCCCTTTCTATTCTAGGCTTCAATTCCACCAAATTTGTTCTTCAATTTCCTTGCTCGCTGGTGAAGTTTCTTCTTCTTTTTCAAGTTAATTTTTGGCTCTGGTTTCACTAGTTCTATTGTTACAGGCTTTTCTTCAGCTGGGATTTCAAACACTTGTTCTGTTGGATCTTCAGGAATAAGTACCTTCTCTTCCTTTTTACCTAGCCTCTGAAGCTCCTTCATTTGTTGCTTCTCTCTGAATTTTGCTGCTGTGGCCAGTCTGATTGCCCGCCGATGCTGAAACCAGAGAGTAAATGTTAGTTCATAAATCCATTAGCATGTCCAAATATGCACTTCCACGTTCTACCTTAAGAGTCGGATTCAATCTGCCTACATCAGTTCTGAGCACCACTCTATCTAGGTCTGAGCTGCATACAATGATTTGCAGTAGCTCTTTGGCGAATATTCCCACACTTGGATGTACCTGGGATTTAAACTGGGACCTCCAATACACCAACACATACTGTCCTGAAGAGTTGTACCACTTCAATTGTCAACAGATATTTTAATGTGTTAACATCAGCCAACTTAATGTAAACATTAGTAACTTCGCAAATTATATTGTCTACAAAGGAAATACACAACGCAGGTGTGATTCTATAATACGGTGGCCCCTCAACTTTCATGACGGTTTGGGGTGCAGAACCTTCACGAAGTGGAAAAACCATGAATAACTCCCCCTTCCCATGATCCCCTTCCCATTCCTTTGCTTTTTGTGGGCCAGAGGCAAGAGAATAAGAGGGAGAGCTCCAGAGGGGAGAAGAAAGGCAAGAAAGAAACCCTCCCCACCATTTCCTTGCCTTTCATACAGGTGCTTGCCTTCCTACTCTGCACCCAGCAAAACGCAAGGGAATGGGAGGAGGATAATGCAGGGGAAGGTATGTGTGTGCCTTGCAAATAATCAAATTCACGAAGGTCAAACCTGCGAATGTAGTCTGTTATACAAGGCAAACAATGGACAGGATCAGCCAGAAAGGTCTTCAGACCGGGCAAGCATTGCTTGATGTTCCACAGATGTAATACACTGTTTTAATCTTCTTGCACTGCTGCTTGATCTAGTCTAATGAAATTTTGTTGTCCTGGTTCTTCCATCAGAAATGTAGCACAGGTCTAAAATTTCTGGAAACTTTGAAGCTGGGTGTGGGGCAGAACGTCCAATTTTAAAAAATGTTTATCTTGAAAAAAAGATGAAAGCTTCCTTTCTTATCAAACTTACAAGTTCCATCTACTCTAATGAAGAGTTCTGAAGGACATGAAAATTTGCTTAATGATGTTTTTGCGGTCCCATAAATATACTGTTGATGTACCTTCATGTCATTTCTGACTTATGACAATCCTGTGAACCTATCACAGGATTTTCTGGAGCTGAGAGCGTGTGACATGCCCAAAGTCACCCAGTGGGTTTTCATGGTCAAGCGGGGAATCGAATCCTGCTCTACAAGTTCATAGTCCACTCAAACC
This sequence comes from Cyclura pinguis, assembly GCA_030412105.1. Lineage (NCBI taxonomy): Eukaryota > Metazoa > Chordata > Lepidosauria > Squamata > Iguanidae > Cyclura > Cyclura pinguis. The sequence goes on from CM059600.1 coordinate 332,078,376, forward strand.
ACTATACCACGCTGGCCCTCCCAATAAATATATTACCAAACTGTTTTTAAATTTTAAATCTGTAACTTAGATAACCCAGAAAACTGAATCCTAGTTCACAAATCTGTGAAACATAGTACAGTGCTATGCAAGTTTAAACAGGATGAAGTTCTACCCTTTTTGGTGGCTCTTATATTTAAGAGACTATGCTGCAATTTATTTGAAGAGAAACTTGAAAAGTGATCCACAAGGGACAGCACAAATGGGATAGTTGCTTCTAAGATCTGCAAACTACATCTAAAGTAACCAGAAAACTACAAGCAGTGATTCAAGGGCAACAAAAGCTCTTTGCTTTGCTAATGAAGATGACACCACCTTGTGCATGCATAAATGCAGCCTGGAACTGAGTGCTGTCTACTCAGAGGAACTGCCACTCCCTAATGCAACAGGTTTTTTTTTCATAAGAATCTTAATTATCTATCTACTGTACTCCAAATAAGATGAGCCTTGTATTAGAAAGCATTTCACTCGATCCAATCCAAAAAGAAAGAAAGAGAGAGAGGTTGTGAGAGAGAGAGAGAGAGAGAGAGACAGAGAGAGAGAGAGACAGAGAGACAGAGAGAGACAGAGAGAGAATACTGCAAATGATTTTTTCATCAGTGTTCCCCAATGGCTGCAGCATGTCTCTTGGAGGAAAAAAAATGGAAAAGTGCACTCTGGAAAAGAAAACAATTTCTAGTATAGAGGCACTCCAGTCCACAATATGTGGCATGAATAACAACATCCATAACAACAGCATCCAAGATGGCCTTTGCACTGATGGGGCAGAGAGACTGGGGGGTTGGTAGTTACCATGAATGTTCATTCTTGGATGGCCAGAGATCTTATGGGTTATTGTCAGCTGGTGCACAGGGAATAATCTATAAGTATGTGGATTGCTCCTCTGTGTCATCCAGAGAATATAAAGTAAAAATCTGTGGCCCAAAGAAATCCCAGAATAGCAGAAGAAGCAGTAGCCCTCTGCAGCCAACCCAGTATTGCAACTGGTATGGAATAAATGTACCAATTGTGGTGACATCTGACTAGATTCTTGTCACTACAGGAGAGGTGTACATCTGTGGAGGGGTAGGGTTACTTTCCCCATCCCATGACCCACCTTCATGGGCTGCATAGCTACTCTCAGCATGACAAGAAACAAAGTCATGTCACTTCTGGTCTGGGGAATCGGCTCAAAAACAGCTAATTGACAGTGGCTTGGGAGCTCTCGATAGAGGCTGGAGTGACACAATATGGGCCTCCTGGGGCCACATGCCACATTATACCACTAGGTATTAGCCAAGCTAGATTCTAAAATAACAGTCAGTCAAACAGGTCTTACCATATTTGGAGACTGGTAATAAGGATTTTCATACAGTGTTGGTCCTCCAAAGCTGCCCTGGAAGATCTTAATAAGGTTTAAGACAAAGCGAGGCCCAATTTCTACAAGGGCTGTATCTTCTTCTACAATCTGCAAGAATGGCAAACATTTATTGTATATTTCAAGGCAAACCATCTAATACATTGGTGGAGCATGCAGAATGTTGTATTAAATACTCCAGATAGGATACTAGATATTGGAACACATTTAAATTACACGTTTTACTTCCTTTTCCAACTATACACAATTACACACCTGTAAAATTGACTTCTCACTCTTTAAGGACCAGCAATAACTCTTGAAAGTTAATCCAATTCTGAGGTATCATTTCTTAAGATACTTATTGCGTGCAATAGTACTAAAATAAGGCTGCAAAGTGAGGGACCTAAAATTATGTGCTTGTCTTCCATATACTTATCTTCTGGCACCAATATAGCATTCCGTTTTTGTTGCAATGTCTTCAGGGTTAAAGCTCTCTGTGAAGCCACTGGTGAATTTAGCTCAAAATGCCTTGTTTGAAGGCACTGTCGCTGTTACAGCTCAATGCTGTATTCAGATGGAAAAAATAAGAACTATGTCTTATTGTTACATAAATATGGCCTGTTCTGTGCCTTGAGTTCCTCCCTTCCCCCGCTGGCACAGATAAAAGAAGGAGATCAGGATCTCTCCCTTCCATTTTTGATCATTACAATTCAGTGTTACATTTGAACACTAACCAATAGATAATCTTATTTCTAGTTTATTAAAACAAGCCAGTTTCCAAAGCCAAAGTTTGTTGGCTTGTTTAAGTGAACTACAGGACAGTTAAGGCAGGCCATAATTCATCAGGGCAGATAAAAATGGCAAACTAGGGGGTTAGTCTAAAACAGAAACAAGCTTCCAACCTCCTCCTTGCAGTTGTACAAAAGAATAGAGAAACATGTGAGACTAAGGCTTGCCTAGAACTAGTCCCATAACAATAAATGCTTGTTAATCATTATATTTGAATGTAGCCACTTTCACCAAAATTGTTAGCAAAAAATCTGGCTTGTTGTATCATTCCATCCACTTCACCCAAGGAGGAAGTTAACACTCAAAGACCAGTTTGTGCCAAACAAAAGTAATTCATGACAATATTCATACAGCATATTCCAGTTTGGAATACGGTATGCAGTTCCAAGGAGGCATAAGTCACAACTGCTAGGACTAAATCACACAACTGCTATGACTAAATCACACACTAACCTGGTAATTCCGAAACCAAATCCTCTTGTCTGTTATGGAAAATGTGAAGACATGATCCACAAATGGCTGGCTTTTGGGATGATACTGTGGAGTACTAAAAATCTGCAAGAGGGAAAATTTCAAGTTGGCAAAAAGAGTGAGGATGGATAGTACATAGGCCACATATTCCAATGGTATATGTCTGTGGCAATACTTGTGGACAGAACATCAATGTATGTGAATACAGCTATTTTTGGATCCTGCTACATCATGGCTTCATACTGACATGCTTATAGGACAAAGCAGTGGCACAGAAATGCTGCAGCACACATGTGAATTACATCCATGGAAGCAGAGAATTCAAAATTGGCAAAGTCAACTGGATTCTCTTCAAGCCCCCAATTTCTATCTTCTCATTGTTATGCTGAATTAAAGACCACGTTTTGCCAAGGCATACCAGAGTTTAGCATACATAACAAATAGTTTTGTAGCACCCTAAAGCACATGTGTCAAACACAAGGCCCACAGGCCAAATCCGGCCTGCCAGGCCATTTCATGTGGCCCTTGCACCTCTCCTGCAGCTGTGGCACTCCTCCCATCTGGCAAGCCTGATCCCCACATTGCAGGCCCCCAGCTGCCAGTATTCTTAAGAAGGGTCCAGTAGCCAGCACTCACAATCTACTTCTACCTGCTGCTCTGTCCAAGTATCACCATCATAGCGTTGCTGCAGGTTATGATGGCAATGCTCTGCGCAGCTCACAGAGGAGCTGTCAGAAGTAGAAGCAGATCACAAGTGCTGGCTGCTGGACCCCTCTTCAGAATACCAGCAGCTAGGGGCCTGCAATGTGGGGATCAGGCTCATCAGGTACAGAGAGGAGTAGGGAGGCAGAACACATTGTAAACCGCGTAGAAAGCACTTAGCTGATAAGTGGCATAGAAATACACATGGTATTACTAAAGAGCCATTGGGCGGGGAGAGCAGAAAGAGGCACAGGTAATATTTGTCTGATGATTAAAAAACTTTCTGTTTTCAAAACTCATTTTTCAATAAATTGTACAATAGTTGTACATTTGAATATCTGCTTGCCGTTATTTTCCCTCGACTTCTAGTTTCAGAACTAGTTATTACTAAAACCAGTAATAATGGAATGCTGAGGCAATTATTTAATATGATAAAAGAATAAATATATTTATATAGTCTTACAGATACAACTGGCCCTTTAGGGGCAAACATAATGCTGATGTGGCCCAAGATGAAATTGAGTTTGACACCCGTGCCTTAAAAACTAATGCATTTCATTCAACATAAACTTCTACAGAGAATATTGATGTATCTGATGCTGTCCATAAAAGATTGCACCAAATAAAACTTGTCAGTCTTTAAGGTGCCAGAAAACTCCTTTCTTTTTATACCAGAACAGACTAGTCCCCTGGAAATTTCTATAACATTTAACATGCAGTTCAACTTAAAGCAGCAATATGAGGTCTGAGTAGGTCAAGGTTTAACAACAGAGAAGTAGCTTCCCATATATGGTAAACATTTCATTTTGCTATATTTTTCTGCAGAAAGGGTACCCTTTTGGCACTCCAGGTGGTTTGGGCTATTATTTGTTATCACTGGATAAAATGGTTGAGAAATAAGAATTAAAGCCCAAAATGTTTGGAAGAATGAAATCCCCCTCCCACCACCTGTTTAAAATACACCAAATTCTCTGATTATGTTTTGATCTGAGCGGCACTGCAAGGAGACACACAACGAATAAACTCTAGTGCTAACTGTCCCATTCCTCCCCCTCTCTGGAATGGAAAAGTATTCATTTACCACCCACAGCTGCTCTCAGTTCAGCACTATCATTTGCAGGAATGGTAGTTCAAAGGGTAGAAAGACAGATTAGCATTCTCCACAAGCACGCTTGAAAAAAATCTGAGAACCCTAGCCACAGCCATTACCACGCCATTGTGCACTGAGCTCATACTGCTTCTGAGCAATGCAGCCATCAAACAAAAACACTCTTGTAACAGGAAAAATTAATCTGTGAAAACTACCATAAACTGACCTGAATAAACAGCTCTTTCAGCAAAGCGTAATGTGGCTCCTGATCAAAAGCCTGTGAGAAAAAATTTTTAGACGTGAGCAAAAAACAACACCATTAATAGCTATAACTTAATGGACAGTAATTCAGTAACTTGCAAATCTATACTTGCCAGGTCAAAAGACAGAATTGGTCGGGAGCCTCGCAAACAATTCCCAGTCATTTTCAGCTCAGCCAGTGTGTGTACTGCAAACATATTGAGCAGGGAAACATGAAGGTATTGTTCAAACAATTGGCTCTCTCCCACCCATTTTAAAATAATAGAACAAACCAAGAACAGTGCTGCAGCTGATTTGAACAGAAACATCTTGAACATATTAAACACAATTACAACATGCATTTTTCTGGGGTATTTAGAGCAAAGTAGGTTTAAAAACTGACAGCAATAAAATAAATTTGATCAGATATCTGAACTTACTGTTCTGTACTAAAAATTTTGCTGATGGTCCGTGGGGTACATTTGAAAGCCTGAAACAAATGAGAAACATTATTAGGAGAAAAAATTCATCATTTTCTTGGAGTTACAGTTTGTTTCAGGGCACAGCCATCTAGTTATATACAAAACTAGTTACATCTTACCAAAGTTACTGAGGTGTGACAAAATGGAAAGGAATTTCTATCCACCAAGAGTGACTTTAAAGTGTTGCAAAGAAGTACTTGTCTGGCTTAACATGAAGCATCCCCAAGTGGACACATCAACTCCTTTTCTACTCTGTGCAAGTTTACTGGATCTTTAAAGTTCAGTGACACAAAACAGGCCAGCAAACAGACCTCTGAGTGCCACAACCCAATTTGTATACTGATGAATCTCCCACTCCAATGTAAGAGGAAAATAAACTGCTCCACATACCACATTCGGAAGTCACCTTTATTTTAACATTTGTTGTTGCCATTGTTATTGTTGTTACTACCATCACTATTACTACTATTACTGTTTCCCAATAAGCAGGAATAAAAGGGATCTACAGTAATCAACATCTTGTGAACGGAAGTATTTCACAGCATTTTTTCCTAACATTTGTTGGGGGTCCATATAGGAATTCTCTGTTAGCAAATAAAGTAAAAGGATACCAGACCAGAACAAGCTTGTTTGCTTCATCTGTTTCTTGGGGCTTCAGAAAAGTTGACAACTATTTCTAGGCTGCTCTTCCCTCCCAGCTCCCCAGCTTTCCAAAACAGGAAGACCTGTGAGGTGCCTTCAGAAACTAATGCCCCCTTTTGACTCTTACAGATTCCAAAAAAACATTGGGAAAAGGTTGTATTGTTTTTAAGGGCAACTGGAGGGATACAAGCAGCAGGTGGTTCTGACTAATGGGTAAGGTTAGATTAACTATGGTAAAACATTGTATTTTATGGTATTAAGTAAGTGTATATTAAATGAGTCATCAGGATAATAGTGGATAAAGTTAACTGACTAAAATACAGTCCATAGTAGATAAAGAACTTAGAAAAAGTGTAACCAAGGATATTAATCACCATTTTCTAAGGTGTAGGAAGTCAAATGTGTAATTGTATTCTCTGTTTATGTCTGTTTGTCTTGGTTTGCTTTTAGATTAGTAGTAGTTTAGATATTTGTCTATTAGTTTAATTTAGTACACTTTGTTTTTGGTTGTAGAGAAGTTTTGTGTTATTGCATTATCCCTTATATGTAGTTTTATATTTTTTAGATAAAAAGTATGTTAACAAAAATATTTTTTAAAAAAGAAATTATTTCCCCTTTAAAAACTGGCTGGAAGCCTAACTTCTGTTTTACAAAGTAAACTGGAGTTTGAAAGGCCACTCTTGGGGATAAAAGAAAGCTACCCACCATTTGCCTGCCTATGTTTTAAAGAGAGCTCAGAGGTCAGTCCTCCTCAAACGGAAGCAGGGCCTGTCCTATACACTACCTTCTGAAAGCTGTTCTTCCCCTGGCTGGCTATTCAGGGGATGGGGAAAGTGTGACTGCTTACAGTTAGAGGAACATAGATCCATTAGCCTGAGCCAGCATAGTCAGTGGTGAAGAATGATGGTAGCTGCAGTCCAACAAGATGCAGAGGGTTGCATATTCTCCCTACCCCTGATCTCAAGATGTCTCAGCCTGGAAGGGAAAAGTGTGATCTACAATGTTTAGAACTCTGCCACTGTTCTGCTGGGACTTCCTAGCTAAAACTTTTCCTTTCTTATTCTGAAGGAAGAAAAACCAGTCTTCACAACAGAGCCCTGTCTGGAACAATATGCTATACAAAATAGTGTGTACTAGAACACCGTGAATGGTGATATGACGATAGGGCTGGGGAATAAGACCAGAAATCAACAAATGTGTTTGAGTAGGCAAGGCTGTCACAAGTGAAAACAGATTTGTACATATCTGAATTGCTACCAGTGAAAAAGGATATAAGTTAAGTCAGTGTAAACGTAAGGTGAGAATGATGTGCCAAATAAGAAACAACATCTCTTTATTTGCTGTGTGTCACCTGTTACTTCGCTACTCCCAAAGTAAGCGAATCATGATCTCTGGAATTCTTTCTAATTTTCTCATACATTTTTAGTTGGTTTTAAGAAACTACAATTGTACTACAAAGACAGGGACTGTTAGGTATCTGGTACATAAGCAGTTTCTCTTTCTTCATTTTGCACTTCTCAGAAATGTGTAGATGTCATAAAATACAATAAACAAAAAGAAACTTTCGTATTTAAATATTTTTCTCACCATATGTAAAGATCCTGCTTCTTCTTTGCTTCAAAAAATATGCATTTATTGCAATTTTTCATTTCACAAACCTGCATGAAACAAAAAGAATCAAAATCACTGAATCTGAAACACTTTAACCTACCCAGAAACAAAGCATGGTGTTTTTCTGGTTATCTTCTAGAGTGCAGTGGGAGTCAATTAGTGTAGATGTGGTTCACATATGTTGTTTTAAACCAGTGGTCCTCATTCTTTCATATCTTAAATTCCACCAATCATTGTGTCAAAGAACATGGGTTTCATTATGACAGAATTTTTTAAAAAAAAAAATGTGTCCAAGAAGAACATCTTCTCACTGACAATGAATTTTCAGACCATAAAAATACAGCAGTAATATTGCTGAGCATAAACTGTACTGTTACAGGAACTGTAAAACACAAAAAAATATTTTTTTCAAAAAATAAAGTAGTATTGAGAATAATTTTTATTCGTATTACTATAACACCAGTGTCCTGTCAGTGATATACTGACATTATATGCAAACTACTGTCCTAGACAATATTAATGTTTATGCTGTTACATTTAGTTTATGTGTTTATTCTTGCTACATTTTGTGGGAGAAGCCACTGCAGGGTAAAGTAGAAATTTCTGGGCATAGACTTGGAAGAGCTGAATTCAAATCATCACACAGGCAGCTCTGAGCAAAATAGAAGACTACGATAACTTACCTCATTAATAACAAAGAGCTTATCCTTTCTGTCCATTTTGGTATCTGCAGAACCAATGAAAACATATATTAAACTAATTCTTATTATTGAAAGTTCTGTTAAAAAAAACACTGTTTAGTAGCATCATTCTGATCCTCTGCATGCATTCCTAGCTATGATGATGCACATGCAAAGAAGAGCTCCTTCATTATTGTTGTGTACATGCTTCTTCTTCCTATTCCAACTGCTGGAGTTATATGTACAGAGCCCTCTCCATAAAGCACTAGTGTTACCTAACAGATTTGTGATGCAATTAGTGCTGTGTAAAGTGTTCTTGGTACATACAGCCCCAACTGTCAGATTCAGAAGCATACACCCACACATGAGAAACAGAACCTCATTCAATATGATAATCAATGTTAATTTTAACATAGAGGGTTTTTTTGCAAGTTGGAAAAAAAAACAATTGTGCACAAAAAAGAAACAGAAATATCTCTAACTATAGCAAGAAGTGGGAACTACACAGACCTGGGAGGGGGTGTTTTTGGACAGTTTTTGGACATCCCATCACACATACACCCACACACATTTTTTTTTTAAAAAATGAGAATCTTGCCTCTAGGAGACACAATTCTTAGTCATATAGCTACTTTTGTGATGGGGGCAAACAAAAGGCCTGAAAAGTTTGAGAGACAGAAACTAATTGACCAGAAAATGCAAAGAGGCCAAAACAGGCCCAATGCAACCCTTGGAGTCTCTGCACTGCCCACCCCTGAACTATATCATGTCTATTAAAGAAGCTTTGCTCTGTATTCCAGCACCCTCAAATAAATAAACAAATGCCCATATTTCTGCATAGGCCTCTGTGTGCAGAAATTATGAACTTGCTAAAAGAAAAATCAAATACAAGTCATATCTGAAATTACCTGCTTTAGCATGGGGCATCAGCGTTCGCAAGTCTTTCATTAGATGCCTTGTCCTAAAATTTATGCCTCTGGAAGAAAAAATGAGCACTCTCTCTTTGTTTTTCCATTTGCCCTGAAAGACAAAAATTGGAAGAAAAAAAAAAAGATACGCTTGAGCATGTCTCAGCTTCTGTCACCTCTGTTTAAAACAGGAGTGGTAACACAGGAATCCGAACAAGAACCACCTTAAATCATAGAAGAAAAAAAATCCAGAAAACATTCAACTCATTACAAAGAGAAAAATGACAACAACTCTCAACAAAGAACTGAACTCTTCATTATACAAGGGAGAAATATCTTAGAAATTAATTTAAATACAGTCATGGTTTAAACAGAAGCACTAATACTAGGGCTCAGCATGACAACATAAGAGCATTTCTCACCATACGCAGACTTTTTTTTCCACAGCTTTCATGGGAACAGCCTACACACTAAATCCTTCTCAGATCAACAGAACAAACTGCCCTGCCAGAAGACACAATTTCCAGTAAACTAGGACCCCTGAACCTTTGTAGATGTTAACCCCAAATCTTTAATGATACAGACAAAAGAGACAGAGAGAAATTGCAATGGCACTATACGTGTAAACAAACATATTTTCGAGTGGTTAACAAAAGGTATTGAAAAACCAAAATATTATGTATTGCTTACATATATATCCCCAGTACATTCTACACTCCAATGCTATTACAAATGTAATGAGATAGGATCTGCTCACTCATACGCAAAAAGCTTAAAACCCTTATCAATATAAGCACCATAACTATGGCCATTTCCACCTTACACTGTTGTAGGGCTATTATTCTACTTTCAGCATCCTCTGGAATTCTGGGGTTTGTAGTTTACTGAGGCCAGAGAGCTCTCTGGCTGAGAATTCTAAACACCCCTCTCTAAACTACAAACCCCAGAATTCCACAGGATGCTGAAATTGGAATAATAGCTTTGTAACAGTGCAGTGCGGAAAGGGCCTCAGTCTCTCCCTCAAGATCCTACAACAGAGCAGGAGTGGGAATCACGTGACAATCCAGATGTTGTTGGATTCCAAGTCCCAGCAGCCCTAATCAGGCCAATCATAAAGAATGCTGCGAACGGCCGATGGGTTAAGCAGCTACTTACCAGCTAGGCCTGCAATTCCGAGAAGGTGAACTCAACAGGGCTCATTTCCAAGTACATGTGGCACGGAATGTGCTGCAAGATAACCGCAAGCCTGAGCACACCGTACGCGCGTTTAGAGGCACTCTGGCCATTTCCGCACTAGACTGCGATAGTGCTATTATTCCACTTTCAACATCGTACGGAATCCTGGCGTTTGCACTTTAGGGAAGAGCATCTTCGGCCTCAGTAAACTACAAACCCCACAATTCCACAGGATGTTGAAAGTGGAATAACAGCACTATAACAGTCTAGTGCGGAAACGGCCTCTGTTTCCCACGTGCCAGAAAACCAACCAAGCCCCTGTTTGAGGCGCAGGGGCTCCCTCCCAGGGGACACAGCCGCGCCGCGCCGCGCCCCGGAGGCACGGGCGCACCCACCTGCGACACCGGGGGTGGTATGTAGTGCTCGTCCGGGCTGGCAGTGGCCACAGAAGTCGGGCCATTCTCGCCCTCGGTCTTTGCCTCCGGCGCCCGCTTAGCACGTTTCTTCTTCGGCCCCGCCGGGTTTCCTTCGCCGGCCCCACGCTGCCTCTTCCCCGCCGCCATCTTACTCCTCCAAAAGCACGGCCCCTCCTGGCAAACGGAAGTGGCCTTACCAACGTGGCCCCTCTAGGATGTCCAAAGCCGTTGAAGCGGAAGAACTATGGGTTCCCTGCTCTAACGCGTGCTTCCGGGTCCAGCAACAGCGGTGTAGCATGTGCTTCCGGGTCGAAGTCACGAACTCTCTTGTTATGAGAAATCTGTTCGTGTTTATGCGGAGGGACGCTGTGAGTTTTGCTGGGCCAGATTGCTGTGACTTTTTTTTTATTTACTTGTTATTTTCATATTTGATTTTTATTTATTTTTGATTCCTCAGAGGGAAGAGGGAGGGCTGCCCGTAGAAGATCATGGAGAACGAGTGGAGAAATGTAGGCCGTTGTCGTGTTTATGACTGACATGTAAGGGTGGTCGGAGCGAAAAATGCAGATGGTTCTTGTACCTTTAAGGGTTATGTGAAAAAGGAAGTTTCAGCAGATGTTGTTTGTTGCGTTGTTGTGTGTGACAAGAAGTGCCAGTTGCAATTTCCTCTTCTACACAACCATCACAGCTACAGGAACCACCTCCACTTTTTACTCTGGCAACCCTACGTGGAAGTCAGCGGTGGAATGACGACTTCGAGTTCCTTCTAGGTCAAGTCTTCTGTTGGGGAAAATGTGTGTAAAATGTATTTTAAACATTTAAACGCTATAGGCGTCTTAATGCAACCCAGTGGAATTTCGACTTTCAAGTACACTCCGAGACAGAAGGAGCAAATAAACCGAGCCTTGAGGAAACTTGGTCTTTTTTTTTTTTTGTGCCTAGAAATCCAAATGAGCCTTAAATCTACCTCTTACCTGCAGTATTCACAATAGATTGTATAGCAAGATTGTTGCGAACCACATCTCCAGTGAAGCATTGTTACTGCCATTTAAATTATCTGTCTGTCTGTCTGTCTGTGTATCTTTTTTAGGGTACTTTTTCAGACAAAAACAACAATAGCCCTGAGTTAGAAAGAAATAGAACTCTCCCCGGATCTCACTATCACTGTTTTGCTTCTGCTTGGAGGAACTCCTACCCCCATCACAGGTCAGTGCAGATCCTAGATTTTTCTGTTATTTTCTATGGGTATTTCAAAGGAAATGGGTGCAAAAGGAAAAAGAGGGGCCTAATGATCCAGGAAGCTTAATATCTCTGTAAACAATGGGGTTTTCTCCATCTTATTGCCAGGTCTGTGCTCTACCAGGTCTGTGCTCTAAAATACACCGTTTTGAGACCACCAACGAATACCAGATGCTGTAGACTATACAGTATTTCAGAGGAAGGAACTGGCAAAACCACCACTCAAAAACCCTGTGAAATTCATGGGGTCCTACACAAGCAATATTGCTACGCTGCCGTGGCACCAGAGGGAAAATCTCTGGTTGCTTTCCTTTTACAACGTACTGTAAAGTGTTGGCACAGAGCTTTCCAAACTTTATGTTGTGACACGTCAGTGTGTCAGCTGCAGTGTGTAGGTGTGTCGCTGCTGCTGCCCCAGGCTGAGAAAGACCCTGATGAGTGGTGGTTAGTTTAACCTCCTGTTTGCTAGTAACTACCCTTTGTAAGACATATGAGAGATACAGACACATACATAAATTGTAACAATGAAACGTATGGGGACACAACATATCTCATGAGAGCCTTTCATTTATATTTCTAAAAATATATGCTTTATTTATTTATAATACATAAAACTGAATTACTGTGTTGCAAAATGATGCATGTCTAAAAAGTGTGTCACCAACATGAAAAGTTTGGAAAACTCTGTGTTAACATTTCAGGGCAGCTGGCACATATATGCTCCTTAGACTGCTTAGCTGTGATATGCATGCAGCTGCCTTTGTGCTTTTCCCTGTCGGAGTGCTTTGATGTGGGTTCCTGCATGGCAGGGGGTTGGACTGGATGGCCCTTGTGGTCTCTTCCAACTCTGATTCTATGCGATTCTTGTGCCTTTCACTGTTTAACTAATAGAGTGGCAGTTCAGTCAGTGGTGCTGTATTCGATCTATCCAATCGATTCTGCACCCGTTGAATTTGTGTCTGTCGTGAAGCTCATATATGTTTGTGCTCTTGTGACAGGAAAGCTTCATGTCTGTGAAGTGGAAGCTTTGATATTAGCAGGTAAAAAGAGAAAGGGAGAAGAATTAAATGAATTATGCCTTGTATTCTTCTGATACCCCTGGGCTTTGTGTGCAGCTGCTGTACTATTTAGCAGTGAGAGAAATTTTTCACAAAATATATATTTTGCCTGAGAACATACATCAGACAGCGTGTCTTTTTTATGCTAGCAAGAAAATGTCTATTTCCTTGGCTTGTTCTTGAACCAAAAAAGATAACAGTACAATTTAGTTGCAGGTTTTTAAAAGTTTGTTACCTTAACTAAAATGATTTCTTCTGAAATGTCAAACTGTCACAGCCTTGGTTGGGGAATTTTTAGGAACTGTGTTTGCATGGAAAAGCAAACGCCATATATTTAGTAAAATTATTTTGCTGCTATGTATTTGTTTCTGACTTATGGTAACCCTAATATCAACCTGTCATGGGGTTTTCTTGGCAAGATTTATTCGGAGGAGGTTTGTCATTCCCTTCCTCAGAGGGAGTGTGCTTTTGCCCAATGTCACCCAGTGGGTTTCTGAGACTGAGCAGGGATTTGAACCCGAGTCTCTCAGAATTCTAGTCCAACATGCAAACTACTATATACCATTTCGTGACTGCTCTATGTAACTAAAATGTAATTGAACTTTTACAGGTCTCCTTTGAGAATTGCTGGATCCTTTATTTCTGTCTTTGGAGGAGAGACTGTGGGGTGACCAGTCAAGGCTATGCCTCTTTCAACCCAAACTGAAACCGACGAAGAGCAGAATGTTCTGGTAGCAAATCTTGACAATGTCAGAAACTTGTCCAATATCCTGAAAGCCATTCATTTTAAAGATCATGCAACCTGTGTTGCTACTACAAATGGACTTAAGGTTACAGTGGAAGATGCAAAGTGCTTACAAGCGAATGCATTTATTCAGGTTAGATGGCAACATTTTCCTTCCTCTTGGTCTACTGAGTGACTTCAGCAGGAATAATTAAATCACTATTGGGAATAACATATGAGGGTCCAATGGGAGATAGCAGTATTGTGGCAAGTTTAAGAGTATTGTACTGTGGTAATGCAATTGTAGGGCAGATTTTATGGTTAGTACAAGTCTCAACAGTAGGTATCAAAAATACTTCTCTGTACTCACTTGTGACAGAAATAGATATTTTGAAAATATAGGCAGTTGCTCCCATCCAAGAGTGTATATATTTTTGAGAGGTGTTCCAGTGCCCACATTCGTCTCAAAGTGGTTAGACATTTGATTTTTTTATAGTAACAAAGTTGTTTCTTTCATTGAAATGAATGGATAAGCTGCCAACCTTAGAGTTTGCTGTACATGTTGAGGAAAGTGGAACAGCTGTCTTAAGTAGGTCCCAGAGTTCAGGGAAAACTGTTCTGTGATTGGATACTCCTTAGTCTTCCATGGTGTCCGGTCACTTATGGTCAAAACTTCTGTTGTTGTGTTGCTTGCATCAGTAAGCAATCAAGTTAACTAAAACGTCAGAATACTGGAAAAGCCTACACCATAATCTCAAAATGAAATATTTTTAATATACTTAATATATTTTGTCTTTAACTGTCAACCTCATCTTTTTGGCATCGTCTGCTGCAACTTTACATTTCTCACCTAAGCTTTTCTGCTTGTTTTATAAAGCCCCGTTCTCTTCCTTGATCTTTGCTTTGTCATTCTGAGTCAGGTTCCAAGGATATGTGTTATATTGCCAGTTTAATTCTCCTTTAGTGATGGTGCCAGTTGTAGTTTGTCAGTTTGCGATTGTTTCATTTAAGTTAACATCAAGTTTCCTGTTTTTCTAATTTACAGGCAGATATTTTCCAAGAATTTGTAGTACAAGAAGAATCTGTGATGTTCAGAATCAACCTGTCTGTTCTTTTAGACTGCTTGACCATCTTTGGTACAAGTTCTTCCCCAGGTATTGCATATATGTGGATTTTAATAGATTATAGCCCAGATGCAGTCATGCATTGAACCTATTATACAACATGCTAAACTTGTAATTTACTTGCTCCGGAAAGACAGGGTTGTGGTAGCATTTAAAGAACTGTGGATTAAATCAGAAATGTATACAAAACATATAAACATATACAATTCAAAATAATAAATAATAAATATGCTATCCAGTTCCCAGTGCCTATTAAATAGGTTGATCAGGAAAAAGATTTTACTTGTTTATATGAAATGATTTATTGCTCCTGTTTCTGCCAACTAGCCCCAGCCTCCAGTGATATACAATAAAATACATAAAAACATACTTTCAGATCAATTTTTAAAAGCAAGTTTGAGAAACTAAAGACCAGCTGAAATAATACAGTTTGGCAACCTATTTAGAAGCTCAGCAAGATGCAGCCAATCTAATCTCCCTTAGAAGCAAGTTCCACAGCTGAGTTGTTGCTCTTATATAAAAGTCCCTCCTTATGCACCTAGCCTCTCAGGTTGGTGGGACATACTGTAGGGTCTCTGCTGAAAATCTCAGATTCCATACATGATCATATGATGAGGTGGTCCTCCAGGTATTGTGGCTCAAATAGTTTAAACAGTTTCAAAGCATGATAATGTGAGTGTTTATTCAGAAGTAAGTTTCATTATATCCAGTGATGCTTATATCTAAATGAGTGTGTGCAGTTGCTATTACAAAATTGCAGCTGTTCCTCTTTATGCTATGAAAGTTCTTTTTTCCCATTTCAGGAATTCAGACAGCCCTTCGGATGTGTTATCGTGGTTATGGTTATCCTCTGACGCTTTTCCTAGAAGAAGGA
Organism: Cyclura pinguis; assembly: GCA_030412105.1. NCBI lineage: Eukaryota > Metazoa > Chordata > Lepidosauria > Squamata > Iguanidae > Cyclura > Cyclura pinguis. Next base: position 332,093,980 of record CM059600.1, read on the forward strand.
GGTGTGGTGACTGTGTGTAAAATCAATACCCAGGAACCTGAAGAGATCCTTGATTTTGATTTCTGCAGCACAAATGTTGTGAACAAAATTATCCTGCAGTCAGAGGGGCTGCGAGAGGCATTTTCTGAACTGGACATGACCAGTGAAGTGCTACAGATTATAATGTCTCCAGACAAGCCTTATTTCAGGTACCAGAAATGACTTTCCTAATTAGTAGTTAAAATTAGGAATTCTATAGCCATGATTTAGAATACAGTGCAAGGTTCTGGCAGCAGTATATCTGTTTTCAGGGTGAGCCACAGCTCAGTAATTAACCTTATACTCTACATAGAGAGTGTCCCTGTTTTGATTCCTGGTAATGGTAAGAGAACAATCGTGCACATATGAAGTAAGATATAAATCTCACTGAGTTCATTAGGACTTACTTCTGGACAAGTGTGCATTGGAGTGCAGTCTCAAAAGATCTCTAAGTAGCTGGGAGGTGGGGAGACTGGTACCTGGGACTTTGGAGATCTGCAGCCAATCAGAGTAGACAGCAAAGGGCTAGATGGACTAGCGGTTATCATTATAAGATACATTGTCATGTGATGCCTGCATCAGATACATGAGAATCAGTGGTGAGATAACTATGGGCAGAGAACTGGACTTCGAAGAAGCTTAAATATGTGAATCCGGTGTTAGCTTCTCACTTTGGAATAATTCCATGAAACCTGGGGCATTGGTTAAGAATGTGGATTTGGAGGGTGATCTTAGGAGAGTTCCAGACACTAGTACCATTATATGAATACGTATGCAGTTGGACTGGTCAAAACAAAAGCCACATGTGAGCTGTACTTTTATTAGGATTCTTCTGAGCTGGAAGTGGCTGCAATTCCAGGCCTCTCTATGGCCATTTCTGCATGCGGTGAGGGAATTGCTCCCTGCTGCTACTCACCAGATCTTCTGTGGGTCTGGTCTGGTCCGGGGTGAGGAGGAGCAGTGCGTGGTCGTAGATCTGCACTGCTCCGGTGTTCAAAATGGTGGCTTCCGGTTGGTCGTGGGTCTCGACCAACCACTGAAGCTCGCCAGCCTAAAGCCCACCTCCGCAGATCGCAGGCTTGCATTGGTGCGAGCCTGCGAATCTGCATCGGAGAGCAGGCACACAATGGCGCGCACTGGCATTTTGAAAGACCTGAAAAATCAGGTCTTTCAAAAACACGATGGAGGACCACTTGGGGTCGTTCCGGAGCGGACTGAGGTGCGGATCTACGGTAAGTAGTCCAGACCCAGTCCGCTCCAAGGTGCGGATGTCATCCGTGGAGGACGCACTGCACCGTTTTATTTACCCCGTGTGGAAATGGCCTGTGACGGTTTAATACTGAAAATGGCATACATCACTGCTGTAGGATAAACTTTATTAGTGGTAAATTGATGCAACAAATGGTCTACAACAGAAGAAAGCAGATGGGTTCCAGCATTCTCTCAGAACGAGTGATAGTTTTAGGCCCCTAAACAATGAATTCTACTGTGACTGTTGTAGGGCCAGTACTGCAAATCTGCATGTCTATAATGGGTCCTCTGTGCTGGGGTGCACCACCTCAGGGCAAGGCAACTGGAAGATTGATCCTAAGGATTATATAGGGCAGAATCAAACAAAGGAAAATAAGCTGTATAGGTATAGCCCATCTTCTTTCCTAACAGATGTGAAAAAAGTGCAAACAAGTTGCTAACAGAAAAGTCTACTCCTGTGGTCTGTTCCCAGACACATCTCATACCCTTGAACTGCCAGCCTAAACCGTAAACTATCTAGCAGAGCACACCGAATACAAAATAACCCTTCTTAGTCCATTGGACAGCTGTTAACATTTGGCCATGATGCTTAGAAAGGTTCTAAGAGCCATCTTCTTAGTGGCAGAGGGCCACATTGGCTACAAGGACCAGCCAACATGCAGCATAATCTGTTTTGCATCTTCATCTGTGGTGGTATGAAAAGACTGTGTGTGAATTACTATACTAATCCCCCAGGGTTTGTGGAGGTTGTGGGTCCCTACATATTCCTACTACCTCGCTTTGCACATGTCATCCAGAAAGGTTAGTTAGTGATATGTCACAAAACTGCATCTCTTGCCGCAATTAGGCAAATAACATACTTTACTGCCTATTTATTTTGCATCTTATACCAAAGATGCCACTACTGCTGCATGCTGCTATCCATCATACCCCTTCACTTTTTATCCATTAAAAGTGATTGCATGCATGTTTTTCTTCCAGGAAGAAGCGACTGTCTCTTATATTCTCTGAGAATGCATGAATAAAATGATGACTAAAATCATTGTGCAACATAATTGTAGGCAAACATACTTGGAAACCAAATTCCAGTGAGTTTGATGGGATTCATTTCCTAGTAACTATATTAAGGTTTGAAGCCTTATAGTATAAGCCTGTGCATGTTTTTTTGCAATTAAATTGGTTCTAGACTCAGTAAAACTAGTGGACACTTAATATGGAAGTAAGCACTACTAATAATAGTGGGACAGTTTTCAGAAAACATAGTTAGAAACTTAGATCTGGTTAAACATTTTGAAATATTCCCTTCAAGTCTAGTTTTCATGCATTGCTGTCTCTACTTTAAACTGATGAGCAGTTGCAACCACAGATGTTCACAGACTTTCAGACGGTTTGATGAGGGACAAAATAACAATAACTTAAAAGTGCTTACATCATCTAGAACTGATGTGGAGGTAATCTAAAACAATTAGCAGTCTATTTCCAGCCACGTTCAGTTCGCTGTACTACTTCAACTTAGAAACCTAGAAAGTTTTCAGTCTGTAATTATGTTCATCTCCTTCCAGCGCGATCAGCTTCCATGAAAAGTTCATTAAAGTTCAAAACCCACTTTATTTAGATCGTCCTAATCATTTTAAAAAGGTTCTATTCCTGATTCTTTTATTTCAGTTCATAAAATTATTATCCCAAGGTCCACAATGCCTCTTCAAATGAATTCATTCAAATGTTTATCTTAAAATCCCTTAAATATTAAAGACCTTAAATTCCACTTTTATCCGCCTGTTTTTAGTTTGAGTTTTAGGCACAGTCGTTTAAGCTGAGGTCTTTCTGAGTCCTTGCAAAAGAAAGTTTTTATTATGATCACTTTTTAGCGTCGTACTTACTACTTTAAAAAGGGTTTCGGCATTCCTTTGTCTCTCAGTAAGCAGCTGCCCAGCATGTCTGTGGTATCCCTTCGGCTCTCGCCCATCTCCATCCCTCCGATACAGCGATATTCCGCGTCTTTCCATTCGACGAGCTTCAATCGAACCCCCTTTGGGACTCTCCGAACTCCTTTTACCGGGGGAGTATTTGGTCAGCACTGATCGATATTTTCCTGCCGGCTAGTCCGCGCTGGGTGATTGTGTATCGGCAAGACAAGCCTCTACACAACCACTCGGTCCGCCATGAAATCCGGAAGTGTGTTTTCTTTTTTCCTTTGGAAATATTGGAAGATTTTTGCTCTTTATCTCACTTGGGAAACAAAAGGAATTGGAGTGGAGAGTGACAAGACCAGGACTATTGAAAGACAAAGAGACGGAAAAGATGGAACGAGAGTAGAACTGGGACTGAAACATCAAATCCTCTGGAACTTCAATGAACTGAGAGAGTGGTGAGCGGGAGGCGAATTTTTTATTGGGAGAAGACAGACAAGAAAAGCGGCGTCGGGTTGAAGAGAGGACAGATATTGAAATGAAACGGATCCTTTATTTAATGTGGATTAGGTCGGGGTTTATGGAGAGTAAGAATTTTTGATAAATGAACTGTGGTATTCGAATATCTGGGTAAACAAGTAATATACAGAGACTGTCATAATTGATAAGCAGCTGGGGAAGGAGAGAAGGGAGACAAGGGAAGAGGGGAAAGCCTTGAAGGTCTGAAAAGGTCTGAAGGTCTGAAAAGAACTGTTTTCTGTAAACTGACCTTGAGTGTTTTATAAACAAAAGAATTTTCTTGAGAGATTAACAAAACAAACAAAGAAACTGTGTAAGTGTGGTATAGGTGTGCCATCTAGTGGAGAAGAGTGAACGTACAAAAATTTATTTTGACATTTAAAAACGTTCTTAATATCTAAAATACTTATATAGATAAAATAGAGGGTGTGGTATATATATCGAGTAAAATATAAGCCTGATCGTGTTTTAAATATAAAATAGATGGTGTGATATATAATATATATTTTGTTTAAATAGATAAATCCCTTCTCTAACAAGATAGATATATATATTTGGAGATAGACATATAAAGCTATATAGAACTACATAAAAGAACAATATATTGAAGTATAGTCATTTAAGATATTGTGATATAAATAGATATAAATTTTTCTTTGTTTTTTATCTTTTATTCTTGAATATTTAAAAATAATTATTGAATGAATTGTACAGAAGATAGAAGATAGAAATATAATTGATATAATTGATGGAAATTGATTGATTGAAATAATATAATTGAAAGCTGATAGAAAGTCAAAGAGATTTGAATTGTAGTGATAAAAGTTCATAGAATCTGACAGTATTGGAATAGATGGCAACAAGGAAGAAAACAATTACATATACACAGTCACAAATTGCCTTGGAGAGAAGACCCTCGCTCGAACAACCTCCACAGACAGTAGAGATTAGAGTACAAATATTAGAAGAACTGAGGAAATTTAAACAAGAGATCAGACAAGAGCTAAAAGAAACGAGAGCGGAGATTAAAACAGATATAAAAAAGGAAATGGAAACAATTAACAAGAAAATGGAGAAGATAAATAAAGAAGTGAAGACAATACAATCAGAAGTAACAGAAATTGAGGAAAGAATGAACCAAGCAGAAAGAGAGAGGAAGGAGATGAAAGAAGATCTAAAGAGACATGAGGTGGACATGGAAGCACCCAAAATGAGATACCGAGATAGGTGTCTTAAACTTAGAAGTCTAGAGGAGAAGACTGGAGAAAATATCTACGAACGATTAATTCCTGAACTAGCAAATTATCTGGATGTCTCGGAAGAAGTAATGGAATCCAAGATTGATAGAATGTTTCGTATAAGCTCGAAGATGGCTAAGGGATATCTTAATCTGTTTCATAAGGACAAGAATGAAAGAAAAACTACTGCAGAAGAATTATGAAGAAAAACTCATGGTGGAGGGAAAAGAAATAAAAGTTTTTAAAGACGTCCCATATCAAGTATTAAAGAGAAGGCAAGAATATAAAAATCTGACGGTATTGTTACAAAGGTATAATATAAGATATAAGTGGGAAAGACTTGAAGGAGTATCTTTTACTCTGAACTCAAAAAAACAAAAATGTACCTCACTGGCCTAAGCTAATGAGGCTATGGAGAAAATTAGAGACATATTTGAACATAAAAAGAAAGGAACCAGAGAGGAGACTGGAAGAAGAAAACCAATTAAAGAAAAGGAAGAAAAAGATCTCACAGAAAAATTAGATAAATTGGAAGGGGAAATTGATACGGCAGCGGAAGATCAGGAGGACGATTCAGAGCAGGACCAACAGAGCCTCGAAGTGGAAGAAAAATTAACAGAAGAAGACGACTAAGAAAATGAATATAAAGTGTGTATCCTGGAACATAAAAGGACTTAACTCTAATTATAAATGTAGACAGGTCTTCCATTATTTAGAAAAATCAAAAGCGGATGTTATATGTCTACAAGAGACGAAGATCAGCGATAAGGATGTAAAGTACTTAAAGAATCCAAAATTGGGAAAATGCTACATTTCGGCCTTTGAAAAACAAGAAAAGAGGAGTGGTAATATATGTCAACTCAAAGTGCCCAACTGAAGGAATTTTTCGAGATAAAGAAGGTTACTTCTTAGGCGTACAAGTTCAGTTTCCAGAAACACTGATACTACTAGTAGGTATTTATTCCCCACTAGAAAATAAGAGTAAATTTTACAAAAAGATTGGAAAAGAGATACACATATATATCTCGGAAGAGAATCAGGATAATATTTTAATAATGGGGGATATGAATGGGGTAACAGACCCAGCAAAGGACAGAACAACAAACCAAAAGCAAAAAAAGAAATGAGGGAAGTTGCCCAGATCATTTTTCAGAATAATGGAAGATTTGTCTTTGATGGATATATGGAGGTTTAAAAATGGAGATGAAAAAGGATTTACATTCTACTCCGATAGCCACCAAACCATGTCCAGGATTGACCTGTTTCTAATCTCCAAAACACTACACTTGAAAGTGAGGAATATGGAAATACTCCCCAGAATAATGTCGGACCATAATCCAATACAAATTAAATTAAATATAAGGAAGAAAAGTAATTACTCAAATTGGTGGACGAATGATTTCTTGTTGAGAAACGAAGAGTACTTGATGAAAGCAAAAGAAGAATTAAGGAATTATTTCAAAGAAAATGAAACGGAAGGAATGTCAGCAAAAATAGTATGGGATGCCGGGAAGGCAGTTATGAGAGGACTGTTTATAAAGTGGAATACGGAATGGAGGAGGAAAAGAGTAGAGAAAATGGAGAAATTGGAAACAGAAATTAAAAGAAAAGAGGAAGAATTAAGGAAAGATCCTGGAAATAAAAAAGTTAGAAGGGCGATTAAAAAACTACAAGAGGAGATTCAAGAAGAGAACGTGGTGGAAATTGAAAAGAAATTAGGAATGCTTAAACAAAGACACTTTGAAAGTGCTGATAAGCCTGGGAAATGGCTAGCACAGGGATTAAGGAAAAAAAGAGAAAGGAATTTAATATTACAAGCAAAAAAGGATGATTTGGTGTCCACAGATCAGAAGATGATAATGAGCATTTTTCAAAAATACTGTAAAGAATTATATAAGAGAAAGATTAAGACAAAAATGAAGGAAAAGATTGTAAAATATTTGGGAAAACAAGATTTAATGACATTAACTGATGATCAGAAAAACAGATTGAACACCAACATAACAATCATGGAAATTACAGAGGCGATAAAGAGAATCAAGGTGGGAAAATCTCCTGGATCAGATGGCTTCACGGGTTTATATCACAAAGAACTACAAGAAGAATTAAGTAAACTGATGCTTAAGACGTTCAATGAAATCAGTACAAATGGAAAACCTGACTCGTGGAATGAAACGAACATAACTCTGATATTAAAAGAAGGGAAGGACCCGAGAGAACCAAATAGCTACAGGCCGATTTCATTGCTAAATATAGATTACAAGATATTTACAAGTATAATCGCAGAGACAATGAAAAGAATTCTTCTGGAAATAATCCATGAAAACCAGAGCAGTTTCTTACCAAGAAGACATATCAGAGATAATATCCAGACAGTGATTAATATGATTGAACGCTATGAGAAACATAATGAGAAGAAATGTGTGATGGTCTTTGTGGATGCTGAGAAGGCATTTGATAATTTAGAACACGAATTTATGATTGAATTATTAGATAGAATGGACTGTGGACACAAATTCGTAAACTGGATCAGACAGATATATTCAGATTACAAGGCCCAACTAATAATAAATGGGGAGAAGACGGCTCCTATAGAAATAAATAAGGGAACCCATCAGGGTTGCCCGTTATCACCATTGCTTTTTATAACATCTCTTGAAGTTCTTCTAAGAAAAATTAGAAAAGAAGAGGAACTAAAAGGAACTAAAATAAAAGGGCAAGAATACAAACTGAAAGCATATGCCGACGACCTGGTGGTTTTTCTTGAAGAGCCAATAACAAGTGTAGTGAAATTGATAGAGGCATGCAATGAATTTGGAGAATTAGCTGGATTTAAAATTAACAAAAACAAAACGAAGATTTTGACTAAAAACATGAGAAAGGCGGAAATTGAAGAATTGAAGATGATGACAGGATTTAAAGAAGAGAAAAGGATCAATTATTTGGGAATAGTAATCACTAAACAGAATAATGGATTATTTGAGAATAACTACGCGGCAAAATGGAAAGAAACTAAAAAAGATTTACAGAATTGGACAAAACAAAACTTATCCCTACTGGGAAGAATGGCAACAATAAAGATGATGGTATTACCAAAGATGAACTATTTATTTCAGAATTTGCCGATAATCATTAACACTAGATGCTTTCAGGATTGGAAGAAGGACATATCGCTTTTTATTTGGGCCGGAAAAAAGCCGAGGATAAGATGGAAAATATTGACTGATAAAAAAAAAAAAAAAAAGAGGAGGTTGTGGCCTTCCGGACCTGAAATTGTACTTCTTTGCAAATGGAATGACGTGGTTAAAAGACTGGATAACACTAAAGAACGATAGAATGTTAAATTTGGAGGGCGCAGATCTTCGTCTTGGCTGGCACGGATACCTCTGGTATAACAAGGCAAAGGTGGACAAAGATTTTATAAATCATTATATTAGAAGATCACTATTTGGAATTTGGAAAATCTGGAAAAGGAAACTGTACTCTAAAATACCACTATGGGTTTTGCCACACGAGGCTCTATACGGAAGATGGAAAGACCCAACAGAAAAATGGATTACTACAGAGACTTGATAGTGAATGAAGGCAAAGATGTTCAGTGAATTAAAACAATGAGTAAAGGATGGAACTGTCAATGGTTTTTGCATATGCAGCTAAAAGAAAGATTAAAAATGGATCAAAAACTTGAAGGAATAGAAACAAACACACAATTAAGTGAATGGGAAAAAATACTATTTGAAAAAAAGGAACATTTAACATCCCAACTCTACAAGTTCATATTGGATCGGGAACTGGAAACTGAAGTAATAAAAGATATAATGGTTGCTTGGGCTCAGAATATAGGGCATGAAATAAAACTGGAGCAATGGGAGAAGAGTTGGGAAAACACACAAAAATTTACTTTGGCACAAAATTTGAAGGAAAATTACTTAAAAATGTTATATAGATGGTACTTGGATCCGGAGAAGCTGAGCAAGATATACAAAACCAAGGAAATGAAGTGTTGGAAATGTAAACAAGAAAATGGGACTTTCTATCATATGTGGTGGCAGTGTACAAAAGCTAAAAAATACTGGAAGAAGATTCATAAAAAAATAATGGAGATTTTACAAATAAAAATTCCTTTGACACCAGAAATTTTTCTGTTACATATGTTACATCAAGTAGATAAAGAGTTCAACAAATATAAGAATGCAATTCTATATATGATTTCAGCAGCCAGAATAATATACGCGAAATATTGGAAAAGACTTGAAATACTGGAAATGGAGGAATGGCTAAATAAAGTACAAGAATATGCTATACTCAATGATCTAACCCAGACCATGAAAGGAGAAAAAAAAGGCAAGAGAGAAAACAATATGAGAGCAGTGAAGAAATATATTGACGATAATTGGGCAAGGTTATGCCAAGGAGATGGAATATGAAAAATAATGGAGTAATAATAGAGCGTAGAGTAGTTAAAAAAACAAAACAATCTAAAGGTAAATCATGTCGGTAAAGAGGCAAGTCATTTGTGATAGAATTGGTTTTGGGGTCACAGATAAACAGAACCGAAGAATGTCCAAGCAAGAGAAGGTAGGAAGTTATAAAAGCATCAAAATATAGAAAAGGATCTAAGTTAGAGTATAAGGAAGTATCTATGGATAGAAGTGAGAAATGAAGGGTTGGATTGGAAATGTATAATGTACCCAACTCGAACAGAAATATCTAACAGATCCTAGATGAAATATAACAGGCTGGAAAGTATGTAAAATGGAAGATGTATAATAAGCAAGCCGTTATGTTTATTTTATATGTTTATTTTATACAATTGAAAATTGAATAAGACATAATGATTGTATAATGTGTAAATAGATGGATTTTAATAAAAGTAAATAAATAAATAAAACAATTAGCAGGACTCTCCACCTCTACACTGCAGCAAAATAGGAAATACTTAAAGTTTTAAGATTTATTATATATTTATTGATTCAATTTCTGTTTTGGCTCATTGTTGTACAGCGTAACTTGTGCCAATCTAATACATTTGTCTTCTTTTTCTTCAAGATTATCCACATTTGGGAATGCTGGTAGTGCACATCTAGATTACCCCAAAGATTGTGACCTAATTGAAGCTTTTCACTGTAACCAAACCCAGACAAACAGGTGAGCCAGAACAGTTCACATACTTCCATGGTGATACAGTTTATTTTACAGTCCTGTTTGTACAATCTGAATTTGAACTGCTATTTCATGTCATTGGTTTTTGCATTATCTAAGCTGAATGTGCTTTGCTGGGAAACTGAATTGCAGTCAGCCCTTCAGGTTTGCTAGGGTTAGGGGTACAGAACCCCCACAAAAGTGGAAAAAATTGCTAATATCGAAATGTGTGTATTTCTGTGAGAAGGGGGCTGAGGCATGGGGGGGGTGGAGAATGGGCATCCAGGGTCCAGAACAGGTCAGGGAAAGGAGAGGGAGAGAGGGTCGGTCTGCACGGTGGCCTTATGCTTCCCCCCTCTTGCCCATCTCCTTTCTTAGGTGTGTGTGTGGGGGGGTATTGGGAGAGGGTTCGTGGTGCTGAGAAACTGGGTTGCCAGCTGTCCTTAGCTGGCCAGGCAATGGCTGGTTGAAGAAGAAGAAGAAAACCAGGAGCGTGCTCTTAAAGGGCTCTGCAGCCTGATCAGAGTTTCTAAGAGGAAAGGTTCCTCCGGAAAAGAATCATATGAGGTGTGGGGGCAGGGGCTGGAGAAACTTGGAAGTAATCAAGTCTGTGGAAGGCAAACCCAGAAATATGGAGGGCCAATGGTATATTGTCAATTGGAGGTTGTTACAGTCATAAGCATCACATTTTGATTGTCTGGGTGGCTAGAAGCTGCATGTATGGGCACACACGTACACACAGTCCAGTACCACTTCCCACTAATGATCTCGGGTGCAGAAGCTTTACCTCTCCCCATGCTATATCCCAATAATCCTACTCAGTATCACTAATGTACAGGTGGTCTTCCATAAGGTGTCTGGGATAGGTAGGTAGTAATGGCACCACTGACCTTTCCTCATGCTAGCTATTTGTGAGGTTGCACCTTTAAGTCACTTGTCAACTTAGGGTGGCCCCATGAATTTCATAGGCAAGGAATATTCAGAGGTGGTTTTGCCAGTTCTTTCCTCTGAAACAGCCTATAGCAAATGGTATTCACTGGCGGTCTCCCATTGAATTATTAACCAGGGCTGACCATCTTTAGCTTCCAAAATCAGACCGGATCTGGTGCCTTCGGGGTATTTAGGCCCCTTCATGCTGGCTATCTGGATCGAAATTGTTGGAGTAGGGGATGAGCTTAAAGCCTCCTTGCCCCCATCAGCCAGATCCTCCTGAAGAGTGTTCAGAGGAGAAGCTTTAACTTTACCCTCCTCCCAGTGATGCTTCTGGGGGTAAAAAGCACACAAAGTTGACTCTTCCCACATGCCTGTGCATGGGCATATATGGGAACTGGAGAGTAAGCTTCCATGTTAAATCACATAAGCAATTTCAGAGGACCCAAGCAGTCTACAAGTTGTCCCTCCCTGACTTGCAAGAGTGCATCTGAAGTCTGTGTGAGGTCCTACATCAAGCAAGCTGAGCACACTTTGCCCATGCAATTCCATGTTTGCCCCTTCCCACCCTGTCAGCTGTCAAACCACAGGAGGAGGCGCCTCCTCTCCGACTGCTGCTTAGTGCGGGGGGGTGGGTGGGAACTCAGACAGTGAAGAAGCAGCTGGTCTCAGTTTGCAGTGGGAAAAACACAACTGTATATTTACAGAATGGAGCCTGGAGCAGCTGCACTTATATAATCTGAATTGTCCCCCCAGTCCCTCCCCACAGTAAGCAGCAGCGGCCCTTCCTGGGTCTTGACAGCTTCTGGGAACAAGGGGAGTTGGATATAGTGTACAGAGTTAGAGAACAGCTTCCTGTGCCCTGCAGAAAAAGAGATAGAATCATGTAAGCCTTGCTTACACACGTATGTCACTAATAGAATGCTGCCCATTGTTCTGTAAGAGCTAAACTTCCTTGAGTTTAGCAGCAGAAGCTAGTCTGGGTAGGACCTCTTGTGCTGAAGAGGCAGGTATAACAGGAAAATATGGAATTCTAGATAGTTTTTCTAATAATTTTGTTAGTTTGAGGCCATCCTTAGTTATTAAGCAGTTAATCATTGTTATAGCTGACTTATTACATCAATCCATATTTGCTTTTTTACAGATACAAGATTGCTTTGCTCAAGCCATCTATTAAAGCACTAGCTTTAGCATGCAAAGTGTCTATTCGGACAGATAACCGAGGTTTTCTCTCATTACAATACATGATCAGGAACGAAGATGGACAGATCTGCTTTGTGGAGTATTACTGTTGCCCTGATGAGGACATTACTGAGCAAGAGGTATAGCTGAGAGATGGAATCCATTTATTGTTTTCTTCCTTTATTAAAATATATTGAGAATATTCACTTATGAATGCAAGAAGACCCATTTTGTAGGTTTGCAGAAGTAGTGGGAAGAAAGAACAAGATTCAAGCCTCTCCTGTATTGTAAAGATGAGTCTAGGAACCACTGTCATGTCCCTTGCTGCTAGAAACATGAAGTGACTTTTCTAACACCTTTCACTTGATGCAGGAAACATAATATTGAAATGCAGCTTATTCCTGGTTGGTCAACCAATACCTCAAATGCAGCTACACACCCACTGTACAAATACAGCCTTATATCCAGTTGTTAAGTTCCAACTAAAGTAGACCCACTGGATCTTTACTTCTATAAATCCCATTCATTTTGCAGGGGAAGGTTTACTTTAGCTGGAATCAATAATTAGTATTAGGCCAAAGTACTACTTGAGATGTCTTTAGTTTTAGAGGGGAGTGGAGAGAACTGGTAGCTCAGAGAAATTCTTGGGAAGTCACTTACAGGAGTTGGGCATGATACCTGTGGGAAAGGGCAAACGCAGATGCCAAAGTCTGCCAAGAAAAAGATGCCCTGGAGCAATTTAAATTAGGTGAAGAAGATGTGAAGATGCTTCCACTTGGCAGCCTCCTGGAAAAGTTCCTTTGGGGAATAAGTAAGTGAGATATTTTGACACCCAGGGCTGCTTGATATCTTCTTTGATAAATGTGCAGTGGAAGGGGAGAGGACTGATGAATCTAGTCTCAGCCACATTTGACTCAGCGAAGAGATGTTATTTGAGAAGTTTATCTCATTTGGACACATACAAAGCATAATGATTCGCTCTGTCTGATCATATTGAAAAGAGGCCGGCTTGGGATGGGAATATGCAGCATCCAGATGTTTTTGGATTGCGGTTTCCAGCATTTCTCAGAATTGGCTCTGCTGGCTACAACTGCTAGGACTTCAAATCCATCAACATTTAGGTGGCTTCATGGTTTACCTGAGATAGATGCATATTTTCCCTGCACAACTGTTCTGTTTTGTTTTACTTTTGCTGCTAGCTAGAATTGTGGTGGGAGGCATGTTCCCTTATCATGTCTTATGATTGTCAGAAAAAGGCTTGACTAAGAGCAAAGGAAAGTATCTTTACACTGAAGCCTCATGCCAGTGAACAGTTGTAGCCTGGCACTGTATTAAGGCTCAGAGAGCTGAGAACCTAGGCCAAAATAATTATTTGTGCTTCATTGTAAATGAGATGACTTACTTCATCAGAGATGTGGGAAAGTTAAATGTATAGAAAGTGGGAAAAGGGCTCATTGTATTTCATTATCTAGTATCTGGTTATACCATTAGGCCTTTATTTTCCTCCTATTCAGAGTAATCATTGGGTGGCATTTAGGAAGTACAAGTTCTGATTTGATGCATATGAAATTGTGTTACCTTTATGTCCCAGTCACCTATAAGGTTTTCACTGACATCCTTTTGAACTGTTTCATTGCTGTAAGCAGTTGGAGTTGGTACATGGAGATGAATAGATTGTGTCTGAGGAACTTACAAACCTTTTCCTTGGACAAGGTCTTCTGAATGTGACATTGTTCTAGGAAAAGCAGTAGGTTCCCTGGCCACAGTTAAGGTTTCCTATGATACCAGCAGCCAGTTGCTAGTCCAATTCTCTGCCCCCCCCCCCCATTTAAATTTCTAGACATTCCACATTCTCAGTGACAAGCTAGGTCATATTGTTGATGGCAAAACATTCCTATTATTATTATTATTATTATTATTATTATTATTATTATTATTATTATTGGTGGGGGTGGGCATCTTGGTGGCAGTATAATAGAAGTACAACAGAATTGATACTAAAATTGTGCTGATGAGTAAATCTAAACAAGATATTTATATCTTTGCTTCTTTTTGTTTGGGATATCTTTGCCAGTTTCCAGTGGTTACAGATACTTAGAGATCTGGGATTGAGAACTTTAGTATCCCTTCTCTCTTCTGTTTTGAACATCTAGTCATGTCATGTACAGTAGAGACCCTGCAGAAAATAAAAGAAAGAGTTTTTCATACTCAGCACTAATCTTGGAATTTATTTAAAAAACAAAATACAACAGGGTTGGTTGATTACTTAGCTCTTCAGGTTACACTGTTGCATTTTGCTTGCTCTTATGAAAGAAGATTTATTTGCGTTCACTTCCACTTCAGTTTCACCATGGAAAACAAACAGTTTGTACAGATAACATGGTGAGATAGCTGCTCAGTGTGTCCAGTGTGAGAATGGGACAGAGTATAAGACTTGCGCTCTCTGTCCATAGACAGTTTCTATCTGTTTGAACATTGGCACCTATGATCCAAGTACAATACCCTGTTAGTGACTCTTCTGGGCACAGATACAAGCCACATTGCCAGGGTGAGTATTATGGAAAAGTAGTCATCCGTCTTCCAAACTTACATGGCAAAAATAAGTAGATATGAGGGCAAACACTGCCACCTCCCCACTTCCAAAGCTGCAAGGACGGCCAGGGATAGTTTGGCAACTGTGTGACCAAACAGCCCTGAGAAGGACTTGCAGGGACAAATTGGGACACTCCCTCTCGCATCACCAGCCTTTACTATAGGATCACTATTGGCCTCCAGATGTTTTCAACTTAAGCTTCTAGAAGCCACAGGCAACATGGCGAGTTGTAAGGACCTGTGAAACCAAACAGCTGAAGGGGCAAAGCTTACCTACCCCTGGTTAACTGTTCAGATGAGCTGCATGCAGTGGTGCCAAATGCCACTGTCCTACCAGCTCTCCTGAAGGAAAATGCTCAATTGTTGCATAACATACAATAGTACCAACTGGACACATTTCCCACAAGCTGTTCTGTTGTGAAAGGCAGTGAAGGATGTGCTAAGGAATATTTCTTGGGCTTTCTCCAAGTAGGATCACCCAACATGATATACGTCTTTCCATTAGTCATGGGCTGAGAAGTTGCCCAAATAAGGTTTTGTGTATGTGTGTGTGGGTATCATTATTTACTTGGCTAGCAATGACAGCTGCAAACTAGACCTCTGTTTATACATTGTTGTTGTATGCCTTCAAGTGGTTGTGCACCTTATGGTGATCCTAAGATGACCCTATCACAGAGGTTTTTTGGAGCTGAACGTGTGTGACTCATCCAAGGTCACCCAATGGGTTTCGATGGCTGAGTGGGGAATGAAACCTTGGTCTCTAGGGTTGTTGTCCAGTGCTCAAATCACTACACCACACAGCTACAAACAAATGTTGACAGAAATTCTCAGTCCTGAATATTTCATGCATGCATGTTTTATGGTTTGATCACAAGTGTTACAGCATACACAGTGTTGTTTGCTTACTGGTTTCCTGTGATTGTCCCAGATAATCCAACTGTACCCATGTACCAAAAAAAGACAAAAAGGTAACAAATGGTAGCTTCACATTTGCTACTTGCACCAAAAGATATATCTGAACACATGTGCTTTGATGGCTATCACAATTTGGAGAGGAATTTGTATTAGTCTGGACATTGTAAACAAAAAGCTGACACATATAAAGCACATAGAAAACCTTTCTGGTTGGTTTAGGCTGTAAATTAACTAAAGGTTCTTTCCTTCCAACCCGTCTCCTTAGAATCACTGGGAAGACTGTTCAATGTTTCACACTGAGACTGGTCCTTGCTCAGGTTTCTGATTGACATGAGCCCCCTTATAAAGCAGATGAGGTCCAAGCCTGAATAACCCCCTTATCTGTGATTTTCCTCATCCAATAATACATCCTAAATATTTTAAAAGGATAAAACTTACACCATCAGTTTGTCCAGGAGTTCTTGTGTCTTTTTAGTTTTCCTATGATGGGACCCATAAATCGCAACTTGAATCTGCACACACTGCATAGAAGAAAAATGAAAGAGAAAATGGCTATTGTTTAATGCTTATTATTTGTTACTTTGTGCATTCCTGTGCAAAGATTGATTAGCTTTCTTTTATTAGTGTAGAAGGGTAGGGAAGGAGAACAGACAGGCTGTGATCTATTGTGATTAAGAGGCTGTTGTTAACCTAGCTTGTCTTGTGATTTTCTCTCTTAACCAAGGTGAGGTAATCACTCACAGACTGACTCTTAGAGCTTGGAAGAGTTCCCAGAACTACAACACCTAAAATCCAATAGCAATGCTGGCT
Organism: Cyclura pinguis; assembly: GCA_030412105.1. NCBI lineage: Eukaryota > Metazoa > Chordata > Lepidosauria > Squamata > Iguanidae > Cyclura > Cyclura pinguis. Next base: position 332,110,487 of record CM059600.1, read on the forward strand.
GTGGGATTCTGCAAGCTATAGTCCAAAGAAAAAAATCTTTTCCAACTTTTCTTTTTGCAGGTTTGTGTTTTCACGCTTTGCAACAGGGTGTGGGGAAAGAAGTAGGGCAGGGACCAGATTCCTCCGCTTCACACACACACTTGAGGGACTGAATGATGTCAAAGGGCATGAGCACACCACCTGCTGACACTGGGCTCCTGAATGAAGCACAAGATGGAAGTTTTCCACCAGGTTTTATTCCCCTTCCCTGATCCTCCTATGGAAAGGAAGATGAGGGAGCTAAACACTCTCAGATGATGCATTCAAGCAGCAATTCCTTGCTATCTCTGATCAGTTCCTGGGGCATGACTTTTTCGGCAACAGGGTTGGGTCCCAGTTCTTTGGTGGACTGGAGGTTTTCTTGTCCTATTTATCCTATTCTCCCCACTACTGCAAACATGAGCGTGTTTAAGAATCATAGAGTTGGAAGGGCACTCATGAACCATCAAGTCCAACTCCCTGCTCAATGCAGGATCTCCAGCTAAAGCATCCCCAGCAGGTAGTTGTTCAGTAAATCAGCACTTCAGTTGAAGGACAATTTATCAGTCCTATTGGCTCCTGTAAGTGCAGGACCAAGGCATTTTCTACCTAAAGTGCAAGGCAAGGCATCACTCACTCACTCACTCCAATGCAATGAAGGCAATCAGACTCAAAGCTGAATCTTAACCTCAGGACAGGCAACAGGAAAACATTCTCCATAAATCTTGTTAGTAGCAGACTAGTGCTGTCATCTTTTAAACACTTCACTGCATCTTCTGCCTCACTCTCTCTCATGGTAAGGTTTGCCGCAGATCCTGTTGTCTGACTTAAACTAGCATGAAGCAAATCTCTCCTGCACATTTCAATGGCCCAAATCTCTCACCTCACAGAACCAGTTCAAGTAGTTGGGAAGTCATTTTCATTGCATGTATTTCCAAAAATATATGAATGGTACACTACTTGCTATCTATGGAGAATATGGACCTTTTATGTGTCAAAGAGATCACAAAAAACATAGTAATGACCTTACTGAGCAGCAGATAGGCTTCCCTTATTTTCTCCTCTGCCAGACAGATGCATCCCATAATGTACAATCTTTCAATTGCCTGTTCATTAAAATCACTGCAGGGATCTTGCTGAGATTTAAATGACTCTTTCAGTAAGTTATAGGCTTGCTGGAAAAGATAAAAAAAGTCTGCACTGTTTCAGCTTTCATACAATGATGAGATGTATTGATTATATGTGGGGGACTCCCATTTGGATTCTCATATATATTAAAGAAAAATTGTCCGTATTCTTTTCCTGATGGGAGACCCCTGCTCCTGCAGAAACTGAAAAGGGTTATGAAATTCAATGTTGCTGCGTTTTTAGATACTGTTGAGTCTTATAAGTTAGAAACTCAAGATTCTCTTTTCTTATGAGCAATGTCTTGGATTTAGTACAGATTGTGTGAACAGCAAAGACATCGGGACATTATACTGCATAAGGCTAAATCACTTATTCTTAGATTTTCACATGAAACCAATCAAACTTTACACTTTAGCTAACAGTAGCTGCCTTATATTCATCTCCGATTTGCTCATGTCCCATCAGTAATAAAAGGCTGTCACATTTTAAGAAAAAAAAAAGAGGTTGTGTGGAGTGATTCTTGGCGTCCTAGAGATATCTAGGACATTTCGGTTTGTTATCAGCCAAAAAGGCAGCTGGGTAAAATTCTAATTCATTTAACAAAAGGCCCAGGATGGCATTGTGTATCACTGATAATGTTGTAAGTGCCACCGTCAGTCTCTAGGCTAGGATTTCTCAAAGTGGTGTCTTCCAGATCTTGCGGAAGCTTATCGCTCCCATGAGCATAAGATTTGTAGTTCAAAAGAGAGAGACTAGAGGATGAGCCAGTGTAGTGCAGTGGTTTGAGCATTGGAGACCAGGCTTTGATTCCCCACTCAGCCGTGGAAACACACGGGGCGACCTTGGGTGCATCACACCCTCAGTCCCAGAAAACCTCATGATAAGTTCATCTTACGGTTGCATAAGTCAGAAACAACTTGAAGCACACAGCAGCAACAATGATAACAACAGTGGTAAGCTGAAGAAGGCATCTCCAGGTGATCACCATATTTAAACAAGACGATCAACAGTGCTTGCTGGTTGTGGATCCCCCTCCTCACCCCCTTTTGCATGGCTATTCATGTGGTGTAGACCATCGGATCTGTTGTTACCTTTCTTCTCCCTACTTGTGCAAGCCATTTACTGTAGTCTTCCACAGCACTAATTGTCTGAGAATGGTCCATGCCAAGTGCCTCTTTGTAGATTGTGAGGCCCTCAGTGAAATACTTTTCAGCAGCCTCTAGAAAATGAGTGCAATACATGTTTTGTATTAAATATACTGTTTTTGTAAGCTTGAGTCATCCACACTTTAAGGTTCAGTTCAGGGAAGTAGGATTTGTTATTTTTCTGTCCCTAAAAAGTTTAAAGTCAAACTCCAGCTCCAACTTCATCCTACTAATATTCATGGCATCCACAGGGTGATAAGGGGGAAGTGTCATCTGCCACACAAGCCATAGTAGTGAGATCCCAACCTTATGTGTAAAATTAAAAAGTTAAGTCTCTAGCATAACCTCCAACATTTCACAGATGAAAATCAAGACATCTTGTTACCCCAAAACATGGATGATTCAGGAGTCCACCCACAATGCCAGTACCTCCATGCAAAGGTGGGGAATTATTAGCTCAATATTGGGAGGTGTGTGAGAGGGGGGTAACCTAACAAGATTTTTGACACCACTGTGGGTCTGTGCAGGGAAGAATCAGGCAGAGACCCAAGAGTAAACTAAACTGCATTTTATTGGGGGAATTGATCATTCATGCAAGATCTCAAATAGTCATGCAATCACACAAGGCTAACCAAACGAAAAGGAGGAAATGTTTTTCGATAGCGAGATTTCAAGGCATAGTGGGTGATATTTACCGGTCTTGAAGAATAGCAAAGAAGCAGCAACGTGGCTTAGGCTCACATTTAAGGACAGTACACGAATCAGGAACTACAGTAGCAAAGCGGTGACCAGCAATCAGTGTATTGCGAGCTAGCTGGCCAAAACTGGGGGGAGGGGCTGTTGTTATACACGATTTCTGCCTAGAGGGCAAGGGTGTGAATAGCCCTTTGGCTGAGTAAACAATGGAGTTTGGAACTGGCCAATGGTCCTAGTGTTAGCTGACAATGGCTGTCTGAGAACTCGGTGCTTGTTGGACAAGTTTGAGGATAATAGGAAAGTTTGCAGGCTGAAGGAAAAGGAAGTAAGATAATCAGTAGTTGGTGGGAATCTCCTGTCACCATTGTCTCAAAAGGCAGAGTCGTTAAGGCTAGCTTAAGCTATTATCTCTGGAGTTACCTGGTGATTTCCCGACTGGGACCTGGCTATGCCTAAAGGGGGTTTCTGATCTAATTCACACCACATGTGTTCAGCCACATGTTTTTCCTCTTGTCCAGCCTCGCCATACAGCCACAGCAGGGCACATTTTACATTTTACATCAAAGCCAATTACTATATCTTGCCAATTAAATTATATTTCACCAATTAAACCATATCAACATGCTGGGGTCTACAGCCTGGTAACAATATATATATATATGTATGGTCAAGCAATATCAGAGTGTCATCAAGATGGCAAAATTTATTAATGAGAAAGAATGCGCAAGCTAGGAGTCAAACTCACTCTTTCTTACTCAAGCTCTACTGCACAGTGAAATTTCAGAATATCTGGTTCAATGACACCCCCCCCCAAAAGAAAATGGAAAAAAAATTGAGATAGAGGACCAGATTCCACTCTAAAACAAAACAATCCAATGTAATGAAACCTCTTAGAAAGAAAATAAATTGAGGACTTTCCTTAATGCTTTAGTATTTACTTACCAACATGCTTTTCTTCTCCTGTTGCAATGTAAGCCTTAGCCAGTAACAAAGCCACTGATGCCACTTGTGTGCTGAGTCTGTTGCACAGAGTTGTTGAAGTGGAATAGGCCTACCAATAAGAAATGGACATTTCCAGTTCATGACTCTGTAAGTTACTGTCAGGATTGGCATTTTCTATTTGCTTCCTGAAATATCTGTCTGCCCATTCTCCCCCAAAAGGCTGACATCCTCAAGGCCTAGGTCCTTCCCAATAGCATGGCTAAGATTGTGTAGCAGGAAAAAAAAGCTGGTTAAATAAAATAATATTCTCCATTCCACAGATGGCCACATCAGAGTGTGGTCTAGATAGCAAACATAATTAATGAGGACAAACACATAAACTAAAAGAGGCTGTAGCAGTTTGCTTTTGCCTGAGCCAACTGGGAAGAGCAAAATTCTGTTCTCCCTTCTTCATCCTTAATTGAGTTGAGTGCAGACTACTTTTGACTTTGAACTCAGTTTGCAGCAATGGAAATAAGCTGAGGGCAAAGAGGAAAAGTGGTAGGTGAAGATGCAAGCCAGGACATTTTAAAAGCAACTGAAAAGTGGTGTGACAGAATATTAATTAGGACAGTCTATGCCAAATTGGGATAGTTGGAGGGTATGTGGGAGTGGTAGTTTGCTTACTACAACAAACAAAAGAAAACTACAATTAATAAAATGAACATGAGAATGTCCCCGCCACAGCCTCCTTTTGACTCTAGTACACCCAAGCTTTTGGTCTGCTGAATAATGTCCAAATATTGATTATGTGCAAATTACTCCCTATTTTCCAAACTGGGAGAGGAATTGTGCAAACCTCCACATGCTGTTGGACTCCAGTTCCTTATAGCCCTTGCCAACATAGCCCATAGTAAGGTATGCTGAAAGCTGCAGTTCAGTAGCCTCTAGAGAGGTACGAGATGTTTGCTCGTATTGTAAAACTAGGGTAGCCAATTGTGACTCTCCAGATATTTTTTGGCTTGCAGCTTTCATCAGCCCAAGTCAGGGTAGCCAACAAAGATGGTTGAGATTGCAGTCCAGCAGCTGCTGCCCCACAGCTTCATTAAATCACAGTCATAGAGCTAATCCACTCACGAGGAAGTAAACAGCACTAAATTAATGCTGAGCATCTGAAGACAGCCTGGTCTATTTTTCTGATCATAAACATTACAATAGCCACGATGTAACGTATTAAGCTTGTGTTTTAAGTACCATGAGGACAAGAGCACGAAGATGAAAAAGAGAAAAAGTAACAGAAAAAAAAAAAAAGAGGTCACAGTGATGCTCAAACAAAAGAATGGCTTTCTTTAAATTTCTCACTGGTGTGTTACTTATTGGCTACATTGCACTCCAGGGAAAACCTGCCCATTGTTACTATCGACAGCACTCCTCTGCTGTGTGATGAAGCAAGCTTTTTCTTAGCTTTGCAGGCGACATGGCAAATAGGCGATTAAACATTGTTTGGTATCCCTGTTGGTGAATTAAGGATGGAATACATCAGACTTACACCATTGCAACTCATTTTTTGGGTTGTTGTGGAGGTCAGAATTCTCTACTGGCTGTGCAGAGACCAAAATCCCATCCAAACCCACCTTTTCTTAGCTACAGCACCCTCTCCTCCAGCCCAGCTATTTCTGCCCACTGGTGAAGGCAGCTGAGAAATATCTAACTCTCTTCCTGCAGCTGAGAAAAGTGGGTTGCAAAGGGTTGAACAAGAGACTAATATAGGCACATCTCCTTGTGCAGGATAACAGCCATCACCTCAACCAACAGTCTTACATTGCCACCATTTTAAAAAGTGTTATAAAATTTTCCATCTATTGAGATCTCTTTGTTTTCTTACATTGTCACATTTTAAAGGGAATCCCCCCCTCCAAAATGCAAAATTGTTATGGGTATTGGGATGAGGAGATTCTTAATGACATTACAAGCGAGATAACTAGTCTGTGTTTATAGAATCATAGAGTTGGAAGAGACCACAGGGGCTATCCAGTCCAACCCCCTGACCCTAGGAAGCTTCTGTTTCAAATCTGGGGAATGAATTTTGTTCCTCATCCTCCACCCCCGAGTGTGAACTTAGAAAAGATGTATGATTAGAAGGAACCAAAGTTTTGAAGTACAAACCAAGTTAGTTGTAATTGGTTTGTTTTCTTACTGGACTCTAAAATTCACCACTGCACTAAATGCAAGTTTTTTATGCACCTGTGTGTTAATCAAAAATAATTTTCCAAACTCTGCACTGAATTCAGGGATTCTGGAGCAGCTGCATTCCTTTAAATCTAGCATGGGTATATTGCTATTTATTTTATACACAAGGCTATACTTATTCTAAGGCTGCACTCCTATGTGAATTTACCAGGCAGTAATATAGCAAGGCTTGCTCATGTATAAAATGCATTGGGGATTGTGCAGTACAGATATAACTACCCTAATGTGATTCGTTGTAGCCAAGGAACAAAGGACAATACAATATAATCAGTGCATCCTCATTCCTTTTTAAAGATCCTGATGAAGCAATTACTGTATGAATGCAGTTTAACATGTGCTCTGGCCTGTGTTTGTACTTTTCACAGATAGAACTAACTAACCCGTAACCAAAACCACCGTAATCCTCTACCAAGAAAGATTGGACTACTCAATTTGCATGAGTAATAATTCATCTCATCTTTTGGCACATTATAATTTTTCTTGGTTGTCAAGAAAAAGAAATGGCTGCTAGAGATGTACCTTCCTGACTATTGAAAACCCAATTTTGTCTTCCATCCTCTTCTTCCTAGCTTTTGGATTCTTACCACTTGATATTTCTCTGCTCATTTTCACAGCTTTAAGGACAGGAAGTTTGCTTTTTCTTTTTTCTTTTCTTAAGTAAACAATAATGTCACTATAAATATATTACAAAGGAGATACAAATGTAGGTTGGCATCCTGATCAGTATTTATGATGTTGCAAGCTAGCCTTATGACCTTGTAAATGTTGCTGTTCACATTTGTCCTGCTACGAACACCAGCGCCCCTAAACCCACCTTAAAAACCAAGCAGCCGCACCAGCCAAAGGAATTCAGTACTAGTGAGCGGGGATGATGAAGGCTGACATTTCTTGCTGATGAGAGGGGGCTGGACAAGTGACCCTTCAGCAATCCACTTGCCAGTGCTGCAGAACTCTTTCAGTTGGTGCATCTGCCTGGCTTTTAAGGTGGATTTTAGGGAGTCAGATAAGGAGATGGATCATAGCTAAACCATGATAGTTGTATCTCTCAAGCAGGACCTCAGCCCTGATCTTCACAATAATGTCATATATGTGACCATGATAAAGGAGGCCCACTGATTTCAACCTGGTATACTGAGTTGGTGGGAAGAACAGTGAGGTGTAGTGGCAAAAATGTGGGGCTGACAATTGACAGAACCAGGTCTAAGTTGCCACTGAGCCATAAAATTCACTGGGAGACCTCAGAGAGCCACTGTTCCTTAGACAACTTAGACACAGGCCACCTGGGAGCTATATTTAATCAATCAGAAATCATGTTTTTATGCCATGCTTGTACTGTATTTTATGAGGTCCTTTACCTGTAATAAATATTTTACGGCTTTTTCATGGTTTTTGTTTATTTGTTCGGTTTCAGCCATTTTCTGATAAAGATCTATCAGTTCTGGAGACATCTCTCCTTCAGCTGATACTGTATCTTCAATTGCCTTCTCAAAGTATCCAGAAGCCAACTCTAACTTGTTATTCTGTAAACTTGCCCTAGAAGAAAACACTGTGAGATAATTTTTCAAGTCCAGTAACAAAATAAAACAACTTCTAAATAGTTGCCATTGAAAACATGAAGCAGATGTAGCAGCAATTTTAGTTGTTTCTGGATCTGATGATCCCTGGTTGGATTACAGAAAGCCACCAGTGGGGAAAAAAAACCCTGTGCAGTGTAGGTATTAGAGTGCTGGTTTAGGATCAGAGTGATCCAAAGTCAAGTCCTCACTGAGTCTTAAAACTCAGGCCATTTCCATACTACAGTTATAGTGCTATTATTCCATTTTCAAGATCTCATGAAACCCTTGGGTTTGTAGTTTACTGAGGCCCTCTAAATGTCCCTCCCTAAACTGCAAACCTCAGGATTCCATAGGATGTTGAAAGTAGAATAATAGCAAGTTCAAGTTTATTGCATTTTAGCAGCCAGCCATTGCACAAAAATGAAAAAATAAAATAAGATAAAATGAGAAAGAATAATCCAGCCAATTTACATGTAACACATAATCAACAATAAATGAATCACTTTCCATACCCCTCCTTGTTCTTTATAGCATGTAACTGTAAGGCCCTAACAAGAAATTTAGATGTTCTGAAAGACACATATTTCACAGTATCAGATAACAGAAAACAAACTTTTGCGAAGGAGGAATTTCCCTTAAAAGACTTCAATAAAGGAAAAATATACTTGCTCCTGAGATCATTATAAATAGGGCACTCAAGTAGAACATGAATTAAATCTTCTGTTGAAACAGAGTTGCAAGCACATACTCTGTCCTTCAGAATAATAGCACTACAACAGCGTAGTGTGGAAATGGCCACAGTGACCTTGAACTAGTCACTCTCCCTCAGCCTGACGTGGGGTTTTCATGAAGGCATGGCAGGGGAAAAGGTGATTTGTGTGTGCCACCTTGAGCTCGTTGAAGGAAAGATGGGTCATTTAAATAAACAGATGTCATTCATATTAATGGAGTACCACTGAATACGTAGAAATTCTGGCTTTAGTGTTCGGAAACCAAATTTGGCCATAGATACTGAAGAAAAGTCTTATGGGAGACTAAGAACATGCAGAGCACTGAAGACAATTAAGGTAGAGAAGTGATGAGCTTGTGAAATAGGCTGTATCTATGCTGAAAAGCATCCAAAATGGGATATGTTGAAGTTCACCATGCCCCAGGAAGCATCTTTAGTGGGCTATCTATGAAAATCAATCACAGGGACTGACTAAGGAGTAATAAGTCATAATGGAGGAGGAAACCAACTAAACATTGTCAACAGACATATACATTAAAAATATAAAAGACTGGGGAAAGTTTTTAATAAGCTGAAAACAATCCCATCTGCCTGGATGTTCACATGACAGGGCATGCTTAATCTCCTCATAACAGTTATGAGGGCTGGTGAATATGAATACGTGTTTGAGTCTGACAGCTTGCTATTAGAAACCCAATGAAGTTAGATAAGTTAAATAAAATAGGAATACCATGTACCAGGGTTTTACTTTGGATACGGGAATTTCACAAATGCTTCACGATGCATAAGATCCCAAGTACAAAAACATAAAATTTATGTGACACCAGGACCTTGAAATATCTGCACTGCAGGATCCAGGAATTTATTAATTGCACATTCACACTGAACAGAACTAAGCCCCACTGAGCTTAACGGTTCTTATTCCCAGGTAAACAAATATATGACTGCAGTCCTTCAAATATGCAGTTTTGCTCATTTTTCCCAGCTCAGGATCAGGCTATTGGTCTCCTCCTTACCTGCCCAATGCTGCCATAAGCTTTCTCTCAGACACTTTAAGTTCAGCAGTCTTTCTCCAGTTTGGCCCCTGCAGTTCTTCCATAATCCTTACTGCCTTCTGCAGATTGCAGTAGGATTCTTTTCCAGTGGAAAAAGTCAAGGAAACCACAGAAAGCTTCCTAAAATAAGGGGGCTACTGTGGAAGACTATGGGGCCGTATTAGCCTGTCAGGTGAACTTGGAGGGCTGTACCTGAACCCACCAAAACATACATACATACATACATACATACATACATACATACATATATATATATATATGTGCATTTTGGGACATCTTGAAGTACATAATTTTTTGGGGGGGAAATTCCACAAACATTTGTTTTGATTCCTGGCGGATCCAGGGATGGCTCTAAATATTTGGAAATGTCCTCCTTACCCCCTGGACATCGTTTTTGGGAATTTTTGGAACAAAAAAAAAATTGCAAAAAGTTTGCAAACTCTTTTTTGACCTTTGGAAGGCCCACATGGAGCCCATGGACTACATTCTGCCTAGAATATCACTTGAATGCACTTTTTGGTTGTGCATGGGACTAGACCACAGCAGACTGAGTCAACAAATCATGGGAGCTATGTGTCTGATGGCTGCTTCGGCTATCATGGCATCCAGTAAGGAAAAGGACCCTTGAAAAATATATTTGCATGCAGAAGCTGAAAATCTTTAGATTTCTACTGGGCTGGTCCCAAACATCTTGGTGCCTTATATGGAAAACCTAAACAACATCCATTTCTAATGAATTAAGACAGGGCATGGGAATGGGAATTTTTTTGCACAAGACCCCATTGTTATTTTCAGTGGCACTTGCTTTATTCAGCGCTCATCCCGTTCACTCCTTATCTGAAGGTCACACATATTGAATTAACATCACATAAAACAACATGTATGGCTTTTGATACCCCTGGGAAATCAGTGTATGTTTGGATCTATGACCATACAATAAAAATTGACTGACTGAATAAATCAATCTATGCAAGCCTGTATCCATATTTAGATCCCCTCTGCAAGCAGGCACCCGCCAGACATGTTGAACTCCAACCCCCACTATTCCCAGACCAAATCAGTGGGGATTGTGGGAATTGCATTTTAACACATCTAGACATCACTAGATCAGGAAAGGTTGTCCTACAACCTACTGCTTTCCTCCAAGGAGCTTATAAAAGCATCTTAGTCCCACCAGCAACTTTGAGTGATAGACCAAAAGAATGATTGGTGAGCTTCAAAGCTCAGCACAAGATTTGTTTGGGTTTCTCAGATCATGTGTACAATTCCGGTCCCTGCACTGCAAGGATATTTTTTCTGCATCAGATTTGCTACACCCAAGGTGTAATAGATGGTCACGAGAGTGCTCAGAACTTCTTGCCTTTCCTCTGTAGATGCTGGAGGAGTACCCTTCCCCATGAAGATAGCATATTTGGCTGAATTTGCATGCTGCATAGCTTGAGCAGGGAGACCTGGATAAATTAACAAGATTACCTGAAAAACACTCAGCAGACTAGAATACACTTCTGTGTACAAAAGGTTCAGTCCCATTGTTCTTGTAAACCAGGGTTGGGAATCTGCTAAGGGTCTGGGAGCAGCCATTTTCACATACCTCTGGGCTTTGGTGCACTGCACCCTCTTTTTTCTTTTTCTTTTAAATAGAAGTGTCCTGACAGCCATTTCTAAGTTGGATTGGCCATCCTCACCCCTGACGACTTCTGAGGGCACAAATATCTATTCTGAGGCTGGACTGGGGCGGTCAGGAGGGGTCTGGAGTTGAACTGGGAAGCCTGACGGGCAGAATGTGGCCCCAAGTTCAACACAGTTCTTACCTCTGCTGTAAAGGATTGTGGTCTTTGGGGAAGAAAATTATCCCTGGAACCACTGCACTAATAGAATAAAAACTTCGTAAGCCTTAAGGAGTTTTACTTACCTGGCAGGGGAGATACCTTGATCAAGAAAAAAACCTTTTGGATGCTGTATGGATGTACAAACATCTACCTGTTGCAGATGAAAAGGTTATGTATATTCTGGTCTTTTTATATGAATTTGCAAAAAGAAGAGGTCCTCAATGTATGTGGGGTTTTTAAATATAAAGATATTTATTGCAGAAATCCGGTCATTGGAGATTGCAGACTGCATATCATTAAAGGACCAATTGTGTAAAAGTGTTTTCTTCATGATGGCATTAGTAATAAAAAAAGTGAATTTTAAAACCAACCAACCAGCCAGCCCAGACTGAGGAAAATATTAGTGCCAGTCTATTCTGCTTTGGTCAGACCCCACCTGGAATACTGGGTCCACTTCTGGGCACCATAGTTCAAGAAGGATATTGACAAACTGGAACATGTCCAGAGAAGGGCAACCAAGCTGATCAAAGATCTGGAAACCAAGCCTCATGAGAAACGATTTGGGGAGAGGGATATATTTAGCTTGGAGAAGAGAAGACTGAGAAGTGACATGATAGCTGTCTTTAAATATTTGAAGGGATGTCATGTAGAAGATGGAGCCAGCTTGCTTTCTGCTGCTTCACAGACTAAAATAGAAGCCAGTGGATTCAAACTCCAAGAAATGGATTCCATCTAAATACTGGAAACAACTTTTTTACTGTTATTGATGTTCAACATTGGAATAGACTCCCTCAGCGTGTGGTGGATTCTTTTTCTTTGGAGGTCCTTAAACAGATGTTAGATGGACATCTTTCAGGGCTGCTTTAGTTGAGTATTCCTGCATGGCAGTGGGTTGTACTAGATGGCCCTTGTGGTCCCTTCCAACTCTAAGATTCTGTGATAGGTTCAGAATCCCTGCTTATGGACCCATCATCAGGATCAATTACGTAGGTGGTCGGCAAGGTCAAGGACTTATTAATGGTGGCCTCACAGCTGTGGCATTGGCTCCCAAATGATACATGGCAGTGTTCATCCCTTTGGATTTAAATTAGCCTTTAAAATAAATTTATTCAGACTAGCTCTTTATCTTTTAATTATTTTAAACTGGATTAAACTATGGGAATGCTTTGCCCAGCTGTATAGTTTCCTAGACTGCCTTGCAGTATTACTCTAATTCAGTATTTTAGCTTTATTATGATTGAGTGTTTTAGTTTTTGCTTTAGTAATCTTGTCTCTCATGCTGTGAGGACTTTGCTTTGAATCGCCAGTGGGAATTGTGGCTGATTATTTCAAGTCGGCAACAGCATGAAAGGCCAGTAGCTGCAAACTGAGTTTTTGCATGATGTCTGAACTATTTGATCACATCTCTTGCTGGAAATGCTTTGCCTCAGTGGAGGCTTCCAATGCAGTGTGAAAACATTGATTAGCTCCTCTAAAACAAATTGATAATGGAGCAGGGTGATAGGAGGACAAAGTCCTCAGGCTGAAAGCTTTCATTGTGAGGACAGCAACGATGTTCCTAAAGTAGGGAGTAGGCAAAGTGAGTTTCCACCAATGTTGTTGGAGTGCAACTTTCACCTGTCCTAGTTAGGCCAGCCAATGACAAGGAATGCTGGAGTTTCAAGTCAACAATATGGAGGTCTCACTTCCCCCATCTCTGTTCTAAAGACTAACAGATTTACTGTGCATCAGGAAATCTATAAGCATTTATTAGTCTCTAAGGCAGACTTCTGCAACCTCCTCTGCTTGCTCTGTGGGACTAGATCCTTTGCTGGATGAGGATGATGGGAGTTACCATCCATCACACACCAGAAAGTATAAGGCTGCAGGAACCCACCTTAAGGTGCCGCAAGACTTTTGGCTCCTTTTTCTGACCCATAGCTGTCCCTTTTGTAATGATGGAACTATGAAATGCCCACTAGGTGGCAGCCTTTTCCATTCATAAAATGCATTGTAAAATGAAGTCAAGCATTTCCTATACTTCTTAGAGTCAGAAAAGGCTGTTCTTTTGCAGTACAACTCAGAAAATTCCCTACCCATGCTTTGCTTGGTTCCAAGTGAAGGTGTGTTACAGAGAATGGGAGAGACAGAGGCTGAAAGCAAGCCCCAGAAGAACCAAACCCTCAAGTTACTGCTGCATGTGACATATGAATGGATTTTTACATTTCTTCATGCCTGTCATTCCACTCTAATCACGCACGGGCATCAGTCATGTTTTTCTAAACCAGGGGTTTGCAGCCACAACTGGTCCAGGGGTCAGTTTCCTTCAGCCACAGTGTTATGGAAGTGAACAAATTCCTTTCTTAAGGCAGAGCTTGGAAATTACTGTCTTGGACTACATTTCTGAGGAATTCTGAGCAAGAATACTAACACAGGGATTCTTGGAGCTACACTTCAAAAATGCCTCCCCACCACCCACAGCATTTTCAAGCACTGTACTAGAGCTTGTCTCTTCAGCAGGGCCAGATTATGAGTAGTTCAGATGGTGCTATTGCTCCAGGGCCTGGTGCTGAAGGAAAAAGATTCGGCTTATTTCCGCTTCTACCTAGCCGCTTACAGAATCTCTCAGTGTCTTGGGGGTATATCTACACTATACAGTTATAACACTTTGAAATCAGTTTTGTTTGCATGGCTGTGGTCTACAGACTTTAGTTTGGTGTAGTTTGGTGAAGTAATTAGAATTCTCTTCTACAGAGAGCTCTAGTGATGTAGTTCAACGAAGTGCACGAGATCAGTGGTTCCCAAACTTTTTTCACTTGCCCTTGGGTTGCCCTTGGGCAACCCATTTCCATAAACTTTACCCTCACTCTGCCACCGCGTCCTAGGAAAAAAGCCCCATCAGAAAGCTTCTTGAGGAGATGTCCTCACACCCACAGAAAGAAAGGCAGGGTGTCAGGCCAATCACTTTGCCTGGGTCTCTCCATTTCATCGTGCCCTGTTACCCACCTAAGTGCTCTTTGCTCTCTCAGGATCCATTTTGCTCCTGGCTGAGGGCAAAGAGAGGAGTGACTGACGCTCCCCTTCCCTTTCTAAGACTGATTCGGGGGAGGAACTGGATGCCTCCACTGGTTGTGCTTTCTCCTTATGGAGAGAGACACGAGGAAGAGGGAGAGAAGAGAGTGTCTGTGCAAGTCTTGAGAAGTCACGTACTGTGGGTGAGGCTAGGGTCAGGGCATCTCAAATAGAAGGCTATATGCACATGTGCATGGATGAAAGACTCTTTTTTAAAGTTTGCGGGCCAACGGTAGACTGGAATTTGGCTTGTGTCACTCTTCTCTTTTACGTTTTCCCTCCATGTCCTTTGAGGTTCCAGGACGGGAATGCCAACACCTTGGGTAATCAAAAACTGCATTGAGCTGTGACATCCGCAAAGAATGACTTATACTTTATGCTTTTTCCACCCTTATTCATTTTTTCCCCTGCACATATCTAAATGTCCTTGTTCTGACCACTTGAGGTATGTGAACCCCAGGTTGGGAACGACTACACTAGAGAATGCTGAATATCTTCCTAAACTACAAATCTTAGAATTCAATAGAAAGTAGCCATTGTAGTCAAAGTGGTATACATCTGCTATATTTCTACAGTGTGGATACCACCTTGGATCAATATGTGTTGACATGTAAAGATTTTTCTGTTGTCTATTGTACTTGACATATTATTTATTATTTTATTTTTATGCTAAGACTCCTAGAACTGCTCACATGAGTGAATAAAGGGGTCTCTGTTTTCAAAACTGCTACTGGCCTTAATGGCCATATCTGGCTTTGCTCTTTTAAACAGCTACAACTGATGTTAGGATCAAATTGTATCTCTTCTTCCTTTTTTGAGCTTGGATCAACCTGCAAATGCTTTACCTTGGAGCATAAGGTAGCTGTGAGCAAGGTTGGCAAAGGCCTGTGCCAACCGCCAGTGCCCATTTCCATAGATAATTCGAGTGAGAGCAATACAGCGAATCAGTTCTTTGCAAGTGTTATGTGCCTGGGGGGAAAAATAGAATATAATATAAATTAGATTTGTTGTTAAAAAGAAAACATGCAAGGTTAAAGGAAGGTGTCTTTTTTTCATTCCCAACTAAATCTCCCAAGGACATTTCAAAACTCTGGGCTGGAACATAATCTGGTGGCTTCTGTGATCAGTGCCAGATTATTAGGCAGAGTGAGGCAACAGCTTTGTATGTGTTTGTGTATGTGTTGGTAGTGCTAGGCCATTTCCACGCTAGACTGTTATAGTGCTATTATTCCACTTTCAACATCCTATGGAATCCTGGGGTTTGAAGTTTAGGGAGGGGCCTCAAAGGGCCTCAAATTTTTTTTAATATGATAACTTGTTTTTAAAAAATGTAGAAGTTTTTTTTTAGCTGTATCAAGTTTTAACTCGGTCGTAAACCACTTTGGTGGGACACAAATAAATAAAATAGAAAACTTTTTTTTTTCCTTTTGAGCCTCGCAGCTATTGCCCTTTGTGTCTGTGTTACATGGATCTTCCTGCATCCCTAACTATTCTGGTGCCCCCAGGGACTTTTTCTCATTGCTGTTAAAGTTGAAATACCAGTCAACTCTGGTTCTGTATGTAGAATGGGGTTGGGAGGGGAATGTATAGGGGGCCAACTTGTCCTGTGCTTCAGGTAGCAAAATGTGTTGGGCCAGCTCTATCTTGTATTATTTTCCAGACACAGATCCTGAGACAGTGGCATTTCTTTCCAACTGCAATCCTTGGTGCAAATATTTGTGTCAGGCCATTTCTGCACTACACTGTTCTAGTGCTATTATTCCACTTTCAACATTCTGTGGAATTCTGAGGTTTGTAGTTTACTGAGGCCAAAGAGCTCTCTGGCTGAAAATTCTAAATGCCTTCCCTAAACTGCAAACCCCAGATCCCCAAGGCTGTTGGAAGCAGAATAATAGCGCTGGATTAGCACATTCAAGCATGGATGACAAACGCAGTTCACATTGGAGCCTCAGGATCACTGTATGAATGCACATACTGATGCACCTTCCAGATGCCCAGATGTTCACAGGAGGTAGATGCTTGTAGGATAATTGAGAATAATTAACAGAGAGGAATGCAACAAGATGGGCAAGCCGTTTAAGACAGTGATTCTTAACCTGGAGCCCAGGGACCCCTGGGATCCGGGGAGCCCTCACAAGGGATCTCCCAAAGCCCTGCTGCTCGGTTAGTGCATGTGAGATGTACATCTCCAAAGGTAGGATCTCAGTCTATTTTTTGGACTTCTGTGTTACAGGATTATACTGGGGAAAAAAAACTTCAATGCAAAGTAAATTTAATCTTGGCCTTGTAGAACCCCCAGCAATCCTGAGTTTTGTCATAACTATTTGTTTATGACAATGGGTTACAGTTCAGTCTCTGAGACCTCCAGGTTTTTTCTTTTTTCTTTTTAACGAGTCAAGTATCAGGTGATGGGACATACCTCTGCCAGATACATAGAAAGCTACTGCCATGGACAGACAATGCTGGTGTAAAAGGACAAACCACCTCTGACCTGGTATGAGGCGGTTTTTTGGTGTGCTATCTTTTTTCACAGAAATAAATATGAAGTTCCATTTTACGATCAGAATCTACACAGTGAATTTCTCTTAACAGAGCTGTATGTGTTTGCCCTGACGTGCATTGTGTTTGATCTTGCTCTTTTTCCAGAATTATTGTTCTTTCCCTTCCCTTGATCATATTTTGTCTTCATAACAACTCTGTGAGGTAGGATATAAATTACCAGCCCCAGGTCACCCAATGAGCCTCGTGGCTGATTGGATGTTTTGACCCAGAATGGGCAGAATGTGCCATTCAAACCTGAGCCCAGATATACCTCTTAAATATTTAGAAATCATTCACATCATTGCTCCCATTCCTTGAGGAAAATCTGAAAGAACGTTAAAGGCAACCCTTTCTGATAGTATTTCTGCATCGTTGAGCCCATCAACTTCTACCACTGTGCAGATGCAAAAGGAAACACATGAAAAATATTACCTCTTTTTCTTCAGCAAACCTTTCTGCCCTTTTCTGTGCTTCCATTAACTTAGCTACTGGTGTGGCAAATAGCTTGATCTCCATTTCTTTTCCTTCACAGTTGCCGTTAATTTCACCCATGTGTCCAGTCTTCTCTTGTTCTGTAGCCTTAAATGTTATAAAGTTGGAGTCAATAACTGACAGTCACTGGGCTAAATATGCCCTTCCTGCGGAGGTACTGCAGTTACAAAATCAGAGACAGAAGGCTGTGGTTGTGATAAGGAGGCTAACTAGCAATTCAGTTGTGGTCAGGCCTAATCCTCCCAGACTCAACCACATTTCTGTAAGAGACCCTCTGACAAAGCCACCAACTGAGCCAAACTGGACTGCGACCACTGGTTTGAACAAAGTATTAGGATAATATTAAAATGAAGCGAAGCTCCTTTTTTTTTTTTTTTTGGAAAGGCTGCACCACATCCCTGTGATGTAAACAATGGAGCGCTACCCTGCCAACGGTGGGCAAGGCCAGAGGAAGCAGTGGGTGAACTTAGTGCTGCCAGCTGAAATCCATCACAGGGCTCCTGTACCTTTAACAGAACAGGGAATTTCAGCAGCTGTTGCTTCTCAGACACAGGAGCAATGTCCCCTATATCACCTAGCATCCTCAAAGGGGTGATTCCTTTCCATCTTCTATTCACCCAGCTTGCGCTTATTATGTGCCTTTAATTCTGACTTATGGAAACTCCATTGTACAGTTTTCTTGGCAACTCAAAGGAATTTTCTCATTGCCTTCCTCTTAGGCTGAGAGAGTATGTCTTGCCCAAGATCACACAGTGAATTCCCAGGGCTGAGTTGGGATCCACACCCTGGTTTCTAGCGCAGCACTCAAAACTACCACATCACACTGGCTCTCTATTCACTCTCCCCCACTTTTTAAAAATTTACTCCAGCCTCTTTCCACTGGGAATATTATCTGTGTCGCCAAATATAAAAACGTTACTTGCAGAAAGTTTTTGAACTTAGGCCAAGGATCACCCATCCACGTATTAATGCATAAACTAGAATCTGTGCTATCAAAACCTCCCTGACCCCCCCCCCAAAAAAAACTGACAAGAAAATTTCCTACAATTTCTCTCAAGTGATAGGTTGATGGGAGAAAGGAATCACATAGCCGTTATTAGTTGTCAAATCTAAACAAGCATCAACATGTGATTTCCTCCAGGAAGCTGAACTCAGCAGCATTTTCCCACGGATGGGTACTGGGATGAGTTAGCTGTCCCAGCAGTTGGTGCCTTGATGCTGTGTGTGAGGTCAGGAAGCAACTGATTTTGGCAGTATTTCTGCCCATTGCTACCACGTGGGGCTCGACTTCCTGGAGTCGCCTTTTGTTCTGCAAATACCCTTTTGGTACGGGCAAGTTATCTAGGTTGTCAGAGTGGATTGGGGAAGGGCTGGGTCATAGCTCAGAGCCAAAGTACAAGCTCTGAATGCAAAAGTTTCTCAGTAAAAAACTAAGGTTAGGGAATATTGGCAGAAGTCTCTGGTTAAGTCTTTGGTAAAGGAGATGGTGGTGGGCTGGTGTTTGACTGTATTAAGGCGGGTTGATGCATATTGTTGAAGCAGATCTAATGGACTGATATATTGATATGCATGGAATTGAAATTGTAGGAAACTTTCTCCTCTTGTCATTTTTTTGGGGAGGGAGGGATTGATAGCATAGTTTCTAGTTCATGCATTAAATACAGAGTGGGTGATCCCTGGCCTTTGTTTCAAAAACATTGGCATGGTTGAGAACGCGACACTGTTCTGCTGTCAACTTGAACCTTTCCATCTTGTCCACACAGCCTCTCTCCTATAGCTATAGAAACTGTATGTCTTCTGTCTCAAGTCTCAGAATGGTCTGAATCCCCCTCCTTCTTGGTTTATAAAGATGGTCTCAACCTGACCCCACAGTTTTGCAGGTTGACATGGCAGGGTGGAAATCATTAGAGCTGTTTACACTAAAGAATTACAATGTGAAACTAATGCCTGCCAATGACAATTTCAAGCAAGGATTGCCAGACAAGAGAATAGCTATGGCAAATAGCTTTTTTTTTTTAGCCATCTGTGATAAACATTTTTTATTTCACTCCTACTCTCTGAAGCACCAGTGTTATTTTTTTTCTCTCGCAGCACATTTATATCTCTTTCATGCCTATGTTTTCCCTTCCCCCAGATACATCTGACTACAGTCTGCCCTCCACGTTTGCTAGAGTTAGAGTTGCAGGACTCTCACAAAAGTGGAAAAACAGCAAATATCAAAATGTGTGTGTCTGTGGGAAGGGGGCCAAGGCACGGTGGGGACAGTGAGCACCAGGGGTCCAAACCAGATCAAAGAAAAGAGAGAGAAAGGGGGTGGGTCAGCATGGAGGCCCTAAACTCTCTCTCACTGTCTCTTTCCTTAGCTTTGGGAGGACATTGGGAGAGGATATGTGATGCTGAGAAATTGGGCTGCGATTTGTCCTTAGTTGGCCAGGCAGTGGCTGGTGGAGGAGGAGGAGAACCAGAGGCCAGTTTTTAAAGGACTGTACAGCCTGATTGGAGTTACCAAGAGAGAGTGCTCCCCTCGAAAAGAAGCACTTGAGTTGGAGAAACTTGCAAATCAAATCTGTGAAAGTTAAACCTGCAAGTGTGTGTGTGTGTGTGGGGTGGGCTGGCTGAAAGCACAAATGCTGTCTTGAAAATGTACTATTTTTTCTTACTGATTTCCAGCAACAAGAAAATTGACTCACAAGAAGTACTTCCTACCTCAGCACCAGACCAGAAACTCCATGAAAAGGCCTTTTCCCTCAACTGGCTCCTGGAAGCCCTTGTGGGGTTCACATTAACCATTCATACAAGCCAAAAGGCACTCTGTTCCTTTCCCACAGTGGATTGTTTTGTGGTATTTTGCAAATCCAAGGCCCCACCTCCAAGCTGTAGCCACAGTTACAGCTTGTTGCCAGAGTTGTCCTGGTGACAAAAGATGCTCTTCATGCCCGTAAGAGCGTGTCCTTCCCTTTTTTTAACCAGAAGCAGCTCAATTCAGTTGGTTCTCAGGCTTCCTCTGGTGATGGATCATTAGAACAAAAAAGCACTATTTGGGTTTTATTCCACCATTAAGTCTGCTAGGCCCACTTCCAAATCCAAGCTCCACTTTATCATTAGAAGAATGGAGTGAGGAAGGTTTGCCTGTGGCCTTTTCGTGTGTGCATGCAACGTATACAGTCCAAAATCAGTCCAGTGAATTATGATTTGGGGAGGTGGTGTTCAAGCCTAAATTTGATGTCCTTGATATCCAACCTTCTCTCTATTAGCACTCAAGATTTTTGCCTCAGTTTCCATCCATCAGTGTGTGTGGTGTGGATGAAAAGTTGTAAAAGTATCTTTCTTTCACAGTATCTTTCAAAGGATTGCCTTAAGTTAAAGGCTACTTGTTGGCAAACAACAATAAATTGCAGTTTGAATACTATTTATTTCATTTGTTCTGCAAAACAAATACAAACCTCAAAGATATTCTGCAGCTGCTACCTCGTCCCTCAGTCCTGTCCTTCCTTTGTGATTTATTGCTTTGCTTAACGGGGAAAGTATATCCCCCAAGGTCTTTCACCTTCAGGTGGCACAACCCTACCCCTTTTAAGGCTTATTTGGCCACTGATTATCCCATTTTTCTGCCCAAAAGTTTCAAGGACAAACTGAGAATACAGCAATAATTTGTAACACACCACTGGACAATTAAAATAGTTCTGGTGTCAAAATGATACACAGCGAGTACTAGGTAAGGCAACATTCTAGACCTGAGGCACCAAAAACTGAGAAGACACTATTTTTGAGGTTCCTACCCACTCTTCCTCTGAAGAGACCCAGTTCCAGGTTTTGGAAAGCCCTTGCCTAGCTGCTCCTAACAAGCCAAAAAAAGGGGTATTTAATAAGCGAGCCAATGGCCCTTTCTGCATGAGGGGGCTGCATCACTATGGGGCCGGGATGGCAGTGGTCGGCTGGTTGTGCTTCTGCACAATGTTGTTTCCAGCCTGCTGCCATCTTGCCCCCAAGTGGTGCACATGTGCAATATTTGCAAAACGGAAAAAGTCCATTTTACACCTACTATTGCGTGGCGCTGCTGCCTTTCCTGGCCATGCAGAAGGGCGGAAGTGCACTGGCGACACCTCCCTTCCCAGGATAGCAACGGCAACTGCCCAGCCGCACTGTGGAAGGGAAAAGGAGGGGCCAATGCACTCCCCTCTGCAGCGACCGAGTGAGGTGCAGAGCGGAGCGTTTTTGGCACGCTCTGCTCCCTGCCAGGGCTGAAATGGAAGGACTTGCCAGAGCCCCATCGTATGGAAATGGCCAAGGTAGTGTAGTGGTTTGAGCACTGAACTATGACCCTGGAGAGCAGAGTTTGATTCCCCACTCAGCCATGGAAACCCACTGGGTGACCATGGGCATGTCACACACTCTCTGTCTCAGAAAAATCCCATGGTGGCTTTGCTTTGGGGTCACCGTAAGCCAGAAAAAACTTGAAGGCACACAACAACAACAACAAATATGACATCACTGGTGAGCAAATATATGTGGACCTTGAGCTGTTGTACACAGTCACATGGACAGTTGGTAGGGGCCCCAGGCCAGGTCCCATGCCTATGTGGTGAAGGCATCTTTAATTTTCAGCATATAGTGGGAGCAGGACTTGTTTAATTAAGATGGTGCTGCCACTAAGTTAAGGCATGTCAGATGGGCCATAGTTAAACTGCTGAATTCACTGGAACAAGAGACAGTGGTGGATGCCAACTTTAAAAGAGGTTTAGGTACATTCATGGAGGTTAGGACCCTCAATGACCACTAATCAGGACAGCTTTATTCACATCACGTATTCTCACCCTCATAAAAGTCCATGATAGTTTGCCTTAAGGTTGTTTTAAGTTGGAAACAACTTGATGGAACACAACATGTTACCTTCAACATTAGAGCCAATATATCTTTTTATACCACTTACTGAGGAAAACAAGGTGGAAGAGGCTGAAACTGCATGCAGTTCACTGTCTTCTGATTGGCAACTGATTCCATGTACACAGAATGTTGGGACTCCATGTATCTTCCATATCATCCAGCATGACTTTTCTCATATTCCTTCATATCTGGCACTCCCTTTGGTGCTATGCTCTGACAAGAATGGACAGTACAAAAATGGTGTGCTACTGTAGGTACACTTAGCCACAGCAGTCCATGCTGGAAAGAACAGGTTGCTTACCTGTAACTGTGGTTCTTCGAGTGGTCATCTGTGCCCTCACACACTAGGAGCTTTCGCGCATGCGCGGTACCGTTCGGAAATTTCTAGAGCTTAGTAGCTTGGCGGGAACCCCTCCCCCTCTGCCTGCACTGAGCATGCTCAGCCCGCCGAGCAACGGTCTCTCCTCAGTTCTAAAGTCCGCCGAAAAAAGGGACCTGAGAAAGAGGGGACGGTTGGGCGGGTGTGTGTGAGGGCACAGATGACCACTCGAAGAACCACAGTTACAGGTAAGCAACCTGTTCTTCTTCTTCGTGGTCTCTGTGCCTCACACACTAGGAGACTTTGTAGCTTACCAGAAGGACGGTGGGTCAGGTCCTAGAGTACGGAGGCCAGCACCGCTCGTCCAAACCGGGCATCCCTCCGGGACCGGCAGTCCAGTCGGTAGTGGCACACGAAGGTCGATGGCCTGGACCAGGTCGCCACCCGACATAGTTCTTGTAGGTCCACACCTCGCAGGAGAGCTGCCGAGGATGCCACGGCTCTGGTGGAATGAGCCCGGACCAAGTCTGGCGGGGGCTGTTTTGCCAGCTCGTAGGCCAGTAGTATAGTCTGGGCCACCCACTTAGAAAAACGCTGGGTGGAAACCTTGTGGCCTCTACGGCGCCGACCGTAGCACACGAACAAGTGTGGGGTCTGCCTGAAAGACGCAGTCCGGCTGGTGTAGAACGCCAGGGCGCGGCGAACATCGAGGGAGTGTAGGGACCGTTCCAAGGGCGTCGTCGGATTCGGATGGAACGTCGGCAGAATAATGTCCTGATTAAGGTGGAAGTGTGACACCACCTTGGGCAGGAAGGAGATGTCAGGTCTGAGAACTACCTTGTCCCTGTGGAAAACAAGGAAGGGCTCGTCGGCTCGCAACGCAGTCAGCTCGCTGGCTCGCCTGGCTGAGGTGACAGCCACCAAAAAGGCAGTCTTAATAGTCAAGAGCCTGTCATCCGCCGCGGCCATGGGCTCGAACGGTGGTCGAGTCAGCTGCGACAGCACCAGAGAGAGCGACCAGGGCGGTAACGGTGGCGATACCGGCGGGTATAGATGCTGTAGGCCCTTCATGAACTGCTTCATGGTGGCATCACGAAAGAGCGCCGCCGACGGAGAGCCGCGAGGTTGATACGCCACGATGGCGGCAAGGTAGACCTTTAAGGAGGAGAATGCCAGTCCCTGCTGTCGAAGATGGAGTAAGAAATGGAGGACGGTACCTTGGCCGACAGGCGATACCGGCTCCCCCCGTGTCTCAGCAAAAGCCACAAATTTTTGCCATTTGTAGGCGTAGTTACGGCGCGTCGACTCCTTCCTGGCCGCGGTCAGGACGTTCCGGATGACCGGGTCGTCTAAGGCGTTATCCGCCATGCGTGGAGGGCCAGGAGGGGCAGGTCGGGATGGAGAACGAGACCGCCCGAGTGTGACAGAAGGTCCGGAGTCGAGCGGAACCGGAGGAGCCGACCCCGAGCCGCCTCGAACAGGGGGCCGAACCAATGTTGCCTCGGCCAGTACGGAGCCACGAGAACCACGTCCGCTCGGTCCGCCAGGATCTTTGCGACCACCCGACCGAGGAGGGGAAATGGAGGGAACGCATATAGAAGGCCGTCGCTCCATCGGAACTGGAAGGCGTCGCCGAGAGAGCCCGGGCCCCGACCGGCTCTCGAGCAGTACTGACGGCACTTCGCGTTCTCCTCGGTGGCAAAGAGGTCGATCGTGGGCTCGCCCCATCGGTCCCGAATCAGCCGGAACGCTTCCCTCGACAGGGACCACTCGTGGTGGCAGGAAGTGTCCCTGCTGAGGGCGTCCGCTGTGGTGTTGTCCTGGCCCGCCAGGTGTACGGCTATTGGGTGGACCCGGAGCGACACGCACCAGTCCCACAGTTGGAGCGCGATGGTCAGGAGCGTGGTCGAGTGGGTCCCCCCTTGTCTGTTGACGTAACAGACTGCCGTCGTGTTGTCCGTCAGAACCAGGACCGTGTGCCCAGCGACCAAGTTGCGAAACGCTCTCAGAGCTTTCCAGATAGCTAGAAGCTCGAGAGCGTTGATGTGGAGACCGGTCTCGTCGTCGGCCCAATGTCCTCGTACCCTGAGTCCACGGCAGTGCGCTCCCCAGCCGAACAGGGAGGCGTCGGTCGTTACCGTCAGTCGAGGAGTCGGCTCTCGGAACGGCATCCCGGAGAGCAGGTGACGGTAAGACAGCCACCAACGCAGGGAGCGGCGCACGTGCAGAGGAGGTCGTAGATGACACCTCTGGTCGTCCCGGAGCGGATTGAAGACCCGGACGAACCAGTGTTGGAGCGGGCGCGCGTGCAGCCGGGAGAGGTAGGTAACCGCTGTGGTGGAGGCCATGTACCCGAGGAGCTGCTGGATCCTCCTCGCCGACACCGTAGGCGCGTCGAAGGTGGTGGCTGCTGCCCGGCGAAGGGTACGTGCGCGCTCCAGCGGTAAGTAGGCCCTGGCAGACACCGAGTCCAGGGTCGCGCCGATGAAATCGAGCACCCTCGCCGGCTCGAGGTGCGACTTCTTCGGGTTGACCCGGAGACCAAGGCGAGTCAAAAGGGACAGTGTTCTGTGGATGTCCCTGTACAGCTTGTCTTTGCAGGACGCGACCAACAGCCAATCGTCGAGGTAAGGGTAAATGGAAACGCCCTTCGTCCGCAGGTAGGATACCACCGGGGCCATGCATTTGGTGAAGACCCTCGGGGCGGTAGACAGTCCGAAAGGCAGCACCCTGTATTGGTAACAGGTGCCGTCGATCGCGAACCGAAGGTACCGTCTGTGCTGCGGACGAATGGCGATGTGGAAGTACGCATCCCGAAGATCGATGGAAGCGAACCAGTCCCCTCGACGAAGGAAAGGCAGGATCGAAGGTAGAGTGACCATCTTGAACCGTCTGGGGCGGATGTACTCGTTCACCCCTCTGAGGTCCAAGATCGGTCGCAGGGTACCGTCCGACTTCGGTACCGTGAAGTACCGGGAGAAGAAGCCGGTGGTAGTGGCCGAGGGCGGTAACCTTTCGATCGCTCCCTTCTGCAAGAGAGACTGGATCTCTTCCAGCAAGACCGGACTGGCGGGGGTGGAATAGTAGACGCCTCGCGGTGGAATACTTGCAAACTCGATGGCGTAACCAAGACGGACGATGGAGAGAACCCAAGAGTCCGAAGTGATGTAGCACCAGTCGGCGAAGTGTCTGGCCAGTCCGGGATGATCTTCTAGGGATGCGGGCAGGTGGAAGAGAGGCTGTTGACGCGACCTGCAAGTCCCATCAAAAACGGGACTTCGTCCCTGAGGACGACTTCCTCGAAGAGGGCTGGCGTCTCCGAGGAGGCCTCCTGGAAGAAGACGAAGCCGTCGGCCGCGACAGTCCCGAGCGCGGGGAGCGCGATGGGAGCGTGGAGGAGGAGGACCTGCGCCATGAAGGTCGGGAGCCAAAGGCGCAGCGTGACTGCGAAGGCTGATGGATCCCCATCTTCTTGGCCGTTAGGCGTGCCTTGACGATGTGGTCCATCGCCTCGTCAGTAGTAGCACTAAACAGTCCGGTGCCATCGAATGGAAGGTCCTCGATGCGCCTTCTGGTGTCCTCCTGCAACCCGGATGATCGAAGCCACGCGTACCTCCGCAGCGAAACCGATCCCACTAGCACTCGTGCAGCCACCTCGACGGAGTGCCTAGAGGAAATGATCTGCTGGTTCGCGAGCGCTACCGCCTCGTTGAAGAAGTCGGTAGCGCCCGCTCGGTTTTCCTCCGGGAGGCTCGCCAGAACCGGGTGGAACCTGTCCAGCAGGTTCCTCAGGTAGGCCGCGAGGCAGGCCTGAGTGTTCGAGACCCGTGCTATCAGTGAGGAGGCGGAGTAGAAACGCCGGCCAAACGTGTCGAGCCTCCGACCCTCTCTATCCGGCGGCGTGGTATGCGCCCTCGTGGCTCCCTTGGTCTGGGCAGACTCGACCACCACGGAGTTCGGCTGAGGATGGCTGAAGAGGAACTCGGCGTCCTCCCTCTGGGTCCGGTAGAGGTGCTCAAGCCTGTGCGGAATAGGCTGAGCAGAGGCCGGTTGGGCCCACGGCTGCTTCAGGGCTTCCATCAAGGCCGGCAAGAATGGCAGGGGGGCCGTTGATGGAGCGCGGGTGTCGACGTATTGGAACACCGGATCCTGAACAGCCGGGGCCGGTTGTGCAATCTTTAGGCCCAAGGCTGCAGACATACGAAGGAGGATCGCCGAGAAACTCCGAACGTCCTCCGGGGCCGATTCCGGGGCAGGGTCTCCAAACGCCAAGGGGGGGGGATTCGTGGGACGCTGGTGTTGACTCACTGGAGTCTTGAGTCCGACTCGTAGGACTGAGAGGAGTCGGAGGACGGCTTGTCGGGCGACCCCTCCCGTGACGGTTGACGCGAGGACACGGCGAGGGTCACAGTCGGAGCGGCGACAGTGGGAGGCCTCACTGGAGGAGAAGCAGCTGTGACCGGTGCCTGAGGAACCCGGGCGGCCGGAGGTAGCGCAGGTCTCGGACGCTCAGCAGTCTGAGTCACAGTCACCGAAGCCGGGGGCGGCGGCGCCTGAGTGGCCTCCGACGACGGGCGGGTCGCTGTGGAGGTAACCCGTGGCGGAGGTGAGACCGCACGGTAACGAGGCGAGCGGTCGCGCGAGCGTCGAGGAGCAGGTGACCTGGAGGTGGAACGCGGCGAGTCGTGGTACCGAGAGCGGTAGTCTCCGCGTGATGGAGAGCGGGACCGACGATACGGCGACCAGCGTCGTGCGTCAGGATGGTACCTGTCGCGGTACGCCGGGGAGTAGGATCGATAGGACCCCGGGTACTCCCTCCAGGTATGCTCTCTGCCGTATCTGGCCATGTAAGAGGCCGAAGAGTACGGAGAGTCCATCGGCGGTCTAGACCAGCCGGGGTGGGGCTCCCTCCGGTGCGGAGAGCGTTGTCGGATGCGCCGCTCCGGTGTCCGGGATCGACTCCGTCCGGAGGATCCACGCGGACGAGGTGAGGTCTGAGGTGAGGCGAGAGCATGCTCCGGGCGGGCCGCCATTTCAGGGCGTCCGGGCGGAGACACCGCTGCAGTCAAGAGAGGCGGGCCGGGGGGCGCCTCGAAGGCAGCGGACTCCTCCACGTCGGAGACCTCCAGGATCTCCTGGTGTTCCGAATCCTCCTCGGGTGCCTGCTGGGTCGGAGGAGGTGTGGGAGGAGCAGGTCTCTTTGATGGAGAGACACGCTTTCCCTTCTCCTTCTTTCTCTTTTTCTTGTCCTTGTCCTTGTCCTTCCCCTTCTCCGGAAGAGCAGGCCTTTTTAGCTGGGCCAAGGTCAGCGGCCTCGTAGGTTTTGAAGCCGGCACCGAAGACTCCCCCGAGGTCGAAGCAGAAATCTTCGGTATCCTCGGCAGAGCAGCGATCGGGGTCCGTGGTGGCGGTACCGAGCCCGGTACCGCCGACGAGGTCGGGTCAGCAGCCGCCGACACCGACACGGGCGTGGTCGAAGAACGCCCCGATGCCGATGGTTTGGACATCGTAGCCACTGACGGTCGCGAAGGTCCTTCCTGAGCCTGCAGAGACTGCTCCCAGCAATGCGATTTCAGGCGAGCCAGACGATTTCTCAAAGTCTGGGAGGTGAATTCTCTACAGATTGGGCAGGCCCTGGTGTTATGGGCCTCACCCAAACAGAAAAGACACTCGCTGTGACCGTCGGTTAAGGCGACCTTACGACCACACACTCTGCACGGCTTAAACAGCGCCGACATAGAAGAAGGGAGAAGACGTCGGGGAAGGAGCGTGGAGAAGACAAGATGGCGGCGACGAAGAGAAACGACGAAGGAGACGAAGACGAAAGGGGGGAAAAAGAGAGGTGAAAATCCCGTAAACGGGAGCCGAAATCACCAAAAACCAAGTCCGCAATCCGAGGGGTAGTCCAAAATCCAATTCCGAGGTCAAAGCCAGTCAAACAAATACACGAAGAGAAAAGCCAAGCAAGAACCAAACTCAGAACCTCCGTACGAGACGGCGGACGAGAAAGAACTGAGGAGAGACCGTTGCTCGGCGGGCTGAGCATGCTCAGTGCAGGCAGAGGGGGAGGGGTTCCCGCCAAGCTACTAAGCTCTAGAAATTTCCGAACGGTACCGCGCATGCGCGAAAGCTCCTAGTGTGTGAGGCACAGAGACCACGAAGAAGAACTTCCTGATTAGATCGCTGTAACATGTTCTATGTGGGACTGCCCTTGAAGATGATTTGGAAGCTGCAGCCAGATTGCTGACCACAAGGACACCAACCACATCACTGGTCTTAAAGGAGCTTCAGTGGTTGCCTCTGATCTGAAATCATATTGAACTTCAAAGCCCTAAGTGACTTGGGAACTTGATACCTAAAGGACCATATATGCCTTTGGAGCAGTACATTGTAGGAGATATAGAAGAGAGCTTTCTCTGTTGTTATACCCAATTTCTGGAATGCTCTCCCCCTTAAGGTCTGATCATTGTCAACGCTAATTTCTGTCTAATGCCAGGACATAACAGTGCGACTTTTTATTAACATCTTTTGTTCTCAATTTACTTTTCAAATGTACACATACAATATAGATACATGTTTTAATTTTTTACTCAAAGCAATATATATTAGAAATTTTTAAAGCTGTTTTATCTTGCTTATTATGTTTTATCTTGTTTAAATAATTTCATCACTTTAAATCTGGAACTATTTAAAAACTGTTGTATTCACTTTAAAACTGCTTATGTGCTTTCAATATTCATATTTTTCTATTTGCTTGTTACCACATCACCCCATGATAAAGGATATTTTACTTTAATAAATGAATAAATGAAATATTACACATAAAAAAGCATTTTTTTAAAAAAAAACCGGTTTATTTGCGAATAAGGTAACTTCTGTAAAATTACATACAAAGGGCAATCACTATCCTATAGTATACAATTTCCAATGTTTCACAATGATAATTGTAATAAATACACGTAACAAAACAAGGTAAAAAGCTATGTTTGTCAGGCAGCCTACAAAACAGTTCCTCAAGTTTTACACTTGGCAGCATTTATTGGCATGTTTTAGATTTCTGAATTTGTTTTTGTAGATTTTTCACATTTCTTTGGAGCATTAGAAAAAGGTACTCAATTATGAAATATTGTCCAAAATTAATAAGTATTAGTTAAACCAAGGTCACACACATTCACTCCCACACACCAGATCACATGCTTCTAAATCTATCTAGGTTTATCTAGGTTTGGCCATTGTAAAAAGAAGGGCTGATATTTAGTGCATGGTGAATTTGGAAGCCCTGAGGCACTGAGCAATTACCCTGGGAATTGTTGCAGCAGATGTAGCTCCATCGATAGGGTTAAAACCATCTTGTAAGTTGGATCTGCATGCCAATCAAAAATGGTTATTCCCTTTAGGTATAATGTGATTTATTTAGGCTTCTGGAATCTTCCAACACATGGAAATCCTAAATCCAGCTGCCAGTTTCAACTAGAGCAGATTCACTGAATAAACTTCTGAATGGTAGTCAGCATTTATGGGAATCTGTTTGATTCAGTGGGCCTACTCTATCTGAAAGCAGCAGCTGGATTCAGACTATGGACAGCTGGTTTAAAGCATCTATGGTGTTACAAATTCTACATAAGGGTTTTCAACACGATTCTCTTATTCTCAAAGCTGGTCCTCCCCCATTAGGCTTTTGACTGTTCCTGCAGGCACCATGTCTATGTTACAAGGCTTTTGTAGTTTCATATGAAATACTCCAGTGAAAGAACTCACAGTATTTTCTGCAGGCCACAACTCCCACGGTACTTTTGGGAGATATCACTGCAGTTACTCTGATTGGAAAAGAACTGCAGAGTCTAAATTCATTATTAAAAAGCAGCAAAAAATAGGATCACATATTTTTTCTCTTCCACCTACATGAAAGGGCCATTGCTGAGCACCACCATACTTGTCCATACACGCATGCAATTACATGCACCAGCTGCTCTTTCTAAATGACTTTTAGGCACAAATGCAATCTGTAGGATCATTCCTGTATGACATAAATTTAATATGGTTTGGAAAAAAAATCGCAAGGCTTCTCCATGGTACAGATGTCACAAGATTTGGCAACAAGGAAAAACAAGAAGAGAAGACTGAATACTTAATCATCCCGTTTTATTCTAGGATGTATGGACAATTCTATTTCTATATAACCTTTTCAAGGGATACTTCCACTGCATTTTACAATACAGCAGGGCTAAGGGAGAAAGAAAAAGGGCAACTGTGTAAATCTTTTCTTACTGAAGCTTATTGCAAAATAACAAAAGAAAAAAAAGTTACATGGTGAATGGCTTTAGTTACAAAAAAGTTCTCTAAATTTGAGGGCCAGTATAAATATATTGTAGAGATCTGTTACAAAAGTGAGGTTCAGAATTGTGAGACAAACAGTGCTCACTGTAAACATCATGAGTTCATTCGGATCCCTTATCATTTGGGAACATGGGGTTGTTTTTTCCTCCTGAGCTCCATGGCCACTAGCACTGCAAGTATTTGCATAGATAGCTTGACCTACCACTTGATAAAGAAATTGAGGCTGTAGCAGAGTTAGCTGTGTTCAAAATTCATTTACCTGTTCTAGCACATCGCTATGCTTTATGTTAAGTGATTGCTATATACCACTGGTCTGGTGTTCTTGTAATCCACATGTGACTTGGTTAAATATATTATAAAAGAGACAGCATAGCTAGGTTTAGCCAATTAGTGGCTTTGTCAAATGATGCTGGCTTTTCCTCCTTTATTTAACAAGGCCAAAAGATTTTGTAATCAACAGTTGCACCTACCATTATAATGGATGTGAGGGTCTTAAAACATAATATGAGGTTGCTTTTCCCACTTTCTTAACAAGGAACTGAAAAATTCTCACCACCTTTTGGTGCAAATATTCATTTCCAAAATGGAGCGCCATGGTTTCCACCAAGGGCTATAACTAAAGGAAGCACTGAGACACTCTCTAATACTGTAGGTCAGACTTTGATCACCCCTGATTTAAAGTAAATTGCAATTTCTGGAGAACTGTGCATCTGTGTCTATGACACACAAACAGCACTCTGGGAAACACTAGGGGAAGGGAAGACATGACAACGCATTAGCTCATAAGACATAAAAATGAAATAGGAAGTGTGGCCAAGACCCATAGCGATTCCCTGCAAGGGGCTGCCAATCCAATTTCATTGTAAGGCGAGACTCAAACTCTACAGCAGCACCATCAGGGATCAACAAAAACAGTTTCACCTTTTTTTTGCGACTGACTTTTACACATTGTTAAAATCTGTTTAAGCACTTTCTGGACATCTTCATCCATTTGGCCCTGGGCAGGGGGACACAACAGAAGAGGTAAAAATATATTAGCAACAATAGAACAAGAACTGATATGATAAACTCTTAAATTATTCTTCTCAAAGACATCTAAATATTAAAAATGACCAAACTTTTTATGAACTCAATTTTAAATACTACTCTCATGGATAAGTTACATAACAAGTTAGGGCTGAGAGCTTTTAATTGATCATTTGGACCAGTCAGAACCTAGAATAACAGAATTTAGAGTCGGAAGGGAGCATCTCACTCACGTGTCAAACACAAGGCCCGCGGGCTGAATCCAGTCTACCAGACCATTTCATGTGGCCCTTGCACCTCTGCTGCAGCTGCAGCACTCCCCCCACACTATGAATTCCCGGCTGCTGGTATTCTGAAGAAGGGCCCAGCAGCCAGCACTCGCAATCTACTTCTACTTCTGACTGCTCCTCTGTTCAAGTCTTGCCGTCAGAGCATTGCTGCCAGTTACCATGGCAATGCTCCATGCAGCTCGCAAGAGTTGGACAGAGGAGAAGTCAAAAACAGAAGTAGATTTAGAGTGCTGGCTCCTGGGTTCCTCTTCAGAATACCGGCAGCTGGGGGCCCACAATATGAGAATCAGGCTCATCAAGTACAGAGAGGGGCAGAAAGAGGCACAGGAATGGTGGGGAGCAGAAAGAGGCACAGACAGGGTGCCAACTGGGATCAAAAAATTAAGCAAGTTAATATAATAAACAGTGCTTGGTAATATTTGTCTGATGATTAAAAGAAATAACTGTTTTCAAAACTCATTTTTCAATAAATTGTACAATAGTTGTACACTTGGATATCTGCCTGCCCTTGTTTTTCTTAACGTTTCAGAGCTAGTTATTACTAAAACAAGTAATAACCTAACGCAGAGGCAATTATTTAATATGATAAAACAGTAGATACATTCATGTAGTCTTACAGACACAACCAGCCCCTTTGAGGGCAACCTTATGAGGGCACAATGCTGATGTGGCCCAAGATGAAATTGAGTTTGACACCTCTGATCTAACCCAACCCTGCTGCTATTCAGGAATACACAATTACAGCACAGGAGCAGCAAAAGATAAGTTGGCTCAGTTTTCTGCCTTGTAAAATCCAGTTGTGCTGGACTATAACTTTCATCATCCACAGCCAGCAAGGTTGGTTTAGTTTAATTGATTAAAAGCATCTTCAAATAAATCAAAAAGAGGCCACCTTCTAAGATATTTGAAACATAATTAAAATCCATTCATTTTAAGACAATAAAAGCACTTACAAGAACTGCTGATTGAAGACCCTCACATACTGAAAGGAATGCCCATGATTGTACCTCATGCAGCATCTTACAGCCAATAGTAGACGTTGATCAGATGCTCAGCGTGCAGCCAATGCTCTTGTTTTTCTTTGATTACAACTATGCATGTGCACAATTTTTTTCTTGCAACAAGCACAAGCAAAAAGGCTTTTCTTTCCCCTCCATTACATGATCGCAATGAATTCCACCCATAGTATGGTGATATCATTTAGACCAGGGATAGCAATCCTGTAACCCTCCAGATTTTGCTGAACTGAAACTCCCAGGATTCGTCACTTCTACTTATGGTGGCTACAGCTACTGTGACTTGCAGTCCAGTAACACAGGCAAGGCTAATTGAGATAAGGAGTGCAACAGGGACTTTTGGTTTAAGCATGCTAGAAGGTGCTGGTGCAGCAGATTCATTCATCTTGCACCGGGGAAGGGAAGACATGATCCTCCCTCTCTCCATGTTCTGGAGGCTGAGCAAAATTAGTCTCCCTTGCCTATACTTAATGGGACACCAGGTAAGTAACATTCAGAGGAATTTCATGCAAATGTCTACCTTGACCCTTATAAGAGACATGTGTTCTTCCTTTTTATATCTATATGCATGCTGTTTAAAATTTAAAAGAACAGGGTTTTTTTCAAATTTTCTAAATTATTGTTTCAGTAATATCGGACTTTAATCCACTTATTTATTTACAGGTGATAGACCTAGTCAAAACGAAAAAGTATTGCTAGGAAAGCTCTTTTACCTGTACAGCATAGAGTAGATGTGTCCTGTAAACAGACACAATATCCTGGTGTTGTTTCTTTGTTTCCTATAAAGAAAGAAGAGCAGTCAGGGAGTGAACATATGCATAATTTTAGCATTATGCTGGTATCTTAAAAAGAATATGGCTTTAATTTTAGGGTGAGGAGATACTGGCTACTGTAATCCAGAGTTAAGAATTTATTCGCACACCAGAGATCTACTTAACTGCAGTCAGTAGCAGCATTTCCTTGTGTCAAGTGTGCTCCAAGCATATGGGACAAAATGCTTGTCACACAACACCTGCGTATAATGACAGCTTACTGGTCTCTTCTTTATTTCAAGGAAACAGTTATTTCCCTCTATAAAAATTCTCCTAACTGTTCCTCATCGTAGTATCAACATTCCAGATTTGTGTTTTGCCAGATAAGGCACAGGTGAGAGAACAAACCATGGTGAGGAAGATTAAAAAGGAAAAGAGACTCAAATGGGAGAGGTTAAGCAGCCTCATTTATTCCATTCTGCATCTCTAATATCAGCCAAAGCTTGGGAAAGTTCTACAAATAGAACACAACTCCCCAAAGTCTTGCAGACAGAAATTCTGAGAACTATAGTCTAAAAAAGTAGCTTTTCTAGGTTCTGAAATCAGAGCCTGGCAATGCTGCACAGTGGGATGCCATGTCTGGTCAGTTTCATTCTCCTTCCTTGTTTAATTACAGTGGCATTGCATTTTTCCTCTAAGGAGTTCATTTCAGCATACAAGGTTCCCCCTTTCTGCCTTCCTACTACACCAAGAGAAGGAGATCAGTTGGCCAAACATCACCCCGTTGAATTTTGCGGCTGAGTGAGGATACGACCCTGGGTCTCTCTTCAATAGGTTGAACATTCCAGTTACTATATCACATGTGCATTCTAGTACCCTCAACTAAAAGCACATTTCTTATCTCCAATCCACTGACTTGGGAAGCAGGAAGGGGTGTGGTGCAGTGGAAAAAAAGCGAGTGGGTTGTCACGACCAGCTAGTGATTTCTATTGTGACAACCACTCTAGTTAAACCTGACAAAGAACCTAGAGCAACTGTATGGCTACACAGCAAAAGCAAGGTTTTGAGGCACCTTTTGTGGACTATGGCCCACTTCACTGGATGTAGGATAGTTTATGGCAAATGAAGGTTCTTATTCTTCAAGGTACCAAAAGATTCTTTTTTTCTGGATGAAAAATTGGCCAGCTGTCTGAAAACAGACTGTCATCCAGGCCGCCTAACAATACTTTGGAAACCACTGCTCATTCTTATGTAAGGCAGAGAATATGGAAACCTCATGAAACCTAGCACTTGCATCATGCAAGGACATCATATTCTACTTCCAATTATAGCAACCTGGCTCCACAGTGCATTCACATTCAGGTTACATGGTTATAACTAGTGTGCCATCTCACAAATTTCAAAAGTCCAAATATTCTATATTCATTCACCATGAAATACTTTGCTAGAACATATCACCATTAACAAACACACATTTGCAATGTGGGGATGAGATACCACTGACAATACACAACTAGGCTTCTCAAAAATATAATTATGTCTTTTCAGTGGTCTCCCTACCCTGCATTCATTGGTGCAAGTGGGAGAAAGTTCATATGCTCACTTAGTCCCATATTAGTGCACAGACCATGTTCTAGTTCCCTAATATCGAGCAGTGGTACTGGAAATTATGACTCCAAGAGGTTTTTACTTGCCAGAAGACCTTAAAGCACTGCATAAAGCCAGGCTCTTTAACAACTGGGAAATGATTAACCAGAACTGCTATAAGAGAACCAACACACTGCATGCAATCATCTGGACCTCATGGTTTTACAGCAACGTTCTGCATTGTAACTGGGTTTCCAGCCTGCAGATCTGGACTGGTTAGAATGCACTGTGTGGGGAAGATGAACAGATGCTGCATGTTTAGCATAGCTTCTATTTTCTACTAGAACAACCCACAGCACAACTCTGAAAAGGGAGATTAGCCTGGGATAGATAGCCTTCTAGTCCATTCGAAAGAAAATTTAATTTTCAGACTGTGTTGGCAGGGAGATTTTGAACTGTACTCCAAAATGGAACTTTTCCAAGCTCTGATTCTGTCAACATTTTAAGTTAGATCCATTAATTAGGTCATGGTGACATTTGAGAACTGGTACAGAGCAAAGACACAGCACATATACTATTCCTGCTACTTTATTTTAACAGCACATGGTGTCAGAGAAAAGTAGAGATGGAATCTAAGAGGTGTTAAGATGCAGGAGCCAATTCTCCAACCCTGCCAGATAACACCAGCTGCAGTAGCCAATTGCAAACTGCTTGTAAAATCCCCTCCATGTGAACAAAGAACCAAAGTCACTTGCTATTTTGAGCAAGTGAAGTAGGGCTTACATTCTGTTGGAGCCCAATATGGTGCTTTTCTGATCTCTACAAAGGAGAGATGAAATTAAGTGACACATACTATCGTGACAATTATATGGTCAACCAGCATCAACACTGCTTCTGGATTACTCTGTCCTAGTTCATCCATTACTAGGATCTTCATGTGGGAGAAGACCAACAATCCCCTACCTACCATATAGATATCGCCAATCAAATCAACATGAGCCACTTACTCCATGCTGGCGACTTGACTGTCTGGATACCTGACTTCACCTTCAGAGGGTGTGTGGGTGTTGAAATTCAGAGAATTACTTTTTGAAAGTAACGAATTCCTATAACTCACTGATGTGTATACAGAGTAGTCAATGGTTACCATGTTTAACAAATTAAAACTCGCATTTATTCATCATTCTCTCATTACTTTTTTTTTAAATGATTGACAAGAGAATGGCCTAACACTTTACAAATTACTCTCAAAATGCCGCTGAAAATACCTTGTAAAAAATAATGCTGAAAGGTAACTACAACGCATTCCTATTCACTGTGTCATCCAGGTTCTTACTGGCTAAGAATCTGGATGACAGACTCAGCATAACAGTTCTATGGCTGGAACCCTGCTTCATCTCTCCACTGAAAGGCTCTTCTGGACTCACTGGTTAGCCACTGCAGCCAGGCCTCAGACCATCTGGTGGATGATGGAAGCAGGGGACAGAAACCTGACTGGCTATGTCCCACTGGCCAGAAACATCTGCTGGGACCTGTTAGGACCCAGTAGAGGTCTCAGTAGATATAATTATTCTGCATCTGGTCCAAAATATGGCAGCCAAGTTTATTACAGGTACAGTGAGGAGTGAGCATATCACACCGATATTAAAATCACTCTACTGACTTCCAATTAGTTTCTGGGCAAAGTACAAAATGTTGGCTATTACCTTTAAAGCCTTACATGCTTTGGGTCCCAGTTACCTGCAGGACTGCCTCCTCCAATACAATCCACCCTGCACACCCAGGTCTTCTGGGGGACATTTTCTTAAGCTGGCCAGGACTAGACTGGCAACAATCACTCAGAGGACCTTCTTGTTGGCTGCCTCTAGAATGGGGAATGATCTGCTGGAAGAGATTCAACAGCATCAATATGCTGTCTGAATTCAAAAATATACTAAAGGCCTCTCTCTTCCAGCAGGCCTACCCAGTCTATTTTTAAAAATGATGCATTTTAATTATGACATATTTGTATTTTAAATGTATATTTTAGTGTATTTCAACTTAAGATGCATTTTTAATTGTATTTTAATTTATGCTGTATCTGCCTCGAGCCCTGGGGAGAGGTAGGTAACAAATACAAAAAATATGATGATGATTACCACCACCAAGACATAGCCTGAAGCTTTTCCAAAACAAGCCCTAGTTTTCCAATAGTCAATAAATGGCTGAAGGAAGGCTCCAGAAGCCAAATGATGAGTGGGGTGTGGGGGTGGGCTTCCGTCATAGCAGAGGGTGAAAGAGAATACTAACCCCTGCAACAAAAGACATACACAGGTATATGGTGCCTCCAATATGTCACTAACAGAATATGTCACTAACTTTTGAAATCCTCCCTTCCTGGTACTCCTTACAAATAACATATAAGTAACTTGTCACTTCCAAGCTATGGAGAAATCATTCAAGTTTCACATCCATACAATCCTTGCCTGAATCTGCTCAGCACGCACATGACACAAACAACTGGCATGGTGGAGGGAGGAAGTTACACTATTCACTGTTCAACTATGTGAAGACTGCATGAACTAGATGAGTATTTGCATGCCTGAGGGGAGTTTGGCCCTCAAGATGTCAGCAGACTGCAATGCCCATCAGACCTAGCCAAAATAGTCAAAGGTAAGGAAGCATGGAGGTTGAAATACTACAAGTTCCCCATCCCTGAACAAAAGATGTTAATAGAATCAGTCCCCTGATGTTCTGAAGAAGTATCATCAAAGCTTGCCTTCTACTGTTTCCTTTCCTAAGGATGATAGATTGGCTCCCTCTATGTGGTCCTTCCGTTAGCAGCTGAAGACTTTTTTTTCATTGCTACAGGCTTTTGGAAACAGACTGTTTTATAAGTTCAACACTGTGTTATACAGTTTTTATTTCTTGCCTTTGTAATAGATCCATTATAAATAGTTTTGTATTCAATAGAAAGTGTAATATTGTAATACAATATTGTAATATTGTACAACCATTTTGTACAAGTTTACCACATCCCTGTATCTGTTTCAACTTCTTAAGTCACCTTGAAAGAGGAAAGGAAGACATATAATAAATCAAAAAAGGAGGGAGAGAGGATGATGATGGAAGTCTCAGGGAGTATTCCTGCACCCTATATTTACCATACAGAAGATCTCTGTCCTCAATTAGAAGATATCTATGCCTGCTTATCTGCATGCTAAGTAACCTATCAACTTACAGCCAGCTGGTTTTGCAGCTGCTTGACTTGCTGTTGCAGCAGCTCCAGCTGCTGGCTTTGCCTTTTCGGTGTACCAGTTGCGTAAGAGAGCTGGGAGAGACTGTTCAGTGCTTCCTTCAGTTTGATAACTTCTTTAGACATATCAGTTATCTGGTTAGAAGCAGAAAAATTGGAGAAATTGCATTAGAAGGAGAGCAACAGATTTTACATTTAAACAGAGTTCTAACAAAGGTTTGTGAACAACATCCCAAGTAATGATCTGAAACACATACTGAAACCATCAGAAGGCATGTAAAAGCAGAAACCAACGAGACAGCAGGGAGGCTGCAGAGGTTAAAAGAATAAATAGTCTCACCCTTGATGGAGATGTAATACATAATCCTAGAAAATACAATCCATCCTTTCACAACGTTCAACTTTGGTGGTTTACAACTTTGGACCATTATTTCAATATTTAGAGTTAACTTTTGATTGTGGTTAAACATTATGCCTATGGAATAGCTACATGCCTTTCCTTTCTGGTTCATGGGAAAATATAAATAAAAATCTGCAAAGGACAAGTCCCATCCTCAAGAGGCTTTGTGTATCCTCTCCCCCATTCCTACCAGCTTCGCATGCGCTTGCTCCCAAGGCGGTACTGCACAACTATAGTTCCTTCTTAATATCATCTAATCCAGATCTACATTATCTTCTTCCCTTGGCTGATAATTCTATTCTTTCATTCATCTGCTTCTTTAGTTATCAGTATTCTAACACTGCCAGTAAACATACCCATCACGTGCAGCACAAAGAAGGATTAAACTCACTTGTGCTATCTTTGACGTTCAAGCCCCTCTCAATCCTGCTCCCCATCTCTGCGCAGTCAACAAACGAGGGAAGCAAACACTGGCTCTGTGTGCAGCTGAGGTTCCCCATGCTGTGGTGATCCTAGCCATATACTTTTGAACATGTACTGACCCCTCAATTCCAATGCTTTGCTGAACACATGGTAGCTGAAGACATGCGTTACAGACATTTCCCTTTCCACCTGTTGGACATACACACATGTATAGGAGGTTTCATTTGCTCCTTTTCCTAGCAAAAGAGAAAGTGATTGCCTAGTTCATTCAGACTCCTTGAAATTGAAGCTGAAAGTTCATGCAAGGGCCACATAATAATTTTCAGATGCTGGAAACCGTTTCTACCTGGCAGACCAAGCCCAGGTCAAGATGATTGTCACCTGTGGCAAATGGTTCCAGTGACAAACATTTACCTTAATTTCCAGCATGCTCAAGTGATCTTCATGCTTAGCCCTTGAATGAATAGGGTTCTGGGTGAGATATCAACAAGAGAACAATAATCAACCATCCTTGAACTGGGGGCATTTTATCTACCAACCTTTTTATCCTTATCCTCTTCCATTTTTGAGGAGTTTTCTGAAGCCTTTTTCATTTCAAGTAGCTCTTCTTGAGCCTGATGGTACTGTTGAAGCAGTCCTTTGATCTCCTGTTCCTTGGCTTCAAGGACTGCTCGGAGACTCTCCTTCTCCCCTTTCACTTGTAAAATCTCCTTCCTCAACTGTGACAGATCCGTAGACAGGTTCTCCTTTTCTTTCACCAAGTCCTTTAGTTTGGATGACAGGGATTTGACTTCTCCCTCTGACTTAGACCCAAGCTCTTCATAAAGTGACCTCGGCACCATGGCTTCACACACAGCTGCTTCTTCTTCCAACAATTCCTTCTGTAGATGCTGCACCTCACTTTCTTTGTAGAGAATCTGCTCTTTGAGATCATTTATTTCTTCTTCCATTTCCTTCACCGAGTTTCTGAGAGCAGTGACCACCTGGAGATGCTCAGTGATAGAAACAGAGTTCTTCTTCTGAGAGTCAACCAGGTTTTGCAGTTGTGTTGCTTCACTTAACACCTTAGCATACTGAGCCTTCATTTCGATCAGTGCACTCTCTGCTTGCTCCCTCTGTAAGGCGGTGACCTTCATCAGCTTCTCATGTTCCTCCAGAGGTATGCATGCTGGGCTGGCATCTTCTGAAGCACTCTTTTTCCTGAAGTCTTCAAGTTCTGCTTGTGCTTCTTTGTACAACCGAGAAAGCTCACTGACCTGCTTGTTCAGCTCATTTATCATCCTGTTTTTTGCATCCCTTACCTCCTCATCTTCCTTACTTTGCCCTGACTCCATCTGACCCTTCAATTTGTCTTGCAGCCTTTTGATCTCTTCCTGTCCCTCCTTGTACTTCTCAATTAACAAAGCTTTCTCTTGGTTAATATTCTCAATAACCAAGCAATAGGAATTTTTCATCTCCTCACACTCTTCTGCCGACATGGTGCCCACTGCATTCTTCTCTTTCTCTTCCAACTTTTCCTCTAGCTCTCTCACTCTCTCTCTCAGCTTATTGCTTTCTTCCTGCACCTTCCACAGCTCTTCCTTCAGCACTTCAATTTCCTCACACGTCGCTCTGAGTTCCTGCAAATCAGCTTCTTTGCTCTCAGAAGCTACTAGGCCCAGCTTCATTTGCCTCTGGACATTCAGGACCTCCTTCATCGCTTCTTCATACTTGCTTTGAGTTTCTTTCAGTTTCTGATTGAGGTCAGAGCCATTCTCTGAAACCTCTGAACTGTTCAACAAGTGTACTGTTTCTATTGCTCCAGACTGGAGCTGGTTCTCCAAGTGCCGCCTCTTTGCTTCTGAGCTGTCCAATCTTTTTCGAGCTTCCTTTAAATTGTCTTGTAGCTGCTTAATTTTGGCCTCGTTA
Organism: Cyclura pinguis; assembly: GCA_030412105.1. Classification (NCBI taxonomy): domain Eukaryota; kingdom Metazoa; phylum Chordata; class Lepidosauria; order Squamata; family Iguanidae; genus Cyclura; species Cyclura pinguis. Next base: position 332,152,076 of record CM059600.1, read on the forward strand.
TTGACTGCTTCTTCCTGAGCCTGTGTTAAGCTCAGGGAAGAGGAGCTTATCTCCGGAGCCACCGCTGCTGCTGAGCTCTCACTCAACCTGTCTGTCGAGTGATCAAACTCTGTGTGTGTGGAATGACAAGAATCCAGCGTGGTATCCACATCTTCTGTTTTGATTCCTCTTGCCTGGAGATACAGAAGATGGCAGTATTAGACCCAGCAAAGACACAGAAGCCTAACACAATAAAACAAATGCCTTCAACACCATGCTAGCTCTCACCATGCTAGTTTTCTATATTATGATAGTTTAAATCTTTTTTTAAAGATACAGGTTGAGTATCTTATCCAAAATGCTTGGGACTGGAGATGTTTCAGATTTTTTTTTTATTTTGGAATATTTTTACACTGTTCTTTTGATGCAGGATCTGCTCTTTCACCAGCTCTCATCCTCTTGCCTTTTTCCTGTAGCAAACAGGAGGGAATTACAGAGGCTTGCTTGGGACCATGCACATGCTGCTTGCAAAGTCTCTCAGTTGGCTTGGCACCTTTTCTTCCCTCTCAGCTTGAAAAGTGAGCTGAAAGGGGGGAAAAAGGCACCCAGTTGACTGAGAGACTTTGCAAGCAGCACACACACGTGTGCATGTAATTCCTCATGTTCCCTCCAGGAAGAAGACTGGGTTCTACTTTTCAAAACTTGCAGATTTTGGAACATTTCAGATATCAGATAAGGGATACTCAACCTGTACCATCATTGTTTCATATCATTGGATGTTCTAATACCTGTAGTTTTTCTTGCAGTTTCTTGTTATGCATGGTCAAAGAAGCAATTTTTGCTTGTAGCAGTAGAAGCAGGTCTTGCTGGTCTGTTTCTGAACTTAGATCCAATAAACTATCAGCACCTTTAATAATGAAAAGGGAGGGCAAGAGAAGGAACAAAATCATTCATGATTCCATTTTCAGTGAAGTTACTGCTTTCTGCCAATTTATATTAAGTACATTTTCAAAAAATAAAACAAAATAATAACTTTACTGAGTTACTTTTTCTGTCGCTAATGGAGCTGAAATGTTATTCCCTGGATTTTATGACTATTTGTCTCCCAGCACCCACATGGCCAAAGGAGTGACCTTATATCCTTCCAGATCATCTAACTGACAACAAAAACATCTTGACCAAAATGAAGGCCCGTCACTCTAATATTGTCATTTTTTTCTTCTGCTGTGTGATTTTTAACACTTTTGCCAGTGGAGCTTTGAAAGCTTGTGTGATGTATTTTGTGCATTTTTTGGTTGGCCCAATAAAGGTACAGCTGTTTTGTGGATTTTGGATGATGTATTTTACTGAATTAGTCTTTTTTGGCAAAATAGTGTGCAAGTTTGACTTAATGTGAGACCAACATGTCCATGCTGCTAGAAAGTACTAGCATTATGATCTGAAGGTAAACTGTCTTTAACGATCACAATTCTCCATTTTTATGATTCATATTTTTCAGGGTGGGTGGGGACTTTGGAGGATTGAAAAATGATTGAGAGGGCCTGTGTGTTGCTCATATGTCTGTATGGGCTCATGGCTGTGTCACACTAGGCCTTGAGACTGCCCTGCACACTTTGTACTGCATGTGAGGAGTAACTCTACAGCTATACTATGATAACAAGCTAACAAGGTTGAATGGCAATCTCCCATTAGAGATACATCTTCTCAAAGACAGCTTCTGAGCAACAGGGAGTTAGAGACACTGAAGAGCCATCCCTAAGCATCTTTCCTGTACCTTACCTGCGGTGCTTTCGCTTATCCCATCCTTGCAATCAGACTGAATGGCGCTGATCTCTCCCTGCCGAAACAGAGATGCACAAACATTTGTTTAAAAACAAGAAGTGAAATTTCATTGTAATTTGTCATCAATAACTGCAAGCACCTGCAAACTAGAATACTTTTTCAAAAGAACAGCTAGGGTTTTTTTTTTAGCTAGAACTGTAAGCCATCTGATGACTTTGCAGTGTATTAATTGTTAAAGAGGAAGATGTTTAACTGATTACATCTGTGTATCAAATGCAAACTTACTCTTTTTAGTATTTAGCTGCTGATCCTGTTAATACCACACTGGATTTTCTATACAGATAGTACTTTCAAATAGGTGTTAAAGCTAACCAAGAAAAGATAGCCAGTGTGATACACTGGTTTGTGCATTTGATGAATCTGGAGATCAGGGTTCAAATGCCTACTTTGCCATGGAAACCCACTGGGTAACCTTGGGTAAGTCACACTCTCTCAGCCTCCCCCTCTGAACAAATCTTGCCAAGCAAACCCTGTGATACGTCCACCTTAGATTTGCTGTTAAGTCAGAAACGTCCTGAAGACACACAGCAACAACACGACTGAGAAAATCTGCTTTTTAAAGATACTGAAGGAAATGTCTAATAACTTTCACACTAACAATACAGTAACACAAAAATCCTACTAATTCTTCTTAGAAGAAAAAGCTACTCTTAATATTTTAGTTTTTACTCCTGATTGCCCCCAAAATCTACTGATTAAAATAACAGAGATGTAATTTAGCTTTAGTAAAGCAACTGGAGGGCACAACTACACATGATGTCACTTGGAGTTGGAAGTCTCTATTAAAACAGTATGTGGGGGACATTTTTGTCAGGACTACCTCATAGAGAAGAAGCACTTTAACTGCCATTGTTCCATCCTACAGAATACCAGCACATATAGTTGTGTGAGGGTCTCCGAATTGTCTAGAACATCCTGTTACAGCATGGGTACTCCCTGGTAGACAACTCTATATACCTCTTAAAACTACACATTTCAGGATTGCACGGGAAGGAGTCATGGCAGTTAAAGTGGCATCAAAGTGCTATGATTATGTACCCAGGATACATCTCAGCTATAGCTTCCTTTGATGTGCGTTGGCCAAAAGAGATAACAAAGAGATATTTATTTTATTTAAAGTATTTCTGTATTGCCTCTCGGCCCCAGACAATGAACAATTAAAAACCAATTAAAACAATGCCAAGACAAAAACATTTTAAAAACACATTAAACTTCTGTTTCAAAACTCCTAAAAGCAATCTAAAAACAATCTTAGAATCCAGTTTTAAAGCAATTAAAATAGCAATTTCGGACATTGAACGTTGTAAACAACAGTACTGTTTTGGTTGCCTATTTCCTGCCTGCTGGAAGCTTAAAAGAGGTGGGGTCAACCTAACTTTCTTGAGTAGGGGTCCCACAGTTGAGATGCGACTACAGAGAAAGCCATTTTACGTGTACCCACCAACCTGACTTCACAAGGTGTTGGGCCTCCTCTGAAGATCTCAAATTTCTGGCAGGTCAGGAGGCAATCTTTCAGAAGAGAGGGTCTGTCAGATATCCTGGCTCCCAGTCATTTAGGGGAGTGGTTCTTAACCTTTTCTTTAGCCAGGACCCCCTTTAAATATCTTTGATTGCTGTGGACTCTATAAAGATTTAACTCAAGATTCAAAACCCTAATGTGCATCAAATATTTATTTAAAATTGCTCATCAAAGGTCTTCAAATTGGGAGACAAAAGAGAAGTAAGTAAAAAATAACACAGTGACAATCAGTGTCAACTTCTAATAAAATCTGAAAGCCATTATTGACCATAATTCTTTTGGGTAGGGCTTGGGAACCTGGCAGGGCAGGTGACCAACTTTCGTCCATTGGGACACACTATGGGCCACACAAGCCCCTCTCAGCAAAACTGAGAGTGGCCAGATATTGAATTCCATTAGAAAAACTTTCACTAACAAAAGTGAAAAGGGGTAAGCATTATGATTTGAAGGTAAACTGTCTTTCAGGACCACAATTCTCTATTTTTATGATTACTACTTTCCAGGTTGGGTGGGACCTTTGGAGGACTGAAAAAATAATTTAGAGGGCATATGGGGCTAAAACAGGAACTATTTTCTCACAGGGAGAAATAAGTAAATGCACTAGGAATGGGGTGAGTCCAGAATTTTCCAAATCCAGATCCGGATCCGAATCCCTGGAAGGTTCCGGGAATCCATGAATCTCGAATCTTTCGAATCTTTTTTTCAAAAAGGATTTAAAAAGCAATCGTCTACCCTGCACATTCCTGTAGGCCTCCTCCAAAGCGCCCACACTGGCGACAGTGGTGGTGGGGGTGCAGAGAAGGGGCGATGGCCCTCTTTTCACACCCCTGCTGCAGTGAGCTCAGGCTCTGGGGTGTGCACAAACCTACCTCGCGCCTGCGAACCTGATCCCGGGCTCCCGCACGAGCGCAGGGTCTGGGGCTTGCAGGAGCATGGCCATGGCCAGGCCTACTCGCCCCACGGGCCCAATCCTGGGTGCTCATGCGAGCTCAGGCCCCAGGGCTTGCAGGAGTGCAGCCATGGCCAGCCCTACTCACCCCTGCAGACCTGATCCCAGGTGCTCACGTGAGCTCAAACCACTGGGTGTGCAGGAGCACAGCCATGGCCCGCCCTACTCGCCCCTGTGGGGCTGATCCTGGGTGCTTGTGTGAGCACACTCTCTGGTGTGGCCTGCACGCTGCTCCTGCAAGGAGGGCTAGAATGTGAGAGGGGAAGGGGGGCAGCGGGCACTTCTGGATTTGAAAGATTCAGTTTGCCTATTTTGCCCTGGGGATTCAGATCCTTGAATCTCGAATCCTTGCCAAGGATTCAAGGATTCAGTTGGCCTATCCCTAAACCGCACAATTCTCTAAGTGCTGGAGGGGGAAGGAAGACTTTTCTTCTGCTTCTTTCCACCAGTTTCAGGCTAAAGAGGATTAAACAGGAACATGCAGTCTCAGTCAGCATGCCAGTCAGCATCTGCCCTTCTCTTTCTCTCTCAGTTTCCCTTCCCACTTTTCCAGATGTCCAGTCTATCAAAAATGCTCTAACACCCCACCTTTTTTTTTATTTGCCTTCTTCACCAGGAGAGGAGACTGAGATAGACAAAGAAGGGAGGGGGGGGGAAAGAAGGGGGAAAAAAGAGTTGAAGTCAAAAGGGTGGGGGATTGAAGCAACCTCTCTATAAAAAACTCTCAGTACTCCTCCTCATTTTCATTCACAAGTGTGCACACTTTCATCTGAATTGAATGGTGGCTGAGTGGGATCCTCAACACAGTGTGGTGGTTAATTATGAAACAGGACAGCATGGAGGAGTAGGGCCAAATGAGAAGAGGGGGCGCTGCTGCAGCAGGTGACACCCCCTGGCAAAACACTGGAAGTTGGAATGAGCAGTTACCATGGGCAAAATAAGCTGTGTGCACTTACGAATGGAAATGAGGAGGCGCACTCAGGGTCCTTTATAAAGGGGTTGCTTCAACCCCCCTTTTGCCTTTTGCCCCCCCCTTAACCCATCTGTCTCTTCTCCTTCAGGTGAAGAAGACAAAAAAAAAGTGGGCGCACTTGGGTATTTCTGCTAGTACAGTGGAATGCTCTCTGCTGGAAAGGAGGGGACAGAGAGAAGAAGGACAAACGTTGACTGACTGACTGGCTGGCTGGCTATCAAATCCGCTCAGCTGCTGAACCTGCCAACCTCCTCCCCACAATGGAGCAGTCATGTGACAGGCAACACTCAGGCCCAGCCAGCCCGCCAGCCTGCCTCCTTCTGCATTGGCCCCTGTCACATCACCACTCTGTTACGGAGAGCAGACGGGCCGAGCAGCTTTTGGGCTTTTCGTGGACTGCCTGTGAGGGCATCACAAACTCCAGGTTAAGAACCACTGATTTAAGGCTTTGTAGCTCAAAACCAGTACCTTGAATTGAGTCTGGAAACAAACTGAAAGCCAGTGCAATTCTTGCAAGACTGGTGTTACATGGTCTCTAAAATGCAAATACGACACCAGTGTGGCTACTACATTTTGCACTAACTGCAGCTTCTGAATGCTTTACAAGTGCAGCTCCACATGGAGAACATTACAGAAGTCTAATCATAAAGACAAACAACTGACTGGTATTCCCCAACTTTTATGCACTTTTGCACATATTCCTCTTCAGAGAGCTCCAGGGTCCACTATGAAACAAGCTTTATCAGAACTTGGAAATGTTCATCCATTAAAGTTCTCTCTCTCTCTCTCTCTCTCTCTCTCTCTCTCTCTCTCTCTATATATATATATATTTTAGTATAATTTTTATTAAAAGTTTGTCTTGAAAATTAAAAAAAACCCCTCACACTTCCATGCTCAAATCTTCCAGTTGAAATTGCTTATTTCCATTCCATTCCAAACATAATTTTCATCTTACAGAGAAAAGAACAGTTACATTATATCTTCTTTGATTTCTTATACATTTATATCCTTATCCAATCCAATACTCTTTTCCATTCTTTCTCAAAGTTCTGGATAGATTTATTCTTCAAAGAAAATGCTAACTTTTCCATCTCTATCATATCCAGAACTTTTAACTTCCACTCTTCTATATCAATATGTTTCTTTTCTTTCCAGTGCTGTGCATATGTCAACCTTGCTGCAGTTATTAGATATAATAATATCTTCTGATGACTTCTTATTTCCCTTTGTTGCCCTAACATACTTAACAAATAAAGCTCCGGCTTCATTTCAAAATTCAGCTTACAAATTCTTTGGATTTCATCATGTACCCTCTTCCAAATTTTTTTTTGCTATCTTACATGTCCACCACATATGGAAAAAAGACCCCATCTTTTCATCACACTTCCAACAATTTGAATTCCCATTTTTTGTTATTTTTTGTAATCTTTCTGGGGTCATATACCATCTGTAGAACATTTTATAAAAGTTTTCTCTTAAATTTAAGTTTGGTGTAAATTTTATATCTATTTTCCACACTCTTTCCCAAGTTTCTAATTCAACTGAATGTCCCAAATTCTGTGCCCATCTAACCATTGTATCTTTGACTACTTCTGATTCCATTTCTCTTTTCAGCAATAATTTTTAAAATTTGGAAATTCTTTTCTTTTAGTTATCTTTCATCAGTACATCTAATTCATTCTCTTTTCTCTCAAATCCATACAGGTTTTGGTCCATTCTAAATCTTTCTCTGAGTCGTCTCCATGGAAACCAATTTAGTTCATGCCCTTCAGCCTTTAATTCTTCTTCTGTACACATTCTTGGTTTGTGACATTAAAGCAAAATATTTGATAACATTAAACTGTTGAGGAAATGCTAGATAGTCTATTTGTTTATTAATTTATTAACTGGAAAAAAATATAATTTGAAATAACACAAAAACAGAGCATCATCATTGGCATATCAAATTTAAAAATCATGCTAAACAAAGGCCAAAAAATTCACTTCTAACAAAATATTTCCAAGTTCTGACTACTTGAGACAATGAAAAATTTCATCTGCACAGCATACAACCCACTACAAATAGGCAACATTCATGTCTAAATCAGAAATGAGACTGAAGAGTATTACCTTGGATCCCTGCTCGGCAAATAACGGCTGGCCTTTCCCAGATAATGGAGTTGAAGTTGTTGAATGCGGAGAGGACAGGTCACTAAACTGGAAAAGATGAATGCACTTGAGGGACACATACTGCTTCTTGCTAGATATCATTGCTCTCAGTTAGTTCAAAACAAGTGAAGACTACGTATCAGTCATCCTTAGTTGGCAGGAACCACGCAGTCAAAAAGTCACTGAAGTAATGATTCTGTTTAACATTGAACTTCTTGTTCAAATACTAAGCATCCCCAAAGGAAAAAAAACATTTATATGAGTCAAAGGATCTTAAGCAAGTGGTTGAGAGGCAAAGGCTGTCAGCATTTGGATGAAAGAGTTACTTTTATAAGCTCCACTGCACCAAACTTAGGATTCTGTCCCAACAGCCCTCCTGCAAAGCATTAACTAATCTGGGTTTTCAAAATCAGGCCACCCTATTTCTATCCTTGCAAGAATTTGCTCATGATGCATGAGGCACAGGTTTAAAATAAGGATCTGCACAAACCAGAAGTATCCCAGTCTATTCCCGACAGGGCATTTCTGCTCTGTCACCCCACCCCATCTATACATAGCAATGTGTTCGAAGTTGGACTTAGCTCTTTACCTGGATAGGACTGACTGGAGGTGGTGGTGGGGCTTTGCGTTTTTTTGGAGTTCCACTTCTTTCTGAACTTAATCTAGAGACTTGTTCATGCTGGAAGTTTCACAGGCCAGAAAAGGGAAGTATGTTAGTTGGTTAGTAAGGTCTGCGTTGAAAGTTACTATTTCTCCTTTTATTCGGAAAAACTTTTAAAAGTTACAAGAAAATTTCAAAGACAACACATGCCTTCTTTCATTCAGCACACTGCTGTTATTACACATGCTTAACTATGAGCTCATCCTGCCTCCCTCTGTCATTCATGCTTCAGTACATTAGATGCAGTGAATAAAAGCACAGACTTTCCCACTGAATGGTGATCTCAAATACACTGCTATTCACAGCCCCAAGCAGCTTGCTAATCTTCCTGTGGAGTGCCAAACTCTCTCAGGACAGCCAGAAAAAGTTTTTCCTCACTTTTATTCCAGGGTCATCCATGTTTTTAAATTTTTTAAAAAAAGCCTTCCCCATTATTCAAACCAACTTCTTTTTTTGTAATTTTAAGATCCTCAGACTAGGGACAAAGAAACTTGTCATAAGAGGAGATAATTCATAAATCTATCCTGTTGGCTGTTCATAACAAGTCTTCTGCAGTATTTTTTCCCTCCTGACTGGGAAGCTGTACATGTATCACACTTAGCAAGGTCTTATCCTTGGCCAAAAAAGTCCTTATATTCAATAAACCATAATAATCAATTTTAGGCCTTCTGATGTCACACTGAGCTGGTTCAAACTCAGTCCTAAACTAATGAAAGCTACAATGAAAACCTCGTGTTTCCTGATGTTGCTCTAGTAACAACTCCCTTCATTCCTAATGAGGTCATGCTTCTGGGGTTGACAGAAACTGGAATCCAACAACATATGGGGGACCACTGATTCTCCACCTCTAACTTTGAGTTACATGAACACAGCCTCAGGTCATGTCCTGCTCCTCTGCTTTTTAACTCTTGTGTGGGTGAAATGAGATTGGAAGCTTTAACAACAGTTAACTGTTACACCTGAACCTGAAACTCTGGTTAATCTTAATTATGGTCTAGGGGAACAAGCCAACAGCAGAAGTCACAGTCTGATGTGACTTATTTCCCCAATCCATAGTTAAGAATAATCATGATTTGGTACAGATGGGGTTTCCCTGTGTTGTTGTTTGTTCTCCCAATTAGGGCATACTTAGGGGAGGAAAACAGGGAAGAGTTTAAAACGTCCCTTACTGGGATGCTTACATTTGCATAAAGAGGAAAGTCTCAGCTGCATGCTGCACATTTACGGTAGCATACAGTTTACCCATCAGCCACCCATGTTACTGCACCATCAGCTGCCACTGATCATTTTGCTCTGATATTACAGCAAGCTGGAGGTTGCTTCTGGACAATGACAGAACAGCTGATGATAACCTATTAGTCCTAACCCATGTTGCACATTTGCTCTTCTGAACAGCACACATTATGCCTTTATGTAATGATAGTGAACACCACATTGTTAGCACAGTTTGGTTAAGTGGTACTGGAAGCTTTAAGCAAAACTGGACAAAAGACTCTAGCTCAATATGAAAATAGTCTCACTCCAGTTTTTGCACACAGTGTAGATATATACCGTAAAATGTCATGAGTAACTAACTCATATTAGCAAAATTCCAATTTTGTTGTGTGCTTTCAAGCCATTTCCAACTTACGGTGTCCCTAAGGCAACCTTATCATAGGGTTTTCACAGTAACATTTGTTCAGGTGGGGTTGCCATCACCTTCCTCTGAGGCTGACAGGGTGTGACTTGCCCAAAGTCATCCAGTGGGTTTCAGTGGTCGAGCCACAGGATTCGAACCCTGGACTCTAATACTCAAACTGTAACTAGATCATAAGAAATCCTTAGAAGCTCAGTTAGATTATTCTTAACTGGTACAAGAGCATAACAATGTAAATCTGGCTCTTCAGCAGAATTTCTACCAGTAGTGCTGGGATGGGAATCATGCAGTCTTTAGGATGCTGTTGGACTACAATTCCCAGCAACCTTAGTCAGCATGGCCAATGGCAAAGAATGTTAGGAGTTGTAGTCCAGCACTATCTGGAGAGCAACATGATTCCCGCTCATATGCTAGTGATGGATTCACTAAAAGGGAAGCAACTGGTACAGTTCTTGCTCACTGCAAATTTTATTTTTCTAACTCTGACCAGTTTTCTCATCATCTGAAAAGATAAGGAGCAAGAAATCACTTGTAGGCTACGGTCACCAAGTGCAAGTTACATGCATGGTGGGAGTTCAATACCATGGGAGAGTCAAGATAAGAAGCTCCCAGGTTAAACAAAAAAGCCAGTTGCATATGCTGGCTGGCAGATAAATCGGTCCAGGTCCATGGTGCTGAGGAAGGAAGGTGTAATACTTCTGTCAACTATTCTTCTAGTCACAATCATCCCATTTGAAGTTATTTGCTCCAAAGCAGGAATATGATATTGCATGGGCAAAAAGCATTTTCTGGGTAGGAGATTTTAATCAGGCAACTGCTACAAGGAGAAACCTTAAATCAAGAGTGGAGAATCTTTGATCCTCTAATGTTTTGGCTTATAACTCCGATTAGCCACGCTCCACGTATACAATGGCAAAGGTCAGTGTAGCTCCTAAAACGGAGCTGGAAATACAGAGCAGCTAGCGGATGAAAGGTTCCCATATCCTAACTTAAATACTTCTACCGCTGAAGGATTTCCTCCTCCTCCTCCAATTACTACTGTTTAAAAAAGCAACAAATGGAGTAGATCCCATGTTTAATTATACCCTCACAGCTTCTAGAAAAGATATGAAAATGGTAATATTTTGGCTGAAGATGGAAAGAGAGAAAACTCCTCCACACAGTCCTGACAGAATCACCATCAGTTAACAGATTTTAGGGGCCCATCATGGAGTTTAACAAGGTTGAACACCAAGCTCAAAGCTGACAGATTAGAATTCAGAAACATTTTCTTTAAAATCTAAAAACATAAAGGCATTTTTAAAAATTAAGGTAATGAAGTATTTCTGTCGTTTTTGTTTTACCTGCTTTGGCTTTGCTGGTGATTTGGCATCTGCAAAAGAGAAAAAGAACCAACATTTTATGCAGATAGCATGAGGTTATCTTCTCTATATTGAAGAGATCTAAAGATTTACAAATCCATTATTATTTAAAATTCAATGCCCTTTGATTTCAACACAGTGTATTATTTATTTATTTTATTTATATTCAGCCTTTCTCCTTATACAGTTCCAAGGCAGCCTATAGCATCTAAAATATGTGTGGATTGAAATATACACATATGGAACTGCAGACTCAGTAAATACCAGGCTCACAACCAACACAACCTAGGCATCCTTTATGTTCATGCCTGTTGGACCAGTCCTTTAGCAACTATGTTTTGGAAACTGGTTCAACTACCTATGACAATAACCAACTATAAATAACCAATTATAAACCCACTCTTCATCGTAACCCCTCAACTTGGGCTCCCCAATAATCTTCAATTACGCTAGTGGAGACACTGGTCATAAAGATTTAATTATTGTTCTTATTGGTAGCTAATACTGGAAGGATTCTGTAGTCTATATGAATGAAACTTGGTGCAGTGTGGAACATAATTCTGCCTGAAAAGTTAAGATGAGAAAGACAGGCTGAGGACAAGAAAGCATAGACACAGCTAGTACCATTTCTATATTTTAGGAAGAATTTAAGAACTTAGACATACCAGCACCTTGAACAATTTTTGACTGAAGGAGACTCTGAATACTGGTATTTTCTGAGAGCATGGAGTAATGTAGGGCATTGTGTCCAAGCGCATCAGCCAAATTTACATCTGCACCTTTTCGGATCAAGACTTCCACAAGGCTAAGATTTCCAGCTTCACCCGCCAGCATGAGAGCAGTTCTGGAAACAGTAGAATGACAGACAAATAAAGAAGAGCAATGAGGATGGAAGACTACCAGTGTAACAGAACTCCTATAGGTCAAACATCACCAAGACTACAAATCTGTCTCACTTCTAGTCTGAAAAAGGTCCACATGTGGACAAAATGTTTCAATAGGACCTCCATGGATAACATTCTGGGCATTTATCAACATGTTTTGCATATAAAAAGCATGCCTTGGGCATTGCTGTGGAGCCGGACTCAAAGTTGGAAATGCAAGTGATTTTGAGCTGAGTTGGTAGAAATGTACTGATTCCAACCCTGGCTTCAAAATAAGAACTTACACTATTCAGTGCTTGGTTTGTTGCACATTTACTTTCATGGGAATTTTGGAAAGTTAACTTGCTCAGAAAATTTAATCAAATAAATATATTATATGCTCTATCAATCCCAGTAGCCTAATGATTCACATGGTGGTGATGAAATGCCTCATGCCATCATTTTACTACTGTAAATTTCTCATTACTAATTAATATACATTTGCCACTTATGAAGGAGTGGGAGTTGGACAAGACAAAAGGAGAAGAGGCAGAATCAAAGGTCCAGTGGACTGACTCCACAGCCCTGGCCTCGGAGAGGAGCTATATTAGAATGTACATTTAAATCTCTAGCTTCTCCAGGTAGGGCTGGGAAAGAATCCTGCATGAAACCCTGAACACCTGCTGCCAGCCAGTGTCAACAGTATCAATGTGCAAGATGGACCAAAGGACTGACTCAATATAAGGCAGCTTCCTATGTAGGTCCAAATAGTTTTCTCAAATGTATTTAGCTTTAAAGGCCTATGCACATAGACTCTATGCAAGCACAACATTTACATATTGTCAAGCAGCTGACCTGGGATAGGTGTATTTTGCAGGCAAGATAGTGTGCAAATCACATGCTGTGACTGGGACTGGGTCATGTTTTCACCTATAGCATGGCCAACGGTAAGAAACTGTGCACAGAACTCTATTTGAACACAGTTATCTCTTGCTATAACAAAGACCTGTTAAAAGCACAGCTGCTATTATATACTTCAGTATTACCTGTGTCTGATGGGGAGGGAGGTGCAACACATACTTAAAAAGAGTGAAAACATTAACAGAAACAACTGTAGCAAGCATGCCAAATTTTTTCAAAAATGGCTTCTCACCAAAGACATAATGGCTTTTTTTTTAAAGTGTCATTTTGTACATGGTTTTCAAGCTAATCTAACAAAGACAGAGCTATGTAAAGTAGAAGGCTTTCATGGCCAGAATCCATAGGTTGTTGTGGGTTTTCTGGGCTTCGAGGCTGTGTTCTATTTGAGGCCGTGTATTTTCTCCTGACGTTTTACCTGCATCTGTGACTGGCATCTTCAGAGGATCTGCTGGCATGGAAGTGAGACAGAGTATATACACTTGTGTAGTCGCCGGGTGGGAGGAAGCAATTTGCGTATGTTACAGTTGGCCTGTGTGATGGTCTACTGTTAAATGGAATATCCCCCAGGGGTGAGTTGTTAGTCAGGGGATATGCATAACAGTGCACTAAGTACATTAGACATCTACTGTATTGTTTCTTGTAGAGGGACCCCCAGAGTCTGGGTGTTGTTCACTGGCATGTTGGCATATCCAAACACAAATTAAAGAACATGAAAGACACTGCAGACTGATCCACCCAGAAAAATCAGCAATAGTAGAACATGTTATAAACCAGCCTGGACACTGAACTGTATCTGTTGAACATGATTTCAAAAGTACAACAATTAACTAGCAAAAACAGATGGAAAATATTACTATATATGGTTACCTCTGCAAGAATTGTCTATGCAGGGTACTGGAAAAGTCAACAAATCCCAGACCCTGAGGAATGGCTTATTATGCTTAATGAAATGAAGAACTGTGATCAATTATCAAAGTCACTTAAAGAAGAAAAAAAAGTAATATATGACTCAGAGTGGAAGCCAATAACAAGCTACCTTAAAAAAAGATACGGAGATATTATAATAATGTAAAATTAAAAATAAATAAATAAAATACATAATAGTGGATCAATAAGTGTGCGATGTACCCTGATCAACAGGAAAAGGGAAACAAAAATATATACAGATATATTATGAGTGTTCGAACAGAAGGATAAGGAGAGAGAAGGTAAAAAAAAAACCAAAACAAAACAAAAAAACCCCTGTACTTATGAATTTGAAATGTAAGGTAGATATAGAGGTAACTATAATAATACATAGAATAAACCGGAAAAAGATAAGTAGGAAGTAACTTTACTTTGTGTAAAGAAATAAGAAGATATAGTTCAATTGATAGATATGGGCTATGTATTGTGTACTATGGATTAAATACTATGGACCAGGTATGATTGACAGATACGGATTTGTACAACTAAATTACGCAATCCAACATTGTTTATATAAATCTATTATTTTAATGTTTTAATAAAAATAATAATAATAAAAAAAAATAAACCAACCTGGACACAGAATGCTTTTTGAAAGCACAGAAATTCTGGACTGTTCTAACAACTACTATGTCAGACTACACAGAGAGGCCACTGAAATCCATAAACACATGGACAATTCCAACAAGAAAGAAGAAACTCGGAAAGTAAACAAAATTTGGCTACCAGCACTGAAGAACACTAAAATCAAGACTCAAAATATGCCAATGAACATCATATGTACACAAGCATATATACTCTGTGTCACTTCCATGCCACCAGATCCTCCAAAGATGCCAGCCACCGATGCAGGTGAAACATCAGGAGAAAATACTAATAAACCACGGCCTCAAAGCCTGGAAAACCCACAACAGCCTAAAGACAGAGCTAGTTTATTCATATCAAAGTCACAATGTAAGGTATCTCAAGCAGGTGGATGAATAACATAAACAGCACGCAGCACTGTACACAGTGAAAAAAAATAAGCTCTTCTTGTCCATATATTTTAACTGAGAATTAAGGCAAGTTTACTTCTGTAAATATCTGATAAGCAGCCAGGATGCAAATCTGCAAATCTGCTTTGTATACGACAGGGACAGCCTGGATTTCAAGAGAAATTATTTTTCTGCTGCTAATGCAGTTGAAATTTTATCACCTATCTTCTACTGTTCTTTGTCCCTAGTCCCCACATGGTCAAGAGGAGAAGTGGCCTCTGTCTGCACTGAGATCCCTCCAGATCATCTTAACTACACCAAAAGTAACCTCTAAGAAAAAAAATATAAGCCTCTGAAAACTTTTTAATATCTTTGCCTGATGTAGAAGGTACTGAAGCTTCGGAAGCTTGCATGGTTTTGGGGGCATTTTAGTTGGACCAAAAGAAGTATCACTGGAAGTATCCGCTATACAATTTATCCAGCACTGGCTTCAATACTTCACTAGAAATGAAAAAAATTCCAAAAAAGTCTGGTTAACAGTGAAGCATTACGGACTTAGCTTAGTAACTGCAGTTGTCGCTGCATGACTTCAGGTTGTTTTGATTTATGGTAATCCTAAGGAGAAACTATCACACGGTTTTCTTGGCAAGATTTGTTCAAAAGGGCTTGCCTTTGTCTTCCTCTGAGGGTGAGTGTGTGTGACTTGCCCAAGGACACACAGTGGATTTCCATGGCTGAGTAGAATTTGAACTTTGGTCTCCAGAACTGTAGTCAAAACTCAAACCACTACACCATGCTAGCTTTAGTTTAGTAATACCTTCCATTTTTGTCCCTGGAATTGATGTCTGCTCCATGCTCCAGAAGGTATTTGCATACTTCTGTATGCCCATTTTGTACTGTAAGTAACAAAGGTATATTCCCATCCTAGCAGGGGAAAAGAAAAGGATCAAACGCTGTAAAGTATTCAGTTAAACTCAAAATGTTTAGCAAATGTGTTAACTTTGGATGTGTGCACTGCAAAACAGAACTATACTCCATATATGTGACAAACTATCACTTATACACAAAATTGTGCTGTGAATGGAACAAGATATCAAACAGGGAAAGTCAAGGAAAGTGATTTAGTCACACATCATCATGGCTTCCCACTCCTATGGAGCCACCTGTATGGGGTAAATGTGAGAGCACATCAAACGCTTGTACTCTCTGTAATTCAAGTATAGATACAAAATCAGAAATCACTATTAAGAGAGGCTGATATTTTATATGGGAGATGAATCTGTTGTTTGAATGGGGAAAGAGGCTTTACAATATACAAATATGGGCTTCTTTTCCAAATATTCTGCATATTAACTGGAAGTCATGTGGCAGGCTAACAAGAAATTAATTTACTATAAAAGAAAAATAGAATCAACTTGAAGAGACTTCCTGAAGGTTTTTAGAATGAGATTTCAAGAAATGAAATGTTAATAATTGCTTTTTTAAAAAAATAAAAATTTCTCCATGGGATAATGATTACATACCGCATCTTTGATGTTAATTGGACATTTGTGTTCACACAAGAGCTGAACAACTTGAAGGCAGCCACATGCAGCTTAGAAAAAAAAAAGAGTTGCAGAATTAGAAAAGTTAAAAAAAAAGCCTTCCGGGGGCAGCTGTATCAGTTTGATGTTGCAAAAATACAATGAAAAGTACAGTAGACTCTTAAAGATTACAAAATATAATGTTAATATTTTAATGGACTATGCCATAACACAGGGGTGGACAATCATGGTCCCTGACAAATGGTCATGCTGGCTGGGGCACCTAATGCAGCCGAAAACATTTAAAGGACACTCAGCTACCTACCCTTGCCGTAATACATTTGTTCTTCTTAATGGTGCAGCAAAGTCCATAGTTCAGCACACCTGTATCAACTGCCCATGAGATACTTAGGAGAGAAACCATTTAACGGCAATTTCTTTGCACAGGCTCCTTTAAACATACAAATATCAAGAAAAAGGCCCGCAAAGGACAGTAACTACACTCTAAGACTCAGCCCTAAACAAAAATTGCCTTATTAGAATGAATCAAGCATCCATTTGGAATGGCAATCAAGCCCTTCAGTCTGTCGCCAGCAGTGACCAACTAAAAATTAAGGACATGATGGAAAGACTACATCTGGTATGCATGAAGCTGGGAAAAATTACTTTTTGGACTACAACTTAGAGCACATGTGTCAAACACAAGGCCCACGGGCCAAATCCGGCCCGCCAGGCCATTTCATGCGGCCCTCGCACCTCTCCTGCAGCTGCAGCATTCCCCCCACCTGGTGAACCCAATTCCCACATTGCAGGCCCCCAGCTGCCAATATTCTGAAGAGGGTCCAAGTCTATGGCAATGCTCTGTGCGGCTCCTGAGAGCTAGACAGAGGAGCAGTCAGAAGTAGAAGCACATCGCGAGTGCTGGGTTCTGGTTCCCTCTTCAAAATGCCGCAGTCGGGGGCCTGCAATGTTGGGATTGGGCTCACCAGGTACGGGGGGGGGGCAAAAAGAGCCACAGGGGAGGGTGGAGCAGAAAGAGGCACAGAGGAGGGGGGTAGAAAGAGGCACAGTGAGGGTCTGGTGGGCAGAAAATGGCACCCTTTCGATATACTGACCAATTCTATGTCACTTTACAGAGGTATAGGGACCATAAATTACAATCAATGCACAAGAAAACAGAAGTTGATAGAGAGGGAAGGCAATTTAAAAACCAGGAATAATCAAATGCAGAGGCAATTATTTAATATGATAAAAGGGTAGATACATTTATATAGTCTTACAGATACAGCCAGCCCTTTGAGGGTAACCATAATGCTGATGCGGCTCAAGATGAAATTGAGTTTGACACCCCGACTTAGAGAATCTCTAGAGCAAAGGATTTCTGGGAATTGTCAACCAAGGCCAGAATGCAACTGAGGAACCATACTTGTACACCTCCTGGTTGCTGAAGTTGTTGTACCTTCTTCAACTTATATAAGGAGATATACTCTTATCTGCCTGGCAACGCAACTGTCTAACCTGCATGTTGGTCCAACAACTTTGCACAGCTCTGCCTTCCCTTCTGCATGAAGACCACAGAAAGGCCTATGGGATGTACTGTAAGGCTCCCATCTAGAAGATATAACTACCTGCCGCACCACTCCCACGAGGCTGCCCACCTGGCTCCTAACCAGTCTGTCTTCCATCTTCCAATTCCACATTTCTTTTTATCTTTACCAGATTCTTCTGCTCTATGATCATCCAACAGGAACTTAACCCCAAGAACTTACATCACCTTGGGCCCCATGCTTGTAGAAAGACGGGGTTTAAATAAATAAAAGAAACAAATTTTCCAAACTCAGTTGAAATTGCAAACAAGGGCTGAGTAAGAATTGGGTTCTAACAAGAGTGAGGTGGTACAGGAAAAAGAAAGGGTATGTTACCTGCATAGTGTAAAGCTGTTTTCCCAGAGTTATCCGTGTTCTCAGGTGGACATTTCGCCTGTAGAAAGAGAGAGATAAAAAAAAAAACTGCTGGTAAAACAAGGAACACAAACATTTTAAAGCTGGCTGTCATCTTTGGGGAACTGCTTCAAAGAAGTTCTAAGAGCCATTAAGAGCATTCTGGAACAGTGCTTCTTGATCTATCTGATATGGAGGACCGGCAGGGTTTTTCTTCCAATCTGCCAAGGACCAGCACCATATTTACACCCCTTGACTACAACTATTTCTTTCTTTCCTGATAACTCCCTTTAGACAGGCAGCCGACAGCTCACAGACTGGCACTGGTCCATGGACCACCACTCTGAGTAGCGTTGTTTTAGAAGACTGGAAAAAACTGCTGGGGAAAGGTTTTGGGGATGCAGACTTAATTTTGTAGCCTAGATGTTTAAGGAAGAGCTTCAAAAAGTTATTTTTGGAGAATACAATTCCTAGAATGGCAAAAGGATTTTGAGTAGCAATCCCCTCCCCCATAATTCTTCCAAGTTCTGATTCCAGGCCTCTTTATCTGCAAGGACTAGGAGTAGTTTGTGCTTGACTTTTAAAAGTGGAAGTACATTCTAAATAAGAGGTGTGAATAACTGTATAACAATGGACCCTAAAATTTGTAATGAAAACATAAGGTCTGTCCTAAATCTAATGGTTCACAGTGGTTTACAAAAAGAAAATGAAACACAGGTAAACATGAAGAAGGTATTTGGATGCAAACACACAACTGTATAGTTCAGTCCATCATTCCCCACCCACTATCAAATGCATCTGCAGATAAATAAGACAAGAACTATTTTTAGTTGGGAGATTTCAGCCACCTTCCAGAATAAACACAGGGTTTGTTTTGGCAGCTGCCATCCTCATTACTCATTAGGCCCACACTGAAGCAGTCCTCTCAGATGCTACAGATGAAGAGTTCACAGCATCTACACGTATCATATGCCACCATACTGGATCATAACAGCCAAGATCAAGCTGCAGTTCAGCCATCAGCCCTACTGTGAAGTAGTGAGGCAAGTGTCTCAGTTAGTGGACTCCTGGTTGTTTTCCTGAGCCCTCAACTTCTCTCTCTCTCTCTCTTAGGAGACAGAACTCTGTAAGCCACATAAAGCGTTTTGAATTTCCGCACAATCTGGCCTGCTGCTGCTTTCCGACTGCCAGTGGTGGAACAAGAGCAACTCAGTCAGCTTCTGCATATACACTATGGAGACAGGCTCCATCTTATCTTTTGTTTCAGGAAGCAAAACTCTTGGGCCACCCATGTCAGGCACTGCAATACCATCTGACTATTTTTCACTAACTGAAAGTACAGAGGAAAGTAATGAAGGACAACTTAGTTCAAGGGGCTTTCCTGATTCTCATGGTCACAGGGAAGTATTTTTTTTAAAAAAACATGAAGCATCTGAGGCGGACTATTCTAACTTCCCCTTAAGAGGCTGTCTTGAAGGAAAAAAAGCCTACTAGTGTTTACCAGTGTTAGGGGATGATAGGAGTTCCAGCCCCACAGAAACGCAGCAGAAAAACCAGAGTTCAGCGAGCCAACAGCAGCAGCCTTGTTCCCCAGTAAGGATACTCACACACAGAGGAGTTTCTTCCAAAACAGGAGGCACTTTATCTTGCAGCAAGGTTCCGTTATATACAAAACATAGGACAGACGGACAAAAGCTTGCACCAGGCACCAGGTTTGGTCAACAGACAAATACATACTGGCATTGCTTTGTTATATACATATCTACAACCAATCAGGTAGAGGTTTGCACACCTCCCTCTACCATCTGCACACGATCCCAGTTTCTTATGCAACCATGCAATTACCCACAGCTGGGGCATGATGCAACATCTTTGCAGTGGGCTGATCATTTTCCCAGGGTTCCCTGCCTGACAATCCCCTCCAAAATGGTCAGGCCACTGTATAGGACATTTTCACAATCCATACATGTCATACAATACATGTCACATAATACATACAGTACATACATTCAAGGGTACAACTCATCTTCCACCTTACACCCTGGTGGCAAGGCCCAGTTCACCTGCCAGCTTCCCATGGCCTACTACTGGAAGTGCCTTTGTGAGCAAATCCGTGATACTGTTTTTCAGATACCATACCCCAATGTAGTCCTACACTCAAAATTTCTGCCTCAGTCACACGGGACAGCAAAATACCCTCCTCCTGACCTTTTAGGGATAAGCATAACTTTACTTCCTGACTCAGCAAGTTGGGTACTTCCTGGCCCACTTTCACTGGAACCACTGCTGGAATTAGTGCTGACCTCAGTGCGAGGCTCTCTCTTGACCGTAAATGCACGTTCAGCACTAGGTGGCGGTGTTGAACTCTTTGGTGCGACATTGAGATTTTTGGCTTCTCCTCCTCAGTACTTTCCTCAGTACTTTCTTCTTCATCATCAGCCATCACCGCCCCTCCATCTTCAGAACTTTCAAGTGTATCTGGGACACTGTCCTTTTCCTCATCAGACATTACTGCCCCTCCATTCTCAGGAACACTTATGTCACTTTTACCCAGGGGAACCAAAACCTCTTGATTACAGTGCAGTCTTTTCACACTTTTCACACTTTTACCCAGGGGAATCAAAACCTCTTGGTTACAGTGCAGTCTATCCCATCCTGAATGGATTTCAAAGTTTGCACTCCCAGAACACACTATTTTGCCAGCATGGAGTAGAAATCTATATTTGTTACCTTCATATCCCACAAAGCGTAACCGTCTAGATTTCTCCTCTCCAGACTTTCTGAAACTTGGGGGAACATACACACTAGCAAACTGATCCCAAACACGTAGATGTTTCAGGTTTGGTGCTCTACCATACAACAGGTAATATGGAGTTTGCTTCACACTTGAACTCCACATCCTGTTTAAGTGGTAGTTTGCTGTCTTTATTGCTTCTCCCCAAAGTCCTGCTGGGGCTTGGGCATCCTCTATCATACAGTCCTTCATTTGTTTTAACAGCCCAATTCTTCTTTCTGCAAGACCATCCTCCCCGGGAGATGCAGGGTTGGTGGTTTTATGCCTTATACCTTTCTTACGCATCCAGGCTTGCAGGTTATGAGACAGGAATTCTCCCCCTCGATCTGACACAAGACTGGCCACTTTATAAGGAAATTCCCTCTCAACAGCATCCACCCACTCTTTGAACTTATCTGCTGCTTGGCTCTTCTCTTTCAGCAGATAGACATAGGAGTACCTGGTGTGTCTGTCTACAATTACCAGGAAAAACCTATTTTGCCCTTCAGTTGGTTTGAATGGCCCAGCCAAATCTGCATGTACAACCTCAAACGGCCGTTGGGTGACACACTTGCTTTTCTTGGCAATGGGGTAAGCCTTTACCTTAACCTTTTTACACACAAAGCACTCTAGGACCTGTAACCCAGGGCATACCTTTGCCAACTCTTGCAAACCTTTGTAGCTGGCATGACCCATCACTCTGTGGAGGTAATGTACACACTTTTCATGTAGAGGTTTGTTACACAGAGGGTTAACGTTTGCCACTTTTCCTTTGGGCAACATGTGGTACAACCCCTGCTTTTTCACCCCTTTTGCACAAAAAACACCATTTGCAGTAATTATAGATTTCTCCCCTTCAAACACCACTTTGTAACCCTCACTAGCCAGTTGGGAGACACTCAAAATACAGTTCTGCAAATTTGTCACGCACAATACATTATTGAACGATTTCCCAAAACATGGCACATACGCAGTACCCATCTTCTGCACCTTGCTTGGTGCCCCATCTGCAAGGGAAATCGCCATTATATTTGCATTTGTAACATCATTTAACAGCTTTATATTGTTTACCATGTGGTGAGTTGCACCACTGTCTAGCAACCGCACACCACTCTCAGACTGTTCTTTTGCCACAAACACATGGCCTTCAGCCTGTGATGACATGCCCCTCCGCTTCTGGGCTGTCTTCTTCCCTCTGCTCAGCGCTGGCATTCTGCAGTCCTTCTGGAGATGGCCGACTCTCTTACATCTGTAGCAGCGTCTGGCAAAGCTGCACACTGCTCCTTCTTCCAGGTCAGATGCCTCCTTGGGAGCTGCCTCTCCCTCCTGGCGACTGGCTGTTCTCCCCTCCGACTGCAGTCTGGAATCGAATTGCTTACGTTGGACTTCCTCCAAAATCCTCCCGGCTACCAAGTCTACAGTCAGTTCTTCCTCACGCACACCCTGGAGGCTGTACATCAAAAAGTCCCACTCCTTAGTGAGGTTTCCCAGCAGAATAAAACTTTTCTGCATTTCTGGGATATTTACCCGTCTGTTGGCTGCCTCTTGAACTAACTGTTTCATCAGCATGAGGTGCTCTCTTACACAGCTTCCGGGACATAACTTTGTGTTATACAGTCTTTTCGTCCATAGCATTTTGGACAAACACGAGGAAGATTGATGCACACGCTTCAGAGCCTCCCAGAGCTGATGTGCTGTGTCCGCAGCAGCAGCGTGAATCAACTGGGAAGGATTTAAAGTAAGCAAAATAACTGCTTTGGCTTTTTCGTCAGCAACACGATATGCTGCTACCTCAGCAGCCGACGCACTGGCCAGCGGCCGACCCTCGCTCTCCAAAACGTGCCACAAGTTCTCCTTTATCAGAGATGCTTTCAAATAAATCCGCCAGCTTTGATAATTCGTGTCATTTAGTCTTTCAAAACGCACAAAGCTTGTTTCAGTCATTCTGCTGCCTTTGTAAAAACAAAACACAGGAACGCAGCAGGCCGGCCTCCTCCTCCAAAGTGTCCTTGAACTGTACCGGACTGAAAATTAACTGTCTCTCTGCCAAAACACAGACTCCCAAAGCACCGGAGAGCCAGGCAAACAGTCAAAAACAGTCCCAGTATCCAGGGGAAAAACAACTACAGGTGTGCAGCGGATGCTGTGCACTCTGGGCCTGGGCCCATAACCACTGTTGGGGGATGATAGGAGTTCCAGCCCCACGGAAACGCAGCGGAAAAGCCAGAGTTCAGCGAGCCAACAGCAGCAGCCTTGTTCCCCAGTAAGGATACTCACACACAGAGGAGTTTCTTCCAAAACAGGAGGCACTTTATCTTGCAGCAAGGTTCCGTTATATACAAAACATAGGACAGACGGACAAAAGCTTGCGCCAGGCACCAGGTTTGGTCAACAGACAAATACATACTGGCGTTGCTTTGTTATATACATATCTACAATCAGGTAGAGGTTTGCACACCTCCCTCTACCATCTGCACATGACCCCAGTTTCTCATGCAACCTTGCAATTACCCACAGCTGGGGCATGATGCAACATCTTTGCAGTGGGCTGATAATTTTCCCAGGGCTCCCTGCCTGGAATCCCTGACAACCAGGATATTAGAAGTGTTACTGAAGAGAAAGAAATATAGATACTTCACCTGAAGGAGCCTCTTGATGCAGTCTGGGTGGCTGTTCTTTGCAGCAAGATGTAAAGCACTGTGCCCTGTGTAAACAGAAATTGATTTCAGATATTGTAAGCATGGCAAGATGTGCTATTAAACCACAATGGCGTTTAAAATTTGGAGCACTGTGCAAGAGGTTTACAGAGAAAGAATGCACCTCTTCAGAACAGAAGAACTTGCTTGTTCTTCTCTTATGTGTACATATGATGCCATACAAGTGGTCTGATCTGGCCAGGCTGGTTGGAGGATTCTAGGAGCTACAGCCCCCTCAAATGACTTTTCCAGGCTGTACATTGGGTCACAATGGGAAGGCTATTGCACGCTTCTACCCAATTTAAACAGAAGTTCACTTATAATTTGTGACAAAGCCATGCTGACTGAGCTTAAGTCCTTGCCCATATAAAGCTCTACATATCTGCATTAAAGAGGAATCCAATGATTTTGTAGTGCTCGGAACAAAGACAGGCTAGGATGGGATGAGGAATCTGCGCTCAGTTCTCAACAGCCGGGGAATGATGGAACTGGTGGCAGCATGCTGATTTCTGTCACTCAGAACACAATGTGGCTTTTGGGAAATTGAATCCAACAAAATTAAGTTTTTTGGGGGGAAATACACATTTTGTATGCTCTAGCTCTTATGAGCAGTGCCTGGTCCTTTCAGCTAAGAAGACTGGAGAGACAACACTCTGAAGACCAGTTGACAATCAGTAGAAATAACCCTGGGTGAGAGAGATCCACAGCTTGATATAAACCACCCTCTCTCAATATGATGCCATGTGAATGTGTTGGATATGCTGGCTGGGGATGATGGGCTTGTAATCTCGAGGACACTAAGGTTGAGCAAGATTGGTATAAGGCACCTGTTCATATATATGTCAAACCTGAGAAAGACAACTACAGGTTGAGTATTTCTTATCCAAAAATCTGAAACACTCCAAAATCTAAAACTTTTGAAAAGCAGAACCCAGTCTTCATCCAGTAGGGAACATGAGGGAATTATGGAGGCTTGCTTGGGACTATGAACACTCAGTTGGCCTGGCACCAAGCATGCACACACACATGGTCCCAAGCAAGCTGAAAGGGAGAAAAAGGTGCCAAGCTCACTGAAAGACATTGCAAGCAGTATGCTTGCATAGTCTCAAGTGAACTTCCCTCACGTTCCCTAAAGGAAGAAGGCAAGAGGAGAAGAACTAATGAAAGAGTGGACCTCACGTCAAAAGAATGGTATATCATTATATATACGCAAACATTCCAAAATCTGAAAAGATACAAAATCCAAAACACCTCTGGTTCCAAGCATTTGGGATAAGGGATCCTCAATCCTCCATTTGTAATGTATGAGAAAGGGAGAAAAAGTGAGAGGAATGCACACAAACACACTGGTACCTGTTCCATCCTGTGATGTTACATCCGCGCCATGTGCCAACATGATCCTGAGGCATTCTCCATGGCCTTTGGAGGCAGCCAGGTGGAAACTGAAAGGGGGGGAAAGGTTGCAAATCATCTGATTGTGCCAATAGCTATGTATCTTCAATTCATCTTAGACTACCCTCTGCTAAGAAATGAGGACGCTACTGATATATTCACAGTCAAGATGTGGCTGTGAGATAATGTTCAAAACTTTTATTACTACTTTTGTAACTTTTCTTACTATTTTATTTTATTTATATCCCACTTTTCCTCCTATGAGACATCCAGCAACATGCTCACAACCACATTGTGAGATAAATTAACTTGAAAGATTTTTGAATGCCCAGAATGAGCTTCAGAGTTGAGGTGGGATTTGAACCATATGGTTTTCAGCCCTTGTCTGATATTTTAACCCAGACTTTTCAACCTAGAGCCCTCCAGGTCACTCTCCCATCAGCTCAGCCCATGGTCCTAGATGATGGAAGCCATTAACCCCAAAAATCTGGAAGGCATCAGGCTGCAGAAGGCTGCTCTAGCCACTATGCAGCACTGGTACCCCATCACTATAATCAGAACTTTTTATCACTATAATGAACACCCATCATTATAGTAAGCAGTTCTTAATGCTTTCAAGTTGTTATCATCACCATCATCAACAAATATAAACTGATCACATCTCGATATTTTGGAGTGGTATAAAACAAAATTAAAAATATAATGTTCTACACAGCAGGTGTCAACCTATTAAATTCCCTACTCTGAACAACTGCAGATTAGACCCCAGGATAATGCAACACCACCAGGAGGAACTCTCCAAATGACTCATGGACCAAATGGGGCTGTAAAGGAGAAGATGGCTCTCCTGGGTAAAGTAAAGTGGTTTTAAGTGCTTCACATATATACTTTCAGTATAGTAACCTTTATGATTATACTAGCATTGTTTTTAAATACAGAAAGTTGTCTTTGAAAAGTGCAAAGGCAAGATAAATAAAACAGGCTATGTAATACAGTTTAATGTTGAGTAAACCATCTGGGAACCAGCACTTGTCATTTTCAGAAAGGGAGTTGTCAAATGTGTGGAGATCATATGTAATATTAAGCACACTCAAGGCAATATTTCTGGGTATGCTTAAAGCTAACCTGACTCAAGAGGCAGAGTCAGGTGTTTATAAAAGCCTATAAATCACTATCAGGGGAAAAATGAGTAATTTACACATACATACGATGTTAATCCCTGATCAGCTTAACAGTCCTTTTTAGGTGTTTCATGGTCTAGACACTCTCTGTTCAGCTCCCACCCACTGTCCCTTGGGGAGGGCAAGCTCTCCTACATTCAACTGCAAGGAGCTTCATTGCTCACTTGGATTATGGCAGGGGAGGTAAATTTCTTCTGTGTTGAAGATGGAGAGCTGAAGCCAGAAAGGCAGTGACTCAGCTGAAGACCACCTACAGAGATGGGGAGAGAGTTTGCACCTAAGCACTCCTCATCCCAAAACCCCATCTTACGTGTTTTGCAAGGAAGCGAAAGGAAAAGTCCTACATAAGAAGAAATGAATGTCTGAAACACACAGCAATAGTAACTATACAACAATATCCAAAAGAGGAATGCCTTTGTAGCACTTGACTCATCTGCACTGCTGAAGCTTAACAAGCTTAAATTTGGTTAGATGCTCAAATGGAAAACCACTTGCACCACTGAGTTTGGAAGTAACACATTAAAAGTAACAACACTACCTACAACACGTCATTGAGGGGAGTAAAGCATAATAATGCCATCTTTATGAAACAGCACAATGACTGTTAATGTTGGGTTGTTTTGGTGTAATGGGTAACCTTTACTTGTTAATCCAAATGGGTGCTTTTAGGTGATCCTTTTGCAGGGGATTTCTGGGCATTTTGTTATTTTTAATGTCTTAAAATGGCAATGATAATATACTAAAATTTCACAGACTTCTTTTTACAGGATTGCTTTTTAAAATGTGTTTTAAACTGTGTGTGTATACATGCGTGTTCTTTTACATACACCCACACTCTCACTCTTTCTATAAAGGAACATACAATTCTTAAGCTGCACTGGTTGACATGAAAACATATAGTGATATCCAACAGGGTGCTGCGGCTGGCAAGCATGCAATCAAGAGTGCTTTTGTTCAAAATGTTATCGAACAGTTAAGTGTCCCCATTACTCAGAACAACACGCTATCTTTTAGGGCAAACGCCTCCCAAAGTGGTCTTACATACAAAATTAAGCAAAAAAGAAAACTCCTCACTCTAACGAAAATATACCATTTACTACGCTTGTTTATTATTTACATTTTGATTCTATGATTTGAGGGTGGGCCTCTAATGAGCTCAAGGTAGAGCTCATGACCCCTCCTCTTTGCCAATTTATCCTCACAACAGCCTGGTGAAGTTTGTCAGCCCGAGAAAGAAAAAGAGAGAGAGAGGGAGAGAGAGAGAGACTCTAACCCAAGACCACCCAGCGAGTTCCATGACCGAGCGGGACTGGAACGAAGATCTCTCAAGCTTAACCACCATCACTGGCTTGCATACCACTGCAATATCAAACCAAAAAGTGCTGTGCAAGATTATTATTCTGCACCATACTTTCACTGCACATGTTTTTTCACCTCTATTGGAGCCAAAGTAACATGCAATGGCAACTCGTGTCACGGGTGAGGAACTACTGGTGGAAGGGGGACAGCATCAGCCCTTCATGAGACCCCAGAAATATACCTCCAAACTTGCCTCTCACCAGCCAATTCTTTTTCTTACTTAAATATGCCCCCATACTCCTTATGGGGTTTATTATATCCTGGTTGAAAAAAATGCCTCTCCTGAGCATAATGCAGGGCAGGGTGGGTGGGTATCCAAAAGGGAAGACATTTTTTTGAATTTTTTTAACAACAACAACAAAAAATGTTCCCAGCAAGTGGCCTGGGGCCACATTTCGCCAACCCCTTGCATAAATGATCTTACACATTATAGGAGACGGCTCGTCATGAGAAGCGATGTGATTTTTGGAGGCAGCTCCATGCTGAGAACCATAGTTGCCCACTGCTGCCCTAGATAATGAGTAAACGAAGTGTTCAAAATAAATCTCATTTTTTATAAAAAGGCAAATAACACTTATGAAAATGCATTAGGGCCCAAAGAAAATGCATTTTTGGATAGGGATTGTATTTGTGCATAGCTGAGAACTAAAACTTGCTTACCATGGCACGAATGAATTCAGCTTTATAAACAATTTGTTCTCAATGTTCCCCCAGACCCTTAAAACTTGACTGGGCACAGAAGACACGCAAAGATCCTGGCCAAAGGTACAGCTCCTAACTTTGCTAGGAGAACGCATGGGATAAACATTCAAACAAAATCAAATCCATTAAACTCAAGAGAAGTTTACAAAAAGAAAAAAGGGGTTGAAACGTGGAAACCACACTTCTGGGGTGTTTATATTTCAACAGCATTTGCCATAATTAAAACACTTGTATAGTAACAACTTGGCTAGAGCAATGACGGCATTAAACTTTATGGCCAATTTCTTTGTTTGTATAAGAAACTTTGCCAAGTGTAACACACTTCACTGTAATGGTCTGATTTCCACTTAGACACAAACAGGAGTGGGAAAAGAAAACCTTCCATGAAAGCTATGTAAGAACGTCAGTTTCCTCACCCTCCATAATTTGGAAATCAGAGGGGACGTGACATTTGTCTACATGTTAAATTTGCTGGAGGGAAGGGAGATATAAAATAGAGAGGAATCAATTACCTGAGGACAGAATGCACATTTCCTTCAGTGATCTTTTCAAAAGACATTATTTAGTTGTGTGGAAGCCTGCAGGGTTGCACTAATGCCATACAGAATGCAACTAACCCAGATGTCACACATATCATCCAGTTAACATCTGGCACTGCTAATTACTGATGCCCTGTGATAAATTACTAATGAAGCTTAGAAAACTTTCTCTTGGGATCTGGTAGATCTGACGCAAATTTGAAAGTTTGTTTAAAGAAACAGTCCTTCTGTCATTGCTAACTTTACCAAATTTCTAAATATTATGATAGACCTGAAAATCCAACAGTCCAGGGACGGACAGGCTTTGGTTTTGATAGCATTGATAAATCAACCAACACTTGTATACGGATAGTAAAAGCTACTTTTTGAACCCCAACTGATAGAATCTCTCAGCCAGCATAGCCACTGTACATAAACTTTAACAAGTTTATCTATATAAGGAAAGTTGACACAACTCTAGCATTGAGAAATCTATAAATTGAATCCAGTACTTCATTTGCTATCATCTTTCTCACCAGCTATCCTTATTACTCCAAAAAAAGAATATTTTAGTTCTGGAGAACCGGAAATTCTCTCCCACCTGTCCTCAAAACAATTTTCGTTCTGGCATCCACTCCGCATTTCTCTCCAAAGTGGTACATCCACGGTAGGAAATACTGGACTCAGCAGCAGTTGGCAATGGCTAGCTAGGAGTTAGGCTGCTGTTCAATGTCCTGGACTGGATGAACATTGCTTCCTGAGTCCAACCTGGACCAGAAATAGAAACCTCAAGAGGCTGCAAGGATCAGCTGAATGCAATGTCTCTGACTGAACCTCAGACTAAAGATGGCCACTCACAGCCAGCAGTGGAGAGCTTATGAAGGTGATGGGCCCTCATCATTCACTGGAGGTTTTAAAACTGAGGTCAGGAATGTTTTAGATCTGGATTCCTGTACTAGCAGTGATTGGACTAGATGACCATGGGCAGTTACCATCTGGTGCCAATGACTAACCCATAAGAGATTGCCTGAAATCTTCTGAGACCCCTTTCTCTGTAGTGACATCCCAGCTGTAGAACTCTCTTCTGAATGAAGTCAGGCACCACCCCTCTTGACCTCCTGGCAGGCAGCCAATGTTGTACAGCATTACAGAGACTTTGGCTTTCAAAACCAAGTTGGCTTTTCTGATTCTTTTAGATGTGTGTGTTTAGAAATATTTTTTTAAAAAAACTGTATATAAGTCTGATTTTAAACATTATTTTTACTTGTTTTGTCTATTCTTATTTGCTGTATATTTCCCTGGGAATTCTTGGTGGCTGAGAGGCAATAAGCAAATACTTATATAAGTAAATAAACTCTAAAATTCTATGGTTCTGGGTAGAGCTTCCAATATATTTAGTTCCAAATAAACATTCTTTGGATGCTTGGTTCTGAGTAAAAGCATCCTCTCTATAAAGAAAGCTGTTTCCACCTCCTCTCCCCTTCCCCATTTTCTGGTGTGTATGTTCAATCTCTTTCAAAGAAGCATGATTTACTTGCCAACAACTCCTCTGACTGATGGCTTCCCGAAGGACAAATAGCTCTGCACAAGCAGACAATATTGGGGAAAAAAGATGCCAGGGCTGTTAAAGCTTCTACAACAGTGGTGATAAACCAGGGCCCCTGAGAGACAGGAGTTTGAGTTACTTATCACTACTTTGAGGACAGCTGGCCATCTATCAAGGCGTATTCTCCTTTTCAGCTGCTGTGGCTCTGAGCCTGTTTGGCATCCCCTTGGGCTTTTACAAGAGTTGAAAGAAAGGGCAGAATGCAATCCCTTCCATTTCTCTCTTGCTCTGAGCTCAAGGACTCCTCTAGTCCTGCAGTTTCCACTTCAACACAGCCAAACCAGTTGAAATCTGGACCCTGTTCCAGCAACACTGAAACACTCAGACATTTCAGCAGTTATGATAAATTTCAAAGTTGTCTCTTTGGGCCAGTTTGCACTATGGATACCGACCAGAGCCAGTAAGTACTGCCTCATAGATCTGTAGGGAGTCATCACAAGTTCAACTCCAAGCCTTTCCACAAGAGACCAGTCATGTGTTCAGAGGAGGGACACCAAATGCTGAAAGACCAAATGCTGAGAGACCTATCTGCATGGAGGTGTATGTACTTAGATGTTTTACAGCTTATGGTTATCTGGTATCAGTGCAGCTAATCCTTGTGCAACTGGGAGTGAGAGAGAGAAAACCTCTTTACATCAGTTAGAAATGAAAGAATGTATGAAAAGCCTAGAGAACGGGCAGGGAGAACTAAGCCAATATAGCTAATAAAAACTTGCAGCAAATGAACAGGTCCTTGCACAGGTTTACACCTGGTTTTTCAGCTTGACTTCCTCACAGAGATAAGGAATGTGGGGCTACGTTATCATCATCTTTGCCCACTGGTGCACTGGGACATATCATCATCTCCTCCTTATCATCATCTAAGCTCATTGCTAGCAGCTGCAGTTCAGCAGCTTCTGGAAAGCTGAAGTTCTTCACTTCTGTTTTAGCACTACATAAAAAAAAAGAACCCTGGACATACGAGTCCCCCTTTCCTCCTCCAGCATGGTTGTGAGAAGATCAGAAGATTTCATCTATTTTCAGCTCACGGCCATTTGTCATTTGCCAATTCAGATGTCACAATAAATTA
Organism: Cyclura pinguis; assembly: GCA_030412105.1. Lineage (NCBI taxonomy): Eukaryota > Metazoa > Chordata > Lepidosauria > Squamata > Iguanidae > Cyclura > Cyclura pinguis. The sequence goes on from CM059600.1 coordinate 332,183,627, forward strand.
TGGTACACTGCTACAGGACTGGGCCTGCACAAGTCATGGGCTTGCATTCCAGACCCCCACCACACGCAGCCTCCCATGATATGCAGCCACCCACTCTTTAAAAAAGTTTTTAAAAAGCAAAACACAAAACTGAGGGTAGATGGGTGGGCTGGACTTCCTTGCATTCCCTGAGCACTGTGTCTAGAAGCAACCATTATGTACATCAAATAGGTGAGGCATTCAAACCATAGGAGGTTCTCATTGTCTTTTGCAACTTGTACCTAGCCTTTTGACTCTCAAGTATGATTGGGAAATGGCCTAGTGAATTTTGAATTTAAAAAAAGAATAAGGAGATGCAGTAATTCTTAGGTCATCTGATTCCTAGCTGACTTGACAAACAGTACCGAATCATTATGCACAAATCCTGTCTCAGAAGCTGACATACACACAAATCCTGTCTCAGAAGCTGACATACACACATGAGCACTAACACAGGGCGATTTTGTTACTTTGATCTACACAAAGAGCTGCAAGAGACTAGTGACTTTTAAGCTGATTTTGGAAACTCCATATTTCACTCAATTACCTTCGTGAGAACCGGACAGCACAGTAGACACAGATATACCACATCAAACAGAAGCAGAAACCTTACATAAAAACAGAATCAACCCCTTCTTCCAATATGTAAAGAGACTCATGACTAAGAGCATTTCCGCACTAGCCTGTTATAGTGCTATTATTCCACTTTCAACATCCTATGGAATCCTAGGGTTTGCAGTTTAGGGCAAACTCAAAGACCTCTCCCTAACAACCCAGCTGGGTCTCTGCCCTTCCCCTTTATTTGTTTCCAACAAGAATCTTGAGCTGCATTTCCCAGACTGTCCAGGAGATGCTGCTGTTGTACGATGAGCCCTTCTGGTAATCATTCTTTTGATAACAATAACTGTTGAAACCCTGGCTGACCACGGCTGGCAACTAAATTTTAAAGAAAGGATGTGTTTTGACTTGAGCAAGGATTACAGAGCCAGCAACTTGGGCTCTTCTCACTCAGAGCCAAGACATGGCCACAGAGCTCTTTAACCCTCTACTGCTAAGAGCAAACAGCCATACAAACAGTCGGAGCGCATGTGCCCCAGCTGCTTACAACTCGTCTGAGCCAAGATACTGGGCTGGGGAGCGAGTGGAGTGAAACCCAAGGGCATATGAGGAGAATCTCTGTTGGGGTGCAGAGAAGGTGGTGTATAATAAATGAATCAGCTCTGCGCTCAATAAAACTTCATTATGCAGTCAACTGCTTGGTTGTCATTTTTGTTTTTAAGCCATCTGACAAGATTAGGGCCTGAACTTCTAGTCTCAACATGCCTCGGATGAGGAAGAACTTTCTTTTGCAACACTTTTCACTATTGGAAAACCAGCTCTTCCTCTGAGCCAGAACTTGGAGTTTCTTGTTTTGTTCAAAAAGGACAGCTTCACTGTCATCCTTTGTGCACACAGCAGTTTGAACTTGTGCAGCAAAGGATGTGGAGACTGGTGCAAGATACAGTATTCTACAATGCTTTCAGGGGGTGGTGGGAGCCACAGCCTAACACACATACTGGGAGCACTGGTGTGAGGGGAGAGAGAGGCTGGACCAAAGTAAGATTGCAACTGTCAGTCACCAAAGCAAAATATTCAGAAGCATGCCAGGGAAATTCTGGAAGCTTTAGTCCAAAAAGGGTAACTTTCTCAAGTTTTTTTTAACCTATTTATCCCTGTCCTTCAGCCAAAAGAGTTCCCAGAGTTTTGGGAATCTTTGGCAGATCACAGACTATGTTTTTGGAGCCCACTGGACTCTGGAGGCCAGGAAACCATCTTTCTCCTTTCCTTTATTTTAGAGAACTCAGCACAGAAAAAGAACAAACTTGCTTGGCACTCAGTTTCGGAGACTTCAAACGCTATGAGAAAATTCCTTCTGGGATGCAGGGTGAGTGGGTGGGTTGGATAATCTCTCACTCCCGTACTGGGTTTTGGAGAGAGGCAGAAATGAAGTGAGAGATTCTCACGGCTTCTTGATGTCTTCAAAGCCCTGGAGAAAGGAGGATACTGAGCCCTCCTCTTGACTCAATCCTCCCTGTGTTCCAAATGACTTTGGGAAGGAGCTGCCACAATAATGCTGACTACAGAGACAAGACAAAACTGGTAGAGGCCAGTTCTTTGGCTCCTGTTAAGTCTGTCTCCATGGTGGTGGTGGGGAGTCAAGACAAAAGTTATTTTACAAAGTTCAGTAGTTCACCTGCTCACATGTATCTACTTTGAGTCAACTGTGGACTAAAATTAAAATATAAAAATTACAAGTTTACTTTTGTAAAACTTCCTTGCATTACAATCTGAAACGGAATTGTCAAGTGCAGAACACGGTACTGAACTATGCTCACCACTCTTACAGTCTGGAGTGACAGCAGCAATGACAGCAGTAACCATAATAGTAATTTATATCCCACCTTTTCTCCAAGGACTACAAGGATTTCCTCTTCAACAGCCCTGAGAAGTAGGCTAGACTGAGGGACAGTAAGTGAATCACACTTAACCAGGGAGCTTAATGGCTGGGGTGGGGGATGTTACCCTGATTTCTGGCGGTCCCGAGAGGGACACCTAAATGCGCTCTCAATTATACAAGCTGGGGAAATTAGCAATGAGCACAGGCTAGCAATACGAGAGGCAGGGTAACGTAGCAAGATCTTGAACCCTATGTTTACGGGGTCAGGCGAGTCAAGGAGCACGCAGAAGTTGAAATAATAAATGTTGTTTTATTAAAAATACAATCAAACAGTGTATGCGGCACACTCACACAGATAACTAAAGAAATAAAGGTTGGAGTGGGATAGAGGGATTTTTAGAGGAGTTGTTGGTTTGGGTGATACTCCACCTGTCCTGAAGCCCAGTTAGAAGCGGAGAAGCGGGGGAGCGTGGATCTCAGCACGTGGGGCTGAAGGAAGGCTCGCTGGACAAAGCGACAGCAAGGCGGGATGGAAGCCAAGAGCGATCCGAGGAAGCGCTCAAAGTCAGGGGTTCTTACAGGGAAAACTGTGACCACAGGCTAGTTTGTACTTGGGGAAAACAATGAGTTTGGGGCTGAAGACAAAGCCTCCGAAAGGTCAGAATTTGAATGACTGAGTTATAGCCAAATTGTCAATAGAGTAGCCAGTATGCAAACGCGGAGTGCTTGAGCGTTGTATAGTCCGATCATCAAGCTGCCAGCGCGGGGCAGGGGATCTTTTGAAAGTTGCGTGCATACATAATTGAGGTACTTGCCTTGAGGCCTCCTGAAGCGGCGGGACAGCTATTTCTGGCCTGCCTGTATTGTGTTGGAATACTACAGCGATTATCGGCCGAGCCTGCGTGCGTGCTTGTCTGGTGGCCTCGCAAGCACGTGGAGGGGAATGGGTATAGGAGGCTGAATTATTGATATCAAGAGATATCTTTATATCCCACAAGCTCGGGCTAGCAATGGCGATAACAGGGATCTGAACCTGTACCATTTCCAAGCTTAAGCCATTGTCACATTTCAGCATTATAGCACTTAGATGCCACCTTAAATGTCATGGCTACATGCTATGGAATCTTGGGATTTATATTCTGGCAAGAGCTAGCATGGTATAGTGTTTTGATCGTTGAATTATGAGCCTGGAGACCAAGGTTCAATTCCTGCTCAACTATGGAAATCCACTGGGTTAGCCTGTATCACACACACTCAGCCTCCAAAAAACCCTGTGATAGGTTCACATTAGGGTCACCACGTCAGAAATGACTTGAAGGCACACAACAATGAGGCACTAGAGCTCCCTAACATAGAATTCTAAATACCTCACAGAACTAGAAATCCCAGGACGCCATAGGATAAAGCAATAGCAGTTAAACTGGTGTTCAGAGTGCTATATTTGTGTAAGGCACATGAGACCCTAGTCTGACATTCTAACCTCTATGTCACAATGGCACTGAGACAATGTTGTCTTATACATAAGCTAAATAAATTACAGTTTAGAAGCACAGATTATAAAAAGCCCTAAATACTTAAAAAAAACTTTACTGATTCTCAAGTTTTACCTACCTACCACCTTTATATTGGGGTTTTCAGACAGAGCTAAAGGACTTGGTGTGTTTCACTGTCTCCATGGGGGACTTTACCTCTTGCATAAAACTATATCTGATTTTAAACTCAGCTTAGTCCATGTCCAAAACCAGTTTTACATATACCACATCTGGCCGTTACACAACATGGGCCTCATGCATTAATGAGTAGCAGCTTGTTTCAGTTTTAGTACTCTTTTGTAGTGCTGCATGTAAACATAATTCATTTTGTGCTCAAACATAAATGACATCTGTTGAAGTTTCTTTGATTTTTCTGCTTATGTAACTGGTCTGTTTCCAGGCAGAATTCAAAGTGCTGGTCATGACCTTCAAAGAACTACATGGCTTAGGACAGGACTATCTCAAAGACTATATCTCCCTATACAAACCAGCCCGAATTTTAAGATCTTTGGGGGCAGGGGATTCTCTAGGTTCCACCACCATCACAAGCACGTTTGGTGGCAACATGGGAGAGAGCTTTCTCTGGTTTGCTCTCAGGTTGTGGAACACCTTTCAATAAGAAGTTCAGTTCCCCCCCCCCTTCTTTCTGCCAGCAGGAAAAGACTTTTTCATTCATGGAAGCCTTTGGTGCTTAAATTATGAGACAGAAGGGTGTCTGAATGCAGTGTGCTGTATTTTTATTTTCTGTATCATTTAGTTCCTTTCAATTATGTTTTTAAACTGTTTTAACTATGTTTTTTTAAAAAACAGAATTGTCTGTTTAGCTTTTTTAAAAAATTTGTAGAGAAAATTTTAGCTGCACTTTGTTTTGAACTTCTGTAAGTCGCTTTGATTTCTTTGCTAGGAGAAAGGCAAGGTACGAATTAAATAATTAAATAAATTTCTTTGCAATGAATATTCTTTTGCCAGGGTGGGGTGGGGTGAAGTATTCATTTGTTTGTTTGTTTGGCTGTAATATTCAAAGAATTCTAAATCACAACTAGTCTTTTTTTTTAAAGCTAAATGAAATGAGAGCAACGAAGGTAGGTTTTTAAAATGCATGTAACTTCAGAATGGTTACAATATACAACAGGATGAGGACTTTGTGAAACTCCAGATAATATTTGACTGCAATTGTCATCAAATATAGATAACATGAGGGAGGTTTTGGGGTGATAAACCCCATAAAAGAGCATGTAATGAGCCCTTAAAGAGGTTTTTTTTTTTAATCTTTAAAAAGTGTTTTTGGCACAAAAATCTCTCTTCAGTACCAAAATATGTGGTGTAACAGCTTTAGAAATGTAGTACTGGAGGAGACTTCTACAGATACCATGGATTGCTAAAAAGTCAAATAAATTGGTTCTTGAATAAATCAAGCCTGAACTCTCCCTGGAAGGCAAGATGACTAAACAAAACTGTTGTGCTTTGGACATATCATGAAAAGATGTGACTCACTGGAAATATGATACTATTAGGCAAAGTGGAAGGCAGCAGGAAAAGAAGATCACATCATAGGTGGACAGACTCAATCAAGGAAGCCACAGCTCTGAGCGTGCAAGACCTGAGCAGAGCTGTTAATAACAGGGCAACTTGGAGATTTCTCATCCGTGGGGTTGCCATACATTGGCAATTAAGAGCTTTTTGGAGTTTGGGATCTTAAGGGCTCCATATGACTCACAGCACACGATTCCCACCTTTGATGTAATGTAACTCACACACACACACACACACACACACACACACACACAAACCTTTGTGTGTTTTTTTCATTTAACAGTAATGAAAATGGCCCTCCAAGTTATGCCTTCTTCTAGCTTCAATGACAGTGCCTTCTTTTTCCATTGCCATATTTTGGTTCTGATTCATGTAAAGCCAAATCTCCTTGGGAAAGCTTACCACATTCACTCAGCAAGTTATAATTATCTCTAAACACCTTTATAATGTTTCTTTTTTAAAAAAATCACTGACAACTTCCTAGTTCATGCACAGAAGTTAATCACCAGAAGATATGAAAGCTCTCTTATACAGAGTCAGATCACTGGCTCGTCTAGCCCTGTACTGCCAAGCACTGGCTGGCAGCTCCACTTCATGGTTTCTGGTAATTTTCCCAGCCCTGTCTGGAGATGCCCAAGATTGAACGCAGATCCTTCTGCATGGAAACCATTATAGCTCAGCATCCCTGAGGCTCAGCAACTCCCACTAAACTACTCGACTACTGTCTGTTTGAGAAAGGAATCGCAACACTTCTTCCTTCTGGATCTGGACTAATGTAAAAAGCAAAAATGTGGAATCAGGGCTCCTATTTCAGTGTGATTAATAGCAGCATCTTCTCAGAGGCTCCACTAGTAAACTATGAATAACAGAATCCTATGAGGGCATGTTCCACTTTGTTCTAACATCCAGAAGCATAATGTAAATTCACATCATGATCCATAGGTACTCCAAAAGAAAACTGGTGAAACACAGGGAGCTCTATTTGACCCGTATCTACAAACCAGTTGTAGCAGTTTTCTTCTTCATCAGGAGCAGGTCTTTGTAAAAGCTAATGGGTCTTAGTTTCCTATTCAAGCCCCAGCCCTCTAAAATTGTGTTGTTGTGTTCCTTCAAGTTGTTTTTGACTTACATTGACCCTAAGGCAAACCTATCATGGGATTTTCTTGGCAAGAGTTGTCCGGAGGGGGGTGCCTTTGCCTTCCTAAGGCTGAGAGAGTGTGACTCACCCAAGGACACCCAGCAAGTTTTCATGGCTGACCAGAGGATTTGAACTGTAGTTGTAGTCCAATGCTCAACCATCACACAATGTTTGCTCATCTAAAGTACTATGCATTACAACAGGCATAATTCACAATGATATTGTTGCAAGACAACTTCATACTCTTCCTGTTCCCTGTGGAAACAGCAGCTAAGCTGAGAGCGAATAGGGAAGCCTAACAGGGTAACACATGGCATCTTTCTCTCCAGTAATGAAAAAGTTCCAATACTTTGACTAATGGAGTCCTCCCTCCACTACACCAGTGGGACTATAATGTCAACAGGCAATTGGATAGTGTGACTGCAGTACAAAGATAATATTAACTTGTATCCTCTTAGAAACAGAGGCAATGTTACACTTTTGAACTCCTTGTCTCATCCCAATAAAATGTTTCATCAACACTAGGCTAGTTAGTTACATAATATACTCTGTTGCACTCTTTTGATCTATTTGTCACTTCCAAACTAATTATGTAAACACAAAAACACCAGGAAGGGAGTCAGCTACTGGATCAATAAAGCACTCATTCACTGCTACACCATAAAACAAGCTCATAGAGAGCTAAAGCTGCATTATCAAAGTAATCCCTAATTATTACTATGTGGCAAAACTCAGCATAGTAAACCGCATACCTTGATACCAAACTGGACTGGTGACCCAAAGATTTGGTGTTTTTTGTTCAAGGTATGAAGAAAATTGTTTTTATCCATGTTCTAAAACCATCATTTTCCATGAGGTCTAAAAGCCATAGCTGGTAAACCAGAGCTACATATGCTGGAAAACATGGTGAGAAATTGATTAGTTAGACTACTGCTCACAGCGAATCAATTTTGAAACTTCTATGTAACCAACAAATAAAACAAGCAACCAAAAACCCGAAACCCTCTCCTCCTTTCAAACACAAAACTAACACATTAAGGAGAGGGCTGAGCTCTGCACGCAGACACAGATACACAGGCAAACACATGCCCATGATATATTGTTCCCCTTATAGTGAAAGTATAATTCTTAAAGATCTAAGGATCATTCAGCAATGTCATCTTTCACCTGCAGACTGACATGCTGTGGTACATTATGCCACTCATTTTTCATCTAAGAGCTGAGGTGAGACTCTTAACCTTATCACACTGGATTATGTGTGAGTGTATGTCTGTGCATGGGGCGGCTGGGTTGACATTGTTATGTTTAAATTTCATTTTCTCCATGCAAACAAGCTTTCTGTTGCCAAACAGGATGATCAGAGATAGGACTGTGCTAAATGTTTCTCTCAGATATGGGGATTTCTTATATGTACAACATGTTTTAAATGTGGGAAACATTAGGCCTTCGAGGACTTCTTAAAAAAAATCAAATGATTAGACTCTCTGAAGTTCTAAACATAGATTTACAAGTTAGTTAAAAACTATGAAGTTCTTAAAATAGCTGGTGTTGGTACAAAAAGTACCAATATTATGATGCTCTGTTTAATCACTGTTTTGTTCTTGGTTGCAGGGGGAAGTAATAGGGACTAATCAACTGCCACACTCTACTTCTTGGGTTTTATTTTGAAGCCACTCTGGGTCATAACAATGATTCCCTCCATATCTGCAGGGGATATATTTCAAGACTCCCTGTGGATACCTGAAACCGCAGATTGTACTGAACCCTATAGTATATAGTACCTTGTGAAACTAGAGGGCTACTTCCAGTGATAACAGAGCCATTGAAAATGTCCTGCAGCAGTGTTGGTGGGTATTCAAAGGCTTTTAATGGGTTTTGCACGCTGCATGTTTATCTTTAGTATCAGGTCTTTTACATGATTTATACAGTTTTAAATCAGGGTGTTTTCCCATGACAGACAACGTAATTAAAAAACTTTTGTAAGATCAAACTTCAGTTGCGCTTTATTTTAGCCTTTGCTATAAGCCACCGTGGGTCCAGAAAAGCCTCTAGGCTCTAGAAGCAACAGCTAGCTCTTTCAGACATGCCTCCTCCCACCCCTCTGGCAGGCCTGTTTTTGGCCCAGGAAAACTTTTTATCAAAATTGGAAGTCGTTTGTTTTTGCTGGCCAAAAATGGGGGAAATTGGAGACTGTATGCCATCCATGGGCTGCTATTAGCCCACCCTGTACTAGAGAAATCCTGAATTACTTAAGAGGTTTCATTCCAGACACCACCGTTCCATTTCTTAATCCACACAGAAACCAAACAAAGTCAGCAAAACAGAACCAGACCAAGCCAAGGGGTGGGCAGAGTGCAGGACCATGATTCCATAAAAAAAGTTGGAAGGCTAGACTAGCTTCCTAGTCAGCCATAAATTGACCCAGAGCCTTTCAGCTTAGGTATGGCTGCTTCCTCTCTCCCTATCTGCTCACAATTTAAAAGCCTTTCTTTTTGTCATGTGACATGGAGCACCAAGCTATTTTTCAACCACCCAGTAAATCGATTCTTTCCACTGTTGTAAGAAATAATGCCAAAAATCTTGTGTTGCCATTTTAAAAAAGAAAGCAAAGAAAACCAGAACAGAAAGGCTTCAGAAAGCGTTTGATCTGAAATTAGAGCAATATGCACTAATATTTGTGTAGTTTCAGCTATAGATTCAGACAAGCAGAATAAATCTTTTGCTACATTATTCATTGCAAAAAAAATGATAAGACCTCACAATGCATGAAACAGAATTGCAGATACAGGTTAAACCAAAGTAGTGGTCTCTGGACCAGCACTGGCTCCTGGGCCATTGGCTGCTGGACACTGGCAAATTTCCAGGAAAGGAAGAAACAATGATACCCGATGGGCATAAATATTGCCAGTCTCTGGTACATTTGGAAAAAAAAATGCTAGTCCCTGATATCAGGACAGCCTGAAAAGCACTGGGTTAAAATATCTCAATTACAAAAGGGAAGTGAGTAGGCATGGGGGTGCAATTTATGCACAAAGCAGGTGGACAGGGTCAGCACTATCTATAATGCTATTTTAATGACAGCCCTTTGTACATTTTAAAGTATATTGCATTGCACTGCACATTTTAATTTGTAGGCTATCCTGAGTCCCAGTTTTGGGGAAACGGCAGGGTTGTAACAACAACTAAAATAACTACAATCCCTCTTCCTCCTCCTCCTCCCCGCCCCCTACATCCACAGTCCACCATTTTCTCCCACCCCAATTCACCCCTTTTTCCCAGTTATTTTTCTCAAGACTGGAGTGGCACTAGAGTGCTATGGAGAAAAGTAATCTTGGAAGGATCTACTATGGAGTACAGCTGAAGAAGGGTCCCATGAATCTCAAGCATCAACTGGGCAACCTAGTCGAACATTCAATTGTGCCTCCTTTGCTTTGCATGTTACTGGGCAGACCTAAGATTTAATATACCAGCCCATGAATGCCATGTGTAATCTTGCACACAGAAGACCAGGAGTGTTATATATGTACTGATCTTTCAACCGTAGCTCATAAAATGGGAATAGGAACAAATGGGATTGTGTGTTTCCTTCCCTTCTGTTTTGCACATATTCCCCCCACAACTTGTTTTAACCACAGCACTATATCTACACCATTACTGTGATTAATTGCAGCTTCAGTCACCCTCCTAATCAGTTCCAAAAATGGCTTTGCTAACCCTAATTATAACAGATCCTGGTTTAATGTTGACTATGGTTAGTTCCAATGCAAACTTGAACTGCTAACTAACATGGTAACCGAAACCAGAAACAGGAGGAAAAATGCATGGAAGAAGAGAAAAAGAGAGATGCTGCAAACAGGCTTATACTCCTAAAAAAAATGTTTAAAAAATGAGGTCAGTATTAAGAGACCACCTCTGGGCTAAGAGCTTGGAAAAGCATTTTTGTTCCCCCTGACTATAGTTCCCAGAATACTCCAGCCAGTATGGTCAAGCTGGTTGGAGAATTCTGTAAGCTGCACCCCCCACTCAGCAGCTGTTCTAAGCTCAGAGTCTGAGGCCCACAGCCTCCCAGCCCAATGCTCCACATCCTTGATGATGGTCCATTTTCTTACAGTTACAACACACACCATTGTATTTCACGTGCCTGTCACGTGTAGCTGCTTATCCTTGACAGTCAGCACTAAGGAGCTGTCATACAATGCAGTTGACAGCTTTCAGCTATGCTGGTTCAGACAGATAACCCCAGCTGAAAATGAATTTGTGCTAAACATGACTTCTCAAACGTGCATCTGGGCAAGAGCTAATGGATTTTCAGGTGGCAGGATACTTGCTACATTTACTCCAGTGTTCTCTCACTCAAAACAGAAGCAACCATTTCCAAACAGTCGTTATGAAGCATACAACATAGCTGTTTCCAATGTTTTTTTCTCCACATTCTTAACCTGCACTTTAAACCAGGAAGGGTGTGCGTGTGTGTGTGGCCTACCAGATGCTGTTAAGACTGTCTCTTATGATTGCTCACCCCTGACTATGCTGCCTCGGACTGAAGAGGAGTGCAATCCAGCAGCATGCAGAGAATCACATATTCCGTACCCCCAATTTAAAGTCTCTGGGCTAGATATGAATCTGGAAAAATACCTCAGGATAAACATCAAATGAAATGAGGGAAGAAAAACATAATTCGAAGTGATGCAGACATAGCACACAGTTGCAGTGTTCCAAACTAGGGCTTGACTCAACTCATAGCATGGAATGCTTAATCACAATATTAAATGTTGCCTGCAAATGGGGCTGGAGGAGCAGGGTGGTAGTAGTAAAGGATGAAAATTGTTGCCATCCACTTATGCCAGTGGTGGGAAACTGCTAGAGTTTGGGGGATTGCATTGGCCTTGCATGGGACCTTGGACAACTGCGCTGCCAATACACTCACAACTCTGACTTTTTTTTTTTGGTAAGTAAAGAAATAAGATCAAAAATTCCATATGCCCTGCTCCAGTTCATTTCAACCCCAACAGGGGCCTTTTTTAACAACAGGAAATCAGCTGGAGGTCCAGTTCCAGTTCTCGATTACTTCCTGTTGTAAAGAAATCCTCGTCTGGGCCTAAAATGGCCCTGGGGACCCACCTGAAAATATGGTAAAATTGCTCTCATGCGGGTCATTTTTGCAAAACAGGATGCCAGGGGACACACTTTCCCCCACTTCTCACTTACGCAGTCTTGCCCTCACTGTCATGCTTGGTGGCACTGGCTCCCTTTTTGCCCAGTAGTGATGCCACTTTCTCCACATCTCCATTTTCCACAGCTTGGAGCAAGCGGTCGTCATTCTTGTTCCACTCATTTGCCTGCAGGAGAAGAAAGAAAACATTAGAACAAAACACACCAACGTGTGCATTTCATTTCTTGAAACAGTTCAGACCTTTCCTGTTTTGCAAAGAAATCCATGCTCTCTCCCATCCTAGTAATTGTTCTGAGATTCTTTTTGGGTGCATCAAGAATGTACAAGGTCCTGAATGGAGCAGAACCACTGTATGACACAAAGTGTCTGTCCCACATCAGGGTCAGAATCCTAAGAGGACAAATTTACCACAGCGCAAGCAGTTTGACATTTTTGCCACTTGTGCAACAAAGCATCCTGGACCTCACTGTGCAAATCAAAGTCCTTTCTTTGGCAATAATTATTACTATATGTACAACGCACAATGATGTGATCCAGTATCTCTATGCCAGCACGATTTTCTGCTCTCCATCTGTTACCTCAGATTTCTTCTGCTTGTTATGTTTTATCACTAACGGACACTGATTCAGAAGAGGTTACACCCACTCCAATTGGACCTTCCATTGTTTGTGCTCCGCTCCATCCTCATCTTGCACTACTTCGTCTTTGCCCCCACCCTCCAATGTTTGCAGCTCTCTCTTTGCTGGGACAGCCATCTTCAACCCTATGCCCTCCAGATCTTTTTCTGCCTTGTGCAGCAGAGTGAAGAAGAAATAGCTGCAAACAATCATTTGGAAAGAGACTTCGTACACACTCATATCTATGACATGCTGGCTCATATGTAAAACAGAAAGGGTGGGAATCCATCAGCTTGAAAGTATCTTCACTCCACCAAAACCAAACAGAAAGCCCCATCGAAACTACAGACTACACAAAAAAGAAACAAATGTGTGCCTTAGTGCCTCCATTCCAATCCGGTTGGCTGTAAACAGAAGGTAGAGCAATTCTTTCGTATGAGTAGAATTCATAAATATTGACATACACTGGTATTTCCACTGCCATAACATCAAACAAGACAAGGCCGTTTGAAAGCTTGGGCTAACTTTTCTAGGGAAGGGAGTTCTCTTCAGTACTAACTAACTGCAAACATGGTTGCAACTGCAAGTCAAATCTATGTATTAGCTGTAGAAACCAAACCATAATTTTTTGGGGGGGAAAAAAAAAGACCAAGCTGCCATAGGCCAGCTGCTGAAGTTCAATGTGATTTCAGGTTCCAACTGCAAGTCCTGTGCTCTAGCTAGTGGTTTTCAAGCGGTCTTCTGTGTGTTTCAGAGTTCATTTCCCAGAACCTCCAGTCAACTTGGCTAGTGCTCAGGATTCTGGGAGCTAAAGTTCCAAACACCTAGAAGATCCAGGTTTGAGAACCATTGCTTTAGTGGACAGTCCTCTGCTGGAATTGAGACTGAAAAGAATCAGAGAGCCCTTTGATTCAGCCCACACATCTGATCCATCATGGACATGCTTGCTAGGGTTTGAATCGTAGTCCAAAAAATATTCTTCCACACTTTCAGTACTGTGTGCAGAGACTGAAAGAAAAGAGGGCTCTGGTTTCTTATTTTATGATAGCCTTTGGAAATATTCAGAAATTCCAAACCATATGGTTGTCCCTATTTTCTTATTTCAGTCTTGCTCAATCTATTTTTTTTTCACTATAAGCTCATTGTGACAAAGTTCTGGGGATGTGACTATTTGTGTGGGAGAGGCTTGTGGCTAAGAGAAAAAGTTATATAAAACCAAGTACCTGTGGGTATTTTGATTCCTCTGGTGAGAGTTTAGCAAGGAGCTAGAGAGTAAAGTCTCTCCGTCAACCAGAGTGTCCCTGTTTTGGGAGGTTTAGTTCTCACTGGAAGCCTAGTGAGAGGCAGAAGAACAATTAAACCCTAGTAGGATCTGGTCAGAGACTATGACCTAGATTGCGGGTTAGACTTTTGGTGGGAGTGTCACCAAAGTGCTGTTGTATGATAATTGTGCCTTTCATGAAAGTCTAAACATATAATTGATCTGTTTCTGAGCAGCGAGCTAACTCTTAGCACTGTCTGAAGACTGCACTGAACGAATCTATCAACACTGAACTGCTTGTGAACTCTGATACGTTACTTCATTCTTATTGCTATCTTAACAAATGTTACACTTTATCATTGTAAATACTGTCCCAGCTTGAGTTGTCTACAGCAATGAGTAACACAGAAAAAACACTACCATAAAATTATTAAGTGGTTCCAAATAAACATTTAATACCCTTGTCTTTTTTTAAAAAGGTGGTCTTATGGGGGAAGGCAGAGCTATGTGGTAAGGCCTTATCAGACTGGAAATTGCCACATCAATCTGGGAGAAGTACAAGGGCCTGTCACACTCATGATCCACAACTATAGGCTTTTGCAAAATAAATATATTTAAAACTCAAAATGATCTCAAAGTTCTTCCATATAAAATCTACACTGGGTTACTTTTGAGCTTTCTTCATTAGAGCAGCAAAATTCTGGAGGGGGAATACTGTTAGGACTAACATTAAATAGAGAGTGAGAAATCCTTGCTGGCTGACTGCATATTATCTGAGATCTATTCAAAGATCCAGATCTACTTCCTGCTCATACTTGCTTCACTTAATGCCAGTTTCTGGCAGGAGTCCGTCAATCTCTCTCTTTCTCTCTCTCTCTCTGGTTTTGATCTCCTGATTCATGCTATGGAACAAGCAGAATCACAGTGAACTGAAATAATTTTGCAGGTGTTTATTTTTTCACGCTGCCATTCAAGCACTCTCTATAGTTATCATGATGAATGCTTTGTCTATCTTTTCCTATGACAGCTGCATATTTCAACATGTAAATATAGATGAGGAACTGTAAGTTAAACTAAAGCATAGTTTCAAAATTATGGTTATTCCTATCCATATCCACAAGAGACCAAGACTCACATTACAGTGATGTGATTTAGGCCATATCTGGAAATTAACATTAAAGACACAGCAATCAAACACACCTTTGGAGATATGAGGCTAAGCCTCACTCAAGAGTTTCACCCTTAAGGGGCCACCTAACTGTTCAAAAATATTCGTCCAACTAATCATTCATGAACTAAGTTTACAATACTCCTGCATATTTTATATCCCAAAGTATTCACTTGTTAGGACTCAAAGAAGAAAGCCCTTTATTAACTAGAGAAGAGGGAACAGCCTTCACGAGGCTCACTGATTATAGCTGAATACACTGTCAATTGACCAATGTGAATTTGAAAACTGGGGCTTACAAATGGGAGCAGATAAGGATGCCAAGCCCTCATGGCAAAAAAACAGGTCTTACCACCTTACACCTTAGCTAAGCTGACATTTGACAGCCATTTATCAATGGACTTTGCTTCCTTCAACATGAGTGGAATTCGGGAGCAAAGGAATGCAGCAATGCTATCAGGAGCAGCACGGAAATACGTTCCAGACATTCTTCAACTCCGGTATTGTGCTCTTTTTTAAAGTGCCTTTTTTTGGCGGGGGGGGTTTGAATTATGTAAATTGTCATGTTGTGTCTGACCATAATCTCAGAATTAAAACTCTATAGTTCTGAAGGAATTTTTCTTGTTATTACTGCATAGGAAGCTAAGTCAAGCCACTGGTCTATCTAGTCTGCAGTTTTCTATGCTGCTCTCCAGGATTTCAGATAGGTGTCTTACCCAGCTTTTCCTAGGAATGACAGGGACTGAACTTGGAACTATCTTCATACACTCAGGTACTCTGTCAAGCAAAATGTGTCTGCTAAAATTGTCCACACATGCATCATAGGAGGTCACCAAACTATCTCAATGTTTTTATTTAAGGTAGAAATGTGGCTATGAGACTGAGCAGATGGGATTCAGCATTCTCTCTGTTCCCATCCCCAGAAAATAGTTGATCTAGGTCCATTTTGCAAGGAACCTAGTGTAAATCTTAAAAGTAAAATTTTAAGAACTGCAGGTGCTACAAGTCAAAAATTTTCCTTCATTCAGATCAGAACTGAAACTTCAACTTCAACACAGGCAATACTGGACGAATTTCCTAGTTTCTTAGAATCATAAAGGTGGAAGAGATCACAATAGCCATTGAGTCCAACCCCCTACCATGCAGAAACACACACTCAAAGCACTCCCAGCAAGTGGCCATCCAGACTCTGTTTAAGAACTTCCAAAGAAGGTGATTCCACCACACTTCGAGGCAGCATATTCCACTGTGGAACAGCAGTTAGTTTAAATCTCTTTCCCTATAGTTTGAATCCCTTGCTCTGTGCCCTAGTCTCTGGAGCAGCAGAAAACAAGCTTGCTCCGTCTTCAACATGACATCCCTTTCTATTTTTGAACATGGTTATCATGTCACTTCTTAACCTTCTTTTCATCAGGCTAAACATACCTGGCTCCCTAAGCTACTCCTCATAAGGACATAGTTTTCAGACCCTTCACCATTTTGGTCACCCTCCTCTGGACAGGTTCCAGTTTGTCAATATTCTTCTTGAATTGAATTGTGGTGCAAATCAAATCCTACATCATTTGTTACAATGCACATTCCATTTTATGCTAAAAGTCAACAACATTAAAGGAACTGGAAAAGACTATCTCCTTGAAACAGGTTCTGCTGAGCTGTAATTTGAAATGTTTTGATGGCGGGTTCAACTATTCCACACACTCTGATGCCAACTCTAGAAAGAAAACAACCGGGTATATGTGAAAGTCCTGATTCAAATCAATCCACCCTGATCTGATGAAAGCCAAACAGTCCCGGTCATGCCATCACGCCTATTAGCATTTACATGGTATTTTAGATTTGCAGATAAGAAGAAAAACTGCATAAATATTTGATTAACTAGTGACACTGTTAATTTATTACTAACAAGCATTTCAGCCATGGAACTAACTCGCTGGGCGACCTTGGGTCAGCCACTCTCTCTCATAGCTTATCTCACAGGTTTGCTGTGAGGATAAAGCAGACAGGAGGAGGGGGCACATATGTCACTTTAATTTACTGGCGAACAGAGACAAAGGGTGAAAAATTTTCCAGAAACTTATCCATTTTCCTCACAATACAGGCATCTATGTTCATCCTGGGCCATTTCACTGCAATCAATCATGTTAAAAGGGTTACATATAGGACACAAGCTTCTATAGGTTATTCTTCTAAGGACAGAAGCACTGATAAACTCTAGTACTCAGCTACTCACAGGAGAACTGAAAAATAACATACAACAACATCTTCCTGTGCACAATGCAACTGGCTTCTGATTGCATCTAAACCAGACTTGCATTTGTCCTTTAGCAAAACAGAATGTTCAACAAGTTGTACCGAATCAGATTTTTTTAAAAAATTAAAATAATCCTAGTGAGTAGCATATAGTAATGAATGAGGCCAAAAGTACTACAGTTATACCTCAGCAAAAGAAAGTTATATTGTTGATAAACAATATATTAGGTCTACACCTAATATATTGCTTATCAACAGTATAACTTTCTTTTAAACATTCTCTTCAAGTGTTTGTGTGCCTTCAGTTGCCTGTCGACCTATAGCAATTCCCATGAATTCCATAGAGTACTTTTTCTTAGGCAAGGAATATTCAGAGGTGGTTTTGCCTGTTCCTTCCTCTGAAATACAGTTCATAGCACCTGGTATTTATTGACAGTCTTCCACTGAAGTACTAACCAGGGCTGACCCTGCTTAGTTTCCAAGATAAAGAGGATCTGGTTTCTGTAGGGTATTTAGGCAGGGGTCTTTTTAGGTATATGGCTTTAAAAATACAGATATGTCTCACTTTACAAAGTCTCTGACAGTGAAGCCCCTTTTTATGCTTGCTCAAGCCCCTTTCCTCCTTGTCCTCTGATTAGCTGGAAGCTTCTTAGCAGCACTGACACTGAGAAGTGGTGAAGAGTGGAGAAACACAGCCTTCTCGTGTCAGGTTGCAGCAGCAAGTCTGCAATACACAATCCAGTAAAGCTTGAGCTGGGAAATAATGATATTCAGCTGTAACTAATCTTACTGTAACCTGTGTGTGCCGGCAAGGTAAACAGCAGCTGACTGCAGAATCCCTTACTCAGTAAGAATGAATAGCAAACCAGGAGGAAAAAAGGTGAGCACAGATAAGCCTGCCTCACCAGATACATCCAGCATGTTTAAAAAAGCCTAGAACTATATATTTGGCCACCAAAATAGAAATCTTAAGAAAAGTGGAGGCTGCTGAATGCATTTTGGAAGACGTCATAAAGTGGCATGTAGAAGGTTCAAGGAGAGCCAGGGCAGTGTAATGGTTTGAGTGTTTATGGATTAAGACACTGGGAGATGAGGGTTCCAATTGCCCTCAGTCATGGAAACCATTGGTCACGGTGACCTTTCACAACTCACAATCTCTCAGCCTCAGAAGAAGCAAAGGGCAAACCACCTCTGAAGAAATTCTGCTACGAAAACCCTGTGATAGGGTCACCGTAACTCAGAAATCACTTGAAGGCACGCAACAACAAGAACAATGTTCAAAAGTTTTTATCTGCTTATGCAAGGCTTACCTGACCTGACTGTTTCATTTTACGCACACATATTATTAGTTTTGAATAAAAAGTTTGCTGAAAAAAGTGTTTCTTTTGTGTGGTACAGGAAACTATGCTTATTCTTTCCATATTATTTCTGTTTCTGCTACTTCATTAGCTGAGGTACTTCTGATGTGCTCTTTCAGTTTTTCTTCACTATAAGGGAAGCATACACTATTCTCTTCACATCATTACAAATATTGCAATAATTTCCACATTTAAATTTAAAATATTTAAATGTTATATTCAAACCCATTCAGACTATTAAATCTGATCAGATTACTTCCTATCTGAAAAATTCTGGAAGTTTTTCCAGTACTATATTTCCTGGAAAACCAACAACACTGCTTGATAAAAGGTGGGATATAAATCCAACTACTGTATATACCTATGTATATGTCTAAACATTTTAGTAAAAAATGGACCCCCAAAACCTGGGTCAACTTATCCATGGGTCAATCTAAGTACTGCATCTTATTTGATAAATGGAACAAGTCCTCAAAGTGAAAGGACCAATATTAATCACCTTTATGTCCCACTGGCTCATTTAAATTACATTTAGTCACTACAAATGTGACTAAATGTCACATTTACACTTGGGTGCAAAAGATGTGATGTTAAACGCATCTTCGTGCACTTATGCATAGCAAGCAGTATCCACTGAAGGTGAGAGTGATATTTATCAAGATCACGGGTGTGTGTGTGTGTGTGTGATAAGAGTTTATCTTAACCCTTTCCTCTTCTGCTAGGCTCCTGAGGAAAATCTATCGTCTGAAGCTCCCATTTTTTATGAAATTCTCCAACTCATATCACTTTGGGACTTTATTTATTAATTATTTATTTATCCATCCATCCATCCATCCATCCATCCATCCACCCACCCACCCACCCACCCGCCTATGAAAATTAGACTCAAGATGGTTCAACCAGATTAAAACCCCAACCATGAATCACCAAGAGATTCTAGGCCTATTTATTTATCTGTTAGATATATTTATCTGCTACATATTTATCTGTTTAGAGAAACAGTTTTATGAAGAGCTTATTTTTTAAAGCATAATAAAGAAATAAAAATAAAGAAACAAGATTCAACCATGGACAATTTAAATCAGTAAACATCTGCTCTGTGATCTGTCTTATACTGAATGCTATACTCTGTTGTAACCTAAAAGGCAGAGAATAGAACGGAGTGGAGAAACATTAGTTTTCTAGCTGTTTGGGTCTGTTACTTCTGTAAGTTCCTCCACTCCTGAGCTTGACCAATGCTATGGGATGATGGGAGTTGTAGTCTAAAACATCTGAAGAACCAACAGTTCCCTGTCTTTTAATTAGAAGGAATGTAAAGGAAAAGCTCTTTGAAAGATAAATTATGGAAGAAGGGCTGTTTGAAAACAAAGTCTTGTGCTAAAAAACACCACATCCTTCAGTTCTGTTCAAGCTGTTCTTAAATGTTTGTCAGTTAGTTAAAACAAGATTAAAAGCTAAAATTGCAGTTTCAAAGGAGCAACAGATATTAACATTTCTCCATGGAAAAGGTCAAGATTTTATATAAATAAATTAACTGTTGTCAACAAAATGGGGTGTGAGGAGATTTGGGGAAAATAATCTTCCATTTATCTCCCTCTCTCTACATATTTTGTTTGCATGAGAGAGTAAGAGGCAGAGCATTATTACTTGTACCTCAGCATTTAGCAGTTATTTCTGAAACTGAGAGTTTTCCCATCTTAAGCCTCACTGGTTACAGTCAGCATAAAATAAAATGAAATGATAGTAAAATAACTGTAACCCAGGAAATTTTCAACCACGTAGTTGCTGAGAATGACTGAATGGTTACATACAGGCAGGACAAGAGACTTAACCATGTCCTGGTATCAGTTCTTTCGAGCTCTAGGTTTCATTACTACAAAGGAGATTACCAACGCTCATCAAAAGGAAATGAAGCAACACTTCTTTGCCTACATAATACTGCATAATCATATTTTAAAAGCATTCTGCAAATATCAATTGGGCGCGGCAATCAAATATTACCAGGATACAATTGCTCTTACAGCCTACTAGTATAGCTAGGGAGATACTCACATTCTCATCAAGGTACAAGAAGAAGCTAGTATTTGGTGCAAGAATATTCAGAATAATAAGTTTTCTTCATTTCTTAAAAAAAAAAAAGCAAGTCATCAAACCTTAGTGCTGTTTGGGCAATACCTGATATACTGAAAGTGCAGAAATAGGAGAATGGGATGTATTTTCAGGGCCCAGTTGCCAGGGCCCAGAATTCAGTTCCTGGACTTGAAATTCACAATACCATGAGTAGTGTGAAAGTTAAGTAATTTGCACAAAATATATAGATACGCTTAATTTATACAGACTGCAGAACCCAGGTTTCATTGGCATGGGTTATTCACAACCTAGCCCACTCTGAACAGCTTTCTGAGGACTGTAGGTTTCTTCAGCCACCAAATAAAAGATCTGGTTAATTCCTCATCAAAGCATCACTGGAAAAACATTTTCCCTGTCTTTGATAAGAGACGTCCAGAATGGACTAGCTATAAAGAGAGCCACATTCAGTGGTAAATTTTTGAAGGCATTCCTCATGACAATCCTCACAGTCAAAACTTAAAAGAATCCCAAATGCAGGCAGCTGATTTGATCCCTCCCTCTGTATGGGGGATGTGGGTGTGTGTGCGAAAGGGAAGGAGAGAAGGAGGGAGAGAGAGAGAGAATTTGGCAGTATAGTACAGCCCTCCCTCCATATTTGTGGGGTTGACCTTCACAAATTTGATTATTTGTGAGGCATGTGCTTGTCTCCTCCCACCCTTTACATTCTTCACCCTAGACTTGCCAGGTTTGCGTTTAATATGGAGTTTTTTTTTTCCTTTTGGGTAAACAAAGCCCCCTCCCACTACTGAAGGTGTGGCCTCTCTGCCATGTGGTTGCACATTCTGCTGTGTTATTGGCTGCTGATTGGTCAGGCGGTCTCTTTGTGCCTATTCCTCCTTTCTCAAGATGGCTACTGGAAGTAATTAGAACTCCAAAGCTCCCCTCTTTGTCTGAGGGGAAAGCACCGGTAAGCCTTTTAGGTTGTCTTCCCCAACTCCCAAAGCTGGGGCCAGAGGCAAAGGAGGGAGAAGCTCTGGAGCGGAGTGGGAGAATTGTAGAGGGGGAGTTATTTGTGGTTTTATCAATTTCGTGAGGGTTCTGTGGCCCTAACTCTCCCAAATGTGGAAAGGCTACTGTAGTTAGTATGTTGGGCTTTGACTGGAACAACCTGAAGTTGCATGGGAAAGAGAAAGAAGATCACAACATTTCCGCAAGCAACTTAAGTCTCCCAACCCA
Source organism: Cyclura pinguis (assembly GCA_030412105.1). Taxonomy (NCBI): domain Eukaryota; kingdom Metazoa; phylum Chordata; class Lepidosauria; order Squamata; family Iguanidae; genus Cyclura; species Cyclura pinguis. Next base: position 332,205,418 of record CM059600.1, read on the forward strand.
AGAATTACTGAAATTCCTTTTCTCAGAACCAGACAGAAACATTCCATCATGAAAGGAAACCATTCCATCAGTTTTCATCTCCATCAAGTGTAAGTCTTCTGTAAAGCTAATAAGTCTGTATTGTCCATTCAAGATCTAGTCAACCCTCCATATCCCCCATTAAACTCTACCACTAGCAGGTCCTTTCTAAAGAAAATGGACAAAGAAGAGTTATAGCCTGTACAATTACAGCAAAGTTTAAACTTGGTATATTTCAGTCATAGACGGGAAAACATTCTCATTTCTTTGTAGTATAAAGACACAAGTAGAACCAGTCTGGTGGCAGTGGTCTGAGGATTCGATTAGGACTCTGAGAGACCAGAATTAAAATCCTTGCTTGGCCATGGAAACCTACCCATGACTTTGGGCAAGTCACACTCTCGAAACTTCAAAGGAAGGCAACAAACAAACCTCCTCTGAACAAATCTTGTCAAGAAAATAGGCTTGCTTTATGTTTGCCATAAGTTGGAAACAACTTGAAGGCAGCACGCAACAACAATAAAGACACATTCTGTTAAAAAAAAATAGTAAGCATTCTATTACCGAAAGAAGCACCATGTACTGAGGGATTCCTTCCCCACCAAAAACTGCACAATTGAGATGTTTACATTTATATACTGCACCACCTAAGATTTAACCTCCATCTTTGCTTTTACGAAGACTGTTGTGTTTTTTGTACTTTTACTCCATGCTGTGTGTTTTGCCTAAGAGATGCTTCTTTGCCCATGCCCTCACTTTAGTCCCCCTCACAACATTTTTCATGCTTTTGTGGCACTTTGAGTTAGTCCTAACAAAAATTTTACCCATCTCAGTATTCTGGGCTTTCTCCTCTCTTATGGACCAGCACAGCTAGCTTTGTGGTTGTTGGTCATCAGTTCATGCTGAGAAATCTCCCCTTCCCAAAGAAACACACAAGGCACAATTAAGGAACTGCAGCAGAAAGGGCAGCACTAAGGTACAGCAAGACATGCTCTCAGGCCAAGAACGGAAACTGAAGTCTAAATCATTGGCAGCATGCAGCTTGCGTGCTGGAAATACGTCAGCCTGCTTCCCATTGTTCAGCAAACTTGCCAGTCAGCAATAAAATGACCAGTGATTTATCTTTGGTACTTCTCAAGAGAGGACAGAAACAATAACCACTGCCACATGCAACCCTTTTATCTCAGTAAGTCAGAAGGTAAATAAATCCCTAAAAATATGTGTGTCTGCATGGGGGGAAAAAACCCACTTTACCTTAACACTTACATTCTATATGAGAGAAAGAAAAATTCTGTAAAGACTAAACTCTCTCAGAATTCCCCCCTCCTTCTAGAAATCCAGTTCTTTCTCTACACAGCACTGTTTTCCACTCTCTCATCCCCAAAAGCCTCAGATATAGAACACCCACAACATGCCAAAATCTGCTTAATGCACTTAATGCCACTCAAGGTGGCACACATCCAATCAGTTGCACAGAAAATGCTATACATGTGGAAGTGTGCCATAGGCATGAAAAGAGATTCTCCAGTTCTTGTTTAAAAACAATAATCACTTCTTATGTTGCTCCTGTAACACAGCTAAACCTTACACCATATTCTGTTCATGTCTGGGCTTCCCCACTGCATCAAATAATTATTAGGTATTTGCAGGGTTTAAATCAAAATCCCACCCAACCAGATCCTTAGTGTTGGTTCAAAAACAGGACTCTCTCAGAATAAGCCTTAAAAAGAGGCATTTCCTTTCAAAACATGCATTAAAAACACTAATAGTGCCAGGCCATATCTGTGCAGTGCTTTGCTCAATAAAGGCTGTGATTGAAGAGATTCAGCTTCACTGGGCAAGATTTTCAAAACCACAAATATTTGTTCTTTAGTGTGCTTGCTTTTCCATTTCTTTCCAGACTTCAGAATGGGAATACTTAACTTAAGTGGTTTGCAAAGACCGCACAACTAGACTTGGTAGAAGATGCCAAGGATTCAAATTAGATCATGAATTTGACTGGATAATATCTTGTTTGGATATACTTCAACTGCAAACAGACCACCACTGTATCCTAGTTTTGATAAATTAAGACATGCAGACAAAAGATATGAAAACATCTGGAGCAGTTTCAATGCTTTTCAATACCGCAGCAGTTGCAAACAGTCATTTGCAAACCAAATTTTGACCTCCTAAAAGAACAACCTCACATGACCTACTTTATGTGTGGAAGCAAACTCACACAGTTTTTAAAAACCAGAACCATGGTAACATGCTACTAGTTATGAGCAGCATTTTGTTCTATACTGATGACCTTACACTCAAATGAGATCTATAACTTAAAAGGATGCTTCACACTGAAATGGCTCAGATTTCAATTTAGACCACAGTCTGCCATGATGTCTGAAACAAAACCACCTGACAAACCCTGGTTTACTACTGGCCATCAAACTAGGTTGTAAAACCAATATCTCAACATTTATATGCAACTTTTATTTCCTAAAACTGTGGGTTGATGTTTCATGCAAACCGATCATCTTTTGGGATGTTGTACTATTCTTGCAGGTCAGTGTCTGGGATAGCATTTGGGATTCTCTGGAAAAGCAAAAAAGAGGCAAGTTACATTAACCTGAGTTTGCCATTTTGTCTGGCACACAGATCATGCTTTTGAGTCTAAACTGCTGTAAAGAACACAAGAGCATAAAGTGATTCTGGATTAGACCAAAAACTAATCTACTACTGTATCTTGTTCACACAGGGGCAACCAATTCCTGATAGGAAACCCACAAGCAGGACATTGGACCTACAGCACCACTGCCAGCAAATGATATGAAACGACACCCTGCCTACGCTACTAGAGAAAGTATATCTACTTTAATTAGCAGTTGTTAATAGCCCCCATTCTGTGCAGCTTTGTCCAAGCTCCCCTAAAGCTACTCAGGTGTGTGGTCGTCACTATCTCCAGGTTAGTAAATTTAACAGTTTAATGAGAGGATGGAAAGGTTACTCTTTTGGATTACAACTCCAGCCACCATAATTACTTGACTTTCAACATTTTGAGTTTGGTTATGTGCTGTGTGAACAAGAACTTCTTTTTACCTGTCTTGTACAACTGGTGCAAACTGTGGCTTGACATTACATCTGGATCAACCTATCCCATTATATGGGATGCCATTTGGTAATATTCTTCTAGTGCACAATATTCAGTACACTGGGCAGCGTATTGTCTCAATTTGTCCTCATGCAATTGCTGTTCCATAGCCATACCAATGCCTTGCATTGAGATGAAGCAGCTATATTGGTTTCAGAGCTTCCCAATTTGGAACCAACACAGCTCCCAATCCCAAATTCCCTCTCATAATACATTTTGTCTAGTGGTTGGAAATAATGAGTAACAAGTACATCAATTAGCTCTATGTAGTTTCTTTTCAGGTAAAAAGGTTGCAACAGAAACAGAAGTTGCTTTATTGAGACAACAAATAGTTTTTCCTGGTTACTTTTAGAAGTTGTTTTTAAAGGGCATTTAAATGCATTTCTGGAGGGATTCTGATAGGGTTTTTCAAGGTTTACGCTATTCACTTTTTAATCCTAAATCCCTCTCTCCCCAGTGAGGAAGGTAAGGAAACAGTTAACAAGTACTGTGAAGCTGAGCTACTCTTAAAACACTGCACTCAGTAACAGCAATGGCTTACTTTCTAAACCCAGTAATGAGGAACAGGAACGGATTATTTTTAAGAAGGCAATGTTCCAAGTTCTAACTCTGGCTACTATGATGAAGGAACTGCCATTCATCATCAGAGAACATGCTTCATATGAAATATCAGGTTCAGGTCTAGGAGATGATGAAGGTCTCAGGCTGAGATGCTGAAGAATTACCACCAGTCACAGAAGGCAATACTGGAGGAGACAGGGAAACAGTCTGATCTTGTGTAAAGCAGCTTCCCACAATAAAGACTTCAGCAGATTTCTTCTATTATATATTCCCCAATGGCACCTTCTTTTTTTTTTCTCTATGGATTTCAATCTTGCATACAGGAATCAATACTGAAATGCATATGAAGTGAAACCTCTAGCTTAGTCACTGTTCTTGTTCCCACTTGTTGGCAAAGGTGGAAGTAAAGTAGAAGTGGAGAAGGTTGGGCCCTTCAGATGTTTTGCCTGACAGTCCCCTTAATCCCTTATCGCTTTCCATGCTGAGTGAGGATGAAGGAAGCTGTGAACCAAAACATCAAAAAGGACAAACATTCCCTCTCCATCCATGAATTACAGAACCCTGTGCCTGCCTCTTACCTTATACACAAATAAGGAACTGTACAAACGCTGTTGTTGTTGTTTGCATTCAAGTTGTTTCAGCCTTATGGCAATCCTAAGGTGAACTTATCTGGGCTGCACCAACAGGAATAAAGTGTCTAGGTCGAGGAAAGAAATAGCACCACTCTATTCTGCTTTGGTAAGACTGCCTCTCTCAAATACGGTGTCCAGTTTTGGGCACCACAGTACAGGAAGGATATTGACAAGCTGGAATGTGTTCAGAGGAGGGCCACCAAAATGGTAGAAAGGTTTGGAAACCATGCCCTGTGATGACCAGCCTGGGGGGCTGGGTTTGTTTAGCCTGGAGAAGAGAAGGTTGAGAAGCAATATGATAGCTATGTTTAAATATTTGAAGGTATGTCATAGGGGAAATGTAGCAAGCCTGTTTTCTGCTGCTCTAGAGACTAGGACACTGAGCAACGGCTTCAAACATCATAACGAGATTCCATCTAAATATTAGGAAGAAATTCCTGATGATAAGAGCAGTTTGACAGTAGAATATGCTGCCTTGGAGTGTGATGGAGTTTCCTTCTTTAGAAGTTTTTAAACAAAGGCTAGATGGCCAACTGTTGGGAATGCTTTGATGGTATATTCCTGGGTTGCAGGGGGCTGGACTCGATGGCCGTTGTGGTCTCTTCCAGCTCCATGACTCTATGATTCTATCACAGATTTTTCTGGGGCTGAGAGTGTGTGACATGCTCAAGTTGAGTGTGTGTAATGCACCAAAAGGTCATACTGGCCAAAAATAATGCATGATTATTGACAGCATGGAAAAATTTTGTGATTTCAATTCCTACAGGCCCTCTGGGAATGGGAAATTTGGAGTATTGTTTGTGCTCTTCTCTTGTTCAGATTTAAAATGTTGCCTCTGTAAAAAAATGAAAATCAAAAAGCACTGGGCTACATTCCAAAAGAAACTTTCGCTCAGGTTGGACATCTTCCATATCTGTGTGATGCATGGTACATGGATGAATATTCATGTATTCATCTTCTTACATCTCTAGATTTCTTACTGTCTTTTATTTCCCCAAGCACTCTATCCACCCTATCCTCAAAGACAAACTGCCAGGATATTCTTTATTCCAATAGCATTGCCATCAAAGAATGGTAGCATCCATCTTCCGAATGGCAAAAAGTCTGGAGAAGCTCTTACGAGTAACCCAGATTCTTGTCACTGTAATGACAATTCTAACATTGTAATCCTGCCTTTTGAAAACTGACAAAACAATTGACTCTCTGGGTGATTTCCGAAGCCAAGTATGAGCAACTCTCTGGAATCTGGGAATATTTATCCCCACCTCGTCATTCAGCAGCAGGAAGCAAAAGCTATTCCCAGAAGCTCTTGCAAAATTACTGTTGATATACCTATCAGCTGACTAGTTACCATCCAAGTTTTTTCAGAATGGTTCAATTAGGAGAACAAGAAAGGTTTTTTTAAAACACACACACACACATATACTAGGATAATAAAAGGCACAACTGAGATGCAGCTGAGACACAAATGGTTGAAGACAACAAAATCCAAAATCCACAAAAGAGCAATACACAAAATATGTCATGAGAGCTTTCAAAGTTCCACTGGCTTCTTCATCAGACAAACTGTATTACAAAATATCATAAAAGAGAAGAAAGGTGCTTATGGTGGAGTCACAGGCGTGCATTTTATATCAGATGTTGTTTCTGTTATAGTTCAGCTGTTTAAGAGAGCTCTCAATGCAGGCAAAGACCACTCTCTTTCTTGGCCATGTGGGGACCAATGACAAAGGGAAATGAAATACAATTAATGAAATTTCAACTCAATTAGCAACAGAAAAGTAACTTTCCTTGAGACCAAGGCTGTTCCAGTTCTGTGCAAAGCAAACTGCTCCTTTTTCAGGCAGAAAACACTGAAATTCTCAAGAAATTGGTTGAAGAGTTTATTAAGCATGTGAGAGTGCACACATGTCAAATGGAATTTGGAGATGATTAGTGTTGGATGCTGTGCACCAATCTAGGCAGCTGTTCACAAAAAAAGTGTCTGAACACAGTGGCCTATTTAGGTAGGCAAAAGAGACAAAGGAAGAGAGGACAGCACACACAGCAAACAACCCACAACAATCAAAGTAGCTTCCTCTTAAGGAGGTAGTAAGTTCAAGCAGGATAACAATAAGAGCAGTGATAAACACACAACTATTTTAGTTGAATGGTTTCACAGCTTTGTATTCCCCTTCTTAGTTGGACATCGGTTTTAAATAAAATCCACGAACTGGAAACAAAAGAACTGTATTCTTTCCCTCTCATGAAAAAGGGTCATTCATCCATCCCATCTCTGTGCCCCCCCTTCCAGATAAACTGACCCAAAAATGCCATCATCATGAATGAATTTGAGATGGCTATTATAGTCTAATACATCTTGGGGGGGCTGGGTTGGGAAAGCCTGATTTGGAAATCGCTGATTAAACTTCTTGATGTTTAATATAATATTCAGTTGAAATCAACAAAGTCCAAAATCCACAAAACAGCAATACCTTCACTGACCAACTAAAATGCAGAAAACACATCATGCAAGCTCTCGAAGTTTCACTGGCTTCTTCATCAGTCAAAGATGTTAAACAAAGAGAAAAGAGATGACGTTAAGAGTCACAGACTTGCATTTTGTCTCAGATGTTACCTCTATTGGTAGTTAAGATGGTCTGTTAAAACCAGTATCCTTAGTGCATTTCAGTCTGTAATGAAATTCCACCTGAACAGAATAAATGTGCTGGGAGTGGGGAAGAACAGGTGCAATAAGTACCATTCTCTATATTCAGGTCTAACACCTTAGAGTGAAAATTCTAGCTTCTTCTTCTTTATTACTGAATAGATGTGCAGTAGCTTTCCCTGGAGATCACAGATGTCCAAATAGAGCAGGAAATCTCATAATCAATCTACTATATAAAAGCCAAAGTTTGTCTGTTTGTGAATTTGTCTATTTGTCTGCGTCATGCAGGCCAGGACCTCGTATGATTGGCTGCCTGTGAAGATTCTATGGAATCCTGGGGTTGGCAGTTCAAGGAGGGGCTTTCAGAATTATTGGCCAGGGACTCTTGGGCGTCAGGCCAGTTGCTATGGAGACGAGGCTTAACATCATGGAGAAAACCAGCATATTCCCCCAGGGAAACCAACCTCTGTATGTTAAAAACTCTGAATACAGATTGGATTGGGGAATATGGGGAAAAGTTTCACATACTGGACAAGGCATTTTGGGGAATGAGAGAAACAGTATCTCAAATCTGTGTATTTCAACTGCATCTAACTCCTTGGGTAAGGTAAGGTGAGGCAAGGCAAGGTAATTTCTAAGGTATTTCTAACAGGTATTACCTATGAGAACATAAAATCCTAGGCAATGCAGGGTATATATGCTAGCTTGTAAATAAATCTATTTGCATATATTGATTCTTCTCCATTTTTTAGCACCCAGACCAGCACCAATGGTAATGAATTTCACAGCTTATTTAGCACCACCTCTAAACATGAAGACTTCAAGGTAGCATAAGCAACAGCCCATAAACATCCTCTGGGTGGTGGTGGTGGTCCAAAGATCTGACTACAGCACGCCTCTCTCAACCAGCACTCAGAAAAGTTTCTTTGGTTTTGGGCTACAATTCCTGGAAGCCCCTAGTGACCACAACGGTTGGGAGAATCTGGGGGACTGTGATCAAAAGAGGTTACTTTTCCAAGCCCTATTCAGAATCAATTTAAGAACTGGGGTTATATATGGCAACTTGAGCATGTAAAAGTAAATGTTCTACCACTGAACTATGCACCATCCCCATTCCCCAAGCACAGGTCTGTAAAAAGGCACCTGCCTGAGAATTTTACAGTTTTAAATTTGACAGAAGAGAAAAAGGGAAACAGAAGCGATGGAAGAAATCTGGCAATGTACATACATAGGTCAGAAGAGAAGGGTTTCAGACACACAGAAAAATACAGAGTTCATTTTTGGGGGGTGGGGGTGGGGACTACAGCTCATGGATTCCTCCCAGTCAGCTTAATGAAATGTGATTCTGTTAATTACCTTTTTTTTTTGCCATAGTTACCAATACCATGTCATATCAACTTAGTGGAAAATTATATCCAGTTTGCATAATACAATATCCCATGTTTCAGGCCACCCTTTTTATTATGCTCTTCTTAATGCAACAAGCAAGCCAGGGAATGACTAACTCATTTGAACTGTTTCCAGAAGCAGATGGGAAGGTAATGACTAATTTAGTGCTTCCCACTCAAAATTATTTATTCAAGTATACTTTTTAGGAAAAAAAGTTACAAGTTTTACAAGCTGAAACAGTTGTGGCCTTGAATATCCCACTTTATTCTTACAAAGAGGAAGAAACCCATGTCAGGTTAAGATTTTTCTCACAGTTCAACTGAAATAATGCTATTATTTTAGCATTTTAAATCAAATTACATGTCTTCATCAATACAGATGGTGAGACTCTATTGAGTTTTAACAGGTTAGTTTTCTTTTTCTAACATCTCATAACCTTTGGAACTGCAAAAGCCTCCCCAAACCAGGAGATGGAGCAGATGACTCAACCATATGGCAGAGATCCATTTAAACGCTGCATTGTAATCATAAAATATGCACTGTAGTATGGCCTCAAGAGACAAGAAAGGCGTCAAATATATGTGACATGGACAAGTATTCCTGGAAGCCAGCTGCCCAGCTATTTTTAAAAAAGTATTGCACTAATAGGCAATAATGCATTTTAAAAACACTCTAAATCCAAAACAAACACTTTGTAGACTGTTTTTAGAAATATCTATTTGTGTGTGTATGAGAGAGAGGTTTTGTTTTGTTTTTTAAAAAACCACACTAAAAAACCCAAGGATTGGAAATGAATTACTTGGTGTCTCTTACCAATTCTACCAATTTCGTTGTCTTACTGCAGCACTCTTTCCACATTAGGGAGAGGAACACTCTCCAAAACATCATACAGCAAGGGAGGGGATACACCAACTCATGTTAAATTGGAAGAGGTTGGCATTCAGTTGCACAAAGAAACTCCTCCACAGGCATAAATATTCACTCTCTGCCCCCTCCCAGGCATTGTGGGAAGATTCAGCACAATCCAAAAGCTTCCAGCATTTTAAAGTCTTTAAACTGAAGTTCATCTCAGTTCTCTCAGGCCAAATATGACTATTAAACCTCGAAATAAGCTTAAAAATGACTGCAGAGCATGGTTTAGATGCTCTTGGGCCCTTGACTGGAGGCAAAAGACATACTCTATTCCCAGGCAACCCATTTTTTAAGTGCAAACGCATGAGTATTCTCAGCTGAGGCACTCTTACAGCTCTCTTATGAACTGGCAGTTGACTGGTCAGATATTGCAACTCAGACACAAGTGTCCCAATGCTGTTGCAAGGTCTGTTAGTGACGAAGAGCTCAGGTAAGCATGTCCTCTAGGAGCTGTAGGCAAGAGAAAGACTGACCTACAGGGGGGTTGCTCCCTGCACGGGGTTACCTGAAGGTCTTTCTTTGTCCTGCCTACTACTAGGAGCAGTGGGAAGAGCCAACCCAACTGTGCAGGCGATTTGGCCCTTCTCTGCTGGGAAACATTCTCTTCCCCTTAATGTGGCACAAAGGTGTCGTATCATGGCACAACACTGAAAAACTGGCATCATGGGCAGGAAATACTCTCACAGAATGCATTTCTTGCATAGTAGGGATGTGAGAGCTTTTGCATCAGTGGAAGAGCTTCAGTGCCAGTGGAACTGTGAATCCACTTTGGATTGAAGTTTGAATTTTGAAGCATCTATTCAAGTTGCTGAACCTATTTGGGGACAAGAGTACAGCAGAGTAGATTCACTATCCTACAGCATGGAAGCTCCTAGCTGCTGCTGTCTCACATACTTTAATGCAATCTTCCCACATGCATATTTCCTGAACTGAAACCATGAACTGGAATGCGGTTTTCCCTTGAAATCTTTTTGAAATACATTTTAAAATATACACATATTTCAAGGAAGGTGCACCATGATTTGTGCACTTTGTTTATACTCTTTGGAAAATCACTTGAAAAACCTGCAGATCTGAAAAGGCACAAAAATGTATAGATTTAAATTAGAGGTGTTCAACATGTGCCCCATATTTCAAACAGGGGTACATGATTGTCTCTGCCCCTGAAATTCAGCCACAAACCACTATGCATGTATGTGCCTTCAAGTCACCTGCCAACTTATGATGACCCCACGAATTCCATAGGGTTTTAGGCAAGGAACACTCAGAGGTGGTTTTTGCCAATTCCTTCCTTTGAAATATAGCCTACAGCACATGGTATTCATTGGTGGTTTCCCATCCAAGTACTAGCAAGCTACTAGGCACTACTAAAACAAGATGCAACCTCTTTCTTCAGATGGTTCAATAACGGTTTCACAGAGACCTTCCTGAATTTTAACACAGCCTGGTTCTTTTTAATCTCTAATCAATGACGAGAGGTAACAACTAGAGAACTCTGCAGTTCAGTTGGAGAATCCTTGCAAGCATCTTCTGCTGCGCCACATCAAAATGTTCACACGACAGCACAAAAGGCACTCCATTTCTCCTTTGGCAGTCATTACTTTAAGAGAGAAAGTCGCCATGTCTCATCTAAATAAGCCTTTCTAATTATTTTTGAATGCTACTGTTTTAATGTTTCTCTAAATCTTTGTTTTTATAGTTTATTATGCATTTTTTTTTGTGCACCATCACCTTTCCTGGCAAGAAAGTGGCCGGGGCATACAGAAGGATTAAAAAGGATACCAAGAAATAACATTTCCTGTTTTAAGGAGTTCCTTTCAGGTCAGAAGCCATACAAGGAAGAGTTGTATTAGAGCATCTAACCATGATTACTAAATGTTGGGCTGGATCCAGAGTTAGTCATACTTACAGCCAACCCACTGAAATCAACAGAAGTTGTTACTCACAACTGACTAAACCCTGAATGATTTTAATGGCTCCTCGCCTAGGCAGAACTAGGCCTGAATCCAGCCCACTGTAAGCACCCCATGAGAAGACTTATTATGAGCATAAATATGAACTGCAGCACAAAGCTACAAGACACAAACGTATGATTTTTGTCCTGCTAGTGACTTGTTCTTTAAGTTCCATAAAACAACCTTGTAACTGTAAATCATAACATAGTCCTTGGCCATCTCACCCTATTAATCAGCTGCATTTCCCTAGCTCACCCCAGCCTGGTACTTCATCCAAAAAAAAAAAACCATTAAGCAAAGGGGGAGATATTAGGAAAGCAGAGAAGAATGTCTGCCTCCACCAGGACTGGATGCAAAAGTCTTCACATTTCTGAATGAATTCTAATAATGTAACTTCCTGCTTTAACTATTCCTTCAGTCCCTTTTGTTTAAAGCACAGTGACCTCAAGGTCACTTGGATGAAATGTTCAAGGAGACCAAGATACTCCCCAGCTGGTTTCTCTACATTCCCATTGCTAGGGTTCAATTTGTGCCAGTTTGTTCTCCCAAGCAGAGGTTGTTTTGCTTAGTCTAAGTACATGAGCACCACTGACAACCCCGGAGGCCATGCTGATGTTGGAAGGGGCAGTTGGAGTGCCACTGGACCACAGCTTGAAAAAGTTACATTTTCTGGAGCACAATTCCAACCAAATGGATGAGAGATTCTATGAATTGTGCTCCAGAAAATGAAACTTTTCCAAACTCTGCATTGGAGTATATAAAAAGACAGTAAAATGTTAGCATGGTCACTTACATAAGAGCTGGTGGCTCTACTTCTCCACAACGTAGCCCACTGCTGCTAATGAACAGTTGTGTGTGGTCATGTCTAATGAGGGATGCCCTACTGATATTAAAACTGCATAACCTTTCCTACCAACCCAAGGCCCAGTTGCAGACATGTGAGCTGGTACAGTATAGGGTCAGAGTTTAGGACTGGGATTTCTGAGTTCTGGGTTCTAGTCTCCAATGGGTCACTAAACCCAAGATGAGGCTCTTGGGCCTGTTATTCTCTCAGCCTGACCTACCTCACAGAGTTGCTATGAGGAGAAAGCAGGGAAAATTGTGGATAAGATGCATCCCATTTATATTTGCCGATGTATAAGACACACCAGCGTATAAGAAGCACCACATATTCAAACGGTATTTTTTTGGGGAAAAAGTAAATCTTATACACCAGCAAATATAGTAGTTTAATCTCAATAATATGAATAGAGAAGCAATTCTTTTTACTGCCTTTGTTCCCAGTCTGCTCATGGCCATGGGGGGGGTGTGGTCTAACTTTTCCAACTTTACAGTACCTCACAGCAAAACTAAAGATGCCATGAAACCATCACCTTTCCTTTCCCTGTATGCTTTTTTTAAAAAACCACCTCTGCCCAGAGAAGAATGTGAAATTCAAAAGCTGGCAGGATGTGTTTTTGCACTGTTTGGATAGACAAAAAATGATGGACTTCAGATTTTGTTTTATGGTCAACACAGCTACCTCTACAATTTGTTTCATCTGCAATAGGTTATCATGAGAGACTGTCACATGCTCACAGCCACATATCAAGTTTCATGACAGAGCAAGAGGCTCAAACTGGGTTTTCCATACATTCAAATTATATTACTTTTTACATAGGGTTTTCTTAGGCAAGGAATATTCAGAGCTGGCTTTGCCAGTTTGTTCCTCTGAAATATAGCTTACAGCACGTGGTATTCATTGGTGGGTTCCCATGCGAGTAATAACCAGTGCCGATCCTGCTTAGCTTCCAAGATCGGATGGGACCTAGTGCGTTTAGGGTATTTAAGCCCCCAATGACTCAAACAGGAAAGCAATACAGAGAACATAGATCTTGGCCAGAGATCAGACCCAGATAATTTTACTGCAGGAGGTGCAAGAACAGCAGCAGACTGTGTTATAGAAGGTGCAGCAGGACAGGCAAAGACATAATCAATCTACGCTAACAACTGGATCTACATATATAGCCAAGCAATAAAATACACTGTTGAAGTCTTAATTATAGGAGGATGGGGTGGCACCCCAAACAGGGACAGCATTGCCTTGGGCTACTGACAAACACTGAAAACCACCAGCTATGTTTGGTTGGGAAAAGAGCACTTTTGTGTTAAAGGATTGGCTCAGGTGCTCTAAAGCAAACAACAGACTCAGAATTAAGCAGCACTTCTGAATGCAGAGCTGAGAGATGGGGGGGGGGGGGACAATACATATTTTGTTCAATCCACCACTCTCTATTTTGTGAACATTGTGCTTAGGGTCCTAGTCCTCAGAAGGTCACCAGAATGAATCAAATCACTCCAATATGAAGCTAAACTGTCAAGGGCACAAGAAAAAGAAGTGACAGCATACTGGTGAAGAGGATATACATATGTACATCCCTCTCCCAATAATGTAATTCCAAGAAAGCAAAATAGCAACTGATCACACAAAGCATGCAAGGCAATAACCTCAAGGCGTGCAAGTGATTTAAGCTCTGTACTTAGAATGCATAATGTTTCATTTATTCACTTCGCATGTACAAGCTGCAATTATGACTTTCTTTTACCAATACACAACAGATGGATACAATATTGTGGTTTTGCTTATACATCTCTAGTCTGAAGCAGGCTTCCATTTTGAAGTGAATGCTTTTTCATGCCCCCTCATTCCACCACCCCGGCATTCGTGGGAAAAGTGCTTGAAACCCACTGGATTCTACATTTGATGCCCCATACTCCTTGACCTCCTGCATGCCACACACCTTTTCTTTATAAAACAGTATTCCACCACTCCTTTGAGATAAATTTACATTCCCAGAGCAGCTAGTGTAGTAGTCAGGGGGAAAAAAATCACAGGATTAGAATAAAAATAAATCATACAATCTAATCTAAAAAAGGAAAACACTAACAGTCTGGTTGAACAGACAATGAAACAGCATTATTTTTAGCTTTAAAATGCAAACATCAGCTCTTATTTAAAGCTGGGGTGGGGTCGGGGGACAGGTTAGCTTTTGCCCATTGGGCAAATGATGGCACACTAAACGGACTCTCCCAGGGAGGGGATTCCAAAGGCAAGGAGCCACCATGAAAAAGCTTCTCTCAGCTTGTCAGTCACCACACTTTGGACAGCAGTGGGCACCAGGAGAAAAGCTTCATACAATAATCTCAGTGGATGGATGGACTGATCATGGAGAAATTGCTCTAACAGGTATTTGAGTCCTCAACCATGCAGGATGTACAGATTAAGACCAGCGTTCCTCCTTTAGAAGCTCAGCAAACAGTGCCTAGGGTTTAAGATATTCAATAAGAGAATGAATGTAGATGGAAAATTGGGAGGAAAAGAATATAAATTTTTCATTCAAAGAGGGAACTCTGATGCAGACATGGAATGCAATAAACAATGTAAATCTTAACAAAACTGAACTTTCCATTTAAACTGAGCTAAACCACTAGAACTACCAGAGCTACTGCAGATGTGCCAGTTTTAAAGGGACAATATCAAATCCAAAATTGGAGCCCCTTCAGCCCCATTCATAATCCCTCTTAAGGCATTGCACAGCTGTATCATGGAGAAAATGTGTTCCTCTTTCAAGAGGAAGCCACCCAAAATCAACTCAGATCCTGGCTTAATTCAAACAAACTCAATTATTCCTAGGAAATACCTGGGAAAAACACAACAGCTGTGCAGAAGGACAGCTCTGCCATTAGGAGAAGTGACACTGCTGGTTTCACTTGCCATGAAAGGGCAGCCAGTTCTTTGCTATTTAATTTGTATCTTAAGTGCCAGAAATGGGGAAATATTTTTGTGGGATCTCCTGCCTCGTGTGCTAAAATAACTTAGCTGGCACCAAACACTATGCACTTTGGCTTGCATGGATTGGGAACACCATGAGCTGTTTTGCCTCAGGCAGCAGAACATCTTAGGACAGTCTTGATCTTGCAAATGTACCCTTAAAAGGGGAAAGAAGCAGTGTGAAAGCATTTTGCTTTTCCCTTATTTGCTGTTATGAGTGGGGAAAAAAGAAATCAGCATATTCTGGCCATAACTTCTTTGCATAATAGGAGCTCTAAGAAATGGGCTGCTTATGGGCATACTGGATGCAAAGCAGTCAAGTCTTACCAACCTTTGCTCACCTATTCTGCAAAAGGCAAAGAGAATGGTACCATATCATGACAACTACCTACATGGACTATCGCAGTTACCACTGAGAAAACACATCTGGCAGAAGAAACCAGATTAGAATCTTCCCACTGAATCGGATAAAGCACTGTGATAACTCATTAGCTGGGCAGATCAAAGACTGCCATTTATTTGCAAAATATCCCAGGGTGCTCCAGGGTCCAGTGAAGTTGTTGACAGAGTAGGAACTAAAACACTGTGATATGTGCATTGGAAAGTCACAGCAAGTTCAGTCTTTTGTCTGCAACTGTCTGGAGTACTTTATTTGACTTACAACATTACAGGGTATCTACTAGTTAAGAGATTAGCAGCTCTCACAGAGAGAACACATCTGCACTGCACTCTTAAAACCCAGGTAACAATCATTCTGTCCTTCCAGTGAATCTTGCAATCCCTAGTTTTGTGAAGAAACTAGAGGTCCCCACTAAAGAAAGTCTCAAGCCCAGCATCAGAGCTCCCAGGATTCTTTTGGAATAATTTTGGAAAAATAAAATAATAAAAGTGGGATAAAAAGGCAATTTTTATAGTTATCTTGTAGCACCTTTAAGAATAACTGAGAAAAAGACGCTTGCAGTATAAACTTTTGTAGACTCAGTCTCCTTCATCAGACACATTACTGTATGGACCCAGCAATGCAATGGTAATTTATAAGGTATTTTACCTGAAAGCCAGCTCAGCTATACAAGGATGGAAAACATAAACTGAAATATTTTTGTCAGTGCTTCTCAAAGGTTGTGGAAATGGAACCCACCTATAAAATTACTCAACCCTTCTGGACCTACTTGTAAATTAACTCCACTTGTAAAGCCCTGTCTTCTACGTCACAACAGAAAAACACATATTTTCTGTTCTTTCACATCAAAACTTAAAACTGTATGAAGCAGTTCAAATGGTGGGTTTCAGGGAAAGAAGTGATATTCTGAAGTCAGGAGTCAGAAATAATTAACATGCTCCTTTCTAAAGGACCACAGAGTGTAAAGGCAAGGTGACAACCTCTGAATATGTTCCCCAAGACAAGACTACTCTATAAAGTGCCACCTCCTCCTTTATGCTGTGTGTTCATCACAACAAGCCCTGGCATACATGTCTACACATTCCTTGATATTCAGGAAATCAGCAAGGAAACAGATGTAGAATTAAATTATTCTGAAGAGACCATGTATCACTGATGTGGATTCCATTATAGTAGAACACTAACCAATATCTTTTTTGTATTTATGAGTTACATCTATAAACCCATCTTTCCTCCAATGACCACAAGGTGGTGGAAATTGCTCCCTTTGTCTCCACTTTATCTTCAGAAGGACCAATGGTGAGGCAGAGTGAGTGGTCCAAGGCCATTCAAAGAGTTCCTTGGCTGGAAGGGGACTCTGAATCTGGATGTTCTAAGTCCCAATCTAAGACTCCATACTGGATCTCCAGTTCCACAGACCTTGCTCCTGTTTCAGATCTGTCCACACAGAAAGAGTTGGAGAAACATCTTTGAGCTATTCACAAATCAAGTGTTCAGAGCAAATACACACACTTGCATACATACAGAACTGGCAGAAGCCTTCGAACCAAGTCTTTTTGCAACTACCATGTAACTGAAATTACTGATATAACTGCATGTATTCCCTGGGAACCAGGTAGCTCATTAACAGCTTCATTTTAAAAAAAAATATTGGAGAGATATGTGCATGCATGTCTTTGAAGAAAGGATTCTCTCCCCCTCCCCCCCAAAGAGTTAATGTCAAAACAGGAAGATTCAAGCGGAAGACGGATGACAGCCAGTCTAACTTGAGCTTTATCAACTCTCAGCATACATCCTGACATTATATAAAATGACATTACTGGAAGCCTGCAAACAGAGCCCATGGCAGCCACTGCATCCTATGGCTCAGTACACAGAAACATAATCAGGAATCACATTTCAGACCAAATATATGATAGTCTTTAAATAAGATGCTTGCAAATAGCTGTGCTGCAAAGACTTTCAAGAACAGCACTGACAATCCCACCTCATAAATCTATACAGACTTATGTGCTGCTCTTCCTTCCACTGGGCTATAATTTCTTCCATCCTTCCTTGGGTCAATCCCCAGAGTCATCCTCAAACCCGCAACAAGGTGTCACAGTGAATTTTCTTTCCTTTTCTTTTTTTAAGCAAAGAAGAGCAGGCAGAAGACGTTATTGATTCAATGGGAATTTTGCTCCATAATGTATGTTGCTAACTCTGTGCCACCGTGCATGAGTGAGGCTATAAAACCGAAAGAAATCATGGCAGTAAACCCATGATCATTCCCTCTCAGAAAGAGAAAAGAGGGGGAGGGAGCAGAAGAAATGAGATGATTTAAAAGCCTCTTTCCATTGCTAGTACAAGCAAGGCTACACTCCTCTGCCTTGTTCAGAGAAGCATGCATAACACTCGATAACTGCTGCACTTCATCTATCCTATAATCCGCTCCTGGTGTTCTGAGAGCAAAATAACACGGTAAAAAAAAATATGGAACAAGAATTTTATCCTTGTGCAGATTCACCTCAGATGGCTGAAGAGCAACTTTAGTCAAAGCACTGGGGAAGACAGTGAATGCTTCTCCACTCCCGACCTTCTCACACTGATGGGGAAGCAGTGCAAGGAGAATGCAGACCCATCCAGGCCAGACTTTGGAAAGTTACTTTTTAGAAGTGATTTGCTCCTGGCACTCATGACAGTGACTGCCCTTATTTCTTGTGCTCCCCTCCCCTTAAAAAGGGAACTTGATGCTTTGTTTGTTACTTTCTATCACCTTTTATTTAGAATCAAAGAATGAATCAACTAAAATGTAAAAAGACTACTGCCCCTAAAAGTGGACAGCAACTATTAAACAATTAAATTATTAACAGTATTAAAAGTAACTCTAATCAAATCACTTCATTCCCACTTTCCCTCACTACCCCCCAACATCATCTCACTACTGATAACTATACTACTCCTCACTTCCAAATTTTGATAAGAACAGACATGCTAACATCAATAACAAGGTTAGAAATGTGAAGTCATGGCAGAGAAGGGAAAATGGAGGTGGAAAATCCCTCCCATTTTTCCCCCAAACCCCTTTTTCTTAATAAAAAATCTTGTCCCTTGTCTCCTTCCATCCCTCACACTCTGTGTGTATGTGCCAATGTGCCTTCAAGCTGCCTGTCAACTTATGGAGCCCCCACAAATTTCACAGGGTTTTCTTAGGCAAGGAATACTCTCAGGTAGTTTTGCCAGTTCCTTCCTCTAAAATATAACCTACAGTACCTGGTATTTGTTGGCAGCCTTCAGTTCAAGTACTAACTAGAACTGACCTGATTAGCTTCTAAGACCAGACAGGATCTGGTGTCTTTAGGGTATTTAGGCTTTCAGCCATTCTAGTCCTGGCTTAAAACCCCATCCCTCACCTGAAAACACTCCCACTCCCCTCCTTCTACCCCCTTACTCCAGTGCTGGTTGGACCACAGTTGCTCATGTACTTCAGTGTGTGTGTTATGTGTGTGCAATTTAGATCACCTGAACAGGGCGACTGAAACTGAAGCTCAACCAGAATCTCCATGTGGCTTATCCATTTGTAGGTTAAATGCAACCAGTCTCAGCCTTCTTGAACACAACCTCAAAAGCAATTTAACTGCAAGCTGACATTGCTAAACTGAAGAGCATAAAAGGAACACATCTGGGATGAAAACAACCAAGTTCTTCTACGTGCAGTGACTGTGGTTTGAACAGACTGAAAAGAAATATTCTGGAAAATAGTGAATTCAAACTGTGTGTGTTGCACTTCAGAATTCATGGTCTCATGTTGATATTTAGCTCAGATTCTTAAACAAGCTTAATTAAGAGAAAACAAGAGAGATTTAAATACAGCCTGCTCCTACATAAGGCCTCTTCACACTACCACTGGATTGATGCTAAGGCCCTCTATCTCTGGGGGTTCTGTGCAAGGATTCCCTGTGAACTGGAAAAAAAGTGAACGCTTGCATATTAGCAGCGCATCCGTGTTCGTGTCATCACCATTTTAGGCATAGAACACGACACTCCTCTTCAACTAGAAGTCACATACGGAGAGATGGTCAATATAGAGGACCCACTGCATTCTGCTGGGGTACCACACCAGTTGTTCCCCACTATTCTTGGAGTTTAATTCCCCCACCCCATGGCACTGTTTAACATTAAGTGTTCCTAGGGTGGCTTACATAATAAAAATAGCACGTATAACAAGACAGTAACTAAAGAAAAGTGGGTATGCTAATCCAAATGACTGAAGAGGGAGGTAGCATGCCAAAAGCCAAGCCCAGATTCTGGCAAAGTACACATAAAACTGGCTCATTCTGGAAGTCAACATGTTCAAACATCTTCAAGAAAATGCCTTCCACAAGCCCAAAGGATTTTTTTTAAAAAATTAATCATGCAGCTGAACACAAAATTTGCAACTGCATTTAAAATGTGCAGTTGGAAAGCAAACAGATGAACAGTTGAACAAATAAGGGAAAAAAATCAGACACATATTACACATTGGAGACAGGGCTATGGAATGGGATGGATTTTTTTTTTTTTTTTTTGAACAGGACAAGCATGCAGAAAACCTTGCCAAAGTTGTAAAAGCATTTAGGAATTTCTGCGAACCTGGCGGGTGGGATGACAGTATTTAAGACCCAGTTTTCTATCAATAACTTCATTACTGAGCTAAAAGCAGATGCGCAAACTGTCTCTATATTGTAGAGAAGAACTACTGGCTGCTATGGAGAAACAGCCACTGAAAAAGAGTGCTTGTGGGCAGCAAAAGCAAGTTTTATGTTCATTCTTCTTTACCTTTTCCCTTCTCCCTCTGCCCCACAGCATGGGGTATCTGAAGAATTTATGCAGTTGGAAATTTGGCTTTAAAAAAAAACACTCTGGAGGGTCATATAAATAAGCTGTAAGCATCCAAGGGGGTGGGGGACGCAAAGTACAGTTGCAATTTAAAGAAGCATTATTTTCATGTGCAATAACTATGAACATAATAGAAGAGCAGGGCTTATTTTATACTCCATAGTCCAGCAAGAAGAGAGGGTGAAAGAGAGAGAAAGAGAGACAAAAATGGGGGGGGGGTCTATTTATTCATTCCCCAAAGCTGTTGTATTTGAAGAAGTGAGGACAAGAGAATTTATGTGCACAAGAGAATATAGCCAGACTCAAAAACATTTGCTGGATGCTATTTAAAAACCTCTTGGGAACAGCAGGCATAAATCCCCATCAGCGTTCATAAATCCCCTCATTCCCTAGTTGAGAATCAATAAGCCAGAAGTCACTGGGTCATAGGAGCCAAATGCTACTCTACAGAGGAAGCCACAAATGTACTTAATTCCTTTTGCATAAACAACTTGCAAAGATAACACCCAGGGTCCCGCATCTTAAGTATGGCTTGTATGCTACAGAACAACCATCACTTGCAGATCATTTTCTTTCTTCGGTAACAAAGGAGTCCAGCTAGCCATGTGTTCCTCTGGATTACTGGCCAAACATTTCACTCTTCTAATAAAAAGAACTTGTTTGAATAGACAAATCTTTGTGCTCAACCTCACACTAAGACTAAAACAGTATTCATTTGTTGTGTAGACAGTAAAGGGTGCCTTATTAGAACCATACCAAATGTTTTCAGGATATCTGTAATGGAATCCGTGTCATTGGTTTCCACTTCCTGCCAGGAGCAAATTCCTGCATAGCAGGAATTCAAGAAAATAGCTGACCACAACACACACGCATGCATTCAGTAGTATAGAACTACTGAGCACAGCCCCACTCTAGACTGCCCAAATCTTGGTTTAGCTGCACAAGTTGTTATTCAAGTTGCACCAGACAGCTGAGAATACTGAAGTCAGAAAAAGCAGCATACATGGCCTACAAATTCCTGCACTGTCTGGCATGAGTTAAAGATCCTGCTTGCCCAAGGACCCTCAGCAACACTGGGAGTGTTGGACTACAAATCTGAGAGGAAAAGAGAATCGCAAGAATCATGAAGGCTGAAGCCTTGGACAGCACAAATCTCCTGTCCTTCTATAGTTAAAGGCTCTTATCTGTCCTCCCAATCTTCATGCCCACTTTATAGCAAATTTCCCTATCTTTATAAAATACTGTATTATTTTCATTGCATTCAAAATACAGCTTTAAATAAACCAGCATGCAGTACTGCCACAATGGGTCAAACCCCATTGTTTGTCCAATTATGAGTTGCTTGATGCAGAGCTAAGAACTACAAAGATTCACTGGGGACTGGAGGAAACGTGTTCAGAAGTGTGGAAATTTTCATGGGCTTCCTGTGAACGTCATGACTCTCAGCCTTCCTTCCAGCCTCTGAGCTGTAGGAGTGTTGCATACTAATACCTGTCCCATCCCAACGCTGGAAAATCATCTCAGGCTTGTTTGGCTAGTATATCTGCTATGCAGCACAGGAGTCAAATAATATATAAGTACGTATAAGAGAGAGAGACCACGGTGCATTGGTTTGAGGGTTGAGTGCCACTCTTTTCTGGATCCAAACTTGAACTGGGGAAGGAAGCCTATATGGGGTTGTTATGTGCCTTCAAGTCAATTCTGACTTAAAGGGGACCCTGTCAGAGAGTTTTCTTGGCAGGATTTATTCAGAGGAGGTTTCCTATTGCCCTCCTCTGAGGGTGAGAGAATGTGACTTGCCCTGAGTCAGCCAGTGGGTTTCCACAGTTGAGTGTGGATTTGAACTTTAGTCTCCTGGAGTTCTAGACTGACATGCAAACCAATGCCACTATGCTATCTCTCTCCTATGTGTACTTATATATTATTGTTGTTGTTGTTGTTGTTGTTGTTGTTGTTGTATATCTTCAAGTCATTTCCAACTTATGGCAACTCTAAGACAAACCTATTATGGGGTTTTCTGGGGCTGAGAGCATGTGATGTGCCCAAGGCGACCCAATGGGTTTCCATGCCAGAGCAGGGAATCAAACACTGATCTCCAGGGTCACAGTCCAAAACTCAAACCACCACAGCATACTAGCTCTCTTATGAGTTGAATTTTCTACTCTCCAACAGCCTCAAGGCAATCTACACAGCTCTTCTCTTCCCCATTTTATCCTCAATAATTTTCTAAGGCAGATCACCCTGAGAATGAATGACTACTGAAGCTCACCCTATCAGTTTCACGGCTCTGGGAGGACTAGAACACAAATCTCTTAAATTATGGTCCAGCACTTGCAACCACTGCCCCATACTGATCTATGGATATTGACACCAAATGTACACAAAAAATGGCTTTCATAAACATGTTGGATGCTGACCGAGAACAATGAACTACACGAAGATCAGAATCCATTCAGCTATTTACCCCAGTCTCCTGGGCTTCTGCTCATCCACTGGAGTATTGCAGCAGGAACCAAATTTATTTTGTGGCATCACAAGCTACTTTCCCTCTCTTTCTCTCTCTCACACACACAGCCACCCACACACACACACACACATGTATGTATGCACACACACATCCTCAAAGCAGTGTGCCAACCAGCAGAAGAGGCTATTTGAGAAAAAGGAATCTAAAGCCTTCAGACTCATGGAACAAGTTCCCTAATTCTCTGAATCGTGGCCAGTCTTTCTCTGCCAAGCCCTTACACAAATTTGGAGGTAAATCCAGCGATTATCAGCCTATCTTTAGACTGCCTAGGTTTTGCCACTTCTCTCAAGTCCTTCCTCCAAAATCAATCATTGCAAAGCATTCCTTTAAATCTTCCACCACCTTCCGTCTGCTCCCAAGATCTTTTTGGTTAACAGTTCAGAGCCTGATGTCATGAAGTAGGCATCTGACCCTGATCAGAGACTCCCAAGTGTACTGCAGTGCTATTGAAACCTAGCCAGTCCACGTTAATTATTGCTGTTGGCGTCGGGTTACAAGAATTGAGCCCCTTGCCCTCTCTAGTAATTGTGGCTGTACAAGCACAACTTACTTTTGTAAACACTATTTCTTGACATTATCTGGACTTAGTCAGTGAACTCTGAAAATGACATTTGCATATGGCAGGCCCCCTTTCTCTCCCACTCCCACAACTACAGATTTTCCTTTCAATTACTAGACAATTTCTTTCTAACTGGACTTAAGAAAGAATACTATTTCAACTTGCACAATATTACCAAGTTTGATTTGATTTAATCAAACTGATTTAAAATGTTTCCATGAAGGACTCCATTTTAATGATTTACACATCACTGTAAATCACTGAAGAAGATTCTATTTAATCATGATCTTTTATCAAAAATACATTACTGTTTTGGTGGGAAACCAGGGTGCTGTAGTGGTCTGAGTGATGGAATAGGACTCTGGAGACCAGGGTTCACATTCTCGCTTAACCATGGAAACCCCCTGGGTATGTCACACTCTCTCAGCCTCAGAGGGAGGCAAGGGAAACCTCCTCTGAACAAATCTTGCCAAGAAAACCCTGTGATAGCTTTGCCTCAGCATCACCATAACTCAGAAATGTCTAGAAGGCACACCATAACAAATCTTAATTGTTTAATATAATCTTAGAAGATATTTAGAGATGCAGGTCTCATTAGTGGGAGCTAGGATAGGCAACATGTACACTGCAGTTTACTGTGACTGCCCCCCCCAGGGTTGTTTTTTTGGCTGCCAAGGGGTCAAAAATTTTTGCTCCCAAATGCCCTCTACAGCTTATGGGGGAATTCTTCCCACATTCCTCCCAGCACATTTTAACCCCAAGAAAGGATTTTTTAAAAGAAGAAATTATATTTTAGGCAGAACATGCTCTTTTTAAAAGAGGAAATGAACAAAGCCTTTCCTGAGCATTAAGTGGCACATGGAGTGGGATCCCAAAATCAAGACAAAATTTTCCTCATTCCTTAGAGAACATCCAGATGCATCTGGGAATGAAAAACTGTGGATTTTTTTACCCCAGTGGTTGCTGTAGCGAGATGTGGTCCTACAAGGTCTCATGGGGAACTAATAAAGCCCCCTAATTTGCCACAGTTACCCATCCCTGCACTAAGCAATTATTCTGAATTGTTTTTAGATTACTTTGCAATTCATCAAAAATGGTATCTCTACCATTTACAGCCAGACTTCCCATTCCTGTTCCTATTTACTCCATTTCCTTTAACGCTCTTATAAGTTACTGGCAGTATTGTTGATGATACTGTTGACTTAAGCCCTTTATTCACTAACTGCTGTAAAAAAAAATATGATACACATTTTCAAAAATCCAATTTAAATTTTAAAAGTGATTCCCCTCACTTCTCTTTTTAACCAACAATGAACGCAACTGGAATCTACAGCATGGTTCACACCACTTCCTCTATCATGCTTTAAATACTGAAGAAGTCAGTTTCCTGTCCTTGATTTTTCAAGTTTAGAATGAATGTATCCAAGTACAGTTGAAAAGCCCAGAGATATGAAGGTCCAGAAAAAGCAGGAAACTATCCCTACTATTCCTATAAGCCCTCTCTCCTCACTATGATAGAAGGTCTTCTCAATTTTTCTGGGCTTTCACATCTTGAGGGACATAGGCTACAACCCTTTCTTGACCTTAAGGGGACTTGATTTATATACCCCAGTAGGGCTGTCTCGCTGACATTCCTTCTATCAGTGGAGGCAGGTGTTGATCTCCCTGAGGAATCTGTCTCACCCTTCAAACCTGTCCCAATGAGTAGGAGAAAATCTTGGGACCATGTTTTCAGGTGAGGCTGAGAATTACAGTGGAGACAGGAAGAAAATACTATTGCGTTAACAGCCATCAGACGATATTATGATAGTGGATTTTGGCCAGGTGTGGGCAAAGTGAGATTGTGGGACCGTATGCCACCTCTAAGACTGTTCTTGTGGCCCTCAGCCTCTTCAGACCCACTGGTCTGCCCCTTTTCTGGCCAAAACCAGAGTGAACTGTCAATGAAAATTTACCTTTAGCTATGTGCGGACACACCATTCAACAACTGATGGAATGGGTCTACTATAACCAGGACTAACCAAATGCCAGCCAGTCACTGCTAATACAAAATTTAATGAGCAACAGTTGGGTCCACCTGGAGAAGGCAAGGCTTCTGTTCCCACCTCTGTAGCAGAGAATAACAAGTGAATTTCATGCAAAACTACCTCCTCAAACAAAACACCCCCATCTGGATTCCAAGGTGGAAAGGAGACCTTGCAGGTCACACAACCAATATACTGGGTCTGCAACTGTCTGCAGCAGTTATAAAGTCAAGCCTCCAAGTTAACACAACAGAATCCAGGCGCTGGAACACCAGACAGACAAAACATTTAAACAGGAAGAGTTTATTTTCTTTCTCTGAATGCCAGAGCCACACTTAATCCTTGTTTGAGCCCTGAAAGAGACAGTTAGATTTTCTAACATCAATTCCACAAGTTCACTTTCAAGCTGCCCGTTTTAAGCTATTCCCAAATTCAGTACCACCTTCAAACATCCTTTTTCTGCAGGGAAGTTTGCTTACTTTTGTGATATTTGGAAGTCCTGACAAAGATCCGTGGTATCTGACCACAAACCATATATTAATAGATCCCAAAACAGTGCATGAAAATATTTTAACTGACAGCACAGCCTGTAAATCAGAACCTGCTCCACAATTCCCATAATTTGTAGCCTTGCAGATTTGGCATACAAGTCTGTAAGCAGCTTTTCAAATTCCAAGGGTTTAGTATCTCTTTGCATTGGATGAATCTGTGCACACAAACAGATTATTCTGAGAAGAGACTGGCTGTGTTTTTTACAAAGAGGCAGAGAAGAATGAAACTCAAATGTTAAGTATGTGATCCTACAGGATAAATGTTACTTTGAGAAATTGTGATGCTCTTCACCCTTCTAATAAATAAGGATTAATCCTAAATCCTGATTAAAACTTTGTTTAGTTAATGCCATGTTCTACCAATAAATCAGGGACATATGCCCAAAATGTGCCTTCCTACATCAAAGCTCTGGCCTGCTCACACAATTACTTTGAAAAAGCTACCAAAATTGTTTCTTGAAGTACAGTTAACAAAGACAGGAATGATGCAACTTGCTGGAGCAGCTTCTTAAGAAGTCCTTTTCTCTCTCAAACTATTTTAAACGTGGTAGCTACCAGTTCTGCAAAGTAAATTAACTATTGTCATAACCAGCTTAATGGGCCTAAATGTGTACAGCCTAAATACCCTAAATGCACTAGACACTGTCTGATCTTGGAAACTAAGCAGGGTCAGCCCTGGCTACCACCTGGATGGGAGACCATCAATGAATACCCAGTGCTATAGGCTAAATTTCAGAGGTAGGAATTGGCAAACCACATCTGAAAACCCTATGAACTTTATGAAACATTGGAGTTGCCATAGCTAACAGGTGACTTGAAGGCACGTGCACACACCAGATTTGCATGCCTGAAGGACACAAGTCCTTTTGATTTATTCAAATAAGCAAAAAAGGATAACATAAGAACATAGTAACAAAGGAAGGATCATGCTGCGTAAGACCAAAGGCCTATGTTCCAGTTCTGTTCACACAGTGGCCAACCAGTTACTTACAATAAAGCTTATTAGCAAGAGATGAATGTATCTGGACCCTCCATCTTAGATTTCCCCAGCAGATAATACAGTGTGCCCTCTATATGTGTGGGGGTTCCATTCCAGGAATCTCACATAAAACAAACAAACAAACAAACAAAAAATGAACGCTCTGTCCCATCATCATTAGCGGACACAACATACACACGCTTGGCATGTCCACTGACAATAACTGGACACAAAACTTTGTGCAACCTCACATTCGTGTGATCAGAGGTCATGCCAGCAGAGGGTGCACTATATACAGATCCAATCACCTTTTAAAGCTGTCTAGGCTGGCAGTTCTCACTACACCCTCTCTAATGAATTCCATGTGCAATGTGAAGTCGTATTTCCTTTCTTCAGTCCCAGATCTCCCATAATTCAGCTTCAGTGGATGTTGGGTTCTAGCACTGAGAGGGAGAAAAGTTTCTCCCTACCCACTTCCTCAACAACATACATAATTTTATATACCTCTATCATGTCTCCCCACTATTTGCCTTTTTTCCCCTAAGCTAAACAGCCTCAAATTTGGTAACCTCTCCATAACAAAGGAGTTACTCCAGCTTTTTTATTGCTATGGCTTTCTTCTTCTTCAGCTCTACTGTATTGTTTTGGAGGGATAATAGCACCTTAAAAAGTGAGAACCTTACCTATTTAACATTGTTATTAGGACACATGACCTCCGCCCACCAAAAAAAAATGTCATAAAATGTTCTCACTCCATGACTGTTTCCACTCTTGACCTTCCATTCTATTCAGCAGCAGGAATTCACACCTTTCTGAATTTCTCTTTTCCTTATTTAAGTCTTCTTGCCCTTTTCTCATGCTAAAATTAGAAATAGCTCCCCTCCTTAAAAAAACAAAACAAAAAACAGTTCACACCTCATGTTGCAACTCTATAAGCCTATGAAGGGGAAGGCACTCCATCTCACATCAAGACAGCAGATTTACTTGGGGGTATGGTAGAAATTAACAAGAGCTCTGATTTTCCCCAAGAGACGGGGTCATAGACTAGGTCACTTCCTGTCTGTATGTTTCTGCAGACATGCGTCTTATGACAAAAGACCCGATTCATTTCAAAGATAGAGTGACCACAACTGCAGCGTGCAGCCAGATGACATTCCTTCCCGAACTCCTTTTTGCTTGATCATTACAGATTATTCAGAAAACATATCTGAGGAAGAAAGGAAGGTTTCTGTTGGGTTACCCACGTCTGAAATCTCCTCACTGAAAAAACTAATTTTAAAAGCTTGGCCCAGCTCTGATCATGAAAAAATGGCGAGGAAGATTCTGTTTGTGACAAATCATTTCAAACATACTATATGAGCACATATGGATTTCTGCAGGGGGCTAGCAACTCCCCAATTGCTTTTACATTCCCATGCATCTTGTGTACCTGTATGTTTCACAGATTTCGTAGAGACAGATGTTATCAGCCAACTTCTTATATCGGATGTACACCTAGGGAACAGACACTGTCACTCTAAACAGCTTCTAATTTAATTGTCCAAAGGTACCTTCCAAAACTGGCAAGATGCTAAGAAACAAAGGAAAAAGGAAAAAAGGATCACCATAACAAGAGCAGACTCAGGTCCATCTAGGCCTTTCAACAGATGCCAGCCAGATGGCTTTGGAAACTTACAAACAAGGCAAAGCATCTGTCCTGTACACCTCACGACATCTCACACACTGTGCATTTTACTCTTCAGACCAACAGTGCGCTCTGTCACATTAAGGACTTTTCAGAGCATCAGCATAAAAGACTAACCAATGATGAAAAATGAGCATGCAATGCCTGTGCTCCCTTATGCCTAGGAACTCCCACAGGATCTGGTTGAAGTATTCAACTTCAACCAGTGATGTATTTAAGTCTTTTACTCCAAGTCTCAAGTCTCTACCTTCAAAGTCTCAAGTCAAGTCTCAAGTCCTTGAAGGTACTTTCAAGTACTCCAACCAAAATTCCAGAATTATCGGATAGAGAGAAATAAATTCAGTTTTAATAATTAAGCAGAGTCAGCTCTCCACTTGCCATCTGCAGCTTTTGAAGTGGGGAATAGGATCCTATCTTACTCCCCATTACTGAAGACTCAAAAGATTTAGAAGGAAAGATCCTTCTTCCTCAAGCCCATTGCCTAACACATTTGCTGTTCCCCTCTGAGAAACGCACTCTGCATTCTGGGGGTGAGTCTTGTCTTTTGCTCTTAGCAAATGTTTTAGAAGGTTCCTCCAACATGCAGCAGGGACAGGCTGCTGAGCATACCTCAAGCCTGCCTCAAGCCCATTTGCTGTTCTCCTCTGAGAAATGCACCCACACTTTGGGCTTCGGACAGACTGCCATGTGACCAGTAGGCAAAAAGTGATGGAGGCGTTGTTCAAAGTTGTAAGGTTTCTGGATGAATGCTTTATGTTACTGAATCAAGGGCATCAAGTCAGCCATTAAAAATATACAAGCCTTGAGTTGAGTCGAGTCAGTGCATCATTTACGGCCGAGTCAAGTCCAAGCCGAGTCACTGAAGTGACTTAAGTCCAACTTGAGTCCAAGTCTATCAACTCAAGTCTACATCACTGACTTCAACATTCAAGTTTCCAGTCCTCCAGATGGTACAATCATGAAAATGCATATGCAGACTTTGCCAAATGGAGAGGATATATGTAGTGAGCTTTGGACAGGTCTGGAGTGAACACTGGGATAAAGGACCTCACAACCTCTTCAGAGAGGGTCACCTTTTGCCCTTAGAACATAACTAAGCCCTTCCTAACTCTGAAAAACTCTAGCACTATAATATGAATTTTGCAAACAGAGTTTTATACAGTGTTAACAGTGTACGCCATGCTAGATTGTTTTTTTGACAAAATTTAGATTTTTACAAAATCTAAAAATTTTACAAAACCGTAAACCCCTGGCCCCACAGGACTGTGCTATAGTGTCTATGTGTCATCTGTGGCTTTCAATATCTACATTTTTTTAAACTGGTTTTCATTTCACGGATAGTTTAGTTATATTTTTAACTTGTGTGTTTGGGTATATTTTAAAACTATGTTTCTTTTACTTGTAAGTCACTTTTGCAGCTCAGACTAGGAAGAAGGGGGGGATATAAATAAATATAACAGTAGTAGTTGTAGGAGTAATTAATAATAATGAACTGTCCAGATTTTCTCAAATGAAGCATAAAGGTAAACTCTAGATGCCAGCACAAGGCAACACAAAACAGGGCAAATGTCATACATGTATGCTTAACTGGTACTTTCAGTGTGTAAGTGTCTTTTTTAAGTGAAACCCTAAGCTATTCCATTCTATTGGGCAGGAGGCTGGGAAGCTCTATGGAAGCTCTCTCTTAAATCACTTGACACATTAGAAAATGATTTAAACATCTGCTTTAGAGGGCTGGTGGTAAAACAAATACTGTTAAATGTGAAGGCTTACTATAAAAGTGAATTTCCCTTTAAGAAGCATTTCAGTGATAGGGACATTCAGCTGTTCTATTTTAAGGCAGCTTTCTCTGAAGTTAGAGTTTTTAAAAGAAACATTTTGAGACAGTGTCAAAGGAAAAGGGGAATTTAACATTTCAAGGATAAACTACAACTTATGGCAAGGTCAAGTAGCATGATTCACTGGAAGGGTGAAACGCACAGAGAGATACAATATAAGACTGTTCTAAGTTTCCGTGCATGGAAATTCCCTGGTATGCAGAGGAAAAATACATAATGGCTGAACAATTGCATTCCTATGTTACCCAAAGGAAAGAAAAATCAAGAAACGCCAAAATTTCAATGACAAGTTAACTCTTTCAGGACTCCTTTCTAGTGGGTAACTATCTTGGGCTCATATAAACTCTGGCCTTTTAATGGTGTCTGGAAAAGCACAATCTTACAATGTTATAGTTTAGGATCCCAATCTTAATTTAAAATTATTAGCCCTCAAGTTTAAAGATCCTGTACATGTCACCTTAACTACTTAATTCCAAACAGTTTAAATGCTCATTAGCATTAGATTTTTTTTTACTATATCTACTGCAAACTTTACAAGCAAAATAGATCAAGTTATCTCATGACTGAATACATGAAATAAGATAAAACAAAAAATAAATTACACAAATAAATTCACATCAGATCTAAATGGAGTCAATGTCTTCCCCCAAGAGAATCCAACAATTTCTCAGTCTATAATATACAGATGTAAATCATTCATTGTTATATATACCCTCCACTTACAATTAACCTACATAAAAGTATACATCCAACTTCTTTTGATGGG
This sequence comes from Cyclura pinguis, assembly GCA_030412105.1. Lineage (NCBI taxonomy): Eukaryota > Metazoa > Chordata > Lepidosauria > Squamata > Iguanidae > Cyclura > Cyclura pinguis. The sequence continues at coordinate 332,236,658 of CM059600.1, forward strand.
TTAGATTCAAAGCATTGAATAAAATAAGATACCTCTATTTCCACATCAACAGCAATTTTAACATTTATCAAAACTCATTACCACAATCACCTGTACTCTGCCGATATATAAATTCTATTTCTCAACATGCTACACTATCTCGGCAATTTATCCAATGTATCTCAGGAAAATATTCAAACTGTGTGACAGGCACAAATGAGACACTTACTACGTTCTCTGTAGACAACTGTGTTTAAAGTAAATGCTTTAAGTATCGAGAATATGTACTATCTACTACTCTTTTACAAATATAACAAAAATGGGGTCCATTCAGCCTCACAATACTCTTTAGATTATTCTTTCAATATTCAAGTTAAAATATCACAGTCTCTCATATCAAGTAATTTTACAATCCATTCCTCTAAGTACTGGAACACTTAGTACTGGAAGTACTAAGGTAAGTACTGGAAGATCAGGCATTCTATTGGTCTTCCAGTACTTAGCATAGATGATCCTTGCCGAAATTATCATATATAAAATAATCTGCCAATATTTTTTTTATCAAATTTTGTTCAATTTCCAGCAGTATATTTAATAAGAAAAGTTCAGATGAGAGCGGAAGGTTAATGTTTAACATTTCAGATATTGTTTTGTGAATAATCTTCAATACATTTTAGTGCATGGGCAAGTCCACCACATGTGGAAAAATGTCCCATCTGCTTCATGACATTTCCAACACTTATCATTTAAAGTCTTGTATATTTTCTGTAGTTTAGAAGGGCCTAGGTACCAATTGTAAAACATTTTTAAGTAGTTTTTCTTCAGGTCTTGAGATAATGTAAATTTTTTGGGTTCTAAGCCAGCTCTTTTCCCAATCTTCCAACTGGATTTCTTTTCCAAAATTTTGCACCCATTTAATCATCACATTTTTAATAGTTTCCAATTCATGTTCACAACCCAGAATAAATGTATAAATCTGTGATGTTAAATGGTTAGGCTTTTCAAATATTGCAATTTCAAAATCATTTTTATCCTGTGCGCACCAAAACCCTTCTAATTTAGAGTCCATTTTGTACCTTTTTTTTAACTGCATATATAGGAACCACTGGCAGGGGAAGCCTTCGTTTTCTAATGCCTCTCGTGATTTTAATTTGAAGTTTTCTCCCTCGATCAAGATACCTTTATAATGAATCCATTTTTCATGTTGAGCTTTCCATTAGCATTAGATGTTATATACGGAAAGCACTGTTTGTATAGACATAACCCTGTACATCTGTAGAGGTACTGATGAAAAGCCAGAAAAGTCAGACAGTGGAGCACCCACATAGCAAAGAAAAATGAATGTCAGCTTCATAAACTAACTAGGTTGACTGCCACAGTCTGATGTCTTCCACTCATTCATGTTGGCTGGGAGGTGATGGGGGCTGCGGTTGAATGTATCTAGAGAACACATGGTTGGGGAAAGATGAAAAAGACTTAAGACTTAAGGCAAATCTACCTTCCAGAAGCGATGGCACTCTGACCCAGCATTCCTCAATGCCCACTCCCACCCCGTCAATGAACTACAGGGATTTGGTGCAAATTCCTCTTGGGAGACAAATGACCAAGTCTAAACATAGGAATATAAAAGCCCAGCCGCAGCAGAGCAAACGTCTTTCTAGCACAAGAACTTATTTCCCACAGTAGCCATCCAGATGCCAGGAATTCCAAAAGTACAATAAAAACAGCAGCAGCATCCCCCCACCTCCCCTTTTTTTTTGGCTCTCCAACAGTTAGTATTTCACCTCTCAAACTGGAGCAAAATATACAGTTAACATAGGAGGCTCAGATGGTCTAAATACCCTAAAAGCACCAGATTCTCTCCGATCTTGGAAGCTAAGCAGCATCAACCCTAGGTACTTGGATAGGAGACAACCAATGAATACCAGGTGCTATATTTCAAAGGAAGGAACTGAGAAAACTACTTCTGAGTATTCCTTGCCTAAGAATTCATGGGTTTGCCATAAGCTGACAGAGGACTTGAAGGCATGTGTAAACACACACACACACACACACACACAAGCTGTCTTACAGTGCTGGTCCCTGACACACTTGGAAAAAATAAGTGCCAATCTCCCACATCAAATTGCCTAAGAAACATTGGTTTAGATGACAATCTTGGGCAATTTGATGTGGGAGACTGGCAATTATTCTTTCCAAATGTGTCAAGGATCAGCACTGTATTTTTGTCCATGGGCTACAACTGCTTCTTTTTTTTCGTGGAAACTGACCAAGGACCAGCTTGCAGACCAGTACCAATATAGGAACCACCACTTTGAGTAGCACTAATTTAACCCTTTTTGTGAGCCACCATGTAAGCAAGCCATTTATCATTTCACTGCAGGCATGTTCTCCTGTTTCCACCACAAACCACACACCGAAGGACGAGAACTGGAAAACTAAAATCATGAGTGCAAAATAATTTTGTAGATAGACTGATTCTGAGAACACAGAATAGCCAAGGCATTTGGGAGACCCTAACACCCTGCTCAGTATCCAGAGCTATAAGTAAGCATTTTCACATTTAATTAATTTTCAGAAAAAGAAAGCAAAGGGCTCCACCACTGTGACCTTTTTCCTTTTCCCTGCACTGTGACTGATCCATCCGTTTCACTCCCATGTGCAGATGAGGGCCTCACTGATCATCAGTCCACCAACGACCATATGTTCTGTAAATCAATAGTAGTTTATGGCCTGCAGGTTGGGGACCAGTACTTTAGACCTCATAGTGACTTATCACAGTCTTCGTATACACATTGATTTTATCTGAATGAAGGGATTTGGGCACACACATCTAGCAATGAACCGGAGAAAGTGGGACCTTCCAAGCCTGTTTTTGTGGGCCTTGATCCCTGAAGAATCTTTGAGGTATCAGTTTTCTGGCAAAAAATGAGAGGGGGCAATTAAATTTTCTGTCTCAAAAACCTCCAGAAATGGCAATTTATACTTTAGAGGTTGGAGGGCCACTCTGCAGAGTTTAACATTTAAAAAACTCTGTTTTTCAAATCTAGAAGTAGACTTCTAGTCACTTGCAGTTCTGGAGGGGCATTTTTGGCAAACAGTGTGGCCCCTGGGTCAGCAAAATTGGTCTCCAAACCCAATACAGTTGCCTAACCTTGCTTTAATGTGTTGATGCTCTTCAAATGTGATGGGGCTGTTCTTGTGTCATGCATATAACAGAAAGGACTAGGGACTTTTCTTCTGTCAAGGAATGAGGGAGATGGGTATGTTCAGCTGTCAAGGAATGAGGGAGATGGGTATGTTCAGCTTAAAGAAGAGAGGACTGAGAGACGGCATGACAGCTATCTTTAAATATCTGAAGGGAAATCACGTAGAAGATAGAACAAGCTTATGTTCTGCTGCTCCAGAGACCAGAGCTTAAACCAATGGATTCGAATGACTAAAACAAGAAAGATTCTACTTAAGCATAGGAAAAACTCTTTTTTTACTGTACGAGCTATTCCACAGTAGAGCAGATTGCCTTAGAGGGATGCGGACTCTCATCTTTGAGGTTTTTAAACAGAGCTTGGATGGGCATGTTTCATGAACGTTTTAGTTGTGTATTCCTGCTTAGCTCAAGGTTGGACAAGATAGCCCTTGTGGCCCCTTCCACCTCTAAGATTCTATGTATTTGCCTGAAGAGAATCTATCAAGGGACACACCTCAGTGGTGGGTGGGGATGGACCCGGAAGTACATGGGGCAGCCCTTTTCTCTCTCCCTGCCAACTCCTTCCCTTCACTTCCATCACTCTATCCCTTTTGGCTCCTGCCTGTCCACCTCCTTACCCTCTAAGCTCCCCCCACCTAAATAACCTGGGGAGCACAGGTAGATTCCCCATCAACTCCAATACAGAACCTGCAAACTGAACAGAAAATGATGTTGAGGATACCCACAGCTAGCCTGAAACAGAAGGCTACTCTCATTAGGCAATACTGTTGTAATATGAAAGGAGCTGTACAGACTACCCCTTAAAAGCATGACTGTCAACACACTTGAAATAGTCCATGTTTATGTTCAAGCCCTGCATTAAAACTATGGCAACAGCAGAAAACAGAACCAAACCTTCAGCTGGCTGCTTTCTCATTATGCTCTTATTAAGAAGAAATAAAGAGCCACACTGCAACTATGAGCTTAACAATTATAAATTGCCTGAAAGCTATAACCATGATGGTCAGCCAAGCTAAACATGGGGGTTGAAGGGGGAGAGAAGTATAATGACCATTTGACAACCAGAGCACGCTATAACTACACAGTCAGTGATACAGGCTAAAGAGGGGAAAAGGAGCCATTCCAGGTTGAAAAAAACAAACAGTTTAGTACAAATTTTTAAAAATATCTGCACCAGCACTGTTTCCATTTGAATCTAGCATTAGATTCCATGCCTTATGAGGAGCGGCTTAGGAAGCTGGATATGTTTACCCTGCAGAAGAGATGGTTGTGACATGATAGCCATGTTTAAATATTTGAAAGGATGTCATATGGAAGATGGAGCAAGCTTGTTTTCTGCTGCTTCAGAGACTAAGACATGGAACTACATATTCAAGCTACAGGAAAAGAGATTCCACCTAAACATTACGAAGACTTTCCTGATGGTGAGAGCAGTTTGACAGAGGAATATGCTGCTGCCTGGGAGTATAATGGAGGCTCCTTCTTTGCAAGTTTTAAACAGAGGTGGAATGGCCATCTCTCAGGAGTGCTTTGAGTATTCCTGCATAGCAGGGGATTGCATGGGATGGCGCTTGTGGTCTCTTCCAACTCTATGATTCTGGCATTGTATGTCACCATTCTTTGTTATACATCAGGGTTTTCCAAAGTTGGACCTCCTAGATTTTGTTGAACTCTCAGAATCCCTGATAATTGACTATGTTGGTTGGAGCTTCTGGAACATCTAACAAGATCCGAAGACCCAGATTTGGAGGTCACTGTTATAGCTATTTTATGGATGTTTGATAGTGTGTATTTATACACTAATACCAATGTACTTGCTTTTCTTACAGCCACTGGGTGTACTGCTCTATGCAGTGCATATTAGAAGTCCAGAGCAAGCCTTGGGTAGTATCTGCTCCTACAGGAATTTGAAACTGGAACTGTGTCCCTGCACTTATTGTAGCATAGCAGCAGGGAGCAATGCCATCCTTTTATGCTACTTGTCATTCTTGGCTAGCAAGAAGAATGGCAAGAGACTGGCCTAGCAGAAAGACAGTAGCAAGCTGTTTCCACTTGCTAAAAGTAGGACAGGAAAATCGGCTGGTTAACAAAATGTCAACAATTAGGAGGTGATATATATTGAGGTGGGAAGAAGCAGTAGCAGATGTCCTCTTATAATTAGCACTAGAAAGAACAGGTCGAAGGGGCAAGGCAACATGTTACATTGTTCTGACTTGTAAAATGCTTATCGCTGTAATTGACAAGTTGTGAGTGTAGGTAGAAAGGAGGAAGATTCAGGCAGGGAGAAAGGAACATGACTAACTTATTCCTGCGGCTGCACATAGTGAAGAAGAATTGCCCTAGTGGGCAAATTTTGTTTCACAAAATTTAGGCCTTTTCCACACTAGCCTGTTATAGTGCTATTATTCCACTTTCAACATCCTATGGAATCCTGGGGTTTGCAGTTTAAAGAGGGGCTTCAAAGGCCCCTCCCTAAACTGCAAACCTCAGGATTCCACAGGATGTTGAAAGTGGAGTAGCAGCACCATAACAGGCTAGTGCGGAAATGGCCTTGGACAGAAGAGACTCACTGAAGATAAACTCGGAAATGACTCACAGTTCCATGTAACAGAGTTCGGAAACCACCATCCCAGCCAATTCCCTTTTCACTGCCTAAGTGGATATTAGGCGACTTCATGTAAGCAGGGGAAGCTGAAGGGAATTACCATCATCTCTGGAAGTTACAGCTATCTACCAGGAAAAAGCAGCTGGTAGAACTGGGATACAGATCCAGCACAAGGACAAGCAGCACATCAGATTTAGGGGCCACATTCATCCTTGGAAATTTTCTCCTCACTAATGGGCTTTTGGGAGAGTAGCAACAGAAGGACCAAGTTAATATTTTAACAGGAAGGTTTGGTCCCAGGGCTTTCAAAGTTGAAACTGTGATGTAATGCAGGGATGAGAAATCTGTAGCCTTTCAGATTATGTTAAGATTAACATCGCCCATGATCCCTACCCAGTGATCACAGTGGCTAGGGCTGCTGGGAGTTGAAGCCCAATGCCATCTAGAGCAGTACTACTCACACTGTTGCTCTGTGGACTGGTGTCAGTCCCTGGACCATCTACTGCTGGTCCTTGGAGAGCTTTCAGGAGAGAAACAGTTGTAGCCAGTGGCTACAAATATGGTACCAGCCCCTGACACACTGGGGGGACAGCTGCTATTTTTCCCACATCTGATGACTTAAAGAAACTGGGGTAGGAACTGTGCAGTCCTCCAGATGTTGCTGGAATGCAATTCCTAGCATTCTTAATCAATGGCTATACTGAGTAGGGCTGCTGGAAGTTGCACTGGAACATCTGGAAGATTGCAAAATTTCCATCTCAAATTTAAATATTTAAATTTTTTGCAATACCAATTTAGAAGACTGAATCTGTGAAGCAACAAGATTCAGGATTTCAGCAACTCTGATGTAGTGAGTGTGGAGTACCTTGTGAAACACAGACACCTATCATTGATTTATATGATATTGTGTCGTAAATTAGCCTTTCCAGAACTAATGTGTAATTTCTGACATTCCAAGTCTGTAGAACAGCAGCTGAAATGGAATCTTAAACAAGGACTGGAACCTGAAGTGCAAAGAGAAAGTATCATTCTACTGACAAGCAGGGGTCGAAGGTCAGATTCTTCAGTTGCTTTGAACCCGGCCAATCCCACGACATATACAGCCTAATTACATAGGAAACTGTTATACATGCACAGGACTATGTAACTGCATTCCTCTAAAGATGGTTCCAAGATAATGAATGTACATAAATGAAGACAGTGCTATCTTCAGCCATTTAGGTTGCTGGTTCAAGTCCTGAACAGCTAACACTGGATCCCTATTCAGACACTGACCTGAATACATGTAGGGCTAAAACTAGAGATGAGGATGTCATCACGCATGTTAGCCTCCCCCAGCATGTGCCCACAGTTACAAAACTCCCATGACCAGGAACTCTGGTATTGGTGTGTTCCTGTTCATGGGAACATTATAACCGCATTAAGCCAAATATGACTATAGAGTTCTTGTCAGATTTTTGCACTCAGTGTACAAAGGTCTCACCTACTTCCTAGTGCTTGGAAGCTTACAAAGATATTTACATTCCCATCCTCCATTTTAGTTCTCTATGTTTATGTTTCAGTCTACACTCACATTTCAGTTATTCTATTTTCCAAAAACTACAAAACATAACAACAAGTATAACAAAGTTTTTTCTATGGATTTAACCACAGTATTTACAGGAAAAAGTTACACTACTTTCACAAACCCTTACATGATTAAAAACAAATCTCACCTATTTTTTTATTTTTATTTTAGAACTGAAAACCCTAACAGCAGTCCTACTCTTTGAACCAAATCATTGACTGCAGGCTACCATAGATTCAATACATTGCTAACATACCAAGTTGCCTCAAACCTAGCCAAAAATGAAAACCAGACTTCTCTTTCAAGTGATTTAGAGAATGAAAGCATTACAGAGTACAAGAAATTGGCAATTTCAGGAACATTACAGCAGAGGGGCAGGTAAGATCTTTTATTTGTATCCAGGCCCTGTTTGCTTGTTAGCTACCAATGAGTAAGAAACACCCTACAATAAAATCCCTTCATCAAGAGAGCCCATAGCTGCAGAGCCTGGTATAAATCTGCCCTCCAAAGAGTAATTCTTGTCAGGCCACAGGAAGCAGCAGCAGTGGCCCCTCAAAGGGGGTGACCCAAAGTTGTGATGCCCCTTCTCAAAAACGGTGGAAGGACACCCCTATTTTCCTCTGCGGCAAGAGAGGGGTAATGTTGTTGATTTTTTACTATGAACTTCCTTTTGGGAGACCACTAAAAGAAGGGGAAAAAATGACAGTAAGATGCTTGGATGAGCTTGGCTCAATGAGTCTGATTCCTAGATACTGTTTTCACTGCTTGTGTTTTTGTTTGCCGGATAGCCTTTACTATCTCGCATTATCGCTGGTTTTGACGTATGCCTGGGACAGTTGTTGGTTAACTTGGGGAGATTTGGGGACACTTATGTCAGAGGAATCCTGGATAGGAGGTCACAGAAGATGAATGAAACAATTCACATTTGTTCTTTACCTCATCATTTTGGTTTAGGAGTTGCTCTTGAGGCCGCAGTGCTCCGAAGTAAAAAGTAAGAATAACTGAGACCTCAGTGGGAAAACACGGAGGACTCAGCCTTTCCCAGCTGTATTCTCTTGGATACTTGATGCAGCACTATTAGAGATTTGAGGACTGGGGAGGAAGCCTGCTCTGGGCTACAGGAATTCCTTTTCTCTCTAAAGGAACCCATTCACACTAAAGCCATTATTTCACATTTACTGCCATGGTTCCATCCTATGGAATATTATGGTTTGTCCTGGAACTCTCCAGCTGAGAATTCTAAATACCCCTCCCTAAACTGCTAATACAGAGCAAGTGTGGTGTAGTGTTTCAGCACTGAACTAGGACTCTGAGAAGAAGGTTCGAATCTCCATTCAGCCATGGCAACCCACTGGGTGACCCTGGGCAAGTCACACCCTCTCATCCTCAGAGGGAAGGAAAGGCATGCCACCTTTAGATAGGTTCATCTTAAGGTCACCAAAGTCAGAAACAACTTGAAGGCACACAACAACAAAACTGCTAATCCCAGGATTCCATAGGACAGAACCATGGCAACTGAAGTGGAATAACAATACTATAAGTCTACAGTGTGAAGCACATTCTGGTTTTTAATTGTTTGAATTGCCAATTCTGTTCAGAACAGATGTAGTTTTCTGCTGGCAATACTACCCACCCTGTTGTCCCTCTGTTTCAGATGGTTACAAGTCTGATGCTGAGGGCTCCAAGGATCTGTGGGACATCAATACAATTCTAAAGCACTGATTTCCAGGGTGGCTCAGGACTGAAATACTCTCATGACAACTCTGGTACTACCCCATCATACCAACCTAACACAGGAAATGCTTTGGGTGTAGCTCCTCATCAGGCAGGAATATGGGTACCTGAAAGTGAGAGATCTAACACAGTGATGGTCATTTTTTGCTGACAGATTTTCAGCACTTTTTCCCTTCTGCCAGAGAGGAGAGGGACTGTTAAAACTGTCCATCTCTAGAGGCTAATAAATCTTTATGAATTCCAGGGGCCTCTGTGGTATTTTCTAGAAGATTATGGCCTTCTGGAATATGGAGATTTCCCAAGTGATTAACACAACGACACTCAATCACCACCAGCCCCTTCCTCCATTGAGCCCATGCAGCTCCTTCATAGATACCTGAACTGAAGGCAATGAAACAGGTTGAGTGACATTATAAAGGCCACCACAACGAAACACATCTGTAAGGAGTACTCAGTCCCAGGGATCGAGTCCAGTAGTCCAAACCTATAAAGTACAAAACATCCTAGTTCCAGAAGAAGACAGTAGTTACTCACCAGGAGTTTGGTGGGGAAGGTAACCTAACACTTCTTCACAATGCCCTGACACAGCTATGCGGTTTCATGCTAGCATAAATGTATCTTGGACTCACGTCTTGGAGACACGGCTGTGGCTAGAAGTAACTTCCCAGTTAACAGCATAAAAGAGATGGGTGAAGAAATAAGCAGCACCCACAGCTGACCAGCACACCTCTAAAAGAACCCAAATCCAGACTCTGCCAAGAAAGGGGAGTTCAACTAGGATGAGGAATGAGATTTATATCCTTCTGAACTGAGACAATTGTGTTATTAGAGAGATCATAGTTCAGTGGAAGAAGAAATACCTATCAACCTGCTAGTACTTGGACAGCATGTGGAAGAACTGAACAGATAAAAGGCCACTGAAGCACCACATACAGAAGGTCCTATGCTCGAAGTGGGTGCTAACAACCTAGGTTCTTCCAGGAGTTCGGATTATAAATATCATAAACTGTTATAACTGGCTGTGTTGCCCTTGTGGGAGCTGGTGTCCAAAATATCTGGGGACCACAGGGCTGCCTGCCCTTTGCCTAGAGATCTGCTCATGAATTCCGAAGGAAGTAGCAAGAGGCAGGGATACTTTTAGGTATTTTCATGAACAATTCACAGTTTGAAACACTGATAAAATAACCCACTGCTAGTGGCAGTTGCATATGAAATAATTCACAAAGTCCAGACTAGGCAATCTCAGCAAGCGTGATGTTAGAACTCAATGGCTGCATTCATTTCAACAGTTACATTTTTGTCCAAGCACTTTGTTAATTAAGATTGTCGCTATCTGGTTACTGATATCACTCAAAGTCACAAAGGCACTATAAGAACATTTTGCTTGATTTGACTTGCACTGAATTGTTAAATAAAATTGTTACTGGAGAGCAATGTAAGTTTGGCCACTTATCACAGCTCAACTCAGCAATAGTTAAGTAGCTGGTTGTCTTATCTCAAGTTTTGTTTTGTTTTTTAAAGAAAAGCCAACTTTAAACCCAACCAATACTCCAGTAGATATTGCCATATGCATTTCCCATCAGTGCAAGCTAGCAATTGATGTCCAGACTAATAAACTCTGGAGGCAGATTACCAGACAGTGTTCATCCGGACAACCAGCAATCTCCATCCATGAGGAGTGTGTGTGTGTGTGTGTGTGTGTGTGTGTGTATTATAAGGCCTAAATACCCTAAAGACACCAGATGCTGTTTGATCTTGGAGGCTAAGCAGGATCAGTCCTGCTTAGTACTTGGACGGGAGGCCACCAGTGAGTACCAGCTGCTGCAAGCTACATTTCAGAGGAATATTCAGAGGAAGGCAATAGCAAACCACCTCTGAGTATTTCTTGCTTAAGAAAACCCTATGAAATTCATGGGGTCACTGTAAGTGGACAAACAACTTGAAGAACCATACACACAAGCCTGAAAAGATCAGAAGGCTGAAAGGAAAAGGACTGTGTGTAGATCTATCACTTTTCCTTTGGAAGTCAGAACAATTTAGCAGTGAATGTCCACAAGCATAGTTATCAAAGGTCTGGGTATACTGGACTGGCAAGGAGTTGCTACACCAGAGTGCCTCTGGACTACCAGTTAAAAGGGTTGGGTGTTGCTACTTGTTCTGCCCCCAGATCCCATCGTCAACCCATCAGTGGAGGATAAGGAAGAGGCAAAGATATCCAAGGTGCTGTGTGGCTTCTCTCCTTTTTCACCTCCTAGTCCTACCTTGGGGATCACTGAACACATGAGAACTTGGGAGGGGGGTGTTTACTCATCCTTCTATACTTTTCTTTCCTTCATCCATCTGCAGCAACTCCCACCAAGATGGCCTTCTCCCTCCTCACCACAGCCCCCACTACAGCTCCGTTATCTTGGGCCACTCTCCTGCCACACTGTTCCCAGTGCTGAATTTGCCTACCTTGCAGTGGCAGCTCTGAGTGGGACCAGGAGGGCAGTCAGGCTGTACAAATGGAGAAGAAGCAGATGGAACCTACCATCAGCCCCAGCCCTGCCCACCCTTAAACCTGGAGGACTCACTTGTGCTTCTTCTGTCTAGTAAGCCATGTCCCTGGTTTTAATGCAAAATTAAAAGCATTACTGTTGTATAACTAAAAACAGACACAATACATGACGAAAGATTCAAATTTACTTAAGCACCAAGCCTGTACTGCCACTGTTTATGATGGACACTGCTAATTTTTACTTTTAACAGGTTTCAGAGTATTTTAATGCGACACTGAATATTTATTCCTGTCTCTCTCACATACACAGTCACTTCCTCACTTCATTTCAATCATCCTTCAATCCTCAAACAGAAAGTGGGAGTAATGCGCAGACACTATTATTTTCTCAAGAGAAATCTTTCAAAGTTTGTATGGTTTGGCTGGTTAATGGATCTCAACATCTTGCTTGATGGCCCACTGAGTACAGAAAAGTGGTGAGAAAGACATCCAGCAAACAAAGGGCAAGTCCAGAAAGAAGGCAGGATGTGTTGCTTGAGGAAATTCATTGAGACCTTGGGCAGCATTAAGTGCAAAAACTGACTTTTAAGACAAAAGTTTTCTTTCTTGTTTTATGGTTCAAATCTGCCTTCAACAAATGAAATAGATAACCTTTACAACCAGATATCAAAAGTTAAAAGACTGCAGAGAGAAGCACAGCTACAGTCTTAAGAAACTTTAGCATGGCAGTCAGAAAGTTAAAACTGTCAAAAACAAAAACACCAAATGACAGTAAAGATGCTTATTTGAGAGCAATTACGAAGCAGAACTGTAAACAGCATAGTATTACATGGTTTATACCCAACCTGCACCAAAGCTCTGCAAAAACTTTTTATAAAAAGGATCATGGTTTTGTGAGGTAGTCTTTTTGTCTGAAAGGCAAATTTTCCCACCCTTAAAGGGTTATAGTACAAAAGTATCATTTCACTGATGCACTGTAACTCTAAAATTTTAAAAAAGACGGAAGACAAGAAGACTTCTTTTTTTTCCTTCCAGTATGTCTCAGAATTAAAAAGAAACCTACCCAAGAGTGCAAAGAAAACACTGCTGCTGGTGCTGGGAACTTCCACCAAAAAACATCCAAACAACAGAAATGTTGTTCGGATATCTTTTAAAAAAATTGAGAATTAGCGCAATAAATATTGAAATCTCCTGACACATTTGCCCTGTCTGGAGGACCCCAGTGAGCAACTTTTTTCCACCTGGCTTCATCCATACTGGTCCAGGATGTTCCTTCATCTTGGAAGTTTACAAAGCCACCAAGAATTCCAAGATTTCTCTGTCAGAGATCCTAGAACCACATGCTGTCCTTCATGACAACAAGGTGATTCAGGATACTACCTGGGTACTATCCAAAGAAACAGAAGGAAAACAAAACAGAAATTGGCTACACTGATCTATCTACAAGACTAACTCTGGCCCATTCAAGAAACCACAGTTCAAATTCTGGCTTAATGCGACAAGTTAACATGGTGTTTATGAGCAACCATGGCTATCCTGATACTTCCAAGAAACTCCCAAAGAGAACTAGATAAATATAGCCCTCTACTGACAGTTGCTCCTGCATTTGTCACCTGCCAGAGGAAGAGGTTCAGGGGAGGCAAAAGAAATTGCTTTCTCTCACAATGCATAATTCCTTTATGGAATTCATTGTCTCAAGACTGTTGATAGGCACTAGCTTGGATCTGCTGCTAGCTTGGAACTAAGAGACAATTTCACAGAAGGTAAGTACCTCAGTAGCCACAGCTATATGAAAGCACCAACATCTGAGTCATTATGAATGCTACTCACTGGAAACCAACAGAGGGGGGGGAACTTATTTTAGCCCTTGCTTGGGGGATCTGTGGAGCCATTTGGCTGATCACATCTAGAAGCACAATGCTGGACCTCTGACAGACCAATGATCTGATCCACCCAGGACAGTTTCTGCATCTGTCTCCATTTCTCTTCCCTGGGAACTATACAAATTACATGACAGCTCATTTCCATTCAACCACAAAGCTCTCTAAGTGATCTTGGACCAGTCACCACCTCTCAGCCTATCTTACTCCACAGGATTGTTGTCAGGATGAAAATAAAGAGTAGGAGGAATTCATGTTGCTCTGAATTTGAGGGAAAGTAGAGAAATAAATGTAACAAATAAATAAAGCTATTTATAGCTTTTGTTGCAATCTGATCTAGCAGGGGGTGAAACATACAGCTTCTAAATGTATAGTATTGTGCCAGCCTAATAATCCTAAAGGCACCAGATCCCGTCTCATCTTGAAAGCTAAACAGGATTAACTCTGGTTAGTACTTGTATGGAAGAACTGCCAATGAATCCCAGGTGCTGTAGGCTATATTTCAGAGGAAGGAACTGCCAAAATCACTTCTGTGGATTCCTTGCCTAAGAAAACCATGTGAAATTCATGAGGTTGCCATGTCAACAGGTGATCTGAAGGCACATACACACAGTCCAAAAAGGGGATTTCTAGAATTTGTGTGCTAGGAGAAGCAGGGCATGCTTAACATGGTCATCTTGAGTGATGTCTAGTGAACCTTTCAACTAGACTTTAGGGAAAGTGTTTGATAATCTTGCTTTAATTCAGCCTTCTTTAACCTGGTGCCTCCAGATGCATTGGATTACAATTCCCATTAGTACCCCCAGCCAGCATTGCCAATGGCCAAAGGAATTATAGGGGGTTAGTTAGAGGAGAGGCTGAGTTAATATTCTCAAACTGCCATACAGTTCTTTTGTTCTTATTTTGCCTCCAGTAATAGGAATTTTACAAGGTTTGTTTCTGAATAAACAAAAACCAACTCCTATATCTCACATCTTCTATTCTGGGACTGCAAATTTATTTTGATGGCATTGAATTGCAATCTTTAAGGCCAGGAGCTATTTTAATAAATCAGTTTCAACCTCCTGTAAACAAAAAACAGGAGGAATTTTTTCTGGCTGGATTAAAAGGAAGTCTTTCATAAGAGGTGCCGATAAGATCAGACCAAGCTGTCCTTCAGAGTCCTACTTACAAGCTAAGCCTTGGGAGATAGGGAAAAACTATTTGGTACTCCTACACAGAAAAACAATGCTATTTTTCCTGTTTTGCTACCCATTCATTAATGCTGGCCATTTAAAATTTATATCCCAGAAACAAATTTTCCATTTGGTAGGCAGATACCACATTTTAACTACTTTTCTGGATACGGGATACAAATAGAGATTTTTTTAAAAAAATATGTCAACAAGTTCTCTCACATAGACAAAAAACAGAACACGTTTGGTCTCCATTGAGCTGCACCCAGCTTAATGCAGAAAGTCTATGTCTTGCATCCATAAGGACCCAATTTCAATCTTCAACTAAAGGCCATTAAGAAGAAGTCATGAGATAATTAAGGAAAACAGGCCCTGCTGCTCTTGCAAGTGAAGGAAGTCATAACAAGATTCTCATATTTATGATACTCTGTAACAATCAGTTTAAGAGTAAAAAAGTGAGGATAAAGCAGGGTGGGCCAAATGAAGCCCTGAGGCCAGATATAGACTATTTTTGCAATCCAGTTCCCCCACCACCACCACACACTGTCCCTTTCCTAACAAAAAAGGATAAACCTTCTCTCATCCTCTAGGACAGGGTGTACAACTTCCTGGTGCTGGGGGACTATGCTGTCCTCTGAGGAGCTTGGAAAGTCACACCACAACTCTTGAATTCTTTTTTTTTTTTTTTTACTCTTTTGAGTTCAGGGGACTTGGGGTTCTCAAAAATAGACTTGGGGGACCACAGGCCACATTGTTTACCACTCCTGCTCTAGAAACAGTGATTCACCTTTTATCTATGCCACAGTGCTCCCCTGCGGGGGAAAAGGTACCATATATATTTCTGCATAAATCAACCTTGTGTATAAGCTGAGGGTAAGCTTGGGGGACAAAATTATGGATTTTGATATGATCCATGGAAAAATTGAGGGTCATTCCACACAGAAGGGAAAGCACTAGTGCTGCCGCAGGGAGCCAACTGTTCCGGCCGCCGATGCCATTTTTCCATCCAGGCATTCAAAAAGGCCTGTTACCACTCCACTCAAAGAAGGGGATGGTTCCTTTTTTGACTTAAACTACAATATTAAGTTTTAATCATTTTTGGCTTTGAGTAGAGTGGTGAAAAGTAAGAGCACTGACCCCCACTATTCTTTTGGTCCTCCTTTGTGGGGAAGCACCACAGATCTGTCGCCGCCATCATTTTCCAGCCCAGGCATTCAAAAAGGACAAGAGTGACATTGCAGCAGAGGCAATAGAGGCGGTTGGCACTGCTTTTAGGTTCTGCCAAGATAAATTAAGCTCCCTCTTTTGGCCGGTCTACTCAGAGAAGAGAATAGTTCCTTCTTTGATAAGAGTTAAGGTACAGCACTTACACTGACCCATGGATAAGTCAACCCCATTTCACTGAGTCCATTTTTTTGAGTAAAATTTTTAGACTTATACATAAGTATGTACAGTAATAACTTCTCATGGCTGGAAGAAGACTTCTGGCTCTTTCCATCTTCCCCATTTTTTGGCATTTCTGGCTACATGTGCCACTCCCAGGGGATCCCAAGGATAGGTAACTGCCCACCAGACCCACAGACCTGTCCTCATTTCTGGGACAGAGGAAGTATAGCCAATCTCACATTATTTTTTCCTGATTTTCTAATCTATGATAACTGAAGCCAAAAGAGATCTATGCTTGTAACAAGGCTAGGGAAAGGGAGGAGGTAGAATCTGGTCATCTCCTTTCTTCTGCAACCTTTTTTAAAACTTTTCCTGCAGTTATTCCATACTAACATTTTGAATTGGTTGCTTCAGCTGCTACAGACAAGCCCCAAAATAAACTGAAATAAAACAATGAAAGGGAGAAGCAAGTGCAAGTTGAGTATTTCTTCCCATTTTTCTGTGGGTTTTCTACTTCAGACTAATAACTTAAAGGGTCAAACTTATTTGTAAAAATCTTTGCACTGCCAATTAAATGCTAAAGGTTATATTTCACCTGGTTGGAAGCCTTTGTTTAACAAAGACTCAATGCTTTTAAGAAGTTTTATCTATGCATGTTTTCTCAGAAGTAAAAAACCACCACATTCGGTGATGCTTACTGCCAAGTCCATATCTTCAAGGATGCAGTTTTAGAACCAAAGTATGCGAGTGGGAACAGTTGGAAGTTGGACATCATCTCAAAACCGGAGTACAGCAGATTCTTCTCCTATCCACTTTTCTACATTTGGGGTTTATGAAAGCATTAGCAAACTGATAGCTCTGTATATGTAAATATGCTTTTTACCTTGCCAAACTGGGGTTTTCTTTTTATATTGGGCATTAAAAGCAAAGCATTATTTGCATATGTTAACCACGGTCAGCTCAGCCCATTTGTCATGGTGGCCACTGAAGCAAAATACAATCTACCATTCTGAATGACCTAATGAAGGGGCTTATACGTCATTAAAAATTCTAATTAAAAATATATAAATCCCAGTGTAGTTTTCCCAAAAGCCAATGAGAGGCATTTCAGTGAGCTTGTGGGGTAGGGGCTCCATTTGAGAAGTAGATGCCAGTCTAACCTATGAAAACTCATGCCATAAAAACTTCATCTTCATGGTGCTGCAAGACCACAAGGGACTTTTTAAAAGTAAGCCTTCTTCCTTTATTTTTGTATTAACATTTCTTAGAAAATTCAAACTAAATTTCTTCCTAATTTGACCCATGTATTATGGTTATGCCATAAAAAATAGCTATTGGAAAGTATATAAAACATAATTTGGGGGAGAGGAGAAATCTGAAAAACGTGAAAGGGGGGGAAAACCTTTTCAAACAGTTTCAATCTCAAGTTTAAAAACTTTTAAAAATCAACCTACAAAAATCTTCCATTATACAACTTTATGATTGGACAAAGTTGTATGATTTTTATAAACACAGATACATCTGGACTCCATAGCCAGCTAGCAGAAATGAATGTCTGGCTTGCAAACTTAGCCATAAATCTGTAGATTGCTACCTGAAATCCTAGGCAGACAACCCTGGTCAATACAGGACATTGGTTTCATTTAGTTTAACACAGTTTCACATGTTCAAAACAGCCATGACAACATTTCAGTTCTTGCAATCACCCCAAAGACAAAGGAGGTCCCTAGCTGAGCTTATATAAAACTGTTTCCCAGAAATAGCTTAACAGATTTTGAATTAACAAGCTTATTATAAAACTGTACTTGAGGTATTCTAGTAACTGGACCATCATAATTACTCCATAGCTGCTCCTGAACAATAGGGTCCCCACTGTCTGAAGGTAGCTGGAAGCAAGCTTAAATATTTGCTACAGGCAGCATCTGAATCAGGGGAGTAAATTTAAAGCACTTTAAAAACAACAACAACAATGAAATCTAATTACCCATCATTAAGCAAACTTTGAAGTATATTTCGAAAGAGACAAAGTAAGATATGCCCCAAGTATTTGTTCTGTTTTGTTTTAAATGAGTACAGTTTGGGCTTGCTGTGGAATTTGTTTAATTAGACAGTAGCACTGTGGTTAATCAAAAGTGCTTCAAAGGAAATATATTTTATGCTACATCCCAGCTGTCTGGAATATCATTCAGAGTATTTATACTTACCCTTCAAGTTTCACTGGGTAATATCACTGAGGAATACAACAGTGAACACAGAGGAATGTGAGAAAAGGGCAAGACCATTATTATCATCCTTTGAAAAACCTCTGTTTGAATCCTCCAGTGATTCCACTTCAGGCCTCCCCTCCCAAAAACCTGTAAATGGGTTTAGAGTATGGGTAGCACACAGGAAGCAAACTCTACTTTACTTCTGTTGTTACAATGCTGTTGTGATTTGGATTTGAGTCTGAAGTCAGAAACTGCACATACTCACAAAATTATTTCTTGTTTTACCAGGACTGAAGTTGTTCATTTGTTCTACTTGTTTGTTTGTTTTTTCAAATTATGCTTTCACGTATTATGAGTCTTCCAAGTCACCTGATGGTGACCCCATGAACTTCATACAGCTTTCTTAGGCAAGGAATACTCAGAGGTGGTTTAGCCAGTTCCTTTCTTGGAAATCTAGCCTACAGTACCTAGTATCCATTGGTAGTCTCCCATCCAAGTACTAACCAGGGCCGACCCTGTTTAACTTCCAAGATCAGGATCTGGTGCCTTAATTCCATTGCGCAAGGCTCAACCTACCACAGGAACGAACAACGCTGCTTTATATTGAGTCAGACCACTGGTCCATTTGGCCCCATAGTGTCAGCTCTTGACTGGTGGCTGTAACTTTCTGTGGTTTCTGGCAGGATTCTTTCACAGTGCCATCTAAATAACATTTGGTCTGACTCTGCTTTGTTTCTGCCATCAGAGCAAGTATGTTCAGGCTACTCATAGCAGAAATGCAAACACACAGAAACAGTTATAAAGCACTGAATGAGATAAATCGGTTATTTGTGTATGAAGTAAACCACATGGCTATTTAAAGTCCCCTTCCCTTCCCCATAAGACCATTACGTCCGCAATCTAAAGTTGCCCAGCTACATCCCAGGGTATCAAAGGAAGACACCCCACAACAAGCCGGGCAGCAGCTGACATTCAGACTTACAGTTGAAAGCAAACATAGGTTTACTGTTACAACATGTGTAAAACACAGAAGTTAGAACTGCTTCTCTTTTGAAGAACAACGCCCAGCATCCAGTTCAAACTCATCCAAGGTGTACTAATGACCCCCTCCTGGCTTCATTATTCAAGATCTACTCATATTTAGGAACTGAAGCAAAATTTTAAATTTCTAACTGCATATCTTAAAAGTTACATATGTTGTTAATACTAATTTATATAATGCCATCAGTGTTTGTGGCCCTGGACAATACAGGAGGATTAAGAACCTATCCACAGAAATTTACAATCTAAAATATATGGCACTAGGGAAAGAAGAGACAAAGATGGCAGAACTGGTGTTGGAGAACACAGGGAATCAATGCACAGATGTTACAGCTGTACATTCTCAGGCCAAATTACAGACCTGTAGGGCAACTAGAGACTTGCCGCAACTCTGCCCTACACTATTATAGTTATTCCACTTTCAACATCCTGTGGAATTCTGGGGTTTGTAGTTTAGTGAGGCCAAAGAGCTCTTTGGCTAAGAATTCTAAATGCCCCTCCTTAAACTGCAAACCCCAGGACTCCATAAGATGTTGAAAGTGGAATAATATCACTATAACAGTCTAGTGTAGAAATGGCCTTGTATTAAAGCTTTCATGAAAAAAGGAGGCTTTAAGGGAAGATTTGAGAAAAGTAAGAAAATGGTTCAGGTGTCTTGGGAGCAATACATACTTAATATGGAATGCAAAAAATGCTCCAATTTTTTGTTAAGCCACTGTATCCTGCAAGCTGATACTGGTCATTTCACAGCATATTTTCTCCTTCCACTTCAAAATATTCCAGTTTTAAATGCACCAAGAACGAGGGAAGAGATGCAGCAGCTTATTATATCTTTTTGTTTTCATGGCTTCTTTTTCAGTACACAGTAAACAAAGAAAAGATCTTGTTTTTGTACAACTTCAAGACTAGAGCAAGGAAACATCAGTCTGAAATATAATCCCAGAAGCCCCCAGTTGGCACAGCCTTCTGGGAACTATAGTTTTAAAAAGTAATATTTCCAGGCTCTGGGAAGGATCAACTGGCCCCACCCAAGATTCAGGAGAGTAACAAGAGCTTATAGTTTGTGGTTCTTCCTTCAGTTAGAAAGACCACAATCAAAACTGTTAGACATGCTTGTGCATGAATGCAATTTACGGTAGGCAGTTTTGTACAAAGAATAAACTGTATATACAATTTATGTTTTTTTTGTTTTTAGAAACTGCAAAATTCTGAGCCTAACATAAATCACCCACAAGTCTAGAGATTAAAAGCAGAGGACTCCAGACAGACAGAGTCAGGTATGTGTATTGACACTTATAAAAGTCACTTCTTCTGTGATCAAGGAACTAGGATTGTCAAGTCTCAGTTCACCTGAATGGAATGAAAAAACTGTCGCCCACCTGCTGCACCTCATCTGTAGTGGTGTATATATTTAATGTTCAATAACATTTTCGGAATGCCGATTACCTTACAACCCTTGCAATAATCTCATGAGTACAAGGTCATTATTTTCATTTTGCAAGTGAGGAACCAGTACACTGCTCAGGCGCAACAAGTCATGTCATAGCCACCTAAATGAATTGTATGACTAAGCTGGGTTCAGACTGCCCTCTCTTGATTATATCCCACACATTATTCATTGGATGACTTAATATCTCCTTTGGGTACACTCAGTAACATCTGCTGGTCACACTGCACTAGCCAATCCTTATGGGTTGTGACACACTCCCCAGCTCCCATGGGTCCAGCCATCTGCAGCAAGAGTCTGAGATAAGCAGAGCTTGAAACTTCTAGAAGGCTATAAGCTGAAGCCTACAGATATGAAAGAGAGTGAGGGAGAGAGAATTGTTGGTGTTATCAGCATCTTACAATACAGATGGCTGATTGTCGGAAGCGGCTTGCAATGAGGTGGAAAAGTCCTGCATGACAGCAGCATTACAACAAAAAGTCTAGTAACACCTTAAAGACTATCAAATGTTATTTGGCATAAGCTTTCATGGCCTGCAGGCCACTTCACTAGAGGCAGTGACTGCTTCAGTTGGCAGATATTTATACACATACTGGGGAAGAGGCAGAAAATGGGAGAAGTGAAATGCAAAATATATAAACACTGATTACTATCTTAATAGGAATTCTTGGGGGTGGAATACAAGATTTACGATCTTTTGCAATCTCTGGCTAGCTTTCTTTTTTTAATAAAAAGCGGGTATCATGCAAAAGCTCCCAGCAGTTCACATAGGACTTCCAGTGTCGGAAGGACTAATGTCAATCATCAGGTTGCCCTAGAACAGAAAAACTTTCAAGTCCTGCTATTATCTCTTCTCACATTTTACAAATTGTTACCATTTCCACTTTTGTACTTTATCAACTTGCTGCTTTATCAGATTGGGAGCGAAGGAACATTTCCACAATCAAGACCAACAGATATGAAATCAACCACACTCATGCACTGAATACTTACATCACTTTTCCTGAACTTTGCTTTCAAGCTCTTCATGCTTTTTTCATTCAAACTTTCAAACCTTGAATTTTTCAACACCTAGACAAAAAAAAAAAAAAAAAAGGTAAGTGCCCAGTATATTCCACCTAAGTTCCACAGGCTCTTCCCCATTCCCTTAAACTGGAGAAAGCAGTTTTGAATAAAAGGGATCAGTTCACAAATATTCCTTAAATCGATTCCTGAAATCATACCTATTAGTTAGCACACCATTCGCAGAATTTCCCAGTAGTCTTTATCAACCTAGCATCCTACAGATTTGTTGAGTATAGTCCCAATCAGTCACTGGGAATAACTGGAAAGAGTACCAGCTTGAGAAAATAACTAAATCCACACGGCCACATTTCTATACATTAACAAAGGAAGCAGATTTACTTCTGGATGTACATTTTTAAAACAGCACCGGCAAACTCTAGTTAAGCATAGCATGGTAACAACTGTATAAACTTATTACTTCAATTACTTCATAAATATGTGTCACAACAGCATCTATATGAGACAGAAACATAGTCTGTTATACAAATGTCATGTCCGTCTAGAAAATGTACAAACAAGAAATAGAAGAAAGACAAAGGAGAGTGCAGCCTCATTTTTATGCATGACTATACCTCTTGACATCATTCTCAAGAGGAAAAAGTATTTGATTTCACAACTGGCAAATTATCCATCAGTTTTCTAAGTCATGTCACAGTGAGTGGGTCTCCAGAAAGGACTGAGCTGCCAACAGGGCCTATACATGCCTCTTTCTGCGTTTTCCAACCAACATGCCAGCAAAAGCTGTTCTCTCACACCCAGCAGAGTTTCTCTGGCCACTGACTAATACAGTAGCACATTTGAGGCTAAGAAGAAATTTCTAGCCCAAGCCTTCACTGACACAGTCAGCATGGAGTAAAACTCTCTGAGGATAAGCATATACACAAAATGGATGGAGGGGGGTTGTGAGAAGTAATGAAATTGTGAAACATACTTGGGTAGTGATATGTATCAATTTAAGAATCGTTCGAAAGAGTAGTTAAAAGAACAAAGGCGGGAAACAGGCTTTGCATATACACTTGGATAAGCAGATAAATAAATACATAGTCAAGAAGTCTTTTTCTAGTGCATCAGTATTGATAAAGGATCGGTATAATAACATCTTAAAACAGGCATGAGAATCCATTCGAGTGTGCACCCTGCTGAAAACTAGGTGTTTTAATATACCTTGTGTGTCAAGAAACCACTACCTCTCTTCAAATCATAGCTAACAGACGGGAATATGTGTATATATCTCAGTTCAGCAGTTTCTTATTCCATTATCCCTTTAATTTTGTCATTTTTGTTCAAGAACTGCTAATTAAGAGATCTGAGACAGAATGTAGAAGAAGACTAGAACCTTCTACAACTGCTTTTGAGGATGTTCCAATTTCCGACGTCAGATTTCGCTCATTTATCCTCTGGCACAGAGAATCTGCTATCTGTCCCATATAGAATGTAGAAGGGTACTGTTGGCATGTGTGTGCGCCTTCAAATCACTTGTTGACTTATGGGGACCCTATGAATTTCATAGAGATTTCTTAGGCAAGAATAAGAGGTGGTTTTGTCACTTCCCTCCACTGAAATATCGCCTAAAGCAAGTGGTATTCATTGACAGTCTCCCATCTAAGAACTAACCAGGGCTGACCCTACTTAGCTTTCAAGATCTACATGGCAGGGGGTTGGACTGGATGGCCCCTGTGATCTCTTCCAACTCTATTATTCCATGATAGGATCTGGTGTCTTCAGTATATTTAAGCCCTTCCTATCGCCTTAGAGGATGAACAAGTGATGGCATCTTTGATGCTGTGGGTGACATTATACAGCCCTGAAATGTTGCTGCCAGAATAGATGTGGGGACAGAGTTGACATCTTGTGTTTGTAGCACAATCTTGCTCTTGTATTTCCAAGCATGCCATGTGTTTTGTTGTTGGTGAGCAACTGTTTAAGATGGGGGGGTTAGTGAGTAAAGGTCTGCCCCATCATAACTCGGTTTTAGACACACAGCTGCAGAAATTGCATGCAAATGTAACATGACTACAGTGGACCTATCTGTGACCTTCAGAACTGCAATTCCCAGCAACTATGGAGTGTTGTGTCCTACACATAAAATGGCCACAATGTGAACGCAAATGTGCTGAAGTGTCCATGCGCACGTTGCTGCCATTTAATAATATGGGATACAATCATTCAGAGTTTTTGCCATTTGTGTGTGGGGGGGTGGTGGTCCTGGAACCAAACCCTCAGAAATGGAGGGTCTATTGTATACCTGCATGTCACAAGAATCATGTAATGCATTGCACAACCTTGCAAATGCCATTACTGAGAGGTTATTCCTGTTCTTCCATCACAAAATAAATTCCTCCATTGTTAAACACACCAAAACCAGTCAAGTGCTACTTGGCAAGGAAAACTCTTATTCATGAATTCTTAAGAGCAGAACTAACAAGGATAATTTAGTGAAACTAGAAACCCAATAAACTCTTTTTTTAAAATGACCTCTAAAAGGAAAAGAGATCATAAAAATATGGAAACTATGGTCTTATTCCTCTGCGGCTTTTTTTGAAATCAAGAAGTAATTTACCAACAGCTCCAGCTGCTTCAAGACTAGAGACTAAGTGCATCTTGAAGTCTCAGTACTAGACTACATTTTGGTATGTGAAACTCCATTTCTGTGTACTTGATGATTAGCAGCTGAATATGCAAGGTGAGAGGAGAAATGAAAGAATCTGTTGTTGAATATCTGCTGTGGCCTATTTACTACTGAAGTCATTGCTTGTAAACATTAAGCAATGAATGAATCTCTATGTATTTCAAGCTTTGCAATTAAAACTCTGCTTGCCTTGCTATAGGACGGGTGGAGGATAGACGACCCTCCAGATGTTTCACTCAAACTCCTATCAACCCTACCCAGCATAGCCAATGTTTAGTAAATTGCATACCAGCAAAATCTGGGGGGGGGCATCTTCCCCATTCCTACTCAGTGGTATAAATAAGAAGCAGGCCAGCAAAGGAGGGAGGGAGCATTACTGCAGCTTACTTGGTTTCCAAGCTTGATGCTTAGGATGAAACACAGAAAGCTACCTTCCACTGAGGCAGAGACTCCATCTCTGGCCACGCTTACAGAGGCTTCTGGAAACTGAGGTACAAAAAGGCCAGAGCAAAGGTGGGGAACCCCTGATCTAACTCAATAAAGCAGCTGCAACTTTCTACACTTTCAATTAGGGGTTTATGTCAATCCTGTCTAGAGATGCTTCAAATAAAAGTGACAAAGATAAATTTTAAAAGTGAACAGTTTTAGGAAAGAGGAGGCAAAAGGCCTGCTAATGGTAGCTGCCAGTTGCCCAAATAGGTAGGAATATAATGACAGTACCTTAAATTCACTACTTGCATTTGCCCTGTATTAGGGAGAAAACCAGAGTGAAAACTGGAGAGAACTCCTCTGCCTTTAACAGTTGTGCGGAAGAGGGAATTTCAGCACTGTTGTTTGTCATGCAACCAGGTAAGAAGCAACACCTGCTGAAATTTCCACTTCTACACAATCATTAACTGTACAGGAGACCTCTCCAGTTTTCACCCAGCAACCCTGACCTGCATCTATCCTCCTTCTGGGCTGGCATGTTCTTCTCCTCTCCCACCCTCTGTGGGGTTTTTGGTTTCTTTGTTTGCTTTTTGTTCACGAGTCAAAGCTCAATCTGTTGCTTCTCATGGCAAGAAGGTTCACCGCAGAAGCTCTCCTGGCTGCAATTCGGGAAAGAGGGGACGATCATCTTATAAAGCAGGGGTGAGAGAAGTGCAGCCAATGGGTCACATGTAGTTCCCCCATGATTCATACCCTCTTTAAAAAAAAAAAAAGTCTGAAAATGCCTATAAATGGCCCCAATTCTGCCATGGTTTTAGCCCCCGTCAAGCTGTTTTAGACTCTTCTCAAAAAACAGGAAATGATCCCAAATCACTTCCTGTTTTTTGAACAAGGCCTCTCCTGGGCTAAAACATCGGGGTGGGGGGATCCATGGCAAAAATGCCCTATGCCCACAAGACAGCATTTGAGGTCAAAACATTTTTTGAGGTCAAAACATTTTTTAAAAAAGTATTGTCAGTGATGATTGCAAAGGAATTGTAGTTATCCAAGGTCTCCTGAAAGCCAGTGTGGCCCTCTGACAGCTGCAGGGAGCAGGATGGTTATATCTCATCAAGTTGTGCCTGCTTCTTCTCCCATCTTCTGAGCCAAGCATCTAGCCACTGTGAAGAGAGACAGTGCTCTGCTGGAATCATCCCATCTCTTCACCAAAGTTTTTAAAAGGAGCTACTTCCTTCCATGATTGCTTAGTTACACATTTTAGAGTAGCTCATGTGAGTCACCATCTTGTCAGAACTGTCACACAGAACATAGGTTCCTCAACACCTATGAGTCATGACAAAACTGATTTTGCCAAGAGACGTGGAAAGATCACCAATGAGATTTTGTTTTCTCCTGCTTTGGGGCCATGCTGGAACATATATACTTAGAAAGGCATTCTTATCTCCAGTAAAAGGATCCATCTACTTCATAAATAAAACCACAGAAATTACTAGACATCAGAGGACAGATGCTGTATTATGGCCTCCCACCAGCAACCCTTTGCTTTTCAGTGGCAGAGTACTTGCTTTGCATGCAAAAAGCCCCTGATTCAATCCCTGTTTGTCTTC
The DNA here is from genome assembly GCA_030412105.1 of Cyclura pinguis. Classification (NCBI taxonomy): domain Eukaryota; kingdom Metazoa; phylum Chordata; class Lepidosauria; order Squamata; family Iguanidae; genus Cyclura; species Cyclura pinguis. The sequence continues at coordinate 332,263,114 of CM059600.1, forward strand.
AGTTAGAAAGGATCTGTGATGGCAGACTTGGGAAAGCTATCCATCTGAAACCCCAGAAAGAGGCTGCAGCTCACAGGAAAGGACCATGGATCAGCATCAGATGACATGCTTTGTATGCAGAAGGTCCCATATCCAATCCCTGGCATCTTGAAGCAAGCTCAGAGCTGGAAAGAAAATTACTGTTTGGACTACTACTCCCAAAATCCTTCAGCAAGTACGGCCATCAACCACATTGGCTGAGGAACTCTGGAAGCTGTAGTCCAAAAAGTTAATTTAAACATGTAGGCTCCATTCTGGACCTACTGATAAATGCAAGGAGATCAAGGAAGAAAAGAGAAATGGGATTGTCAATGGACGCACTGACATGGGCTGAGAACAATGGGAACGAGTGCCCCACCACTCAGTAAAGATAAAGGTCTTCCCAGCGGCATGCAAACAGGGAGACACATACACTCACATCATTTCATAATGTACAGGTATTGACCTTCCAGATATTTGGGGCTTCAACTCCAACAGACCCCGGCCAGGAGAATCCACAGTCAGGGATTTTGAGATATAGTCTGAGACATCCAAAGGGCATAAGTTTGCCTTGCTGATTCTGCTCAATGAAAACCAGAGTGTCACCGCATGGACAGAAACTGTCTTGCTACTTAACAGCAGAGGTCACCAGAAAAAGCCATAGCCTTTCCTCCAGTGGAGTCCCTGAGAACAGCCCTGGTACTTTCCCATACAAAGGAGTGATTTTCATACACTCCATGGAGAAAGTGAACCCATGCATGTAGCTACATGTGTACAGAGGGCAAAACCAAAACCCTGCCTGCTAGATAACCCATGGGGTGTTCAACTTTTTTATTTTATTTTTGTGTGTGTGTGCAGAGGACACATTATAAAAGCTCTTTGACTACACACAGCCTGCCTGTAATGACAGGGAGCACTTGCTTGGAAACTGGAAAAAGCACTAAGACTATATTGGTATGTGTGCATACAAATATGTGCATGTACATACACATACCTGACTCATATATGACCTATACAATTTCAATCATCTCACCAACTGCAGAGATAGCAAGAATCATAAGACTTAGTGCCTCAGAATCCCCATTATCCTTCAGCTACCAAAGATGTCGAAAACCCATGTAAAACAATAAGGGATAGGTCTCTCTGTATGCATTTAAATATTATGCTCTTAAAGAATTCAATTCTGGCAGTATTAACAGAAAAGGGATCAGTGTATTAAGCTGCACAGAATGAGGGCAAATGTACATTTGCCAAAGAAAATGAAATAATCGTAACATTCAAAGAACAATGATGCATGGGGATATCCAAAGCAATTCATCACTGGGTACTTCTGCAGACATCAACATCACAATTTAATATAGTACAAGTGCATTCAATTTTCCAGCTTCAGAGATAAAGGAAAGAGGAAATGGAATGTACGTGCTAGTCCAACTGATGTTCTCAGCTAAAGCTCAAACTGTTTGTTTGCTTCAGATTTATTAAAAACTATCTGGAAGTGGCTTCCTGTTAAAATACAGTGTCTGTCTCACAAGAAAGTCACACATTCAGATTATCATAGGAACCAAAAATATTGTGAGTTTTTCCCCCTTCATTGGAAACATTCGCTTGTGGGGAGAAAAGCTCCATTTGCTTTGAAAAGTTTTGAATTTTAAAAATTGCAAACCCCTTCAAAAATCATGTATCACGCTGCCTGTGCAATCTTGTATGACTATGGAGAGGGAAGTTTTCCTCTCTACACCTAAGAGCATTTGTAAGTACAGTTCACTTCTCTAGTGGCAAGCCAAGAGTAAAATGTGGCCAAATTTAGAAAACCAAGGGGAAAAAAATGGCCTACTATGGTAGTAGTTCCTAAATCTTCTCAAATTTTCCACAGAAGGCTCTCCTCCTTCATCCACTGCCAGCATTCTCTTTCCCTGTTTCACTGCTCAGAAAATTATAGCTAGTTTTTCTGTATTTCACTTTTTTAAAAAAATCATCCACATATTAACTCAGCAATTTTTCTCAAACAGAAGACAAGTGTCTGAAAACAGGAGAACAGTGATATATCTAAGGCAGGGACAGGGAACCTGTGGCCTTCTAGATGTTCTTGGATTCCAATTCCAATTAGTCCTAGACAGCACAGCCAATGATTAAGAATGATGGAAGATGTATTTGAATAAAAGCTGGACAAAAACAGGTTCTATATTCTTTAAAGCTACCTGCCAGTTGATGTGACATTTGAATGAATAACTTCACTTAACCACTACAGCAAATCAATTATTAGGGAGAACTAAAGTAAGAGGTTGCAACACAATTCATGGCGGATTAAAGATTTGAACTCACAACCACAGTGATGCAGCTGTATTATTTAAAATATTTTTATTCTGCTCTTCTGCCTCCTCTCTCTCAATAAGGCTCCCAGAGATGTTTCTGTTCTCAGACATATAATCTAAGGCACAGCACAAAAGAAGTTGTAACAGTGAACACACAGAATACTCAAAGATAAGCAAAAAGCTGATGGTCTCACAGCTCAGCTGAGCCGTGTCCCATCTTTCCCTCTGTCATAGCCCCGTATGATGGCATCACTGAATGCATCACCTGAAAAAGCATGTCATGGGCAATTTTTCTGGGCAAATATTAAACAGGCATATCAATTTAGTCTTTATCGTTGAAGTGCACATAAAGTTCCTATTCTAGCTAATATATAGCCTATCAAGAACATCTTTGCTTCTGTGGTTAAAAACTAGAACACAACACCCACAATACTGCCACATATCCCTATTCAAGAAACTTTTCAAAGAGACTCATCTCACTTGGTTTACAAAGTAAAAGCCTACTCCCTCTCTAAAAAGTCAGAATAAGAAACTCTTAGAAGACTTCCCTGCCTCTCCATTTTTTACTCCATTTTTACTACTTCTCCCTTTGCTTCATTAAATGCCAACGTTCCTTCTGAGCCACTAACCTAGTTTTTATCTTCAAATGCAAGTTCTGCTGTTCCATCAATTAGCCACAGGCTCACTCTTGCACTGTTCAGCTGTCGACCTGAATATCCAGCCCTGTCAAATCTATCATCTAGTCACCCTCCAGTCAAACAAAAGCAGCACCAAACCTTCTATCAGGCTTACTGCTCAGCCAGAACACTCAAAACCTTCACATTATGGCTCAGCCACTGCTCATTTTCATGTAAGATTTTGTCATATTTAAAGATGAAAAGCCCTTTGGTCATTTGCTTCCATCCTTCTACTTTCTTAAAGATTATTACTTATTCCTACTTGACTTCAGTTTCTGTTATTTCAACCCCAGCACTAGACACTCCAGGCTCTGATTCTAATTATTTCATATTATAGAGTACATTTCTAGTAGCCTTAATATTAATTTGTGAGCTGTGGGAAAGAAAAAGCCAAGACTCTATCCCCAAACATGGGGATTATCATCTATCATGGTAAACACATCTCATTGTTTCTTCTTAAGACAACAATCTCCTTTTCCGTGTACTGTGCTTATTTCAGGGGCAAACAGATTTCAGGTTTCCTGGCTTCCTTGATATACTTTGATTTCATTAGAACCCAGAGATTTACCAACTGGTATAAACACACGCATTTAAAATTAAAGAACTCTTGAGATCAGGAATTTGCTTTGAGTACCAGAACTCACAAGCCTTCCATGCAACCACCTATTCCTGATCAAGTCAAGCCTTCTTAATTTCAACAGTATAATTTAGGATCCCAGGGGATTATGGTGCTCTTCTACTGGGAGTGAGAGATCTTTGCTGATACAGTAGAAATCTACCATACCCCCTTTTCTGCTCAGTCTGCTCTACAGTATAGGATTTAGTTCTGGGATCTCCAAGAATATACACCATTAAGACACTATCAGTTACAACTAATTATCCAGTTTTGTAATACAAAAAAGAAGAACATTAAAGACCAAAGTAAACAATTTACATAGTGCTTAATATCACAGTTGTTCCAAAATGAACAAAATTCTGGTGAAATAACAAACTAAAAGCCACTATGCTGTCCATATATGACAATCTGGTAAAGACGTCTGTCTGAGTAAGATTCCAAGACTTAATTGAGACTTCACTCCAGAAAAACATATGTATGTTTCAAGATGTAAAATTTAAAGGTATCTGTACCACTGAAATACCATGCTCTCTCAAGGTTTTCCTAGAGCCAATTAACCATCATAATGAACAGAGGCTTCATCTGAACCACTTAGTCACTACTGTGCCAGACGAAAGATGCACGAAGAGAGCCAAATGTGCACCTCTAGGAATAAATGCAGTGATTTTAATTCACTATAATGGACAATGCTCTCTTTTCAAAGTGTTTTTAGACAGCTATGTCAGAAATAGACAGCTATTTCTATGCTCCATGAACTCTATCCTGGACAAGCTGGCTGGGGGTAACAGTAAATACAATCCAACACATCTGGAGGGCACTGGGTGGGCAAAGGTTCCTGAAGTTATCAGATGAATATTTACTGTATGACTCTTTGATGGTCAATCAGCAAATGTGTGCCTTTACCAGTATGTCAAGGATGAACACCGGTTTTAGTACAGTATCTCATAATATATCCAACATGCTAGCTATAATCCAACATTCCCTCAGTGTACCATAAGGATCAGCATGTGGACATACACCAGGCTAAACCATATGCCCACCCTGCCACTGACTGAAGAGCCCCTGAAGCTGCCCTGCACATCAGTTACCTGGTCTATAGGGAGGAGGCAGGACAGAAGAAGCACCTGGCTCATGGCTAGATGCAAAATGATGACAACAGCACAGAGACCCCTGAGGATCTCAGTGCTGATATCACCATTTTGCATCTGGCTATGGGAACATAGCGAGATGGAACAAGGACAGCCACGTGGGGTGGCTTCATGTGCTCTGCTGTACCTTTGGGTGGGGGGTTTGTGCACTGAAAAGGATGAGAATGCCAACCCCTGAAATGCCTGAAAAAGGGCATCTGTACACATAAGGAAAACATGTGTTTGTGGATAGCTCTAAGAGGAAGCCAGCTATTGTCTCGTTCATTTGTAGGGATCAGTTCAAATGAGAGGACATGGACAAGATGGGTGTAACTGTTCAGCTTACAACACACTTTCATTCCCCTTTGCCATCTCAGCATATTCAAACTATTCAAGTATGGGAGAGCTTGCTCAGTAGGTTCAGAAGTGGTACATGCACTCTGTCTTTTCATACGGAGGTGTTGGTGCATTCCTTCCTGAAAAGGCCCTCCCTGGGTATGAAGAACAGTATCAATAATGCTCAGTCAATCATTTCCCTTTCTGTGAGCAATATATTTGAGAGAATTTTGATTATTCAGCAGCAAAGATTACTGAGGCTGCTGCAAACTGTCTTAGGCCCTGGGACAGAACTGCCTTTAGATGTCCTGCACCTAGAGTGCTCGAGAAAGAAACTGAAAGAATGCTGTGGTAATATCTCAGCAGCTCTTTCTACCACTGTGCACAGTATCACCCCAGATCACCTCCACAAGTTGGGATCAATGCTTCTGATCCTACTTGTTGAGTTGGTTCCAAGAAGGAGCAATGAATGATTCTAATATCCGGCATATCCCAGCAATTACTCATGGGGTGACACAGGGTACATTTCTCTCTAATGCTATTTAACATATATAAGAAAAGAGTAGGGACAGTGATTAGATTTTGAGAGAGGTGTAATTTGTATCGGAAGTTGCTTTGAGATTCTCCCTCCCTAATGTACAGTAATTGATCTATAAACCAATCAGTCATTATTATTTATTACCAAATGTATCAGAAACCATTCAAATTAGCACTCTACTAAACTTAGTCTTTTAAAGAGGTCTCTATTGATTCCATGATTTGAAAATCAACACAATAGGATAACAGAAAAAGAAATATAGAGAGATGGTTATCAGTCTCCCCTTTCCATTAAAATGAAATAAAGCTTATTTAAAAAAAAAATCCAAGGTTACAACCACCTACTGTTGTTTGGTACTCTACATATGTTTGTGCTCTAAGATCAACAGCTGCCATAAGAAACTTCATTTTCTTAATAAAGTTCTTCCAAGCATACTCCCTTTTAGCCTGTCACTTTGAACTGCTACACTTGCTAACCATGAAATGAAACATTTGGCTTAGCACCAAAATGCAAGGTGAAAGGACAATTGATAGCCACAATCAAGCGTGCCTGCTCCTCTGTATCCTGGCAATCATCAAGAATCTGGCTGCGTCTGCTGAATCTTATCTGTACTTTCACCACCTTTGATAGCTAAAAGGCAGAAAAGTGTTCCTTTTTACTGCATTAGCTATTGGATTCAACATACAATTGAGTTCCACACTCAAGCTATTTCCTTGGTCTTTTTACATCTCACATCTTTAATTGTACACTTTAACAATGTGGTATGTGGATGTGACAAGGAGAGGTCTGAAAAGACAAGACACAGTCGGGACTGGCCATGGCTCCCCCAGCTGAGTGTTATGTTCAGAAGTAAAGAAGAACTTATTGCTGTGCCATGTGTGAAATGGGTACCAACAGTCTGTGGTCTAGGCAGGTCTTTGCTTGGGTCCCAGACAGAAATGAGAATCTCCCAGAGATCCAAGCATAAAAATCCACATTTGTAGTGACAAGCTAAAAAACAAGACAAAAACGACAACCACAACATTTGTTTGCTGAAATTATAAGTGCACCTGATAATTTCAGCCTAATCCAATATAGAAGTCAGTGCAAACCTGCCATGTAATCAGATGTCACCACCATTAAATATACACTTATACACATAAAAAAACAAAAGTGCCATCTTCTTAGCCCCCATGCCAGTTCTATCTACTTTTCACATTTCTTCCAGTTCTTATGGATGTGCTGCATACCATTTTATAGTGTCCTGGCTATTTAATATATTCATTGTTGTTGTAGGGTCTCAACCGTATCATACGGTTTTCTTGGCAAGATTTATTCAGTTTGCCACTACTTTTTTCTAAGGCCATTTCCGCACTACCCTGTTATAGTGCTACAGTTCCATCCCTAATAATTAGTTATTGGCCATTTCCACACTACTTTGTTATCGTGCTGTTATTCCACTTTCAATATCCTGTAGAATTCTGGGGTTTGTACCTTACTGAGGCCAAAGAGCTCTCTGGCTGAGAATTCTAAAGGCCCCTCCCTAAACTGCAAACCCCAGGATTCCATAGGATGTTGAAAGTGGAATAATAGCACTATAACAGTGTAGTGTGGAAATGGCCTGAGGCTGAGAGACAGTGTGACTTGCTCAGGGCCACCCCATGGCTAAGCAGGGATTTGCACCCTGGTCTCCTAGTCCAATAATGAAACTATTACACCAAGCTCAGTCTCTTACATGTAACTATATATAAGCAGTTGTATTTATACCCTGGCTTTCCTCCAAGGACATCAAGGTTGCACACATAGCTTCTCCTGCTTCCACTTTATCTTCACAATAATCCTGTGAGGCAGGCACAGGACCCCATGGTGTGAGCAGAGGGAGGCACCTGACTCCAAGCCTCAATGATGCCTGAATCATAGGGCACCACTGGAGGCAAGTCATACTAGAAGAGCGTGTGGCTAGTTCAAAATCACACGAGTTGCATGGCTCAGTCGGAACTTGACTGTGGATCTCTCGACTCCTGGTCCAGCCCTCCAATCAATACACCACATTGGGACTTTAAAGTAAGTACCGTCATCCCTCCACATTTGCTAGGGTTAGGGGCACAGAACCCCCGTGAAAGTGGAAAAAACATGAATAACTCTAAACCCTCCCAAACCATATTTAACACACAAAAAGTATGTTCACCATATTCAACCCACTGTGGATTCCTTTGAGACATCAGGGTCCTTCAGAAGGCAGAAGTGGGAGGTTGGTGGGGCTGACTGCCACCTCCACTGCTGCCCCACACCGTTTTTAAGAGGGACTTACAAGCCTCCTTCAGTTTCTCAGTCTCATGAGACTTGCAGTCCCTATTAAAAATGGCATAGGGAGGCAGCAGAGGTGATATCAAATAATCCATGAAAAATCAAATCTGCAAAAGTGAAACTCGCACATGTGGGGGGACTGACTGTACTGCAGTGTCAGAGAAGATGGAAAGTGGTTCCTATTTCTTAATAGCACCATCCAACTTATAACAATGCATGAGTTAAAGAACAGTTTCCCATCAATCATAGCTATATCCTTTGCTTTTCATGAATAGAACATTTCTACAAACCAGCAGTTTGTTTACTTACTTAGAACTTTTACATCCATCCTGTAGCCAGAAAGGTTCCTGAAGCAATCTGTCACTTAAATAATACAAATGTCCCTTCTCTCAGGCTTCCAACCCAAAATTAAGACATGACACACAAAGAATGAGGAATGCAGAAGGAGGAGGAAAACAGTAAAGTTCCAGCGATTGTAATGAGAAATTGTGTAGACGTATTTAGGAAATCTGTTGGAAAAAGTTCTGCCTTCGATGGCAGTCAGCTTGTTGCCAGCCATGTGGAACTGCCAAACACAGGTAAAACCTCCTTTCTTTTGGTTTCCAGGCTTAACCATGGTTGTTTTTTAAGGCTCACCAACCATGTCAGGAATTTAAGCATTAAGTACCCTGGAAGGATAAATCATCTCAGGAGGTGAGAAAAATACACCAGCTTAGGCTAAGCAGGTTCTCTGCAACGGGATCTTTGTTTTTAAATATGTGCAAAGGGAGAAATATAATGCTTTGGCGCTACCTTGGCAGAGAAGATAAGCAGGGTATTTCCTTTCCAAAAAAACCTGCTTGGAGGCTTCCTTGACAGAGGAGGCGAACCGAACAATTATGGTTTCTTTAGCACTTAACGTTTATCCAGTGATTATGACTCACATGTAAGCTGCAGAGCTGCCAGCTTCCCAGAAGGCCAGGGCGAGTCCAGACCCCAGCAAAGAATGAGAGAGAGCTGGAGTGGGGAAAACCGGAGTCTTCCCAGTGGGTCGCCCCCGAGTCACACGGTGAGCCTTCTAAAGGAAAACGTATCACCGATCCGGGGGGGGGGGGCGGGGGGCGGGAACGAATAAGAGGGAGAGAGGCCATTTCCACACTAGCCCAAGGCCCCTCCCTGAACTGCAAACCCCAGGATTCCATAGGCTGCCGAAAGTGGAATAATAGCACTACAGCCGTCTAGTGCGGAAACGGCCAGAGAGCGCGCGAAGGAGGAAAAGAGACTTTCCCTGGGACAAAGCCTGCGCCTCTCTCCTTCCCCTCCCGGAGGAACTTCGCCCCCCCATCTTATTTCCACCTCCCCTCCCCTTACAACAGACCCCAAAGCCCGGCTTTCCACACCGCGAAGAGGAACAATGGGGGGCGCGCGAGGCGGTCGAACGCCCCGGCCCCTTCCCGCGCGTGGGTGCGCGGCCGCGTGACTCCTCCGTCTCCGGACCCCCCGCACTCCTCCCGCCTCCTCGAAACTTCCCCGAAGGGCCAAGAGAACACGCGAGACAGCGAGCGACCCTTCCTCCGCCTCGCCACCTTCTCAGCCTCCCTTTTCCCAAAAAATACGGCGCGGCGGCCGGGGGAGCGGGGGGGGGCAGCCAGCGCGCTGGCACTTGCAGCCCTCGTCTTCCTCCATCCCGGCGACTTCGGACTGCAACCCCCATCACCCCCCTGAAAACACGGAGAGCGAAGGGTGGCCGCCGCCGGCGAGGGGTGGGGGAACCGCCGTCCCTTTCCTCCCCCCGCCCGCGTCCCCCCGCCCGGGCGGGACTCGCGCACGCCTGCCCGCCGTTCCTCCCGCCGCCCCGCATCTTTCCTGCCCGCGGGAGCCAAGACAAAGCTGCCGTTCACAGCCTCGCTCGCCCGCTCGCCCCGGCTTCCCAGGCAGCCCCGGGTCCCCTCGGCTGTTACCCCGCGCAACGAGAGGAGGGAAAGGCAAAGGGACAGAGAGCGGGAAAAGAGAGCCAGGCGGGGAAGGAGGTGCCAGGCAACGGAAAGGGGGGGAACGCACAGGGAGAGGAGCCAATCCACGGGGGGAAAAGAGATTTTGGCCCCGAGAATAAAGTTCGAGAGGCGCTCACCCCATAGAAGCGTCCTCCGCCCTGTCGCTACCGGCTGCCGCCCCCGAGCGGGGAACTGCCGCCCGCCCGCCCGCCCGCGAGTGGCTCCGCCGGGCGCCGGGGGGGACTTCGCTTCGCCTCTTCGCGGCCGCCGCTCCGCACGAGCTCCGCGCGACGCCCATTCACGGTCGGAGGCGAGCGGCGCCCCGGCGTTCCAAGCGCTCCGGACGGCCAGGCGGGAGGAGGAGGAGGAGGAGGAGGGGCCCCGGCGGCGGAGGCGGCGAATGGGCGCGTTGCATCACCGCCCGCCCACGTGAGCGCGGCGAGGGGCGCCGCGAGCGGCTCCTGCTGCCGCCCCGCCTCGAGGGATCGGCGCGGCGCCGGCTCTGGGGCAAGGAGCCCAGCATTCTGGAAGGCGGTCACGTGGTGGGCGCGCTAGCCCCCCCCCCCCGCCCTTCGCGCGGCCGCCTTCCCGGGTCCAATAGCGGCGCGCTCGCGGCTACTCGCTAGCGCCCCCGGCGGCGGCGGCAGCTCAAGTTACGGGTTTGGAAAGGCTCGCTGGCCAAAGAGGGCGTCCCTCCGGTAGCAGAAACTGGCAACAAGCTCGCACAGAACACTAACCGTTCTTTTTATTTTTTATTTTTGGCATTACAGCGCGAAATTTCTATCCTCTCCTAGCTGGGAGTTGTAGTCCAAAAAAGTAACTTTTTCTCGTGTTCTTTGCGCACCTCTGTCATGTTAGGTCAGGGATCGAATTCCTGTGGCCTTTCAGATATTGCTGGACTGCGTTTCCTAGCGTTCCTCTCCATTGGCTGCGTTGGCTAGGACTGATGGGGCTGTAGTACAACAGCATCTGGAGGGCCATGTGCATACCTTGCAACTGTCTTTTTCATCTGGTTTTCAAACGTCCCAATTTCTCTGTGTTTCCCTGGCTTTCCTTCTCCCTTTCTCCTCAGTTTACTTCAGTTCCTGCAGACTTAGTTCGAATTGCAATGGTAGTTTGCAATCCGGTCACTCCATGGCCACGAGAGGAAAGGGGGGGAAAATCTTGCCCTTCACTGCAGGCTCAGGCAAAACCGGATTGCTGTAACATCTCCTAGTTTGAATTTTCTTCCCCATTGATAACTTTTGCCATCTTGACAACTCTCTGATGTTGCTTGAGCACAGTGGTCCCAGTTTTCATCTGTTTAATGTTGGAGGGTGTGCATGTGATTCTCATCCTGTGTTAAATGGTGTGTGTAGTGGCTCACAATGTTGTTTCACAACCTTTTCTGTTCAATTGGTGATTTTCTGCCCCAAAGTCCTGCCTTGTGATGGTATCCTTGCCTTGCTAGCAGGTTTCACCTTTTCTGAACTCAGAGCCAATTCTTCAGACAAGTGTTACAATATCATCCAGAGCTATTTATTCCAGATCAGCTAGAAGTGTTTGAAACAAATGGAAATAAAAAATCAGGAGGAAGCCATGAGGTTACCATTGCATTCCACCTTAGAAGTAAGTCTGATCTTGGAAGCAAGACGGGATACAAATTCAATCCATCAATCAAAGTCCTATTTTGTTTCTAAGTAAACATGCTTACATTAAGTAAATATACACAAATGTCTGGCTGCTTGACTGTAATCCTATGCATGCTGACCCGAGAGCAAGTCTTACTGAACGTAATGGGATTACTTGCTTCCAAAGGAACATTTTCACAGTTGTTCAGCATGCTCTAAGCATAGATTATTACTTTGGCAATAACTGTCATTTAAATAAGCAAGGAGCTACTTCTGAGTAAACTTGGTTAGGCTCCAGCTGCAAAACTTCCAGAAGATAATCTAATGTCATGGAAGTGACTGAAATAATCTTTTTGAGCTGTACTGAATGATAGGTAAACAAACCACCATGTTTCCTCAGGGTGCCTGATTCGTCCAAGGAGAAGTTTTGTGCTCCCAACTCCCATAGCCCTGCAGGTTGGGGCTCAGCTGAAGACATATGCTTCCACCCTCTCCATATGTCTCCCTACTAAGGACCCTCTTCAGAGAAAGAGAATAGATGGAAGGGTTTCTGGAATGCTATGTCAGTCATAGAAAGTAGCTGGCACTGCTCTACCCAGACCCATTTAACCTATGATGTACAGTTGATCCTCCACATTTGCTAGGATTGGGGGTGCAGGACCCCTTCAAATGTGGAAAAACTGAAAATATCAAAATGTGTGTATGTGTGCCTGTGATATGGTGGCCGAGGAATAGTGAGGTCCAAACCAGGTCAAGGAAAGGAAAAGGAAAGGAGGTGGGTCAACATGGTGGCCCTGTACTTCCTCTCTCACACCCATCTCCTTCCTAGGGTGTGGGGGGTATCAAGTGAGGTTTGTGATGCTGAGACATTGACTGTGAGCTAGGCAGCAACTGGTGGAGGAGGGGGACCAGAGGCCAGCTTTTAAAGGGCTGCACAACCTGATCGGAACTGCCAAGGGGGAATGTTACCCCAGAAAAGAAGCACTTGAGGTAGGGGAAGAGGGGTTGAAGAGACCTGCGTATATAATCAAGTCTATGAAAGTTAAACCCACAAGGACAAGGAGCAATGGAGTCAAACTGCAGGAAAAAAGATTCCACTTAAACCTCAGGAAGAACTTCTTGACAGTCAGAGTTGTTCAGCAGTGGAATATGTTGCCTCGGAGTGTGGTGAAGTCTCCTTCTTTGGAGGTCTTTACGCAGAGGCTGGATGGCCATTCGTTGGGAGTGCTTTGATGGGTGTTCCTGCATAGCAGGGGGTTGGACTGGATGGCCCCCTAGTCTCCTCCAACTCTATGATTCTGTAAAATGTGGAGGGTTGCCTGTCATGGTAAAATCTGAAGTGCATGCCTTCTTCCCCAGGACAGTCTCTATGCCAACACCACCATGGACAAGCCTCAAGTGCAGGTGGCTATGTTGAACTAAAACAACTCCCAACACTTTTACACTGCCAACAGTAGCTCTTTTTCTTAAAACTGCCTGCCTATTACAATAGAGATAATTCAGAACTAGACTGAAGATGTTAGGAAAGAGGAAGATCACAGTGCCATTGGACAGACTCAACCAAGGAAGTCATGGATGTGAGCTGATAAGACCTGAGCAGGGAGTTTGAGGATCAGAGTGTTGGACTATGGCCCTGGAGACCAGGGTTGATTTCTCCCTCAGCCATGGAAACCCACTGGATGACCTTAGCCATGTCACACACTCTCAGCCCCAGAAAAATCTATGATAGGTTGTCTTGCAGTCAGAAACGACTTGAAGGCACACAACAACAACAACAACAACATAAGTAGATTGATTGATTGATTGATTGATTGATTGAGTCAGCCCTGTTGAGGAAGATAAGAAATGGACCAAGAACATCTGAAGGACCACAGGTTTCCCACATAGGCTTTAGTGCAAGTTCAAGCAAGAGCTCTTTTTGCAGAAATCTGGCAGCAACAGCCACCTATACAATACTATAGGGTACCCACTATCTCTTCCTTCCTTGAGATCAGCTGGAGAGGACCGCTGTGTGCCCTATATTTTGCTGAAGTGCAATTGGGGAAGACACAGAAACAGTTTTCTTTGTGGCAACACACATTTTCTGGGTGTTGCAAGACCTTTCTGGGTCTTGCTATTTCTTGTTATTTGGTGGAAGGTTGAGGCTTTTCTTTTGAAAGCATTTTTCCTTTGTTATTTATAAGAAAGATTATTTGTTGTTAATGGTGGCTGTCTCAGGGATCTCAGATTTCATGGTTTTTAGGGTTACTTTAGGTCTCTTAATGTCTAGATTTTTTTAAATGGTTGTTTTCATTGTGCTTATATTGGTGGTTTGAGTGCCTCTTTGGCAGAAAATGCAGCCTATAAATATCTGCAGTAAATAAATACAGAATAAGATTAGGTTGCACAGACCAAATCCCTCTGAAATCAATGGTACAGTATATATCAATAGAATCAATCAGCATGAATAGTTTAGAAAGGAGATTTCATTTTAGTATGACAGTTCTTTGAAGAGTCACTGGTTAGAGAAGCTGCCACATTACAAGGGGCAGGACTGCAACTGAGAGTGCGCACTAAGGCAGAGTTGCAAACCATCTCAGTGTAGTTATAGTCAGCCCTCCACGTTTGCAGGTTTAACATTCACAGATTTGATTATTTGTGAGTTTCTCCAACCCCTGCTGCCCTCATCTGAAGTGCCTCATTTCTGGAGAACCTTCCCTCTTGGCAGCTCTGATCAGGCTGTGCAGCCCCTTAAAAAACTGCCTCTAATCCTCCTCCAACCACTGTCTGGCCAGCCAAAGACAGCTCACACGCTGATTTCTCAGCACCATGAACCCTACCCTGATGGCTCCCACAATGAAGGAAGGAAATAGGTGTGCGAGAGAGAAAGTATAGGGCCACCACGCCAACCCACCCCTTTTCCCTCTCCTTTCTCTGACCTGGTTTGGATCCTGGGTGGCCGCTCTCCCCATCATGCCTCGGCCCCTCCCACATACACACACTTTGATATTTGCAGTTTTTCTACTTTTTGAGGAGTTCTGAGCCCTTAGCCCTAGCAAAGTAGAAAACTAACTGTATATCAATTTTTCTGGTAGTTTGAACAGTATATGACACTCAGTGGGGCTGTGTCTTCCCTGATACCTCTGTGTGAGAGAGACAATGACACATACACAGTATAGGAGGAGAACTGAGGGAAAATAATAAAAGACTGGAGTGGGCAAAAGAAGCCAAGCTGGGAAACAACTGAGGAACTCCACTGCTAGTGGAAAGACTTCCAAGTTACAGCAGGTCTGCCCAATGAGAAACGACAGAGGGGAAAACTCAGGTCTCAGCTGAGGTCAACCCAATTCTATAGACTTGGTGCTAAGATCTTGTCACCACTCAGTCATCAGACCTACCAGAAATGATAGACCTGTTCTACAAAGCAAGATAAGTGTGCCTTATCCTCTGGAAGAATCGCTGCAGGTGCCCATGCCAAGAAGCACAGATGGGTGATCAAGATAGTAAAGCCTCAAAAAGCACAATTGATGAGGAAGAGTTGAGTGACCTTAGCATATTTAGGCTGGAAAAGAGAAGACTCAGAGTTGAAATGATACCCATCTTCAAATATCTGGAGGGATGTTACATGGATGATGGAGCAAGCTTGTTTTCTGCTGTTCCAGAGCACAGGACATGAACCAATGGACTCAAATTACAACAAAGAAGATTGTAGTTAAATCTTAGGAACTTGTTGACAGTAAAAGCTGTCTTGACACTGGAATTAGGTAACCTTAAGAAGGTGTTGGATCTTCTTTGTTGATGGTTTTTAAACAGAGCTTAGATGACCACTTATCAGTGATGCTTAAACTGTGGAATCCTACATTGGTAGGAAGTAGGATTATATAATCCATGGAGTCCTGTCCAACTATATGATTCAGTAAACCTACCAAGAAAACCAGGGGCAAGAAAACAGTCACAAATATCAATTGCTGGCGGAATTCAGAGGCAACAGTAGACACACCAACCGTCTTTGCAGACAAAGGCTTGCATTAGTTCCCATCAGCCATGTCAGTTCTGTAGAACTTGGACACCTCAAGGCTTATTAAGTGGGAACAAATCTGATGCAAATGTATCACGATAGCTGTATTTAAGCACATTGCACATCCTTCCTCATTTCAGACTCCACAGCTGTGATAAAGTCCTCCATTTTAAATATTTTTTGTAACAATCATGTTTTATTCTACAAGCCCTGAAGTATCTGTGTCAAGACCTGCCCAGATGTCTCCCCAGTCTGCCATGCGGACTGTGTGCCTGATGTGAGAAGCACTGAATGGACTAATCAGAGGAAGTGTGCACTTTCTCTAGACACTCAGGTATCTATTACACCAACCACAGTCTGGTATCAAGAGGAATGCATTTACCTAAAAAGGCGATATGTGTATTACACTGCAACCTTTTTCAAGACCACAAAGACTTCATGGCCTGAAATGAGCCTCTCTCATTTCCTTAATTTCAGATTTATGTTTGTTGCTTTCTGTATCCTTAACTTTGGTCATTTCTGTACTACACTGTTATAGTCCTATTATTCCAGTTTCAACATCCTATGGAATCCTGGGGTTTGCAGTTTAGGGAGGGTCATTTAGAATTCTCAGCTAGAGAGCTCTTTGGCCTCGGTCAAATATAAACTCCAGAATTCCACAGGTTGTTGGAAATGGAATAACAGTACTATAACAGTGTAGTGTGGAAATGGCCGTTCCCTCTAAAATTGCAATACCACTAGCTCCAACCTAGCATGGAAATCATGCGAGTGTTCCAGGACTGGACCAAGACATTTGCTACTTGAGGGGAAAGACAATATGCTCTTCACCCCATTCCACTTACAGAGACTATCTCAACTGGGCATTGCATCTTACTTCTGCCTGTGTTTAAGTGGTGTTTTTCATCTTTTATGTTCCTAATTCATTTTGTGTTTGAACTGTACTTGTTTTGTTTTGTTGTATGCTTCCTTGAGTCTTATCCCTGAGAAAATTACCAGGTATCATTCAGATAATACATAAATTACTCAAGCACTGTTGATGCAACAGCATTATCCTGTGGACAATAGGATAGCTTGAAGCGTGCAGGACACATTGACTGGATCACACAATTCTGTTCTCCAACCAAAGAGAATAGCCCAGGGACACCAGACAGCCACGTGAAGTAGCTACCTCAGTATACCTAATAGTAGGGCTGGCCCAGCAGGCAGAGCTGATCTGATCTGATCAATTAGCAGCACAAAACCAACCTAGGGCAAAAGAAAATGGCACCTTGTCACCTACTACCATCCTCACCAAATCTTCTGCTGACTAGAGAGAGGTCTGCACATGTGTAAACACACAGGTCCTAGAATGGCTGGAAATATATATCGAGAATAACAATATTTTCTGTAGTACAGAAAGGAGGGGAGACGAATTTGCTGGGAGGCACATCCTTCCTTCCATTACCTTCCCTCCTGGATGGAAAAGTGCTTTGGAAGTGGGATTCAGTGAAACTCAGTGACTTTGAGTGTATCCACACTGCACCATGTATAGCAATTTGATCTCTCTTAAATTGTTCTGGCTACATCTCATGAAATCCTGGTTTTGTGAAACACCTAGAATTTTCAGCTACGTATCTATAGTTCAAAAGTTCAGGGGGGCCTAGGCATCTCACCAAACTTAAAAAAAACCTCAGGATTCCATATGAAGACATCATGGTACTTAAAGTGGTATCGAACTGCTATAATTTGAGCAGTGTGGATATCTCCTGAGATGACATCAGTGTCAGAACCTGTAAGATTTGTACTACGTATTTATGAGTAGATGTGTACAGTCTTGCCCTGATTACTTCTAAGTATACACACTGGTGATGCTTACCTCTGAATAAATATGCAAACGGTTAGTATTTGGGCAGCACTTTGAAAAGACTGCTGAGTAATTCAGTCCTGCTTCATTCAGAGTGCTTTTGAGAAAAGCTTTCATGCTTATTATCATGAGTAATGCATTTAATGAAACAATGTCCCCCCCCCAAAAATCATTTACTGTAAGTACACAGCAACAATTGAACTGGGAAAAAAAATACCATTAGGCCTGTAAGTATACTTTCTTTGCAGGTTGCTTGAAAAAAAACAATCGCTGAGGATTAGCAAGATAAGCTGTGCTTCAGTTTAGAATAAAAACACCTGAACCAGTCCTGCAAGAGAGTGGCAATTCCAGGGAATTAAGTTTGGCAGTTTTGATCTGGAAGGAACAAAAGAGGCTGTTTTCCATTGTAAACACTTTCTGACTGTAGCTGCAATTTGTTTCTCATATTCTGACAAGAGCAAATTAAAGCATTACATTTCCAATAACAACTGTGTCAACCCAGTTCTGTAAAGAAACCAATTAAAAAAGGCCATTTAAAGAAACAAAAAAAGAGATGCCTCTAGTATGCCTGAATACCACAGATAAGCAAGAAATTATCAATGGATCCCTTTGAAGTGGAAGAAGCACAGGGTAGCCCCACGGAAAAGAAAGCAGTGCTCCTGTTACTGTAGTTTCTAGTCCGAACTTGAGGGATATTAGATATCATTTGATATCAAGAAGTTGGCCTTCACTACCCATTCCTCTCCACGTGCTTGCGAGGCCCCCGGACAAGCACGCATACAGGTGCAGCCGAAAATAGCTGAACTATTCAAAACAAAATCCAGGCAGGCCAGTAATTGCCAGACTGCAGCTTTAGGAGACCTCCAGGCAAGTACCCTCTTAATATCACATTATGTATGCATGCAGCTTACAAAAGATCCCCTGCCCCGAGCAGGCAGCTTGATGAGTGGAATATCCAACTCTCGAGCACTCCACGTTTGCATACTGTCTACACTATTGACAACGCTGTCATAATTCAATCATCTAAAGTACTGACCTTTCAGAGGCTTTGTCTCCAGCCCAAAACCCATTGTTTTCCCTGGGAACGGACTAGCCTACAGGCACATTTTCCCCTATAAGAACCCCTGAGCTTGAGCATCTCGTCGGATCGCTCGTGACTTGCCTCCCAACTTGTTGCTGCTTCATTTGACAAGCCTCCCCTCAGCCTCCACGTGCTGAGAATCTACGCTCCCCAGCTTCTTTCCTTCCACCGGGCTACAGGATCAGGTGCAGTATTTCCCCAAAAATCCTCCTGAAAATCCCCTATCTATTTTCCTCTCTTTATTTTCTTAGGACTGAGTGCGTGACTGCGCAATTGTGCAGTATTTCTTAATTTTGAGTGAGTGAGTGCGTAACTTTGCTGTGACTTCATAAATAAAAGAACATAATTTGAGCTTTCTTGTGTCTTGGTCCTGACTCAGCCTGACCCCGTAAACATTGGGTAAAAGATCTTGCTATGTTGCCCTGCCTCTCGCATTGCTAACTGGTGCTTTAGCTAATTCCCATTCCCATTATTTTGAGCACATTGAGGTGTCCCTCCCGGGACCCCCAGAAATCAGGGTAACACTCCTGAACTTTGAAGAATTGTATGGAAGAGAAAATGTTAGCCCATGTAGTTGATTGTGCAAGCTTAGTTGTGTGTCTTCAAGTTGTTTCTCACTTATGGCGACTCTAAAGCAAACTTATCACAGGATTTTCTTGACAAGATTAGTTCAGAGGGCCTTTGCCTTTGCCTTCATCTGAGGCTGAGAAAGCGTGACTTGACCAAGCTGTCCTAGTGGATTTCCATGACTGAGTGGGGATTGGAGTCTGACCTCTAGAGTCCAACACTCAAACCACAATACCATGCTGGTTTTCATTTGTAACAGCTACCTCTGTTGAAAGTCTCTTTCACACAATTGTTAAAGGTGCAGGAACTCTTTTCTCTTTGTTCATGTGATCGCTCCAGTAGATGTACAAAATGCTAATTGTTTCATATTTTGGCCTTTATGGGTGACCCATATCAAACGAGAACAAATGAGAATGTGAAATTGTTCACCACTCAGTGAATTCCTTTGCCAGACCTTCACAAATACTTGATCTTCCTTTCTCATGTCTGTAACTGACCTTCCAAGAAAAACATTTAAGTAGTTAGATTAAACATTATGAGTTCATGATCACAGATTTCTTTTCATTCTGCTGCTTTCTTTCAACCAATTTTGCCTTAGGCACATAGGCACAAATACACATTTTGCTGAGTACAGTGGAAACAGATGATGTTTACCATATTAATTTGGTATCCCAAGTTACTAATATATCTGCCTCTCGCCATCAGCACCACCACTATCATATAGCAGTTGCAGCAGTGCTCAGTTTGGATCCAGACTATGGATCTGGAATTCTGGGGTTTGTAGTTTACTGAGGCCCAAGAGCTCTCTGGCTGAGAATTCTAAATGCCTTCCCCAAACTGCAAACCTCAGGCTTCCATAGGAGGTTGAAAGTAGGATAATAGCACTATAACAGTGTAATGCAGAAATGACCTATGACATACATGAGAGGATTGGCCCTCATGATTTCTCACCATCCTCACCCACTGAAAAGACAACTTGCATCACTAGCATTTTTGAGGTTATGTTTAGACAGCCAGCATGGTATAGTTGTTTGAACATTGGACTATAACCCTGGAGAACAGGATTCAATTCCCAGTCAGCCGTGGAAACCCACTGGGTGACCTTTGGAGCACATCATAGCCTCTCAGCCCCCAGGAAACCCTAGGTTCACCTGGAGGTCTCTGTAAGTCAGAAATGACTTGAAGGCACACCACAACAACACCTTCAGGGGAGGATATCCATAGAGGAGAAATTGCATGGGCACAAGCACCTTCGCTCCCTATACTATTGTCCTACCTAAGCACTGTGTTTTTTTTTTCAAAAACCCATGAGAGGGGGGTTGGATCATCTGGCAACGTTACTATCTGTTTAGGCACTCAGGTACCCACAGCTGCAGCCTTGAACTTGCCTTTCCTACAAAATTCAAAGCACCTGTGGCCATAGAAATGCTGCCACTTTTCTGGTTTTGTCAGGGCTGTTGTTATGGAAGAAGAGGAGGACCATGAGTGGTAATTAGCTAGGGTGGCTACTTGAGAAACAAGAGAGGGCTCCTCACTGTCAGTGGTTGTCTGGAAGGGTACACTTCATGCAGGTGTAGCTTATAGGACAAGCTATGTTGCTGAAATGCCCTCCTTGAGACAAGAATTAAAGATAAGAGAGCACTATCCTCTTTTGTATTCACTTACCCTGTAAGTGGTCCAAGGTTTGGACAAGTACGTGCATCTTCTCTGACGTGGGGATTGGCAACTACAGTTCCTCCTTATGTTTTAGCCTACAATTCCTATCAGCATTACTCAACATAACTAATGGTAAGGGTCTATGGGAAATGTTTGGAGGGGATAAGGTTGCCAGGTTAGGACTGTTACAGGCCCTGACATTTCAGAGTCAAAACCTGAGACCCAGGGATCAGGCCCTGATGATGTCACGAAGCATGACCTATTAATTATCAGTCATAGTTACACAGAGCATGCAATTCAAATAAAAAACAACAACAACATGAAATCTAACAATTGAGGAATGCACATGCTTTTCAAGGTAATGTTCTTGCCCTGAGATTCTTCCTCCTTGGCCTGAGGTCTGCAGAAGAGAATCCAGGCTCTGAGATCTGGGAGCCCTAGGAGTCACATTGCTGAATATTCTCACTCTAAGAAAACAGATTTTTTCATGAGATGTCAGCTTTCATGAAACGGCTCAGACTTGGTTATAAAGAACCCTACTGAATCAATTCAAAGACCTAGGTGGTCCAGCATCCTGTTTCACAGTTCCCAGCCAGATGCCTATGGGAATCCTGCAAGCAGGATATAAATACAACAGTCCCTTCTGCTATTGTTCCCGATATTCAGTGGCATGTTGTCTCTGATCCTGGAGAGATTCTGATTGGTAGGTATAAATAGTCTTATTTTTCATTAGAAAGACAGCAGCTGCAGTGCAAACAAGCAAATGATGGGATATCTTCTTGTGAATTTTTAAAACTGCTAGGTCTTCCCCAAAGCTTGAAAATGTTACTTCTTGGACTATAGTTCCCAGAATCCTTCAGCCAATTTGGGTATTCTAAAAGATGTAGTCCAAGCTCTGGTCTTGACTCCACATTGAAAATTAGTAAACTTCTCTTTCAAGGTAAGGAAAATCTCTTCTAACATTGAAGATACCTGAAAGGAAAGACAGAGAATGAATTTGCTCATCCAGTGAGTAGAAGCTCTGGATTTATTCTGTAACATATGATGAGAATATATTTCTTGATTAATCAAGTCAGTGAACTGTGAAAATAGAAAAGCTGATCATTGCTCTGGAGATGAGGAATAGTGGGGGGAAAAAGTTATTACTCCCACTCAGCTCTGCATCCTCATATTGAATGACTATTTTGAGAGATCAAGAATGTTCACATTCAAAGAGACCCTTTGAGTAAAGCCCAACATACTAAACTACCTCTTGTACAAGCCATTATAGATAAATATTAATCTTCTAGGGAAGAACTCACACAAATCTCTGCCAGTTACAGGGAATCCTCCCCTTTCTCCATGGTAACTCTCTCCCTTAGAAACTGGGATGCCATTTCTGGCTGGAAAATTATTACCCTTTCTGTAGAGTGAGCAGAATCTCATCGCGAGTAGGAGGGATTGATGGAGCTTTAAATTCTGCAAGGATTTCCTAGCGCAGGGAGCAATTAGGTAGTGAAAACCTTGCTACAGAGAGTAATGACTCTCTCTGTTGATCTGTGCCCCATAGGTCTACTAGGACTCAGTGCAGGTGTGATACTTTATCCCTTTAAGAGCTCTGAGCCACCAAGGTTATAGGCAGCCTTGTCAGTACCTCCTCACTATGGTATTCCATCTTTCTTTTAGTCACCTGCTATAACAAGCAAGCAATTGCCTCTGCGACAGAGTGGGGAGTAAGACTAGTGGAGCAGCTGGATGAGATGTGAAGCAGTTGTCTACACTCTCTGTTCCTTGGGGCAGAGATAAAGGCACAGACTAGCACCACCTCTAAACAAGGGGACTGACAGATCCTATCTACATACCTCTTTAGCAACACAGACTCAGGATTCTCACAATCCTGTGGTGGTTGGCAGTGGTGGCTAATGACTTCCCTGTCAATGGGACAGTGAAGATGTTCTGAGTTTTGGTCTAAACTTCAAAGAAGTTAACCAAGATCTTCAGCCCTATCCCCCAGATAGTTTTGACATCTTGGCTAGCTCCTTTAAAGTGCAGACTAAGTAGATTCTACTGCCATGGAAGCCATCAGCCACTGCTGGAGTTTGCAAAGCTCATATAGCCACATGGTCTTTTCAGTAGCTACATGAGCTTTGCAAACTCCAGCGGCCACTTCCATCAGGTTCTGTGCTATGGCACTGGCATAATGCAAAGACTATGTGTTTGGAGTGGATCTAGGCAAAACAGAGCAGGACGTTTATGTTCTTGTTCAATACATTCTAGGTAATATTTAACAATAATGATAAATGTAAGTTTGTGGGGAAGAGGTCAATATTTGGAACATTTGTTGCTTGGGTAGAGTGAGAAAAAGTTTTCATGGGAAGAAGTGAGTAACAGTCCAATCCTGTGCATGTTTACGTGGAAGTAAGTTTTGTGTTCAATTGGGCTAACTCCCAAAGTAAATACACGTTAGAGAAAGGCTCTCAGAAATGTACTTTTCCTTACCATGGGGCGATACGCTCTGTTCACCGTGTGATGGATATTTATATTTGGAAGATTCTTGCAACTGGTTTAATACTTCTTTCTCTTGTGAGAGGATCCACACTTGGAAGTCTTTGTATCTGAGGTCTTCTGAATAAAGACTATTTCTGAGTTCTCACTGTTTTAAACTATTTGAAGAGTGATAGTCATAGATGATTTGGTAAAGGATTTTAAAGGAACAACATGATTGGAGATGGCCATGTGTGGGTACAATCAGATGTAAAATTAATTGAAAGATGAGGGAACTCTGGGAGTGTATTCACTATAGTCTGTTCAACTTAACCTTTTATATTCCAGGGTCAAACTCAGGAAAACTACACTTTGGAGAACTCCTGATACACTTGGCCTGTCAGTAGCACTGCTTGGCTGGAACCTGTGCTGTCACCCATCCTTCCCACCATATCCAGAACATTTTAGCAATTCCTCTAAATCTAAACATGCAGGGTTTTTTTTAAAAAAGAAATGTATTCAAATTTACATTAGCAAGGTATATGAAGCTTTTTTTTTTAAAGAAAAAGTTAGAAACCAAGAATACATGCAAAACATGGAAAGAGAAAGGCAAAACTAATAATAGAGTTAGTGTTCATTCCTTTGGTATGTATGTCTGCAATTTACACAGTGAGCTGATATAAAGCCAAAAACCACAGGTATGGGAGGGTGAGAAATCCACTGCAAATCCAGTTTTAATGTTACGCCTGTACTTGCCCTCAGTATGCCCATAGCTATTATGGACCTAAACTAGTTCGCACACTCGTTTCTCTATATAATACAGCCCAGCAGTCCTTGCTAGTGAACAATAGGATTCTAATCACTGGGCTATGATAGAGACTTGGCTATTATGAGTTGCTGGAATGTGGTAAATCTAGTCAGTTGGATGGGAGTGGAATGGCCAGTCCAGGACATTCATCTGTGCAATATATGTGTGTGTGCGCCAAGGTAACAAAAATAGTACCTTTGAATCTGGCCAGTGACATAAAGAACAGTTCAATATTTTTGGAACTGTTTAACAGAAGATGCACTGGAAGATGAGAGACTGCTGCTGTTGTGCTAAACTAGTGCTGCTACAAATCTAATATTTTCAGCTTGGATGCCTCCTTGTTTTTTATGTTTTATGTGTTCAATCTCTACATTTATAAGGAAAAAATATAATAAAAAACTATCTGTGGTTACACTCTCTGTGCTCTTATTCAGGACTAGTTCCCAATAAATAGATTAAGACTTGTTTCCTTCAAAATACATGTGTAGGACTGGTGGAAAAATCCTCAGTACTCTGTCTTCTAAAAGAACCTGATCGTATCAAGCTATCCTGGATCTTCCTATTATTTGGAGAAGAGGGTTGTCCTGACAAAATTTCTCACCACCTTCCGTTTACTCTCTGTTCTCTTTCACACTACATTATTATGGCACCTTGCCCCCACTTTAATTGCCATGGCTCCTTCCTATGGAATTCAGGGATTTTTAGTTTTGTGAAGTATCCATCCCAAGTGCCACTGCTGTGGACTCGGAAGGAGAGAAGAAATGGCAGTATCTGCTGGACTTAATCCCCTCACACACTGGCCTTCTCTTTTCTTTTTGTGTCATGTCTTATTTAAAATGTATGTTCTGTGTACAGCAGGGGTGTCAAACTCAATTTAATCTTGGACTGCATCAGCATTATGGTTGCCCTCAAAGGGCCGGTTGTACCTATAAGACTATATAAATGTATCTACTCTTTTATCATATTAAATAATTGCCTCTGCATTCGATTATTACTGGTTTTAGTAATAACTAGCTATGAAACTAGAAGTCTAGGAAAAATAATGGCAAGCAGATATTCAAGTGTACAACTATTGTACAATTTATTGAAAAATGAAAGTTATTTTTTAATCATCAGACAAATATTACCAAGCACAGTTTATTACACATTAACTTCGTTTAACTTTTTGGTCCCAGTTGAGACCGCCTCTGTGCCTCTTTCAGCCTCCCAGCCCCTCTCTGTGCCTCTTTCTGCTCCCCCTCCCCTGTGCCTCTTTCTTCCCCTCTTCCTCTCTCTGTACCTGGTGAACCCAACCCCCATATTGCAGGCCCCTGACTACCAGTATTCTGAAGAGGGGCCCAGCAGCCAGCACTCGCAATCTACTTCTACTTCTGACTGCTTCTTTGTCCAACTCTTGCGAGCCGCTTGGAATGTTGCCATGGTAACCGGCAGCAGTGCTCTGACGGTGAGACTTGAACAAAGGAGCAGTCAGATGTAGAAGTAGATCGCGAGTGCTGGCTGCTGGAATCCTCTTCAGAATACTAGCAGCTGGGGGCTCACAATGTGGGGATTGGGCTCGCCAGGTGGGGGGGAGTGTCGCAGCTGCAGGAGAGGTGCGAGGGCTGAAATCGCCCCACAGGACTTGTGTTTGACATATGTGACATACAATGATAGTAGAAGGAGAAGGAGAAGAGGTGGAGGGGGGAGAAGGGAGCATTCTCTACCAGAGAGCTCTAGTGCCTCACAAAACTACAAATCCTGGGATTCTGTAGGTTGTAGCCGTGGCAATTCAAGTAGGGTAAAGGTGCTATATTGAAAGTGAAAGATCACAACTTCTGCACCACTATTTCAGATGTACAATGGCTGTTTAACATTTGAGCACATGGTGGATCCTAGCTTACAACAAGCTGATCACATGAAATGTCTGTCATGTGTGAGTTCAGATTCATCTGTACACCACAGGATACCAACATTTAGTGTGTGTGTGTATGTGCAAATCTGCTGTTCCTGATTACTTGCCCCTTAGTGGAGACACACTATGAGTGCCAGTGCAGTATAGTGGTTTAAATGTTGGACCAGGACTCTGGAGATTAGGGTTAAAATCCTCATTTGGCCATGGAAACCCACTGGGTAACTCTTTTAGCCTCAGAGGAAGGTCATGGCAAACCCACTTGGAAACAAATCTTGCCTTAGGGTTGCCTTAATAACTTGAAGGCACACAACAACAACGGAGACACAGCATGGAGACTGCAAGTAAAGAAGCCACATTCTCTGTATCAGCATACCTCATTTAGCGGAGGCCATTTCCGCACTGGACTGTTATAGTGCCATTATTCCACTTTCAACATTCTATGGAATTCTGGGGTTTGCAGTTTGAAGAGGGGCCTTTGAGGTCCCTCTCTAAAGTGCAGTCTTTTTTCTGCCAACACAACCCCTCCTCTTTTCTTCCTTGTCCTTGATTTAACTGAAAGTTTTTTTGATAGATTTTGGAGAGTGATGGAGGAATACTGGAGAAACACAGATTTTCAGTTGCTGGGTTGTAGCAGCATGTCTGCAGTAAACAGTGCAATAAAGCTTGAGCTGAGAAATAATGAAATTCTTCTCAGCCAATCCTGGCCTACCTGTGTATGCCTGCTGACAAAAGGCAAGAGAAATAAGAGCTTTCACTGGAATCCCTGCCTCAGCATGCATGAAGAGCAAAACATAGGGCCTTTCCGCCCTACACGGTTATAGTGCTATTATTCCAGTTTCAACATCCTGTGGAATTCTGGGCTTTGTCGTTTACTGAGGCCAAAGAGTTCTCTGGCTGAGAATTCTAAATGCCCCTCCCTAAACTGCAAACCCCAGGATTCCATAGGATGTTGGAAGTGGAATAACAGCACTATAACAGTGTAGTGTGAGAAGGCTCAGAGAAAAAGAGGACAAGAAAATTAAGTTGCCTTGCCAGCTCCTCCCAGCATGTTAAAAAAGCACAGATCTATCAGTATGGCCGACAAAATGGAAATCGTCAGAAAAGTGGAAGGTCATGAAAGGGCAGAAAAAAATCTGCAGGCAATTTGGAAGAAGTCTTCCAGTCATCTCTAAAAGGTGTGATAATAACAATAATTAAACCTTCACTCAGAGGTAGAAATTCCCTTTTTCCAATCTGAACTCAAAAATCTTGAGATGTCCATTTGCTAGAAGCAAGAGGGTCATGTAGGCTAAATGGATTAAAACTCTTGGCTCCATCCTGTGTTTTGTAACACGTAGGTAAGAAGGGAAGCTTCCTTCTTGATTTGCAACTGTTAATTATATTTCATGTTTGAGGTAACAGATTCTCTGAAGTAAGCAAACACCTAAGTTCTTGTAGTAGAATTTCACATGGTATCTGAAAATGATAAACAGATTGGGACAGTTTGGAAATGTTGGTAGATGCCAGTCAGAGAGGATGTGCTTTCAACTAAATGTTAATTGTTTTCTGAATGTTTACATGAGGAAACCCACCTGTTTAGTATATATAAAGTGGGTGCAGAGAAATGTGTTTTGTCTCACTGTAGGCCTCCACAAAGTGTGCTCCTATTTCTGCTGCAGAAATAAACCTTGCCTTTTCTTAACTCTTTGCTCATGTTGCTTTGCTAATTTGGACCACACGGCCAGGCAACAGATCTCACTCTTGTGACAAAGGTTCAAAACGTTTTTGTTACTTATGCAAGTGTTACTTGACCTAGTTGTTTCATTTCATATGTGCATATTGTGAGCTTTGAATAAAAACTTCACTGACACATGTTGAACTGCTCTTCTTTTTTGTCATGCAGGAACCAATCCCTATTCCATCCATGTGACCTCTGCCTCGGTACCAAATTTTCAGTTAAAGAATTGATGTCCAGGTACACATCTACTTCTTTAATTGAGGCATGACTATACCTGAGTGAAGTTACTTCTGTTTTTCTTTCCTTTTTGCAAAACATAAGAAAAAGGGGGGTTAGCTTTACTACTATTATTTTAAATTTTTATGTAAGTGGTAACATACTCTGAAATGGTTGTAGAATTCAGAGACTAGTAAAATCACTAGTCTCCCTCCCTGAGATTCTGTCATTAAGCCAAGAGCAAATATATTTGTATTTCAGTTATGGTCAACAATCAATATTTTTAATGGCCTAGTCAGAAGGAACACCAAAAGCAAGAAAAAAGGATATTTGGCAAGCATCCAAATATCAGTTTATGATCTGATCTATCTTCTCACTGGAGACTACCTCTAGCCCTTGGGAACTGGTGGATTTAGAAATCCAATGCCGTCTTTCACTGCTGTTCTCATAACATGACTACTTTCAAAGCATACTTCATTCTTCAGTTAGTCTGAGACCACATTGATCCACAAGGACATATGAAAAAAATATCACAGCCTATCCAGGAACTCATTAAAACTAGAACTGTATTAGATTTATTTTAAGAATGAAGCTCACTGCAAACCTTTTTAATGTAAATTGTGTGCAAACTTCCAGGCTCTGCTTGTTGTGAAAAAGCCACATAAGAGACTGTTGTGATGTTTCCAGAACTAAGCCTTATTGGTTGTGTAGTATCTCATAACATTAATTTTGAAAGTCAGTGAGCTATCTGTTACTGCCCTGGCTAGCCCGAGCTTTGGGGATATAAAAGATATCTTTTGATATCACTAATTCGGCTTCACGTATCCCTTCCACGTGCTTGCGAGGCCCCCGGACAAGCACGCATACAGGCGCGGCCGATAATCGCCGTAATATTCCAACACAATACAGGCAGGCCAGAAAACAGCCAACTCGCCGCTTTAGGAGACCTCCAGGCAAGTACCTCTATTAAGTATGCAAGCAACTCTCAAAAGATCCTCTGCCTCGCGCTGGCAGCTTGGTGATCGAGCTATACAACGCTCAAGAACTCCGCGTTTGCATACCGGCTATCCTATTAACAATTTGGCTCTAACTCAATCATTCAAATTCTGACCTTTCGGAGGCTTTGTCTCCAACTCCAAATCTATTGTTTTCCCAAAGTCCGACCTAGCCTGAGGTCACAATTCTCCTTATAAAAACCCCTGACTTTGAGCGCTTCCTTGGATCGCTCCCGAGTTCCAGACCGCCTTGCTGCCGTTTCACTTGGTGAGCTTCCCCTCAGCTCCACATGCTGAGATACATCGGACCTCAGCTTCGCTCTCCATTTTCTTCCGGACTTCAGGACAGATTTCGTATCACCCAAACCAACTATCCCTCTGAAAATCCCGCTATCTTACTCACACCTTTATTTTCCTTAGTTATCTGTGTGCTTGTGTTGCTTACATTGTGTGCCTGTATTTAATAAAGATCATTCATTATTTTTCAACCGGTGTGCTTCTTGACTTGGCCTGACCCCGTAAACACTGGGTTGCAAGATTCCGCTAAGTTACCTTGCCTCTCGTTTTGCCAACGTGTGCTCTGAACTAATTTCCGCAACTTGTATAATTTTGATAGCAATTTGGTGTCCCTCCCGGGACTCCCAAAAAACAGGGTAACATATCAACAATAACAAGGATCTACTGGAAGCAATTCCACAGTGCTGGATAGTTATGCCAAACAATTTCAGCAATGGCACCATTGCCAAATGGTTTTGTTCAAAGTTCCCTCTTCTTCATTCCACACCCTAAAGCAGGAGTGGGAATTGTGTGGCCTTCCCCATATTGATGGACTGCAACTGCCAGCATTCCCCATCATTGGTTATGCTAGGGATGCTGGGACTTGAAATTGAGCAACATGTGGAGGGCATTATGATTCCCACCATTATCCTAAAGTTAGATCCTTCTGCATGTATATCTAGGCCCTTCCATGCATAAAGCATTGTACACCATTCTAATAGAAAACATAGCTGCAGAGCCAGCCTTAACCTTGGGCAGAAAGAAGGAACTGCATCCAGATGCTGGACGGCAGTGTAAGCTGGTAGCTCCCAGGCCAGTGGAGCAGTGAATCCAGTCAGTTTTAGTGCAAAATTTAAACAAGGTATACAAGAACATAAACTTGTTTTGAGGATGGGGTTTAGCTTCTTTATAGCTCACACTGAAGCGCAGACTGGATTCGCTGTTTTACTGACATTAGTACCTGGAGCCTGGAACAGGGGGTGGGGTGGGGTCTTAAGCCCCCTCAAGACCAGGTTAGGATGAATTGATTACCCTCCCCCTGCACTGCAACTGGGCAAATTGGACAACTGAGATTCCTATGTGGTTATCCCTCAGAAATTATCAGTCAGAAGCATACTAAGGCCATTTCCACACCAGACTGTTATAGTGCTATTATTTTAGGCCCCTTCCTAAACTGCAAACCCCAGGATTCCATAGGATGTTGAAAGTGGAATAATAGCACTATAAACAGTCTAGTGCGGAAATGGTCTAAATGGCGGAACACATACAAATATTAAGATAGCTATTGTAGTTGAGCCCTCCCAGGAATAACAAAGGCTGCCTGCAAATCTGTCCTATACACACTTACTTGAAAGTAAGCTACACAGCGTGCTTGCAAGAGTCTTCATCTTTAAGGGTGATTGAATGGTATTGGATGGGAGAAATAATTTGCCCTCCCTACAGTGTGCCCTATACCTGATACTCTGCAGCTCAGTCTTGGAATACATACATGTTTTTGCCATTTTTTAAAGCTTATTATGTTTATGATCCTGTATCTTGGATATCTCCACAGCTTTTGCATTTAGAGTGGTGGGCAGATGGTTGTAATTTGTTGTTGTTATTTGTCATCAAACCAGCTTCAGTTCATGGGGACCCTTTGAATGAGACCTCCAAGATCACCACTTCCCCAACAGCCCTTGCTTACAAACTCAGGTCTTGCAAACTCAGGGCCATGATTTCCTTGACTGAGTCTATCCACCAGTAACGGATGTGGTAGGAGAACTTTTATGAACCTTTGCTTTCACTTAATAGGGTCATACATCTTTTCTTCCTTTGCTTGATGCACTCATTGCACTTTTGTATTTTTAAAAATTTACTTTCTAATATTTCATTTATTATTTTGTCATTGCTCTCGTTACAGTCAGATGGCTTCCAGCTTCAGATGGTGGCTGTTGTTGTTTTTAATGCCATATATATATATATTCCATGTTTTCATTGTTTTGAAGAAAAAATTAAAAAGTATGCGGCAGTAGAGATAACAATTGGTAATGTGCCTGCTATTGTTGACACTACTCCCCATAAATATTTCAGAAATCCCTGCACTGGAGCTATCAGTCTCCTTGTTAGAGGGTACTGAAATGTCTGGTGGTATTTTATGGTACAGATAGGGGAGAAGGTGATTCCAAGGAAAACTAATTTGGTGGAGGGACAGCGAAGGGTGACTATTACTTATTACTAGGAGAAGGAGACCATTATAAGGATATGAAAGGGTAAACCAGTGACGATCTTAATATAAAGCCTTAATATAAAGTATTTAATGAATTAGGGCCTTGATATAAAACATAAAGCCAAGGAAGTGAAGCTAGGAGAGCAGGAAATATGTGCAGGGACATGCCACTACTACCAATGCCTGTTTTCTAAACCTTTAGTTGCATACTATATCTTTGCCTCTTTGTACTCTGAAGCTGCCCTATCTGAAAAAGATGGCTAGGATTTGGCTGAGGTATAAGCAGCTTAAATGCCTATGGGAATATTCATTTGGACCTCCATGAGATCTAGGGTTTTATAAATGTTTTTTGTAGCATTCATTCCCATTTTGATTTGTGTTTATTTTATTACTAGCTTATTTACCTGGTGTTGCCTGGGATTTTATTTTCTCATAGGTAATACTTGTTAGAAAAATTTGAGATGCTGTGTCTCTAATTCTTTTGCTGGCTGCTTACCGTAACAAATAAATTGTTTTTTTAAAAAAAAATTCTTCTAATTCTGCAAACTGTCTTGTCCAGTACTTGTAACATTTCCCCATATTCCCCAATCCAATCCGTATTCAGAGTTATTAACATACAGAGGTTAGGTTCCTGCTGCTAGGCCTCGTCTCCATAGCAACCATCCTGAGATCCAAGAGCTCTCTGGCTGAGAATTCTAAAAGCCCCTCCTCAAACCGCCAACCTCAGGATTCCATAGTATCTTCACAGGTAGCCAATCGTATATGGTCTCCTTCCCTGATACAGCCAATCATATAAAATCTTCACCTACCTGACACAGACAAATTCACAAACTTTGACTTTTTGATATTAAGGTTATTATCATTATCAATTTTTTTTACAAATGATCCTTTATCTTTAAAATAATTTTAAAAAAAAGACTTTTCAAGGCAATGTTCTATATATATGTGCATATCCCCTGATTATTCCAGTCTGACAGGGACAGACCTGACTAGTCCCAATTTTTCCAACTGCTTTTAAAATGCCCCAGTTTTTCTTTCCTCCTCCTACTTTCTCCTTTGATCCTCAGCTTGCTTCAGTTCCTGCAAACTGAGTTCAAAGTACGTAAGTATTGTAATTTGTACTCAATCAGCTCTGCAAGAGGAGTGAAGGGGGGAATCGTGACCTTCCCCATTGGCCCAACAAAAGCAAACTTTCTTAGCTTATGTATTCTTCTTCATGAGGTACATTTGCGATTTCAACCACACTCTGATATTGCTTGACTACCCGGGTCCCAGTGAAATATTGGGTGGTACATATATGCTTGTTTAATAATTTCATTTTTTCTTACACCTTTCTTTTCTTTTTAAAGCAATAAGCATGTCTCCTCAAAATAAAGTGCCACCATCAACATAAGTAGCTTTTCCCAAATGTTTCTGAGGGGAACAATCATTATTGATATTTCCATTGAAAACCAAGCTGCCTGCTTTCATTGGAAGCCAAAAAGACATAAAGAGATAAGCCTCCATGTAAGTGGAACTCAGAGCCACTTTCTTTCTTTTCTTTTTTGTTAAACTCTCTGAGAGGATTTTATATCTCATATGTCCTGAAGCACTAGAAGTAAATATCAAAGGGTTAGAAAGTAAGATGCAATTGAAGATTTAGCCTTTCTGATTTACAATAGGACTTAGGGGACAGATACACTTCGGGCGAGTGCTGATATCACCCTTATGTAATCTTTTTTCATCTGAGAAGCTTGGCATAAATCATTTTATAAAGATACATGTAATTGCAGCCAGTTAATGGCTGAAGGGGTTGGCTGTGTTTCTCTTCTAAAAAGATTTCCTGAGATGCTGGAATTTAGGAATCTTGTAGGCTATATTTGAGGATCAGCAGAGTGAGTTACTATGGAGAGTGTGTGATTTGCAGAGCTTGGGAAGTAACTAGTGGAAGACCATGGCCATTTCTGCACTGTGCTGTTATAGTGCTATTATTCTACTTTCAACATCCTATGGAATCCTGGGGCTTCCAGTTTAGGAAGGGGCATTTAGAATTCTCAGCCAGAGAACTCTTTGGCCTCAGTAAGGTACAAACCCCAGAATTCCACAGGATGTTGAAAGTGGAATAACAGCACGATAACAAAGCAGTGTGGAAATGGCCAATAACTAGTTATTAGAGATGGGCCAGTCGAATCCTTGAATCCTTGGCAGGGATTCAAGATTTGGGAATCCGAATCACTGTGCCAAAATAGGCAAACCAAATCTTTCGAATCCACCACCCAAATAGTTTTTTGGAGACCGGGACGCCTGAAAACCTGGGAGACCAGGACGCCTGAAAATTTGGCAGACTAGACACACAAGAGGAGATGGCAAGTAGGTGGATTTTTCCCTTGGAGTAATAATGACCTTTGCTAACAATTTCAGAAATTACATCTGGGCTTGTATTCTAAGATATTTAAATTGAACATATAATATTTAAGTTCAGCAGTTGACTGGAAGCTCCAGGCTTGAGATTTCAAGGACAGCTGAAACATTCCTTTGCACAGCTCACTTGCAAAGTTCTTTCAGACACAATTCTGGGGTTTGGAGTTTTATAAGGTGTCACAGCCTTCTCTGCCTAAGTGTGGTTGTGCATCATCAAACTACAAACCCCAGGATGCCAGAAGGAGCTACGCAAACAAAAGCCAGTTTTGACCTGGATTATCTCTGTACTCTAGTATGTGGCCCTGTTTACACGGGCAGGAACATGTGGGATTAATCCACATTTTCCTACCTGTGCGGAAAGGGCCTTCATGTCATTTTCAAACTGGGGAGATCTGTTACCCTGTGTACTGGGGGTCCCAGGAGGGACACCAAAATGTGCTCAACTAAAGGTGGGGAAAATTAGCTCAGAGTACTGCTTAGCGTTACGAGCGGCAGGGTAACGTAGCAAGATCTTGAACCCTATGTCTACGGGGTCGGGTCGAGTCAAGGAGCACACAAAAGTTGAAACAATAAATGATGTTTTATTAAACACAAGCAAAACAGTGTATGCAACACATTCACACAAGATAACTAAGGAAAATAAAGGTTGGAGTGGTACAGAGGGATTTTTAGAGGCGTTGCTGGTTTGGGTGATACTTCACCTGTCCTGAAGCCCGGAAAAAATAGAGAGCGAGGCTGGGGTGTGATGTAGCTCAGCACGTGGAGCTGAGGGGAGGCTCGCCAAGCAAAGCAGTAGCAAGGCGGGATGAAACTCGGGAGCGTTCCGAGGAAGGTCTCGGAATCAAGGGTCTCGGAATAAGGAGAATTGTGACTGCAGGCTATGCCGTACTTGGGGGAAAACAATAGATTTGGAGTTGGAGACAAAGCCTCCGAAAGGTCAGAATCTGAATGATTGAGTTATCGTAGCGGTTCTCAATAGAGTAGCCAGTATGCAAACGCAGAATACTTGGGTATTGTATAGGTTACCCATCAAGCTGCCAGCGCGGGGCAGAGGCTCTTTTGTAAGTTGCGTGCATACCTAATTAGAGTACTTGCCTGGAGGTCTCCTAAAGCAGTGAGTCAGCTATTTCTGGCCTGCCTGTTTTGTTCAGGAATATTACGGCAATTAACGGCCGAGCTTGTTTACGTGTTTGCCCAGTGGCCTCGCAAGCACGCGGAAGGGAATAGAGAATTGCAGCTGAATTGTGATATCAAGAGGATATCTTTTAATATCCCCAAAGCTCGGACTAGCCAGGGCAGTAGCAGATCCTGAGGCAAAACTAGGACAATTGTCTTGGCCAGATTTCTTCAGAGGGAGGTTTGCCTTTGCCTAGGCTTTTGCTAAGGCTGAGAGAGTGTGTCTTGCCCAAGATTATCTTTCTTTCCCTTGCTTTTTAAACCCTTTTTTAAAAAAAGAATGCGAAAGATTTTAGATTCGTGAGATTCATGGATTCCCAGAACTTTCCATGCACTTGGATCTGGATTCGGAAAATTCTGGATTCGTCCCATCCCTACTAGTTATAAATAATAAATTCATTTCCCCATTAAGTAAAGCATTACATTGTGATGGCAGCTGAACAAGGGATAACTTCATACTTTTTGTTGTGTAATGGTATCATTTTAGTTACTTCTATAGTTAACCATGTGACCTGACTAAAAGCTGGAGGAAGAAAGGAATATACTGTACTTCAAACACTGCTTCGTGGTCTGTTGTGGCTGTTGAAGCAACAGTGGGATGAACAGAAGAAAAGTGTGTCTTGTACCACAGACCCTCAGCTTTCAAATCTTTTAAAAGTGCAACTATTTTAATTACCTTTGAGAAATGGAGAAGTAAAATACAAAAAAAAAAAAAAAATACAGTGAAAATCCCCTCTTATGGGACTGTGACCTAAATTCAGTTTCTAGTACCCATTACAGAGCCAGCCTAGTGTAGTGGTCTGAGCATCAGACCACCAACCTGGAGACCAGGGTTCGATTCCCTGTGCAGCTATGGAAACCCACTGGGTGACCTTGGGCATGTCACACACTCTCAGCCCCAGAAAATCCTATGATAGATTCACCTTAGGATCGCCATAAGTTGGAAGTAACTTAAAAGCACGCAACAATAGTACCCATTACAGTCTACCCACTGAAACATGGAATCTACCCAATTGCTGACTTATACAGTTAAATTATTCTGTATTAGTTGGGACTAGAAATTGGATGTAACTCCAACTAGTTACTTTCTTAAAAAATAATTTTCCAGGCTTTGGCGCTAAGTTTTGAAATATATCAGAAGAGAAGAAGGAGCTAGTGTAGCACTTATACTTGTACCACTACAAATACTTATACCAATTATACTTACACCACTTATACCAATAATGTTTTTAGACTCCAGCTCTGAGCAAGTTTGGGAAGCTTTGGATCCCAGAGCACCACCCCACCATTGGTCTGTTCTGCAGAGTTTCAACATGTCATTGGGTTCACACTTCTTAAAGTTAACTTTCCAGGCTCTTCAGGGAATAAATTTAAGTCAAAAGGTTTCAAAAACATGTTAATTCCTGTTGCGATTATTTTTGTTCTATCTATTTAAAGCTGGCAATGTGAAAAGGCTGAAATATCCTTTTGAATTTTTAAAATATGTGATGGTAAGCAGGGATTTGCCACTGTGCTGAGTTTCAGAGCACTTGGAAAGAGGAAAAAGAGCTGTTTACTTAGGTCCTTGGGGCACACATGTAACTAACTAGCGCTCACCAGCATGGCCAATCCAAAGCTGAAACTAATATTGTCTCACTGGGTAGATAATCTATTAACATGCCATGGGAAGCCTGCATGGTCTTGGATCTATGGGGAGGGAGTGGTGTGAAAGGATTAGGAAATTTAAGTCTTCCTCTGGCATAATCACTGCTCCAAAGCTGCAACTGCTAGGAGCTTCCCTTTAAATGGAAAGAGTTGCTTTGGGGAGGTGATTGTCATTGGAACCCTGAAAAGGAGAGAATCTACATTGGGGTGTCAAATTTAATTTCATCTTGGGCCACAGCAGCATTATGGTTGCCTTCAAAGGGCAAGACTGTAAGACTATGGCCATTTCTGCAGTAGACATTTATAGCACTATTATTCCACTTTCAACTTCCTATGGAATCCTGGGGTTTGCAGTTTTGGGAGGGGCCGCCTGGCCCCTCCCGAAACTGCAATCCTCAGGATTCCATAGGATGTTGAAAGTGGAATAATAACGCTATAAAAGTCTAGTGCGGAAATGGCTTATATAAATGTATCTACTCTTTTATCATATTAAATAATTGCCTCTGCATTCGATTATTACCGGTTTTAGTGATAACTAGCTCTGAAACTTGAAGTCTAGGAAAAACAATGGCAAGCAGATATTCAAGTATATAACTATTGTACAATTTATTGAAAAATGAGTTTTAAAACAGAAATTTATTTTTTAAATCATCAGACAAATATTACCAAGCACTGTTTATTACATTAACTTTGTTTAACTTTTTGGCCCCAGTTGAGACCCTCTCTGTGCCTCTTTCTGTTCCCCCCTCCCCTGTGCCTCTTCTGTCCCCCTGCCCCTCTCTGTACCTGATGGGCCTGATCCCCACATTGCGGGCTCCTGGCTGCCGGTATTCTGAAGAGGGTCCCAGCAGCCAGCACTCGTGATCTGCTTCTACGTCTGACTGCTCCTCTGTCCAATTCTTGTGAGCCGTGTGGAGCATTGCCATGGTAACCTGCAGCAATGCTCTGGTGGTGAGACTTGGACAGAGGAGCAGTCAGAAATAGAAGTAGATCATGAGTGCTGACTGCTGGGCTCTTCTTCAGAATACCAGCAGCCAGTGCCCACAACATAGGGATCAGGTTCACCAGGCAGGGTGAGTGCTGCAGGTGCAGGAGAGGTGAGAGGGCCACATGAAATGGCCTGGCGGGCTGCATTCAGCCCGCGGACCTTGTGTTTGATGCATGCAATCTACATTATCTCATTGTAGCTGCTCAGTTGCACTTTAACTGTCATGGCTATATCCTGCAAAATCCTTCAACCTGTAATTTGCTGAGGTAGTTAAAATTCTCTGTGAGGTATCTCTAATTTGGTAGTTTAGGGGAATAGAACTACAGTTCCCAGGATACCATAGGATGGAACCATAACATTTAAAGTGGCATC
Organism: Cyclura pinguis; assembly: GCA_030412105.1. Lineage (NCBI taxonomy): Eukaryota > Metazoa > Chordata > Lepidosauria > Squamata > Iguanidae > Cyclura > Cyclura pinguis. The sequence goes on from CM059600.1 coordinate 332,300,903, forward strand.
AAACTAACTCCATAGTGTAAATACGTTCAGGGGAGAAAAGTTTAAACTGCCCCCTTCATGTTTCTTCAGAGGGACTGAATATGGATTCTATTTATGTAACAAAACAGTACAATTTGGCTACATTCAGCATGGTCTTGAAGAGAATTTGAGAGACCGAAACCATAGTTTGGAAAAATTACTTTTTTTGCATTACAGTTCCCCAAATCTCTCAGCCAGCATGGCTGCTGGCTCACTAAATTTCTCAAGTGGATGGCCATTTTTTAAAGTGATTCATTTCTACTGGAGAAGAAAAAGCCCTGGAATCATAGGGTGTTGTCGGAGATATTTATTTACAAGTTTCTGAGTTTTACAGGCATTATAGATGCATGAAAACCAGGCACGTGAGTGGGTTGTGCAAACCTCAGAAACAACAATGGCACCCTTCTGATTTACTGTATTGTCTCTTTGTGTAGGCCAATTGCTGCAATGCAGGCCACCTTGGCTGTGACTCACCATGCTGAATGCTATTCTCATAGGCTCTTTAAAATGGCCCTCTTCTCCGTTTTTGTAGTCCCAGGCAGCTGGTGAGAACAATGGGTTTCCTGATCTCCTAGTGAGCTACCATATGTGGTTGGTGAGCTGCCTTCTGATTTACAAAGGAGACAAACTTTACTCAACATAAGGTTTTTATTTGCCATAAAAGTGCAGACTGCATCTCTCTTTCCGCAGAAAGGAGCTGTTCTCATACATACAGATGCCTATCTGTTATCTCTTGAATTCCACAGATCCATTCTAATCAATAACAGCATCTATTATTCTAGGATGGTTTCCATTAAAATGGGGATTAGATTAGGAATTCAGAGCACTGCAACTGATTGCGCTGGACGATCTCTAATAAAATGCATAAAATCTTTCTTCTGAACAGAACCCTCACCCTGTGCCCTAAGGATACATATCTAATGCCTGAGGAATCCATTTTAATTTCAGGTATACAAATTAAACTCAGCTATGCCAAGAATTCAGTTCACCGATCAGGCTGTCCTTTAGGTATATGCCAGAGAAAATTTGATACTATTCATTCCCATCATGATCCATACTTAATATTTACTCTGTGAGGATTCACTTTGTTTTTCATGGTACCTGAATCGCAATTGTCTTTGTAGCTTCAAGTCTTTCTCTCCCTCTTTCATCTTTTCCTGTGCATTTTCGTTATAGTTGTTGAACATCTTCAAGTCATTTCTGACCTGTGGTGACCCTGACAAACCTCTCATGGGGCTTTCTTGCCCAGAGCTGTTCACAAGGTGTTTGCCCTTGGCGTCCTCTGAGGTTGAGATCATGTAACTTGCCCAAGGTCACCCAGTGGAATTGGCTCATCATGGATTTCAACATTGGTCTCCAGAGTCATAGTCCAATGTTCAAATCTCTATACCATGCTGGCTGATGGGGTATGCCGTCACCATCAGTGTTTTGGCCCATCCTTGTTTCATTTCCTCTCTCACTTTCCCCTATCCCACCATAGCTATCTCAAGATAGCTGTTCAAGGACTGCAAACTTCAAATCCTGTACTGTATGTCCAGGGAATTTGAAATGCTCTGTAACTGGTTTTGCAGTTTGTTTTGTCTCCCTTCAAGTCGCTTCTGACTTCTGACGACCTTAAGGCAACCCTGTCATGGAGTTTTCTTGGCAACATTCGTTCAGAGCGAGTTTGTCTTTGCCTTCCTCTGAAGCTGAGAAGATGTAACCTCTGCTAACAGACCCAGTCCAGGGAAAGGATAATATTTAATATCAAAAAGTTATTAAGCCAGACAGGAACGTAGACATCCGGGTCTTTAAACCGAAGCATTTTTAGCGAGGTCAGGCCAACATGCCTCCAGTCACGTCTCTGAGAGGGAAACTTCAGAAAGGTACGTACACACACCATGGACCGGTAACAACATTGACACCTTGGTGGAAATTAAGTGTCCTCTGAATGAGACTAACACTTGCAACAGCAATAAAGATAGAGATCAAGTCCATCTGCATGATGTGGCTATTAGCTTTGTCTGGAAAAGGATCTGCCCCCGGGGCATACAGTGCGCTATAATTCAGTCCCCTTTTGGGGCCCTCTTTGGAGAATTCCCACACTTGACTAGCGGCCCCCTTGCCATTCTGCCAGTCAAGAGCTCCTCTCAGCATTCTTTTTCCTTTGCTAAGTCATCTTTGGCTTGTTCTTTCCCAAGCTGCAGTCTACAGGACCAGGTGCAGTATAAACCACTCTCTTTCCATCCGCTCTTCCCGATCTTCATATCTTTCCAACTCAATTAGTCCTTGTGCGCTTGTGTGACTGCTTCGCTCTGTGTGGTGTGTGTGGATATTTTGCCAATTCTGCTAAATGAAACCATTGCCAGTTGGACATTTTGACCTGGTTCTTGGGTGGTCTGACTCTGTAGACATAGGGTTAAAGATCTTGCTGTGTTACCCTACCCTCCACTTTGCTAAGCAGTGTTCCGCTAATTTCCCCAAACTTTGTATTTTTGGAGCAAAATCGGGGTGTCCCGCAGTGACGCCCAGAAGTCAGGGTAACAACAGTGTGACTTGCCTGAGGTTATCCAGTCGTTTTCCATGGCTGAGCAGAGATTGAACCCTGATCTTTGGGTATTGCCACTTCTAATGTCAGATTTGTGTCCGTTTATCTTCTTGCATGGAGACTGTCCTGTTTGTCCAGCATAAACTGTAGAGAGGCATTGCTGGCAAGGGATGGCATAATTAACATCGGAGGAAGAACAAGTAAATATACCTCTGAAGTTGTGGGTGATGTTGTTGATCCTTGTCATACTGCTCCCAGAGTAGATGTAGGGATAGAGTTGGCATGTGGGTTTGTGGCAGGATCTTGTCCCTGTATTACTATCCATGTTATGTGTCCTGTTGTAAGTGAGTGGCGGTTTAAAATTTGGAGTCTGTCTGTAGGCTACATTTGCCTCCTAGAGCTTGTGAGAGGACTGTATTATTCTAACTGGTTGTAGTTCATTGGTAATGCATTTGAGTGATCTCAGCTGGGGACTGTAGATGACATTAGGAATGTAATGTAATTATGTTTTTGTTCTGTCCTGTGGTAGATTGCTCCTGGGTAATCTTGTCTTGTTGATTTGTTTCTTTACTTCCTTAAGTGGATATCGCGGCTTGAGAAATGCCTGCTGTAAATCCAAGAATTCTGAGTCTCTGTCTTGTGGGTCTGAGCAGATGGAATTGTGTCAGAAGGCTTACCTGCTTTTGTAAGAATGTTACTTTGGGAGGGATTCTTCAGGAGGAATGGCAATTTTTATTTATTTATTGGCACAATTTTTTTAAAATAAATTGACAGTAATGCAGGAAGCCAGGCCCTAAATTTGCAAGACATAAGCAGGTCTGTTGATGATAGGGTGACTTCGAAATTTCTCATTCATAGGACTACCCACTGGTGTAGGGACGGGGTGGCAATGGGGACGGCGGGCCCCTAAAGGCAATTTTCGAGGGGTGCTGCAGCTCCTTGCTTGCCCTCCCACATGTGTCGTAGCCCCACCCCATCCATTGTAGCCCTGCCCCTCCACAATAGCCCCGCCCCCGCGTGCAATAGTCACGCCCCCGCCCGTCCACATGCCTTTCCTCTGCATGCTCCAAGCTCCGCCACTGGGACTACCATAAGTCAAAGTCAACTTGACAGCTGTTAACAACAGCAACAACAGTAAGAACAACAAGGCAGTTATAACACACTACAGTAGAACTTTCCAAATTGTGTGTTGCAACATGTTAGTGTGTCTGCTGCGGTGTGTAGGTGTGTTGCGGGAATGTAACAGGTGGAGGGGCTGCCTCTCCCACCGCCACTGCTGCCTGGAGAGGGTGGCATTGGCAGCAGGCCAGGCTCAGGTGGAGGGGCTGCCTTCACTTATTGAATTACTCACTGAATTACTGTGTCATGAAATGATGCATGTCTAAAAAGTGTGTCACCAACATGAACAGTTTGGAAAGCTCTGTACTACAGCCTAAATCCTATTGTTAGTCCAGGCCAGAGTAGACTTTTAAAGCAACTGGATTTACCTACATGTTGACTCACCATTCAACAATTGATTGAACTGATCCTCTGGAAAACAGGGACTAATCAACAGGATGCCAGCTCACATTAATTGCAAGAAACAGATTACAGTGTTGCCTGTGTCTTGGAAAAAAGGGAGAAAGAAGACCTGAGGAACTACTAACCAACCGGCTTGACATCATCACCAGGAAAGGATCTAGAACAGATCACGAAACAGTCAGTCTGTCAACATTTGGATGGATGAATGAATGAATGAATGAATGAATGAATGTTGTGATTACTAAAAGCCAGCATGGGTTTCTCAAAAATGAGTCATGTCAGATCAATCTTATCCCATTGTTTGATAGAATTACAAGCTTGGTACACCAAAGAAATGTCGTGAGTGTAGTATATCTTGATTTCAGTAAGGCTTTTGTAAAAGGTCCCTCATGATATTCTTACAGACAAAATGGTAAAAGCGGGTTAGACAATGCTGCTGTTAGGTGGATTTGTAGTTGGTTGACAGAACAAACCCAGCATCAGCATCATCTCTTGCCCTGGAGAGAAGTGACTAAGGGTGTGCCTCAGGGTTCTGTCCTGGGATTATTGTTGCTCAACATTTTTATAAATGACTTAAATGATGGAATAGCAGGCATAGTTACCAAATTTGCGGATGACATCAGATTAAGAGGAGTAGCTTGTAGGAGATGGGAAAAGAACTAAAAATGATCTTGCCAGGTTGGAGAGCTGGGCCAAAACTGTCAAAATGAATTTCAACAGGGATACATGTAAGGTACTATCTTTAGGGAAGAAACATTCAGTTAGTGACACCTGGGTATGTCTGAAAAAGAACTAGGGCTCTTTAGTGGACCACAAGAGTCCATACTGTGATCTGGCAGGGGGGAAAAAGCCAGTGCTTTCTAAGTGGCATCAACAGGAGTATTGTGACCAGAGTGAGGTAAGTGATAGTATCACTCTATTCTGTTTTGGTCAGACCTGACCTAAAATACTGGGCCCAGTTCTCAGCACCTCAGTTCAAAAAGAACATTGAGAAGCTGGAACATGTCCAGAGGAGGGCAACTAAGATGGTAAGAAGTTCTAGAAATTAAACCTTATAAGAAATGACTTACGTTTAGCCTGGAGAAGATTGAGAGGTGATATGATATTCATCTTCAAATATCTGAAGGGATGTCACATAGAAGATGGAGCAAGCTTGTTTTGTGGTGTTCCAGCAATGGGGATGCAAACCAATGGATCAAACTAGAAGAAAAATAATTCCATCTAAACATTAGGAAGAACTTTCAACAGCTGTCTCAGAGGGTGGAGAACTCTCCTTCTTTGGACATCTTTAAACAGAGGTTGAGTGCCCATCTGTCAGGAGTGCTTTAGCTGTCTATTCCTGCATGGCAGGGAGTTGGACTAGATGGCCTTGATCATCCCTTATGATTCTATGATTCTTTGATTCTATTCATAATAAACTGCAAAGAAGTAATGCATTATTTGAGCAAGGTTTCCAAGCCCTGCATTTCCAAAATGGCCAAATCAAAGAGCTGTCTAGCATTCTCTTCCCACAGTGGCCAACTAGATGCTTAGGGGAAGCCCACAAGCAGGACACAAACATAACAACACCTTCCTACTCATGTTTCCCAGCAACTCATGTTCAGAGATGTATTACATAAGCATCCTAATTGGTAAGCAAGAGATGATAGCCTTGTCCTCCATGAATTTGTCTGATCCCTTTCTAAAGTCTTGCAAGTTGGTAAACATCATGCTGCAGAGAATTGCATAGTTAGACTATGTGCTTTGTGACATGTACATCCTTTTATCTGTCTGGAATTTTCCACTAAAGTCCTCCCTCTACATTCATAGGTTTGACCTTCGGGAATGTGATTATTCGTGAAGTGTCCATGCCTCCCCTCCATTCTCCTCCCCCATCCCCTTACCTTTTGCCTCAGTGCAAGTTGTCCTCACTGGGGCCAGAGGCAAGGGGATGCCAGGTGCTCCAGAGAGCAGAAGGAAAGCATGCACTGCCTTCCTTCTCCCCTTCCCCTTACATTTTGCCTTGCACCAGTTCATTCTGCACTCTGGAGCTCCTCCTCCCATCCCCTTGCCTCTGGCCCCAGTGCTGAGAACTTGCACAAGGCTTTGTGGAGGGGCCACTGTATTCAGCTTCATAATTGGATGACAACAGGTTCTGCTCCCACAAGATTTGTGCAGCCGGTGTGATTTAATGATTCATATGGCCAGTATAGTGTAGTGGCTTTAGTATTGGACTAGCAAGACCAGAGTTCAATTCCCTGCTCAGCAATAGAATCCACTGAGTGTCCTTCCTTAGGTCACATTCTCTCAGCCTATGAAAAAGACGACGGTAAACCTCTGAACAAATCTTGCCAAGAAAACCATCCAATAGCATTGCCATGAGTTGGAGTAACCTTGAAGACACATAGCAACAAAAAATTATAAGAGTTACTATAAACTATGAAGAAAAATATCTCCCTATCTATTTTTTTCCATACCATATGTAATTTGGTTAACTATTCCAATCAGGTCCTTCTTATTCCCCTTTTTCTAAGCTAAAGGTTCCCAAACATCATAACCTTTTCTCACAGGGGGAATTACTCCAGCCGTTTGACCATTTTTGCTGATCTCTTCTGCACGTTTTCCAAATCTACCATGTCCTTTAGAGGTGCAGTCACCACAGTGGTACCTGGTATCTAAGTGTGGTTGCACCATAGATTAGCATTGCAGAAATGTATAAAGGTACTATGGTATTGGCAAATTTTATTTTTGATTCCTTTCTTAGTAATCCTGAACACAGAATGTGCCTCTGAGGGTCAAATTAAGTGTTAAGGGGAATGTATATTCCTTTTTTTGTGTTCCACAATGAGATTTCCTCAAAGATACATAGCTCAACAATCAGACTTGCAAATAAAGCCCATGTTTACCTTTCAACGACCAATTGCATGATAAAAGACAAATACATAGGTGAGGACATTTAAGAACTATGACAAAAATACAATGAACTCTTTGTATCTGCAGGGATTCAACTCCACAACTCTCTGCAAAGAGCAAAAACCACGAATGATTGCGTCCAAATTATTAAATGGTGGCAACATGTGCATGGATGCTTCAGCACATCCATGTTTATGTCCCCACCATTTTATGTATAGGATAGCACACTCTGCAATCACCCAGATTCACAGATCTGGAGGTCGCATATACAGAGGGCCCACTGGACATCTTTTACCACTTAAAGAAGCACCTTTTTTCAAAGTGTGCTAAATATATAATTTAGTTCAACCCTCACTCAGGCTTTAAGAGCACTACCATTCAAATCAAGTCAATAATACTTACTTATTAAGGCTGCGGTGCTATGCACACTTCATATTGCTATGAGTAAGCCCCGTCAAACATCCGATCTTATGCATGAGTAACATTTATAAGATTCCGCTGCACAAATGTTTTTAATTTAAGATCACAGTAAAATAGAACAAGGCTAGGTTTAAAAGAAAATGTTACTTTTCCCATACGTTATATACTGGTAGTGTACAAGGCTTTTTGTTGTAGTTAGTATAATGTACTGTATATTTAGAATGAACCAGTTTGTTATAACCATTTACGTAGGCAAGACCTGACCTTTTTGTCAGGCACTGGAGATTCATTAATATTCCAAATACTAATTGAGGGAAAAAAACCTGTTACCCAAGCAATCACACAGAATCCTGAATGGTGATTACCTTGCAGGCTGCGAATGATTTATTGGATGTTTTAAGATTTAAGGCAAGCCACACATAGAGATTTGTAAACCATAAGGGTGTGTGGGTTGGAAGACTCTGAAAACAAGCAGTAAAGACACAGTGCATTATCACCCAAAATGAAACTGCTAGGTAACATGGAAGATGCAAAACAGATTTCTCCCAGATTTACAAGACAGTGCTAAAACATCTCTGGGAGCTGCCTTAATAGTTCTTTTTTGCACTGATTAGTTTCAAAGCAAATCTTCCCTTGCATTGACTTCTTGTAGCATAGAAAAGTTTCTTATATAAAATCAGTACCATTAAGTTTTTAGAAATCTTTCTTTGGGATTCTGGAAAAGCAATCTGAAGACTTTTTGTTCCATGTGGTGCGAACCCAGCTTCCCCGAGGAGTTAATAAACAATCAGTCAGGGAAATCCTCTCCCATCTGCATCAGTCATTATCTGTTGGTAACATAAAATATTAGAATCCCCTACAAGACTTGTATTACATTTGGTTAAATGCGCTCAGTGTTAAAGACATTACTTATCTCTAAGTAATCCTTGCAATCCTGATGGCTTTCACAGTTCCAAAAGTCCACATTTCATTTTAACATACTTTGTCACTAGGCAATATTTGCCATTCATGAGTAATTTTTTAACTATCTAAATATTTGAGATTGTACACCTCTGGCAGAACCCACTATTTTGGTTGTTTTACTTGTAAAGCACCATGCACATTTTACCCTAAGAGGTGGGGAATGGGGGATGTTGACTTCCAGCATCTCCTTAGAATATGGGGGAATTATAGCTCAAAGGAGGCCTATGAGAGGAGGGTAACGGTACGTTCTTTTCATGCGTATGTGTGCGCGCGCGCGCGTGTGTATACACACACGCACACATATTAGACTAGTGTAGATACCCGGCGTTGCCTGGAATTTTATTTTCTCATAGTTATACTTGTTAGAAAGATTTGAGATCCTGTGTCTCTAATTCCCCAAACTATCTTACCCAGTACCTGTAACTTTTATTCATATTCCCCAATCCAATCTGTACTCAGAGTTATTAGCATACAGAGGTTGGTTTCCTGAGGGAATACACTGCCTTCCTCCTTGCTGCTAGGCCTCATCTCCATAGCAGCTGGCCTATTCAAGACAGACACAGTTGACTGAGGCCCAAGGGCTTTCCGGCTGAGAATTCCAAAGGCCTCTCCCTAAACTACAAACCCCAGGACTCCGTAGAATCTTCTTAGGCAGCCAATTATATGAGGTTTTTGCCTGACATAGCCAGTCATATGATCTTTGCTTCACACAGACAAACAAACTTTGACTTTTATATATTAGACAGATAGATACACACACACACACACACACACACACATACACAATACTAGCCGTAGAGAGGACTCCAGCTGAAGTTAATGAAGTATTTTATTTGAATTGACAAACATATGAGAAATCAGACACTCTTGAGAATGATACAAGGCTATTGGAAAGTGAGGCAAGAAATGTTGGATAGATTGAGATTGGGTGGAAAGGGTGGTAGTTACTGATCTCGAAGAAGGAGGTTGCAGCGGAGGGGCTCAGACAGCATCTGAGGGTAGCACGGAGGAATGGCAGTCTGGGGCAAGCTATGTCATACAATTGGCTGGGGTTGAAGCTAGGGTTTTTATACCCTATTTCACACCCTGAAGGGATGCACTGACAAAGCCGTAAGGGCTTTCCTACAGGACTAACAGAGGAGTCCAGAATGGGCTGATTTTTTTAACTCCAGGGTGACAAAATATTGATGGGACTCATAACAATCTCTCAACGTTTGGTCAGTGTGTAGGGAAGCTCTCCGCAGGGTAAAATCGAGAGATGGTCTCGGATAGTTCACCAATCTTGGCAGTTTGTCTTTCATTGTATTCAAAGACCCCAAGAGCCTGAAGTGGTGAAGGGATTAGCACAAACCCATCAACATCAGGGTTTTCTGCATAATCCTCTCTGAACGTTCATGACCTCAAATACATCTCCGGTCAGTGTGACCCCGACTATGTTCTCCAGTCATTAATAATAAGTCCAATTTATAAAAATCGCATACCTCGTAGGAGGGGTATGGTGTGGTAACACACACTGATGGCAATATATTAATCAATAGTAAGTTTAGGTCAGCTTTCCTTGATCTAGCACCCATTCACATTACACAGTCATAGTGCTATGATTGTAGTGCCATAGGTCCATCCTATGGAATCCTGGGACTGGCAGTACAGGGAGAGGCATTGAGGTCATTTCTGCACTAGCCTGTTACAGTGATATTATTCTGCTTTCAACATCCTATGGAATCCTGGGTTTTGCAGTTTAGGGAGGGGCTTCAAAAACTCCAGGATTCCATAGGATGTTGAAAGCGGAATAATAGCACTATAACAGTGCTACTGCCCTCTGGATGTGTTGGACTACAGTGTAATCACTACAGGATCCATCCCTTCAGTGCCATTCTGCCAGAAGATGATGAAAGCTGTTGTCCAATCTTTTGGAAGGGAGTTGGGGAAGGCTGTTGGAAAGCTGTTGTTTTTCTACAAGCCAATGGGAATTTAGATGGCATAGAGAAACTGGCTTCTGAACCCACAAATTATTAGGTTTGTTTATCCCATGGGTGAGTAAAGTGTAGCCTTCCAGATGTTGTTGGACTGCGACTCCCAGCAGCCCCAACTAGCAAAGAGAGCAGTGAGGCACACTGAGGCCATTTCCTCATGGGGCGAGGGAATCGCCCCGCGCTGCTACTTACCGGATCTTCTGGCAGTCCGGTCTGGTCCGGGGTGAGGAGGAGCACTGTGTGGTTGTCGATCTGCACTGCTCCAGCGTCCAAAATGGCAGCTTCCGATTGGTCGTGGGTCTCAACCAACCGGTGAAGCTCGCCAGCCTAAAGCCCACCCTTGGCAGATTGCAAATCTGCACAAGGGAGCAGGCTTGCAGTGGCGTGCTCCGTGCTTTTGAAAGACCGGAAAAATCAGGTCTTTCAAAAGCACGCTGGAGGACCACTTGGGGTCGTTCCGGAGCGGACTGAGGTGTGGATCTACGGTAAGTAGTCCGAACCCAGTCCACTCCAAGGTGCAGGCGTCCTCCATGGAGGACACACTGCACCGTTTTAAATACCCCATGTGGAAATGGCCTGAGAGTTGCAGACCAGCAAAAGCTGGAGGAGCATATGTTTCCTATCCCTGCTTTAACTTATGTTGGAATGTGAAATGCCTGAATCAAGATCCTCAAATTCAGTGATTGCCAAAGGACGTTTTTAGGCTTGACACAGTTTTACCTCATGTTGGACATCCCTATAAATCTTAGCTGAGATGGTGTTAGCAAATGAACAAGTCCACTGATATTTTACATGTAAGGAAAATAAATTTGTTTTCAGTAAGACAGAAAACAGAGGATATTTCATGATGAGCATTTTACTGTGTAATCCCTCTCCCTCATGCGGTTAATGGTACTAAAGGTCCAGAGAATGTCTTCAATTGTGTTTTCTCCCCGTTTGTTCTTTTTTTCCACCTTAACACAGATTACTCACTGAGAAGAGAAAGCTGGAATAGCTGTGTAACACCTTTTAATAATAGGTAGCACTGGCAGCTATCCATCTGAAAGCACCCAGGGAGAAACAGAGATGTAACACTTAACTGTTCCATCTCATTGAATTTTCACACCCCCTTTGTTATACAGCCTGACCACAGAGGACTGATTGCATAGTGAAACACATCTTGTGGCTTGCTGGAAAAAGGGTATCTTCTCTTGTATTTTCTTCTCGGAGCACATCTTCTCTGAACACTTTACTCCACATGTGAGGTTCATCTTTGCAGTTCTGTTTTGAAGGAAGTACAAAAAGAACGGAACTGTCCTAGTCATATACAAAGGGGAAAGAGGGTATATGGAATTTTTTTTTTTGGCTTAATTCCTCCCACAGATACTTTTCTCCCAGCTGGTCTCACTTCCAGTACTGGAGACAGCTGATATAAATGCAGCTGCTGAAGAATCCTTGTATGAAGGAAAACTGAATGACTTTCTTCTGTGTGAAACTTTGGCCATTTCCACACCGGGCTAGTAAAACGGTGCAGAGCGACCTCTCACGGAGGTCTTCTGCACCGTAGAGTGGACTGGGGCAGACTACATTCTGTAGTTCCATACCGCAGTCCACTCCAGAGTGACCGGAACTGGTCGCATGGCGTGTTTTTTAAAAACCTCTTTTCAGAGGTTTTTAAAAATCACGGAGTGCGCAACCCTGTGCCGCTCCGTCACCCGGCTCCGGAGCAGATTTGCAGGCGCGCGCAAGTGCGTGCCTGCAGATCTGCTGGGGGCGGGCTTCCGGCTGGCGAGCTTCTCCCGTTGGTGGAGAGCCTCCAGCAGCCGGAAGCCGCCATTTGGGACGCAGAGGACTGCGGAGCAGCGAACTCGCGCTGCTCCTCGTGGCGACGGACTCGGCCGGCCGGAAAAGAAAGTCGGTAAGGTCTGTTTTTGGCCGTTCCCCCCCACACACACATGCGGAAAGGGCCTTTTTGCTCATAAAATTGCTTCTCTTTTGCTCTTTTAATGTTTATGTGGGCATAGATTGTCAGGGGATCTGTCACCACCCTGAAACCTCTGTATTCTTTTATCTTGTGTGTTTACATCTTTGTCCTTGTCTTTTGTATGGTCCCTCCTCTATTTTGATCAACTTGGCAACTAACTCAGTTGGAGCTATCTTTCTATAACATACCCTCCAACTGTCCAAGTTTGACAGTCCTGATTAATCTTTTTCAGCTGCTTTTAAAATGTCCCCGTTTCTCTCTCCCCTTTGCCTTCAGCTTAATTAATTCAATTGTTGTAAATTGCGTGCAAAGTGTAAAAGTAATTTGCACCTCAATTAAATCAGCAGTGGGAGGAGAGGAAGGAGTGGAATCTTGCTTTTTCCTGTACAGTCAGGCAATACCAAACTACTGCAGCCTCTCCTAGCCTGTGTTTTCTTCCTCATTAGTAACTTTTGCCATCTTAACCACACCCTGATGTAGGTTGGCCACATATGTTCCAATTTTCATCTGTGAATAGCTGAAGGTCAGAATAGTTGCTTCCTGACGCTTGTCTTGCTTGCCACAAATTTACTTTTTGTTTGATCCAGTAGATAGACCTGGATTTTGCATGTAAGCTGCTTCTCTGTCTTAGGCTTTCTTGTGCTTTCAGGTGTATTATGCTCAAGTTTAATTCACTCCTCTGTAAAATGGGTACAGTACTTAACTTACACAACAGTCTTATGAAACAGGCCTTTTTTATTCCTTGAATTCACTTTGCTGTATAGAACAGTTTCCCTTCTGTTGTTCACTCACTTCGCTTCAGATGGATTCCAAATATTCCAGGAGCCTTGATGGAGCTTTGCATTTCTTCCCTGCTTCTATGTGTTTTATTCATTCTAGCTGAGTACAGACTCAATGCTAATTTCTGGTCCATGCTAATTTCTAATGCTAATTGCTGTAAAGGAAACAGAATAGGCTTTGTGCTGTAGGAATGGCTTTTCAGATATGATATTGCTCTGTGTGTGTAGTAGTAGTAGCTTTTGTTAATATAGTTGTAGTTCCTCTAGTCTACAATTCCCATTAATTATAGCCAGTAACATGCCCTCAAGCATTTCATAAATGAAAACTGGGACACACGTCCCACATGAGAAGAGAAGGTTAAGAGGTGACATGATAGCTATGCTTAAATATTTAAAGGGATGTCATGTGGAAGATGGAGCAAGTTTGTTTTCTGCTGCTTCAGAGACTAGGACATGGAGCAATGGCTTCAAAAGTCAGGAAAAGAGATACCATCTAAACATTAGGAAGACCTACCTGGTGGTAAGAGCAGTTCAACAGTGGAATACTCTGCCATGGAGTGTGGTGGAGTCTCCTCCTTTGGAGATTTTTAAATAGAGGCTGGATGGCCATCTGTCAGGAATACTTTGATGGTATATTCCTGCATGGCAGGGGGTTGGAATTGATGGTCCTTGTCATCTCTTCCAGCTCTATGATACAATGTGGCCAAACAATATCAGAGTTTGGTCAGAGCAGCAAAGGTTATTAATGGAGCAGCACTGACAAGCTAGGAGAGGGTACAGCAGTTTGTTTTTGCCTGAGTCTACAGAGAAGGGCACGATTCTGCCCCCTTCTTTCCCCCTCCCACTGAGTTAACTGAGTTTGCAGCAATTGAATTAAGCTGAGGACAAATAGGGAAAGAGGGAGTTGAAGAAAGAAACCAGGATCTTTGAAAAGTAGCTGAAAGTGGAATGACAGAGGATTAATCTGTTCCTGCCAAACTGTGACAGTTGGAACGTATGCAGTATAGCCAATGGTGAGGGACGGTGCAATGCAAAACCATCTGGAACAAAACAGTTGCGCACCTCTGCTGTTGCACAATTCATGTGCAGCCATTACCTGTAAGACAGTGTGGGGCCATTTCGGCGCTAGACTATTGCAGTGCCATTATTTCACTTTCAACATCCTATTGAATCCTGGGGTTGGCAGTCAAAAGCCCCTCTCTAAACTGCAAACCCCAAGATTGGATGTTGAAAGTGGAATAATAGCACTATAACGGTCTAGTACGGAAATGGCCTAAGAATTATACCTCAATACCCTTGGTAATGTTGGTAACAATCAGTCTGAGAGCTGTCCCACAGGCTCCCTGCACTGATGCAAGAAGAGAATTTTGGGTTTATCTCTTTGATTGTGTACTGTTACAGATCACCCAGGAATCTTCTCACCCCCCACCCCGCACAACTATATACACAAGCGGAAGATCATTGGGTGCACCTGGCAAACATCATTCAGTTTTGTTTGCCTCAGCCACCTTGAATTCAAGGGCAAGTGCTGCCCCAGGAAAACAGTCACACCTCCAGCAATGGCTTGGAATGCTTTTGCGGTCAAGCTGGCCTTGTGCACATCCTGTTCAATGACCCACAAAGCTTCCTGGAATGTCTCCAAGTTTCCTAAGGCAAGAGGCATGTTGTGGGCGAGATTATCAGATTGAATCCATCCCAAATGAAACAGTGTGGAAAACCAAACCCACTATGGAAGGATTGGGGGTGGGTGGTGGGTGGGGAGATATATTTCAATAGCTTGTGGTGTCTATCTGATTGTGTTTAGATAAATCCCTGCCTGTCCTGTAAGACATGAACCACTGGTGGAACATGAAGCACGCATTCTGTTAAGGCCCAGACATCAGAGCAACAAACAAAAGATTAGTGTGCCAGACAGATGAACATCTGGTCTAAGACAGTGGCAACATGATATCTGGTTGTTGTGGTGAACTAAGATTATAAATATTTCCCCAAAGAAGTCCAAATATTTATTAGATTTACAATGGCTGAAAGAATAGCAAAAGTGATGTGTTAGCTAATTATTAAAATATCTCTTTTGGTCCCTTTCATTGATGTCATAAGGGCACCAGATCCAATTTGATTCTGGAGGCTAAGCAGTTTCAGCCGTGGTTAGTACTTGGATGGGAGACCAATAATAAAAACTAAGTGCTGTAGGCTATATATCAGAGGAAGGAACTGGCAAAACCACCTCTGAGGATTCCTTGCCTAAGAAAACCCTATGAAATTCATGGGGTCACCATAATTTGAAAGGTTAACTTAAAGACACATACACTCATGGTTAATGCTTTGCAGTTCCTTTTAGGGTGGCCACTGAGTTATTGCCAAAATAAAACGAGAACACAGATTTTCATAAAATATGCATATGTTATTTTATAGGTACAGAGGCTTAGTTAGAAATGATTACTGTAATTTAAAGAAAAATCCAGCAGATCTCTGGACCTTTGTACCCCTCAGTCTGTCCTCTTGTCCTTTTGCTCATTGTCATGGACCCTGGACGAGGGAGAGCAGGGGGGCTTCACCCACCATAAGGCTGAGCTAGGGAAGTTCAACCCCCCTGAAATGCACTGAGGATCAGGATCACCAAGACTCTTTGTAGCTGAGCACCCTGAAGGCCTACCAAGCAGAAGCCTCCTAAAAAAATTCTGCACGAGACTGTTATAGTGCTATTATTTCACTTTCGACATCCTATGGAATCCAGCCGGCCCCTCCCGAAACTGCAAACCCCAGGATTCCATAGGCTGTTGAAAGTGAAATAATAGCACTATAACAGTCTTGTGCGGAAATGGCCCTAGTTTACAGCCATCTTCACATTCAGTTAATAGGATCTCATATATTTCCCCCTTTCCTTGATATATTAAATTTATGCTTTAAACCATTTTATAGTATTTAATTCATTATTTTGTCACTGTCTTTATGTAGTCACGTTGTTAACTATTTTAGTTGGTGGTTTTATTGCTACTAGTATTATTATCTTTTACGGTATTTTGTATTTTTACTATTTTGTAAAAATATACTTGCAAGCATGCAAAATTCATGATGACCTGTCAGCCAGTCTTAAGAGCACCCCTGCACACACATACAAAAAACCCAGATCTGGAATCCCTGTTTACTGCTGATTGGCAACTTCAGGTCATCCTTTTTAGGGTTCATTTTTCTTTAAAACTGGAAAAGAGGTTTAAAGACTGAACAGCCTTTCAAACAGGGTAAGAACAAGCTGCCTGGCAGGATCTATGTGGGCTCATTTTGCTCTTAGCTAGGCCCTCTGTGGGCTGTTTTCTGCTCTTCCTATAGGAACAATTTCTGTTTGTTTTTTTTAACCATACTGATGGCACCCACCCCCCAAATTCCTGATGACTTCACCCAGTGACCACATATAGTTATTAAGTGGCATGGCAGATAGGATGGAATGCTGTGATACCCCAGATCACATGTGTCAAACACAAGGCTCACGGGCCACACCTGGCCCACCAGGCCATTTCATGTGGCCCTCGCACCTCTTCAGCAGCTGCGGCATTTCCCCCACTTGGCGAGCCCAGTCCTCACATTGTGGTCTCCCCCCGCTGCTGGTATTCCGAAGAAGGGCACAGCAGCCAGCACTCACGATCTACTTCTACTTCTAACTGCTCCTCTGTCCAAGTCTTACCGTCAGAGTGTTGCTGCAGCAACGCTCTGCACGGCTTGCAAGAGTTTGACAGAGGAACAGTCAGAAGTAGATTGTGAGTGCTGACTGCTGGGTCCCTCTTCAGAATACCAGCAGCCGGAGGCCTGCAATATGAGGATCAGGCTCACCAGATACATAGAGAGGCAGGGAAGCAGAAAGAGGCACAGAGATGGTCTCAACCGGGACCAAAAAGTTAAAATTAATGTAATAAACAATGCTTGGTCAGATTTGTCTGATGATTAAAAAAAATAACTTTCTGTTTTCAAAACTCATTTTTCAATAAATTGTGCAATAGTTGTACACTTGAATTGCTTGCCCTTATTTTTCCTAGACTTTTAGTTTTAGAGCTAGTTACTACTAAAACTAGTAATAATAGAAAGCAGAGGCAATAATTTGATATGATAAAAGAGTAGATATATTGATATAATCTTACAGATACAACCGGCCCTTTGAGGGCAACCATGATGCTGATGTGGCCCAAGATGAAATTGAGTTTGACACCCCTGACCCAGATCTTAATGGCCATGTGGCCAAACAGGAATCTCCCAGCGTCACTTTCTGGAGCTGCTGCTGTAGACAGGTGTGGAACCACGGTAACATAGTGCACCCTACTCCCATCCTACAGAGCTGGTTGAATAGGAAACTATGGTGAAGTACATCAAAATCTGCTGAGAAATCTGGAAGACAAATAGGATGTCATTATGCCTGTCTTTCACTAGATGTAGATCAGGGCAACTAAAGCTGTTTCAGTATCCTACACCATCGTGAAACTAGATTGAAATGGCTCCAAAAAATCTGTTTCCTCCAAGAAAAATGAGAAGACATGGGACAGAGGACTTCTCTGCTGTGGTACCCCCATTATGGAATGCCCTCCCCTTGGAGGCCCAACTGGTACCAACATTCCTCTCACGCCGGTGCCAAGTGAAAATGTCGTTGTTCACTAAAGCTTTCAGGTCCTAACCGGTTTTACCCAAAGGCCTACAAGAACATGATATTAAATCGTAAACTATTTGAACTGTTTTTAATCTGTCTTTTAAACTTGAGGTTTAACATGTTTTAGCCCTTTTAAAAACATGTTTAATATTTACACTGTTTTAAAGTGGTTGATTCTATGCTGGCTTGGAATTATGGGAGTTGTAGTCCAGCACAGTTAGTGCACTAATGCCTGGATCTTTGAGTTTTTAAGAGGAAAATAGACAGGCAAAGGCTATGGGAATGTTCCAGCCAGGGTATGACATCCACCCCACTTCCCACAGTTTATCGTATTTTCATATTTATATTATTATTTCATTAATGTGTTTTCAGTTATGTTTTCTGCATCTGCATTCTAAAAGAGGGGATATAAATAATGGTAATAAATATGCAGACAGATACGCACTCTAAAAGTAAGTCGTACTGAACTGCTGTTATGGGTTCTTCTGGTGAGTCCCACATCCAGAATTGCCCAGGGGGTCTGGTCCATCTTTACCTTTTTCAGGGGTAACATGTCACAAGTCATGATGTTTTCCATAATACAGTAACCTGTGGTATAATGGGCTTGTAACAAAACTCCTTTGGAAAAACTGTGGAACAACTGGCAACACTGTCAATTTCTATGTAACAAGTTACAATTACCTTTTTGTGTTATTGTTTGGGTATAAAGATGCTTTGGTTGGCATTTTAATGGAATCACCCAACTATTTTCTTCCTTTACTTAAACCCCCCCCCCTCCTATAGTCCTCCCTCCACATTTGTGGACTTGACCTTCACAAATTTGATTACTTGCAAGGCACACGCTTGCCTTCCCTCTTTCTCTTCTTTCTATTTCCTTGCTTTTTGCTGGGCATGGAGAAGGAAGGCAAGGAAATGGTGGGGGAGGCACGTGACACTTTCCTTCTCTTCTCTGGAGCTCCCCCTCCCATTCCCTTGCCTCTGGCCCCAGCGCACAAAAGGCAAAGGAAAGGGGGAAAGGAGCTGCGGAAGGGAATGTGAAAAGGATCGGATGATTTTTTCACTTTTGCAAGTGTTCTGCATCCTGAACCTCCACAAAACTGGAAGGGCCACTGTAAAGACAAAGTAGTGGGCAGTGTGACTAGTTACAAAAGAAGGGTGGTTTGGTTTTGTTTTCAACAGTAATGCAACAAGTTTGATTCACACTGAGTTATGTGTGATATTACTTTTCAGAAATAACTTTCCAAGTTTTCTGTCTTATCTTCCTCAGCCTCCAAATAATATATTGACCTGTAGGGGAGCTGCACGTGTATGTCTGCAGAATACGGTGCAACTGGTTGGAAAAGGGACTTTTGCAACAGTTAGATAAATCTTTCCCCCCCCTCATTTTTCCATTAGTCCAAGGTAATTTGCAGGATACACAAAAACTCCAGAGAATTAGCCAGCCAGCCGGACATCATCTTGTTGTAACAGCAATAGAACTACAGCAACAACTTTTCCCAGCAAATACCTTCCCACAGGTTGTTTTAAAAAGATCCTCCCTCTGCCTGGAAAGCAGAAGCGAGCTTAAGGTATGATGCTCCCTCGGGGGCGGGGGGGGGCATCTGCAGGCAGTCATCAATGGTGCAGATGGAAGAGAGCACCCCTTCTGCCGTCTGTGAAGTGTCCCCTGATATTCTCAGTTCAGAGTATGTGCAGACTGAGAAGACTACAAAGTCTCAGATTTTGTTCTTTCTGATTTTATTTTGGTGATCCATTTGCATTTTGTTTATCCCAGAATATTTTCTGTCAGCATCCAATACCATCAGAGATATTTTATATCCATTCCCCGGGTTGGTTTATTTTAACCCAGTATGGAATCAGAAAGAACAAAAACAAACATCTGGGACTTCCAGTTAGTCTGGATGCACCCTCTGTGATGGCACCAGAGAAAGGGGACATTCACTTGGACTCAACAAATGAGGTATGGGATATGGTGCAAGATTCCTTCCACATGTTTGATATCTACAAGAAAGAAAGAAAGAAGGAAGGAAGGAAGGAGGGAAGGAAGGAAGGAGGGAAGGAGGGAAGGAAGGAAGGAAGAAAAATGCCATCTTTCTTTGTCTGTGGAGGTTTATTTCCTCTTCTCTCCTATGGCAACCTCTTAGTAACATATGTAGGTTTAAGTCCACCTTTTGCCTGTGTGTGTTTTTCCCCCCTGGTCATTGTAGAGGCTAGGATTATTTCTACCTGCTATAATAACCAAAGCCACCCAGGACTTATTGTTGCGCTATGGCCTTTTCTGCATAAGGGCAATACATCGCACTGGCATTGTATTCTTGCTGTTACATCTGCACGTTAAACCGGTTAATATCGATGTTTCCTCTGCGGATTCGCACGGCTTGAGCTCTCAGCGCAATTACTATCGACGTAAAACTGATGTATTGTAAAACCAGAAAAACTCTGATGTAAACCACAAAAACCAGTTCGGCTGCGTTTCTGACAACATGTGGAAGGTGGCATCACGCAGAGGTGGTTCTCTGTGGGCGTTCCCACCTTTCACTGGCGTCATTTCTGTCCACTCCTGTCTCCACCCCTCAAATGCACGGCGGGTACTGGAATACAATGAAATACGTTGGGATCCTCAGGATGGTTGCTTTTCAATTTCTGGCTATCTAGACCACAGCTTTCCAAACTTTTCATGTTGGTCATACACTTTTTAGACATGTATCATTTCGCGACACAGTAATTTTACTAGCAATTTTACTAGCAAACTGGAGGTGGGGCCTTGTCTTCTGTAAGAACAAACTAAAGTACCTCCATTGATACGTAGCAGCGGGGTTTTCTTTTTTTAAAAAAATTGACCAATCAGAGGTGGCGGTGTGGAGCAAGGGAGGGAGTGGGAGGAGGATGGGGGTTTCACGAGAATTGACGGAGCAGAAGCAGCAAACGATTTTCACTGCATTTCTTCAACAGAAACCGGAGGGCGTGCAGATAACAATCTGGTAAATTCAGAGTAAGTCGGGTTAAAAAACACCGCTCACAACACGTGGTGGAACGCTCCTCCACTCTGGTGCGGAAATGGCCTGTGTTAGCCCACCTCTACAGCCACTCTGTTGCTGGTGGAGACTGGAGGTGATCTGAGAAGCATCTGTTTATATTCAAGTAGCCAGATGAAGGCAGGTGGTATCATCTGCTTAGACTTCAGCAGGAGGATGTCCTCATTCTGTGTCTGGCTATGGAAAAATAAATGTTCCTCCAATCCTCCCTGCTATCCAGCAGCAACAGAATGGCTGGGGGGTGGCGGTGGGCTATCATAGTGCAACAACAAGTGAAGGGGGAGCTGTAGTAGAGTCTCACATGCAGAACTGTTATGCTATAAGCAACCATGTAGAATTTCAGCTTATAAGTGTATTTATACTTTTATCCCACTTTACCTGTTATGGCTCTATCTTATAGAATCCTGGGATTTGTAATTTGGCAAGGGAGCTAAAGAATTCTAACTAAACTAAACCAAACTATACATCCCAGGGATGTATCTCTAGGACAAAACTGTGGCAGTTAAAGTGGGATCAAATCACTATGATTATGTAGTGTAGATCCACTTCATATTTCCATGATCTGAACAGAAGTATAATTGAGAACACATGCTTGCAAAGGTTATGTCTAGCATAGTTCTCAGTAAGCGGTGAACAGACAAAAACTTTTCCATGGCTATGATACCTGGCCTTTGTGGGCATGTAATTTCAAAGCTGCCAGTTTTGTTCATGAGAAGAAAGGAAATGGGAAGACAGCCTGCAAGAAATTTGTGATGGAGACTAAGAAAATGGAGTTTTACACAATTATGCAGAGCATCTGTCAAATCCATCTGATGTGGAAAAGCTCTAAAAGACATTCCAGAGAACTGTAAGCCTTTTTTTTTTTGAAGTGTGAATTCACATAGAGGTATATATGCCAAGCCACACAGCAGATATTACTGTTACTGAATTGCACTAAAGGTGTGATTCCACTGGAAATTTGGGGTCTCATCAAAAATGGAACAGTGTCCTGAAAAAGCTAGCAGGCTTTCTAGCATCTGCAGTTTTCCATTACACCCAATGCATGGTCTTCCATCTGCAAACTACAGTACCAAACATCCTACATTTTCGTGTCCTCTTTGCTATATTTTCACCTTTTCAAACTTTAACATGGAGAGAACATCCTTTTTCCAGGACAGTTGATGTATCCTGTAGACCAGTGGTTCTTAATAATTTCTTTACTGGGGACTCCCTGTAAATGTATTTTGTTGCCAGGGACCCCTAAGATTTACGTCAAGATTTAAATATTTAAATTTAGATTTAAATATTCAAATATTTTTATTTAATAAAGGCTTCTGGAGACAACGATACAAGTTCCCACTCAGACACTGGGTGATCTTGTTGCTGCTGCAGCTGTTGGTATCCAGTAGCAGGGCTTCACAGACTCCTTGTGTAAGGACCTCCAGGGGTCCCCGGACCCAGGGTTGAAACCACGGCTCTAGACCAGTGCTGTTCAGTATAGTTCCTTGATTGATGCTGGGCCATGGGCCATTGACTGTCAGTCCACAAAAGTTTCCAGGAAAGAAAGGAAAAGTTATAGCCAGTAGGCATAATTACGGAATTTGTCCCTGGCACATTAGGGGAAAATAATCTTGGTGCCCTTACATCAGATAGTCTCAGAAGCATGGCTCTAGACTACAAAACTTGCAGTACAGTGTGACTTTGATCAATGCAGCTATATATGAAAGCAGCCAGGCCTTTAACTAATAACAAGCAGTTATCAATAATTAAAGAATAGCAAAGCTAGTGGCATTCTTTTGGTATGCTGCTGCTGAGGCTAGGAAAAAATATTTGAAAACTCATTTCTCGTGTAGATGTCACACATCTCTAGAAAACAGCAGGGGGAAAGGTAGAAGGTTATCTCTCTTTCCCAACATTATCTCTACTCCAGTCCTGACATCTCTTATCTTAACAACAGTACCCCCTCCTCTCTATATAGAAAGTGAATTCTCCTTAGGGAAAGACACAGCAGAGTTTCATACCCTCCAGCATTTCACAGTTTCATATCTTCTAGCATGTCACAGGTGAAAACTGAGACATATGTGGGCAAACAACATCAGAGTATGGTCAAGATGGAACCTTGTTGATGAAGAAGAGCCGACAAGCTAGGAGAGGGTATAGCTGCTTGCGTGTGCCCAAACCTGCGAAGGATTGGGACTAAGAACTGTAAAGGCACCAGATCCCACCTGATCTTGGAAGTTAAGCAGGGCTGGCCCTGCTTAGTACTTGGATGGGAGATTGCCAGTGAATAGCAGATGCTACAGGCTATATTTCAGGTGGAGGAGCTGGCAAAGTATTCCTTGCCAAAGAAAACCCTATGAAATTCATGGGAATAGGGAGCCCTGGTGGTGCAGTGATTAAATGCCGGTACTGCAGCCACAAGGTTGTGAGTTTGATCCTGCTGGGCTCCAGGTTGACTCAGCCTTCCATCCTTCCGCAGATTGGTAAAATAAGTACCCACCTTGTTGGGGGCAATTAGCTAAATACACTGTAAACTGCTTAGAGAGCATTTAGCTGATTAGCGGTATAGAAATACACACGCTATTGCTAATATCACAAGTCAAGGAGTGGCTTGAAGGAACATACACACGCAGTGGAAAGGGCACGATTCTGGCTCCTCTCTCCTTCCCCCACTGACTTAATTTAGTGAAAACTACTTTTGCACTTTGAATTCAGTGTGCAGCAGTTGGAGTAAGCTGAGGACGAAGGACAGAAGTAGGAAAAGAGACAAAGCGAGACATTTTAAGTGCAGTGAAAAAATGGGACAACAGAGGATTAATCTCAGGATACCTGAAGGGTGTGCAGAAGTAGAGATCCTATGTTCCTGAGGCTTGTATTGTCTTCCCCTCCCTGCTTCCAGGGATCACAAGGTTCTCTCTACCCCTTCATTTCGTCTTTGCCACAATCTAATGGGGCAGATTATAGTCAGATTGTGGTTGGCCTAAGATCGCTCAGAGTTTCTTGACTGATCTGGTTCTTCCGCATTCTAATCCAACACTCTAATCAACCACTCCAGGTAGGAGCGGATACTGAATAACTTTTTGCCATTTTGACCACATTCAGATGTTACTTGGCCGTACATGTCAGAGTTTTAATCTGTGAAATGATGGGGAGTCTGCATCTTGTGACACTGAGTCCCACAACTTAACTATACACTGGACAAAATAGTAATTCACCTGTGCTGAAACTTCCATTATTCAGTTTCAGTGGATGACCAGGGATTCTAGCATTATGAGAGGAGACTTTTTAAATTTGCCTATTCATAATTTTATAACCTTCTTATAATCTTTCCTCTGTCTTTTTAGGCTAAGTTAAACTATTTTGGGGAGTTGTTCCAATCCCCTGATCATTTTAAATGGTCATTTCTGCAACTCAACTATATCCTTTTTTTAAAAAAATTACATAAGAAGGTATACGGTAAAATCTTCATATGTCTGTAAGTGACTTCTGTTGCTACACATTACTTTCTCTAAGTTGAAAAATGCTTGCAAAAGCAAGCTGCGTAATTCTGGACCAGAGCTGCAATTAAAATCACAAGTCCACAATACAGCAACACTCCTCTTTCCCTACAGATCAGAGATGGCTATTAGCTACCCAATAGTGGCTTCATATCGTTCAGACAAGCAGGGATGTAGTGGTAAATTCTGAAGTGCAGGTGTCCCACACAATAAACCTCACATCCATTCTCTCCCAAAATGCAGACAGCTCTGTTGATTGACAAAATAATAATATAAAATAATGTATAAAATAAAGTAGTAACACAGGTCTCTTCCGGATGGGTCTAAGAAAACGTGACGTCTCATGATATACATTCCGGGTTTTGTCAGTTGTTATTGCCTCTGATCCCACTTTTTGCATTCTTTCAGGGTTGTTTTTAAAAAATATTGTTTATTTAGATTTAAAAAAATACATTAGGAATTAGAGAGTTTAAAAAAGGAAAGATAGAAAAGTCAAATACAATAAGAAAGTGCAGAACAAAAATAAAGTAAGAAAAGAGAAAAAAGTGACTCCCAATTTCTTTTCAGCATTTACATGTGTATAATTATTCATACTTCTCCCTCCAAAATTATAACATATTCCCTTCTTTTGCTAGCCTATTCTTTCTAATCATCGAAACTAAAAGCTACCAAGTCATTACTGTTTCCTCCTGCAAGAAGTCTATAAGGGGTTTCCAGGTTGTTTGTCATGATTTCTTGGATCTGCTTGTGAAGTCTTTTATTTCTAAAAATGGGGCATAATTTGCTGAGGTGGTCCAATGGCTTGAATCTTCTCTCTGGTTTTATTTTATTTCTTAAGAGTGCTATGGTCCAAAAGTGCCATTTCACTGATCCACTAAAAGAAAGGAGCAAAGGATATATTTTTGTCCCATTAAAAAGAATTAAATTAAATTAAAAATTTAAAATTGAAAAGAAACGTACTCAATAGTTGCTACTGATGCTGGGAATTGCCAGAAAATTCCCAGCATCACAGAGATGTTGGCCACGAGTCTATATGGTGGTCTGTGTTGTGCAACTTCACACATGATTAGCTAATAGCACAGATACTATGAAACCTATCATGAAGATGTATATCAGGGCACTGAGAAAAGTGTCCCCATGCACACCAAGCACTACCGATGTGCATTGGCACTCCAGAGCTTATGTTCCAACGCACATCAGTCTTACCCTGATTTCTGGGGTCCCGGGAGGGCACCTTAATGTGCTCGAAATAATGGGGAATGGGAATTAGCTAGAGCACTAGTTAGCAATGCGAGAGGCAGGGCAACGTAGCGAGATCTTTTACCCAATGTTTATGGGGTCAGGCCGAGTCAGGACCACGACACAAGAAAGCTCAAATTATGTTCTTTTATTTATGAAGTCACAGCAGACTTACGCACTCACTCACTCAAAATTAAGAAATACTGCACAATTGCGCAGTCACGCACGCAGTCCTAAGAAAATAAAGAGAGGAAAATAGATAGGAGATTTTCAGGAGGATTTTTGGGGAAATACTACACCTGATCCTGTAGCCTGGTAGACGGAAAGAAGCTGGGGAGCGTAGATTCTCAGCACGTGGGGGCTGAGGGGAGGCTCGTCAAACGGAGCAGCAGCAAGTCGGGAGGCAAGTCACGAGCGATCCGATGAGACGCTCAAACTCAGGGGTTCTTATAGGGGAAAATGTGCCTGTAGGCTAGTCCGTTCCTGGGGAAAACAGTGGATTTTGGGCTGGAGACAAAGCCTCCGAAAGGTCAGTACTTTAGATGATTGAATTATGACAGCGTTGTCAACAGCGTAGATAGTATGCAACCACGGAGTGCTTGAGAGTTGGATAGTCCACTCATCAAGCTGCCTGCTCGGGGCAGGGGATCTTTTGTAAATGGCGTGCATACATAATGTGATCTTAAGAAGGTACTTGCCTAGAGGTCTCCTAAAGCTGCAGTCTGGCAATTACTGGCCTGCCTTGATTTTGTTTTGAATAGTTCAGCTATTTTCAACCGCACCTGTGTGCGTGCTTGTCCAGGGGCCTCGCAAGCATGTGGCGAGGAATGCGTAGTGAAGGCCAACTTCTTGATATCAAATGATATCTAATATCCCACAAGGTCAGACTAGAAACTACAGTAACATCAGGCATGCCCAATGCACATCAGCATCTAATGTGCATCACTCCCAAAGTGCAATGGTTACTCTGTTGTCTCCTTTATGTAATAAAATCATGGCAGCCCCTTCTTGACTAGGAATGATGGAAAATTGCTCAATTCTGTTTCCTGCAGATGTATGACATAAGCCTGACAGTGAATTCCAGACACTGATTCCATATTTTAAGAAGCTACAGCAACTGCAATCTCCCAATACATATGTCCCATCTTGGGGTGCCCACAGAGTTTACAACAAGGTGTTTTAGTTTGTTTGTTTGGTGAATCGAGTAAGTCTAAACAAACTCATTCAAAACCAAGACGATCTAGGAATTACGACAGAGTAGTGCATAAAAAATCTATTGCTGCCTGGAAAATCAAATTTCTCCCCTTCCTCTATAAGAATTGCAGCTAAACTCAGTCAGGAAAGGGAAGGGGTGGAGGAGAGATGATGTCATCATTCCTGCTAATCCAAATGTTCTGGCATGTTGACTCTGACAACTTTGGCTCCACCACAGCACAGCAAGCAAGAGAATGAACTTGTCTTTCTAAACAAAACAAACAAGAAAGGGTTGCAGTCTCCCAGCAGTTTCTACTGGCTGGATGCTTAATTGCACATTTTAATCACAGGAAGATCCAAGCTGCCCTTTTTTCATAAGACCAAGGTGCATCCTGTATACATGCTGATTTCAGGGAAGGTCTTATTCTAATCCACTCCACTTTCTTCCAAGGTTCACTTGGATATTGTGCCACTTGTTAGTCAGCCATTCAAGTATGGACAGAAATTAAATTCATTGAAATTAAACTGTATATCTCAAAGAGAGAGAGAAAGAGAGAAATCTGATTCTTTTATGACACATGATTTAAAAACTGACTAAGTTTACAAGGTGGAATTTCTTGTGGAGGAAATTGTCCAAGATAAATGTTACATGGCATTCAATGTAACATGTACACATCAATTCTTTGACATAGAATTCCCATGTAGAGAAGCCCTGTGTGTTCTGAGATCCTCTTTCAATGTTCTGAAAGGGTTTCTCCACAAGGTCTTCTATGTTCCATCTCCTAAACAGATGCCTATCTTCACATTCTTGCTACCTATTATTCTTGAAAATGTGTTGGTTCAGTTAATGGAAAATAAACAAATGAGGCAGTGGGAAAGGGAGGAATCCACAAAACTACCTTCTTTGAACTTGAGGGCACTTGTGACTGTGAACTATACTTCCATACCCACTTGGCTAAATACTATATGATATGCAGTGAATTCCCTATGGGGATATTGTTACTTCACTGTCCAGATTCCATCTGGAAGTTATCCAAGATCTTGTTGGCTGAAAGAAAGTAATTTCTTTTAGGTGAAATATGTTTCCATCCCCTTTACTTGGCAAAGAAAACCATTTTGGAAACACATTTCTGCATGTAAGTGTTAACAGAAATACTGGGGTGTGTATGTTTGTGCCTTACTATATTACAGACCTTGATATGAGCCAGACAAGTTATGGTCTGCTGGTAAAAAGGCCCCTTTTTAATCAAGAGCTGCAAATGGCATGCATTAATTACTATAACCTCTGTTTCTCATATGGCAGTTTGCCATATAAGCCTTCTCATAATACTGTGATTTACCATGAGGAAAAAGAACTGTGCTAAACAACTATTCAAATCAACTTGCTGGTTCTCTTCCCCACAAAGAATTTCTTGATTAACTTGATTTAAGACTTTTATTGATTTCAGATTGTTCATGTTTCTTATTTCTTACACAGGACTGGGAGACATGACATTCTGTTTATGCCGTGTTTATCTTGAGTATTTCATTGCCCACTATGCAACCTGAAGATCAGAGAAAATATACCATTGGAGTTATTTGAGATTTTTGGCTACATCCATCCTGAAAACAATAATTAGGATTGATTGGATTCTTACACTGGAAACATTCCAGAAGAATGAATGTCAGCCAGTGTACGATTACCAAAGGATCACATGTATAGAAGCCCTCCATTTCACAACTTGGCCACCTTACAACAGAAGTAAGAATTCTGCTGCCTTCCAGATGTCATTGAACTGCAACTTCCAGCATTCCTCAACATTCCCTATGCTGGCTGTGGCTGCTGGGATCTGCAATTCAACATCATCTAGAAGGATGCACAATTCCTACCCCTGCCTTACAAAGAAGGCATTTCACAGTGGACATTTTTGAAACATCGTTAGCAAAGTACTCATCCACTGTACTCAGGTCAACAGAGCAATGGGGTCAGCATAGGTTTGATCCTTAAATTCTGCCTTCATACACTGCATCACAGATAAAGGATCAGATCTTCTCTTTTGGTTGTCTTTGCATCTAGTCTAACACCTGAGCTAGTCTTAAATCTGCTCCTGTTGGAAACAGGGTTGAAATCTAGTGGAACAAATGTGAAGGTGTGTATGATATTAACAGAGCAGTCCTAGACTCCTGTTGTGCTAGATGGGGAAGCAACAGGAGAAAAATATGTGGCATCAGTTCCACTTGCAGAACTCTGCTCCTATCACCATCAGCAGGAGACATCCATTCCATATGGCCTACAAAACAGACATAACGCAACTCATACCTGTGTATGTCACCCATAGGTTTTTGCCTATTATGCATTTGTGAAGTATAATGGGACATTCACAGAAAAGTGGTTCAGTGATAACTCTTTCATTAGAATGAGGTCATAAGTCCAAGAACCTGAGAACATTACTTTTTGTGAGTACCTAAAAGTGGCCAGAAAAGTAATTTTTTTCAGGCTCTGGAAACAGCAGAATTCCAAAGAAGAAAACTAGATGGAAATAAGTGCATATGGTAGGATCCGGCACTATTCTGGGAACAATTCCACTGATTATAGGATGTTACTCCTGCAGAAGATATAGCACACACTATATATATATTGCTCACCAGAGTCACAGAGAGCTCCAAATGACTGATCTGCTGTTCTAGGAAAGAACACACTAATTTTTCAGGCTAACTCTGCAGTCAACTAGTGCGTACTGTTACCCTGATTTCTGGGGGTTCCGAGAGGGACACCTAAATGCGCTCTCAATTCCATAAGTTGGGGAAATTAGCCCAGGGCACAGCCTAGCGATATGAGAGGCAGGGTAACATAGCGAGATCTTGAACCCTATGTTTACGGGGTCAGGCGAGTCAAGGAGCACACAGAAGTTGAAATAATAAATGTTGCTTTATTAAAAACACAATCAAACAGTGTATGCGGCACACTCACACAGATAACTAAGGAAATAAAGGTTGGAGTGGGATAGAGGGATTTTTAGAGGAGTTGTTGGTTTGGGTAATACTTCACCTGTCCTGAAGCCCGGTTGGAAGCAGAGAAGCTGGGGAGCGTGGATCTCAGCACGTGGGGCTGAGGGGAAGGCTCGCTGGACAAAGCGACAGCAAGGCGGGATGGAAGGCAACAGCGATCCGAGGAAGTGCTCAAAGTCAGGGGTTTTTATAAGGAGAATTGTGACCGCAGGCTAGTTCGGATTTGGGGAAAACAATGGATTTGGGGCTGGAGACAAAGCCTCCGAAAGGTCAGAATTTGAATGATTGACTTATAGCCAAATTGTCAATAGGATAGCCAGTATGCAAACGCGGAGTGCTTTAGCGTTGTATAGCTTGATCGTCAAGCTGCCAGCGCAGGGCAGAGGATCTTTTGAAAGTTGCGTGCATACATAATAGAATACTTGCCTTTGAGGTCTCCTGAAGCGGCGGGACGGCTATTTCTGGCCTGCCTGTATTGTGTTGGAATATTATGGCAATTATCAACCGTGCCTGTCTGCGAGCTTGTCCAGGGGACCTTGCAAGCACGTGGGGAGGAATGGGTAAAGGAGGCCGAATTATTGATATCAAGAGATGTCTTTATATCCCACAAGCTCGGGCTAGCCAGGGCAGTGACAGTACCTCCAAGGGCACATAAAGCTTCCCAGCAAAAGACCCAGCATTTTGCTGTCAAGACACACACTATGACCCTCTCTGTATGATGGCACCATCCTGCCATGGGGGTGCATTGCTGCCAGTCTGCAACGTGTGCCATCAGACAATGTCATCGCAGTCCTGCTCGTGTTGCATCCCCAGCTGTCGTGATTGCATGGGGTACCA
Organism: Cyclura pinguis; assembly: GCA_030412105.1. Taxonomy (NCBI): domain Eukaryota; kingdom Metazoa; phylum Chordata; class Lepidosauria; order Squamata; family Iguanidae; genus Cyclura; species Cyclura pinguis. Next base: position 332,331,361 of record CM059600.1, read on the forward strand.
TTACTAGAAGAAAAAAAATCTGGTGATGGCCTCCCTTCATGCAACAATTGTGTCTCTGGTGGCTGTGCAGGAAGGGCGAAGTGCTATTAAGTGCTTCCTACCTCAGTGCAGCACAGGAAGAGGCCAGCTGCACTGAATAAGGAAAGAGCGCATCCAGAACACTACCCATCTGCTGGCAGCTGGCCGGGTGCAGAGGGGACTGTTCTAGTCCCGCTCTCATCCCAATAATGGTACTGCTGGGATGATGCCAGGATGTTGCAGGATCCAGGTATGGTGTGGAAAGGACCTATATCTTTCTCTGTCATTCTATGTTTAAAGAACTAGAAACGTGAGAGGCCTTGGATGAGCAGTTTGGTGACAGCATACTTCGAACACACAAGTACTCAATAGCCAGAAAGAAAAAAGAAAAAGTAAAGAGCTGTTAGCCATTACTCAGTTGCTTTTGGGGTGTAACTCTTGTACGACAGAATCTTGTCCTGCCTGTTTTAGGAAGAGGAGAACAAGCATGTCTACAGTCCTTGCCAACAGACATCCTGCTTTCTGTTGATGCTTCTGGTTAGTTGCAGTGTTGCTGCTACATTCAAGGGAAGACTTACTTCCCCCAAACTGGTGTTGTGTGAGCAACAGCAGCACTGACCTCATACTCTCCAACTGTCCTGATTTGGCAGGGACAGTCCCAATTAATCCTATATTCTTACACTTTTTCAGCTGCTTCTAAAATGCCCCAGTTTCTCTCTTCTTTTCCCACTTTTCCCCTTTGTCCTCAGCTTACTTCAGTTGCTGCAAACTGACTTCCAAGTGCAAAAAAAGTTGGTATTCAACTCAGAAGGGAGGAGAGGAGACCAGAGGAGATGGGAGAACCTGCCCTTCCCAGTAGGCTCCAGAAAAAGCAAATTGCTGCGGTCTCTCCTAGCTTGTTATTTTCTTTCTCATTACTAACTTTTGCCATCTTGACCACATTCTGATATGCTTGTCCATCTGTGTCCCAGATTTCATGTGTGAAATATTGGAGGATATGTAACATTGCATACAGGAACTCCAAAAAAGGAGAAAACATGACCTGCATGACAGTGGCTCCCTGGTACTATGGAACACAACAAAAAGCAGACACCGCCCCCGTCCTTCGTGGAAGAGAACTCAATCCAGAGGGCCTGCTCTATCATTAGAGAGAGTAAATAGCTATCTCAGGCAACAGATTTAGGATGCTATGTAAGCAGAGAAAAACTTGTTTTTAATTGGCTATGATGATTGTATTTTCACTGCAGTTTGAGCAGAAGAGGTGTTTATTTGTCCCATGTGATAATAGATATTCCGTCCCATGACTGGGGAGGTGGCAAACACTAATTGCTTCTCCTCTTCAGGCAGGAAAATGGGGACAATAAATTCAGGATAGGTCCAAAGCCAGCATGTTGTAGTTGTTTGAGCTCTACAATTCTGGAGACCAGGGTTCAATTCCCCACTCGACCATGGAAACTCACTGGGTAACCTTGGGCACATCATACAGTCTTAGCCCTAAAAAATCCTGTGATAAGTTTGCCTTACGGTCACCATAGGTCGGAAACAACTTGAAGGCACAGAACACCACCTGCCAATCTATTGGTCTGGTATATAATCAAGTGGCCATCTGCAAAAAAGAAAAAAGAAAAAAAAAGGACAAGTTTATCATCAACTTTCCATATGCTAATTTTTACATATAGATTCAAGTTTTACTGTTAATTACAAAGGAATTAATTACACCTCACCTTAGCAAGGAAGCTTGCAGCTGAATGACTTACACGCTTCCCTTTCCAGTTTGGTGTCCAGATGCTAACAGTTGATGGGTAGCTTCAAAGCCCCTCCTGCTCTCCCCTTTTCAGACTTCTTATCCATTAACTGAGTTTGACCCTTTTAAATAAAGGCCTGTCTTCTGATAGCCCCTCAGGGGAATGACTCTCCCTGGAATGACTCCCTCAGCCTTGTAGCTAATGATTTCTACCAAGGCTTGCAAGAGTATGTTGAGCAAGGTGGGATGGTATCTCCAGAACAGATATACCTCTGGTGGGTTCAAGCGAATAAAACAAACCCTGAGCTTGGATATTATTTTTGGACTACAGCTCCCAGAATTCTCCATCTGATAGCTGTAGTACAAAAAAGTAACTTTTTCCAGTCTCAGGCCAAATCTCATAATTACAGGTCTCGGTGGTCAGTACATTAAGACATCACTGTCTTTGTTCTCTTCTTTGCTTTTTCACCTCTCTACACAGATGCATGGTATCTTTTGTAGTCAGGCCAAACTTTTTCCTCTGAGCTGCTTCTAGGATGCAATTTTGCCATTTCAGGACACTACTTAATCTTGTTTGCACTCTTCTTAGATACCATTTAACTGGATTATCTCCATGGTGATTCCCTAAACCATCTGCTGCTCCTTTTGTCATTTCTCATGGATTATTTTAGTGTGAGAAGAACCATTTCTAAATGAGAATGAGCAGATGCTTTAAATAGACCACACCATCAGATCTCTCTTCATGTTTGTCTTCTCTCCATCCTTTTTCCTTTAGGAAAAATAATGTCAAAACAGATCCAAAAGCACAAGAATAAAAAGATATGTGGCATTAGTATATTTCTTGTCAGCAAATATTGTTTGATTGATTAATTGATTTTTATTCTGCCTTTTCATCAAAATGGATAACTGTCATTTCTAGTTCCTCAATCATTATATAACCCTAGGATTGCCATTTTTAAAAAACTGCCTTGCTCCTGTGCCCGTTTGGACAATTTTTTTTCTAGCTGGAAATGCTTTACTTGCATGTGATTTATGATGTACATTACTTCCTATATCCCTGTGTCAGACTGTGGTGCATGCAAGAGAAGAAAAGTTGCAATTCTAACCAAGTCTGGGGCCATCAAAACAACCCCTGTGCACTGTGTCCCACTTAGTTAATCCCTGCCAACATATTCTTCTGCCAGTGGCCACGTTGCCCATGGCTCAGAGCTTTGCTCAACTTTCCTTGACAGTGAACTGCTTCTCTTGTCAGTATCAAAGCCAGGCATTTGTGGTTGAGCTCCAATCTGCCTGCCTCTAGCATTTCATTTTTGCAAAAGCAAAGCCTGTCCTGCTGTCAAGAAATCAAAATGCCTCCTGCTGGTTTCTCATTCTGGTCCTGGCAGTCACTGTGGCTGGGCAGGGCACCATAACTTAATCCTCTCTGCCCCATTGCCAAAAAAGAAGAATGTTGAGCCTCCTCCCTTTCCTAGAGCAGACAGGAGTTTGCCTCCAAATCTTGAGTGCATTTAGGGGGGGAAATAAGTCTCACTGATTTAAATGGAGCTCAAAGAAACCATGTCTACCTTCAGCTGATTTTAGTGTGAGAGATTTACAGTCCAATCCATGCCTACTGAGAAGTTACATTCACTGAGTTCAGAGGGACTTATTCTGAGGTAGGTGTGCATGAGACCGCAGCCTTAAACACTTACTTTTGTTTCTTACTGATATCAAAGGGAATTAGGGCTGCAGTCCTGGACATACTCATTTAGATGTATGCCCTCTAAAGTAAGTGGAGAAATCAAGAACCTTCTTTCTATGTCCTCCACCGGTGATCCGGATACATGATGCTTTCATCACTGGAGGAGGAGAAGAATCTGCATGAAATCAGATTATATGGCAGAGGGACAAGAATACCCATGAAAGTGAGATGTCATGGACTTTTGGTATAAATGTTGTCTAATTTATTATGAACTAGCATATATATCCAGCGCTGCCTGGGATTTTATTTCCTCATAAGTAATACTTGTTAGAAAGATTTGAGATCCCGTGTCTCTAATTCCCCAAACTGTCTTGTCCAGTAGCTGCAAATTTTCCCCATATTCTCCAATCCAATCTGTATTCAGAGTTAATAGCGTACAGAGGTTGGGTTCCTGAGGGAATACACTGCCCTTCTCCTTGCTACTAGGCCTCATCTCCATAGCAACCAGCCAGGCCCAAGAGCTCTCTGGCTGAGAATTCTAAAGGCTCCTCTCTAAACTGCAAACCCCAGGATTCTATAGAATCTTCTCAGGCAGCCAATTGTATGAGGTCTTCACCTCACACAGCCAATCATATGAGGTCTTTGCCTGACACAGAGAGAGAGAGAGAGAGAGAGAGAGAGAGAGAGAGAGAATGGAGAAATAAGTGAGGATTAGAGTTAAGAGAGTCAGTCAGGTTTAGGCAGTTATATAGACTTGAGTCAATTGATTTGGGCTCAAATCAGACTTAATTTGCTTCAGTGACTCAACTTGAACTCAACTCAGCAATAAATGACTCACTGACTCGACTTGACTGGTGACTTGTGTATTTTTAGTGACTGACTTGCTGCCCTTGGTTCAGTAACATAACACATTCATCCAGAAGCCTTACAACTTGGAACAATGCATCCATCTCTTTTTCCCCACTGGTCACATGAAGATCTGTGTCAAGCCCAAAGCAGGGGTGCATTTCTCGGAGGAGAACAGCAAATGGGTTAGGCAATGGGCTTGAGGAGAAAGGATTCTTCCTTCTAAAGCTTTTGGAGCTTCAGTAATGGGGAGTAAGAAGGATCCTGTTGCCCACTTCAGAAACTGAAGACCCTTTTATGCTCACTAACACAAGAGCCTCCAGCTTGGGGAATGTGGAATAGGAGGGTTCCTATTCCCCACTTCCAAAGTGGCACCCAAAATGGCACCCTTATGCACCCATTGACACAAAAGCCTCCAGCTTCAGGAAGGGGGAGTAAGAAGGATCCTATTTCCCACTTCCAAAGCTGCAGGTGGCAAACTTGCAAATGTGGAGGGCTGATTCTACTTAAATGGTTAAAACTGACTTTATTTGACTCTGTCCAGAAATTCTGGAATATAGGTTGGTGTATAAAGTTGGTTCCTAGATTTGAGACTTGTCCTGAGACTTGACTTGAAAGTATCTAGCAAGGACTTGAGACTTGACCTCAGACTTGGAGTAAAAGACTTAAATGCGTCACTGGGTTTAGGTATTAATCTGTAGCGTTTAAGAGTGAATTACATAGGACTGGACTGTGTGTGAAACAGTGTGAGCTGTGTTCGAAATGTATTCAATAATTAATGTGTTTCTTTTAAAAAAAAGTTCAACTTTTGTTAATAAAGTTTTTGTGTTTATATGCTTTTGTCCTTTCTAAAAGACCTGAAGGCACACAACAACAATAATATATTAGAAAGCCTGGGTTCAGATAAAGCATCAGCAGTGAATAAAGACAGGTGATGTTCAATGGGGATGTAAGTTGCATAGTATCTCACACAGGTACCCTGACTTCATCTAGGATGAACCACAGCAGTAAGACAGGAGGCGATTCTTATACTGGGGGCAGAAGTGGGAATATGGGAAAGCCTTTGTTCTTGTGAGATTTGTGCAAGTTTTCACAAATTAGGCAGAGCTTGACCCTTGGTAGCAAAGTGGTGAGTTAAGTGACTGACAAACCCTCACAGAAGAGCATATTTAAAGCTTTAGGGGTTCATAGGCAGTGCACCCTTGAAGTAGAAGTTGCCTTTCTATACAGGGCTGTCCTCTATGGAATATGATACAAAGCCATCCTATCATCAGATATAAATTGAAAAGTGTTTTGCAAGACATTAATCCATAATCCTTTCCCTGATTCCCACCTCTGTGACACCAACTTTGGGGACCCTCTAAATGTCCTTAAGGTATATATGAGGACTTACGTGACTTCTGTCCTCAATGAATACCATCCCCCTGTGTTTAATGTTGCCATGACAGACTCCTTGACTGAATTCAAGTTCTCAGACGGTGTTTCCAAAGGCCAAAAGTATATAAAAACAAATCTTTACTTACAGAAGTGAAATATAACACAGCAGATTATTTATTTATTACATTTAAAACACCTCCCTCTCACACACATGCACTACTCTTAAGATAACTTAGACTGTTACCAATCACTCAGCTCAGATTCTCTGCTCTCATCCTACTCTAGTTTAACTCAAACCCCTATCAAACACTTTTCTAACTGCGCTGTTCTGAAACCGCACTCTAACTGAACTCCGTGTTCCAACTCCAGACTATAATTCACCAGCCTTATGCAAATCTCCTCAAACATTCCACCAATCAGCATTCATCCCACATTCCATTTTCTTCCCTTCCCAACAGCTCCTTAATTCATACACTAATATACAATCAATAAATAAACAATATTTTCAAATACAAAGCCATGACATCACAGTTCCTTTTTCTCTTGTCTATACCAAGTTAAAGGACAGGGGATGCCTGACTCAAATAATGCACACAAATGGATTCCAAGAATTTAATCCTGAATTGTTCAGACCCAAAGAACATTAAGTCACACTAAACTCTCAATAAAATCCAATAGGACAATAGAAACTAACTTTCACTGGATTTGGGCCAATATTGATACCAGCATGTCCCTATGGCTATGAACCTTTGCACACTTATTTGGGGGAAATATTCTGTGGAAAACAATGAGACCTGTGAAGATGAAAAGTGAATACGAAATGAATTGCAAGGATGAAGACAACTTATGTGTGTCTGTGCTTCCAAGTTGCCTGTTGATTTATGGGGACCCCATGAACTTCGTACAATTTTCTTAGGCAAGGAATGCTCAGAGATGGTTTTGCCAGATCCTTCCTCTGAAATATAGCCTACAGCACCTGGTATTTATTGGCAGTCTCTCATTCAAGTACTAACCAAGTCTGGCCCTGCTTAGCTTCCAAGACCAGACAGGGTCTGGTGCACTTACAGGACAGTTAACTACAGAGGCAACTGTAGGGGTAAGAAACCTTCAAGGAAGTATTCCATCTAATGAGAGTCAAATGAGACAAAAAACAAATAACACACTTAGCAACTGTTCAGTCAGCTTTTTAAATACATTTGTGCAGCTATAAAAAGTAATACTGCAGCAGGGGTCTGGAGGCTGGATCTGCCAGAGAAGGCAACTATGGCAAAAGTGAGAATCTTGCTAAAGGTCTCTGTATCAGAAATGAAAGGCCCTTGAGAGACATTGTTAAAACAAAAACGAAGAAAGTAAAAAAAGAAAAGAAAAGAACCTCCCCCCCCCCATCTTCTGCTATGAAAAGTATAGATTCATTTTTAGAAAAGACTTTAAATTATGTTGCTGTTCCTATTAAAAACAGGGCTGAGTTTTGGGAGACTATACAGCAGTGATTACCATGACCACAAATAACAGAGAAAAATGATGAATATTGCTCTATCTACAGGGCAATTTCTACTGCATATTTACTGAGTGATTACACACAGTTTTATTTCCACAGACTGTATTAACATTTTCCAGCATAGAATTTGGTCACATGTAGGTCTAACAAATAATAATATTTTATTATACATGACTGCCCTCTAGTGTCATGTCAGCTTGATATTACAAGCCATTAAAATAGACCTGCATAACTTGGCAGTACGTAAGGACTGAAATTAAATAGGCTAAACTTCTTCAGACTGCAGATAGGTTTTTAGCGCTTCACTTTCCAAGTAAAGTTATAATAATGGCATATTAATGTTTTTTATTTGCAAAATAATTTAATCATTGGCCATTTCCACACCTGGCTATTAAAACGGTGCAGAGCGACCTCCAACGAAGGTCTTCTGCACCGTGGAGTGGACTGGGGTGGACTACTTTTTGTAGTTCTGTACCTCAGTCCGGTTCGGAGCGACCGGAACTGGTTGCGCAGCATGCTTTTTAAAAACCTCTTTTAAGAGGTTTTTAAAAAGCACAGAGCACATGACTCCATGTCGCTCCGTTGCTGCGCTCCGCTGCAGATTTGCAGGCGCGCACAAGTGCGTGCCTGCAGATCTGCTGGGGGCGGGCTTTAGGCTGGCGAGCTTCTCCGGTTGGTGGAGAGCCTCCACCAACCAGAAGCCGCCATTTTGGATGCTGGAGCAGCGCGGAGCGACGGACTCGCCCGGACGCTCAAGAAAGCCGGCGAGTTCCGTTTTCGCGCGTTTCCTTTCCCGTGTGTGGAAAGGGCCATTAATTATACTATAATTGATGACTAAACTATTTTGTAAATAAAATAAACCATATTATAAAAATATGTTTTTATAATATGCGTCCATGCCTTCTCATCAGTGCTGAGCAGGTGAGGAAATGCTGGAAGGCATCACCCTGGGCCAACACCAGATGGCTACACATATGGCCCATCTACCAGGCTAGGCCTTTGCGGTACTTGGAAATGAAGGCTTCTTCAAAGCGCCTGGTGGCCTGCTTCTCTGGCAAATGGGGCACTGAGATGACAAGAAGCTTTCTCACCAGGCCCCCATAGAGCCAGTCAAAGTGCTTGTAGTGCCAGTGTACCTGCTGCCCAGTGTGGCTGGGCACCAGCTTGCAGGCAATGTAGCTCTTCATGCCTTTGAATTTGGTCTGCTTGGTGGGATCTTCGATGGAGCACTGGAAGGGGTACGGGTTCTCCTGCCACTCGAGTGCATAGGTGCCCAGCACCACGCACAGTTTGTCCCCATCCTTCACGAAACCTGACCCCTCGCCCACCACAAAGGCCTTGCCGCCTGATTTCACGAAAGCGGAGAAGGGGTTCAAGAAGAGGCCGTGGTTGCCTTGGCTGTTGACACCCTTGAACCAGCCTCCATCTCCTGGTCGCCATGGAGGCTCAGCAACTCATGTTCCCACAGGGGGATCTTGCCTGGCTTCTCCAACTTGAAGTCATACAGTGCGTGGGCTCACAGCAGGGCCATGGCCCGGCCACCGCCACAGCCCAGGCAGGGGATGTGGACAGGGACAAGGACAGGCTGCCCCTCAGCGCCGCCAACCAAAGGCAACTCGCCCTCCTCCTCCTCCTCCTCCCCCCTTTCCTGCCTGTTCTCCTCCTGCCCACTCTGACGGTGCTCTCTTTTGTGGACAAATGGGCCGGCTCCCCCCCAACACCCCCACTTCCCCTGCGGCGCCTCCTTTTTTGCTTCATGCTCTCCAGGCCTTTTTATTCTCTCTTTCAGTGCTGGGAGAGGAATAGTGTGTGTGTATATAGGTATGTGGTGTGGCTGTGGTGGTGAGGAGAGAGCTTCCTTTCCCCCTTCAACCCTCCTCACCCCTCAGAGACTGAAGAAGCCAGCCAAGCCAGTTCAGGTACCGCCAACCTGTAGGTGTCTCCACTTCACCCAGTCTGCATTGTCTAGGTGGAGGGGACCATGTGTGTGTGAGAGACTGTGTGTGTGTGTGCGTGTGTGGGGGGAAGGGGCTGGGCCACGCCCGGGACTGTCCCACCACATCGCCAGTTTCGCTAATTCAGAGCTGAGAGACAGAGCCATGGAGCCGAGTGCAGAATGGCAGCCTCCATCGATGGGGCTTGGCAGGCAAACAGCTACAGGAGAGGTGGAAATGGGGGCCACACAAAATCCTTTGGCGGGCCGCATGCAGCCCCCAGGCCATATGTAGTGCATGCCTGCATTAAAAAAATTCTAAATGCTTGTTGTTTCACTTGGGTGTGCGCATATTCACTAATCATGAAAAGCTCTCATTCAGCATTTAGCTGAATTTAAAATTCCAGTGTTCTTACCTGGCTCAAACAACTTTTCTAACGTACCCTACAATGTTTGTAGGTTGCCTGATAATACAGAAATGACCTTTTTCATTGAATCACAGAGTTAGAAGAGACCACAAGGGCCTTCCAGTCCAACCCCCTTCTGCCATGTAGGAGTATACCATCAAAGCATTCCCAACAGATGACCATCCAGCCTCTGTTTAAAGAACTCCAAAGAAGGAGACTTCACTATGCTCCAAGTCAGCATATTCCACTATTGAATTGCTCTTACCATCTAGAAGTTCTTTTTAATATTTGGGTGGAATCTCTTTTCCTGTAGGGAATTAGGAGTGCCTTGATTGTGTATTTTTGCATGGAGGAAGGTTGGACTGGATGGCCCTGGTAGTTTCTTCCAACTCTATAATTCTATGAATCTGTTGCTCTGTATCCTAGTCTCCGGAGCAACAGAAAACAAGCTTGCCCCATCTTCCATATGACATCCCTTCAAATATTTAAAGACAACTATCATGTTTGACTGAATAGTAGAAATGGTATATGATGGTTTTGATATTTTAATAATTTCTGTTGCTAATTTCACTGTTCATTGCATTTCATATTTGTATGTGGGTTGGGGATGGAGGGAGAGAGAGAGATGATTGAAGAACAAACTGGTAGTTCTTATTAGTTTGATCCTGGTAGGATCAATTTAATGCGATTAACAAACAAATCTTAATAGTACATCTCAAGAGTCTGCTGATGAAAGCTGTCCAGAAAAAACAGTAAGCAATCCTGGGTCACACCCTTGTGATTCCAAGAACTGCATCTCTTGTTATGTACAATGGGCCCCTGGGATCTTTTATAGGGTTTGGTTCCAGGACCCTCCAATAATAATAATAATAATAATAATAATAATAATAATAATAATAATAATAGTATTATTATTATTATTATTATTATTATTATTATTATTATTATTTAGTTACCCACCTCTCCTCAAAGCTTGAGGCAGGAGACAGCAGAGGTTAAAATACAGTTAAAATGGAAAATACAGATTTTCCAGAGGAGAGAGCAGAAGGCGAGCTGCGTCTGAGAAGACATCTTGACCAGGTGTCTTTTACAGGCTTCTGGGGCTGATTTTGATTGTTTGTTTGTTCGTTTGTCTGTTTTGTCTGGCCGTGTGCTCTCCCTGAGCACACAGTCTAACTGACTAGCTAGGGGGAGGACCTAGCAGCTCTTTATCTCTGCTCCCAGCGGCACGTGCTTTTGGCGTGCGCACTTTTACATTTACTACCTAACCTTAGCAAGATTTAATTGCTTCTTCCTTGAAGCCATCCAGACTCAATCTGCCTGTCCACAACACCTAGGTAGGGTTGGCACCTTGAGGGAGTAACTATAAGCACTATATTATTGCACCCTCTCTCTTGATAGGTTGACAATACGAACTTTGCAAATAGGGGGTTGACATAGATTTTACCGGGGGACTTTGAAGGCAAAACTCAGTTTTACCTTCTTCAATTTAACTATCTAGACTATCAGGTGTGGAGGGGGAGGGAACTACTGCGGTCACTTGCCACAGCTGTGCCATGTTTCTTTTCCTGCCGCAAGACGTCCTTGGGTACACCTGCAAACGCAAGCTGGTCACCCTCTTGGAGGAGAAGGTTCAACAGCTGGAGACACGCATTTCAAATCTTTGCATTATTAGGCAGGGAGAGGAGTTCTTGGATAGGGCTGAGAGGACTTTTTTGAAGACGGAATGCATGGAGGAGCTAGTGGACAAAGAAGCCGGTTCACAAAACAGGGAGATGGACGCTTGGAGGAATGTGACATGCAGGAGTAGAAAGCCAAGGTGCCATACAGACACTCTCGAGTTATAAAATCACTTCCAAGTTCTTGACTTTATTAATGACAAAGTGGAACAGCAGGAAGAGGTCATGGAACATCATCCGGAGGAAATCCAACAGCAACAGGAACCCCAACACCAGCAGAACAGCATCCAACAGCATCAGCACCAATACTCTCAGCACGAAGAGAAAGTTCAGGCAACCATGAGGGAATCTGCTCGTTGAGTAATCCCGGACAAGCCTCGGAGGAGACAAGTTCTAGTGGTTGGGGACTCTTTGCTGAGAGGAACGGAACCGATCATTTGCAACCTGGACAGAATCAATCGTGAGGTGTGCTGTCTCCCTGGAGCCAAAATCAATGAAATAACAGAGACGCTAACGAGACTGGTCAAGCCCACTGACCATAGCCCTCTCCTTTTGGTTCACGTTGGAACCAATGACACGGCAAGGTGCAGCTTTTACCGTATCATGAAGGATTACAAGCTTATAGGTAGGAAGTTGAAGGACCTTTGTGTGCAGGTTGTCATTTCATCTCTTCTCCCTGTGAAAAGATATGGCCCACGAAGGGAAAGAAGAATAGTGGAGATCAACAACTGGCTCTGAAGATGGTGCCGCTGGGAGCGATTCGGATTTTTGGATCATGGCCTCCATTTCCACAAAGATAGTCTTCTGGCAAGGCATGGCCTGCACCTTACAACCGTCGGCCAGAACGTTTTTGCTAACAGCCTTGCAAAACGGATCAAGAGGTCTTTAAACTGAGTTTGACTGGGGAGGGGGACAGTATTATTCAGTGAGTACTGTGAAAAATAGCCCACATGATATAGATAGGGCAGGCCAAGTAGAACCAGAGACAAACAGGGAGAGGGAAAGTAACTTTAGTACAGAAATTCCACAAAGGGCACATCGTCTCAAGTGTCTCTACGCTAATGCACAGAGCATGGGGAATAAGCAAGAAGAATTCCAAATCATAGTACAACAAAATAAATATGATTTAATAGGCATCACTGAAACCTGGTGGGATGAATCTCATGATTGGAATGTAGGAATAGGGGGTATAATCTATTTTGGAGAAATAGACCAAACAAGAAAGGAGGAGGAGTAGCCTTATATGTCAGGGATGTTTTCACCTGTGAAGAGATCCAGGACTTAAATCTGGGAAGCCAAGTCGAGAGCACCTGGGTGAGAATTAAGGGAGTGAGAAACAATAGGGATGTGATTGTGGGGCCTTGCTACAGGCCTCCGAGCCAGCCTGAGGACTTGGGTGAGGCCTTCCTGGAGCAGAAAACCACACATTCAAAAAGGAGAGATGCCGTGTTAATGGGAGATTTCAATTATCCTGATATTTGTTGGCAATCAAATTCTGCAAAAACCACAAGGTCCAACAGGTTCCTCGCTTGCCTTGCAGACAATTTCATGGTCCAGAAGGTGGAAGAGGTGACAAGGGAATCGGCTAGTTTAGATCTGATCCTGACCAACAGGGATGACCTAGTTGATGAGGTGGAGGTGGTGGGATCCTTAGGAGGGAATGACCATGCTCTTTCGGAATTTGTCATTCAGTGGGAAGGAGAAGCGAAGTGTAGCCAGACACGCATCCTAAACTTTAAGAAAGCTGATTTCTCTAAACTTAGGGAGTTACTTGCTGAAATCCTATGGTCAAGAATACTGAAAGAGAAAGGAGTTCATGACAGATGGGAGTTTCTTAAAAGTGAGATACTGAAGGTACAATTGAAAACTGTGCCAATAAGTACGAAAAATGGCAGGTGTCTAAAGAAACCGGAATGGTTGATGAAAGAACTCTCAGCTGAGCTAAGTGTTAAAAGAAACATGTACAGGAAATGGAAAAATGGTGAAACCACCAAAGAGGAATTCAAGCAAATTGCCAGGAGATGGAGGGAAAAGGTCAGAAAAGCTAAAGCGCAGAATGAACTCAGGCTTGCCAGAGACATCAAAAACAATAAAAAGGGCTTTTTTTAGATATGTCTGCAGCAAAAGAAAAAACAAGGAAATGATAGGATCACTGCATGGAGAAGGTGACCAATTAATAACGGGGGGAAGAGAGAAGGCAGAACTACTCAATACCTTCTTTGCCTCAGTTTTCTCCCAAAAGGATAGAAGTACCCAACCTGGGGCGTGGGGAGCAGGTGAGGAAGCGGGGGAAATGCAGCACAGAATAAGTAGAGAAGTAGTACAGGAATATCTGTCTAAACTAGATGAATTCAAGTCTGCAGGGCCAGATGAACTACATCCAAGGATATTAAAAGAACTGGTAGAAGTCATAGAATCATAGTATCATAGAATCACAGAAATGTAGAGTTGGAAGAGACCACACGGGCCATCCAGTCCAACCTCCTGCCATGCAGGAACACCCTCAAAGCACTCCCGACAGATGGCCATCCAGCCTCTGCTTAAAAACCTCCAAGGAAGGAGACTCCACTACACTCCAAGGCAGCATATTCCACTGCCGGACAGCCCTGACTGTCAGGAAGTTCTTCCTGAGGTTCAGGTGGAATCTCCTTTCCTGCAGCTTGAATCCATTGCTCCTTGTCCTGGTCTCTGGAGCAGCAGAAAACAAGCCCCCTCGCTCCTCTACATGGCATCCCTTCAAATATTTAAACATAGCTATCATGTCCCCTCTTAACCTTCTCTTCTGCAGACTAAACATACCCAGCTCTCTAAGTCTATCCTCATAGGGCATGTCTTCCAGGTCCCTCACCATTTTGGTCGCCCTCCTCTGGACCTGAACCATTGCAATAATCTTTCAGAACTCTTGGAGAACAGGAGAAATCTCAGCAGACTAGAAGGGGGCAAATGTCATCCCCATCTTCAAGAAGGGGTAAAAGGAGTACCCTAATAATATTCCCCCGGTAAGCCTGACATCAATTCCGGGAAAGATCCTAGAGCAGATCGTTAAACAGTCAGTTTGTAATTACTTAGAAAGCAATGCTGTAATCACTAAAAGCCAGCATGGATTTCTCAGAAATAAGTCATGCCAGACTAATCTTATCTCTTTTTATGATAGGGTTACAAGCTTGATAGATGAAGGGAATGCTGTAGATGTAGCATATCTTGACCTCAGTAAGTTGACAAAGTTCCCCATGACATTCTTGCAAAGAAACTAGTAAAATGCCTGGACAGGGCTACTGTTAAGTGGATTTGTAACTGGTTGACCGACCGAACCCAAAGGGTGATCACCCATGGCTGCTTTTCATCCTGGACAGAAGTGACTAGTGGGGTGCCACAGGGTTCTGGTCTGGGCCCAGTGCTATTCAACATCTTCATCAATGACTTAGATGAAGGAGTGGAGGGCATGCTGATCAAATTTGCAGACGATACCAAATTGGGAGGGGTTGCTAATACACCAGAGGACAGGATCAAATTTCAAAAAGACCTTGACAGATTGGAGAGCTGGGCCAAAGCTAATAAAATGAATTACAACAGAGAGAAATGTAAGGTCCTACACTTAGGCAGAAAAAATGGAATGCACAAATACAGGATGGGGGACACAAGGCTGGATAGCAGTACATGTGAAAGGGATCTAGGAGTCTTGGTAGATCACAAGCTGAACATGAGTCAGCAGTGTGATGCAGTAGCCAAGAAAGCCAATGCGATTCTTGGTTGCATCAATAGGAGTATGGTGTCTAGCTCGAGGGAGGTAATGGTACCACTCTATTCTGCATTGGTTAGGCCTCATTTGGAATACTGTGTCCAGTTCTGGGCACCTCAATTCAAGAAGGATATCGACAAGCTGGAACATGTCCAGAGGAGGGCAACCAAAATGGTGAAGGGTCTGGAAGCCATACCTTATGAAGAACGGCTTAGGGAGCTGGGTGTGTTTAGTCTGCAGAAGAGAAGGGTAAGAGGGGACGTGATAGCCATGTTTAAATATTTGAAGGGATGTCATGTTGAGGAAGGAGCGGACTTGTTCTCTGCCACTCCAGAGACTAGGACAAAGAGCAACAGATTCAAGCTGCAGGAAAGGAGATTCCACTTGAAACTCAGGTAGAACTTCCTGATGGTCAGAGCTTTCCGGTAGTGGAATATGCTGCCTTGGAGTCTGGTAGAGTCTCCTTCTTTGGAGGTTTTTAAGGAGAGGCTGGATGGCCATCTGTTGGGAATGCTTTGATGGGAGTTCCTGCATGGCAAGGAATGACTGGATGGCCCCTGGGCTCTCTTCCAACTCTATGATTCTACGAAAAACCAGCATACCATTTAAGAACACATTATGACTAAAATACACGTAAATACACGAAAAACATAAAATGATTAAATACAAATATATCATAATTAAAATCACAATTAAAATGCGTCACAATTAAAAACAGACTGGGTATGTACAATGATGTAGTAAAATGGCATCCCTTACACAAAATGGCAAAATCAAAGTTTGCTTTTTGGATTTTTTAAAAAAATATTTTCAAGCCATGGTTGGTTATATCTGTGGATCCAGAATCCGTGGATATGGAGGGCTGACGGTGTCTTCTGCAAACAAACACTTTTAGGAGCACCATGACTGGCAGGACTTATCAAGTCAAACAACAAGTTACCTGTCTTATCTCTGCGTTTGAATGCAGATGTACAGGATCCCATTTACAGTAGTTGGGGAAAACAACCACAGATATACGTACATATTTCAGGAATGTCTCAATACTGACCTGGGGCCCATTCATACTACACTAATGGTATTTAACTTTTTCTTTACTGGGGACCCCCTGTAAATATAATTTGCTGCTGAGGACCCCAAGACTTAACTCAAGAGTTAAATATTTAAATTTAGATTTAAATATTCAAAAATTTATTTGAATATTCAAATATTTACAGTTGCTCATCAGTTGTTCACCCTTATCCTGTATTCTTCTAGTACATAATGCAAAGAAAAGGAGGTTTGTTAATGATCTGTGGAGTAGCACAATTAAATCCTTCAAGTGTCAGGAGAGTAGAAAGTCCTAAAGGAAGGTTATGAACGGGAGGCAGGCCTAAGGAATAATTTCTTTTGACCTTTTCCCCAAAGCAGCACCTGGAAATTAAAAGTCTCAGTTCTGTTTTGGGAGAAAATATGAAAGAAACACTGTTCCTCTCTGAAGGTGCACGAGAGAGTAGAGAAGGCAGGTGCTTCTAAAAGGAGCACTTACCCTCTCCCTATTCTTGGTGCAACTTTGGGGAAACAGTGTTTCTTTTGTCCTTTCTTTCCCCCAAAGCAGCACTTGGAAAGTAAGAGTCTCAGTGCTGCTTTGGAGGAAAGCATGGAAGAAATGCTGTTTTCCTTCAAAGGAGCACTGAGAGAGTAGAGATGGTAGGTTGCTTTCCAAAGAAGAACCTGCTGTCTTTGCTTTCTCAGTGCTCCTTCAGAGGGAAACAGCATTTCTTTCATACTTTTCCCCAAAGGAGCACTGAGATCCTTGCTGCTTTGCTTGCAAGCTGTCACAAGAGTAAAAGGACTCCCTTCTATTCTTCTATTCTTGTGGCTGCTTGGAAGCAAAGCTCCACTGCACTGCCTGGCCCTGAGCTCAAGCAGCATTGCTACACTCATCACACAAGTCCTGGACAGGATGTCTTTCCTTGTTTTCTGGATTCTCCTTTTGCCTTTCTGCATTCCGGGCTCTCTGTACAGTAGCGCCCGGAGCTTCCAAGGCAGGATGAGATGCCCGCCAGCATGTCGTTGCCACTGCTGATGTCATCTTCATTTTTGCCCTTAAGGAATGAAGACATGCTTCATCAATGGCAACAACCATTTTAGTTCCTTAAATCTAGGATTTTCCTCATTTTCTAGGATGAATGGCAAGGTGGACCCTCTGTGAGGGCTCTGCAGACCCCCCAGGGGTCCACAGACTCCAGGTTAAGAACCACTGCACCATATAGTTACAGTACTATTATTTTACTTTAACTGATTTGGCTGCATCCTATGGAATCCTGCAGCTTGTAGTCTGGTGAGACAGTTGAGTTCTCTGGCTTTCAGTTCTAAATGCTCCTCTCTAAATTGCCCATTCCAAAATTCCATAGGATGGAATGATGGCAGTTAAAGTGGAATCATAGCACTATAATTTTATAATGTGAATGGGTCCCAGGAAGCTTGCATAACCAGGGGACAAACATTTCAGCTTAGTACCTCACAGCTTCTCTGATTTGTCCATGTTTGGAATTGAGGTTTCTTCTTAGGGCATATCCAGACTGTAGAAAAATCTCAAATTTCATACCTGTCCTTTCCAATTTGATCTCAGTTTAAAATAAATTGCCCTGAGGAGCTGATATAAAAAGTCTCTGATTGTACTGGTACCTGACAGAAAGTATTCTGGTATAAACAAAATGTGTATGAATCTCCAAAATAAAATCAGAAAGAACAAGAACAAAATCTGAGATTTTCTGATTTTTTTAAAAAATCAGTTTAAATGTGTCCACAAGTCATGGGTTTTAGATAAAAGGGAAAATTTCTGGATCTGTAGACTCAGGACTCAACCTAGAGGACAATATGTCATCTATTTAAATATTATACTGATGGAGTGTTCTAAATTACCACCTTGGCTACAAGCTCACTTTTAAGCAACTGAGGAAGTTGGAAGTTTTGCTTATTAATTGAACTCTTATGTTCTATTTGCTAATCACACATCTTTCTCTCTCTTGCAATGTTATACTGTGATATTTTGTTTACTTCTTTAACTGTTTCACAAAAAAAGGAGGTGTTAAAAATATGAAATGAGTAAGTGTACAGTTGCTTTTATAACCAAATCTCACCTTTTTGAAGAATGCTGTGGGTTGATAAATATTTTGTACTAACTGTCAGGGTGAGAAAACCACAACAATTGATGCTACCAAGATAGAATGAAAACTCCAACAACCTCACGTCCCAAGGGCATAGCATGCAACCCATAGCTTGATCTTAAGAAATTAATGCTGACTGCACACTGTGGGTAAAAGAAAGACAATCTCCATTACAAGCCAGGAGGTAGTCACGTACACAGGAGTCCTAGCCCCTCCCGTCTGCTGACTCATGACTCTACCTCGCCTAAAGCGCCTCCCTCTGGACATTACCTAATATGGGGCGGGTGGTCTGTGGTTGGTAGAAAAATGCCGCAGTGGGTGTGTATACTGTTTACCTGAGTAAAAAGGCCTTGCCCCGCCTCCGGCCTTTGTCCCGAACCTCCGGCACCCTGCTGCAGCAGATTTTTATATTTTTATACTTTTATACTTTTGTACTCAATAAATCTGGCCTCTAGCCTTTGAACCAAGAAACGTCTGGTCATTTGCCTGTTTCTCAGAAGAAGCTGTCCTTCTTAAGGGCATAGAAGGTGACAACACCATCAAAGCAATGAAACAATACCTCCCAAGACCCTGACTGTTAACTCTAATTTTCTAATTCTAACTTAAACTTTCTAACTACTTCCAGTGCTTTAATCACTGACTCTGATTTTTCATGCTGTCCCTGAATGACTTACCCTAAGAAATTTCCCTAAGAAAAACTGGCAGAGTTTGTTTCTGAACATTAAGAAACATGACCCATTCATTCTGGGCCTTAGCATGGTTTTGTCCAACGTATAGTCTGAGCCACAATGACCAAAAAGCCAGCTCACAACACACTTAATGGGTTTAGGTACATGCAGCTCTGTATAGGGAGCTACTGAGGCATAAATATAATGGCTGAGGTCTAAATCTATGGCTATTTCCATACTACGCTGTTACAGTGCTAGTATTCCACTTTCAACATCTTTGTAATCCTGGGATTCGCAGTTTAAGGAGGGGCATTTAGAATTCTCACCCAGAGAGCTCTTTGGCCTCAGTAAACTACAAACCCCAGAATTCCACAGGATGTTGAAAGTGGAATAATAGCACTATAATAGTGTAATGCAGAAATGGCACACGAATACCTATCCTAACAATGTGAGACCCATACAGAGCAACCTCATGGTAAAACCATGAAGAGAGATTTCATGAAGGCAACAAAAGAGAAGAAAATGGAGGGAAAACAAAACAACCAGCCAAAATTTAAAATCTCTTCCATTAACATCACTGAGAATTAGCAATATTTAACTTAGGAATAGTTGTACTACATATCTTAACCAATTTTACAGTTTAAGAAACAACCTTGAATGGGACTGAACCATCTGTCTACCTAACCAGAGATGAAAAGTCATTTTCAAAAGGTAATAAGTTACAGTTGTAGTTACAAGCTCCACAAAGTAAGCAGTTAAAATGTTACAGTAACTTTTACTTTCCAATTTTTTAAAAGTAACTTTACTTTTTAAAATATCTAGATGGTATAAGCCACTGGATTGCGATAAATAATATAGGGCCTTTCCGCACTACACTGTTATAGCGCTATTGTTCCACTTTCAACATCCTGTGGAATTCTGGGCTTTGTAGTTTACTGAGGCCAAAGAACTCTCTGGCTGAGAAGTCTAAATGCCCCTCCCTAAACTGCAAACCCCAGGATTCCGTACGATGTTGAAAGTAGAATAATAGCACTATAACAGTGTAGTGTGGAAAGGCCCATACTCTCCCCCATCAGCTTCAGTATCACCTCAATATGCACAACAGAACACAAATGGTAAGACGAGACAAACAGAATTGTAGAAGTGGAAGGAACCCCAAGGTTCTAGGTGTGAATAATTTTTAGTGTTTCAGTCCATGTAATGCCAGAAATTTGGGGACTGAAGGAAAATTTCTCCAGGGGGCAGGATTATTATTTATGGACTCTTATATTTGTACTTTTATGAATGTATTATTTGTATTGTTTTTAATTATGTTGTTAGCCTTCTTGAGTCCCATTATCAGAAGAAAGAGGGGGATATAAATGAATAAAATAAATAATAGTAATAATAATGATAGTAATAATCATGACATTCATTTCATTTCAAGGTTGCAGAAGTGGAGGTGTGCATGCTGTGTCACTGTCCAGGGTCTTGCACCATGGTACAATGTGCGTGGCATGTGCACGCACATGTCAGTCTTCATTTGAATGAGAAGTGTTGCAACTCAGTAACAAGATGGTACGGCATAGCGCCGTCTACCGCTCAACTACCCATAACTCCATGAGCTTAAAGATATGCTTTGTCCCCTAGGTACAGGAACTTGGACTCTATTTACAGCACTGTGACAGCCCCCAGTGCTCTTTAACATTTGTGTAACTTCCTGTTTTCCACCAATGCTGCTTCAGGCAACCTGATTTTACAGATGAGATACAAAGAGGAAAAAGATGGTGTCCGGGCCTGGCCCCAAACATTTTGCTGGCTGAGGTCAAGATGGTGCCTTCCTCATTCCATAGACAATCCTGATCA
Organism: Cyclura pinguis; assembly: GCA_030412105.1. NCBI lineage: Eukaryota > Metazoa > Chordata > Lepidosauria > Squamata > Iguanidae > Cyclura > Cyclura pinguis. The sequence goes on from CM059600.1 coordinate 332,351,945, forward strand.
GGCCAGAAGCTGAAATTTGTTTTTGTGATGATAGCAAGACAACATTTTCTATTGCACATGAATGCCACAGGCTAATTCAGAAGGAAGATACGCATTCTATTCATTCCATGCTCCTAGCATTTTCTCCCTGAAGCAAATGCCTCACTCTATCTCATGGCAGGATCCAATGACTCAGACTGCTCACTTTCACAACTTCTAAATATGAGAGAAAGAAATCAGTGAACATTGGTATACTGTTCCAAGGTTGCTAAATAATCCAGAGTCCATGTCTGTATGTACTGTAATCTGAACTGCTTACATGTGCTGGACTAGTCTAGAGGAATTTAGAAGATTTTTATAAAGGAGAAAATCAGAAGGAAGAAAGACAACAACAACTTATTCTGATGCTAACATTTTTGAGCCCATTGCAGGAAGAGTCCAGTCTATGTTTAATTAATGAACCCTCATAGGCTTGCAGCATATTCTACTGTACTTGATTCTCCCAAATTGCAACAAAAGTATTCTCTGCTTTCCACAGCTAGGTGGCAACATCTCTGCCTAAATAAGCTGTTAACCTTGTGCATTTGAGCCTGATGTGTGCTTCATTTCAACCTACTTGAATGTACTTTTGTCTGCAAAACTACAATTTTGTTTCATGGAGACGTATTATTTGCTTTTATGCAATGTGTTACAGGAACTGCATTTAACCTGAAACAATGAGGCTGTCTCCTCCTTCCAACCAGGGGAATTGTTTAATCCAAACAACTAAGATAACATCATTAAGACATCAAGCCATGCCTGATCCCATTAAGAGTTCACCACAGGACTTGCTGCTTTCATGCCAGCTTTTAGAGTGGTATAATCACAGATCTAAACTCTATGGGACAATAAACACATACAATTAACCTTTTCTTCATTATAAATAACATATTTAAGGAAGATAGATTCACATTCATTTTCAGGACTACAGCTCAGTTTGTATAGGTTAATAAATGGACAAGATTCTGGGAGAGAGCCATGATGTATCTGCTAGATCTTTGCCCTTCTTGGCTCTTTAAAAGGGCCAGTAGGGCTTGGTCAAGTGGCTGAAGGGGTAGTCAGTGCTTCTGTACAATAAGGCAAGATTCCAACATGCCTAAAGGAGGCCTCTGTTGAAAAAGCCTTCCTTGGATCTCTCTGTAATGAATAACTATAGGTAATGTCCAAAATTTCATTTTTGGACAAAGTAATCAAATGTGTGGGACCTCCTGGCTCCAGGATTTTTTGGATAAGATGGATTATCTGGATCCATTTCAGTTTCTTTTAATGATGGGTTATGGGACAGAGACTATTTTGGTCACCTTGGCAGACAACCTTCACCAGGAACTGGACAGGGAAGTGTGTCCCTGTTGGTTCTGCTTGTCCTCTTGCCCATTTTGAGTACCATCGACCATGGTGTCTTTCTGAGCCACCTTGCTGGGATGGACTTGGAGGCACTGTTTTACAGGACTCTGTTCCTTCCTGGAGGGATGAGCCCAGAAGGTGTTGCAGGGGTATTCCTATTTAATTCCTTGAACATTGGTCTGTGGGGTCCCTTACAGCTCTGTTCTGCCCCCCATGTCATTCAACATCTACATGAAACTGTTGGACGTTTGTGGTTTTGTGACATGATGATGACACCCAACTCTATTTTTCTGTTCCATTAAACTCCAGGGAAGTTGTTTTGATCATAGAATCATAGAAATGTAGAGTTGGAAGAGACCACACGGGCCATCCAGTCCAACCCCCTGCCATGCACAAACACCCTCAAAGCACTCCCGACAGATGGCCATCCAGCCTCTGCTTAAAAATCTCCAAAGAAGGAGACTCCACTACACTCCGAGGCAGCATATTCCACTGCCGGGCAGCCCTGACCGTCAGGAAGTTCTTCCTGAGGTGCAGGTGGAATCTCCTTTCCTGCAGTTTGAATCCATTGCTCCTTGTTCTGGTCTCTGGAGCAGCAGAAAACAAGCCCTCTCCTTCCTCTACATGGGATCCCTTCAAATATTTAAACATGGCTATCATGTCCCCTCATAACCTTCTCTTCTGCAGACTGAACATACCCAGCTCTCTAAGTCTATCCTCATAGGGCATGGCTTCCAGGCCTCTCACCATTTTGGTCGCCCTCCTCTGGACCTGCTCCAGCCTGACCATGTCCTTCTCGAATTGGGGTGCCCAGAACTGGACACAGGATTCAAGATGAGGTCTAACCAAAGCAGAGTAGAGTGGTACCAGTACCTCCCTCGATCTAGACACCATACTCCTATTGATGCAGCCGGGAATTGCGTTGGCTTTCTTGGCTGCCGCATCACACTGCTGACTCATGTTCAGCTTGTGGTCTATTAAGACTCCTAGATCCCTTTCACACGTACTGCTATCCAGCCACGTGTCCCCCATCCTATATTTCTGTATTCCATTTTTTCTACTTAAGTGTAGGACCTTACACTTCTCTCTGTTGAATTTCATTTTCTTAGCTTTGGCCCAGCTCTCCAATCTATCCGGGTCATTTTGAATTTTGATCCTGTCCTCTGGCATATGAGCAACCCCTCCCAATTTGGTGTCATCTGCAAATTTGATGAGCATGCCGTCTATTCCTTCATCCAAGTCATTGATGAAAATATTGAACAGCACTGGGCCCAGGACAGAACCCTGTGGCACCCTGCTAGTCACTTCTCTCCAGGATGAAAAGCAGCCATTCGTGATCACCCTTTGGGTTCGGTCAGTCAACCAATTACAAATCCAACTAACAGTAGCCCTGTCCAGCCCGCATTTTACTAGCTTCTTTACTAGCTTCTTTCTTTGATTCTAAGCTAGTGTCTGGTCTTGGTGCTGAATTGGATGGGGGTGAACAAATTGAAGCTTAATCCTGACAAGACAGAGGTGTCCTTGATCAGTCAAAAGGCAGATCGGGGATGGGAATGCAGTCAGTTACATTCCCCTAAAGACACAGGTTTGCAGTTTGAATGTATTCTTGGAATCAGCCTTGAACCTGGTGGCCCATTTGTTTAGTGGCCACGACTGCTTTTCCATACCTAAAGTTAGAATGCCAACTACACCTGTTCCTTGAGATACCTGATCCAGCAATAGTGACACATGCCTTTATTATATCTTATTTAAATTAATGTAACGCCACATAGGGCTGCCTTTGAAGTGTGTTTGGAAACTTCAGCTGGTCCAAAGAGCTGCAGTCAGATTGTTAACTAGGTCTGGTTACAGGAAGCCCAGGCAATGGTGGAGCTTGGAGTGTGTGGAGGGGGGTGGGAGGGGGTGGAGCTATGGCACGAGGGGCGTGGCCACTGTGCAGGAGGCGTGGCCGTGTTGAATGGAGGCGTGGCCATGTTGCATGGAGGCGTGGCTAGGGCACACAGGGGTGGCTACGGGCCGGGATGCCCCGGAAACATTGCTCCCTGGGGTGAATCGTCTCCCCCGCCTCCACGTTCCTACTTTACTGAGCACAGGACTTCCTTGGTATAATAGCTTCTCTGTCTGCTGCTCTGTTTCTGGGCACAATTCAAAGTGGTTTTTATGACTTAAAAAGCCCTTGAGACCTAAATACTCTAAAGACACCAGATCCTGCCTGATCTTGGAAGCTAAGCAGGGTCAGCCCTAGTTAGTACTTTGATGGGAGACTGCCAATGAATAGCAGATGATGTAGGTTCTATTTCAGAGGAAGGAACTGGCAAAACCATCTCTGAGAATTCCTTGCCTAAGAAAAGCTTCTGAAATTCATGGAGTCACCATAAGTTGACAGGTAACTTGAAGGTGACAGGTGACACACATACACACAAACACATCCCTTAGGTCAGAGCTTTCCAAACTTTGCATGTTGGTGATACAGTATTTTAGACATGCATCATTTCGCTACACGGTAATTGCAGTTTTACTAGCAAACCGGAGGTTCAACTAACCCCTTGTAAGAGATACAGACACATACATAAATTGTAATAACAAAATGTATGGGGATACAACGTATCTCAGGAAAACCTTTCATATTTAAAAATATATCATTTATAAATAATAACATACCTTTCCAAGATTGTAGGCGACATACCTACACACTGCACACCATTTGGAAAGCCCTACCTTAGGTCCAGGCTGTCTGACAGACTGAGACCGCTGGGCCGCAAGATCCTCAGGAGATGACTTTCTTTCAATCCCACCATCTTCAGCTTTGTGAACTGAAGGTGTTTTTTTTTTTTAAGAAATGGCTTTTAGCAAGGTGCTATACTGTTTTTATTGTTTTGATACCATTTTAAACTGTTTTTTCAAATCCATTTTTAACTGTGTGTTTTAAATTAAGTTTAAGTATTCTTGGTGGTTTAATTCCATTTTAATGTTGATCTTTTGTTATGTTTTAACTGTATTGTATTTTGATTTGTAAGCTGTCCACAGTCCTAATTTTGAGGAAGAGGGAGCATATAAATGAAGATAATAGTTATTGCTGTTTTCTTATTCACCTTTTGCTTCACTGCCACAGGCCAACATAAATTTCTCCCGACAAGCTAGTACGAACTACTGGAGACCCGTTTTTATTGGTGCCAGTGGGACTTTTCCTTCAAGGCCTACTCATGCTGATAAGGTATGAAAAAGCAGAAAGTTTAATATACATGCTTTTGAATCGATAAAGCGAATAACAGCAGCAACTGCAACAATGAAAGCCAGTGTGGTGAGTTGGGAATGTTAGACTAGGACTCTGGGAGAGCAGGATTCGAATCCTCAGTCTGGCATGGAAACTCATTGGGTGACCTTGGGGCAAGTCCCATTCTCTCAGCCTCAGAGGAAAGCAACGGCAAATGCCTTCTGGACAAATATTGCCAAGAAACCCCTATGACAGCTTCTCCGCTGTTGCTGTTGTTGTGTGTTTTCAAGTCATTTCTGAGATATGACAACCTTAAGGCAAACCTATCACAGGCTTCTCTTGGCAAATTTGCTCAGAGTGGGGTTGCCTTTGCTTTCCTCTGAAGCTGAGAGAGTATGACTTGCCTGAAGTCACCCAGAGAGTTTCCATGGCCAAGTGGAAATCTGAACTCTTGTCTCAAGAGCTGTAGTCCAGAACTCAAACCACTATACCACACTGGCTTTTAGGTTCCCCTTCGGGTCCCCAGAAATCAGAAATGAGTTGAATATAGAATAATGTGGAGTTGTAAATACAGTATAATTAAGACTGTATTCCCAAGCACTCTTACCAAGGAATAAGTCTCACTGAAATCAGAAGAATTTACTTCTGGGATGACACTTGAATCTTAGTATGTATTTTACTAGTTCAAGCAACTCAAAAGACTTGTTAAGCAATTATTTATCTTTATATGCATAGGAACACCAAGGGGAATCATCATATGATATGGAATAAATGGTAAAATGGAAAAAAAAATCATCCACAGCAGCTGCAGATGTAATAAAACAAATTATATTGAGCTTCTTTTGCCCTCTTTGCTCTGAAACGAACCCTCCTGGCACCAAACCAGATAATTCTGTTCCAAAGAGACATTATTACTGCTGTTTTGTCTTGTTTGCCCTTTGCTTGTCACTAGCCCATCTTTTTCATTAAACCAAAAAAGCTTCAGGGAAGAAAACCAATGTAATACTGTATCGCACCAGTACTAGAAATTGCCACAGCCAACAGGAGTGTAGCTACAGGAAGGGGATAAACTGAGGGCATTGCCCTCCCATAAAAATTCTACCCCTAGGGAAATTTTCCTTCAGTCCCCAAATTTCTGGAATTCCTTGACATAACTTAAAACTTCAGTTGAGCATTTAGAAAGGGGTCGGGCCAGGTTATCAAAGGAATGCAAACATGGCAAATACAAGAATTTTAGGTGCGAATAATTTTTAGTGTTTTATTCCCTGTAAAGCTAGAAATTTGGCACAACACAACAACAGCATCTTGCTATTCTGGGCTAGCTTTTCTAACATGCCAGTTCTTATTAATGGTGCGCTTTTGTCCTTTTTGTGCTGTTCTGGTAATATACACAGGGAATGAGTACTTTCTGATTCACCTGCGGCAGTATGGATCTGCACAGATTTCGTAGTCACCAAGTTATGCGATTGTGTGCGCCAGTTAGAGATTCCGATTAAGGAGCAAAGACACCAATGGCTTGGAGAAACAGACTAAAAGCTTTATTATTGGAACTCCATTCTCAGATAGGAAAGTTGCTCAGGGTGCTAGTCTAATCTAGCTTCATTCTAGGGAACAGCTGAGAGAGAACTGGCTGGGAGAGAAGAGGAGGAAAAACATCTCTAAGAGTATCAGTTTACATCACAGAGGAGTCAGGCTAGATAGGTCAGAAAGGACAACTCTTTGGGCCTCTCAAACTAAATAAACCTTTTACTATTGCCCTCTTCAGTGCTAAGCATTATTGCACTTCTCTAACAACTGGATGCTGAAAAACAGCTATTCTACGTGAGACTGACAGCCAACTTTGAATACCTGGAGGGCTGTTACATGAAAAATGGATGGAGCTTCTGTTTCATCAGACAGTAGGACCTGAATCGATAGATTCACAGTGACAAGAAAGGAGATTCCGACAAAAGGAAATTCCTCGCAGTAAGAGCTATTTGACAATGGAATATACTGTTTTTTAGGTGGTAGACTCTCCTTTGTTGGAAGTTTTTAAGTAGAAGTTCAAAGGCCACCTCTCAGAATGGAATAACGGTGGATTTCTGTAGTGAATTTGGTCTCTCTTCTGATTCTGTGATTCTGTGATTCATGACTAAATATCCAAATGTTGTTTGGTAGCCAAGGGAATGGTGGGTAGGCGGTCTACCTCAGCACTTGGAAACATTAGTGCTGACATCAGAATGTTAGTGCTAAAATATGAATTAATTTGTCATCCTCAATCATTTTAGTAAAACTAACAACATCAATTTGTAACTTTGATTGTTAGTAGCACTTTAATAATGCATTACTTTAAAACTATAAAAAAAAATACATTGAAATTTTTTTTAAAAATAAGAACAACTCCAAATTACCTCCAAAGTAATGAAAGTATTAATCACTATGCTACCTGTTGATGTCATTGTCATCTAATATGAGAAATCCCTCTTGAAATTACTGTTAATTTTTTTAATTACTTAGAGATTAAAAAAAAACCCAAGTGCCGATAAAAACAGAATATGACTCACATTTTTAGCAAAACTCATTCCCAGCATATTTTGGTGGAAGTGAAATTAAATAGATCTCCAGTTCAACCTCCTCCCCACTTCTCCTCCCTAGCTACATTTTGGTTTATGTTAATATATCCTTGGATAATTCAGTGTGTGCATAATGAATTGTGTTGTTGCTGGATAATAAATGGTATACGGGTAGATTAGTGGAATATAGAGTTCTGGAAAGTTCTTTCAGCTTATCAGTATCTAAATATCAGTTTATCAGTATATAATTCTTCAGATACCACCCCAATCAAATGTAGAGGGTAGAAACTCCTTTGCAGAACCATTATCTACTGTTTTGATCTCCTCACCCTGAAAAAAAAACTTTCAGGACCCCTCACCATTGCCGGACAAGTGAACCGAAGTGACACATCATCACTTCTCGCTGCACAGAATGGCTGCTGCACAGCTTCCCTGCACGATGAGGGAAACAATAGTCTCACTATATTCTGTACTGGTCAGGCCTCATCTGGAGTACTGTCTTCAGTTCTGGTGCCTCATTTTAAAAGGATATAGACAAGTTGGAGAAGGTTCAGAGAAGGGGAATGAGGATGATAAGAGACATGGAGAACAAAATATAGGAGGAAAGATGGAAGGAGCTGGACGTGTTCAGCTTGGTGAAGAGACAACTGAGAGGTTACATGATTGTACTTTTTGGATACCTCAAGGACAGTCACAGAGAGGAGAGAGCAGGCCTGTTCAGCACTAAAGGGTAGGACCAGGTCTAATGGTTTGAAGTTACAGGAGAGTAGATTTCGATTGAACATTAGAAGGAACTTCTTGATAGTAAAAGTGATTCGCAATGGAACTAATTGCCTAGAGAAGCGGTGGGGTCTCCTTCTCTGGACATTGTCAAAAAGAGGGTAGACAGCTACTTGCTGGGGATGCTTTAGCTGGAGATTCTGCATGGAGCAGGGAGTTGGACTCAATGGCCCATGAGGCCCCTCCCAATTTCATGATTCTACGATTCTCTCTGGAGCTTGGAAGGAACCAAATACTATAACCCTTCATGTGGACCTCCTCTAAACTGGCCAAATATGCTGAGACATGGAGGATTTCACTGATGTATTTACCACTTTTATTTCTGAGGCTACACAGTTTTCTTGTCCTGGTGCACTTCCAAATAATTCCTGCCAGTTACCATAGGTTTTTATTCCTTAGCTGAATGTGGCATTTTCTCCCCATCCTGGTATTTAAGTAAATTTTCATTTTCCAGTCCAGTGTGTAGCTATGGTTGAAGTATGTTTCATTTTGTTTCCAGCCAGTGCCTTCTGAGTCCAGTGTTAGGAAATCCGGGTGGTAACTTTTAATGCTTTCACATTCCAATTGAGAATTTCCACTTTCCTACCTGCTAGAACCAATTCCACTTCCTGTCTTTTCTCTTAATTTCCCCCTCTGTATTGTTAGCCTAGTGCTAGAAGGCTTGAGTTTCTGAAAACTTAAAAAAAAAAAAACTTTATTGTGCTATGGCACTTGAGTTTTTTTTTTAAACTATAATTTCCAGATGCAAGAAGCCCCCACCTTTCAATGCTCTGTTATCTGATGACTCACTCTTTTGACCAAATTCCAAAGTAAGGACAAGCTGCATTAATTTGACCGGGGGTTCTATTTATCATCAATTCTTCTTGCCTGTGGAGCCTCACTTGGGACCACTATCATGCCTGTGGTTCTTACAAAGCAAGCGGAGAGGGGGTGAAAAGGGCACCAAGCTGGCTGAGAGAATTTGCAAGCAACATGTGTGTGCTCAGTTCCGAGTGAGCCTCTGTAAGTTCATCGTGCTCCCTAGAGTACAGTACATGGGCTCTGCTTTTCAACCACGTAAAACAAACAACAAAGGAATGTTTGTAAATAGATGTGAGAATAATGGCAAAATCCCATCAAAAAAAGCCACAAAATAGTTCATAACCTTGTACAAGAAAAAGCTAATCTGGAAGAGCCCAAGGTTTTGAGACAGAAAAAGAAACTGAGAACTTATAGGCCCTTTCACACTACACAGTTATAGCATATTAATCTCATTTTGCCTAGTTCCTGTTAGAAGTGTAACAGTCCTGAAGAATCACAGTAGACAGTAATAACAGAGCTAGTTAGCTTGAGTGACCTGAAGTGTCCTCCCTTATTTGGCTCTACCTATCCTGCGCCCTCTGTGGCCATTTCCACACTAGACTGTTATAGTGCTATTATTCTGCTTTCAACATCCTATGGAATCCTGGGATTTGCAGTTTGGCCCCTCCCATAACTGTAAACCCCAGGATTCCGTAGGATGTTGAAAGCGGAATAATAGCACTATAATAGTCTAGTGCGGAAATGGCCTGTGACGTAAACCGATGCTCTCAGGGATGTTTCTTTGCTTCTTCTCTACACACTCCTCTCTCTTCCCAGTCCTTCCCAAGAATGCAGATAGATTAGATAACACCCAGTAACTTTCCTATTTTAGAATGGAGTTCTTGAAATAAAACTTTTTACTTCGGTTCCTTAAGCCAGTGGTGTCCTTGCTCCTTAATCAGTATAGATGCTCCACTGCAGACACACACTCTTTATCAGTTCCATCCTAAGGAATCCTAGGATTTACAGTTTAGGGAGGGGCATTTAGGATTCTCAGCCACAGAGCTCTGGTACCTCACTATACTACAAACCCCAGCATTCCATAGGATGGAGCCATGGCAGTTAAAGTGGAATTGTAGTGATGTACACAAAGGATGAAAGGACCCTGATACAATAGAGAGAAAACGTTGCTCAGGGATGTCAGTGAAGGAGACAAAAATAGCTCTTCATCTTCATATATCATTGCTTTTGCAGCAGCTTCACAGCTAGATAGTGGGAGAGACAAAAAGCATTTCTAGATAAGAGTTTCACTGTGCTGTTGTCATATGCTACAACTGTCCTGACCTGGCAGAGACAGTACCAATTAATTCTGTTATCCATCTTTTTCAGCTGCTTTAAAATGTCTCCAGTCTTCTCTCTCTTCCTCCCAGTTTCCCTCTCCATCCTCAGCTTACTTCAACTGCTGTAAACTCTCAGAGCCTTATCACATTATACTGTAATAGGGCTATGATTCTACTTTAACTGCCATGGCAACATCCTATGGAACTGGGATTTGCAATTTAGGGAGGGGCATTTAGAATTCTCAGCCCGAGAGGTCTTGGGCCTGACTAAACTACAGACTCCAGAATTCCTCAGGATGTTGCCATGGCAGTCAAAGTAGAGTATAGCTCTATACCAGTGTACAGTCAGTACTCCACATTTGCAGGTTTAACTTTTATGAATTTGATTATTTGCAAATTTCTCCTATCCCTGACACCCCAACTCAGGCACTTATTTTCTGTGGAAATATCCCCTCTTAGCAGCTCCCATCAGGCCATACAGCCTTTTGAAACTCCAACCTCGTCGTCGTCGTCCTCCTCCAGCCACTGCCTAGCTAGCTAAGGACAACTCATATCTCAGCGCACACCCAAGGTAGGAGATGGGCAAGAGACAGCAAGTATAGGACCCCCATGCTAACCCACCCCCTTTCCCTCTCTCCTCCCTGACCTGGTTTGGACCCTGGGTGCTCATTCTCCCCACCATGCCTCAGCCCCTTTGCAGAGACACAGGCCCTTTTCACACGTCGGGGGGGGAAACGGGCGAAAACGCCCAAAAACGGAGCTTACCTCCAGCCGGGTAAGTCCGTCGCCACGTGGAGCAGCGCGAGCTCGCTGCTCCACACTCCTCCGGCGTCGCAGATGGCAGCTTCCGGTTGGTGGAGGCTCTCCACCAACCGGAGAAGCTCGCCAGCCGGAAGCCCGCCCCCGGCAGATCTGCAGGCACGCACTTGCGCGCGCTTGCAGATTCACTTTAGAGCCGGGCGACGGAGCGGCATGGGGTTGCGCGCTCCGTGCTTTTTAAAAACCTCTAAAAAGAGGTTTTTAAAAAACATGCAGCCCGGCTAGTTCCGGCCGCTCCTGAGTGGATTCTGGTGTGAAACTACGAAAAGTAGTCCACGCCAGTCCACTCTACGGTGTAGATGACCTCCATGAGAGGTCACTCTACACTGTTCCCCCCCCCACATGTGAAAAGGGCCACACACACACATTTTGATATTTGTGATTTTTCCACTTCTGTGGAGGTCCTGTGTCCCTAACCCTAGCGAATGTGTATGGCTGACTGTAATGTGATAAGGACCTGAGTTTAAAATACAAAAGTAGTTTGTACTCAGTGAACTCGGGGGTGGAGGAAAGGAAAGGAGGAGGTGGAATTGTGCCATTGCCAACAGGCTCAGGCAAAAGTGAATAGCAGCAGCGTCTCCTATCATGCATGTGCTTGTTAATTAATAACTTTTGCCATCTTGATTACACACTGATGTTGTTTGGCCAGACATTTTCCAGTTTTCATCTGTGAAATGTTGGAGGATATGCGTATGTGTTGGCATACTTTTCTTGCTTAATTTTACAGGGGCCTTCCATTATACTGTCCTTCACATAGAATACCCATTGTTTTTCCACTTCTTAGATTTTCTTCCCTAGCACCAAAAAATTAAAACAATTAAGGAGGGGAAAAAAAGGACAGTGCCTTCTAATGGTTTCCACAGCACATCCACCAGCAGCTGCATTTCAGAACAAGATTGTGTAATATCAGATAGATCTGAAAGACACCAGTTGCTCACCTGTAGGTCACTAACTTACTGAACTCTGTTCTTTAAACTCTTGCCTCCAATGGTATCTTTAATAGAATACTTCCTCATTGTTTTCTCCCCACCCCCCTGGCTAAATGCATCTACCTTCCCACTTCTTTAAACTGCCTAGTGCCTCTTGCCTATATATTTTCAGGGGGAAAAAATGGCTGATAGGCTAGAAGCTGCTTTGGATACAGTCAGCCCTCCACATTTGTGGGTTTCACTTTTGCGGATTTGATTATTCACAGATTATTTGCTGTCAGCTCTGCTGCTGCCCTATGCCATTTTTAGTAGGAACTGTAAGATTTGTGAGACTGAGAAATTGCAAACAAGGCCAGTAAGCCCCTCTTAAAAATGGTGTGGGGCAGCAGTGGAAGTGTCAGTCAGCTCCACCAGCCACCCACCTCTGCCTTGCGAAGGAACCCTGATGCCTCAAAGGAATCCACAGTGGGTTGAATATGGTGATCATACTTTTTTGTGTGTTAAATATGGTTTGGGAGGGCTTAGAGTTATTCATGGTTTTTCACTTTCACAGGGTCCTGTGCGCCTAACCCTAGTGAATGTGGAGGGATGACTGTACTTGACATTACCCCCCCTTTCATTGAACCTGACAGATTTTTTCAAAGGAAAGAACAAGAAGTAATTCCTCTAACAAGTTACAAGTTGTAGGGAAAGTGGAATTCTACCTTGCTGTTGGAGAATTATCCCAGTTTACCTAGGAACAGTTCTCAGCACTTACTCTGTGTCAGGCTCAGTGAGTTAAAACATTCACTGATTCAAATTTCTCTGTGTTCTTTGATTTGTATTAGTTCATTCTGTTATTCCAGGAAGAAGAGTGTCTTCGACCATAATCTTTGGTTACTAGGACCCGATCCACAGCCTGCAATTATGATGTGGGATCTATTTCTGTAAGTTTTACACTGCCCTAACATTTCTGAAAGGGAATCAGATGGATCGTACAAATGACATGCTGGTATCCTTCATGTGTGGGAGCCAGCAATGCCAAAATTATGTCGTTTGTCTGACTCATTTTGTTTCCTTGTTGTCAACATCACTGGATGAAAAGGCATAACATTAAACCACAGTGAAGTCACTCTTCTGTCAATCAAGCATCATTAGCTGGTGAATACAAAATATTTCTTGGTCAACGTGTGTGTGTGTTTGTATGTACCTTCAAGCTGCTTGTTGACTTATGGCTCCCCCATGAATTTCATAGGGTTTTCTTAGGCAAGGAATCTTCACAGGTGGTTTTGCTAGTTCCTTCCTCTGAAATATAGCCTAAAGCACCTGGTATTCATTGATGGTCTCTCATTCAAGTACTAACCGGGTTGACCTTGCTTAGCTTCCAAGATCAGACGGATCTGATGTCTTTACGGTATTTAGGCCCTTCTTGGCCAGTACTTGCACCTTATTTTGAGGCTCCTCTGAATCAGTCAATAAATTTGCTTTGATGATTGAAATATTGTAACCAAATGTAATCCAGATTCTTTCTTGTCTTGTCTTGTCTTGTCTTGTCTTGTCTTTCTTCTGTTTCAGTGCTCATATTTATGAAGAGCAACAAGGCTGCTAATGTGTTTTAAAGTGCCTAAGCTTGGGCCCTTTTCGCACCTTACCTGGTGCCACTGGTGTCGCACAGGGATTGTGCAGAAAGCCTCATCCAAGAGGGAATTGCGTCCCCTCCGCTTTCCCTCCGCACCAGCTCTGTGCTGGCCAGAAGGAAGCATGAGGGCTCCGGCCCTTCCTTCCACAGCACAGCCGGGTCCTCTCCCAGGCTGCGCTGGGGGAGGAAGTGCGATGGCCGTGCGTCCGGAGCTTCCACACACAAGGTAAGTGTGTGTGGGGCATGAGAGGGACGTGCGATCGCGCATCATTTTCAGCAATGAGCCGAAAATGATATAATGTGCAATCGCCACCTAATGGCCTGAGGAACATCACGTGATTGTGAGGACGTCATGTGGAACGGTCCTTACAATCATACGACGCTCCCGAGGCCATTTTGCAACAGGACTGCCATGCGAAAAGGGCCTCAGTTAACTGATTTGACTTATGCTATAATATCAAGGATTTCAAGATGTAGACAGGAATGTAACACAGAGTAGGGCAGGAGCATGAGGGTATTATCCCCTAAATAACAACTCTACCCCCTTCATTAAATTTTCCTCCAGTCCCTAAATTTGCTGCATTGCAGAATTATTGGAAAATATTAATATCTGGAACTGTTACATTATTAGCGTTCCCTTAGTAGATTTGCTGGCCCTTTTCTTTGCCTGCCTAAAGTGTATTTCCAAATGCTAAAACTGCAATTTTAAGTGAATGCAATGCTAGAAAATTTGGACACTGAAGGAAAGTTTCGTGAAGAAGGACAGAATTTTTATTTGGGTGATGTGATAAAAGTAATTATAATAAAACCCTCACTTTCAAAACTAGAAATTCCCTTTTCCAATCTGAACTCAAAAGTCTTGAGATGTCCATTCCCTAGAAGTGAGAGAGCCACATAAGCTAGATTATAACCCTTGGTTCCATCCTGCGTTTTAACATGTAGATGAGAAAAGGAAGTTTCCTTCTTGATTTACAGCTGTTAATTAAATTCCCAGTTTAAGGTAACAGACTCTCTAAAGTAAGCAAACATCTAAGTTCCTGTTAGCTGAATTTCACATACTATCTGAAAATGATAAACAGATTGGGATAGTTTAATGTTAATTGAGACAGTTTAATGTTGATAGATGCCAGACAGAGAGGATGTGAACTAAGCGTTAAATGTTTTCTGAATGTTTGACATGAGGAAACCCACCTGTTCCGTATATATAAAATGGGTGCAGGGAAATGTGTTTTGCCTCACTTTGGACCTCCACAAGGTGTTGACCTATTTCTGTTGCAGAAATAAACCTTTCCTTAACTCCTTGCTCATGTTGCTCTGCTACTTTGGACTCTCTGATGGGCAAATCTCACTCTTGTGACAGTGGCAATGCCCTCATTTTGCCCCCTGCCCCCCGCATAGCTGCACCTCTAGCAAATTAAATGCAGCTAATATAGGGGTGAAAGCCAGTGTGATGCAGTGGTTTGAACTTTGGAGTATTATAACCCTAGAGACCAGGGTTTGATTCCCCATTCGACCACGGAAATCAACCAGGTGACTTTGGGCACATCATAAACTCTCAGCCCCAGAAAATTCCCTGATAGGTTTGCCTTAGATTGCCATAAGTCAGAGATGACTTGAAGGCACACAACAAAAAACAATACAGGGGTGGGAACTGGGCAGTGCTCCAGATGTTTTTGATTTGCATTTCCCATATTCCTTGCCTTTGGCTGCTTTGGCAAAGAGTGCTTGAAACTGTAGTTCAATAATATGGTGGGGGGCACAGAGGTCCCACTTCTGCTCTGCAATGAACTCTACAAGATCAAAGAGTTAAATAAAACAAAAACATCTGCAAATGCATGTGGCATTTATAGTGCCTTCTTCCTTGAAGATGGCTGCTTGTCCCCTTTGATCATCATTGTTCTGGGTGTCAGTAGACTTTTATTAATGCAATACATTTATTAGATCAGTCAAATTGGCACAAAAATGCATTGCAAGTTTTGATTGGTCTAATAAGAGTAGCATACTAATATGAATTTTGGAAATTTTTCTTATTTCCAACACAGTCTTCTTTGTCCTTTTTATACCACTAGACTTTGTTTCTGAGCCCCATGATAAGAAAATACCATTTGGTATTTCATTCTGCATAATGCTCCAAGTGTCTTCGTGACCATGACATAGCAGGAATCCTGTTTTAAATCATTCTTTTCCCCAGCAGACATTAAACAGCACCACTCTGCAAACAGCTGGCAACTGAGAATGCTGACACAGGAAGGACATTCCACAGCTGCTGTCTTGCTCAGATTTGTGACACCCAATACCAACAGGGGAAGGATGCTTTAATGGGAAAAAGAGGAAAAATTCTCCACACATACAGCTTGATTCTATAAGTTGCTTCACTAATCTGGTGGCGCATACAATGCAATGTCCTAGTTCTGTGTTAAGGACGGTTTTGTTCCCTTGTGCAAACATTTGGCTGTTACCCATTTCCTTGTTGTTGCTGTATGGCTATTTCTGTACAGTCCTTAATTAAATGAGCTATAGAGTGGAGCCACTGACTAACTCTGCTGGAAGACAGAAAACATGAAATCTTTGTTCTTGAAGATCAGATACAAGTTTCCTTCAGGAAAAATAGGTCAGACAGAAGAGTATGCAACTAATCAGTTAGACAGATAACAGCAGTGGTAAGTCCAGATTTGCTCTAACAGGACAAACATTAAGATCTGATAGAATTCAAGTCATGATCATTGACTACATGGTATCTTCTTCTTTTGTCACAGAATGAATTTATTTTCTGCAGAGACAAATAATTAATATGTGGCTGCTCATGTTAACTGTATTAGTCTGACACTTTGAGATGCAAAGGCTTCAATCAGCATCTTATATCCCAACTTGCAGGAGCATTGGCATCTGTTACTCAGGCCATTTCCGCACCAGACTGTTATAGTGCTGTTATTCCACTTTCAACATCCTATGGAATCCTGGGGTTTGCAGTTTAGGGAAGGGCCGGCCGGTCTAGTGTGGAAATGGCTTTAATCAATTATCCTTGACAAGAGATAGGAACTAACTGGTTAGGATCAGTTAAGCTGGATTGTTGTTGTTTTTTTAACAGAAAGGGATAACTTAATTAGATTTTTTTAACTTTATTGATTGGAATTTATTTAAGTTGGAATTTCAGCATTAACATAATTCTAGAACTGAGTTATACATTAATTAAATGAGAGACAGTGCTAAACAGCAAAGAAATATTACAGCTCCCACCTGGCTGTTTATCCAAAGCCTAATTCTCTTAAAGAAACCCAGCATAGTGTAATGGTTTGAGCACTGGACTACAACTCTGGAGACCAGAGTTTGACTCCTTGCTTGGCCATGGAAACCTTGGGCCTTGGGCACGTCACACACTCTCAGCCCCAGAAAACCGCAGGATAGGTTTGCTTTAGGATTGCCGTAAGTCAGAAATGACTTGAAGGCACACAGCAGCAGCAGCAGCAACAATAACAACAACAGTTCTCTGGAGGCTCCTCCAGATGAGCCAAAAGCCTCAGGATTTGGGGCGAGTTGTACCTGTTCTGTGATTTTAAAAAATATCCATACAATGTATCTCCTGCCCCAGTTTATTTCACATGAATTTCCAGTGGCTTTTTAAATTCAGGGCAGAGAGTTAGTTTTTCTTTCTTTCCCAGGACAGTGGCGGAGCTTGGAGTGTGGGGAGGGGGGGTGGGAGGGGGCGCGGCCACTGCGCATGGGGGTGTGGCTGCGGTGCACGGGGCGTGGCCAGGGTGTGCAAGGGCACGGCCATGGGCCAGGATGCCCAAAAAAATATTGCCACCCAGGGCGAACCATTCTCCCGCCCCCTATCCCTACGCGACTGTCCCAGGATTTTCTGGTACAGGCACGGGTAAATTCCCATGTCTGGATCCATTCTCTTGGTTCCTTCATTCAGCCAGTCCCGCTAACAATTTGTTGAGCGGGTATGAACCTTGCTACAGAGGGTTCCTGATCACCTTCCTAACTTCATTACATCTCCAGTTACCAGGCTGAACATTTCTTCCCCTGCCTTTCTTTTGCAGTTATAGTGCTAAAGTGGTGTAGCACTTTACCACTGTGACTACAACATTAAAAAAAAAATAGATATGAAAGCTGAGGGATATGGATACTGTGGGAGGGAAATATTGGGTCCATGCACGGGATGAGAGGAAGATGGAGGGAAAACCCACCCACAGTACGGTTAACCGTACCTCAAGCAGGAAAAAAAAAAGAATGGACAAAATCCTGATTATATTTATGTAGGGCTACCATATTTTGTAAACAAACAAACAAACAAAAAGAGTACACATTTACTGACTAATTCAACCACCAATCCCTGTGAGGACTCTTATTTTAAAAACCCCTACTATATAAGCTGTGACAATTGCTACTAGAAATATTCTTACCTTTCATTGTATCTCAATAAGAATTTTTAATTGATTATATAGCAATATTCAATAATACCAACAACTGAGCCGGCTACAAACAAATTTTTGATACCTAATTGTAAAATGAAGTGTGATCAAATGATCACAAGTAATATGCTATGAAACACATTGGTGTATGAGACTCCCGTATCTGTACAAATAAAAAACGATTACCTAGTGGTCAGTTTCTTTCAGGTGCACTTTGGTCTTCCTTCTGAAGCTGACTAGCCCAGCCTTAGTTCTCTGTGGAGCTTGTCTTCCTCCACAGCTGCTTATTGCTTAAGAGGTAGGTATGGAATGTTTTGCAAGTAATGTGCCTGTACAGTAGGCCCTCCACATTAGCTAGGGTTAGGGCTACAGGACCCCTGCAGAAGTGGAAAAATTGCAAATATCATAATGTATGTGCTTGCCTGTAGAAAGGGGCCTGGGGCATAGTGGGGAAAGTGGGCACCAGGGTCCAAAGCAGGTCAGGGAAAGGAGAGGGAAAGGGGATGGGTTGACACGCTGGCCCTATACTTCCTCTCTCTCGCCCGTCTCCTTCCTTGGCTATGTGTGTGGAGGCGTCAAGTGAGGGTTTGTGGGACTGAGGAATTGGGCTGTAACCCATCCTTAGCTGGCCAGGCAACGGCTGGTAGATGAAGACCAGAGGCAGGTTTTTAAAAGGGCTGAGCAGCTTCGTCAGAGCTGCAGAGAAGGAAAGTTCCCTCAGAAAAGAAGCCCTTGAGGTGGGCAAGGGTTCAGGGTTCAGACAAACTCAGAAAATAGTTAAAGCTGTGAAAGTCAAATCCACAAATGTGGAGTGCCAACTGTAATTGTATTGGATTAACAATATCCCTCATAGTGATCCCAAGGACTTTTTTTTTATTTGCAAACGTAAGTGGGAAATCAGAATCAACCAACATCACATCAAATCAGACAAATAAGAAGAAACGACAATAGCCTAAATAAACAAGTTTCTTTGGTCCAGCACATTCTGCTTTCGGCCTTTAATACTTGTAAGTTATTCTTATAACTTATTCACTTTATTTTTGAAAAAAGGAAGTAGGTAACCAACATCTTTTTTCCTTAGACATTTAAAATATCTCAAATTTGCTATCTCATGTTTAGCCTCAATTCTTTTAATGATCTTGCTGTTTCTGTTCTCAGTGATGTGATGCTTCATGATCCTGCATTCCCTGGAATTATTGCACTCAGTTTTTTGCAAAGCTGAAGAGGTTTTTGACAAAAAAGGGGTTTTGACAGGGCTGATAAGAAACTAGTCTGTCAAAGTCAGAGTCAAACTTTATTTTACGGTCCATAGACCCAGCATAACAAAACCATCCAATGGTACGGTATAGATAAAATATACCTACTAAAAATAGGATACAAATATATAAATAGGATAGACTATGGACAGGATATAAAAGCATGAAAATAGAACATAAATGCATAAAATAGTATTAAAAAGTACATGAAGTAAATTAAAATCATAGCTAGTATGGATTATTCGGTAAAATATAAATAGGCGTTCATCAAGTCCCTCTCATTAGTGCAATAGAATTGGGTTGATCTTAAAGTGTATTGCCAGTATCCTCGCATATTTTTAATATTTCTCTCTCTCTGATCTTAATAGCTGATGACAGAAATTTAGCAACTGATAGGGTTATGTTTGGACATATGTCCTCCAACAGGACTTTTACATAGAATTTTTCTGAATGGCCCAGCATACAGTTCAATAAGGGAGAAATCAGATGATGGTGACTCTGACTATAGAAAATACAAGATAGTAAAATATGCAACATTGAGTCAACATGTTGTGACCCACAAGGACAAAGTCTTGATGAAGTGGGCAACCCAGCAAATGTGCCAAAAAGTAATTCTGAGGGAAAAGCATTGCATCTGGCCCTAGTGAATAATATGCAATAGTTTGGCACAGTCAAGTTATTTAAATAAGTAGCCTGGCAGAAGGGTCCCACATACTGAATATTTAAAGCACTAGGTGAGCAGGATGAGATGGAATTTGCCTGACGATTACAAAAAGCGATATCCCGTAGTCTTTGCTTAATAGATTTTAGTGCTGTCTCATGACCCAAGTTAAAGAATGCGGGTGGAGAGAGGCCGATAGTGACGGTTTTTTGGGCTGTGTACTTAGACCACCTGCTGACATAGTTATCTGATAGAAGATGGCCTATTAGACCTTTGCCACACTTGAAGACAAGCACTTTGAGCCATTGTTTGAACGCTAGCATCCAGGCCCTTGTACAAAGAAGGCTTTCCCCTGTTTCCAGTAATAGGCTTTCCAAGTTTTTAATGCAGTGATTTCGCTTAAATTTAAAAGGTAATTTCACATGAACTTAACAGTTGTTTTTTTCTCCTTCTAACGTAAATGCAATAGAACTACAGTTGTTGTTGTTTTTAAAAAATGTAACCCCTTTCTAATAACTTTCCTATCTATCTCCTTGACCAAGTGGAAATAATAATAACAATAGTAATAATAATTCCAGTGAGGTCTGCCTTGACACATCAGAATGGCAAATCTGTCAAGCAGCAACTTCATGTACTAGAAAGGGTTAAGTTACCAGCATTACAGCTTTGTTTTCTTTGGCTGTTTCACAGATTTCATGGTACTTTCTGAGACTGTTCTCATGTTGCTCGTTGGACTTTGTCCCATAATCTGTGGTTTGGATAGTTTCAGGAAGGAACTGAGGAAATTTGCTTTTCAGAAGGTAATGTCTGTCCAACATAGCCAAGCTTCTGTTGCATAGAGGAAATAGGTTCTGAGTTGCGTCACACGATGAAACTTTTCAGGAGCCCCTTTCTAATGGATTGGTTTCAGTATAACTGTCTGTGTCTGACCTGTTGTCTTTCATTGAATTTTTGCTACACTTTGAAAAAATCATGAATATCTCTATCCTTTTTTCCCCCCCAGTACAAACACTCAAACCGACCCTCAAAAACAAGGCTGCACTGGAAAATCAGTGTACCTATACTCTTTGTCCTTGGTGTG
Organism: Cyclura pinguis; assembly: GCA_030412105.1. NCBI lineage: Eukaryota > Metazoa > Chordata > Lepidosauria > Squamata > Iguanidae > Cyclura > Cyclura pinguis. The sequence goes on from CM059600.1 coordinate 332,372,755, forward strand.
TGAGCATTTGTCTGCATGAATATCCTTCAGCATACTGATACATGCTTCCACACCTGAATACATTCTGTAGGAATCTCAGATTCCCACAAATGTTGCATGAATTCACAAGACTCAAGTTTCAATCCTGCAATAATGCACATTTTCCCACTAGTACTGGGGGCTCGTACAAGGACAGGCAAAGAATGACAGGCAACTGTATGTTCTTTTAGTGAGAACCAGCATGGTGTAGTGGTTTGAGCGTTGAGCACTGGGCTATGAATCGAGAGACCAGAGTTTGAATCCCTGCTCAGCAATGGAAACCCACTGAATGACTTGGACAAGTCACACTTTCTCAGCCTCAGAGGAAAGCAAAGGCAAACCCACTCCGAACAGATCATGCCAAGAAAACCCTGTGATAGGCTCACCTTCAGGTTGCTGTATTTTGGAAATGGCTTGAAGGCATGCAACAACATGTTCTTTTAAATTCCAAAACAAGAGATTTAGCATAACATTTTTTAAAAAAAATATTAAGAAAATTTGATTAACCAGGATTCCTGGGGTGCAGATTTTCGGGGAAAATCATTAACCAGGGTTCTTGGGGAGCAAATGATCCTCAAAGATTTCATAACAACCATCTTTTGCTGCCTCCTCCTCCTCTCTTTTCTACTTCTTCTGTTGCAGGTTCTGCTCCCATACAGCTTGATGTACATCCAGATTAACAACTGAAGCATTTCCTTGCATGAAGTTGGAGCAAGGCAAAGGACCAGAAATATTTTTTCAAAAAGTTGCCAATTCTATTTGGAGCTTCTGATGACTTCTAGTGACAAAGGTGGTGACAAAATAAACATTAAAAAATCCTGAAAGCTCTTAATCAGACTCTATTAGAGCTTCATGAGAAAGCTAAACCAGCTCTGAAAAGCTACTATTACCCTATTAAATAGGTAAAAACTAATAAACTGTGTGGTCTGGGTTTCAGATGGCGGTAAACATCTGGTGCAATTTGATCAGGAAGCTTCAAATTTTATCACTCTTCCTCCCATAAGCCTAGCACCCAAGGTCAGAGAAACAACGATCTGTTATCCCACTACATGTTTATGGAAGCTTGCAGACAATGCAGAGAAACATCTAGGGAGTATGAAATTAAGTCTAACAATAATACTGACTTGTGAATACAAACAACAACAACAACAACAAAAAACAGACTAGGAAATGTTGGAAAGTTGTACTTTTGCATCACTGGATCAATATCCATAGGTCTCCATGGTATTTTTGTAGTTCTTTCTCCAGATTCATTAGTGCTGTTTATATATGCCTAACCAGGATGATTATTAATAAAATAACATGTATTGATCAAACATGTATTGATCAGAACAGGCATACTTTAAACTTTGCAAAACCTTGTGTGAGAATAATTCTGGAATGAGCTATTTCATTCTGTGGATGGAAAATTCCTGTGGTTTAACAGCAAGTCATTTTTAAGACTCTCCTGCCCCCAGGTCTCTCCTGCCCCCAGGTAGAAGTGAAAACTGTCCACAGAGATTGATGATGTGATCAGATTCAAGTATGTTTAACCTCCACACCCACAACACTAGAAACAATGTGAGGAGCTTATACACAAAAATCCAGGTATTTCATGTGAAAAAGGTTTTAAAGAGAAAAAGAAAAAGAAAAAGTTTAAACATAAAAATAAAGTAGCCTTGCCAATATAAATCCCAGTTATGCCCATACTGCAGTTGAAGGAATAAGGGTGAAGGAAAATGATTTTTGACAGCTGCAGTCTTGCCCACTGTTAATGTTACAGTGCAGTGAGACTAACTTTAGTTTGGACTTCCCACCAAAAACTCCTTCATGCATAATACACAAATACACATGTTGCTATAAAATCCAGTCTCCTAGCAAGAGGGTGGCCATGGGACCTACTTTGCAGAAGACATTCAAAGGTTGTCCTTCGCAGGGGGCAACACTTTGTATGGAAACATCATCCATTTGAAGGAATATTCAGTCCAATCCAAGGGGAACAGAGGGTTTGAAGCTGCCATTTGGTAGTTTTCATCTGAACAGTAGGTTGAGCAGGCAGAAAAGGTACCCATTATGGTGATGTGCATTTGATCTGCACCTTTTTTTTAAAAAAAATTCTGAATACACATCTATACACATTAATTAGTGCATGCACATTGAATGTAAACCTATGTCCTTTTTTGCCTATTTTTTTTCCCCTATGTAAAAGGCTACCTTATCTGGCAGATTTTAGTGCTGTGGAAGAAGGGCGGCTAGGACCAATTTGTGGGAACCCTAGGAGGCGTATCTTTGGTGGCTGTCCTCATCTGATGGTCTTTGGGTGGTGTGATGAACAGCTCCATTGGTAGCAGCAGAGCTTCAGAGGGTACCATGCACCTGGGAGCTGCCATTATAATTTTGCACCGTGCCCCAGAATGAGACATAACCTCCAAATGTCTGGATTTGGCGGAGACAATCCCAATTAATCCTCTGTTGTCTCTCTTTTTGAGCTGTTTTTAAAATGTCCTTGTTTCCTTCTCCTCCTTTCACTTCTCCCTTTCGTCCTCAGGTTACTTTAACTGCTGTAAACTGAGTTCAAAAGAAAAAGTAGCGTACACTCGTGATGAAGTTCCGGGGGCCTGGCTATCTGCAGCGTCAAGTCAGCCTGGAAGCAGGTCGCCAGGCAACCAGAATAGCTCCTCCCGAGAGAAACCCAGTCCAGTAGTAAGTGGGAGGGGCTGGTGGCTGAGAGAAAAAGTTATATAAAGCCAAATATCTGTTGATATTTAGTCCTTAAGGGAGATTCCTAACAAGAAGCTGTGGAGCTGAGACCCTTAGCCTGTCAGAAGATGTGACTGTGTGGTTAATTCTCAGTTTAAGCCTAGTGACAGGAAGCAGAGTAATTGAACCCCACTAAAATATGGTCAGAGAGTGCAACCTAGATTGAGGGTTGAGCTTTTGGTGAGAGTGTAGCCAAACGGTTGTTATATGATACTTGTGTTTTATATGAGAGTCTAAAGATACAAGTGAACTGTCTAAAAAGTGCACTGAAGAAATGTACTTGACCTGCATATAAACTTTAATACTCTATTCTTATTGCTATTTAAATACAAGTTGCAGTTTATTTTTGTAAATGCTGACTCAGCTGAGTAGTATGCAGTACTTAAAGTAACACAGAAAAAATGCTACCATGAAGTTATTAAGTAGTTCTAAACAGATATTGAAAATCCTCACTCTTTTACACAAAGGTGGTATTGTAAGTGGGGGAGGCATTGCTCTTTGGTTAAGACAGGACACCTAATCAGAATAGGCATTGCCACACCAGTCTAGGAGAAGTAAGGGCCTGTCACAACACTCAACTAACTCGACAAGGAGAAGAAGAAAGTAGGGACAGAATCTTGACCTTCCCAGTAGACTCAGGCACGAGCAAACTGGCAGCCTCTCCTGGCTTGTGAGTTCTTCCTTAGTAATAACTTCTGCCATCTTGACCACATTCTGAGATTGCTTGGCTATGTGCACCTCAGTTTTCATGTGTGAAATATTAGAAGGTATGGTGACAACATACTGGGCACACAGTAGCAAGTAAAAATGGCAGCTGGACTGAGCTGTACATATATGTGAATCTGCAGTGCAGACATCAGTCGTGAGATTTACCAGAATATTGGGCCCCTGCAACTGCCCAGGAATACCGAGTGTTGATCTCAAGCCTGATAGAGGATCTGGAGTATCAGGACATTTTCCCCTGTTCAGAACTTATGATTACATTCTGCTTTGTGTTATGTGCCTTCAAGTCAACTCCAACCTATGGCCACTCTATCATAGGATTTTCTTGGCAAGGTATATTCGGAGTGTTGTCATTCTTTTCCTCTTAAGATCAGAGAGCATGACTTAACCAAGGCTACCCAGAGGGTTTTAATGACTGAGCAGAGATTTGAACCCTGCTCTACCAGAGTCCCAGGCCAACACTGAAACCATGCAGGCTCTTCATATATGCTAGTTATAGTCTGCAAACTGTTTACGTGATTCTTAGGGATGCATTGTAGCCAGGGGTGGCTCCTGCTCTGAGCAGAGTGGCTACTTCATCCCACAGCAGCACAACAAGGTGTCTCCTCTGCTTGGACCACAGGGTAGCTGTGATAATAATAACATAAATAGACAAACAAATACCCAATATTGGCAGTGTTACCATCCTCTCACCAAGTCATGCAGCTCTGCAATGGAGAGATCTCGTGTCCATTGTTTTTAAGCCTGCAGTTCTCTAAAAGTAGAGAATCAAAATGTCAAAGAAGCTGCACAACGATACTTAATGTGTATGAGACAGATTTGTGGTATGTATAATTGGAGGGCAGGAAAGAACCTTTTTTAGTCAAAATTTTGCTTATGTAGCTTTTGCTCAGGTACTAAAACCATGCTACATTTAGTTTATGCTTGCTTTTTCCAGGACATCTGTGCTATCAATGGGCATTACTCATTCTGGAAACATTTTGTTCTTTAACGCCACAGGAAACTCCAAGACAGCATTTGGCAAGCTTGAAATCTTTACCACCAGCTGAAAACATCAGTACTGTCTCAATATTTGCTGAATCAAATTATTAAATGCCAAGAGATTAATGTTTTTTTCTGAATCATTCATAAATCTATGATTTTAACCCTTTCGGCTGCCAAGAATATTTGATTTCACTGAGGAAAACTGGGTAACGGCACAGTAGTAGCCCCACAGACCTGAATTTCAATGTAAACACTGCTTTTGACTAGTGGCAATTGGTGGCTTCCCTGTCAGTGAGATGAGGAACTTGCTTCAGGTTGAATTTATTTTGGTTATAGGGTTCAGTACCTTGGATACACCTGCAAGGTGAAGTGATTTAATCATTGGACTATAACCCAAGAGGCCGGAGTTTGATTCCTTGCTCAGTCCATTGGGAGACCTTGGACATGTCACATACTCTCACCCCCAGAAAACCCTGTGATAGGGTCACCTTAGGGTCACTATAAGTTGGAAACAATTTGGAGGCACACAACAACAGCAACCTTGGATAGCTCTTTGAAAATAAAGTAGAACCCACAGTGGGATCCCCTAGCAATTACTGTAAGTTCTCAATAGTTGAGAAGTAATATAACTTAAGTACATAACACAAGAACACAAAAGAATAAGAAGAGTGCATGTGGTCGGACATCCTGCTTCCCACAGTAGTCAACCAACTGTCCCCCAGTGAAGCCCAAATGTGGCATATGAGGGCAGTAGCTTTCTCCCATTGTTCTTTCCCTCAAAAGGGTATTCATAGGCACCCCATCTCTGATCCTGGAGGTAAAATACAGCCCTCATCACCAGTAGCCATTTCATTAATGTATCTTTATGGATTTATCTTTTCCAGTTTTGAAATCATCTTAGTTATTGTTCATCACTACTTCTAATCATAGCAGACCCCACAGGTGTATGAAGAAGTATGAGGGCCAGAGTGGTGCAGTGGTTTGAGCATTAGGCTACAGCCCTGGAGACCAGGGTTCGATCCTCCACTCAGCCATGTTACCCCAAACATAGGTGCCACAAGGACCACCCTACGATGTCAATACCTCCTTGTAAAAGTGAGGAATGAATTAGCTCAAAAGCAGGAGGCTAATGAGAGAGGGGCAACTTAGCGAGACCTTTCTACCAATGTTTATGGGCTCACGCAGGAAAAGAACCAGCCAGAGATTCAAAAGTAAACTAAAATTGTGTTTTATTGAGGGGAATTCAGTCATACATACACACAAGATACAAACAGTCAAACATTCACACACATACACAAGAGATGGCTGAAGGTTAAAGGGAGGAAGAGTTATGGATAGAGAGACTGAGAGTTGGGGGTTATAATTACCAGTCCAGAATAGTAGTGAAGAAGTTGAACTGTGGCTTAGACTTGTGTCTAAGGGCAGAACAGATCAGGATTCAGGGTGACATAGTGGGGTCCAGCATTTCATCTGACTGCCTCTGACTTCTAAAAGCCAAGGGTTTATATACTCTATTTCCCTCCCTGAAAGGGTGCGAGTTAATTGCTTTCTGGCAGAGTAAATAAAATGAGTCTGGAATAGACTGACTGTTTCAATATCTTGGTTGCATACCATGGCTAGTCCAGGCTTCGGTAGGATATGCACACAGCAGAGGTGCTTGCTTCTGCACTTGGGCACCTTATTATTTTCTGAGGTTGGCAGCTGATAAGATTAGCTCAGAGCCATTAAGTCAGGCTTTACTATCTGGCCACGCTGGCGTCATCTCCGACTTATTCCCAGCCATTGTCTCTTTCCACATGGCCCTTTCAGCCATAAGGGGGGATAATTTATATTTTGTGCCAATTAAACATATCAGCCAATTAATATATTTTGCCAATTAGACCATATCAAAATGTGGGGGTGTACAGCCTGGTAACAGCCATGGAAACCCACTGGGCGGTCTTGGACATGTCACATACACTTATCCCCAGAAAACCCTGTGACAGGCTCACCTTCAAGGCAAACAACTTGAAGGCACACAGCAACAATAACAAGATGAAGAAGTATGTCCTATGCTGAATATCTCATCCTTTTGCTGCATTGGACGACCCCAGGTGCTATTATTATGAGAAAAGGAGAACAATGTTCCTTGATTCAATTTCTCCACACCATCTATATGTTTCTATACCTGGGGTCCATTCACACTGTACAGTTACACCACTACAATTCCACTTTGATTGTTATGGCTGCATCCTGCAGAATCTTGGTGTTTGTAATTTGGTGAGCTCACTGGCTGAGAATGCTAAATACCTCTCCCTAAGTGAAAGACAGCAGATTGTAGTGGTCTGAGTGCTGGACTAGGATGCCAGAAAACCAGAGTCCCACATGAACATGGAGACCTTAAGCAAGTCACGTTTCAGCCTTGGAGGAAAGAAATGGCAAACCTCGTATGAATAAATCTTGCCAAGAAAACACTATGATAGAGTCATAGAGTCGCCATAAGCTGGGGCTGATTTGAAGGCACAAAACTGAATATCCAAGCATTCCATATGGTGGAATGGTGGCCGTTAAAGTGGAATCATACGACTCTAATTTTGTAATGTGAAAGAGTGCCTAGTCCAAGTCCTGCCCCTAAGCATATCAGACATATGTTAGAGAGTCCCAGATATGCCTTTCCTCAGAGATGAATTTCTCTAGCCTCCTGACCATTTTCTTTACCTTCTCGAGCTCTACAATGTTCTTTCTGAGGTGTCAGAAAGTCAACCATGCAGAGCAGGGTTGCCAGACTGAAAACTGGAATGGGCTCCTGTACCTTTTCCGGATGATATAGAAGAGGAAATTTTAGCAGGTGTTGTTTGTGATCTGGTTGTGTGACAATCAATACCTATTGAAATGCCCTCTTCTTTATCACTGTCAAATGCACAGGAGCCCTCTTCAGTTTTCAATCTGGCAACTGTAGGACAGAGTGTTCCAAGCTGAATTATATCACAGATTTGTATAAGAGCAGAACAGTTTGGACTGTTTCATTTTCAACTCCTTTTCTAACAATCTCCATTATGGAATTTTCCCTTTTCATAGCAGCAACAAATTGGTTTGACCTTTTCAGAGAGTATTCACCACAACCTCAACTACTCTTTCCTGGTCACTCATCATCAGCTCAGACCCCAGGAATGTATATGGGGTTAGGACCCCCCTCCACCACCAAAGTGCATCACTTTACAATGACAAATGAAAATCATTTGTCATTTTATTGCCTATTCAACATCCTTTTGGAATGTCTTGTAATCCTGCTCCCTTTTAATCACCCTGAATAATTTTATGATAAGCTTATGATTTTAGGGTTGTATCACCCTAAACTGTAGCAATTTGACCACTGGTGCTCATGCATAGTGCTATTTTTGTCTTAGTGAATCCTTTCTGCATATGCTCCAACTGTCCCAGTCTGGCAAGGACAATCACAGTTTATCATCTGTTGTCCCATTTTATTCAGCTACTAGCATGTTTACCCAGCATTTTCTGGGATTTTATTTTCCTCTTAAGAACTCATCAAACTGTCTTCTCCAGTACCTGCAACTTTTCCCCGTATTTACCAATGCAATCTGTATTCAGACTTATTTACATACACAGTTTGAGTTCCTGAGGGAATACACTGTCCTCCTCCTTGCTGCTAGGCCTTATCTCCATAGCAACTGTTACCCTGATTTCTGGGGTCCCGTGGGGGACACCTCAATGTGCTCCAAATAATGGGGAATGGGAATTAGCCAGAGCACAAGCTGTAGCAATGCAAGAGGCAGGGCAACTTAGCGAGATCTTAAACCCAATGTTTACAGGGTCAGGCCAAGTCAGGACCACGACACAATAAAGTTCTTTTATTTGTAAAGTCACAGCCCACTTGCGTACTCACACAGAATTAAGGAACACTGCGCACTTGCGTACTCACACACAGAGACCTGAGAAAATAAAGGGAGGAAAGTAGATAGGGGATTTTAAGAAGGATTTTTCAGGGGGAATACTACACCTGATCCTGTAGCCCGGGTAGCCAGAAGAAAATCAGTAAGTCTGAAGCGGAGATTCTTAGCATGTGGAAGCTGAGGGGAAGGCTCAGCAAATGGAGCGGCAGCAAGGCGGGATGGAAGCCAAGAGCGATCCGAAGAAGTGCTCAAAACCAGGGGTTCTTATAGGGAGAAATGTGCCTGTAGGGCAGTCCATTCCCAGGGAAAACAATGGGTTTCGGGTTGGAGACAAAGCCTCCGAAAGGTCAGTATTTAACATGATTGGATTTTGACTGCACTATCAATAGCGCAGACAGTATGCAAATGGAGAGTGTTTGACAGTGGAGTAGTCAGAAGCGCTAATCTCGTCAAGCTGCCTGTTCGGAGCAGAGAATCTTTTGTATGCTTGGTGCATACATAATTTAGGTTTAAAGTGCACTTGCCTGGAGGTCTCCTGAAGCTGCATGCCAGAAAATTACTGGCCTGCCTGGATTTGTCTTGTATTTTCAGCCTGTTCAGCCGTGTCCATGTGCATGCTTGTCCGGGGGCCTCACAAGCACGTGGAGGGGAACAGTTTGGAATGGCCAATCCTTTGATATCAAATTATATTTAGTAGACCTCATGCTTAGACTATACACCACAGTAACACAACCAGCCTATTCCAGTACTTGTAACTTATCCCCATATTCCCCAATACAATCTGTATTCAGAGTTGTTAACGTGCAGAGGTTGGGTTCCTGAGGGAATACAATGGCCTCCTCCTTGCTGCTAAGCTTCGTCTCCCTAGCAACCTGCCTATTCCAGTACCTGTAAATTATCCCCATATTCCCTAATCCAATCTGTATTCAGAGTTGTTAACATACAGAGGGTTTGGTTTCTGAGGGAATACACTGCCCTCCTTCTTGCTGGTAGGCCTCATCTCCATAGCAACCAGCTAAAGGCCCAAGAGCTCTCTGGCTGAGAATTCTAAAGGTCCCTCCCTAAACTGCCAACTATAGGATTCCTTAGAATCTTCAAAGCCAGCCAATCATATGAGGTCTTCTCGCCTCACACAGCCAATCGTATGAGGTCTTTGCCTGCCTGATGCAGACAAACAGACAAAGGTGCAAACATTGACTTTTATATTGTAGATTTTAAAAATGTCCCCATTTCTTCCTCCTCCTTCCACTTTCCATCCCTATCACCAGCTCAGTGCTTCACACTGAGTTCAGTGTACATAGATAGTTTTGACTCATTTAGCTCAGCAGGGAAAAGCGGAGAGAAGGGCCTTCCCAGTATGTTCAAGCAAAGCAACTGCTGCACTTTTCCTAACTTGTATGTTCTTCCTCATTTATAACTTTTACGGTTTTTGATCACACTCTGATGTTGCTCAGCCATATAAAGCCTCCTTTTTTCCCTGTGAAATATTGAAAGGTATGTACCCTAAGCACACCAGATCCCATCAGATCTTGGAAGCGAAGCAGAGTCAGCCCTGGCTGGTACTTGATGGCAGATTGCCTATGAATACCAGGTGTTGTAGACTATATTTCAGGGGAAGGAACTGGCAAAATCAGCTCTGAGTATTTCTTGCTTAAGCAATCCCTATGAAATACATGGGGTTACCATAAGTTGATAGGTGACTTGAAAGCCCATACATACACACAGATGTTTCTGCCACCATAGCTGATGAGATGAGAAGATCCTTGAATCAAACCTAGAAACTTTGACTATAGAGGAAAACTGATACAGCAATTTGCTGCCGAATTCTGGTGGCAAAATGCAAAAGTGAGAGGTTGTCTTGATGAATTTGACAGAGGGTTTTGGGGCTCCTAGGGGAAGCTGCAAAAATGGGGATTGGGGCTGCATGTGTCCTACAGTCTGCACTTGCTCCACCCCTGAGGGATTAGAGCCTCTATGTTTCCTATTTACAGGGAGAGGGGGGTCCCATTCATTTCAGCTGAACTCAGCAGTGTGCTGAGGCTCCGACAACATTTAGAAAAGGTCCCCTTATACCGAATCAAGCTATTGCTGTATCTAGCTCAGCGCAGACTGGCACTAACAATTTTCCTGAGTTTCAGACAGGAGTTGTTCTTAGTCCTTCCTCAGCCCTACCAGCAACTGAACTTGAGAAATTCTGCATGCAGAATATGTGTTGTGACCCAGAAGTCTAGTAGTGGCTTGGACATGGTCATGGACTTTGAAGCTGTGGTACTATTGATGGCAGCAGAAGAAATTTCAAGCACAAGCACCGTTGGAACGTGAGAAACACCTGAGTCCAAAAAGCCAGAGATCTCCATGTTGAAATCTTTGTGCCTGAGACCCATGAGCCCAGATCAGCAGTGGCTGGACCTCAGCACAGTTCCAGCACGGGGACAGCACACTCTCCTCCAAGAGCTGTGCAGTCGCTGGAGTGGGTACACTGATGTCAGCAGTGTCCTGGCACAATTCTTGAACAGATAGAGGAATGCTGGGCCCATCCCTGTAGGGCCTCCAATTTTACAGGAAGCCTGGGAGAGATATCTGTGGCCAAAAGGAATCAAAGGTCTTAGCTGAGCGTGAGACATTGTTGGAGCAAGATGCTCACTTGAATCTTTCCTAACAGCTTCACTATCTCACCTGCCTCGTTGTCTTTCATGGGCTTCCCCCAACTTGCTGGACCACAATACCATGTGATCCACTGCTGAGTTACAGGACAGCATGTGACTTCCTTAACGACATACACATGCATAAGTTGCATTACATGTGCAGAGTTAATTTTGTGGATAATTGTTATGCTCCAGACCCAGGACTCAGGTGCAAACACAGACAGAATCCTTCCCAACAGCGACAATACAGAACAGGACAATACTTAACTGCAATCCAGCATAGGTGAGAAAGAGAGAGTCCATGAGACTTAAAGCACTCATATAGAGAAGATGCATTAATTATACAAACAGTTGGAGGAGACTGCTGGCTAATAAATACAAGAGATGGAGTGGGGAGAACTCCATTGCAAACAACTGGCATTTTTGGTGGAAGCAACTTGTTCTTCTTTTCATCCTTGGTTTGTGTTCCTGGGAAACTTTGACCATTCCTGTATGTGCTGACTATGCTTCTGGGTGCTCCCTTGAACTGACACTCTGGATTTATTACTGACTGTACTGCTGAAACAAAAATGGTAACTGTCTGATAAGCTTTTGTAAACCTTGTCTGTGGCTGCTACTATAGACTTTATTGGATCGCTGTGAAGCATGGCAGGCTTTCTGGACAGGACAATAATGCACAAGGGTCGCATCAAGTTGACAGTGTCAGAAGTAGATTTCTGCATATAGAACACTGAGTAACACAGAAATGTGAATATTGCTGTCGTGCTACATTGTTATTCAGTTCAAGAACAGCACATTGAAAGCTTAACTTACCTCCACTGATGAACCCCAAGCATACTGTAGAGTCTAGTAGGATATTGGCTACAGTCTCTCTCAGCTTCTTTGACCACAAAAGACTTTCTTGCTCACTATAGTGGAGAGTCAAACTGCATGTGTTTAAACTCATTTTTCACACTAGAGCACACTGAGGACACTGGATTTGTGTATACTGATGTCTAGTTTCCAAATATAGATTATTCTGGCAATTTCCTACCAGACAGTATAACTTCTTAAGTGGTAATTCTAGAAAGCTGAACCACTATGTATTCTCCCCACTTCTCACTGCTGTCTGTTCTCCCTTCTCTCTCTCCCCCCACCTCTCCCTCTATATTTGCGGACATTTGATCTAGATGTGATGGTAGTGATTTTCTGGGTTACTCAACTCCAAACAAAATCAAGGCAGATGATGTGGAGATGACATATAATTATGTTAGGTTTCCACTAAAATTTCTATATTTAGTAAAAAGACTTAAAAATTGAAATGTACAAGCTTATCTCTGGTATTTTTAGTACCCTAGATGTTTTATTGTGGGTAGATTCAAAGAATTACAGATTACAACGACAAGATGATTTTATAGAGGCATAATCATTTATAAGACTGACACATGTATCTTGGGTTCATTTATCTTTAGTTGGCAGGAAAATCAAATTTGGTTTGGCAACAGCATCTAGGAAAACATCGGAAATTAGACATGTTAAGGGGGAGGAGATGTTTGGCTGGGAAGCTCAGGCTTTGCACTGAGAATTGGGACACAGTATAAGCCTGAATTTCAGTCTGTTTTTCCAGCCTCCTTCAACCGTTAGTGCACAACACAAACATTTACCTTCTTTAGAGTGAGCAAATGTAGTAAGAAATGAAGTTCAAATCTTCCTTGGAGCATTTTTTCCTTAACTACCAGTAAATTCATTTTTCAGAATAACATATTAATTTCTCTCTGTGCGTGTGTGTATGTGTGTGTGAGAGAGAGGGAGGGAGGGAGGGAGGGAGAGTAGTTAGTTTCTGGCAAACAGATAAGAGGACTGTGTCCAGAAAATCTTTTCAGAGTCTAAATTCTCAGCACTTCCATGTCTAATACAGAACCATAAAACTTTTGCCACATGTTCTTCATTTCCATCTCATTTCTTCACCCTACAATGAACACATGCCAAAGAAAGAGAAAAAGGAGTAACATGTGTTGGTACACCCCCAGACAGGAACCACAGCTGTCCATTAAATACAGTGGTCATTTCCAGCATACAAATCAATTTTCCCTGCAGTGGGGGATGTGGTGAATAATGACCGGGTTGTTCAAGAAAGCATGACTGATTTGGGATGAAGGTTCCTGCCACTCTGACATTTTCATAGTATAATTTATTGCACGCAGCATATAAAGCTGTGGTAACCAGGTCTTGTTGCCAGGCTTAATTGTGGGGAATAGCCCGAAAAGACTACATCACGGCAACTGCAGATCTTTCCCTTGCAAAAGGCACTTGAACTCCGGAGACCTTGCTAGGTTCAGTAATATGGCACCCAAGGATTTCCTCAACTGGAGTCTCCTCACTTGGCTTCTACTTCTTTCTTTTTGCCTGTGCCAAGATCAATTCACGGAGGTGAGCAGAAGATCTAATAATCCGGTGGCCAAAGTGTTGCAAAGTCACCATCAGATTGGCCACAAAGGTTCCAGCAGCAGGGAATTATTGAGACAGCGGAGTCGACTTGTTGAGTGGACGGTTGAGGATGATGATGGTAATAGCCCTTCTACTGACCCAAATGCCTTGAAACCAGAGGTAGATGATGTAGCACAGACTACCTCAAACAGAGTCCAGGTACTCTGAATTAATCTTCTAAGACAAACATTTAGACAGTCAATAACTTGGTGTTTTTCTGCTTAAGATAATCCAGCGCTCCTTCAAAGAAAAGTGGTTTATTACGATTGCATACTAATACTGTAGCTCTGTTATAGGCAGATTCCTTTTCTGAATTAAGCTAGCAAAAACCAGATGGTTACACCAGAGCACTGTTTGCTATATGATCAGCTTTTTTTTTTCTTTTTTTTTTTGCATCTAATCAGTTGCTTTGATTTTTTTTTCTCATTTACTGTATTAGGATATTCTAATCATGTTGGTGTTCAGGTCTCATTGTGTTCATAAGAGCTACAGTGTAGTAAATGTGATCAGATTTGCAGAGTAAAGATGCAACCAGCCAAGGTTAAGCACTTTTAAGCACTACTGAAATCAATTGGATTTCTTTAATTTTGGGTAGCTCTTATCCTATTGTTAAAGCAGGATCAAATTCTGTTAATACTACTACAAGCATTTGAGGTATACTAGTCTGTTCATCAAAACAAAATGTCAGGCATGGATGAAGGATCATATAAACACAGGTTTATGTACAGGTTTCTCTCTCTTTTACAATTTTACAATGCATTTTATGTGCCATATGTGATTGTTTTTTGATATACACATATACATTGAAGTCAGCAGGGGTTACTTCTCAATAGCATTTCTTTGCAAGTGATCAGGGAAAAAAATAAGCGCTAGACTGCTGATCTTGTAAAAGAAATAACATTGTTGAACTAGTGTAATAGTACTGTAATTTAGTATGCTCATGAATCTCTCCCCAACTCAGTTGACTTAGACTTTCAGGTATTCACCATTAGGTTTATTGTTGTTATAAATCTAAAGCTCTTCTAATATGATTAATGCATCTAAAATTAATTTAAATCTCTGGACTCCATTATAAGTAGATGAATATAAACAACTATGAATAAAAAAAATTGCAATAGATATTATGTCTCCAAACAATTAATTAGAAAAATTATAATCTGCTTTTCTGTATTAAAAATCTTTAATTGTGGGAATATTTAAATTTTAAAAATGTAATTTAAAACAAAAAAACAACAATAGTGATGCAATAATAATAAATAATGGTGTTATCCAGTGGTAGAAATGAAGAGGTATCACTTCAGATATCCAAGTATGTTTTAAAATTTTAAAATTAAAATCTTGCCTTAAAAAACAAAGACTTAACCGCACAATTGAGGTGATCTGTTTGATCTCAGCTACCACTGAATTGCAAAAACTATGATATGGAGTGACTGCTAGAACTGAGAAAAAAATTCTATTGATTGTTGGAGCCAGTCCTGTCTTGGATAGAAAGGCAATTTGTTATTACTAATAGATTTCAGTGAGTTAGAACAATACAAATGTTTGTGTGCGCGTGTGTGCGCGCGCAAAGTTCAGCATATCACTTGCTTGAGATGTAAAATTAGTTAGTGAAAGGAGTAGTGGTGGTACACATTGCCTTCTCTAATTTTTCACTCCCATTGAAACAAACAGGAGGGGATTAATTAAATTAGCAGGAGCAAATTAACTACTTAATCCAGGTCTGATGATAGTGTCAGCTTTTGTCTGAGTGTGTTTTGAGAAAAGACAAGGGTTTAGAATCCCGCAGTTCCGTGACTTCCTCAACACACTTCCAACAAACGGTGGCTTCTGTGTTAATGGGAACTGGCAAATCTACTGTCGGCTTGAGTCTGAAATTTAAAGGAGCTGTTCAAGGTGCTGATTGCTATCCCACTAAATGGGTTCAATACTTTGGATAGCTACTCTAAAGTCTGTAGTAGAAGCCAGAGGAGGTTCACCACTCCCATTGATATGGGAACCGTTAGTCACTACTGTCTCCAATCCAGTTACTCAGAAATTGTGGGTTCTGGCCCCATGCCCCACAGAACATTATGAGTAGCTTAGCAAAGAGATGGAACTTTCCATCAGCACGTAGGGAGGGAGGTTCTGACTCCTTAAAAAGGCCTACAGCTCTCCAGATGCCCTTCCAGGGAATGTAAGATAGTTCCCTGAACTGGGTTGTTGGCTGACAACGTTGTGTGTTGAAATCTGCAGAGCGAGGGGGATCTAGAAGACAGAAATGGTGGGTGGGAAAGAGCTAAGCACCCTATCTTTGATTTCTCCAGTCCCAGTCACCCTAGCTAGAAGGGTCTTTTCGTTCTCAAAGAGTGCTGGTTGAGGAAATGATTGATTGATTTAAAATACCTCTGTCTTACCCTGTATCAAAAGATCTCAAGGCACCATACAAATAGAATCAATGCAAGCCAGTTAAAATAGTTAAAAACAATAAAATTAATTTCAATAGACTGAAAACATATGCTGGAATCCTATATGATCAGTGCATACTACATAGCACCATAACAACATTGCTGTGTAGTGAATTCTGGCATGATTCTCCTGCCCCCGCCAAATCCTACTGGTGTGACAGGAAGAAAAAGGGCCCCTGTTGCAAATCCCCTTCACACCAGAGATTGCTTGTGTAAGGTAGGTGAGTGGGAATGTCAGGTAGATGCTTCTCAGTCGACAAGGGAACAGTCCCCTGTTGCATGTTCAAAATGTTGATTAATGTCCAGATTTGGGAATAAGATTTCATGGCTGCCCTATCTGCTTGTGGATACTATAGATTGCTAAAAGAATCCTCCTTCCTTCCTTCCTTCCTTCCTTCCTTCCTTCCTTCCTTCCTTCCTTCCTTCCTTCCTTCCTTCCTTCCTTCCATAGGTGTTTATAAATTTATAAATGCTGTTGGCCCTCCACATATGCTAGGCTTAGGGGCACAAGAGCCCCACAAAAGTGGAAAAATTGTAATTACCAAAATGTGTGTGTGTCTGTGGGAAGGGGGCTGAGACAGGGAGATCAGGCACCCAGCATCCAAACCAGGTCAGGAAAATGAGAGGGAAAGGGGGTGGGTCGACATGGTGGCCCTATACTTCCTTTCTCTTGCCCATCTCCTTACTTGGGTGTGTTGGGGGCATAGGGAGAGGGTTTGTGGTGGTAAGAAATCAGGCTGCAATCCATCCTTAGATGGCTAGGCAGCAACTGGTGGAGAAGGAGGAGGACCAGAGACAGGTTTTTAAAGGGCTACATGGCCTGATTGGAATGGCCAAGAGGGAAGGTTCCCTTGCAAAAGAAATGCTTGGGGCAGCGGGGTTGGAGAAACTTGCAAATAATCAAATCTGTGAACACGAAACCCACAAATGTGAAGGGCCAACTGCACAGAGGTTTCCTTTACTCACTCTGTCTCATCCACACATCCTGTTCTCTCAAAGATCTAACTCTATGTCAATACTTCTCTAAATCAAGAAAAAAAAACCAATATATATATTTAAAGATATCACTAGAGATCAAGATTCATACCCAAAGGGACAATCAGTAAAAACAACAAAATACCAATTATTTTGTGTGTCCCACTGCCATAAGTAATAAGAATTATTATTTGCAGGACCAGTTTGCTTTTTCAAATTAGACTGCTAAAGATTTACAGCTTTATAGAACTACCCTTAATCAACTGATTGGTTAAACAGATTTATTTTTAAAAACTCTAACTGTGTGTCCTTTCTAAATTTGGAAGTATAGGCTGACATCCTGTTAGGCTATTACAGTGTCATAAGCTAACTGTTTAACTGTTTTGTGTGCATATTCATGATTACAGCACCATTGCCTTGACTGAAAATGCCTCCAAAACCTGCCTTGAAAGTGAGGCAGCCATAATGAATGCAGGAGGTATATGTGGTACTGGTGAATGGTGCATCCAGGTGCTAGCAGGAGGGGACTGGATGCATTATCCTTCAGCACTCCTCTCGCCAATGTCACAGAACTCTTTACTCAGTACAGCTGCCTCATTTTTGGAGTAAGTTTTAGGTGGTCAGATTGGAAGAGAGACATAACGATGACTTGTACATACGTATCTCATGAAGAATCTTGGCCTTGGTTTATAATGAACTGAATCCTATTGGTACTCCCAATTTGATGGGACCTATTAAATCTGTTCTTGAGCAGTGAGTCAACATTTATGTAAATCCTTTTGCTACTCTAGGTGGGACAGACAATAGGATTCAGATAATTGCGCTGAGCCAATCTTAGGCAGAATGCCCTATCATTAGGCAGAATGAAGTGGATCCATCAAGAAGCAGATGATGGGTAATACGGAAATGAAACTGGTAGTTTCGCAATGCAGCTTCCTTCTGCTGGACAACAAAATTGTGTGTTGCATGTGGCTTGCCTTGCACTCTCAATTTCAAGGTAGCCTACTGCCCTCATGTGCAGCAGAAGATGCTGACCCAACTGCCAGTCTACTCAGTGTCTGGAGACGATGTTGTCTTTGACGTCAAGCAGCAAAATGTCCTGAATCAGCCCTGCTTCTGTAGGCCAGCTGAAATCAATTAAACTACACTGATTTCATGTAAAGTCAAAGGCTTTCACAGCTGGAATCCATAGGTTGTTGCGGGTTTTCTGGGCTTTGAGGCTGTGTTCTATTCGTATTTTCTCCTGACGTTTCACCTGCATCTGTGGCTGGCATCTTCAGAGGATCTGGTGGCATGGAAGTGAGACAGAGTATATATACTTATGTAGTCCCCAGGTGGGAGGGGGCAATTTGCGTGTGTTACAGTTGGCCTGTGTGATGGCCTATTGTTAAATGGGATATCCCCTAGGGTGTACACTGATTTCAGTTTGTTCTCTGTGTTTAGCACAATGTAATTTTTCGCATAAGTGATTATAAAAATCACTTGTGGTATGTACCATCTACGAAGAGAAATTCTTCTTTTTCACACGCATCAGAAGCATTCCTCTTTTAAGATGACACAAGTGACACATATTTACAATCTGAAAACAAAGATTCATTCTTCACAAATATTGGTTTTACTTATGGAAGTTGATGGAAATCTAATTGCTCAATTCATTGACCAATCAACAGGCATGATTAATCGATCAATATTTTCTTTAAACGGATTGTGACATTACACTTTTGTATTTTTTAAAAAATTTTCAGCTGTGTAGACTGGACAGGTAGTAAACGTGGACGCAGTTAGGTCCAATTCTAAAGCAACAGAAAAGAGTCCAGTAACTACAACGCTGCTAGCATTTTTATTTTTATTTTATTTTTGGCAAAACCTCTTGGCAAGAGAGTTCCTAGTCTTTAATCTATTTTGCAAAAGTCCTTAGCTGGTTCCAATCTCATTGGTTCAGCTTAAGCTACTCCTCTCCACGAGGCTTACCACGTCTGGACTGTGTCATGCAATGAAACTTGGGGGCCAAAACTTGTGACAAGGATTTGTGGCATCACAGAAGCCCCATCCCCCAATTATGTTACAAGGTTGGTGTTACTAGGAATGGGTCCTCACAATGTCACTAACCATTAATTGATGTCTAACAAACTGAGTTGCTCATTCAAATAAAAAACACCATGTATGGCAAATGAGGAAATCAATACTTTTAAGACAGTTCTGTTACCCTGTAATTCCTTCCCTTTGGCTGCACACTGAGATCTATAAACCCCACTGCCCTGTCTCTTTCTTTTTAGCAGTTGTGATGCACATGCATTTTACTCAGTTGCAGCTTCTGGTACTTACCACTGTTGATCTTCAATAAAGATCCTGATCATAAGAGAAGCAGCATTTTGTTTCTTTGCTTATTTAACCTTTTATATTTCACTCTACATTCAAAGATCTCAGGGTGGCATACCATAAGATCAGTTTCGACCATTTAAAACCAATATAGAATGTGAATGGATAAAAATACTTTAGCCTGGAACTGTATTGAGCTATCTAACATTACAACAAGTAATCATTAAAACCTTGTATGTGCACAAACTGGACAAAATCATTTGAGACCAAAGGCTTTCATTAAAAGCCATGTTTTAATTCAGCGCTGAAAGAAGTAAATGCCCGTGCCAGTTGGGTCTCTACAAGAAGGACGTTCCATCGCCGTGGTGCCAACAACAAAGAAAGTTCTGTTGTATATCATCTGCTAGCAAACCAGAGAAGAACCAGGCTCTAGAAAACCAGAGTTATCATCTATCCATTTAGCACAACAGTATAGCATGAATATGACAGTATAAATTCAGAGAATTATGCCAGATATTAATTTCTTACTCATGTTTCTTGTGTACACATGGGCAGCAGTACAGTCTATGAACTGATTTATGTTTGAATTCTGTGATTACAGACCACACAGAGTGGACCTCAAATCCCACACGAATGTGGCTGCAGGGGAGATTTTGGATTTCGGGGTTATCAAGGCCCCCCAGGTCCCCCAGGTCCTGCTGGAATGCCAGGTAAAAAAAATATATATAAGAATCTCATTGTACAATTATTAATATTTCAGGGTGTAACCTGGGCTCTCAGGCCATCCTGTTTAGGGCAAAAATGGTTGGCTACTTTGGAAAGCTCCCTTCCAACCTCTGGAAAAGTTTTCATTTTGGTCTTCAAATACCAGAATGCCTAAGCCTATATGGCCACTAGGAACTGTAACTCTTCCAAGCTGTGGTCTCCCCAGATGCTTACACCGCTGCTGTAAGTGGCCATAACAGCTCTAAGATTGAGAACAGTGGGACCTCTTATCCTGCTTCCCCGCTTCTGCATGCCATCGGTTCACTTCTTTAGTTTGCTACACCTGATGCATGCTGGGAGAGCAAGTCAGAGCATGCTAGTATTCCATGTCTTCATACTGACAGATACACATTTCTGGCTCTTAGATTCCCGGTTAAGAAAGAGTGTTCATCCAACATTTAAGTAGCAGCCAAGTCTTTTGTTGGTCGTTCAACTGCTCTTCTGTCTTTCTGTTCCCCTGTGAGCCGTTGGCGGTTAGCAGTGGTTCGAATGTCCTGTCCATAAAGCTCAGTAGACTTTCTTTAGCTCTTTGTCAATATTCTAATAATAACTTTTTCCAGTAATAAAAAGGATGACATAGCTGCATAAAGTGCTTTCCTAAGCAACTTCAGATGGCAAAAATGTACAAATAGTACGGTTGTCCTGGCAAAGGCCCATGGTGATGAATAGAGTTTATTTATAGGAATCACCACCAAACCTTTCATTCTATAAAGGTTTCTTTTAAAGTATGGTATAAGATTTCAGTCATCAGCACAGAAATATCCATTAAGATCTGTGATACATTGTGTGGATGTCTGTCTGTCTGTGTATACACATACCTGCAATTACCTGAAGCCATGAGGGATTTGGCAACCTAATAAAGAATGGTGTTCCAGTGTGGTGACAACAGATCCCATCTGATCTTCAAAGCTAAGCAGGGTCAGGACTGGTTAGTACTTGGATGGGATACTGCCAAGGAATACCAGATGCTGTAAGCTGCATGTCAGTGGAAAGCAATGGCAAACCAGCCCTGCATATTCCTTGCCTAATACACAGCAGCTTTCACTTATAAACTTTATTAACTTAGAAATCATTGAAAACAATCCCTTCAATTTGACCTTCCAATACAGAAATATGGTATGCTTTATTTCAGTAAGTTAATGATTTACTTTCCAGAATATACAGCTGAAGTTAATCTGTTTCTAGTTTGATGGATCAGCTCTAAGTATATTCAGTCTGTTATTCAGTGTAAAGAAGGTTAACAACCTGATTCATGTTTATTAAAGATAGTTTAATGTAGTCATTACTACATTAATCACAATAGATTAGCAGTCTCTTTAGAAGCCATGGACTTGGGGGTAATTGTACTCCAACATTTGTAATATCCCACATATTCCCTGAATATAGGAATGCAGATGAAAAAAAATTACCTGGATTTTAGAACCAATGTTTGCCTTCACAGTCCTCTATGGCGCTATTGGAACTATGGGACAAGTCCAAAAACGAAATGGACTGTGGGTGTGATAATTTAGCCCACAGCACTGTCTGAGATCTCATGAACTTCAGAATGTAAGGTCTGGAATGCTTCTTGACTAGAAGCAAGGAATTCAGCCATAGCCACGTAATTGTTTTATATCTGATAGTGAAAGCAGTTTTATTTTTTGTAATACCATTAGCAGGTAGGGAATTCCTTTTCACCTGCTATTTTGCATTCCCTTCCCCACAGAACTTAAAAGACAGATGGGCAAAGTGAAGGCCACAAAAACAGCCCCGTGTGACTGTTTTTGCGGCCTTTGCTAGGGTTGCCATACTAGCTGGATAGCCAGGTTTTACCCAGATTCTACGCATGCCATCCAGTGCCCATTTAGAACATAATATGGCTTGCATTCCAAGTTTTCATTTTTTTAAAAAAAGTAAGTCTCTAGTCCTTGTAGAAGCTGAGATATAGGGCAAAATATGGAAGTACTCTTTGGTCAAATTGTTCTGTGACACACAAGATCACCCAGGAATTTCAGGCATGAGGGAAGTGAGAGCAAGCAGTGTAAGCCGTAGAGCACAAGAAGCAATGGAGGGATGCACCATGAAGGTGTGAGGGGAGGAGGAGGAAGAAATAAGAGAGCAAGCAGTATGAGCAGCAGAGGACAAGAAGCAAGGGTGGGGTGCATTGCAGGGGTGCAAGGTCAGGCAAAGGAGGCAGCAGGAGAATTGGGAGAGCGGTACAAGTGGTATGAGAGGTGAAGCACCAGAAACAAGTGAGGAACACATTGCAAGGTTGTGAGGTGAGACTAGGGAAGGGAGTAGGAAGGTAAGGAGAGTGAATGGCATGAAAGGCTGTGTGAAGGAAGGGAGGAACAGACAAACTGTGTGTGTCAAGGTCAGAGACCTGGGTGGCGAGCCAGCCCAGAGAAGGGAGTGGGAGAGCTAGCAGAGAGTCAAGCAAGCAATTACTCAAAGGAAGTCCATTTACCTAAGCCAGAGCAACAAGCAAAAGCTGTAGTCAGAGTTCCAAAAGCCAGGGGTCAGGAGCCAAGAGATCAATCCAAGGTATCAGGAGCCAGGTGCTGGAAGCAAGGAACAAGCAAGGGGAGGGCTTGTAAGAAGTTTGCCACAAGCAAAGGGAAGCTTTCAAGCAGGCAGTTTTATAGCCCAAGGCACAGGTGTGTCCAGTCACCGCTTCTTAAACTTAGCCAAGGAAGCCTACCTTTGCACAGCTCTCTTGAGTCTCCGTCTTGATTGGGGGCTGATTGAAGCAGGCTCCCGAGCATCTTCAGAATCGGATCCCTAGAAATGCGGATATTGTTTCACAAAGATTAAAGGGGAAATCGGACGATCAGATAAAAGCAGAATGGCAAATTGTAATGGGTAATTGCTGGGAACTGCCAAGTGAAAATGTCTGAATTATGGTTGAAATTAAAGGGGAATAACTGTAACATAACAGGAGTTGATGAGAGAAATGCAAGATCAAACACGTAAGATGAACATGGAATTGTGAGGCATAATTTTTTATATGTGAGTAGATATCCAGAAAATGAAAACTAGATCAGAGTGGAAGAACAAAAACATTACATGTAAAAGTACAATTCAAGATTTTTTTTTATTTGTGAAACTTAATAAAATTATTAAAAAAAAAGAAAGAAAAGAATCGGATCCCTGTTGCCCTAAAGGAGCAGGCAGAGGAATGTCCAAGTCTGCTTGGTCCGTGGCAGCAGGGGGAGCTCTTGAGCTGCAGGACTCCTCTCCAGCCAGGGCCACAGGGACCAACAGCTGCTGCTCCTCATCTCCACCCTGAGCAACAGGGATTGTCAGCAGCAGCTCTGACAGGGGCTTCAGTTATCACACTGTGGGAACAAGGTGAGAGGAGGCAGGAGCAGGAGAGGTGGGAGAGTGAGTATTACAAATAGCAGAGGGTCAGAAACCATGGAGAAGTGCATTGCAAGGGAAAGGAAGGGTGTAAGTGAGCAGGCAGGATGAGCAGTAGGAGTGGCAGAGTGCAGGAAGGAGGAGAGACACACATTGCTAGGACATGAAATGAAGTGAGAGAGTGAGGAGGGAGGGAGAGAGAGAAAAAGGAGGGAGGGTGAAAGGTTTAGTGGCAGACTGCAAGAGAGCTAGGCCTGACTGAGGGCAAGGTGCGAGAGAGGGATGTGTGGTATTTGCACTTTGCAGAGTGTAAAGAACACAAGGTATGAGGTGTGAGGTGATTCTGGAAAGGGGGATGAATGGGGCTAGGGGAAGTTAGGAGAACGGAAAGGAGGCAAGGCAACAGCAGCCTAGGCCCTCCAGGTGGAGAGGAAGAGTGCAATGCGTTGCTCCTGTACTCTGCTCCCTGAGGTGGCTGCTTTGTGATGCTACTTGAAGGAAAGAAGGAGTAGAGAAATGGTAGGAGGAGAGAGTAGATACAAGCTTATTAAGGTAGATGCTTGGTGTGAATGTTCAAATTTTTGAAAATTGACCCCATCAATGATAAAGAAAAGCTTTAAAAAATATGATAGTTGAACTCTGCATTTATTAGCCTTGGGAGTATGATATGGGCGTCTGAACTGTTTATTCATGCACATGTTCTACTAAGTTAAAGTGCATAAGGGAGTAATACCATTTATTTCTAGTATGTAAATTCTGTCTGGGAAAGAAAACAGCAGCTGCAAGCCTGAGGATGCAGAAAGGATGTACATAGAGGAAAGATATGAATTTTGTTAAATGCGGGGATGGAGCGGGGAGGGACACATTTGCCACACTAGCTTGTCTCTTATTTTGAAATATTTTTTTTCTTACATCCAGGAATACTTTTTAAAGGTTCCAAGGTAGTAGCTGTGTTAGTTTTTTGAAGCAAAAGCAACAGGATCCTCCTATTTACCCAACAATCTCATCTACCCTTAAAAACCAATAAGTTTTATTTGGCACAGATGTTTCTGAACTGTAGGCCCATTTCATCAGAAGCATGGAGAGTTGCTTCAATTAGCAAATATTTTATATACATGTTAGAAAGTTAAGAGGGAATTTAAATGTAAAAAGCATAAACATTTATCATGATTTAACCAGCATTAACAACCATTGTGTGAGAGAACAAATATCTTAGCATAGATGAGCTGCTTAGCATGTATATTTTGATGAAAAATTAAATAGGTGAAAGATAGTTAAAGCAGACAATTTTCTAGTTATAATAAAATATTTATTCAGTATTCCCTGAAGGAAATCAGAGCATGTTCTTTTTCTTCAATTACTCTATTTGTCCCTATTTTTCTCTGCTTTTCCCTTCTTGTCCTGTGAATCCCGTGGTATTTACATGGATCTGAAGCTTTTTGCCATCAGTGAAAAAGTAGCCCACCCCCCGCCCTGCAAAAAAAAAAAAAAATGCAATCAGATGAGAATACCAATGGAAGTGTCTGTGCATGACAAAATGTTAATGTTATTGTTGGCCAGAATTTTACATGCATGGACTACTTAGTTATGTAAGCATCATATCTGCATAGCTAAGTAGCATCGTCTGGCCTGACCCCCACCCCAATCCTGACTTACTGGGCAGCAACTTCTGCAAGCAGCGGGGTTTGTTCTTCTGTTGATAAGGACATTTCCACACACACACACCCCTCCTGTGAGGTATAACAGTCAGAAGCAGAATCCATGTTGCAGTTCTTCCTTCCACTGATGATTGCTTGTGGGAAAGGGGTGGAAACATCAGTCTGCTGCGCCTGATTGACAGGAGAACAGATCACCATTGCTTGCAGTGGCTGCTGCCCAGTATGTCAGGACTGGGGGACTTTTATGATCCCTATGTAGTCCCTGCACCAGAGCTTTCCGAACTTTTCATGTTGGTGACACACTTTTTAGACATGAATCATTTTGTGACACAGTAATTCAGTTTTACTAGCAAACTAGAGGTTAAAAAGTACCCGGTACCCAGAGGTGCAGTGCCCAGAGGTGAATCTAGGGTGGGCAAAGGCAGCCCACCCGATCCTGGCCCGCTGCTGTCGCCCTTGCCAGGGAAGACCCTGGTGAGGGCAGTGGCAGCAGGAAAGATGGCCCCCTACCCGATCTTGGCCTGCTGCCTTTGCCCTTGGCAAGGAGAGACCCCAGCGAGAGCAGCGGCAGTGGGAATGGCTCGGGTGAGGAGGGTCTTTCTCAGCCCAGGAAGGTGGCACACCTACACACTTCAGCGACACACTAACGTGTCACAACTCACCATTTGGAAAGCCTTGCCCTACGCTATTGAATGAGTAAAGATGTGAATATAAGTCAGTTATGAATGTGTAACCTAAAGTTACATTACATTACTTTAGGTTACACATTCATAACTGTGATAGTGAATTCCAGCCACTGTTGTCCTTTTATTTGTACTGTACTAGGAATGTATATGTCCAGTTTTCATGACTTCTTTCTCCTTATTAATCCCCACAGAGATTTGAACTTCGGTCTCCCTGTTTGAAGTCCGGCACTTTAAACATTGCTGTGCTAGTTCTCTCATATCAGTTGTAACTGTAAAAAAAAAAAAATGGTATGATGGTTAAAACATAGTAGAAGGGAAAAACTGCAATGCTACTTAGAATAATTTGCACAATATGCAAATAAGAAGGTCAGATTCGAGGAAGTGGAATATGGCAACCCTAGCTGTGACCCCTCCAGATTTCTCCAGAGGGTCTTTTTTTCAGTCTCTCAAAGGGTGAATTACCTCCCCTGGAAACCACCGAAACCAACCATTTACCCTTTATATAAGTTGCAGGGCTCTCCTCCACTATTTTATTTAAACATCTATATCTATATCTAGATATTTTTGGCATTCCAGACAGGACCTGAATGATTGCAAGGGTAGAAAAGTCCCTGTCAGATCCACTCTAGTCTAGTTTATCTATCTATCATCTACCTATCTATCTATCTTATTTAATTAATTAAAATATTTATATCCCACCCCCTGTCTGAGGACTGCAGTTTGGCATACAATAAAATCAGTTTAATTTCAAAAGACTAAAAGCATATTACATTCTCCTTTTCAACATGGCAGCAGAATGACACCAGCATTGGTGCCAATTGGGCTTTCAGTAACTGGGGTCCCACACTAGAGAAGGCCCCCCTCCCATGTCCTCCCACAACATATTGCTCCCACCAGTAGGACATAGGAAGAGGCCCTCTAACGGACCTCAGTTTCCAGGCAGGTATATCTAGGGGTACTCTTTGCCCTAAAAGATGTTGTTCTAATCGTGAGGCCTCTTTTTTGTGTCCTCACCACTTGTTGTTGTTATATGCCTTCACCTAGCATAAGACTGGAGACACTTATGGCAACCTTATCATAGAGTTTTCTTGGCAAGATTTATTCGGAAGAGGTTTTGCCGTTGCCCTCTTCTAAGGCTGAGAGGCTGTGACTTGCCCAAGCTCACCCGGTGAGGTCATTTCTGCACTAGACTGTTATAGTGCTATTATTTCACTTTCAACATCCTATGGAATCCTGGGGTTTCCCTGAGGCCCCTCCCTAAACTGCAAACCCCAGGATTCCATAGGATGTTGAAAGTGAAATAATAGTACTGTAACAGTCTAGTGAGGAAATGGCCTCAGTTTCCATAACTGAGCAGGGATTTGAACTCTCAGCTCCTGGAACCCAATATTACACTTGAAAATTATATGTGAGCCCTATTGTATAAATTAATGTGATTTGAGGAGATTTAGAAGCAACAGGTAATAATACTGTAGAGACCAGACCCCGGGAAATGAAGGTGGGGGGGGTGTCCTTTAAAACTTGCCTGCAATGATCAACCCATTCCTCAATCATTTTAAGGAAACCATGGAAACAACGGAAATAATGGAGCACCGGGTGTGGAAGGAGCAAAAGGAGAAAAAGGGGACAAGGGGGACTTGGGGCCCCGAGGAGAGCGCGGCCAGCATGGACCCAAAGGAGAGAAGGGTTACCCTGGCATCCCACCCGAAC
Source organism: Cyclura pinguis (assembly GCA_030412105.1). Taxonomy (NCBI): domain Eukaryota; kingdom Metazoa; phylum Chordata; class Lepidosauria; order Squamata; family Iguanidae; genus Cyclura; species Cyclura pinguis. Next base: position 332,400,116 of record CM059600.1, read on the forward strand.
TTCAGGTAAAAAGCCTTCACTCTTTATTATGCGAAGTCTATCAGAGACAGATGACACAAGCTATTGATAAAGATAGAAAAGCAGACAGAAGAAAGATGGATTCAGGGAAAGAAGGATAATCACCTCTTAGCATATCATTCTGGGCAAGGACATGCTCTCCAACTGTCCTGATTTGGCAAGAACAGGTTTTTTAAAATTAATCCAGTATGATATCACTTTTCCTGCTGCTTTTAAAATGTCCCTGTTTCATTTTCCTCCTCCTCCTCCTTTCCCCTTTGTCCTCAGCTTACTCCAGTTGCTACGAACTGAATTCAAAATGCACAAGTATTTTGCACTCACTTAACTCAGCAGGGAGAGAGAAGAGGAGGACGCAGAACGCTACGCTTCCCAGCAAGCTCAGGCCATAGTAAACTGCTGCGGCTCCCCAGCTTGTGTGTTCTCTCTCGTTAATAACATTTGCTGTTTTACCCAAACTCTGGTGTTGTTTGGCCACAGGTGTCCCGGTTTTCATCTGTGAAATGTTGGAGGATGTGCAAGGAAGAGATAGCTTAGACAAGGCAAGAGGGGAATTCCCAGATGATCCTTACTCTCTTCTTTATCATTACTGCCTCCATGGGCACATGGACTATACTGCAAAGTGCTGTTTCACCTTTATTTCCCCTCCTCATTTCTGGACTGAGTGGATCATGTATTCTCTTCTCTGATATGGTGTGTCCAACAAGGTTCTTTTTCTGTCACAAAAGATGGGAAAAGAGGTGGGTAAGAGGCAAAGGTGAGGCTGCCACTTCCCTTGGGAACCAAAAGATGCTGGAAGTATTTTCAAGTGAGAATCCGGCCATTTCCACACTAGACTGTTATAGCGCTTTTATTCCACTTGCAGCATCCTATGGAATCCTGGGGTTTACAGTTTTGGGAGGGCCTGTGCAAACCCCAGGATTCCATAGGATGTTGCAAGTGGAATAATATTGCTATAACAGCCTAGTGTGGAAATGGCCTCATGCAGTCTTTATTGTGTTACAGTACCATCAGATTAGGCAAAAGTTATTCTGAATTTTATAGAAGAATGAAAGCAGTAGGTATTTTTGTTGATTCCTCTGTTTCTCAGACAAAGGACTAAGCATGTTCACTTTAGCCATTGTCTCTGGTTTACACAAATTTTGCTTGCTGATTTATTCTTCAGAATCCAAGCGTCCATTTCAAAATATTGTGGTGCTATATTTTCCCAATGTCATCCAACTTGTTTCAAGTATTGATTTATCACGTTTTTTACTAACATCCAGTGCAGCAATTGCTGAATCTTGTCAACTCTGAAATAACTATAATACTACTAATTCCCTCACAGCAGAAAAGTACATGACAAACTCCTTGGAGAGGTCTACTTCTCCAGCCTTCCATAGTTTCAGTAGCACCTGCCCATACATTGCCATGGCCATTATTTCGATATTAAAAAGCAAAGCAAAACAGACCCTACAGGGAAGCTGACAAAGTTTCCCTCTGCACTTGTGGTGAGTCCAGAGAAGCTTGGTGAAATTAATAAGCTTTCTCAGCGTTACAAACCTCTTCTGAACTGATGACAGCCTTCTCAGTTTCACCACATTTATACATCAGTGTGCTAACATTAATTGCTGTTTTCATTTTAAAAGCCTTGGTGAAATTAACAATACTTCTGTCTTCCTGCCCCATTCATTCCTGTCCCTCTTTGTAGCAAAATGAAATATTTCTGGACTATCTGATGAAATGGGGAGAACACTTTCACTGTGACAATCCAAAAATTGTGGAAACAACAAAGAGCCTTATGCCACCTTAGAGACTAAACAAGTTTTATTTCCGGTAACCTTTCATGAACAGCAGCTGACTTCATCAAATGCATGAGTATCTGCTGTCCATGCAAGTTTCTGGCAAATTAATCTGTTAGACCTCAGTCCAATTACTAACCCTTACCAGATCTGTAGATCTGTTGAATCAAAGAGTTTTATGTATGTGTTGACTTATCATTCAGCAGCTCATCCTATGGGTCTATCCTAGTTTGAAATAGCAGTTAGGTTTAGGCACTAGACTTTAAGGTGCCACAAAACTTTGTTGCTTTTTATGTCACAGGCTAACATAGCTACCCCCTGGATATTTCTAATGAAAAATTAATGGTAGCAGAACAAGGACATGGTGAGATGCAGCTGTGGCTAGAGAGTATCTTCTTATATTGCAAAGGACTGTCTTCCGCTTTATGCAGGATCTCGATAATGTGTAGTTACCACCAAAGAGGCCTGGTACTATTACAGTATTTTTAAAAGTTTTTTTCCCCTGCTTGTCTGAGAGTACCATATAGGGTCACCGGATCACAGAATCTGGCTCTGAGTCTCCAATTTTTGTGGGTCATCTTCAGGTGAAATCAAGGATGCAAATTCTCCAGTTTTGGGGGCTCAGCTTCAGGCAAGAGGAAAGGCCGGAGTGTAAATCTCTAGCTCAGTTCAGAGCAGGACCTTGCTACAATCTGCAACAGTTCATTGATTCCTTGCTGCAGCTTGCATTTTCTTGGCCAACATCTTCTTTTCCTTCCAGTTGTTGTGGTGTCAGGGCTCACCCTCCACTCTGCTCTGCCTCCAACTTCTGCCTAGAGGCAAATGGCCTGGATTAAATGTTCTATATCCTGTCTCTCTAAGGAAGTGAGACAAATAATTCCCTTGTTTCACCTCGATTGGGCAATGGTCCAGACTTTAGCTGAGACTTCTATCTTAATTTCAAAACAGGAAAAATATGCTCTCTCTCTCTCTCTCTCTCTCTCTCTCTCTCTCTCTCTCTCTCTCTGTCTCTCTCTCTCTCTCTCTCTCTGTCTCTCTCTGTATGTTTGAATGACAGACTGTGGTTGGTATTAATGCATAACAATGATATCACCAGGGGTCATCTGTAGGTCTCAAGTTTTGATCCATAAATCTCAGGTCCTGGAATTACGCCTAAACTGGCAACCTTAGTACCATGCCAGGGCTCCCTAGGTGGGAGAATCTGACCAAATAATATTCAATAATTTGTATATCATATTATAACACTTAGCAGTTTACATGTCTAGTGTTTGACAATGGAAGGCAAAAACTGTCCACGTGAATCAATCAGGGACCATCCCTTGATCTCGTCCCATGGAAATCTTCCCTATACTCTGTGCCTGACCAAGACATTAAGAGATTGTCATGAATCCCATCAATGTTTTGTCACCTAAAGTTAAAGCAATGAGCCCATTCTGGACTCTTTTGTCAATCCTGTGAGAAAACCATTACCACTTTGTCTACGCACATACCCCCTTTCAGGGTAGGAAGTAGGGTATATAAACTCTAGCTTCAGCCCCAGCAAACTGTAGTACATTGGGTTATGCTACAAGTGGTGCCCCAGACTTTTATTTGTCTATGCTACCCTCTGACGCTGCCTGAGCCATTCTGCTGTTTCCCCTTCTTCAGAACTGGTAACTATTACCCTTTTCACCCATTCTCTCTCTATCCAACCTTTCTTGCTTCACTTTCTGATAGCCTTGTATGGTTCTTGAGAGTGTCTGATTTCTCATGTGTTTGTCAATTCAAATAAAACACTTTGTTTAATTTTAACTGGTGTCCTCTCTACTGTTAGTACTGGTATACATAGATGTAAAGATCCTGCTATTACCCTCCTCTCACAGGCCTCCTTTGAGCTATAATTCCCCCCAAATTCTAAGGAGACACTGGCATTGCAGGTGGACCTCAAGGTCTCCCACCTCTTAGGGTAACAACACACAGAACCAGAGCCTTGGTGAAATAAAGAGATAATAATGTGCTAAGAATAAGTGTTGTCTTTAAAATTTAATAGTCTGTGAGTGATTGTCAGTTCCTGTGGAATATTCCAACTGTGCCTCTTCCCAGGCCTTTCTAGAAAAAACTCAAACAGTGCATATAATTCCAGTCACATTAATGTATTATTAACCTCATCCTTGTACCAATGATTCTCCTTCCCCACACCCACATAATGTGCCTTTCTCGGATCAATATGCTCGGTCTTTTTTAACAGATCAGTAAGATGTACAGGGGAACAAAAACTTGTTGGTGTGCATTGTGTGTTTGAGCAGAATTAAAAGTTTGGAAGTCGACCAAACTGGAGGTGAAAGAAACCATGTTAAATACTATGGATGCTTTGTTGATAAGAACAAAGTAATATGCTTGTGAACGGGCTTTCAACTTTTATTATAACCAATACTCTCCCAAGCCTCCCACGCTTGACCTACGAAAAAGACAAGATGAAAGATCTGATGCCATGCTAAGAGAGAACAGTTGAATTTATATGGTAAATTAGGTTTCCCCTGTCAGATGATGATTACACTACAAGGCTTTGAAACGGAGCTGTTTTAACAGATTTTACACTTTACTGTGTCTAAATGCAATCAGAGAAGTGGAACTATATTCAATTTGGCTTTTTGACTAGTTCTAGAAGTGGTAGGATTCCATTTAAACATACATAGAATTAAGCTGCAATTGTTGTTGTTGTTTTTTCAGAAGAGTGGAAAATTTTCCCCTGTATACTCTTCTCCCTACGCTGAAAGAAAGGATAGACTAAAATTTTTGAGTTATTTATGTGATAATATGACACACACTTTCAATCCACGATTTTGCAGCATCCTAAAGTAGCTCAGTTAAGGAACGCAGAAAGGATAGTAGGAAGACTGTAATAGGAGATGACTACAGGTGCTTTTATTTGAGAAGTACAATGAAATGACACTAAGATTTTCTAAACTTAGACAAGAATTTTGAAGTATTAACTAAGTCTTCTTGATTTCCAGTATCTAGGTTAAATATAGCAGCTAAATTAAATAGATTGCAGAGGTGTATTTTGCTTAATAACCAGGGCTAAAGCATTAAAAACATCAGCATAATGTTTTTCTAGCTTCCCCAGAATGAGTTTTACACTATTATCTTAATGGTTTACCAAACAATGTAAGCCTGCACACAAAGGGCATGAGCCAGTGAACATGGGATACCATTAAATTTTATTGTAGCATAACGGACGCAGAGAAAATGTTATTTCCTCTGAACTGTTCAGTGGCTGAGATGGCACTCAATGATGTGAAGAATTCTGCAAGGATCCAGTCACTACTGTACCGTGTTTTTTGTGCTCAAGTGCAATCTCTGACCAAGATATTTATCCTTCAAGCATGCCTCTCTCTCTCTATTTTTTTCTGTACATGAAGAAGTCTCTGTCCATGTGTAAATCAATGAGACTTTTGTCATTGGAGTTTGCTGAGAGCTGGCCCACGTCCTAAAAGTACATCTAGGAAATTAAAGCAAATATACCTCAAACCATATGGAAGAAGCAGCCCATATGGAAGCATGTCTAACAATGTGTCATTCTCCTGCTTGCTGCTAGCTGCTGTCTAAACATAAACTGTATTTGTATAGGTGGCATTCATGGCTTCAATGGCAACTCACTTCAGTAATCAGAACAGTGGAATAATCTTCAGTAGTGTGGAAACCAATGTGGGCAATTTTTTTGATGTAATGACTGGCCGATTTGGAGCCCCAGTAAATGGTAAGTATAAACAAAAAGAGGATTGTGCACAGAAAAAAAAATAGCTTGGAGATTAAGGAATATCTGCACTACACGGATATATCAGTTTCATACCTCTTTCAGTGTCGTAGCTTCATCCCAAGGGATACTGGGTTTGTAATTTGCTAGAGAAACTCCTCGAGGGCTTTTGTCCACTCCCCTGAACTGCAATTAAAGTATCTTGAGTGCCTTTTTAAATTAGGGAATTAAACTGATTTAATCGTCAATGCTGTTCTTGGGAATTGTAGTTCAGGACAGCAGGCGAAAGCAGTGGTTCTCAAACTTTGGTCTTCTGGGTGTTTTGGCCTTCAAAATCCACAGTCAGTTGACCAATGGTTAGGGATTTTGGAAGCTGAGGTCCAAAACTTGTAGCCCACCAAAATTTGAGGGCTGCTGGACAAGACCCCTCTAGAATAAAATTCTAAATGCACCAGCAAACTACAAATTTCAGGATTTTGTAGACTGGACTCGTGGCAGTTAAAGTGATATGAAAATATTATAACTATCATGCAGATACACTCCAAGTTTTTAAAAGTAGCTGCTTGTTCACTTTTAAGAAGTAATTTCTTGCCATTATTTGCTATTAAAATAATAGCCTCTAACTAGTACATTGCTTTCAAGATACTTTAAAAAAAATCAGAATGCAAATATGGCTAAATTTTCCTCCCAAAGTAGAAAAAAAAAAGCAACATTACTCATTAAAGGTGGGTAGGAGAGTAACTTTGCTAGCTGTTAACATTAATTTAAAAAACTATCATTGCTCCTCTCCATTGCTACAAAAGTAATGCATTGCAGGTAATTGTTACTTGTAACACATTACTTCCAGGCTCTTCAAAAGTATTTGCCTCAGAACCTGGCTTTATGGCTTGGATGTTCTCTGCTCAGAGCCTTGGACTGACATCATGCTTCATAGGAGCCCGAGTTGCTTTACTTCTCCCCTCCCCCAGCCATATGGTGGAGTCATAGAGTCATAGAATCATAGAAATGTAGAGTTGGAAGAGACCACAGGGGCCATCCAGTCCAACCCCCTGCCATGCAGGAACACCCTCAAAGCACTCCCGACAGATGGCCATCCAGCCTTTGCTTAAAAACCTCCAAAGAAGGAGACTCCACCACACTCCGAGGCAGCATATTCCACTGCCGGACAGCCCTGACCGTCAGGATGTTCTTCCTGAGGTTCAGGTGGAATCTCCTTTCCTGCAGCTTGAATCCAAGCCCACTCCCTCCTCTACATGGCATCCCTTCATATACTTAAACATGGCTATCATGTCCCCTCTTAACCTTCTCTTCATAAGTTCTTGCCGAATTGCATGATAGGTTCAGTGGTTTGCTGAGGAAATATGTTTCTTGGGAAATCCTTTAATGTAGCTGGGTTGTGATTCAAGAGGCAAACTGAATGGCAACGTAACACAGATTTCAACTGCAGAATTGTCCTGTCTCAAGCGTCTTTTGTGCACAATTAAATGAACTAAATGCTCCTTTTTCAGGGGTGTATTTCTTCACTTTCAATATGATGAAACACGAGGATGTGGAGGAAGTGTATGTTTACTTAATGCACAACGGTAATACAGTTTTCAGCTTATACAGGTGCGTTGACCGGCATGGATGGACTTTTTACATTTACAAAAAAATTTAAAGTTTGGATACCTCAGTGGCAGGATATGCACTTTGCAGGCAAACAGAGCTGGGTTCAATCTGTACCATCTCAAGTTTAAGAAAAGGATCAGTCGACAATTGATGTGAGGAGGGTGGCTGCTAGTCAGAATACAAAAGAGGGTGCTAAATGGACCAGTAGTCTAATCTGGTATAAGACATTATCTTTAAATGGGGTTGACTGATACTGGAACTATCCATTGCTAGTCAACTCAGTCTGTAAAATACCCAACCCCATGCTTTCCTGCTGCAAAATCATACCTGTGAGAGGTGGACTGTGTATGAGAAGAGGCAGGGGAACTGGGTACTTAACCTTTCTCATATCCTCCAACTGTCCTGATTTGGCAGGACTATCCCCATTACTCCTCTGTTGTTCCACTTTTTCATCTGCTGTAGAAATATCCCAGTTTCTCATCTCCTCCCATTTCCCCCCTTTACCCTCAGCTTACTTCCATTGCTGCAAACTGAGTTCAAAAGTAGTTTCCACTAAATTAACCTAGCGGGGGAAGAGAAGCAGGTGGAATTTTGCCCTTCCCAGTAATCTCGGGCAAAAGCAAACTGCTGCAGCCTCTCTTAGATGGTGTGTTCTTTCTTAATAACTTTCCCATCATGGCCACACTCTGAGATTGGTTAATTGCACAATATCCCAGTTTTCATCTGTAAAATGTTTTCTCCCATTCACCACTTTCTCCATAATGTCCTCCTCACCTGCAGGAGTACCAGATCTGTATTTCATTAGGAAGTATTCAACTTGATGGTAAGATTAAAGTTCATCTTTGTTAACTCTTTATCCTTAGCTATGAATCAAAAGGTAAAACAGACTCATCAAGCAACAGTGCAGTACTTAAACTCGCGAAGGGAGATGAAGTTTGGCTGCGGATGGGGAATGGGGCACTACATGGAGATCACCAGCGCTTCTCCACCTTTGCAGGATTTCTTCTTTTTGAAACCAAGTAGATAAAACACTTAGGAAAGATATTGCTATTTTTTTAACTCTGTTCTTTGGAACAACATGGTAATACATTAAAACTGCAGGGCCTTTATAGACACTAGTATTATGGTGTCTATGGAGCATGATGAGAAAAGTTACGCATGAATGTGTATATATGTCTTTTGATTTCACTTTGAATCACCCTGTCTCGCTCTAGTTCTCATACTGCCTGAGCAGAGTTCTTGAGTAGACTCACTAAGATCCTTTTTCCAGAAAATTTAACAGTATGATGATTATAGGCTATTTGTCCCAACATAGTGATTTTTTTTTTGAAACTACATATTCATAAAGATTTCTTGCAGAAACAGGCATATAGGGCCTACTTGCTTCTCTGCAATTACTGGAAAAATGATTGAGTTAGGAGTTTCATATCAGCTCTGGAGACTGTCCATCCTTTAAAAAAAAAAAGAGAGAGAGAGAGAGAGAGATGCGCATGCAATCTTGCACTCATACAGCGTTGGATTTAGCACAGGAATATGCTGATGGAAGCTACTTCTGAATACAAATAAGCCTTGCTTAACTGAAGCAAGCCTATCCAAGTCTTTTAAATGTCAGATTTTTCTCTTGTATGAGCTCATTATAAATTTACTACAAACTTCTGAGTAGATCAAAGAATTTTAAAATTTACTGCTAACCTAAACATGAAGCTTCATTTTAGGAAAAACAATAGGTTAGGGATTTTTTTTTCCTTTCTGTAATATTAAGTGATAAGGTTTTTTAGTTCCTTTAGTAACATTACATTGAACTGGGAAGATTAAGCCTAAAGTGGTCCTGAGAAATTTTGTGGTACAGCAGCCACCATTTTCTTAGTCCTGCTGGCACCTGTCAAGGGGAGTACACGTTATTTTCCAATCCTGTGTAGAATTATTTGGCATAAACTGCTAAATGTAAAACCGTGGACTTCACAGCATTGTGGGTAGGAGTGCAAAGCATTTTTAAAAAATGTAGGTTTGTTTATGTTGTGCCACACAAGATCTTAATGTTTCAAATAGGAATATGTTAGCATGCTTTAAAAACCACAGAAGCAGTCATGTTAATTCCTGTTAACATTATTTCTGACTCTAATTCTTAGCAATAGGAAATCCTTTTGCATTTGTTGCCATGAGTGTATTTTGTAAATTGAACCTTAATTAATTAAAGGCCATTTTGGATAAGTGTCTTGTGGAGAATATTGTACAGGAAAAAAAAATCAGCTAAGCAATTCTAGTTAAAGATTTAACTCCTATTGGACTTTTCAGAAGATTTTAGAGCAGCTGCAAAATTAGAAAAACTTTAGGGCTGACTCACAGAATGACATAAAGAACTTTACTGAAAGACTGAAGAGGTGGCAGAAGGGAACATTCCCACTGCAACATAAAACAAAAATGAAAATTGGTTTCAGTTGGCATGAAATTACATGGCTTTTCCTGCTAGAAGCAGGAACATAAGGTATTTTCAGACACATCGTAATATGTGAAATGGTCAGAATTTGGAAAAGATACTTCCTGGGGAGGTGACAACTCCCAAAATCTCTAGCCAACACAAGCAGTGACCATATTGGTAAGGGCTACTCTGACGGCCACAATTTATTTTTCCAGTGGCACAATGGGAATGCACATGCTTCCTTCCTTGTACCCAAGAGTATCTCTACATAAGCACATACCATGTCAGATTATTCCATGTAAATCTAAGGTAGTAGCAGAGATTCACCAGATGTGGTTGTTCTCTGACATCAGATGATCGTGTTGCAACACTCATTTACCCCCCTTCCTCTGCATTCCATTCCATTCCTTTTTTTTAAAATTTCCATTCACAAGCACCATGTTCAAAAGTTTGCTCCTAGTACTTCTGTCAGAATTCCATGACTTGCACTTTCATCAGATTTTTAAAAGCTGCATGATTGTATATTTCAATAAATCCAGGTTCTTTGACACTGACTCCCCCATAATATTTGTAAAAAATTAGTCTGTGTGCAAAGTAACAGGAAAACACTATGAAAACCTGGATCTTATCATCAGACACAGAAGAAGAAACAACCAAGTCTGAATATATTCTACCCAATTCCATCCATAATAATTATTTTACATTCTAAGCACTCTAATCTCCTAATCCTATGTAAACAATGAATGATTGGGGTCCTCAGTAATGGTATTCTCTCTTATCTTGTATATATTTTTTTCATACAAATGCTCAACTATGCATACTGTATCTCTGCTCTTCTGTTGGAAAACTTCTTTCCATGAAGCATGTGTGCCAGCCACATTTTCTGTTTGCTGGCATTTGTTTTGTGTGGCTGAGCACAGTGGCAGCACAAGGCCCAGAACAGTAGGCATAGGTCTGAGGCCCTGTGCTCAAGGGCCTCCAGATGATCCTGGTAGTGAGCAGCGGCATCTTTTCCCACTCCTTTTTTTTTTTTTTTTGGAAAAAAAATCACGGTGGCTATGCTGCAAAGCAAAGCTTCAGTTATGCCTGCCATCTGCATTGGCCTATGACCAGGGGTGGCACAGAGCCAATCAGATGTGACTTTACTTATGCAATGAATAATAGAATTAAAAAAAATAGCAGAACTGTCATGTGTGCGTAGAGGTGAGGGAATTAACCTTTAACCATGATATTTGTCCCAGTCTAGAAATCACCCCTACTACCACCACCATACACACTTTCCTCCTGGCATTTGCATCAAGAGGAAGGCTCTTTGAATCAGGTCATTATTACAGCCCACCGGGCAAACAGGTTCTTGTCAAACAGGGTCATCTGGGCAAACTGAGCATTCTGCTCCTTCTAGAAATGCTACATTGAGAGGTTGACGGAGCACTGGGTCTAAACTGATAGTGTGCCATATTCCCTCTTCATTGTCTTTTGGAAAATTACTGGTTTGGCGGATGGTTACTCCAGCCCTGGGCTGTCACATTCCCCGCTTCTCTTTCCCCTACAACAAACCGGTTCCTCACCAGGGGATTCAACTTAATACAGGAAATATAGAAGAGCTAGTGAAACTAATTAGAACATGCCAAAGCAATTCTTCTGCATTGCAAATATCAAGACTACAGAGAAAAAAAAGCAGGAATGTACAATGAAAGAATCAAGCAAGGAGACTATAAAGACTAGAAAATGAGTAACTATGGAAACATTCAAACAGATTCTGTTATCTGAAGGAAAAATAATAGTGCAATAAGGGGTTGATCTCTCATTGAACTTTAACAAGCACATGCTGTTTTTTCTGCTGCAGTCTGTATAGAATTGTAGGCAATTAGCAAATATGTGCAGGAGGAAAGTAAACAATCACAATGTACGACAAATGAGTTAACTGCTGTCAAAAGCCTTGAACCTTTGTGGATGGCTCTAACACTTTCTCCCCAAATGGCTCATTTCCCTCACTGTGTTTCTTCTCAGAGTTCTAGGGAACTTTGTTTCTTGGTCTCCTAGACCCAAGAGTGGAAATCATGCCACCCTCCAGAGGTTATTGGGTGGCAGGTCCCAGAAGCCCAAGTCAAGATAGCCAATGGTGAGGAATGTCAACAGCTGCAATTGAAAAACATCTAGAAAATGGCATGATTCCTAATGCTTCACTAGATTTTTCTAGGGACATGGCCAGAAGAAGTGTGATGCACAATTTACCGCACAATGCCACTGTGAGTCGGGGTGAAAGCAAAGGGCTGGCTGCTTCTTCCAGCTCTCCTGACCGGGGACTGCCATTTTCGGGGCTTCACAGACTCATGTGACCCCAGAAAGCCGTCTCCTGAGGGCAGCCAATGAATTTAAACTTGCTCTGAATTCACTGGCTGCCAGAGAGAGGCCCTAGGCTTCACTCAGGTCAAGCTCCACAGTTAATGTTACGCCACCTTCCAAGGGCTGGCTAGTCACTTGCTGGCAGATCCTGACCTACCTACCCACCCATTTTTGTTTGTTTGTTTGTTTTTGTTTCTGAGTAGCAGTTCATAGTTTTATGTCTGCTGTTTCTTTGTCACAACTTGTATGGGAGGTCACATGGGTCTTGGATCCAGGACAGTTTGATACCAAGTGCAACCTGGCATGGTAGGATGAGGGTCACATTTCGGATTCAGGGGGTGCAAGGTGGTGGCAGGTGTGCCTGACTTGGGAGGACACGTGTTTCCTGCACCCCCTGGTGGCAGGAGGAACATGGCTGGTAGTGCCCACTCCTGCCATCCTTGGGATTCTGGCTCTGGGCCGGAGGCCTGGGCTCATCAGTCAACAGGCAAGTTGATCAATGCCTGGATCCAGACCCATGCGTGTGCCAACCCAATCAGTATCTATAGCCAATAAAGATGTGGCTTTTTACTCCCAACTATATGGTCACTGTCTTATTTCAGAGCAGCTTCACCCCGATCACACACCCTTGCTGAATGAGACTAAAGATCCATTTAGCCCAGTACCCTGTTTCTTAGAGTGGACGATGAGAAAGTAAGAAATGAAAAAGCAAGATATGGAGGCAATACTATTCCTCTGTTATCTCTACTCTTATCCACATTGACAACCAATATGTAGTGGCACACTGTTCTGGATCCAAGCAAAAATAAAGAACATAATGAGAATAATCCCTGTTGTCAAGGAGGCTTTCAGTTCAGCTCCTCCAAGCTTTCCACTTTCTATGCAGGAGATTTGGGATCCTGACCTTCTTGGGTGATGCATGCGAAACGAGAATGACAAAATTATTGGAGCAAGGGGGCCTTTGCTGTTCTTGAGGCCTTTTCAATTCCCTAACCTCACCAACTGCAGAGCTGGAGTACCTCAACGGAAAAAAGTGATCAATTATTGGGATAATAGTTGACTGTTAAAATACTATACATAACAAGTGGCTGAAGTTTGGTACAAGAGAGAGTGCTGTAAAATACCTGTCCTGTAGGTCTAATTCTGTGTGAATTCTGCAACAAAACATTAATCTGGGGACTAAAATGTCCACTTCAAATGTATGAGGTTTAAGCTCCTTGCTCTGCATGTTCCATTACTTCAGCTTTATCTTTTGAAAATTATTTCAGCTACAATGCAAGTATGACAGGAACAACGGCAGCTACCTTATCTTGAGCTACTCCATTGGCTCATCTGGCCCACTGTTTTAACAACAATCGGCTGCAAATCTTTATCATTTCAGGCTGTGATTTATTAGTTCTGCCCAGAAATTCTGGGCACCCAAGCTGAGACCATCTGCATGCAAAGCATGTAATCCATAGCTAAGTTAAGCATCCCTCTCATTCATCTGCTTCAACCTTCAAAGTGTAAAAGTAAAAAGTGTACAAAGAAATAAAAGCAGCACAACAAAAGCTATTCCTGTTTCAAAGAAATCACATGCTGCCTTACCATCTGCAGGAGAGTTTTTGTGAATAAATTCAAAATTAATGAAGCACTAGATATGCAATAATTCAGTCTCTTGCTTTGATTGTTTTTACTCCAAAAATACACAGACAAACTGGATCTGATAATGCCAATACTTCAAAATATCACAGAACAACTGACTGAACCAAATGGGCTATCAGATGGAAGTGTTCTACTTTGTTGGTGCACAATATAAATGAGATGTGGAGGTGGAAACCTTTACCATTTTCACATTTGTCTAAACCCATGAAAGAAAACGGAACTATATTTTCTCCAATTACTAGACGGCTTCTCTACATATAAATATTCATATCACTGTATCACTTATCAATGCTGTAAAAAACAATGATTTGCCCTGGGTTACTTTTCTGGGAAAAGTTAGTGAAAATATAAAACTAAGTATCCTTCAGAACATTATCAGAATGAGCATAAATAATCCCAGCTTTTATTAGCCGTCCTCTACATAGCAACTGGCCACCTGTGCTAAGTCGAGGCTGGGGACCAGTCACATAGGGATGGGGGGGCAATGAGGCGGTTTGCCTCCCGCGGCAATGTTTTTGGGGCATCTCGGCTTGTAGCCACGCCCCCATGCACTGCTGCCCCCCTTCACGCATCGTGGCCACGCCCTCTGGGCCATAGTCCCGCCCCCTCCACGCACTCCAACCTCCACTGCAGTTGGAGAGTGTGACAAACCTGATGGGAGGGGTCTTGACAACAGAGCCTCCTTGGCAACTGAGAATGTTTAAGCTGATTGGCTGGTGAAATGGAACCCTGGACAGCCCAGGGGAGGGGCTGGTGGAAAGAGGAAAATAACGGATTTTATCTGTCTGGAGTGTGTTTGAAGGGAGTGTGTGACACAGCTAGAGGTGTGTTTGAGGGAGGTTGGAGATTTGACCAGCCCTGTGGAGGAGAGAGCTGAGAAATCGGGTGTGCGAAAGATAGTGAATGAATTGAATGAGAGAGAGAAGAATGGTGTGCTGTTTGTAAACATTGAGATACAAAACTAATTTACGCAACAGTGTTACAATAAATGTTTGAAGTTCTGTGTTTCTTAAAACAGTGTCACAGAGTCTTACTTTGAATCCTGGAATATACACGCTACCAATAATATCATATTGACCTTAGTGCCAACAGTACCACAGTCTTGGAAAATATAAATCACTGCTGATCCTTACATCTGGGAGAAGGGCAGATTTAGGGAAGGCAGTAAAGGGGGAGAGTCCTGAAAGGAAGAAGCCAAGGGGGTGCAAGAGTGAGGAAGGGACTGTGTTCTCAGAGAGGAAGAACTGAGGCAGCCCCGTTTGCCCTGGCTCTGGCTTGATTCAGAGATCTCCCTGGCCGTTCAGTTCTGATCACAAAGAGGTGTCAGGCTGGGCAGGCCTTAAGTGCGAGGCTTGGGTGCGCCTTTCACACTTGGCACTGATGGATGGGCGGTGGTTTTCCATCCGCTCGTTACAGAGACCCTTCAGATCTCCATGTTTGATGCATCTATTACAGCTGTAAACAAAAAGCAGCTGAAAAGCTGAAGTTTCCTTACCTCATTGCTAAATGATAAAGATGAGTCCAAAACATTTTGCTCCTTGAGGCTGAATAGAAAAGCTTGCACACCAAGGTAAGGTGCATGACACTAAGGCTGGCCAATTTATTTTTCAACATGGTTTCTCACTGGGGATAAAAATATAGCAGCAGCAGCAACAATAAATTAAAATAATAACTAATGTGCTGATCTTGCATGACATACCAAGTCAATTGATTCAGTTTTCTTCTGCACTCTGCCTAATCGTAGGACTGGCCATATATAAAGATTTATTTTTCTTTATCCTCATGAAATTTAGCAAGATAGGCAAATAGAACAGCCAGCACTGAACTACAAACCTGGAAACCAGGGTTCAATTCTCTGCTCAGCCACAGAACCCCACTAAGTGACCTTGGGCATGTCACACACTCTCACTCCCAGAAAACCCCATGATAGGTTCACCTTAGGGTCACCATAAGTCAGAAATAACTGGAAGGCACACAAAAATAAGGTGACTAGAACTTCAAGGATGAAGGAACAAAGCTGAATAATGATCCCACAGATCCCTGTTCACTGATATCCAGTAGTAGCAGATACTCTGCATGTTGGTTGACTGATGGGGAAAACAATTGCTGCTCTTCCTCAGGCAGCAAAATATATCGAGTTAGCCCTAGAGGTTTTTCTTCTTCACATTTGCTGTATGCTAAAGTTTACTTTTGGACTAAGCTGTAAAAAGCACGGCTGAAATATCTGGGCCTTTTGTACCTTGGTATGCCACTTTGTTTCAGGCAGCAAAGTAGCTTGGGCCTGTCCTTATGCTGACATAAGGTAGGGAAGTGAGCTATGAGGCAAAATATGCAGTTGCTATTCTACCCAATTGTCCTGTGAGAAAGAAGCCAACTACCTGTCAGTGTGTAAAGAGATCCTGCAGAACCTTTGAAACTGAGGCCGTTTCCACACTACACTATTATAGTGCTATTATTCCACTTTCAACATCCAACAGAATCCTAGGGTATGCAGTTTAGGGAAGGCATTTGGAATTCTCAGCCAGAGAGCTCTTTGGCCTCAGTAAACTACAAACTCCAGAATTCCACAGGATGTTGAAAGTGGAAATAATAGCACTATAACAGTGTAGGGCAGAAATGGTCTGAGAGAAAGTTGGTAGTGTTAAGTTTTTGTATACTGAAGCTACTTCATCAGGTGCATCAAAACCAGACAATCTACCAAAACTTGTGCTACCAACTTCCTTCTTAAATCTTAAAAGTGGTACAAGACCACTTTGCATCTTGATCCACATCAACATGGCTATTTGAACTCTACTTTTCAGCATGCTTAGCCAATGAATGAAGTAATTGACAGCACGACTGATATTTTTCAGTGTCTTATAGACCAATACTAGAGTGACCTCTGCACCGCTCAGATTCTCATATGCGTATGACACCCTGCATCTTCTCAGCAAGAGCCTTTCTCATTTCTGCACCTCAGGGAAGCCCTCTCCACAGTCGCTTTATTTTCCAGGCTGCAGTCCATCCTACATCCACTAACCAAGGCCATTTCCACACTAGACTGTTATAGTGCTATTTTTCCACTTCTAACTTCCTATGGAATCCTGGGGTTTGCCGTTTAGGGAGGGGCCTCAAACTGCAAATCCCAGGATTCCATAGGATGTTGGAAGTGGAATAATAGCACTATAACGGTCTAGTGCAGAAGTGGCCCCAGTAATAAGCCCCACTGGCCTCAAATCAAGGCTGCCTCTTTCCGGCCACATACCAGTGCACTATTAACTTTAAAAAAGAAAAAGAGAAAGAAACAAGCTTTATGCCAAAGGAGAGAATCCGCCCCTCCATGTTCAGAGACAATTGGTCCTCAATTCCATTTGGGAAGAAGCCAGCTCCTTTCTCTGAAAATACTGTAATTCTGTTCTTTAAAAAAGCATTTTCCGTTTCTCAGCTATAATACAAGTCTGAGAGGAACGATTTGAGGGGGAGTTAGCAGGATTACGCCTGCTACTACAAAAATAACTGCATTCAAATAAACTAAAGCAAAGGGGAAAAAAACCCCACTACTGTCTTCTATCATTTGAACGTTCAGGATCGACAAATGCCGGCCTTCACCGTCGCCCTGGTTTCCCGGACTACAACCCAGCGCGGCCAGCGGCCTAAGCCCGCGAGGCCTTCAGCCTCTGGCGAAGAGGCGACAGGTCAGGCTCGCCCGTAGGCCCGGCCTCCCTCCCCTCCTTCTTCGGTTTTTATTGTCGCTCCCTCCGCGCGGAGGCCGAGTCAGTGCGGCGGCGGCGGCGATGGCGCTGGGCGGCGTGCGGGTGCTGGAGATGGCGGGCCTGGCGCCGGCCCCGCTCTGCGGCCTCATCCTGGCCGACTTCGGGGCGCAGGTCGTGCGGATAGACCGCTCGCCCCGCACGGCCATCGGCACGGACGTGCAGGGCCGCGGGAAGCGCTCGCTGGCGGTGGATCTGAAGCAACCCCAGGGCGCCGCCACGCTGAGGAGGCTGTGCCGGCAGGCCGACGTGCTCATCGAGCCGTTCCGACCAGGTGCCTCTTCGCCCGCCTCGGAGTTGGGGAGGGGGAGAGAGAGACGCTGCCGCATTAGGAGAAGAGAACCCAAACACGGACGGAGCCGGGAGGGAATCCAGGGTTGGGGGGCTTGTTTCCTGTAAGCCTGTGAGGCGACTCCGTGTTGGGAAAGAGCCGTGGAACTGCAGCATCCTGAGGTGGTCGCTGATACTGACAAGGGGGCAGCGCTGCGGGCGAAATTCCCCTCAGAAACGTCAGAAAGGCCGGGGGGGGAGCTGGGCTGCCGGGGGAAGAGGCGGCACGGGGGGCTGGTGCTCTGCACGGCCTTCAGAGATCGGGGGCCCCTTCACGCTGATGCAGTTATAGGACGCTACACAATCGGTGGCACTTTAACTGCCCAGGCTGCACACTGGGGGCCCCGAAGGCTCGCAGTTTGCTGAGGCACCGAGCCTCACTGGGACCATTTCCGCCCTGCAGTGTTCTAGTACTATTATTCCACTTTCAACATCCTGTGGCATTCTGGGGTTCGTAGTTTCCTGAGCCCCAAGAGCTTTCTGGCTGAGAATTGTAAATGCTGCTCCCTAAACTGCAAACCCTAGGAAATGATAGCACTGTAACAGTGTAGTGCAGAAATGGCCTGAGGATTCTAAATCCGGTTCCCTAAACTGCAAATCCCAGGATTCCACAGGAAGGAACCATGGCAGTTAAACAGAATCGTAAAGGTGAACATTGTGTAGTGGCTGTTGCTGTTCTTGTCCTTTTCTTGTCCTGCGCTTGTGTGACACCCCCCCTCTCTTCCACTGAAAGCTGCACACCCCCCTTCGTATGCCTCCTAGTGCAATCGCTTTCTGAGGGTGAAGGCCGAACATTTTGTTGGAGTACAACTCCCAGAATCCCCAGGCCGTTCAGGACTTTCATCATCACCAGAGGATATCATAGTAACTTTTCCAAGCTTTGCCTTTAGACCAAGGGTGGGAGTCTTGCAGCCCTCCGTATGTTGCTGAACTACAACTCCTAGTAGCCCTAGCCAGTGGAATTGTAGGTGAGGAATGCTGGGCGTTGGAATTCAACGTTGTCTGGAGCAACACAGAATTCCAAACCCATATTATAGACATTAATTAAATGGAATGGGGAAAGGATTGTTTTCACCCTTTGTCTTCTCTAAAGTAGGAACTCCTTCATCCAAATCTGTGTTGGAAATGCTGGGGAATTCCTTGTTCTAATTCAGTTCTTCCCTTACGAAAGGGATAATCTCACATGAATTCCATTAACTTAGTGTTTGTTCGTTGAAAACATTTATAACAGGGATGGCACTCATGCGAACCTCCAGATAATGTTGGACTGTAGTTTCCAGCCTTTCTCACCACTGGCTATGGTGCCTAGGACTGCTGGGACATATAATTCAACTGTATTAGTTTCACTCCTGAATAGAGTGTTTTTCCTTTTCTGTATTCCAGTGCTGCTTGCAATAGATGAAAATACATTGATAGATCAGAACACTGTAAAATAATACAAATGTCAGATAAGCTAGTCAGCTGAAGTCACTAACAGAATTTTAAATGTTTGGCTGATTTTTTGTTTTTAAGAAAAGGTGTTTGCCTTTTTAAAGAAAAATATGCTCTGCGTACAGAGGGTCTCAAGTTCAGTCCCCAGCATCTTCGGACAGGGCCAAGGAAGGCTGCTGTCTGAAAACCTGAAGAGCCACAGACAGTCTGTCTAGGCAGGACTGACCAAAGGTCTCATTCACTATAAGGGACCTTCCTCTGTTGGCATCAAATACAGGTCCTCTTTTCCATCTACTTCCTCCCCATAGGTTGAAGTACTTTGGAGAAGATATTTACTCAGTGGTTTTAATTCACAAATAGATTGATTAGGCAGTGCTCCACATACTGGAACCCAAGTTGTTTATATCTTTAAAAAGAAGTATTAGCGCTTTGAGACCAAGTGTGGTGTAATGGTTTGAACATTGGACTACAACTCTTAAAACCAGGGTTTGATTCCCTGCTTCGCCATGAAAACCCACTGGGTGACCTTAGGTGCATTACACACTCTCAGCCCCAAAAAACGCTGTGATAGGTTCACCTTAGGGTTGCTGTAAGTTGGAAACAGCTTCAAGGCACACAACATCACAATTAGCACTCTGTATTGGATATGGAATTAATTCACCTGGTTCAGTGCGGAGGTGGTTTATTTGTGTGTCAGCGTAATATCTGATGAAGAGACGTGCAAAAATTTGAAGCAGCTACTTTTACAGTTAGAAAAATTGTATCATGCTTTTTTCTCCCTAATCACAGGTACAATCCCTATGGTTTTCCTTTTGTGTTTCACATGTTTTCTGTAAAGAAATATTTGTACCGACTATTACATTGCTCACATAAGTACCTTCTTCTCATGTACATTTTTAATGCAGATGAATGGGGTTTTTGTCAAATGACCAAGTGAACTGACTCACACTTTGCAAGTTATAGAGAAGATAGGAAGGGAAGCTTGACTAGTGTTCAGTCTGGTGCCATTTGTGTGAAATGCCAAAAGCCACATAGCGAGCAAGTAGGAGGAAGTAGAAATGCCTTTGCTTCTGGTGTCTGCCTTCCTCTGTCATGTTTGAAGTCAGAGTTTTGTATCTCTTTCCCTATGGGAATGCACTTCCTATTAAATCAAGAGCTTGTGAGTCTCCCCATAGGGGGAATACTGATGTGGATGTTCCATTCTAGCCATGCAAAGAAGCGTAGAAACTGAATGCACAAAGGACTTGTACATCTTGTTCTTCCTACATCAATGCTATATCCAAAGTTACTCTGGTTTTGCCTTTTCTCAAAGTTAAAAATAAGAACAGCAGCAAAACAACTGGCAATGTGGAATAAACAAGAGATAGGGCATCCATGCTAAACATCTGACCAAGCTAGCCAAAATCTGGCTAGGAGAGAAACCAGCCATTATAATCAGCCTGTGTGCAGTTACATAATATGTATATAGTACTGTTTATACATTCACACTTATGGATCTAGCTCTTAATTTTATCTTTCTGTCCAGGTGTTATGGAAAAACTGGGTCTTTCTCCAGCTGTCCTCCTTCAGGATAATCCCAGACTCATCTATGCTAGGCTTACTGGATTTGGCCATAAAGGGAAATATGCCAAGTTAGCAGGTCATGATATCAACTATTTGGCTGTCTCAGGTATGTGTGCACATACGTGTACATGTAGATGTGCTTGACTGCAGTTTAGCAGAGTTAAATTTTCTGTATTTGTCCAGGTGAGAAAATGAGCCAGTTTATGCCTCAACCTCATATCAGCCTTTTGGCATGTTGCTGACGTTTTGCTGACTTCAGAGTCCAGCTGTACGCACTTGTTGCTGTACCTCAAAATGGTTTGGGTTATATGCTATGTAACTTCTAGAAATAATACTTGTTGAGATTTACTTGCACTGCGCCTCCTCTCCCTGTCAGTTTTTATTGAGGTTCAAAACAATCTGACAAATGAAATCAATAAGTAAATGTCCAGTACCAATATAAGGGCGAAAAGATGTGAACAGATTTAATAGTATAACTAATATAACTAAATAGCCCATCATGGTCAGCTCATCATTAAATATCTGAGAGGACAGAGCAAGTGGGTTTCTGTCAATTCCATTAATTAGTGAGAACATTCCATCCTTCCCAAAATGACTGAATAGCATTCAACCACTAATTCCAAAAACAGTTTAAAGACTGGGAACAATACATTATGTGACAACATGGAAGAATTCCTGCTATGGCATTCCAGTTCCAATTCCAGTTCATGCTGATGGTAGCTTCCTTCTGATGCCAAGTTAAAACATGACTTTATACCTAGAGCTTTGAGATTTAATGATTTTGCCCAAATCTGTACAGATGCATAGGTTTAAACTCTTGAAATTTATTTCAGTTTATTGTTCAAATTATTCCTTAATGTTTAAAAATTTTAAATTGCCCTAAACTATTTTAAATTGATTCCATCTGTACAGCATCCTGATATCTGTGCTATCTGTAAATTGATTCCCTCTATGCTGCCCTGATATAGGGAAGAATATAGATATTTAATTAATAGTAAGCATATCTGCACACAGTTTTTCCCACTGTTGATTGACTGTAGGCTTTTTTTATTGCCACACTTTAGCTAACAGCACATCTGCAACAACCAATATATAGAAAATCATTATTCTTTACATTTTGGGTATCTGCTTTGAAGTGTTGCCTAACAGTATTATAAATTGATTCAGTTGTACTTTCAGATCTGTAATTTTCTTGTCATTACAATTAAGGCCCAATATTGTTTTACTAAAGGGCAGCACCACCAAATATGGGAAAATATACGATTTCCATTTCTACAGCACCATGCCAACAGAACTTAGAGGCAGTTGGAAACATTTTAGATATTTTGATAGAAGTATAACGCCATCTGTACATAATAACATTCTCCCTTGAATTAACATCTAATGCCTCATCTAGTCTGTCTGTGCAAATCTTTTTCCATCATTCTTGAAACACTTCTGTCCCACTCGTAACACCTGATAACTGAAAATTATTTATTTCTAAGACCCTACAATAAATTTTGAAAACTGTGCCTTTGTAAACAAGGAATAAAAGTTTTTCAAATGGAATATCAACACAGACACAGCCATTCCTTGAGTTACATTCTGAACATCATTCCTGGTTTGAAGGTACTAGAAAAATGAGAAATACAAAGTTGCATCCCTCTGGGTCAGTAGAACATACGATGGGAACTATGAAGTTGCATTGTCTTTTAACTGGAGTGCATACAGATAAAACTCAATGAATGAAGTAGAAGTGTTCCTGGGCATTAATTTTTTAAAAGAAAATTTGGAGACAGAGAGAGAAGTGACATGGAAAGCTTCCTGCAACACAAAAAAGAAGAGCAGTTCAAGATGTTTTAGCAAACTGCTAATCCAAAATTAACACTGTGCACATGTGAAATGAAGTAACCAGGTCAGGTAAGCCTTGCATAAGTAAACAAAAAGATTTTGAACCTTCTACAGACCTTCCAAAATGCATCCAAGGAATGATTTTTTTTCTTTCTCCAAATTCCATTTTTGTTACAATTTCCATTTTGTTGGCCAGCCTTAAAGGTCTATGGTTTTTTTTAATATGCTGGGGGGTACCTGATGATTTAGGCTCTCTGTTTTGCTATCTATACACAGTAAGGGGGCTTGAGAGACAGCTGCTGTTTTTAACCTTGCCTCTTGTAGAAGTTAAAGGAGGGTCAGCTAGTATAGATTCCTACTCTTCCCAGTTCAAACTTTATTGCATTATTTACTGCAGACTTGCCACTGCAACCCAGTATGTACAGTCTGTGTTTCTCCAACTCTCCTTCGCCAGTGAAGATACTGCTGAAAATCTTCCAGCTAGACAGAGGTCAGAGAGAAAATGAGGTTGGGTGGGTATAAAACATTTTGTAAACAGGAGCTTCTTTCTCAGAAGCTTCTTAACTGAGGTATACCAATCCTTTTCTTTCTCTTGGCCCTGTAGAATCCTCTGCTTTTGATAATAAGGGTAACACTGATCTATAATTGGAGGTAATACTTGTCTGTACTTACCTTGATAACAAAATTTCCAGTTAGATTTTCATGTAAAGATTTTTAGATAAATAATAAAGATTTCTGCTAAAGAATATTCTTTAGCTTTTTAAATTCAATAATAAAGAACAAATCTACATTCTTCAGCTAAATTCTGTCTGGTCGCATAACTGATATTGTTTGCCCAACCATGGATTTTAAACAAATGAAGTCATTCAGTATAATATGTTGTAATATGTTATACTGGGTAAGGGCAACCCACCCTTGGTGCTCTTTTGGTTAAAATACTAGATTTCGCTTGTGGTGGTTTTGAGTTCCAAATGTTCATTTACTTATTTATTATACTTATATGCCATCTTTCTCCCAGAGTGAGATCCAAGGGGGTTTCCAAAATGTTAAAGAACGTTAAAAAGCATTTAAAACAATTTAAAATATTAAAAGATATAAAATTATAAAACCTTACATTTTTTAAAAAAAATCTCGATAAATTAATAGTCCACCTGCTTACATATTAAAAGCTTGCTTAAATAAGAATGTTTTTGCCTGTTAGCAAAAGGAAAGCACAGAAGGGACCAGCCTAGCTCCCAGAGGAAGGAGGTGCCAGAGAGTGGGAACAACCACTGAGAAGGCTGTCTCCTGTGTCCTTACCAGGCGGGCCTGGGATGGTAGTGGTACCAAACGAAAGCCTTCCCCTATGGATCCAAAAGCTCTGGGAGATACGGTCTTTCAGATAGTCTTGACCTAAGCCATATAGGGCTTTTTAGGTCATAACCAGCATTTTGGATTGTGCCCAGAAATGAACAGGTAATCCAGTGAAGCTTTTATTAACAAAGAATTATGTGTTCCCTGTAACTGGCCCCAGCCAGCATTCTGGCCGCTGCATTTTGAACCCGCTGAAGTTTCTGAACAGTTTCCAAAGGCAGCCCTATGTAGAGTGTGTTCAACCAAGATGTAATCAAGGCATCTGTCACTGTAGCCAGATCTGACATCTCAAGGAACAGGAACAGCTGGTGCACAAGTTTTAACTGTGCAAGTGCACTCCTCGCCATTGCTGAAACCTGGGTATCCAGACTCAGAGTCAAGTCCAGGAGAATACCCAAGCTTCAAGGCTGAGATTTCAGGGGGGAGGGTAACTCCATCCAGCACAGGAAGAGTCCCTGTTTCCTGATCTGCCACTCAGCTGACTAGGAGCACCTCTGTCTTGTCTGGATTAAACTTCAATTTGTTTTTCCTCATCCAGTCATTTACTGACAACAGACATTGGTTCAGTACCAAGACAACTTCCTTGGAATCAGATGGAAAGGTAGAGGTAGGGTTGGGTGTCATCAGCATATTGGTGGCATCGAACTCCAAAACTGTAGATGACCTCTGCCAGTGGTTTCATGTAGATATTAAACAGCATGGGGGACAAAACAGAACCCTGAGAGACCCCACAGGCCAATGGCCAAGGAGTTGAACAGAAGTTCCCCAGCACTACCTTCTGAGTTCGTCTGTCCAGGAATGACTGGAAGCACTGCATGACAGTGACCCCAAGTCCCATCCCAGAGAGTTGGCCCAGAAGGATACCATGGTTGGTGATACTGAAAACCATTGAGAGGTCCAGCAGAACCAACAGGGACACAATCTCTCTGTCTAGTTCCCTGCATAAGTCATCTACCAAGGGGACCAAAGCCGTTTCATCCCATAACCAGGCCTGAAGCCAGATTAAAGTGGATCTAGATAATCTATTTTATCCAGAAACTCTTGGAGATGGGAGGCCACCATGTGCTCTAGAACTTTACCCAAAAATGGAATATTAGAGATTGGCTGATAATTATTCAGAATGGTGGGATCCAGGGAGGGCTTTTTTAGTAATGGCCT
Organism: Cyclura pinguis; assembly: GCA_030412105.1. Lineage (NCBI taxonomy): Eukaryota > Metazoa > Chordata > Lepidosauria > Squamata > Iguanidae > Cyclura > Cyclura pinguis. The sequence goes on from CM059600.1 coordinate 332,425,079, forward strand.
CACCACAGCATCTTTTAGGCAGGCTGGTAAACTTTCCTTGCTGCAGTGAGGCATTCACCACTTCTCCTTTTCTTATTGATTGCTGATTGAAATTTAAAGCCATTAATGAAACTTCAACTGGTGAAGCAAGGAAGAAAAATACTTTCTTGGGTGATCACAAGAATGCATTGCTGGTAGTACAGGAAGTGCCCAGATTTTGATGCACCTGACCCATTCTTTCAACATTTTCAAATTAAAGATAAGTTCCATTAATTTGGTGTAGGGTTCAGTTCTTCTTGTCTATGGTGGCTTGCCTGGTATTGCTTGTACATGTGCACAGTCCCAAATCTTGCCTATGGAAAGAGTGGATCCCCTGGAACTTTTTCTGTATTGTATGTATCAAAACAGTGGGCTTCCATCAGTTCTTCTTGCCTGGTGAGAGTCACTTGGGACCACACATGTGCTGCTTGCCAAGTAACCTCAGCAGGTAGGGAAGGTGCCAAGCCAGCTGAGAGACTTTACAAGCAGCACGCCTGAGTTGCCAGTCCCACACAAGCCTTCATTAGTCCTTCGTGCTCCCTACAGTAGATGAGTTTCACTTTTCAACCATTTCTGCTTTCTGACAGTGCTCTGGTACCTAATCTATCAGATAAGTGAGGAAAGCCTGTAACGTGTTGTGTGGTAATACAAAAATAGTATTTTTTAAAAAAAAATGCCTGCTAATTAGGATAATTAATTTAGATTGATAAACAAGTATAGCTTGCTTCTAATGTCTGTTAATTGGGAAGCAAGCTGTAGTTATTGAATGGTCAATGAAAAACCTACAGTTTTTATTTGGCAAAGGTGACTCTTAGTTGTGGTTCTGTCCTGTTTTCTGCAAGTTCTCTATGGAGGCTTAAAAAAAAAGCTAGCTAGAAAACACAGAGCACATCCTCCAAGAAGTTTCATTGCAAGGCTTTGCCCCAGTCCATACATTGGAGAGTTTAAAAATGAAATGAAAGGGAAATTGCTAGACACTTAATTTTTTAAAAAAAGTTGTCTGTCTTTAGAAGACATTAGTATGGGCTTCATAATGTAATTGTCTTCTTAAGTGTTCTTTATTTTGAAACTGAGTGACGAATGATAATACCATTATTACATTGTCTGTGTATTTTAATATGTACTTAATTGCATACAGGTGTTTTGTCAAAGCTTGGAAGAAAAGATGAAAATCCTTTTCCTCCAGTCAACCTCCTGGCTGATTTTGCTGGCGGAGGTGTCATGTGTGCAATGGGCATCATTATGGCACTCTATGAACGTACTAAATCTAACAAAGGACAAGTCGTTGATGCAAGTATGGTAAGCTGAAAACCAAACCAAAGTACAGACTCTTAAAGGACAGGTGGAACTGTGTGCACTTGGAAACAAAAGCCTAATGCCCTCTGTTCTAGTAACCTATGTCTTAATCCAGTTCTGATTGTAATGTGTCATGTGTGGCATGTAGCCCTAAATAGGAATATACAGTCACCTTCAAGGGCATTGGCTAGATTCTGTAGGACCAAATGAGCACAGTGGTCAGGTGAGCAGCTTACTCAGCTTCATGTTATTGGCTGATTATTTGGAAGTCTCTTGACATCATGGTCTTATGGTGACAAATTCAAATAGGCGCGATCAGAATGGTTTCCTACAGCAGTGTACCTGATCACGATTTTAGTTGTTGAATGAATGATTAATCAACATGCAGCCAAATATAATTAATTCAGAAACTCTCCTCTAGAATTTAGGCCCATGCCTTTCTGGAGCAACTATACTTAATGCTAGCAACCAGTGGAGAGCATGGTGAAAGCTCAAATGCAAGATCTGAAAACAATCTTTACTTTTGAAAAATGCAGGAAGACTCTGATGGAAAGTGAGGAAAGCAAAAAAAGAATTTCTTGTCAGATTAGAGTATTTACCTCAGTTATAGGAAGACATGTCTAACAGAGAAATGCCTCTATCTCTATTAACATTTTTTTCCATACAATTTTACCCTTTTAAGATGAATTTTTATTTTGTCTTTAAGGTAGAAGGTGCAGCATACCTAAGCACTTTTCTTTGGAAATCACAAAACCTGGGCCTTTGGAACAGACCTCATGGGGAGAACATGCTGGACAGTGGAGCCCCTTTTTATGAAACATACAAGACCTCAGATGGGAAATACATGGCTGTTGGTGCTCTTGAACCACAATTTTACAAGCAGTTCATCAGTGGTAAGTTGGTTGACTTCAGGAGTGGTCTTAAGAAAGGAGGGAGACTTTGAGTTTTACATTTTAAACAGGTGTAAATATTATTAGTAATAATGTGGCTAGGATATCAACCTACAAGTTGCTTTACTTTATTTTATCTGTTGTTTGCACAAAAAACATTAGTGCTATTTTACAAGTAAATCTACTGAAGTTTGAAATCCTTTTCATCTAGACCACACAGCAAGTTTAATGTAGCTGTATTAGCTCATGTTCAAATCCTAGCATTTTTAAAATCTGCTAGGCTACTCAGGCTGGACTTCCAGCTTCTCCAAACAAGTGGGAGCTTTTATTTCAGTAACCCAAGTTTTTTAAAAAAGAAAACCACCCTGTTAATGTGCATCTGCAGTTTTAGAAAAAAATGTTTGCAGTCCTTGTAAACAGGAATATTTTTATTATTTTTTTTTTAAGAACACTTATACTATGCCCTTCATCCAAAAAGGCTCCCGGGCAGCTTACAAATCAATTAATTTGATAGTCCCCCTGCAATCTAAATAAGACATGACACATGAAGAAAAGAGAATGGCAGTCGGGCAGGGGATTAAGTCCAGCAGATGCTGGCTGTTGTTCTTTTTCTCAGAGGCCAGAGCAATGGCAATTGGTATATGGAGGAAGTGACCCTTACCAGCCAATGGGCAAATCAGGATGGAGTTGTGCCTGGCTACTCCTCTGTCTCTCAGAAGCTAGAATAGTGGCAGTGGGAAATGGAGGAGGGGCTGGCCAAAAACTTTCAGGGCTTGTTTCACACTAAGGAGCAAATGACTGGCCAGCCTCTTTGTTAAAGATTTAAGCAAATAGTATTATTGTCATTGCAACCTAGTGTTTTGAATATTAGCCTTCGGGGCAAATGTATTCAGTCAAATTGAATGGAGCCTTTTCCCTGTTCTGTTCTGGATTTTTGTTGTTAAGGATATGGTCTGGTAAGCTCTGCTTAAACCCTTCACTAGGATTGAATAACTGCCAGGGATTGGGGAGGGCAAACTTAGAGGGTTGTCTATGACTTTGGGATTCAGCTTGTTCTCAGCGTACCAGCTGAGGGCTCTCGGGGACTTCAGAAATGTCCTTTACACTTTGCCCACTCCTGCCTTATGCCACCCAGTATCAGTGCATCCAGTTCATAGAATCTTAAAGTTGGAAGAAGCTCTCCTGAAAGATGCCCATCCAATCTCTGTTTAAGGACCTCTAAAGACAGAAAGTCTATCACCCTCGGAGCCAATATTCCACTCTGAAACAGATCTTACAGTTTTTCATTAAGAAAGTTGTTCCTAATGTTTAGATGGAATCGCTTTTATTGTAGTTTGAATCCTTATTTATTTATTTATTTGGCACCATCCAGCCCCAGAAAACCCTGTGATAGGTTCACTTTAGGGTTGCCATAAGTCATAAACAACTTGAAGGCACACAGTAACAACAGCAGCAGCAGCAAAAACTACAACAACAACGTATATGGCACTTTACAAGGAAAGCAACCAAAAACAGCAGGTCATGCCAAAGGCATATAATCTAGTATATGTATATACACACAGAAACACCAAGGAAAGGAAGGAATAATAGAACTATAATATTCAATTTTAAAACAAATTATCCAGATAAAAGACAAAATATCCAGTATAATATAAAACAAACCGAGAAACATATGTAATCAAACTACAGTTGACCTGCCACTTTCACATGTGTTCAGGGCATAGAGCCCCCACAAAAGTGGAAAAACTGTGAATAACTCCCCCCCCCCACTCCCATTCCCACTCCCACTCTCTTCCAGGGCTTCCCCTTTCCTGTTCCCATGCAAAAGGGAAGGGAATAGGGGTGGGGGAAGGCTCACAACAGCCTTCCTTTCCTCCTCTGGAGCTCTCCCTGCTATTCCTATGCATTTTGCCCTGGTGCTGAGAAGTTGCGCGAACCTTCCCCCACATTTCCTTTCCATGTTGCTTCGATGCAGGTTCTTTGCACTGGGGCAAAATTTATAAGAATGGCAGGGGGAGCTCCAGAGGGGGGAAAGGAAGGCTTGCACGAGCTTTCTCCCACCCTCTTTCCCTTCCATTTTGCGTGGGAAGGGAAGGAGGGAGGTCCGGAGAGGAGAAAAGAAGGCTGGCACAAGCTTTCTCCCACCCTCTTTCCCTTCCATTTTGCCTCACTGTGGGTTCTTTGCACTGGGGCAAAATGCATGGGAATGGGTAGAGGGGAATGAGGGTGCAGGCATGTGCACTCACAAATAGTCAAATTTGTGAACGTCAAACCTGCGAACGTCGGGGGAGAACAGTATGCAAAAATATAAAATAGCATTAAATTAAACTCCAAAAGCTTTTGAAAACAAGAAGGTTTTTAATTAAGGGAAGAGAAGGAGCAGTCCACAAATGTTCAGCGAGGCAATTCCAAAAGTATGGATCAACAAGTGAGAAAGAGCAAAGCTGAACCAAGGAAGATGAAACTCTTGGTTGCATGAGAAGCCTAGAGTTCCTAGAACACAGATCTTGAGCAGGCTGGTAAAAAGAAGTAAGGGTTGAAAGTTAGTGTTCTAGTCTCTGGAGCAGCAGAAAACAAGCTTGCTCCTTGTTTTATGTGACATCCCTTCAGATACTTAATGATAGCTATCATGTCACCTCTCAGTCTTCTCCAAACTAAACATACCAGCCTCCTAAGCTGTTCCTCATAAGGCTTGGTTTCCAGATCTTTGAATATTCTTTCATGGCTCTGGATTCTGTAGAGAGAGAGAATAGTGAGGAGGCAGTAGCTCTTGTGTACAGCTGAGCTAAAATACCTCTTATTTAATATATCATCTGTAAAGGACGTTTACTTTATGAACGGAACGGAAACTTCCATGAGAGGAATATATGATGTTTAATGCAGTTTGGCACAATATTAAATGCTGCTTTAATAGATGCTGTTGCATCTATGAAAGCTTCTATGGAAGAATAACTTCCAGTCATCCTATTCCAAAATTCTCCTAGCTCTCTGCAAATATATTTTATAATATTTTTCACAGGTACTTGGGGTATGTTTACACTATAGACTGCTTTGCTTCCTTTTGGTGCAATGTTTTCAGAGTCAACTGTTCCTCTCAGTACATCTGTATAACTAGTTCAGCCTGTTTCTAAATACATTTGGGGGCAGCTGGGTATTCATCCTAGAAACATTGGGATATGGCCTACCTCTCTTATTGTCACATTTAGACTACCCCTCGTTATTGATTATGAGAACAGGGATCACTTGCAGAAAGTAACAAATGTCACTTGAAGAAATAACACAGCTGTGCAGAGCTCTGATATTCTCTAGGACAGGGGTGAGAATCACTTTGCCCTCCGAATGATACTGAACTGCAGCTCCCAGCAGCCTTAGTCATCATAGCTAGTGGTGAATTCTGGGAACTGCGGTCCAGCAACATGTGTAGTGCCACATGGTTCCCGTATCTACTCTAGGAGATGAATGAGCAGCATCTGTGAAATCAATGCTCTTAAGTAATTGACATTTTTAAAACACAGATCTGGTTTGGTGTAAGGATTAACTCGACTGTAATCAGGTACAGGGATCCAGACCAAAGAAGAGGAAAAGAAAACCACAATTTTATTGACAACAAATACACTAACTAGGCCTGTGAGGCTACACTACAGTGCAGTCCATTTTTGAATGGGATGACTGACAAGATATCTGTACAATGCATTTGTAGTTAAGGTCTCATTTGTAAGAAGGATCACAGAATCACAGAATCACAGAAATGTAGAGTTGGAAGAGACCACACGGGCCATCCAGTCCAACCCCCTGCCATGCAGGAACACCCTCAAAGCACTCCCGACAGATGGCCATCCAACCTCTGCTTAAAAACCTCCAAAGAAGGAGATTCCACCACACTCCGAGGCAGCATATTCCACTGCCGGACAGCCCTGACTGTCAGGAAGTTCTTCCTGAGGTTCAGGTGGAATCTCCTTTCCCTCAGCTTGAATCCATTGCTCCTTGTTCTGGTCTCTGGAGCAGCAGAAAACAAGCCCTCTCCTTCTTCTACATGGCACCCCTTCAAATATTTAAACATAGCTATCATGTCCCCTCTTAACCTTCTCTTCTGCAGACTGAACATACCCAGCTCTCTAAGTCTATCCTCATAGGGCATGGCTTCCAGGCCCTTCACCATTTTGGTCGCCCTCCTCTGGACCTGCTCCAGCTTGACCATGTCCTTCTTGAATTGGGGTGCCCAGAACTGGACACAGTATTCAAGATGAGGTCTAACCAAAGCAGAGTAGAGTGGTACCAGTACCTCCCTCGATCTAGACACCATACTCCTATTGATGCAGCCGAGAATTGCATTGGCTTTCTTGGCTGCCGCATCACATTGCTGACTCATGTTCAGCTTGTGGTCTATTAAGACTCCTAGATCCCTTTCACACGTACTGCCATCCAGCCACGTGTCCCCCATCCTATATTTCTGCATTCCATTTTTTCTACCTAAGTGTAGGACCTTACACTTCTCTCTGTTGAATTTCATTTTCTTAGCTTTGGTCCAGCTCTCCAATCTATCCAGGTCATTTTGAATTTTTATCCTGTCCTCTGGTGTATTAGCAACCCCTCCCAATTTGGTGTCATCTGCAAATTTGATGAGCATGCCCTCTATTCCTTCATCCAAGTCGTTGATGAAAATATTGAAGAGCACTGGGCCCAGGACAGAACCCTGTGGCACCCCGCTAGTCACTTTTCTCCAGGATGAAAAGCAGCCATTGGTGAGCACCCTTTGGGAACGGTCAGTCAACCAGTTACAGATCCACCTGACAGTAGCCCTGTCCAGCCCGCATTGTGTTAGCTTCTTTGCAAGAATGTCATGGGAAACTTTGTCAAAGGCCTTACTGAAATCGAGATATGCTACATCCACAGCATTCCCTTCATCTATCAAGCTAGTAACTCTATCATAAAAAGAAATAAGATTAGTCTGGCATGACTTATTTTTGAGAAATCCATGTTGACTTCTCGTGATTACTGCATTGCTTTCTAAGTGATTAGAAACTGACTGCTTAATGATCTGCTCCAGGATCTTTCCGGGTACTGACGTCAGGCTGACTGGGCGATAATTATTTGGGTCCTCTTTTTTTCCCTTCTTGAAGATGGGGACAACATTTGCCCTCTTCCAGACTGCTGGAACTTCTCCTGTCCTCCAAGATTTCTCAAAGACCATAGCAAGTGGTTCCGAAATGACCTCTGCCAGTTCTTTTAATATCCTAGGATGCAATTCATCTGGCCCTGGAGACTTGAATTCATCCAGTGTGGCCAGGTATTCTTGTACCACCTCTCTACCTATTATGTACCGCATTTCCCCTGCTTCCTCCCCTGCTCCCCAACCACCAGGTTGAGTCCATGTATCCTTCTGGGAAAAAACTGAGGCAAAGAAGGTGTTAAGTAGTTCTGCCTTTTCTCTTCCCCCTGTTAGTAATTCGCCATCTTCTCTGCGCAGCGACCCTATCGCCTCTTTCTTTTTCCTTTTGCTGCGGACATATTTAAAAAAGCCCTTTTTATTGTGTTTAATGTCTCTGGCCAGCCTAAGTTCGTTCTGTGCTTTAGCCTTTCTGACCATCTCCCTACATTTCCTGGCTACTTGCTTAAATTCTTCTTTGGTGGTTTCCCCCCTCTTCCATTTCCTGTACACGTTTCTCTTAACCCTTAGCTCAGCTGAGAGTTCTTTACTCAACCATTCTGGTTTCTTCAGGTGCCTTCCATTTTTCCTCCTTATTGGTACAGTTTTAGACTGTGCCTTCAGTATCTCCCTTTTAAGGAACTCCCATGCCTCCTGAACTCCTTTCTCTTTCACTATTCCTGACCACGGAATTTCAGCCAGCAGCTCCTTAAGTTTACAGAAGTCCGCTTTTTTAAAATCTAAGATGACTGTCTGGTTACACGTATCTTCTCCTTCCCACTGAATGCCAAATTCCAATAGGGCATGGTCACTCCCCCTTAAAGATCCAACCACTTCTACCTCATTAACAAGGTCATCCCTGTTGGTCAGGATCAGATCTAGAATATTTGATCCCCTTGTGGCCTCTTCCACCTTCTGGACCATGAAATTGTCTGCAAGACAAGCAAGAAACTTGCTGGACCTTGCTGTCTTGGCAGAGTTTGACTGCCAACATATATCCGGGTAATTGAAATCTCCTATTATTACTGTATCTCTCCTTTTTGAATGCGCGGTCATTTGGTTGAGGAAGGCGTCATCAAGGTCCTCAGTCTGGGCTGGAGGTCTGTAGTAAACCCCCACCAGAATATCCCTATTGTTTCTCGCTCCCTTAATTTTTACCCAGATGCTCTCGACCTGGCTTTCTGGGTTTAAGTCATGGATCTCTTCACAGGTGAAAACATCCTTGACATACAAGGCTACTCCTCCTCCTTTCTTGTTTGGTCTATTTCTACAAAATAGGCTATACCCCTCTATTCCTACATTCCAATCCTGAGACTCATCCCACCAGGTCTCAGTGATGCCTATCAAATCGTATTTTTTTTGTTGTACTAGGAGTTCAAGTTCATCTTGCTTGTTTCCCATACTCTGCGCATTAGTGTAGAGACACTTAAATCCCCGGGCCCTTCCTGCAAGTCCTGTACTATAGTTTCTACTCCTCCCACCATTGGACGCTTGTACTACTTGGTCAATATAATTTGGGCCTTTCCCCCCTGCACTCGCCGTGTCTTTACCCTGAATAATATTGTCTCCCTCCCCAGCAGAACTTAGTTTAAAGACCTCTTAATCCTCCGTGCAAGACTGACTTATATTAACCAAACAATGTAAGCCTACTGCAAGCTAACTTGATACCTTCAGGAAAGGGAAATCACAAGTCTGGCAGACCTGAAGCTTTTCTGGTTGGTTCAGGGCAATGCATCACAAATGTAACAGGCTAAATTCTGTGCTGCCACAAATGGAACAGGCCTCTTCACAACACAGAAATTGACAACTAATCTCATCCATCTTGGAAATGGGGAGGGAAGAATAGTGTCAGGAGGGGGCTTAGCACTATAGAAGAGTGTATGAAATTAAAAACGTTCCAGGAGTCCTGCAGCCCCTTAAAGACTAAATTGCTTATATTTTCTATAAGCAAGCACTCACTCCGTTCACTGGTGAACTATATAAGTGTGATATTATATATGCATAATATCAGAACATGGAGAACAGAAAAGAACAAAGAAAAGAGTAAATAATAACATAATAATAACATAAGAACAAGACAAAAAAAATGTAAGTAACAACAACAATAATAATAATAACAACGATGATGATGATGATGATGTTAAAAGACTTCCCTTATGTTAAGGGAACAGCTTCAGTTGTATCACCATATACCAGCAAAGTCTATCAATTTCTTTCTGTGGTTTACTGTCAAAATCAGAAAGACACAGTAGAAAAATTCTAGGTCCAAATTAACTTTGTGCCTTAAGATTATTTGCAGTTGAGCTCTCACCAAATACCAGAATTTTTTCACCCTGTCACAGTTCCACCAACTATGAAGAAAAATCCCAGTTTCTTTTACCGTATTTGCAACATTTGTTACTTGTGTCTTTACATATCTTTGCTCTTTTATCTGGAGAGAGGTACCATCTGTACATTATTTTCCAAAAAAATTCTTTTATGTCATTACATCTGGTATATACATTATTCCTTTTCTACAGTTTTCCCAGTTTTCCAAAGCTACATTATGACTCAGATCTCTTGCTCATTTAATCATACACTCTCTAATTATTTCATCTTCTAAATTAAATGTCAATAATATTTTATAAATATTAGCAATCATATGCTTGTCTTCTTTTAGTAAGTAATTTTCAAATTCCATTTTTTTTTGTTTGCAAACCATGTGTCCTAGTTGAGTGATTTCTGTTTGCAATCTCTTTTCTTGTATAATTTGTGCTAATTTTCAACACAGGGATCCAACAGCAGCACACATTCACAAGCTTTGTAATATGAAAACAGCACAACTCTGGCACAAAGTTCCACCTGCCTCAGATTGGCATTGTTTTTTCTTAAATACCTGGGTAATAATTTTAATAAAGTTAGTAACTTAGATCAGTATTTAAGGCAAAGAGAGATCCATTTGTGGCTGGAGCTGCCTACGATGATATCTTCAATTTTTTTTCTTCCAAACTTGTTGCTAAACTCAAATATTTGATCATCATCCTTTTTCTCACAAAAATGTTTTTGGTTTTTAGTATTGAAGGATGTTGTTCTTCTTCGGCATTGGTAAGGAGGGTAATGTAGGCTTCTCCCTAGAAGCCAAGATGACTAAACTGAGACTGTCATACTTTGAACATATCATGAGAAGATATGACTCATTAGAAGACAATAATGCTTGTTAATGTAGACAGCTACATTAGAGGAAGATCACTTTACAATTAACAACAAATTAGGGAATTTCTGCTCCATCAGGGCGCAACTGGCATCAGTGTTAAAATTCTTTGGGTGCAGATCACCCACCCCCTTTTTTTTTTGCCAAGGGTATTTCAATTGACTGATGTATTTTTTTTACAGCCCTGTTTTTCTTTGTTTTGATTATGTGTTCTGGAATTTTTATGGTTTTGTTTCTATTGTTCTAATCCTCGTTGTCCACTGCAAGGAATCTGTAAAGATGAAGTGTGATTTTAAAGTGTGATTTTAAAAACTATGTATTTTATTTATTTGAAATGTTTGTTTCCTGCCTTGCCATACAGCAGAGTCTACAAAGAAGTATAACATCAGTATGTATGTCTAGTAAAACAGTAATACAGTCACAGAATCAGCAGCAATAAAACAGCAAGGCCTGAATAAAATCGTATTGGTAGCAATTTGCCCATAATGATATGTTTCTTATCCCTAAGTCTGGATGACAAATCAGTGGTATGTTTCCCAAGGAACAAAGTGTTTTTGGCCAAAGGTATTGTTTTCCAACCTCCCACCCCTCAACTTCTGTGCAGCTGCCATAAAACAAAATAAAAAGCAAAGTTGGAGATTAAGAGCTCCTGGTTCATTTATTTTTATTATATATTTGGAACATTGCACTGGTTATTGGCCAATAAATGTGCCACATTAAACTCTTTAGTATGGCTTTTTTCTGTTTAGAACTTGCCTGAAAATAGATTCTGTCAGGCTGTAATTATTATGTGTAATTGCACAATGGAATCATGATATTTGTATAGCTTCAGATAGGACGTGTTGGTTTATATACAGCAGAAAAACAAAATGTTTAAGATCTCAGTTTGAAAATGCCGTCATAACAAAACCCACTACTTCAAGTGAGAATTTTTTCATGTAGTGAAATATGTATCCTTGTGTAATTTATTATCACTTTAATTTCCTGTTGTCTGCTTGTACTGTGTTGAATAAAACATTAAAACTGATGTAGAAATACAAAATGTTACTTGAAGATTCATAACACCAGTAAAGGAACCTGGGACTTTCTAGATGGTTTTGGACTGCAGCTCCTATCATCCCCAATCCACAGTATCTGGACAAGCACAAGTTCTCTACCACTGCATAATCCAGTAGATTCCATTTTTTATCCCAGGGAAGCAGCATTCTCTATGAGCAGCCTGCTTTGCAGGGTCCACAACATGCATTTCCTCTTATACCAACCATGGGGACCAGCAATAGAATAGGGGTAACATGCAGCTTCCTACATATCTGGACCTGCAGGGATCAGGTATGCAGTAGTTGATTTGTGAAATCAGTGTCCTTTGGATATGCATAAAGTGTGTACAGGCTGGAGACAAACAAGCATCTTTTTCTTGTCTCACTGCTCTAGCTCTCCTTTCTCAGATAGAAATGTGGTAAGGGAGGAGGAACAGTGATAGCTGAGGGGCTTGTTTGGCCTGTTCTTGTTATCTTCTGAACTTGGCATCTTCTTTTACAGAGATGTTCAAAAATGTTTAGTAATGCTTGGAATCAAAATATGCTTCCAATATTCTCCAAATTTATTCTGGGAATAGGCCAGCTCTCAAGTCTCTAAAGTTCAGTTGAACTTTTGGAGCATTCTCTCATTCAAAAGATGAGACAGATTTTGATGCCAAATGGATTACCTGTCATTTCTGGATAGAGTAGTACGTTTAGAGGGGTGTACAGGAGTTTTGAGTGAGACCATTGATTCTTCTAGCCCAGTATCATCTGTCTGATATCAGCTATGACGGTCTAAGGTATTGGAAAGGTATGCAGAGCGGAAGCTATGGCACCAGTGAGTGAACATCACATAAACAATAGCAGAATTAACGTGACATGAATTTTCCTTTGAGTAGAGTCTGTTTTGTCTTCTACATAATCATAAATATAACAGTGGTGAACTTAGCCTCTGAATATTCATGCCACAGTAGATGTATTAGTATTAAGAGTGCATTCTGCTTTGTTCCTCTACACCCCTATTCTTACACTTCCAGATAACAGAGCTCACCTTTCTAGTGGGTAATGGCCACTAGAGGTTTTTCAGAGGAGTGCAGTGGTTTGGGAGCAACCTGTAGATAATTCCAGCCACTCGGGGTAAAGTTCCTTTTTGTTTGAACAGATACTGGTGCATCAGGATAATGACTTTGGAATCAGTGATGATTGTGCAAGAGCATTTGTGCATCAGCACACTGTGTGTGTTTATAGGTAAACATGCAGTGTGCGAACACAACCTTTTTTTGACATTTCTATTGCCATAGTTCATCTATACGGTTCATATTCTTTCTGACTGCTAATAGTAAATTCAGCTTTTTTCAGCAAAGGTCAGTGAATTAAATTTGTTCTTTTTTCCTTCTTCTTTTTAAAATTTCTTGCAGGGCTGGGGCTAGATTCTCATAAACTTCCTAATCAGATGAGTTTCTCTGACTGGCCAAAACTGAAGAAGATCTTTGCAGAGGTGTTCTCAACAAAAACCCAAGCAGAGTGGTGTGCAATCTTTGATGACACGGATGCCTGTGTGACACCAGTTTTGACTTTGGACAATGCTGCCTCCCATCCACACAACAAAGAATGTGGTTCTTTTCTTACAAATGATCAGGAGGAGATCAGTCCTAGACCCGCCCCGATTCTTTCTAGGACCCCGGCTATCCCTTCTTCCAAAAGGGATCCATATATAGGAGAGCACACCAAAGAGATCCTCTTGGAGTATGGTTTTTCCAAGGAAGAGATTTCACAACTCCTCTCCCTGAAAGTTGTTGAATGTAACAACCCAAAAGCTAACCTATAACATAAAACTCTACAGATCAAGAGTCTTACACTGGCAAATTGTATTTTTGATGCAATTGGTGCTTTACTCTTAGCAAAAACAAAAATGGCAAATGGGCAGTGTGATTTATTAGGACCGCTATAGTGTTACAAGTATTACATAAGCGTAACCAAGAAACAAAGTAATTGCTTTTGTAACACCTTAGTGATCCTAATACTATTTTTGTTTCTATTTCTGTGTGTGTTTATTTTATATTTATGGGCCATATAACTGCTTTGTTTTTTGTTCTTAGGAAGGAGAAATTTGTGACAAAATCTTACGTTTGTATAATCTTCTGCAGGCAATGATCAAAAGGATGTTATTACTGCTTAGAATTGTGGTAAATTGCCCAGTTATCTTCTACCTACCTTCTACCTTTCAGATAGATAGATAGATAGATAGATAGATAGATAGATATTCCTTTCTCAGTTGATACTTCTTGAAAGCTATGAACTTGGTGAAACTGGGGGATCACATAGCTTCCCCATGTGACCTGGGAGGGTTGTACTCTCATTTCTCTCCCACATTCCAGCCCCTCTAAATTTGGAAATTCATTTTTTTTCCACCTCAAGATGGCTTGTGGCCAAGCCTCCAGGCTGAAAAGACTGAGAGGGACCCAAAATGCTGGAAGTAAAATGGCAATAGCACCCATCTTGGAAGCTTGGTTGGAATTTCTGGGTGTTTGGGGACACAGTGGGGGAGTTGGGAGCCCTACTTTTTGGGTGGGGAGGGAGCCATAACGATCCTTGTGGGCTACAAAAATGTCCTTGGACCTACATGATTTAAGATACAGAAAATAAATCACTATCCAGATGACCATACTGACTCATGTTGATTTGGAAATGGTATCAAGAACTACACTATTGATAGTATAGAAGTTGCTTGCTCTTATAATTACTTATGTAGTGCATTTGTTGGTTTGTGCATTAATCTGATGAAAGAATAATTAATGCCAAATGGAGGCAGAGTCTCTATAAGGTCATGATTGAATGTCTAGAAGCCACATTTGCTCATAGATCTATACTGCTTTTAAAGCTCTAAGACACTTGAAGTGTTTGTATAAACACCTTTTAAGTTTTTAATTACACAGCAGACCTTAAGACCTATTGTTGCTTCTTTCAATAACCTTATTCTGTGTCAGCCTTCCTCAACATGGTGTCTTCTAGATGTTTTGGAGTGCAGCTCCCATCAGCCTTATTTAAATGGCCAATGGTGAGGAATCATGGAGGTCTGAAATGTTTCCAGAGTACCAGATTGGATAAGGTTTAGAGGAAAGGTACTGTAATATGCCCATCTTCATATGTCTGTGGAGTAGAGGAGGCAGTGCATTTCACATTATTTGTTTTATTGCCCTATAACAGTACGTGATGTACAAGCATCAGATGTTGAAGGGGTGTGGATACTGGCCCATTTCCCTCCCTTCAAGCAAAGAATAGCTCCCTTTATGTTAACATTAGCCATATGGCACAAGAATATTACAGATATTTATGTGTTAGATTGTGATTTGGATAAATGATTTTATTCTTTATCTTTTTAATTTATGATCTCAGTGAAGGAGTTGTGTCTAACAAGTTTGGCCTTACCCTTTTTCGATTTTTACATTTCCAATTTATTGTATAATCTGGTTACAGTTTATATCCTAAACAAACACGCCATTTAAAATTAGTTGAATGGAATAGTCTACAAATTATGTACCAGGATATTGCAATCCTTGAGTTTCTAATTTATACTGTAATTACCTAAAGAGAAATGGTTTTCATAAAATCTGTTAATATACTTTTTAAAACTTACAAATAAAATATAAATTCATTTTCTATGTGTTTTGGATTATATGATTGATATGTACCTGTTTTTAAACCAGGGATGAGGAATGTTGGTCCTCCAGATTTTATTGAATCTAATTTCTCTCATCCCTAGCCAGCATAGCCAATCAGATTTAGTGTAAGAAACCTCAAGGTGGACATGTTCTGAAGGACCCTGATTAAAACCTTGGTGGACATATCCTTCCAGTTTTGATTGGAATCGTGTTTGCCCAAGAGAGTTGGTCTGCTGGCTCCTGTTTCCAGTGTGTCAGGGGCTACAAATATGACCATGAGGCCTCCCATTTGTCTGGCCTTTTAAAAATTTAATTACTTATATATAAATTGGTGAGATGTGAGAGAATGCAACAAGTAGCAGAAACAAGCTGCATTGCAAAACAACCTAAATCTTGAAGTCCCTCAAATCTGAATAGCTACTCTTCAGACTGCTTGTGCTTCTGCCTGTGGTTGTGGTCATTCCCACACAAAGTCACATTCTAGCCTGTTCTTTTCAACAGCTTAAAAAAGAAAAAGTTCAGCAGCACTTTGGAAATGTGATTCTGTACTGTGGCCTATGCCCAATATTCTACCGGGGAAACTTCCCTTCCTTCACCTTCCAACTGCAAGCTTCTGCACCAACTGAAAATTATCTGCAGAAGGTTTACTAGACTACTCCCCCAGGGCTATTTTGGAGGCACACAGAAGCTGTTCTGCCAGCAAAAGTTCACCATGGTTTCCTGTGTGCTTTGCCTGTGTGCTTTGTCTTTTGGCTCCTGTCATACATACATACATACATACATACATACATACATACATACATACATACATATGGCAGTTTTGTGCCTTATATTGAGGGAGAGGGAAGGAGAGTAAGTGAGCTTTCTGCTAGCTCTGTCTGTGTGAAAGAGAGATGGAGAAAGGGACAGAAATCCGTACCTATATATGTGTGTGTGTGCGTGAGAGAGAGACATGAAACAATTGTGGAGTTCTGCTGATGGAAGAACAGCTTCCGACAGAACAAGGAAGGGGACAGTCTTTTCCTTTGACTTTTGTGCTTCTCTGTGTTCAGCAGTGGCAACCTCCATGCCACTCTCTGTAAATCTCATAGTCTGACCCAACAGTAGAATCATAGAATCATAGAAATGTAGAGTTGGAAGAGACGACACGGGCCATCCAGTCCAACCCCCTGCCATGCAGGAACACCCTCAAAGCACTCCCAACAGATGGCCATCTAGCCTCTCCTTAAAAACCTCCAAAGAAGGAGACTCCACCACACTCCGAGGCAGCATATTCCACTGCCGGACAGCCCTGACTGTCAGGAAGTTCTTCCTGAGGTTCAGGTGGAATCTCCTTTCCTGCAGCTTGAATCCATTGCTCCTTGTCCTGGTCTCTGGAGCAGCAGAAAACAAGCCCTCTCCTTCCTCTACATGGGATCCCTTCAAATATTTAAACATGGCTATCATGTCCCCTCTTAACCTTCTCTTCTGCAGACTAAGCATACCCAGCTCTCTAAGTCTATCCTCATAGGGCATGGCTTCCAGGCCTCTCACCATTTTGGCTGCCCTCTTCTGGACCTGCTCCAGCCTGACCATGTCCTTCTTGAATTGGGGTGCCCAGAACTGGACACAGTATTCAAGATGAGGTCTAATCAAAGCAGAGTAGAGTGGTACCAGTACCTCCCTCGATCTAGACGCCATACTCCTATTGATGCAGCCGAGAATTGCGTTGGCTTTCTTGGCTGCTGCATCACACTGCTGACTCATGTTCAGCTTGTGGTCTATTAAGACTCCTAGATCCCTTTCACACGTACTGCTATCCAGCCACGTGTCCCCCATCCTATATTTCTGTATTCCATTTTTTCTACTTAAGTGTAGGACCTTACACTTCTCTCTGTTGAATTTCATTTTCTTAGCTTTGGTCCAGCTCTCCAATCTATCCAGGTCATTTTGAATTTTTATCCTGTCCTCTGGCGTATTAGCAACCCCTCCCAATTTGGTGTCATCTGCAAATTTGATGAGCGTGCCCTCTATTCCTTCATCCACGTCGTTGATGAAGATATTGAACAGCGCTGGGCCCAGGACAGAACCCTGGGGCACCCCGCTAGTCACTTCTCTCCAGGATGAAAAGCAGCCATTCGTGATCACCCTTTGAGTTCGGTCGGTCAACCAATTACAAATCCAACTAACAGTAGCCCTGTCCAGCCTGCATTTTGCTAGCTTCTTTGCAAGAATGTCGTGTGGAACTTTGTCAAAGGCCTTACTGAAATCGAGATATGCTACATCCACAGCATTCCCTTCATCTATCAAGCTAGTAACTCTATCATAAAAAGAGATAAGATTAGTCTGGCATGACTTATTTTTGAGAAATCCATGTTGACTTCTCGTGATTACCGCGTTGCTTTCTAAGTGATTAGAAACTGACTGCTTAATGATCTGCTCCAGAATCTTTCCGGGTACTGACATCAGGCTGACTGGGCGATAATTATTTGGGTCTTCTTTTTTTCCCTTCTTGAAGATGGGGACATTTGCCCTCTTCCAGTCTGCTGGAACTTCTCCTGTCTTCCAAGATTTCTCAAAGATTATAGCAAGCGGTTCCGAAATGACCTCCGCCAGTTCTTTTAATATCCTAGGATGCAATTCATCTGGCCCTGGAGACTTGAATTCATCCAGTGTGGCCAGGTATTCCTGTACCACCTCTCTACCTATTATGTGCTGCATTTCCCCTGCTTCCTCCCCTGCTCCCCAACTGCCAGGTTGAGTGCTTGTATCCTTCTGGGAAAAAACTGAGGCAAAGAAGGTGTTAAGTAGTTCTGCCTTTTCTCTTCCCCCTGTTAGTAATTCGCCATCTTCTCTGCGCAGCGACCCTATTGTCTTCTTTTTCCTTTTGCTACGGACATATTTAAAAAAGCCCTTTTTATTGTTTTTGATGTCTCTGGCCAGCCTACGTTCGTTCTGTGCTTTAGCCTTTCTGACCTCCTCCCTGCATCTCCTAGCTACTTGCTTAAATTCTTCTTTGGTGGTTTCCCCCTTCTTCCATTTCCTGTAGATGTTTCTCTTAACACTTAGCTCAACTGAGAGTTCTTTAGTCAACCATTCTGGTTTCTTCAGATGCCTTCCATTTTTCCTCCTTATTGGCACAGTTTTAGACTGTGCCTTCAGTATCTCCCTTTTAAGGAACTCCCATGCCTCCTGAACTCCTTTCCCTTTCACTATTCTTGACCACGGAATTCCAGCCAGCAGCTCCCTGAGTTTACAGAAGTCTGCTTTTTTAAAATCTAAGATGAGTGGTTACCCTTATCTTCTCCTTCCCACTGAATGCCAAATTCCAATAGGGCATGGTCACTCCCCCTTAAAGATCCAACCACTTCTACCTCATTAACAAGGTCATCCCTGTTGGTCAGGATCAGATCTAGAATATTTGATCCCCTTGTGGCCTCTTCCACCTTCTGGACCATGAAATTGTCTGCAAGACAAGCACAGTAGTGCTTAATCAATCTGATAAATAATGATAACTTACTGAATTAAACAAATGCCATCATTGGTGTTTAGACTAGTGAATTAATTTTCTAATATTTAATATTACTGAATTAATTTTCAAACTGTGTAAGAGAAGTTGGGAGAGAGACATCATGACTTGGTCAAAGCCCACCAGAAACGCTCGGCCAAGACAAGGCCTGACGTCAGCTCTCCCAGACCCACCTCAGTCTATGGCTACACTGTCTTGTTTTTTTAGCAAGGTCATTATATTCAGAGGGTAAGTATTGCAGCATGGTAGAATTCATATTCTGTTATTTTTTAAAATAGTATTTAGCTTATTCTTAGTCTTACGTGGGAGTTAAATATAGTAATGAAATGCTTAAAACAGTGGCGGGAAATGTGTTTTTATAATTCTTTGGACTGTAGTTCCCATCTGTTACCCCAAAAGGTGGGGGATCATGAGGTCCTCCAGCAGTACTCATCGCTCTGTGAAAATGTGGGGAATTATAGCTCGAAAGAAGAATATTTTTAAGAATATTATTAATATCATTATTGGGGGAAATTCACACACACACGTGAACAATCAGTCTCATGAACAACACAAGGGCAGCTAAGGTAAAGGAAAGAAAGGTTGGTTAGTGAGAGTTTGAGGTGCAGTGGGCAATAGTTACCATTCCTGAAGCGGTAGAGGATTGAAGTGGGATGTCTCAGACTGGGGGAATGAGGGCAGTACAATGAACTGGAATCTGGGGGCCCTTACACAGCATAACATGCCAATGTGTGTCCAAAGTCATGGGCTGAGCCAGGGTTTAAATACCGTTTTTCTGCCCTGAGGGTAATGTGTTAATTGCTCTTTGGTAGAGCCAAGAAAAGTGGCCTGGAAGGTTCTGATTGTCTTTGTGGCAGGTGCAAAGCATCGAGGGAAGTTACAATAGCCTTTTAATGACTGGAAAGGTAGACAAACAAAGGGCAGCTTTAGTCACAAGATATCAGCATTTTGAATGCTCCTTTTAGCACCTTTGCTCACTATTGTTTCTTAGGCTTCCCTACTTTAGAGCACCATCTAAAACTCATCAAGCTCTCTGACTGATCCTTCTGAACTTATGACCTGTTCATGCTGAGGTCCTTTGTCTGAGCTTCAGGAAGTTTCCAGTCAGACTCCTTTAACTTCCACACAGCTTTCAACCATAAGTGTAAGATTTATATTTATTTCATGCCAGTTAAACAGAATGGGGGTGCGTGGCATGATAACACATCAGTCCTGGTTGGTGTAGCCACGGGTGAGGGATGGAGAAGTTGCAGGTTAACAACGTCAGGAAGACCACACCTTCCACCATTTCTGCTGGAGTGTTTTACCAGCATGCAAGTGGTTTCAGTAAACATAAAGCGGAACAAGATCATTCAGAGAGAACTGTAATTCTTCTTTACTTATTGACCAGAACACTTTGGAGAGCTGAGAACACCTTTCTTTTTTATTCACCAGAGCTCACAGTCTTTGATTTAATGCCTAAATTATTAATATAATAAAAAGGGATTAGCATGATATTACAATATTATCACTGGTTGTACATATCTAGTCATAAATCAGGCAGAAATAGACTGCCATATATACAGGCACCGAGAAATAGCTCCATGTTACAGACTTTCCTAGTTGTATATTATTTATGTTTTTGATAATTTTGACAATATATTCTAACTTTGGTTTTTTTTTAAAAAAAAAGAGCAACGGAGTAGAATACTGTCACTGTATTTTAATTTAGGTAGAGATAACAGAGATTTTTGTCTTTAAATGAAAGCTGAGAATATAGGGAAGGCACTCAAAAGTGCTCACAGGGAATACAGAATCCAGGATGCAGGAAAGCCAAACATCAAAGCATCCCAAGCATCAAAGCACATTGGATTAAATGCCACCAGAGGGCTTGCGAGAGCCAGCATGGTCTAATGGTTTGAGCATTAGACTCTGATTCTGGAGACCAGGGTTCAATTCCCCACACAAACACGGAAACATGCTGGGTGACCTTGGGTGTGTCACACACACTTAGCCCCAGAAAACTCCATGAGAGGTTCACCTTGGGGTCACCATAAGTTGGAAATGACTTGAAGGCACACGATAGCAAAAACAAGAGTGCTTGCAGAATTTGCGCTATGTCTTCTTTCCATAGGTTTAAGAATATCTGTCAACCAGTTTAGCCCTGTAAACCTATTGTTGCCTGAAATCAAGGAGCAGAAAGGTATCTTACAAATGCATCAATATCCTGGCCAAAGTTTGGAAAACTTAACTGATGGACTAACAACTCTTTCAAATCCTCTAGCTGTCATTGCCAAAGAGATTCTGGGTTCTGCAGTTGAAAAAAAAATTACAAATGGTCAATATTGTCTTTAACATAAACTATACATTTGCAGCTCCCCCGATTTCTTACTACCTAAGCCGATAACTCAAAAGCTCACACATTTTATAGTTGATCCTAATAATGGCATTGTCTACCTGTGGATTTTGGATTTTGCTTGATTGCTGCAAATTGCTAAAATCTTGTCCTTTCCGGGATAGTTCAGAAAGTAACTTCTCCAGTGCTGGCTAAGTATACTGGGAACTGCGGTAAAAAAAAAAAAAAGAAAAAGATCCAAACTCTGGTCCTGGCTGCTTTGCTGAATAGAAGGAAATGGCTTATGAGATTATTTTGCAAAAGCAATTTAAAACAGCCGTACCTTTAAACTAATGTTGCGGTTGGTGTGTGAAAGCTGTACATTTGCATGAAACATTTCTTCACCCTTTTGAAGATAATCCTGCAGTCATAGAGAGCAGAGAACTCTCCAGTCAGCCTGGAGCTCTAATTGGGCTAATCTTCCATCAGAGGCACACAGACACACAGTACTTCCCCCACCACTCCCCCCTCGTGTAACTTGTGATTCTGGAGCCACGAAAAGAATGCACGCCCCTCCTCTGGTTCTTTTTATTTTTCTCCAGCCTTACTCAAGATCCATGCCTGCTGGAGCACCCACTCCCAGAAAGCAGCCCGATGATTGTAACGAAGCCAGATTTGGCTGGGCTGCTTCCACGGCCCTGTGAGATGGACACTGCCAGCATGGAATGCAGCGATGAGAAAGGAGAAACCATGTTGCAGTCCTTGGCTGGGGGAGACCCTTTTGGCCAAGTGGAGCCCCCCAAGAAGGCGACGGGGAAGTTGGTGATGCATAGCGTGGTCATGTTTGGCCGAGAGTTCTGCTACGCCGTGGAAGCTGCGTTTGTCACCCCTGTACTGCTCAGTGTGGGCCTCCCCAAAAGCTTGTATAGCCTCGTGTGGCTCATCAGCCCCATCCTTGGCTTTGTCTTGCAGCCTGTGGTCGGCTCAGCCAGTGACCACTGTTCTTCTGGTTGGGGCAAGCGGAGGCCCTTCATCGTGGTCCTTGGCTTGATGATGCTGGTGGGAATGGCTTTGTATCTCAACGGAGACACTGTTGTCTTAGGTGAGTAAGTGAATGTTTCAGGCCAGGGAAAACAAATGCTTATTGGAATAGAAAAGGTGTAGCGGAGGGAAGAAATTTGAAAAATTACTTTTTCCGGTACCTCAGAATTGGCCAGACAGTGTGGTTACTGTGCTGGCTGGAGTATTCTGCGAGCTATAGTCCAAAAAAGTAAGTTTCCCAAGCACTGATGCAAAGTTAGAGAAATAGTACATGTAGCACCAAGGTAAAATAGTGGGATCAATATACCAGAATCCACTTTGTACTTTCTTCATGGAAGGACTGAGCAGAGTCGAATTCCTAGTTATTAGAAATACCTTAAACTATAACCATGTTGTCTGGGGATTCTGGGAGCTTCAGTCCAACCAAGCAACATTTCAAAGTTGAGGAGGAGGAGTAAAATCATTCTTAATTAGTTCTGGATTGGATGTTGGTTGTGGGCCTGAGTGCTATGGACTAGCTGGCATTACTTTTCAAAAAATTAAAGATTTGAGATAAAAATAAGAGGGACATCACATTAACTGCCTTTCAGACAAACTGCTGAACATTTATAGCAGGCTGCTCGCTTGACATGGAGAGTGTCTGCATTCTGTATGTGTGTTCGATATGTGAGTTGGTGACATTATTGCACAAAGGTTCTAAATGAACAGAGGCAGGTAAAAAGCTAAACGGATGACTTATCCAAGCTTTGAGATTAATCCAATTGCATTGTTTATTTCAGGCCTAGCTGCCTGAAAAAAAGTGGACTATATTGATTATTATTTTATCTCCTATTCCAGGCAGTAATAGAAAATTATTTTTAAAAACGGCATTTCAGTTCCAGTATTAGGGTGTTCACAGTGCAGTTTGGTCAGTCTGTACAGTATCCTTTTAGTCCAGTGTTAGATTCTGGATATACACAGCAGTTACGCTTGAACCTGCAAAATGGGACCCCTGACCTGGTCTAGCATGCAGGGCTCCCACTCTGTCCCACAGAAGTTTTCGGGGCACTTTGCCCGTTTCCTAAAGCCCTGGAAAAAAATGGAGATCGCCACAGTCAGCTTTGCTCTCTTGTCGCCTTCTCCAAGCAAGAAATACGAGTGGCAAGCAAAGAGTATTCAACAGATGCTAATAATAGTTAGCTTTTAGACTGTGTGTCCCAGAATCCCCTCAACCAACATGGCTACTGGGAACTGTAATCCCAAACAATAAATGATCCAAGTTGTGCTTATGAGGCAGCCACATTCCGACCTTTGGACCCAGCCAGTTCTCAGCATACCAGCTGAGTCCGCCTGACTCTCCTCTCCCCTTGCTCTCTCAGCGGAATAGGTTGTGCCCCAGTAAAGTTACGAAGATTAGGACCAATTCAAACTGCAGCACTGTTCAAGTTCGGGGGCCTTATAAAATAAGCTTGTCATTTCCACAGTATGGGATGTGCCAACCAGCTGGCTTCCGAACTAACTTTTTAAAGTTCTTCAAGCAAGATAAATCTTGTTGCTGTTTTAACAGGCCATTTAGAGTTAAAAACAATTCAGAAGCACCCCAGCAGCTTAGAAATCCAAGAGATTTTCAGAGATGTTACACATATACATTCCTATTAATTTATTCTGAACAGCTGTACAGAAACCATGGGACTATTTCAGGGGCAGGGAGGTTGGAAAGCAGTTTACAGCGTGCAAGGGCCTTGTACTGAAATTGGCTTTGGCCCACGGCAGTCAATGGAATGAAATGGCTTTCAGCGTTAACACCAGCAAGAGTGCTTTGAAGCTTGCCAGACTTACCCTGTGAGAGTTAAGAATCTGTTATGGAAAGGAATATATAATCCCATACCAAATTAAGTCTTTTGGCATGCTCTGGTTCACCATGCAAATTCACTCTGCATAAAATTAGGCCTAGTAGTTTGTAAGCCAAAGACTTTACATTCCCCAGTGAAACACGGGGTTAAATAAAACATGATATTGTATGTGCAAGATACAGCTTGAAGCTTATGTCTTTGAAAAAATTGTACAAAGATCTCGGGGAGAGTCAGGTTTACACCTTACTTGGTTTTTCTTTAAAATTTTATATAGATAGATAGATATTTTTTTTCTAAATAATGCACAAGTACTTTGAAAGGAGTGGAAAATTCCACTGGAGTTTGTAGCACTGTGCAAAAGAGAGAGAGTTTTGAGCTGGGAGAAAGTTTATAGGATTCTGGGATATGTAGTCTAGAAAGGTAACTTTTCCACGGTCTGCTTATAACAACATAACAAAGGATCCAGCCTTTTGTCTCATGGGTCCTTCAGTAGAAAGAGAAATGTTGAATCTTTCTTCCCTGTCTCTTGTTTGTGTATAGGGCTTGTGGCTTTCACCATAGGCTCCCCTACTTCTTTCCCCATTAATCAGAACACTGCTTTTAATGCATGCAAACATTAATTGTTAGAAAATCAAGGGACTTCCAGCTCTCTGCCTGTAGCAATTCTTTGATTCTACTGCCAGTCACTTCTTAGCTATACTCAACACTCCTGAGGAACTCAGGACAGAATGTATGCGAGCATCCCTTCCAGTTATGTGCTGTGCTTTCTCATAAAGTCATTTGCACCTGTAAGCAGAACTTGAGAAAGTTATTGTCAACTACAAGACCCACACTGGTTGGTTGATGCTGGAAGTTTTGGTCTTAAATAGTAACTTTTCCAAATTCAGTTTAGAACTACAATTAATAATGCAGGCTCCAGCCCTTTGCCACAAGTCCTCCTTTTTTGTATATACCTGCTAGGTAAAACTCTACATGGAATGCACTATCCAAAAGTATTACATTAACCATATACGTTAATCAGCTTGCAACTGTCTCTGACTCCAAGCTACGTGACCAGTTGAAGTTGTGGTTACTCAGAATAATTGGTGGAATACTTGAATGGACCATACACCGGATTGTATGTAATTTGTCTGCACTGGAGGCTGCAAAAAATGTTAGTGTGGACTTCTTTTTCATTCCTGATATGGCTCCCAGATATGATTGAACAGTAAGTCCCATCAGCCTATGCTGAGAGATGATGGAAGCTATAATCCAGCAAGATCCCCAGTTCCAAGATCGTCAGCTATAATCCACACCTCCCAGTTCCTGATCTGTTGGGTGACCAATGTCTCATTTCAACTGAACACTGAGAGATCTTGATGTGGCTATTAATAGCAGATTCTTGGAATTTAAACACAGATCTGGGCCCAAGCATGTAGAAAGAAGGAACGAGAAGAGAATTCTTTCCCTGCCCATAGTTTATATATTTACGTCCCTGAAGCTTCTAGGTACATTTCTTGTCAGCTGAGCTTCCAGGGACCTTAGCTGAGATAAAATGTTGAAAGAGGAGAGTTATGGATGGATAAGAAGCAGGCTGGACAGGGAGAACAGATCAGTTCAATTTTCTTGCTGGTGAAAATAGGAATCAATGCGCTCTTCTTTTGATTTGGTGTAAACACAATTAGCGTAAACACACCTATCTCTTGGCATCCCATTAGTGTAGTCCTAAAACCTTAGAACTAGAAAGGTTCTCAGAATGTTAATTTGCCACAAACTTCTGTATCATCACTCCCAGAATAGGCAAAATGATTCTTTCAATATGTTTTGGACTAAAACTCCCACAATTTTGGATCATTTTCTATATTCGTAGGAGTTGAAGTCCCAAACACCTGGCAGGCATTTGTTCAATGATTTTCTTGTACTAGCCAAAGCCCATGACAAATACAGCAAAAATATACAAAGTGCAGCAAAATGACATTAGAGACAGTAACCATAATGCTATGGACAATAAGATGAGAGGATTTTAAAATTACTATCATGAAAATCTCCAAAATAGTTTGTGACAATTTTGTCTCTCTCCTTCTAATGATTTTTTGCAACCAAAGCAAAAAAGAACCAATTTATGTGTCATAGGCCATTTCTGCACAACGATGCTCTTCCACGTCGTCTCGCTGCAGTCCCGGGTCCAGAAGGCAGCACGTCAGCACGCTCCCCTCTGCACCCGCTCAGTCCATGCAGAAGAGAACATAGTGACGCCACGTCTTCCTTCCGCAGCGCAGCCGGGCTTTTTCCATTGGTGCGCTATGGAAGGAAGCGTCGCCAATGTGCTTCCGCATGGCCAGAAGCGATCGCAGATGCAAAGTGGATTTTTTTCTGTTTTGCAAAAACTGCACAAGCACGATGCTCTGCGACAGGATGGCAGTGGGAGGGCAACGACGTCATGTGGAAGCGCGACCTGCCAATTGCTGCCATCCTGCAGCAGAAATAAGACAGCGACATTGTGCGGAAAGGGCCATAGTCTTTGAGATCACTCAAGACCAATGTAACTATGGAGTTCCCACTTCCGTGAATCAGCAAGGGGGTTTGAAAATCTCTCTCTTTGATTGCCATACAGCTGACAGATCAGCAAGTAGTAAACAATGTATTTCCACCTCGCAGGGGCCACAAATGCATAGTCTGTATTCAAATGGTAGCTTATTATAGCATCCATCTAGAACTGCAGTTGGCATAACCTGAAGTCTCATTTAACGAAAGCATTTCTTAGAGAAACGGACTTAAGCTTGGTCAGATAACCGGCTCTAAAGGCTTTTTTTTAAAAAAAAAATAATAATTTAGAGCTCATGATTAACTGTAGGTCCATTCTAAAATCTATCCAGAATAACCAGTCCTTTAATGGACTCTTTTCTGAGCTGAGCTCTGTCTTGGTCCTGGATAAGTGGTACTTATGTGGGTGATTTTGTATATTTGGCTTCCAGTGTTAATTAGGTCTTATTTCTATGTAACGCGGCCCTGCAAGATGTTCGTTTGATGGAGTAGCAAATCATTTAAGGAACTGGCAAACCACCTATGAGTATCCCTTGCCTAAGAAAACTTTATGCAGTTGATGGGGCTGCCATAAGTCAACAGGTGACTTGAAGGCATGTAACACACACACAAACAACTGGGAATAATTTTCTCTTGTCTTAAAACTGTGGCCGACCAGATTCTGTGTGTACGTGGAAGGCAAAAAAGTTACCCCTGCTTCCCATTCACAGTTCTCTACAGCATAAGTAATACGTTTAAATGACTAATTTCTTCTTTCGTAGCTTTGGTCTCTGACGGAGCCACCCAGAGGACCTGGGCCATAGTCATCACCATGCTGGGTGTGGTGCTCTTTGATTTTGCTGCTGACTTCATTGATGGTCCCATCAAGGCCTATCTATTCGATGTCTGCTCTCACGAGGATAAGGAAAAGGGCCTCCATTATCATGCCCTCCTGACAGGTAAAACACAGCTTCCCAGGTACCTCCCTAGGCCCTTTGCACATCTGACAATTGGGCAGGGGGAGAAAGAGAGAGAGAAAGGCCATTTCTGCACTACACTGTTATGGTACTATTATTCCACTTTGAACATCCTGTGGAATTCTGGAGTTTGTAGTTTACTGAGGCCAAAGAGCTCTCTGGCTAAGAATTCTAAATGCCCCTCCCTAAATTACAGTTTAGTGCAGAAATGGCCAGAGTTAAGAGAGAGAAGGAAGAGAAGGTTGCTGCCTAGAGTTCTCTTCTTTGTTTCCATGTTTAAACTCCTTGAATGAATTGATCATCTGATCCAGTGTTTCAGTCACAAGCATTGTTTAAAGAGGTCATCTTGTGACCGCAGGAGCTACAAAGAGGTTCCAGAAGAAAAGTTTGTTTGAAAGAAATTCTCTCCAACATTTAAAACTGAAGTCAGCCTAGAAATTTTTTCTTGTTGTTTTGGGAAAAACTGAGTGGTTGGGGAAGGGGATTATTCTTTCCTTTTTTTATTGTTTGGTATGTTCTTGGGGAGCTTTTTGGTATTGTATGGGATTCTTCCCACCCCATAAATATTATGCGTACTATGAGAAGTGAAATGTAGCCAAGCATCCCAGAGAAATGCAAGAGCAAAGGTTTTCGTTTGTTTTATTTTATATTTATTTATGTATTCATTCAATGTATATCCTGTGTCTTTCTGCTGCCAAGGAACTCAAGGCAGCTTACAACATTTAAGAGTTTAATTTAAAATGTACTATTACAAAACTTGACAATCAATTAAGCATCAATACTATTTAAAATACATAGAAAAAAGTTTAAAAATACATTTAAAACATGGATTTAAACCATATGAAATAAAACACAAGGACATCTCTTTGAACACTACCACATGATTAAAATAAGTCAACGGCTTGCCTAAATCAAAATATTTTAACCTCCGAGCTGGAGGAGGCTAACCAAACCTCCAGTGGGAGGGAGTTCCACAGTCTAGGAGCAGCCATGGAGAAGTTCTCTCCCCTATTCTCACCACCTGCACCTGTGAAGGTGGTGGGACTGAGAGAAAGCCCTTCTCTGAAGTTCTTGGAACTTGGGCTGGATCTTACATTAAATTAAGGCTAAACTAAGCTGCAGTCCTAGACAGTAAATCTCACTGAACGTAACAGGACACATTTCTAAGTAAACTAGATGAGCTTATGCTGCATACGTAAATATAACTTAAAAGTAGGCAGATGCATAAAGCTACATTCCTTTCCCACATAACATACTAGAGGGCAGGGGGAAAAAAAACTTGTCTGTTACATTTATCAATAATGCCACTGTTATCTACATAGACTTTTTAAAAACATACCCTCCAATCATCCTAATTCAGCAGGATGTCCTGATTAAGTCCTGATTAATACTCTGCTTTCTCGCTTTTTCAGCTGCTTTTAAAATTGTCTGTTTCTCTCTCCATTTTCCCCGTTTGTCCTCAGCGGATTTCGGTTGCTGCAAAATGAGTTTAAAGTGCATAAATCATTTGTACTTGGTTAACTCAGTTGGAAAAAAGGAGACAGGTGGAATCTTGTCCTTCCCTGTAGACTTAGGCAGAAGCAAAGTACCACAGCCCCTCCTAGCTTGAACGTTCTTCCTCATGAAGAACTTTTGCCCGCTTGACTGCACTCCAACGTTGCTTGGCTGCACGTGTTCTGGTTATCACCTGGAAATGTTGTCGGTTGTGAGATATAGTGGTGCTCCCTAACACTCCCTTTCTTTGAATACATAAGTGTGGCATCTCTGAACAAAGGCTGGGAAACATTACCCTTTTATACTAGAGCTTCCAACCTCCCTCAGCCAAAATGGGGAAATTCTGGAGAACAAATTAACTTTTCTGAGCTCTATTCTGAATGACTGTCAGTAATGACTGCATTCCTTAATAATGATGAGTGGCCTGACTCTAGGTGACAGGCATGTAACCAGTGGGGACCCATGCTTTTCAGGGTCTATGCAAATATCAGGGCCATACCCTAGGTGGGAATGGTTTCCCTTCAAATATTGTTAGACTGCAATCCCTAAAAGCCCTTGTGATCAGGAATGCTGGGAGATGCACTCCAATTACATTTGGAGGGCCACATGATTCCTACCCTTGCTTCGTATTCTCGTCTTGAACACCACTGTGATGGATATTTTGCTGTCAGTGTCTTAAATGCTGATAGGGGTAGATAGCTAAGTGGGTTTCACTGAAAGGTTAGCAAAAGAATTTAAAATTCTACAAAGGTTTTTTTTTCCTGTCATGAAAGAAAAGACATTACTGTTTCTCACTTGGAATTTATTTTTTCAACACTGTTGTTTCCTCTCCACTGTAAATTCAGGCGTTTCCCTTCTTCAGATCTAGCAGCCCTTATGCTCCCAGAACAATCGGTCTCTGACCTCCAGACTAATCTTTCATGTCAGGCTGCCATAGGTCTTAAGCGATGGAGTGAAAGCGCACGTGATCAGAATGCTTACTGATCACACCACCACAAGACAAAGAGGAGTTTGTCCTGCATTGCAACTCCAGGGGCAGTAACGTCAAAACCACCTCTCATGTGGGTTCTGTAGAGAAGACATCTCAGATGTTACTCAACCAGCCAGTTACAGAATGTGTCCATGTGTTCTGGTAGCTGTCACAAATCACAGCAGTCACTGCATTTATCATTTCCCATGGAAACAAGATGTGGCTGAAGGCATGTTGTGTTTGTGACGGAGGCATTCCCAAATTCTAGTCAGTATTTTAGAATGGCCTCACTAATTACAAGCAAGGCCACCCTTTGTAAGCCTCAGACTTTAATATTTCTTATTTCCTAAAGCACACGGGGATGGAAGCATGAATAAGAAAGCCTTTTCATTCTTCTTTTGTCTGAACAGCAAGCTCAAACAAAATTACTGGCATACACACAGAGTTCTCTACAGTAAACATAAGTTTTTTTGATCCCCCAAGAAGAAATAAGTCACATGCAGGTACCACTTTTTCACATTTGAAATGGATCCACTAATGTCCAGTACTGACCTTTGGAGATCCCAAGAAAGGATTTTCAGCTCTTGCAGGCTGTGTGATTCTCTGTGACTGATCCTCATTTCTAGACCTTCTACAGCCTGAGTGTTATCAGACTTTTCAAATAACAAAGGTATTATGGGATTTTTCCAAACAGAGTTATTATAAGACTTCTCAAAGAATGTTACTCAAACATTTGTGGTGGGGAGGCTCAAAGGTTGGATAAAGTACTTCTCTGCACTATAGCTCACAGAATACTTGCTGGGAAATTACTGGAATTGTAATCCAAAGTAACCTTTCCAAGCTCTGAGGAGGCTACATTGACACAGGCAAGCAAGACGATTACAAGGGAATCAGGATCAAAAAGTTTCAATGGACTCTGGAGCAAATCCTTCCTTCCTTCTAGGAATGTTCTTGTTCCAGGCTTCTACCAATAGGTTTCCACCTTCTTTTGGAATACTATACGTGGCTTGTCTGTTGGATTTGTATCTTTCTCCCAAAAATTGGACTCAAGTTGCGGCTCACAGTAAAATTGAATAAAACAGCTACAATCAAAGCATGAAACCAATTCAAACACAGCAGATTAAAACTGCAAATTAAAATGCACCAATAAAAGACAACACAAAATCCACCCAGTTAAAAGCCCCTTCCACTATGAGTGAAGTTAGTTACCAAAGACTTGCCTGAAAAAAAGGGGTCCTTGCCTGCAGGTGGAAAGACAGCAGAGAGGGAGCCAGCCTAGCTTCCTTTGGGAGAGAGTTAGGGCAGCCAGTGAGAAACCTTTCCCTCACAGTCCTAACAAAGATGTCTCTGAGGGCTGAAGGACTAAGACAGGATCGCAAAACCCATGCAAATTGTTATGGAAGAATATGACCTCCTAGATTAGTGCTGCTCAAAGTGGTGATCCCTGAACCAGTGCTGGTCCCCA
The DNA here is from genome assembly GCA_030412105.1 of Cyclura pinguis. Taxonomy (NCBI): domain Eukaryota; kingdom Metazoa; phylum Chordata; class Lepidosauria; order Squamata; family Iguanidae; genus Cyclura; species Cyclura pinguis. The sequence continues at coordinate 332,456,403 of CM059600.1, forward strand.
GTGAATTACCAAGAAGGAAAGAAACAATTATAGTCAATGGTCATATATATGCTGCTGGTCGTTGGCATGTTGGAAGAAAAATAATTGCCTGCAGTCAACATCAATGGTTGTTTTATGTATTGATTGTTAAAATAAGGTCATCTATTTGAGGGAATATTGAGCTCTTCAGGAAAGATGGCACAAAGGAACACAAAGGAAAAAAATTAACAAAAAATGGGAGATGGTTTAATCTTTGAATGTGGTAATCATTTAATACATGTTTGTATTAAATAAACATCTATTGTCTCCTTTTCTTTGCAGGTCTGGGTGGGGCCCTTGGCTACCTTACAGGTGCCATTGATTGGGGCCATACTGTCTTAGGAACATATTTGGCGTCAGAATTCCAGGTGATGTTCTTCTACGCAGCTCTTGTGTTCCTGATCTGTCTTACTGTACATTTGTGCAGTATTCCTGAAGTATCTCTTAGCCCCATCAAAATAAAATCCAAAGCCCTCCTGAAAGAATCTAAGCCCCAACAATATGGCTCTCTGAGAAAAGTCAAGAATGGTTATTTCAGCAGTGGATATAGAGAAATACGGATTGTATCACAGCAAGGGAAGCCCACCATAAAGAGAGACATCCAGGTAATTGTACCATTTAAGAAGGCAAGCTTTGCATTTGATTCTGCTTAACAAATACTTTTGAGCAGGTTCTACTGAAGTTTCACTTGCATGAGAAAGTGCTATAAGTCATCAGAAATGTCAGGTTGTTGTTGTGGCAGTGGTGGTTCTCCAAAGAAGTCTGTCACCTAACATGAGGAGTTGCTTTGGTCATGAGCCAGAACAAGTAAGTGGACCTTAGGTCCTTTCACATTACAGAGTTATAGCAGTATGATTCCACTTCTACTGCCGTGGGAACAGCCTATGGAATCCTGGGGGTTGTGGTCTCATTGGTTTTTCTTGGAATGTAGCAACAATTAACATTGCCATCTGATGATGTTGACTCTAGCGCAGAAAAGCTCAGGCCATAATGGTGATGCCACAAAACTCCTTTTTTTTTCCTGGAGTGTTTGCTTTACATGCAAATAGTGCCAATTACCCCCAAGATATGAGGAGAAGAGAGTAAGGAGCTGGGGAGCCTATGAGGGATGCAGATTTGGGGGATGTCTGCAGGCTGTGGGTTGTACAGTCCTACACTAAATGGATGGTGTTTCCTTTCTACTTGTTTTGGGGGAGGGAAGTGGGGAAGAGGAGTGTAGCTCAGTGGCAGAGCACCTGCTTTGCATGCCAAAGAGCCCATGTTCAGTCCAAGGCATCTCCACATAGGACTGGGAAGGACTTCTGCCTGGAACTCCAGAGGGCTGCTACCAACCAACAGCCACTGTACTGGGCTTGATGTCCCACTGTCCTGATTCTATATAAATTTTTTCTTTTAAAAATCTATCTATCTATCTGTCTGTCTGTCTGTCTGTCTGATTAATAAATTAATTTATTTATATCCTGACTTTCTCCCAGTATGAGACCCGAATCAGCCTTGTTGTTGTTGCATGCCTTCAAGTCACCTTTAACTTATGGTGACCCTAAGGTAAATCTGTTGTGGGGTTTTCTTGGCAGAACTTTTTCATCAGAAGGGGTTGCCCTTGCTTTCTTCTGAGGCTGAGGGAGTATGTCCTGCCCACAGCTACCCACTGGGTTTCCATAGCCAAGCAGGGATTTGAACCTCAGTCTCCCAGTGTCCTCATCGAATATTCAAAACACTACACTAGGCTGGCTCTCAAAAGCAGCTCAAAAATGTTAAAACAAAATAGCTAAATAAACATGTACAACAAAAGCCAGTCAAATTTAAATATGAACTTTAAACAACTAAAAATACATTCAGAACATATTACAGTAGGACCCCTGTATCCGCGGGGATTGGTTCCGGGGGGCCCTGCGGATACTGAAATCCACAGATAGTAGGGAACGCCCTCTCCCGCCACCAGCTCTGGCCCGATTGCCTCAGTGGCGGACGGGAAAAGAGCGGATCTACCGAGATCGGGGCCAGGGTGGGTGGCGGGAGTTGGTGAGGGGAGCGATCCCATGCTCCTCGCTCTTTCCCTGCGGCCTGTTGCTGGGATCAGGCCCAGGGCGGGGGACGGGAGCTCCCCACCTCCCTCCGCCTGTCTCGGGTCCAGGGCCCAGTTATCCATGGTTGGTCCGATGGTGGCCAACCGCGGATAACTGAATCAGCAGATAATGAATCCGTGGATAAGAGGGTCCTACTGTACATATTAAAAATACAGTCTATCCACTGAACCTTCTCCTTAACTAGCTAGAGGCTGAAGCCTTGTTTAAACAAGAAGGTCTTTGTCCAGAGGTGGAAAGAGAGTGGAGAGGGAGCAACTGAGTTTTCCTTGGGAGAGAGTTCCACAGCCTGGGAGCAGCCACTGTGAAGGTTCTCTCCTACAACCTGACCAGACATAGCTGTGAGGGTAGTGGTGGGGAGAGAAAGCCTTCCCCTGAAGATCATAAGACTGGGGTAGGCTCATAAGGGAAGGTGCAGGCTTTCAGACAGTCTGGACCTAAGTGTATAGGGCTTTATAAGTCATTCTTTCTCTCTGTTCAACTGGCATAATTCTTCATTAATTATCTTAGACCGATTGAGTTAGTACTTAATATTATACAATGCTACACGAATATAACTTTCCACTTGGAAATGGAGACTCCCTTGACAATAAAAGCATTTAGCTTTTCACACAAGCCTTGGGCACTGATCCCAAGGAGCATTACGTGTGCCCCTGCCCAGCTGTCTGAGTTCACTGATCTTGATTAATTTTATTCTGATTTCATGTCTTGAAATTAAGCCAAGAATGTACTTGGCAAGGTAGTGCTATGTTCAAGTTGTCTCTCAGCCAAGTCCTCAAGTTAACACGTTTAATGAAAAGGACTCAGGCAATTCATGGGATATTCTTTGCATTACAGTATAGCTTTCATGTGGTTCTTGCTGTAATGTCAAATAACTTCAAATTGGATTAAATATCATAGAGGGAAGCACCTGTAATCTGGTACATGTTGCTTGAGAAAAAGGAGTAATCCCAGATCAACCTACCTAGATTCAGTCAGAGTCTAGGTCAATGAAATGTTAGCATACACATTGGTTTCTAAAGAAACTGAACAGATCCTTTTGCATCCAGATCTGAATATGCTACCATCTGTGAATCCTCCGAGGACTAGTGAAACTTTGGCCAGAAACTTCCGATATGTCTCTGGTCAAGAGAGATCCGCCTGTATAAAATTTGTCTTTAAACTAGTGTACCTAGAAATCAGTGAGGTTCATCCTGTGATCCAAGGTCGGCTGTCAAAACAAGGAAAGAGATTGTGCAAACAGTTCTATGATCTATCAGCTTGCTATACATCACTAGCAACATGTACCTTGTGGAGCTTTTATATAATTTATACAGTTTATATAGTTTATGGTTTATAATAAATCTGTAGTTTATCAATCAGTATATAGTTCACTACTGTCAGTAACTGTATATACCAAAGAACAACCCACCCAGTACTTTACAGATAAAATTGCTCAGATCCGCTCTGACCTGAATGCTATAGTTGATACAGTTCCAGTGGATGTAACCCTGGCCCCTGCTTGTTCAGAAAGAATGGATGTTTTTCAATTCATGCAATGTGAAAATGTGGACAGGATTCTTGGAGAGAAGAGAGCCACCACATGAGAGCCACCACATGCCCCTCCTGGCTTACTGAAAAAACTAGAGGGGGGCTGGCAGAGTGGGTAGAGGTTATTGCCCCCCTAAGGCAACGCAGAGTTCCAGCTTGTCTGAGAGAGGCTGTTATAAAACCATTATTAAAATAGCCATCCCTGGGTGCCACCATTCTGGATAATTATCGGCCCGTCTCTATCATTCCATATTTTTTTTGGCAAGGTTCTGGAGCACGTGGGGCCTCTGAGCTCCAGGAGCTTCCTGATGAAACGGACTGCATAGATGCATTTCAATCCAGTTTCAGATGTGGTTACAGGTCAGAGGTGGCTTTGGTCCCCTTGGTGGATGACCAATACAGGGAGTTAGACAGGGTGAGTATGTCCCTGTTATTCTGCTGGACCTCTTGGTGACTTCAATACCATCAACAATAGTATCCTTCTGGGTCACCTTGCTGTGATGGGACTTGAGGGTACTGTTTTACAGTGGCTTCATTCCTTTCTGAAGAGGCGAACCAAGAAGGTGGTGCTGGGAGACTTCTGCTTGACTCCTTAGCTGTTGGCCTGTGAGGTCCCTCAGGGTTCGGCTTTGTCCCCACTGCTATTTAACATATACGTGAAACCACTAGGAGAGGTTGTCTGGAATTTTGGGGTTTGGTGTCATCAGTATAAGGATGATGCCCAAGTTTATTGCTCCTTTCCACTACAAGCCAAGGAAGCTGGTTTGGTCCTAAACCAGTGCCTGTCATTAGTGATGGACTAGATAAAGTTAAACAAGTTGAAACTTAATACAGGCAAGACAGAGGTGCTCCTGATTAGTCAAAAGGCTGGTTGGGAACAGGGGTTTAGCCTGTACTGGATGGGATTATACACCCCTGAAGACACAGGTTGACAGTTTTGGGGTGCTCTTGGATTTAACTCTGAGCCTGGAAGCCCAGGTTTCAGTGGTGGCTAGAAATGCATTTGCAGCATCTGCAGCCATTCTCTGAGATGTCAGATTTGGCCACAGTGAAATATGCCTTAGTTACATCCTGGTCAGATTACTGTAATGTGCTTTACATGGGGCTGCCTTTGAAGAGTGTTCTGGCCCAAAGAGCCTCAGCCAGATTGTTGACTAGGGCTGGCTATAAGGATCACACAACTCCCTTGTTGCAACAGCTCCAATGGCTGCCAGTCTGTTTCTGGGCACAATTCAAAGTGCCTACATGGCTGAGGTCCAGGTTATTTGAAGGACTGTATTACAAACTAGCCTGTGCTTTGAGATCTACTGGGAGTCCTTCCCTCTGTCCCGTCACTCTCTCAGATATAGCTGGTGGGAAGCTGGGAGAGGGTATTCTTAGTAGCTGCCCTCAGGCTCTGGAACTCCCTTCTCAGAGAAGTTAGAGTGGCATCCTCCCTACTTTCTTCTTGCAGACAAGCAAAGACTTTTCTATTTCAACAGACGTTTGTTGAGTGACTTTATAAGGTCCATATTACACAATGCATGGGATATTGCTAATTGTTGTGCTTGTGTGTATATGCCAATGTATATTTTAACCTGATTTAAATTTTTTAAATTGTTTTACCTTGTTCTAACTTTTGTGTCTGTGGAGTTTTAATGATGCCTTTTTTAAAAATTGTAAGCTGCTTTGAGTTCCAATTTGAGAAAAAAGCAGGACAGAAATATTTTAGTACTAACACTAATAATAAAGTATTGAACTAGATGGACCATTGCAACAACAGAATTGCTTTTGTATCTCTTAATTGTGTACAGAATAGAAGAAAATGTTGTGGGATGAGAAGTTCAGTGAAACTGCTTTTCCATTCACATACCATTTGCTCTCCACTGGTTAGCTTGTGAACAGTGGTGATGCTAATACCAAGAGAAAAATGACATAGATGTTATATATGGGAGGAAATACCTGCCTGGGCACTATGGTGACCATGACACTGAAAATGAGCACATAGTTCATGATCTAAGTATAACTGCCAGAGACAAATTACATTTACCAATTACATTTACCATCTTGGCTCAGGTGAAAATTCCTTCACCATGCATACCAAAAAGCTCACTCATTCAGTCCAATGGAGTCTAATTTTGTGTGAGCGTTCCAGTGCAAGTTGGGATTCACATTCTAGATGCTCCTCTGCATTAGCAATATGGATTATAAAGCTGCTTCTGTATGTTTATCTTCCCTGCTGAATTCCAACAGTTTAGGAGTGCAGAGCACAGAGAGAACTTGCGTTGCAAGCAAGTGGTGTGAATGAAGTGGCACAAAATCTAATCAGAATGACTTCATGTTCAGATTTGTGCCAGCTGAATCTGATCATCTGGAAGTGAGCCTTGAGTATTTTGTTTAGCTGAGCACCAACATCATCACCATCAGCATCATCATGATCTGTTGTTTCTTTTAAAAGTGTAGTCTCTATTTCTTTAGCCCTTTAGCTGCTGGGAAGTTCGTCAGAAGCAATTCTCACGGGATGAGATTTTTTGCATCACTTTTTGAGCCATTCAGAGGCACAATCGCATCATGTTTCTAATGCTGTTTTGATGTGTTGATTCATTTACCTTCATTCAAGTCATCCAGCCTTGTCATCCTTGTGTCTCTGGAGAAGGAAATGCTGTTGCCTGTAGTACATTTATAGTCTGATTTAATTCCGTCGTGGAATTCAAGATGGCACATATCCTATAGATCCTATACATCCTATAGCAAAGTGGCGTATATACTAGAGAGAACCATCTGTTAGTGGTCATGATTAGATTGAGATTGTAGAGAATCTGTACCCTTTTCCTTGTCCTGTCATTCTTGTTAAGGCTCCTAATAGTGTTATTTCATATAATGTTTATTGAAAGTATTTATTCATCATCTTTTTGTCCTCCAAGCCATGAATACAGTGCATAATAGAAATACTTTTATTTTGTTTTCTTTAATAAAAACAGTTTAAAATCCTTTTAAAAGTTAATTTTAACATCAGAGGTGAGATGGGATTTTGCAGTGTTGTTCACCTGCTTGAATCTCAGTAGGGACTTGAGCCAACCTGGCAAGTGTTGTTGTTTCTAACTTATGGCAACCCTAAGGCAAACCTATCATGAGTTTTTCTGGGGCTGAGTACATGGGGCATGGTCAGGGTCACCCAGTGGATTGCCATGGCTGAGCATGGAATCAGGTCTCCAGGGTCATTTCCAACTCTCAGACCATTATACCGTGCTGGCTCTCATGGCAGGTATTATTCATGTAAAAGCGTAAAAGAAAGGTGTCTCCTAGAATCCATCTAATGTTCAGTCCACAAAATGGTGGAGATCGTCAAATCATTAGAGGGGAATGTTTTGCTTTGTAATTTAATGTTTTCTTTTCTTTTCTTTAATGCCAAATGCCATGTATTAGGCCATTTCCACACTTCACTCTTATAGCGCGATTATTCCACTTTCAACATCCTATGCAATCCTGGAGTTTGCAGTTTAGGGAGGGGCCGGCCAGCCCCTCCCTAAACTGCAAACCCCAGGATTCCATAGGATGTTGAAAGTGGAATAATCGCGCTGTAAGAGTGACGTGCGGAAATGGCCTTAATGTGATATGAGTGTGGTTTTTAAAATGCTGAAAATGCTGGATAGGAAGATGACATCTTCTGTCAATACTTGTGGGAGGTTTTAAAGTTAAGCATTCCATTGAGTTCAGTTCTGTTCTTCCTTTCAGATTCAGAGGCAGATGACCATTAAGTCCCTCCTAAAAGCACTTCTAAGCATGCCCTCCCACTACCGCTGTTTGTGTGTGAGCCACTTGATGGGATGGACAGCTTTCCTTTCCAACATGCTCTTCTTCACTGATTTTATGGGACAGGTAAAGAAAGGGCATCATCAAGGCTGTTGTATCCTATTTGATAGAGCAGTAATTCTCTACCCTTGGTCCCCCAGGTATTTTGGACTTCAGATTCCAGAATCTCTACCCAACTTGGCCAAAGGTCTGTGATTCTGGAAACTGAGGTCCAAAACATCTGGAGGATGGAAGGATAGAGGATACTCCTCTGCTAGAAATTGTCTTCTGTTTGACATAGTACCCTGTCCGAGTCAGTTTAATGATGAGAAATAAGAAAGGAGACCCAAAAAGTCCTTGAATATTCCTATAAATGTTTAGCACTTGAAGAGCAAACTGACTCAGCAGGCTGATGGTCACATTCTTTCCCACTGTGCTGAGATGTATTATATTTCTATCCAAAATGCAGGCAGATAAAATCTAAATGATAATAATTATTTCTAACTTTGCACTTATACATACAAATTTGTATAAGCAAATATTATACAAATCTGCACCCCTTCTTTGGTCCTTTTTTGGATGTTGCATTCCTTCCCCCACCGCTTTGGCAATTTGCCACCCTAAGCCATCCTCTTGAATGCAAACCTTTTGATTCCAATTACAGTCAGCCTTCTATATTTGCAGGTTTAACTTTCATGGATCTGTTTATTTGCGAGTTTCTCCAACCCCTACCCTCCCATCTCAGGTGCTTCTTTTCCATGGCCATTTCTGCACTAGACTGTCATAGTGCCATTATTCCACTTGCAACATCCTATGGAATCGTGGGGTTTGCAGTTTTGGGAGGGGCCAGCATTTTGGTGGCTCCAGTCAGGCCATGCAGCCCTTAAAAAACCTGTCTCTAGTTCTCTTCCTCCTCCTCCACCAGCTGTTGTCAGGCCAGCTAAGGATGTCTCACAGTCCAATTTCTCAGCACCACAGATCTTCTCCTAATTTCCCCTCATACCCAAGAAAGCGGGGGGGGGAGTGTAGGGCCACCATGCTGATCCACCCCCTTTCTCTCTCCTTTTCGTGACTTAGTCTGAACCCTGGGGGCCTGTGCTCCCCCCCATGACTCATCCCCCTTCCCATAGACACACACACATCTTTTGATATTTGCATTTTTCCCACGTTTGCAGGGGCCCTGAATTACACACACTTACTTACATTGGCATGATGGCCAACCATTCAGAGTTGATGTTAATGTCCCATGAGATCCAGAGTGAGGGATTTCAGATTAAAAAAACAAATGTCTTCAAGGCCTCGTTATAGAAGTGAGTCTGTTGGATAGCTGGGGACTTTTTTAAAAAATTTTTCATTTATTGTATGCTCCCAAAGACAAACTACTAGTTTTTTTTAAAATTATAATTCCCTGCAACTCCCTAAAAACATTTGTTTCCATTTAGTTGTTTAAACTAAAGCCAAATGATGTGTTGCAAATGTCTGATTCGCTTCTGCCTCCCCATCAGAGTACCAAGCTGGCAACCGTTCTGTACATTTTAAAATGACAACACCCTTTGAGAGTTTCACTATGTTGTTTACTGCATTTGTGCATGTGGATAATTTTAACAGATATAAACCTGACATCTCCATTTCTCTATTTGATGCCATTTAGAGGCATTTATATACAAGCAGGTAATTAGGGCTTTTCCTTCGCACTTGCTGGTGGAAGATATCACTGCACCAGCATGGCTGAGGTCTCAGGAAGAAGTAGAGAAGAAACTGTGCCTGACCTTCTCTTCATTTCCTGCCTTGGAAATTCTGCTGACAGGAAGAGGCTTCTGAGGGTGGCATTCCCAGAGGCTGGAAACACTGAGGCTATTCAGATATAGTGCCATCATGGTCTGACATTAGAGGGAAGAGCAAGGATAAGCTTCTGTTTTATGGGCTCATTGCTTCCACTCACCTCCCACTCCTCCTTCCACTGTGAGTTTTGAAACTCTCAGTGCTAGTTTGGGCAAAATATTAATAATTTACCCACAGACTGGCATTGTAGTGCTAACCACGCTGAAATCCTAGTTTTTGGCCAAACTGCTGTTTACGCCAACCACAATTTGACTTGATGAATTACATTTAGCAGCAGCTGGTGTCAGAAGTTTCTAATATGACTTGAATAGCCTGCCGGGGAGGCAGAGAAAGATGCAGACAAATTCAAATCTCATTTTTGTAACATAAAATCATGGCTTAGTTAAAGTCTAAATAGACTCATCCTGACCTTGCAGTGGTAGAAAATTGGACTGAAGCAGGAGTTAAGCTACAGTATAACCCTAGTAGAGCAGAGATGGGCAGAACCAGACCCTGGAAAAGTTACTATTCTAGACTATATCACAGTGTCTATATTGGCTGGGGAATTTGGGAGAATGCAGTACTAAATGTAAATTTTCCAAGCATTGGGTAGAAGACAGATTATCATCTACTGGTTGGTGTCTAGATGACCTCAGCAAGGATTTCAGATTCTCATTTGGGTCACAATAACAGCAAAAAAAAATCTCCTCTTCTTCAAATTGTACTGCTAAAAGGAAGAAAGCTTGGGATAAGCAGGATTGAATAAGTGTGTGAAAACTGTTAAGTTCATTCATTCAGAATGAAATCCTGGGCTCAGAATTCTTTCATACCAAATATATAGCATCTTGCACCAGGTTCCACTTGGTGGATCTCAAGGATTCAAGGGGGAAAAAAAAGTAGATCCCACAAGCTTGAAGTCTTTCCATCTTTGCAGGAGAGAACACCTCTCTGAATTCAGATTAGAATTTTCCCAGGCCAGTCCCCGGAGTCCAAAATACTGACCAGGGAATAATTCCTCCTCTTCATAGGCTGCTTTTAGCAGAGAAAGAGGCAGTATAGAAATTGATTGAACCTGCTAATTTGTTCACCAAGGCCGTCCATTTGATGCTGATGTATTAGATTGGGACACATTAACATGTCTGCATTAAGCTGTGGGCAGCAACATGGGACTGTGGCTCAGTGGAAGAGCACATGCTTTAATGTGTAGATAGTTCCATTTTTAATTGCTAGAATCTGTAGAAGAGCTCAAAAACTCATGCTTGAAACCCTGGAGAGCCCTACCAGTAGTTTGCAGTATTTCCTATGATCCAGTCTGAGTTTGTGTGATTTACATTTTTCAACTACAACTCCCGCTTACCATGCTGGCTGGCAATACTTGTGGTTACAGTCCAAAAATGCAACCTCTCAGAGTTTTGGTTCCAGTCCATAGTTGTACAAGAGGACGCCATGACAAAAGACGTGATGTATTGTGGTAACAGGGGCATGAACTTCTTCTTCCTAATTTGCTTTCTTTTCCATCTCAGCATGGCATTTCCTTGCCTTTTGAGTCCTGTTTCATTTATTGAGACTCTTGGGCGTATCAACAAAGCCTGTTCTTTTCTTTATTTTTAATTATACCTTGCAGATTGTATTCAATGGTGATCCTTATGCACCGCATAATTCCACAGCCTATCTGACCTATGAAAGAGGAGTAGAAATTGGCTGCTGGGGGATGTGCATTAACGCAATTTCTTCCTCACTCTACTCATGTGAGTACTACCAAGACACTGGCTTCTTACTTGAACATTTGGATAAGTAAATGTATTTATGTAGGGCTTTAGAGTGTTCAACGTGTGCTGTGTTCAAGTCAGGTGTCACCCGTCTTGTATCTGTGCCTTTCATTTTTTTTCTTACAATATTCAGACAGAAAAAATGAAATACACAAATATAGGATGGGTGACACCTGGCCTGAGCACAGTACATGTGAAAGAGATCTAGGAGTCTTAGTAGACCACAGGCTAAACATGAGTCAATACTGTGATGAGGTAGCTAAAAAAACAATGCGATTCTAGTGTCTAGGTCAAGGGAAGTAATAATGCCATTCTATTGTACTCTGGTCAGAGCAGTTCAGCAGTGGAATACTCTTTCTCAGACTATGGTAGAGTTGGGAGGGGTCCCATCTAGCCCTCATATTTCTACAGTTTTCTCTGGTTATGGAGTTGCTTGGATATTTTAATTCCCTTAAAACTGAATTGCGTTTTCCAGCCAGGGAAGTTGTTGAACTGGAGTGTGACTTGCCCATGGTCACCCAGTGGATTTGCTGGTTGAGCAGGTCTTCAAGCCCTGGTCTCCCAGGCCCCTAAAATTCAAAGACAGAGCCATATTAGTCTGGATCTGATGAAGTAGGCTCAATCTACCAAAGCTTATGCTACAAACTTCTTTCTCCCACTTAGTCTCAAAGGAGCTACAATATCCCTTTGTTCCCAAAATCCTAGTCCAAACCTCAGGCCACTTCACTGTACTGGATACTCCAATAAGATGTTAATAAAAAGTAAGCACTGAAACAGAATTAATTGGTGCTGGTTATAGGGGAATCATAAAACTCACCTGCTCCAACAGCTGCACTGGTTGCTAGTCTGTTTCTGGGCACAATTCAAAGTGCTGGCTGTGACCTATAAAGCCTAATGTTGCTTTGGTCCATGCTCTTTGAAATACCTTGTCATCCCCATCACTCTGCCCTTTCTTCAGTCACACCACCTTCCCAGGTACAGTTGGTGGGTATATGAGTGGCTTTCAAAAGGCTCTTGAACTCCTTCTCTCTTTCTCTTTCTCTTTGCTATCCTTCTGTTAGGATCCAAATACTTTTTATCCCAACAGGGTTTTAAAACTGAAGGTCTTTGAGGAAAAGGCTTTAAAGAGGGTACTCTTTTTAAACTGCTTTTAAAAATGTTTTGAATTGTTTTAATATTGTTAATGGCTTGACATGATTTGAATGTTAATTTTTTTTTGTATGTTTTTAACACCAGTATAATCATTTTAATTTGTAAGCCAGTTTCCTTTTTATGGAAATAAACCCACTGATGTTGATTTCAAAAAGACTGTGAATGACAGAGGCTCTTCACACTGTAATGTCTGAGAATTTATGAAATGGTTATCTTTTCATAAAGCCCCTGTTTTTCTTATCTTTTTTCCATCAGATTTGCAGAAAGCCCTCCTACCTTTTATAGGATTAAAAGGACTTTATTTCATTGGATACCTGCTTTTTGGACTAGGCACTGGATTCATTGGACTCTTTCCCAATGTGCATTCTACCCTGGCTCTGTGCTCTCTCTTTGGTGTGATGTCCAGCACATTATACACAGTACCATTCAACCTTATTGCTGATTATCACAAGGAAGAGGAAGAGGTAAGTGAGAAAGAACAGCAGCTGCAGTAACTTTGAAATGTTACTTGAGGGATTATAATTTCCAGTGGCCAATGTGCTCACTTGAGTGTTCTGAGAGTTATAGCCCCAAACAATCACTTTTCTGAGCTCTGGGTTCTTGATATATTTCTGCCAGCATTTATAAAACATACATCACTTGTAGATTCTGATTTGTCAAGCATTTTCCTTTAGCCAGATCAGAGGTGTATCTAGCAAAAACAGTGCCTAGGCCAAGCATGGAAGTTATGCCCCTACCTCTGGGACTGCTTCCTCCTCCTCCTCCTCCTCCTCCTCTGCTTTTTGCACCTCTGGCATTGGCGTCCAGGGCATGTACCCAGTCTTGTCCCACCCTAGATAAACCTCTGGGTGAGATGTATCTGAAGCCTCCAGTGAGATCAAAGTAATCTGGGGCTCTCCAAACAAACTGTCTGATATTGCAGCAGGCCACTGGTCCATTTAATGACCAAATTCCGTGAAGGGGCTTTGTTGAGAAATATAGCCATAGAAGGCCTGTGTGCTTGAGATGCTCCTCTTCTGAGGTAGGCCAATGTTATCTACTGAGTAGCAACAGTTCTGCCCAGCCTCAAGGAGAGATATTTCCCAGCTTTGTCTCATATAGACCATGAATTGAACCATGGCCTGCATGCAATGCACATGCTATAATACTGATAAGAATTGCTTGTTCCTGTTCCCCAAAAGATGTGGTTGTGAGAAGAAAACAAACAGAGTCAGGAGATATGTATGGAGGAGGGGGGCTGTGAGAAGAAAACAAGGAATTAGGAGATTTTATATACAGTTGTCCCTCCACATTTGCTAGGGTTAGGAGCACAGGACCCTCACAAAAGTGGAATAACCACAAGTATTAAAATATGTGTGTGTGTTTATGGGAAGAAGGCCAAGGCCAGGTGGGGGGAATGGGCAACCAGGGTCCAAACCAGGTTACGGAAAGGAGAGGGGAGGGGAGGTCAGCATGGTGGCCTTATACATCCTCTCTCTTGCCCACTTCCTTCCTTGGGTGTATGATGGGGCATCAAGAATAGGTTTGTGGTGGTGAGAAATTGGGCTGTGAGCCATCCTTAGTTGGCCAGGCAGTAGCTGATGGTGGAGGAAGAAGAGGACCAGAGGTGGGATCAGGGCTGCATGGCCTTATCGAAGCCGCCAAGAAGGAAGTCTCCCCTAGACAAGAAGCATCTGAGCTGAGGGGAAGGGGGTTGAAGAAACTCACAAATAAGCAAATCCATGAAAGTCATACCCACTAATGTGGAGGGCTGACTGTATATATACTCTCCTAACTCTGTTTTCTAACTGTCTCTGTGTGTGAGAGAGTGAGAGTATGGAAATATTTAACCAATATTAAAAGATATGTAATAAATGTATTAGTTGTTTTTATTTTTTAAGAATTTATACTAACGTGCTGGCTTTTGTCTGGGGGAAAAGAGCAGAAAAGATTTGTTTATTGTTTTGATTTGACTGGAAAATATAAGAACTTCATTGGCCACTAAAGAAGATTATGAAGTCAGAAAGCACCTGCCCTCTGTGTGAGTGAAGATCTGCCAAGACCTTTGGCCTTTCACTTGCCTTTTATGTTGACTTATTCCTTGTGGACCTTCTTCCATACTGCTGTTTATAGGTTTTGACTGTGTAGTTTTAAAATTTTAACAATTGATTATTCAGTAGATTTATTATATCTTTTAATATTTGTTCTACACACACACACACACACACACACATACACACCTGTTTCCTGATTCTGCTTGTTTGGTTCCTGTTGTTTCAGAGAGGTAGGTCTTCTATCCATTTCTTTCTGTTCTGTGGAAAAACAAAGCAAAACTAAGCAGTGAAACATCATTAATTCTGCTGTTCAATTGAAACTGATGGAACTTCCCTACTTAGCTTGGCTCTGACCAAGATGTTACACTTGAAGTAAACCCTAAAGAAAGAGCTTAATGTACACTTAACGTTGTTCCAAATATGATGCATTTTTATTCACTTTTATTTTGTGGCAAATGTGGTTTTGTATTCAGACATTCCTTTTAGTGCATCCATTGCAGCTTCAAAATAGGATGAATTTTTTTTCCAAATGTATTCTTAATTCCACCACAATGTATTCTTGATTCCACCACATTTATACAAAACAGCTTGGATCAACAGGTATTTTGAGTGCTAGTCAGTTCAATGAGGAATGAAACTTCATCATAGGCATTAGTGGTGGACGCATCTGTTTAGCAGGATCAGAAGAAACTGTTGGGGCAGAACTCAGCCAGGGATGTTACATTTTAAGCACAATTTTGTGTGTGACTGAGAGAACTAGGAGATTTACAAGCCAAAAATCTGATATTCCTATGTAATAGGATAGAACCAGAAAAGGAACCAATAGCTTTTTCTGCTTCATTATCTGCTACCTGGATAGACTTGATATTAGCCAAACAGCTTTTTGTCTCCAAATTTCTAAGGAAAAGTATGGTTCCAGGAAGAGATAACTAACAAATTACCCCAGCTGTCAGGAGATACATCATGGTGACAACTAGCACACAGGCCATCAAGAGCTTCTCTTCTTCTGTGAAAAATGTATTTCAGTTGAGACACTGAACAGTGACCTTGCAATGCTTTTAATTTATTATTCACAAAGCACTTTTATTCCTTGTTAAATGGGAAATGTAACTGGTTTGAAAGACTCTTTAATAAAGAGCCCTTGAGTGAATTTTTTTTTAACTGAGCAGAAAACCAGGATACTCAAAAAAAGCTTCAAAAGCAGTGAAAACTTCTGAGTACTTAAGAATCTGCCCAACCATTAAAAGGATGCTGGATTTCTTTGGGCTGCTACCCTTACCGATCTACCTATCAGCCAAAATGAGAGCCAGTCCAAGCCTGGCCGCTGAGCTAGGCAAGGAAAGGTAGCTGTAATAGTGACAGATTAGCAGCTGCAAGCCTAGCCATTATCCTATGTGACACATCTGGCTGAGTTTCAGAAAGGGAAACAGCCAGGCTCCTTTAAGGTTCTTTAAGCTAGCAACAGCCAAAGTGTTTTACTTCTTTCTGTTGGGGACACAATCCAGGAAAATCTTGAGTTCAGTGTTATGACATAAGCCTGGAGAAAGCCAGCAAACACCAACAGTAGTAAGCACAGGTATAGCTCAGTTAACAAAAGTAGATGTATTCCTGAGCATTACTTCTTTAATAGAAAATTTGGTACTAGAGGCAGAAATTTAGAATGAGATTAATAGGATCTTGTGTAGATTGTGAGAAACAATAGTCAGTTCTGTAAATTAATGCAAATTACCATAAAAATTTCCAAGTCTTTGACTGTGATCCTATGCATGCTTATTAGAAATGTCTCAACAACCCCAAGTGGTGCTTTCTTCTGAATAAATATGGATGAAATCAGGTTGTAACAGTCCAGTTTCTTGCATGTTTACTCAGAACTGAATTCAGTGGAGTTTATCCATTGAATTAAATGGTATTTACTTCCAAATAAGTGTTCAAAGGATTGCAGCTTAAAGGCTAAATCCAACTGTTAGACATGTTTAACTTTTAGCACAGCTAACCTACCACTGAATTTAAGCCTGCATTACTTTGAACAATTGATCCACTAACATTTTCCTCTCTGTCCAAGTTGCCAGATCCAAAAAGAGTTGGCATGGTCATACATTTATTAGTTGTGCAGAAGAATGTATGTCATTAACTGTAGTTTGCAGGGGTAATTCTGTTGCTCACAAGTCGAAAATACTGAGGACAGAACAACTCAATGCAGTTCGTACGTCATTAGAAGGAAAGCTTCCTTAGGAGGCAAGAAGAGCTCAGTTTATCTTGACACAGGTTTGCCTCATTCCACAAGTTGCAAATCAGCCTGCTTTTATTTTTATTTATTTATTTATTTATTGTTATGGCCACTGGACAGCAAAAATAGGCTTCATTTGCAAGTGTGAGTAGTCATGGAACTACATGCTTAGACAGAAAATATTACAAGAACTGGAAATCTGCTATTCTTTTTCACCTTACAGTGCCAGTTGAACAAGACTGTACAGCACCAAAAGGAATAAGAAGCAGAGCTTTGAAAGGTTTTTTTTTTTTCTGGACTGAAGGTCCCAGAATCCCCAAGCAAGCATGACTCATAATCACACTGGCTGAGGGATTCCAGGAGCAGTAGTCCAAAAAAAAGTAACATCCCCAAGCTCTACTGAGAGGTCAGTAGGGTAATGAATAGCTGATACTTAGCCTGCTGCACAGTTCGGTTTCTTCTGCCTTATTGACTGAGTCCTGTTTCCTTTTCTCTTTGCTTTCAGAGTCAGAGTGGAGGAAAAGCTGAAGATTATATCAGAGGAAAGGGAGTCGACTGCGCTGCCCTCACGTGCATGGTCCAGTTGGCCCAGATCATTGTTGGGGTGGGCCTGGGTTTCCTGGTCGGCGCTGCTGGCAGCGTGGTGGTGGTGGTGATTTCT
The DNA here is from genome assembly GCA_030412105.1 of Cyclura pinguis. Lineage (NCBI taxonomy): Eukaryota > Metazoa > Chordata > Lepidosauria > Squamata > Iguanidae > Cyclura > Cyclura pinguis. The sequence continues at coordinate 332,473,469 of CM059600.1, forward strand.
GCCTCTGCCATTGCATTATTTGGCTGCTGTTTTGTAGCATTCTTTGTTCGCTATGTGGAAGAGAACAATAAATAGTTGATGCTCTGGAGAAGCCACTGGTCTTTTATTACAGGAAGGAAAGCACTGTCAGCCTTTGGCTGCCTGAATGTGATGCAGAATCTACCTCAGACTTTTATATAGCACCAGTAACTCTTATTTAATTGTCTCTGCCTTTGGGGAGAAAAATGGAGGGAATCCGTTCTCCCTCACAACTGGGGCACATCTGTGCTTTGGAATTAAGCTGGATGAATAGTCATCCCCTTACCATGAGAGACAAGAAATCTTCAAGTCAGGAGCAAGTTAACATGAATATTGAATGATGACCTTCTTCTTCCTCCTCCTCCTCTTATCTGAGAGCCTCTGTTGTCTTTAAACTTTCCAAGCAACAGTTCAGGTTCCTTTAAACTGCTAGGGTGCTAATTAATCTGCCTTTGTGAATGGGGTGGTCCTGAGATTATCTACTCTGGCCCCCTACTTGATGCGGTCCTACTACGTAGATCTTTACTATCCCTGAGAGATAGATGACTATCAAGCCTGGATTTCACCCTCTATAATTGGCATGGTTTAATTGGCAAATATTATTTAATTTGCACTATTAATTGGTGTTGATATAAATGATACCTGAGGTGACTGGAAGGTCAAACTGGATGAGGCAGATTATTGACTGTAAATGTGAGATAGCAAGGCAGGTCAGCCACACCCACCTTTTAGGCAGAAACCAAGTCATTTTCAGGTTAATAATACAGCCACTCTTGAGACAATAGGCTTAAGCTAATGAGCCAGACATCTCAGAACTGAAAGGGGAAATCCCCACCAAAGTGCGATTGTTTGAGCTGCACACCTGGACTTTTCCCTATTGTCTTCCCAACCTCTCCACAATATTGAGCTATTATGATAGCCATTACCCTTTTGTTACCTAAACACTAATACCATTAATTCTGCCCAGACTTCATTGTTGGTGTTGCAACTCTCCTTGTCTGCTTGGCTGGGAAAGCAATTCACATTCATAGCCACAGGATATTTTTCTGGTATAAGAACCCGCGATTTTGAGCAGTTCAGTTCAGTCTCTTACCTTCCTGAATGCCGTACTGTCCATTTGTTTGCCAAATGAGAACTGCCCTTAGGTGCCTACCTAAGCCACACTGTTTCTTTCCTCAGTGCTCTCCAGACAAGTAACTATCCTCTCATCCCTGAAAGTCCTCTATCCACACTTTCCTCCCTTTTCCTTCAGTTAGTTCTTTAGTGTGTGTGCAGATGAGTGGATCTTTGCATGCTTGTGTGAACCTTTTTCAATAAAACTCATTTTATTTCATTTTTGGAATCTCTGGCTGGTTCTTTCCTACATGATCCCATAAACATTGGTGAAAAGATCTCACTAAGTTACCCCTCCTCTCGCAGGCCTTCTAATTTTGAGCTAATTACTTATTCTCTGTCATGTGGAGGTACTGGAATCATGGGTAGACCCCTGAGTCATCCATGTTTTGGGGTAACAGTCCCACTCTTGAATAACTCTTATGGGGAAAAACCTCCTAATGTATAACCAAAAGCTACTCCTTTGCAGTTTCCAACCATTGGTTTCATTTTTTACCTTCTGCAGTAAGAACCAAGCCTGGTTCATATTTTATATGACAGGTATTTGAAGTCAAACCATATGAACCAGTGTGGTTTGAGCACTGGACTGGGATTCTGGGAGATCATTGTTCAAATTGCCACTCAGCTATAGAAAGCCACTGGGTGACCATGGGCAAGCAATATTCTCTCAGACTCAGAAGAAGGCAAAGGCAAACTCCCTCTGAACAAATCTTGCCAAGCAAACCCTGTGATAGGTTTACCTTAGGGTAACGGTAAGTTAGAAATGACTTGAAGGCACACAACTAAAAAACCAATAACATATTGCCCCTTAATCTTGTTGAACTTGTTTCCGTACTTGCCCCCTCTTTCAACTATTCCTTGCAAAACTTCATTTAAAATTCAATATGCAAGGTGGTTCTGAATATGCATGCTTGTTTAAAAACACAAGAAATGTCTTGTTGGACCAGACCAAGATTTGCTTTAATCAGTATTTCTGTACCAGCAGATACGAGGTGGTTCAACGGGAAATGGGTAATGGTCATCTAGGAACCTATGAAGTACGTCCTGCTTGTCACATGCATGCATGCATGCAAGCATTCTCTGTCCCTCCCTCCCTCTCTCCATCTCTCTTTGTCTCTTTCCCTCTTCCTCTCCCTCTCTCACAGAGTGAGAGCGAGAGAGATGAAGAGAAAAGGAGGCTTCCCAGCAAGCTTGTATTTTAACGTCTATATGCATATACTGTCTCAGACGAGAAACTTAAATCAGGGACAGATTTTTTTAAATAAAAAGGAAGGAAGGACGGAAAGAAGGAAGGAAGGAAGGAAGGATAAATGGAAAGCCTGATGCTCTGCATAACTGTGTCTTATTTACTTAAGTGTTTTTATTCCAGTTTAAAAACAGCTTCCTGCTGTTAGAAGTCCCACATTCATTTCAGCGCTTTCTCTCTTTAGAAATGCCTTTGACAAAGAGTCTAGCTAAAAAGATTTTCTGCAATTGAATTTTTCAAATGAAAAAAGTGCAAGGTCAAGAAAATGAAATGTCAGTCTCCAAAATAAAGTGCAATCTAGTATAGCAGAATTTCAATCTAACTTTGTTTGTGTATATCAAGCTTTTTTCCCCTTCGTTTTTTTTTAAAGGATGGCATTAAATAAATGCACCAGAGTGTCAACAATTGAGCGAGTGATTAAAGGAGTCAGAGAATATGAGTGCAAGCTGCCCATATGTGCATCATATAGAGATTCTATGGCATCAAATTGTCTGTTAGCCAATGCCACCACCACAATATTTAGCATGTACATAGCTCTTTAGAAAGCATTTCTCTACAACCACCCTGTAAAGTAGGAAATAATGTTAACAGATATGGCGATATCATTTGTAAAAGAGTAGCTCACTGGTGGTCAAGGCCACTAAATGAATTTATAGCAGAGGAAGGATTTAAAATCAGCTGTGTCCTAATTAATGCTTAGATACTCTGAAGGCACCAGATCCTGTCTGAAGCTAAGCAGATTCAGGACTAATTAGTACTTGGAAGGAAGATCGCGAGGGAATACCAGTTACTATACGCTATATTCAGAGGAAGGTGATGGCAAACCTCTGAATAAATCTTGCCAGTCCATGATGGGATCATTGTAAGCTGCAGTTGACTTGAAGGCACATAACAGCAAACAGCCTAATTAACTTCTACATTATCTTGTAAGACACTCACTGACAAGAGCTCTATAGTGGTGACGATCTCCATTATCCCTCAGGCTGGGCATATAAATGTTTGTTCCAGTTTGTCCAATCAATGTGAAGCACATGTAGAGCCTGCAGTGGCAGCTGGTGGCTCTGATGCCACAGGGGTGAAATTTAAAGGAGCTATCCAAAGTGCTGAACCTGCTTTCGGGGTAACATTCAGCTCTTGGATAGCTTCTCTAAAGTTCCAACTGACAGCCAAAGCAGATTCATCTCCCTCACTGACAGTGGAGCCATTACTTTCCACGGGGAGCCTGGTGTATCCTTCCCTCCGAAGAAGGCATGCTTGTGTTCATATTCTCCTTGAAAATGTTTTCTATGTAAAGAGAGTAGAAACCCTTTTTCAGTCAGAGTCAAATTCAATTTTCGAGAAGTTCTGAGTGTGGTGGTGCTTTCCAGTGGTCAGTCTGCCCAAATGCAAAAGGGTAGGACCAAAAATTCCAGCATATTTTGGCCTAAACCTTTTACAGCCAGTAACTAAGCTTTAGGTGAGGCATTCAGTCTTTCAGAATGACGACCCCATCACACACAAAAGCTGGAAACTACAAATGATGCTTTCATGAGGAAGGAGGTGAGGCCATCTGGAGAAGCCCACAGTTCCGACTGAGACACTACAAGAGTGGTAGTCAGATCCATGGCCTGAGGTTCTCCAGCTCTGCTTTAAGCTACAAAGAGATCAAGCAGAGGATTCCATTTCCAATCCATTTTCATTCCATTCCATTTTCTATTTTTCTTTTCCAAGTGATCATTCCATTCCAGCTTGTTTCTGAGAATTTATCAACATTTGCAAATTTCTTTCAATTTGAAGGGGAAGAACTTTTGAAAAACTGAATGTGGGAGATACGAAACACATTTGTCCATTCATGCCTAGGCTGCTTAATTCTTAAAGGCCTGGCATTGTACTCTTGTGTATTCAACCATGCTTGTTGTCCCTTCAAGTCATTTCCTATTTGTGACAAGCCTAAAGTTACCCTATCTTGGCAAGATTTGTTCAGAGGAAGTTTGCCCTTGTTTTTCTCTAAGGTTGAAAGACTGTGACTTGCCCAAGATCACCCAGTGGTTGTCCATGGCCAAGTGGGGATTTGAACCCTGGTTTCCAGAGTTGTAGGTTCTTTCCACAACCTACCTTGTTCCAGTGACATCCGGTGTGGGTCCCGACATCATCTCTGCTGGGAAGGGAGTGTCATAGCAGCACTCTCCTCCGCTCTGGTTGCCTCCATGAATGGAGGAAGCAAGATGGTGCCGGCTCTTCCTTCCACAGTGCAGCCAGGTACTGTCCCAGGCTGTTCTGGGGCAGAAAGTGCAGCCATTGCACTTCCAGGACCTCCGCACACCAGGTAAGTGCAGGCAGCCGCCAGGATGGTGGCAAGATCACTAGTCATTGATTGGGAAAACCTGTCAATGATTTACTGCACAATCACACCACCTGGGGATAGGAGAAGGATGTGACCCGGATGAAGTTGTGAATAAGTGTTATCTGGGTCCCATCCTTCTCCCGTTCCCAACGTGGGACAACAACGTCCTGCAGAAAGGGCCATAGTTGAGTGCTCAAACCACTATATCACACTGGCTCTCCTTCGGCCATGTTAGTGCTGAATTTAGAGTGTCTTCCACTTTTTTTAAAAAAAAAAATTATTACTCCATACAGTTAATAGCTACACAGCACTCAGGTACCACATGGTCCCTTCCATATTGGAAATGCCTGTAGCTATTTAATTGGCTGGTATAAATGGGGAAGGGGACTGCCTCAATTTGTTCAGAAGACTTTACTAAAATGTGCCAATTTCTTCATTTTCCAGTTGGAAAGATATTTGAGGTTTTTAAAAAATACTGAATATGGAAGAAAACAAAAAATAACAGATTTCCCCATTCCTGCTTACATGCAAGTTGGTCTCCCCTGAGAGACAGAGAGAAAATAACTCACCAAATGCTTTAAGAGGAGGGCACAGCAACTGAATGCAAGAACAGACCCTGGAAATGTTACTGTTTGAACCACAGTTCCCAGAATCCTCCAGCCAAGATGGCCACCATACTGACTGGAGGATTCTGAAAGCTGTAGTCCAAAAAGAAAAAAAAAGTAACTTTCTCAAGTTCTGATGCAAGGAAAGAGAAGACACAGATCCAGCGTGAAAGCAGAATTGTGGAGAACTTGCCCCAGAATCCACAGGAGTCACTCTGTAGTTTCTTCAGAAATGGAAAGAGCAGGATTGAATTCTCAGTCACCTTCCTCCCCAGCAGTTTACATCCACAACAGAAGCTGATACTTTTTCTTTGAGAACACTGAGCGTTAACCTCTTTTTGAGAACACCACTGAAGAGAGGATACCTGTTCAGCATGACTGGCTGTATGGTAGAGTACGTGCTTTGTATGCAGAAGGGACCATCTCAGTTCTCAGCATCTCCAGAAGGGACTGGGATGGAAGCAAGTGGGGAGCGTTAAATTTTGAAGTACAGATTGCAAAGAAAGAAATTGCTACAGCCAGAGGTCATAACTAACTAATTCCTCTTAAGGGCCTTTTGCAATTATTTGAAAGCAGGCTGTTGATCCCTGGTATGATATCAAGGTTTGGGGGAGGTATCAACGGGTCATGAGCCTCCTCTGCCTGTTTTTGTGACCCCTATGTGCATTTTTGGGCCATTTCCACACTACATTGTTATAGTGCTATTATTCAGCTTTCAACATCCTGTGGAATCCTGGGGTTTGCAATTTAGGGAGCGGCACTCAAAATTCTCAGCCAGAGAGCTCTTGGGCCTCAGTAAACTGCAAAGCCCAGGATTCTATAGGATATTGAAAGTGGAATAATAGCACTGTAATAGTGTAGTGCAGAAATGGCCCTGGCTTGGAAAACTTAAAAACCTAGAAGTGAACTTCCAGTCACTGGCTGTTGAATGCACACACTCACCAAAAAAATACATATCCCAGAATCCTCTATCACTGTGTACGTTATTTAAGTTTATGTATACTTAGCTACATAGCAGAGGTTTTAAGAAGCCTTCCTAGTTAACTGAAAAGATGTTTCTTGGGATGCTGGTAAGAGCGTCTTGGTGTGCATCAGCACTCAGTGACCCAATGCACAAGGAGACTAATGTGCCATGGCCCCATTGTGCATTAGTCACCTTCCTGGTTAACGTAACAACGTTAACAGCAACCCTTTCCTGGATATGGGATGTTAAGGAGCTGCCCAATTCTAATTCTTGCAGACATAAGTCAACTTGTGAAGACAAAAGCCCCTAACAGGAGTCCAGTCATATTTTAAATAAAGGGGTAGTAGCCTATAGAGCATCATGAGGAGACAAAACTGACCTCTGAACCTGCAGAAGCTGTCCTGGTTGGTAATGTCCTAGGCTGGTAATGGTCCAATTTTGTATAGGGCAGCTGGTTTTGCTGCTTTTTTTAGACAATTGGGAGCCAGAAATCCTTGAAAATTTACTGCAGACCATGCAGAAAGCTACCAATAGAGCCTATGTCCTTACAGTGGACTTATTTTGCTCTGTGATGAAAATTAACATTGAACTGAATCCTGTTGTTAGTCCAACTAGAGTAGACCATGGAATCAATGGGATTTACCCATGTGCTGACTCAATATTCAACAAAGGGCCTTCTTTGATGGGAAGTAACCAGTAGGTTTCAAGCCAATGTCTGTATGTTTATCAATGAAGGAATAATGTTCTTTCCACTTAAAATATCTGTGGACATTTTTGGATGAATGAAAAATTCCAAGGTTACTTTCTTAGACCAGATCTATTAGCACTGCAGTGAAGAGCAGGGAATATATATGGGAAGGAGGAAAATGTAACATTCTTTCTCTCTTCCTATTTTGTCTTCTTTTTCTTATTCAGAGAGTTTGACGGGCACTCCAAGTCCTCCTTTCCTTGCTCTGGCCAGAGAATAGAGCATTGCTTATAACCACAGAAAACCAAAGTTAAGGAAATGTCAGTGATTTGCTTCAGGCTTATGTGACTCATTTCAAGATTGTGAAGGGAACATCAGAAAGTGCCTCCACCTTCCTCAATTTGGCACTCTCAAGCAGGTTGGACTACAGATCCCACCATCCCCAGGCAGCAAGACTATCTGTGCTGACTTGGGGATGATGAGCGTTGCAGCCCAACATGTCTGGAGTGTATCAGATTGAGGAAGGCTAGCTTAGACTTTCAAAAGGACAATTCTGTGCACAAAGGTCTGTGCAACATATACACAAGGCTCAGAACTTTTTTTGGATCACAGTTCCCAGTAGTGAGGATTCTGAGTATTATTAAGTTTAAAAAGAAACTTTTCTGAGCTCTACATATGCACATAAGTACACAAAGAAAGAAACAAGGTAAGATACACTGGATAAAATTTAACTTCTTTCTACCGACACTGAGTGATCAGTTCTTTCCGAGCAGCATTGCACATACAGTCCCCCATGACGTAGCAATAGGCTCGAGCCAGTACAGGTATAGTGATTTAATCATCCACAAAAAAACAAAGCACAGTCTCTTGATACAGAAAATGTAATACAAAACTCTCTTGTCTGAAGCATCCTTTATATATAGTCCTGGAGAAAAATTAGTTCATACTAATTTACAGAATTAGCATGCTTGGAAATAATGTCAATCTGCCTTTGGTGCAATTCCATTCCTTTTGCATGACCACTGTGTCATTTGGATTACAGCAGCAAGAGTCACAGAAAATAGAGTCATGTGTAAATCAAAGTTGAAGAGGATGAGCACTTCCCTGCACGGAGGCAAACAGTGGCATAACAATGTAAGAGGGGTTTGGGTTTTTTTTTTTTGGAAACAAAAGAATCACTAGAGAATATCCTATTGCTTAGGTCCAGTTAATTTACAGAGCTGATGAGGGAGAGATGGGTAGAAAATCCATATTCAGATGTACTAGAGAAAGAAGCTTTTCAGGAGCCAATTGAGAAAAGAATGATATGTCCTATTCATTTTAAACTTCAAATCCTTGGACCAGGATACCTTGACCAACAGTAATACTTCAGCCAGCCAAATAAACCTCCATGTCCAGAGGCAGTATATCTCTGAACAGGCTGTGGGACAGACAACAGAAAGGAGAAGGTATTTGCCAAACACTTTGCTTTGTTGGCTTCCCAGAGACACCCGCCTAGCTGCATAGCCACTCAGGGAATCTGGAGCTTGGAAAGATTTTTTTTGGAGAGGACTAAAACTCCCCAAACCCTCCAATCCATATTCTGGGAGCCATAACTGTTCCCCCTCCAAGAAGTACCTCTTTGAGAAGGACCTCTGATCTATCAGAACTCTTGGCATATTTTTAAATCCGGACTTGGCAATGCAAGTCTACTGATGTCAGTTCCTGGATGTTTTACAACTTTTGTCAAACAAAGTCTGTATCACCATCTGGTCCCTCATCCATCCCACAGCTTGGAAAACTTACTTTGTGTGCTCCAGTCTCCAGAAACCCCAAGCGAGACTGGCCAGTAGCCATGGTGATTGGTGGAATTGTAGTCCTAAAATGGAATTCTTCCAGACTCTGATCCATCCCTACTACTCATCTCTGCAGCAGAGCCAATGACCAAATGGTCTGGGGGACTGTGATATTTTAAGTACTTTCTGACTGCTATCTGAAGTCTAACGTGTCCTCCCCAGCTTTGCAACTAAATGCTCTGATGAGAAAAGACAGGTATCTGCTTGGGTACAGGGCAGCAGAATTCTAAAGCCACAATTCTAGGTTCTCTGTTGATTTAAGGGTTTGCCTCAGGAGTATAGCAACACCACAGACCTGCCGCCCCTTCCCTCTTCTCCCCTATCTTCAGTGTCTTCTGGCAATGACTGGCGGTTTTCACATTAGTAGAGTGGTAAAACCATTCTTGGTTTTAGTCCAGACTTTAAAAGTACTATTCAAGGTGTAAACCTTTCTCTCAAAATAGCGTTCCTTTAAAGTTCAGACTAAAATCCAGGATGGATTCATTAACATGAAAGCTGCCAGCTACCAATGGTATTTTTCACACTTCCCTTGCACAGAATCATAGAATCAGAGAGCTGGAAGAGTCCACAAGGGCCATTTAGCCCAGCCCCCTCCCATTCAGGAATTCACAGCTGAAGAAGTACTTCTGAGAGCTGGCTATTCAACCTCTGCTTAAAGGCCCCTAAAGAAGGAAGGTCTTCCACTCTCCAAAGCAGTTTATTTCACTGTCAAAGAGCTATTATAGTCAAGACATTTTTCCTAATGTTCTAATGGATAATGGAATTTTTTTTTCTTGTCATTTGAATCCATTAATTCATGTCCCACTCCCTGAAGCATCAGAAAACAAACTTGCTCCATCTTTTATATGACATCTCTTCAAATAAAGATGGCTATGATGTCACCTCTCAACTTTCCGTTCTCCAAACTAAACACATCCCAGCACCCTAACCCATAGGACTTGGTATCCAGACCTTCTACCATCTTGGTCACCATCCTTTGGATGAGCACATAGTCTAATATCTGTATGGGTTATCAAAGCATGGAGCATAATAAAATATTTGCTCCACAAATCTGAGAATAGGAGCAATCCAGAAAGAGTCAACAATAACATGCTTTCTTCTTCCACGTGAACCTAACCATGTGAGGGTTCTTCTTCTGTAAACAGACCTTCAGCTTCAACAGAATGAAACAATTCCAGCTCAGCCCACCTATGAATTCCTGCTTCACTGACCAGGAAGTGGACGAGACTAGTACTAGTTCTGGTGTGACAAGAAAGCTCCCTGGAAGATCCCCAGGACTGGAGAATCATTCTTTGGCTTGAATCCTATTAACGGTCCCAACTAATGGAAACCTATTGAATGAATTGTTGAATGGTGTGTCAACATTTAGATGAATTCCATTGATTCAGTGAGTCTCCTTTATTTGGAAGTACCAATAGGATTCAGAGCCTTGTTTCCTCTGGACTAGTGCAAAAGATACCCATGTCTGTATCCTCTTCAGTAATAGGGACCCTCTCGTAAAAAAATAAACAGAGCCCTGCTGGGAGAGATCACAGTTCCATCTCACCCAGCATGGGTTGTTACAGTGCCCAGGCATATACCCTAATGAGACGCCAACAAGTCATACATGAGCCCATGTCTCCCTCCTACTCATATTTCTCAGCAACTTTACTGACAGGTATACTGCTTCTGATACTGAAGGTAATACATATAGCCATGACATGCTGTATATTAATTCTAATCTAGTAACATTCGGCCCTTTCACACTACAAAATGATATCACTATGATTCTACTTTAACTGCCATGGTTACATCCTATAGAACCTTGGGATTTGTAATTTGGAGGGGAGTATTTAGAATTCTCACCCAGAGACCTGTAGTAACTCATGAAACTATAAACTCTAGGATTCCATAGGATGCAGCCATGGCAGTCAAAGTAGAATCAAAATGCTAGAGTAGTGTAGTGTGAAGGGGCACTTTATCCTCCATCAATTTGCCTAGTCCTCTGATAAAATCATCTAGGTTGAAACCCAAGTTGTGGTAGCAAATTCCACAATTCAGTTACACGTTGCCCAAAGAAGTACTTCTTTCTGTCTCTCCTGGTTGTCCCTCCATTCAGCTTCATTGAATCACCCTGGATTTTGGTGTGTTACGAGGAGGGAAAAAATAAACGCCCCAGGACTCCACACCAGGTGTCCCTCTTCCATTACTCACCTTTTCTCTAAGCTGAAAATCCCCAAACCTTGTAACCTTTCTTCCTAGGAGACATCCTGCATCCCCTTGATCATTTTGGCATCCTTTTCTTGTACCTTCTTTCCCATTCTATTATATCCTTTTGGAGCTCAGGTGACCACAACTGTACACAATATTCCAAGTGTGGTTACACTATAGATTTATCAGTGCTGTAAGTCCCCCCCCCATACACTTCTTAATGTCATAGGGCATTTCGACTCTGGATTATGGAAAAGTCCTAGACAAATTGTTCCCTTCCTGCTCCCCTTCTTGGAGAGGGAACAGGCATTTCCTTGCTCCCCCATCTTCAAGCTAGGGGGAGATCAGTTTCAGGTACATCCTTCCAGCACAATCACCCCCCTCCACCTCTACAGATCCTGGGATCAGGAACCAGTTGCAGTCTTCCTACATAGTGAAGCTTCTGAGGATTAACAGTGGTGCTCAGCAGAGGTGCTGGTGGGCAAGGCATCAGAGCGGCTACTGTACACCACCACCCCTGGGGGGTATGAGATGATATCGGGTAGCGTTACTGCTACAGCTGGAGGAGGATGAGGGGCAGGAGCAGAACTACTTGCTGGATTAACAGGCATCAGGCTATGCAGTACTTGCTCCTCCTGCTCGGGCTTGGTGGTGGCCGTGAAAGGGCGCATGGTAGTGATGGAGGGTGAGGTGATCCTCCAGAGCAGTTTCTTGAGTGCTTTGCGGAACTCCCTGCGCATGAGGCAGTAGAAGATAGGGTTGAGACAGCTGTTGGAGTGCGCCAGGCACACAGTGATGGGGAAGAGGTATGCCTGAGAGAAGAAGTAGGCGTGGCTGAAATGCAGGATGTTGAGCTTGATGAGGATGCCCCAGGTGGTAAGTGCCTGGTTGGGCAGCCAGCAGAGGAAGAAGGACAGCACCACAATAGTCACCGATTTGGTCACTTTGGTCCGGCGCTTAGCGCTTGGACCACAAGAGCTAGCACCCACGTGCCTGTCACTGATAAAGCGCACCAGCAAGAGATAGCAAAGGGTGATGATGCCCAACGGCAACAGAAAGCCCAGCAACACCTTCTGGGCTTGGTAGAGCCCGAGCCAAGTATTGTTGCCTCCACTGTCAGGGATACGGATAAGGCAGAATTCCTCACCGAAGATTGTGGCAGTGGTGGAGAAGATACCGGTGGGCAAGGAAGCCAGAACGGCCAAGATCCATATGAGGACGCATAGCCATTTGGCCGGAGAGCAGGCACCCGAGAACCCACCTTGCCTTCTCGCTTTCAGGGCAGAGGCCACAGCATGGTAGCGGGCAATGCTCATAGCGGTGAGGAAGAAGACACTGGCATACATGTTCATGGCTGTTACATAGGAGAGGATCTTGCACATGGCATTGCCAAAGAGCCAGGTGTAATCCAGAGCATTCTCCACAGCCCAGAAGGGCAATGTCAGCACAAATTGGAAATCAGTCAGGGCCAGGCAGGTCACAAAAAGGTTGATGGAGGACTTTTTCCATTTGCTTTTCATCAAGTAGAGCACCAGAACGTTGCCCACCAGACCGAGGGCGCACACCACGGAGTAGACGATGGAGATGAAAATCCGCAGGACCATGGAAGCGCTCCCTTGCATGCCCTCGCTCCTCTCCAGGTGGACGAGGTTCCTCCAGAGCTCTTGCAGGGACTCGTTGGTTCCATTGCCCAACAGCCTTTCCTCCAGGAGGCTCGGGAAGGAGCCCAGGAATTCTCCCACTCCTGCTTCTGTCATGCTGGCTGCCAGAGAGCAGTAGCTGTATTCACAGAGGGCATCCATCCCATCTCAGAGAGGGCAGCCCCCACCTTTTAGTCCTGTACCAACAACCCTGCTTATGAAGCCCCGGCAAGTGGATTGCCCAAAAGGGAGGGGGCTCGGGCAACTCTCTCTCCAAAATCTTCCTGAAGCCAAACAAAAGCACATCCAAAAGCGAGGCGACCTTCGCTGGGGTTGCCGCTGGAGAACCGTCGCGTGCTACAGAAGTCCATCACCAGGAAGCTTTGGATGCAAAGTGGGGGGGAGAGGAGGGACGGTTACCTTCACATTTGCTACTATAGGGAACGCACGAGAGCGGAGGGAGAAAAATCAGTGCTGATGGAAAAAAGAGAAGATCCGCTTCCAAGGCGGAGGATAATAACGGATACGCCCCCACCCCCCCTAGTCCCGGCCAAGCCTTGGAGAGAAAGTGACCCAGCCTCCACTCTACCCTTCGGTTGATCTGATAGCAAATCCTTTCCGAGGTCGTCGCGGAAGCCGGTGCAGAAGCAGCTCAGGAGCAGAACGCACGTTCTGGGGTGGTCCGTCAAAGTCGGCGAACGTCTCTCTTGATACTTCTAAGAAGCCCGGAGCGACCCAGCCCGAGCCCGAGCCCGAGCCCTCCTCTTCCCGCTCCGGCGGCGATCTACTTACTGCCTCGCTGGCTCCGTCGGGCTGCTTTTAAGGTGGGGGCGCAGCGACGCCCTCGCGGAACTCTCCGTGGTACTGAAACCCAGGAACCCGGGAACGTGGAACCGCGCCCGCCCCCCTCGCCCGCTTCCCCCTGTGCGAGCAAACCGGCTGACACCGGCATCTATATTGGGACTTGGCTCCCTTCCCCAGGTCTTCATTCATTTTTATACTAGATGTCTTTTTTTTTTTTTTAAAGCAGATCTCTATGTCCTCCTCCTCTTTTTTCAATAATTCTCTTTTCTACCGATTTTCTGCCTTCACTTGGCTGGCAAGTCTAAATTGATTCTATCCCCTGCATCACTGGAACTGAAAACGCAGGAAGGAGTCTTTGAGTCGTTGGAGCATGGACCCTCCTCTTCAAATGAGTGTGATATCTGACATTTTTATTTGGAAACTCAACCTGGAAACCTCCAGCTGGGGTTTGTAACAGAGGACCTCAAGATTTTTTTTTTTTTAAATGTTAACAAAAATCTCCCCTGAATTTTCTTTGTGCAAAAAACAGGATTTCTTTTCTAGAGAAGCCATCTCTATTTCATTTCAGTCACAACTTTTTTTTTTACTTCCTATGCTGTTGGCATGTGCCTTTCAATATCACCCTCACTATTTTGTCACTTCCAAAGCAATTCTGTATAAATCTCCATGAAAGTAAGCTCCATTGAGCTGAATAGTGCTTACTCACAGGTAAATGAGTATAGCTTTGCAGATTTAAAATGCAATCCTACACATATTGCCTACTCAAAAGGAAGTCAAAATGAATTCAGTGGCACTTATTTCAAGATATATGGGCGCAGTATTTTGGCCTTGGTGTGAAAAATGTTTCATTTCCAAGGTTTTGAACACAGAATGAAAGAAGGGTTTAGACGTCATGGAAAGAAATACTGAAAAACAGGTTTCTAAGGAACAGATATAGTATTCTTTCCCATTGTCATAGAGAAAATGCAAGCAGTCCACAGGACTCTATGATTAGTCAAAGGGTTTCCAAGACAGATGTGTGATAATTCTACTCCTGTTACACCTTTTTAGAGAATTTTTAAAAATACCTTGCACACAACGTGGAATTTTATTTACCTTCATTTTGAAAATAAAATCTTTGCCATGGCCCTCAGAACTTGCCAAACAATGTACCATAATAAATATGATTAGTTTTTCAAATATTTTCTTGCAACAGTGATTTTTAAAAACCTGAGCTAGGTTTTGAAGATTTTTTAAAGCATTTATTTAAAATGCATTAATTTAAAATATTTATAGCTCAATTTCCCAGAAGCTCAAATAAAGCAAAGAAAAAAAATTGTAGACACAGACACACTGCAATCTTTTTAAAAACAGAATTTTAGCATAGTTGTCTACTGGCTCTCAAAATCTATTCAGTCTAGTAACAAAGCCAGCTAGAACCCAAAGCCAGCCAGAATATGTACAAGCCTCTCCAGAGGCAGCTGGAGAACTGCAGGTTCACACTGTTGCTGAAATATTGCTCTGTAGCTCTGCGGCCATTACAGTAGGGATCTTGTTTTCAATAGGAACCAGGGCTTTTAACTCCTATCATCAGGGGTGGTTGGTGGTTCTGATGTTACTAGGGTAGTCAATCTACTCCAGATTTTAGTCCAAATTTTGAAGGAGCTATCCAAGGCACTGAACCTATTTCAAGCACAAAGTTAAGAATCCTGGATAGTTCCTTTCAAGTTAGAGCTAAAACCCAGAGAGAATTCACCATACCACTAATATCAGAACCACTGATCTCCACTGCCCTGAATGGCAGAACATACAAAAAAAAAAAAAGGACCTGATTCAAGGGTGAAATTGAAATGAGAGAGCTTTTAGGGAGAAAGATTCTCCAAGTCAGGAACGAGGAACCCCAGATGGCTATGCTCCCTTCCTCATGGTGCCATTTTTTGGTGGCTCCTCTACTTCTTTATGAGATCTTACCTATTCTTAATGGCTGACCTACCTAAAAGCTTACTTACTGGCAATAAGAGGCTTCAGGTAAAAAGTCGGATCCCCTCTTTCACTTGTGACCCTGCCAACCACTAGAATGCTGCTCCTGAGAAGGACTCTGAAAGAGATTCCCCACCCTTATATACACAGGCAAATGAACAGACAAAATTGGACCACCAAGACTTCCATGTAATTGAGCCCACTCAGGCATTATCAATCAGAAGTGTACTGAATGATCAAATGCTAAAAAATATTAAGACAGTTGCTTTGGGCGAGTGAAAACCCAACAAAGTAAATAATTAAGAGTGCCTGAAATCTATCCTATACATGCTTGCTTGGATGTAAGTGATGCTGACCACACGGAGGGCCCTTCTAAGTACCAACTGTGCAGCTTGATATTGACAGACTGGAATGTATCCAGACGAGGGTGACCAAAATGGTGAAGAGTCTGGAAACCATGCCCTATGAGGAGCTGCTTAGGGAGCTGGGTATGTTTAGCCTGACGAAAAGAAGTTTAGGAGATAACATGATAGCCATATTTAAATATTTGAATAGATGTCATGTTGAAGATGGAGCAAGCTTGTTTTCTGCTGTTCTAGAGACTAGGACACAGAGCAATGGATTCAAACTACAGGAAAAGAGAATTTACCGAAACATCAGGAAAAACTTCTTGATGGTAAGAGCCATCTGACAGTGGAATATACTGCCTCAGAGTGTGGTGGAGTCTCCTTCTTTGGAGGTTTTTAAACAGAGGCTGGGTGGCCATTTGCTGGGGGTGCTTTGAGTGTCTGTTTCTGCATGACAGGGGGTTGGACTCACTGGCCATTGTGGTCTCTTCCAGCTCTATGAGTCTATGATTCTATGGTAAGAGTCTTCACATTTAAGGAAGTTTGAATGAAAATAGATGGGGAAAGTAATTTGTCCCCTCCCTGCGAGTATCTGTAAGAAGACACAATTAATAACAACCTGCCTGCCAGTGTTGAGCCCGCCCCCCTTAAAAATAGTTCTGGGGTTCCTGACCCCTCCCATCAGAACTAAAGCAGGTGGTAATAATGGCAATGGCAAGGGTGTTGCCTTTTGCAGCACTTCACATCCAGAATGTCCTTCCACGTGGACAGAACCATCAGGATGCCATGGGAAGACATCCTGTTATGCTGGACCTAAGGCAGAATCAGTCATGGTTGCTGGCTCCAGTATCAGTGGGCAGTCTATCCATGCCAGGTTTTACTCCAAACCTTCAAGGAGCTACCCAAGGTGCTGAACCAATTTCGGGGTTCAGGTTGTTTGTTTATTGTTCAGACTGAAAACCAGAAGGGATTTGCTGACACAAATGGTGGCATTTGAGACCACCATGGTGTTGTTGTTGTGTGCCTTCAAGTCATTTCTGACTTATGGCAACCCTAAAGCGACTGTATCACAGGGTTTTCTGAGGCTGAGAGTGTGTGATGCACACAAGGTCATACAGTAGGTTTCTGTGGTCCAGCAGAGAATTGAACCCCTGACTCCAGGGTAATAGACCAATGCTCATAACACCACACTATGCTGGCTCATATGTATAATGTATTAGCTGGGCACTATTTGTGTGTTTGTTTCCCACCTTTCTCCTAAGATTGAGATGCAATCACATTAAGATTTGACAGTGAAAGAGAATTCAACACTGGACAATGCCTTTACCAAGACCAACAAAAATGCTTCAGAAAGGTATTGCCCGACTGTGGATCTTTTAAAGGTAATGCCTGTCTTTCCTCCCCTCCCCAGTTACCATGGCTGTCATTTCTTAAACCTGCTGTGTGACCTTGGGCAAGTAACATTCTCTTAGCCTCTGAGGAAGGCAAAGGCAACCCCTCTCTGAATAAATCTTGCCAAGAAAACCCCATAATAGGTTCACCTTAGGGTTGCCATATAACTAAAAAATTATGTGAAGACCCATAACAAGAAGTTTGGATGATCAGGCAGTTTCCTTTAGAGAATGGGAACATTACTTGTTCGTAGTAGAATTCCCCAAATCTCTTGGCCGGGGATTTTGGGAGTTGCAGTCCAAAACTAACATTTACAGACTATTTCCATGAGCAAGGAAATGGGAGAGAGAGTGTTATCAGTGGCAGCTCCCAGACTATGGAATTCTTTCCCGTAAGAGGCTTGGTTGACACCCTGGGGCATTTCTGCCCTACGCTGTTATAGTGCTATGATTCCACTTTCAACATCCTATGGAATCCTGGGGTTTGCAGTTCAGGGAGGGGCATTTAGAATTCTCAGCCAGAGAGCTCTTTGGCCTCAGGAAAATACAAACCCCAGAATTCCATAGGATATTGAAAGTGGAATAGTAGCACTATAACAGTATAGTGTGGAAATGGCCCCTCTCTGCTCTCATTTTACTGGCAAGCAAAGACCTTTTTTGGGAGGGAGAGACAGGCTTCATCTTTTAATTAGCTGTCCATCAGTTGCTAAGCTTATCTATGTTTTCAGGGGAAGGTGTTCATAAGGTAACACTCATCTCTGTTTGAGAAAAGAGTCACTTTTTCTTTCTTACTTAATTTTTAATTAACTGTCCAGAAGATTTTTTAATAATATGCACTGGCTTTTGTTCTTTATCTTTTAAACACTTTTAAATTAACGTTTAACTTGATTTGAATAGTACTGTCTACTTAATGGTTTTTAAATGTTTGATAATATTGTTGTAGTTGTACTGTAAGTGGCTTTCAGTCCTATGTTGGGAAAAAGCCAGGATAACAGAAACCAAGCAACCAATCAATCAAATAAATAAACTGTTCTGTTGATATTCCTGGATTTAGCTATAGTATCTGTTCTTTAGTATTTGTTGATGTTTTGTCTAGAATTTTAAAGTGTTGTGAGCCACACTGGAGTTTTTAAATAATACAAAATTGAGTAAATAAAGCCAATACATTTGATTCAACTTCTCCTCTGGAGGACATGTTTCCTCAACAGAGATTCACTAGGAATACTCCCACCCTCGCTCTCCATTTCTCCTTCCTTCAGCATCACCAAGAGCATTCATACCAAGAGGTGGGTCCCCGAACCCTTTGGGATTTTAGTGGGGGCACAGGGGCCTGGAGATCCCTGATGGAGATCTCTGTCTCCTCTATTCTGCTGGCAGGACTACTCCCAGATTAGAGTCATCCTAAAGATGGAAGTTCACCCTTCCATTAATGGAAAAATTATACTTGATAAGCCCAGAATCTTGAATTGGACTATAGCTCCCAGAAACCCCGATCAGCATGGCCATTGCTGGATAAATGAACCTGATATTTGTCATCCGAAATAGTAACTACTCCAAGCTGTGCATAACACAGGATGGGTATTGAAAGACATAGCCATGGTAGTCTGGATCAGTATCTGAAGAGACCTTGTAGCACTTTTGAGACTGAAACTGGTAGCATAAGCTTTGTTAGACCAGGGCCATTTCCACCCTCCACTGTTATAGTCTGAGGTTTGTAGTTTACTGAGGCCAAAGAGCTCTCTGGCTGAGCATTCTAAATGCCTCTCCCTAAACGGCAAACCCCGGGATTCCACAGGATGTTGAAAGTGGAATAATAGCACTATAACAGCGTAGGGCAGAAATGGCCTAAGTCTACTTCATTATTTGCATAGAGTGAACTGCCTAGGGACACATATTTATACCTATGAATGAGCAGGCTGTGCAGTGTGAATAGGAATATAAATGCAAAACTTGTGGGTATGGTGATGAGGTGACAATAGTTGTTGGGGGACAAAGGTGGGAGGAAAGATTTTGCTTAAAGCCTACGTGAGTAGATAACCATATGAATGGTAGAGGGAGTTACCGGAATGTGTTACGGTGCTGGCCGGGAAACAGAAAGGAGATGTGATAAATGGGCAAGAGAACCTACATGAGGCTGGGGTGTTATCAGTATGATCCTGATGGGGGTAGTCACATTTCTGTTCCCTTCCTCAGTTATCATTATACACTACCAAGTTGATCTCAAAGGTGCTGCGAATCCCTTTGCACAGGCTGAATGTGTTCACAACACCTAATATTCATAAAGGCAGCCACATTTTGTACCTACCGGCTGTGGAGGGAATGTGGCATTGTGCTTTGCTCAAGCTTACTTTATCTCATCCTTCTTTTTTGTCAGTGTTGAAGGCTCAGATATGCTCTTTCTCTCAAAGACTGATGCTGATGATAATGGTGATGACAATCAGGATGCAGCTAAATGCTTCACAGTTCTGACGATGCAATGTCAGTGTGTTAATGGATAAAATGACAGCAAATATAAATATTCTCAGTAGAATAATGTGGTAATGAGCAGTAATGTCTTAAACATTGCAGACTGAAAGGGCCATGGCCTGGATTTTCAGTCAGCTCAAGGGCAAGGAAGAGAAGCAAACACTGAAGTCATCAGTGTCCCTCCCAATGTTAGTTTCATGACTGATTTGGGAACTCATTAGGAAAAGCTAGATGCTGTTCTAACAGTGCCCGCTAGAGGTTGCAGGAGCTACAGTAGAAAGTGCTGCTTGGTCCATTTGCTTAACATAAATCCCTCTGCTGGGTTCTTCCATAGCATCAGCGACTGAGAAGAAGATTACAATTACCACTGCACTTGAACCGGAAAACCTTGATGTACATAATTCATTGCTGCAGACTTGAAGGTTGAGTACAGGCTGTGCTCAGTGTCACTCTTGATCAACATTTCCCAAACTATCATAAAGGGCTTTTCATACAAGCATAGATTTCTTTACACTCTAAAGGCTAGATTCTGTTTGACCCCGGAGGAGAATAACATGCCATCAATGTGCATAATTATGAATGAAGTCCAGGAGGGCAACAGCTCACCTTGAACACACGTGCATGCCCAGCCAATTAGTGGCCACTAAGAGTAGGGTGTGGAGTTGCAATACTATGTCATGGGGGGGGGGGGGGAAGGAAATATACTCATTCCTCCACATTTGCTAGAGTTAGGAGCATAGGACCCTCATGAAAGTGAAAAAAACATGAATAACTCTACCCTGCCAAACCATATTTAACATAGAAAAAAGTATGATCACCATACTCTGGCCACCGTGGATTCCTTGAGGCATCAGGGTTCCTTCACAAGGCACAAGTGGGTGGCTGGTGGGGCTTACTACCACCTCCACTGCTCCCCCACACCATTTTTAATAGGGACGTCTGAGCCTCGTTCAGTTTCTCAGTCTCATGAGGCTTGCAGTCCCTATTAAAAATGGCAAAGGGAGGCAGCACAGGTGACTGCAAATAACCCGTGGATAATCAAATCTGCAAAAGTGAAACCCGCAAATGTGGAGAGCTGACTGTATTTTGTCATGGACAAAATGTCCCTCCACTGTAAAAAGCACAACTGCTTTGATCTACTTCATCGTTAGCGAGGAGAACTTGTGAAAGGTCCTTTTAATAATGAAAGTTCCCAGAACCTCGTAGCCTGTATGACAACTGGTCATGGTGGCTGAGAGATTCTGAGAGTTCTGCTATAACTGTCTGCATTCAGCTCAAGGTCAGGGAAGCAGAGTTGAGTATGTAGTGCCATTGCATGGATGTGCATGCATATACTCAGCCTATGCGTATCTGCCTGACGTTGCCAGCAGTACTTCTTTGGTTGTGCATTCTGTTGTGCATTTACTGGTACATTCACTTACACAATGTTGCCATTCAGCACAAGGCTCCTGCATCACAATGACTGCACAACTCTGCATGCAGAGATTAATGCTTCGCAGCTCTGCTGTAGGATTTGTTTATTTTATTTTATTTTTATCCCACATTTCTCCCAAAATGGGACTCAAAGTAGCTTACAGAGGCTGGCATCCTGTCACTGACACGCACATGCATAAGTAGCTATAAGCACAAGGAGAAAATTATTCACCACAGCACAGCAGACATATTCTACCAGCAATGGTGGGAACCAAATTGTGCATCCAGGAACACTGTGCATTATAGTTGCACATTGTGCTTTGCAATTGCACATTGCACATGGTTCAGGTTCTACCAAGAACTTTGTTAGCCTACAGTTTTTGGAATCCCCAGCCTGCATTGCCACTGTCCATGTTGGTTGGGGATGCTGGGACTTGTAGTTCAACAATTTACCTTTTCTTTACTCTAACTTCTCACTGCTATTGTTTGTGACCCCAATAAATTTTTCCTGTGAATCAAACTACCAGTGGCCACGCTGGTTGAGGGGTTGGGGATTTGTAGCTCCAAAGAAGCCACTGTGGTACAGTAATCTGAGTGTTGGACTAGGACTCTGAGAGACCAGGATTCAAATCCTCACTCAGACATGAAAACTCATTGGATGATCCAAGGGAAGTCACACTTTCTCAAATTCAGAGGGAGGTAATAGTAAATATCCTCTGACCAAATCTTTTCAAGAAAGCCCCATGAGAGGTTCACCTTAGGGGTGCCATAAATCAGAAATGAAAATGACAACAACATTCCAAAATGTAACTTTCCCAAAAATCTGCTTCACAAAATAATAAAGTGGGACAGCCACTGCTGTCCTAAGTACTTTGGTGATAGTGCAAGACTCAGATGTCACACAGACACTCCCATATTAAACTGAATTCTTTGAAGACTTGCTCCTACAGAGCTGCACGCATCCCCTAATTTTGCTTTAAAGTGGAAAATCGACTTGCTGCCAATCTCTATAGCAGAGTTATACTTCTCTGTTACACACAAACAAGGATATCACACTTCTGTAGCCAGAAATTTCTAGCACTGACAGACCGTTTCTGCACAAAACCGTTATAGCGCTACGATTCCACTTTCAACATTCTATGGAATCCTGGGGTTTGCAGTTTCGGGAGGGGCCAGGCTGCCCCTCCCTAAACTGCAAACCCCAGGATTCCATAGGATGTTGAAATTGGAATCATAGTGCTATAATAGTCTCATGTGGAAATGGTCACAGAGTGGCCACAGACAAGGTAGGTTTTTAAAATCATAGACCAGAATCTTCTTAGTGAGATGAACATGTGTAAGTGTAACTTGCAGACATCTGTGCTTCTTTTTGGACTGAGCACAAGGTGCTGTACTGTAGCCCTTTGGATGACCCACAGAGTTCCTCACTTCCATTCGGCTGTCAGACTTCAGGAGGGTTTCTTTACTGTTTTTTACTGCTATTTCTTTACTGGTGTGTGTGTGTGTGTGTGTGTGTGTGTGTGTGTGGTGGTGTTGGGGATTCAACCAAGGTAGTCCTGAGAGGAAGGATAGGAGGGTGTGCTCCATTTGTGAGTGTATTCCCATTTCCTTCCCCTCTCTGAGCCTAGCTATTCAGTCAATGTCTGAATTGCCTCCCTACTCCCTTCCCCTTTTCTCCCCACTGGTAAATAGCAGCAGCACTAGTGACAGCCCCTCCCAGGACTTGACGGCAGCAGGAGGGACGTTAGGATGGGACACATTTGTGTCCCATTAAAAAAAAAAGACATATAAGAGCAGACACAAAACTGAGAGGGAGAAAGAGAAAAAGAGAGAGAGCGCTCTCCACTCTGCCAGTTTAATGTAGCATCTCAGTCATTATCTGCAATGAAAGGCAACTCCTCCCTCCTTGTCCTTCACTGTGAAAGCTTCTCACTCCATGGCCATTCCACTGCTACTGGAGAGCAGAAGAGATCAGACAAATGTCTGACTATGAGGACATCTTCCACTGAGATCCAGTTGGTCCTCTGGAGGATTATCTGTTGGGGGTGGCAACCTTTGCATGTTTACTTAACTGACTAGTTAGTTTGCAGGTATACTGTAGGCATAGAGGACTGCCTAGAGTAAACTTCCTGTTGTTTGGTCAACACCCACTTCCCCTTGAATGTTCTCTTCCTCTTCCCCCTGTTACCCTGATTTCTGGGGTCCCGTGGGGGACACCTCAATGTGCTCCAAATAATGGGGAATGGGAATTAGCCAGAGCACAAGCTGTAGCACTACAAAAGGCAGGGTAACCTAGTGAGATCTTAAACCCAATGTTTATGGGGTCAGGCTGAGTCAGGACCATGACACAATAAAGTTATAATTACGTTCTTTTACTTGTAAAGTCACAGTGCACTTGCGTACTCACTCACACAGAACTAAGAAACACTGTGCACTTGCGTACTCACACACACAGACCTAAGAAAATAAAGGGAGGAAAGTAGATAGGAGATTTTAAGAAGGATTTTTCAGGGGAAATACTACACCTGATCCGGGTAGCCTGCAGAAAGTCAGTTGGAGTGGAGGTTCTCAGCACGTGGAAGCTGAGGGGAAGGCTCAGCAAATGGAGCCACAGCAAGGTGGGATGGAAGCCAAGAGCGATCCAAAGAAGCGCTCAAAACCAGGGGTTCTTATAGGGAGAAATGTGCCTGTAGGGCAGTCCGTTCCCGGGGAAAACAATGGGTTTCGGGTTGGAGACAAAGCCTCCGAAAGGTCAGTACTTTAAATGATTGGATTCTGATGGAGTTGTCAATAGCACAGACAGTATGCAAATGGAGAGTGCTTGACAGTTGAGTAGTCAGAAGCGCTAATCTCGTCAAGCTGCCTGTTCGGGGCAGACAATCTTTTGTATGCTTGGTGCATACGTAATTTAGGTTTAAAGTGCACTTGCCTGGAGGTCTCCTGAAGCTGCATGCCGGAAAATTACTGGCCTGCCTGGATTTGTCTTGTATTTTTCAGCTTGTTCAGCCGTGTCCGTGCGCGTGCTTGTCCGGGGGCCTCGCAAGCACGTGGAGGGGAGCAGTTTGGAATGGCCAATCCTTTGATATCAAATTATATTTAGTAGACCTCAGGCTCGGACTATACACCACAGTAACACCCCTGTTATTCTTCGCTTCCCTGCAAGCGTGTGCTCTCCGATTCTTTGGCAAGCATGCTTTCTTGTAAGCATGTGAGTTCTTATTTTCGTCTTACCTTTCTTCAAGAATTTGAACCTGTGTAAACTATGCACAAGATTATGTGAGTAAACTTTTCACACTTTTTAACCAAACTGTGTTTATTTTCAGTTAGATTAAGTATGTCTGGGGTGGAGATGATGAAGTGGGACTGGTGATTTGTTCAGCTTCTGTCTGTACATTACAGAATACTCTGCTGATTGGGAGACTTATTACTAAAAATCTCTCAATTCCCCAACCTTATCCAGCCGCACACTTCTCCAATCTTTCCCCACTCCTCATCAGCAATGGAATAGCTGGGGAGATTTAACAGCAAAACAGTGAGTCTTGAGGAGAGACTTCGGATGTCATGGAGGAAGGAAAAAAAATCCACCTCTGCAATGACCAAAAGAATACAAATACAAGTGTAAGGTGCACTTAATGCTTGCATGTATCATTAAGAAGATGCCAGCCAGTGTGTGTTATATTATTAACTGTCCCATTCTCTATGAGCCAGAGAACCGTGACATATAGCAATCTTCCACTGGCAGTGGGAGAAGCATCTCTTGCAAACAGTGTTAAGATGTTGTCCACATGATTTCTACACTGTCCAGTGGCAATGGTGGCTGGGAGATTCTGGAAGTTGTAGTGCAAGAAACTAAGTTTTCCAGGTTCTTGGTCCCATATACAAAGCATGATTGCACAATTGACCAAGGACTGCTTACACTTTACAAACCTGTTCATACTTTGATGGTATCTTTGGAGGACTGCCAGGTCAGGATCATCTCAAGCCCTGAGATTTTAGGTCCAAGCCCTTGTGATGTTACAGGAGGTCAAATCACAAGGGTCAGCCCCAGGTGATGTCATAAGCATAATTGTTAGCCACAACTGCAGTGTATACCATTCAAATAAAAACACCAAGCCTAATAAATGAGAGAAATATAAATTTTGTGCATGCATATTTCAAGGCAGTTCTTGTCTTGATATTCCTTACTGTAAGGACTGAAGAAGAGGGATGAAAGCTGATCAGGCAACCCTGTTGGAGGTCCTTCTCACTGGCCTGCCAAACGACAGGAAGGCTGGATGACACCAGTAAAAGGGCCTTCTTAGTGGTTGCCCCTGCCCTGTAGAATTGCTTCTTGAAAAATATATGTCTCAGGCAGGAAACAGCAAAAACAGATCTATGTATGCAAATTTTTAAAAATATAAGCTTGTTGAAATAAAATACAATTCCAAATATCTGACATCAGCAAATTTCATAATGTAAAAGGCATTAAGATCATCTGTGAAAGACATTGCTCATGGTGCCATTGGGTGGTCAAGGTTTGGCAGTACCTATTCCAGAAACAAGATTTCCCCCCCTATTACATCACCTGCATTTTGAAGCTTCTTTATTGTTATACTAGAGCTTGGAAAAACTGTTTGGACAATAGATCCTAAATAAGGCCCTTTCCAGACGTGGGAGGGGGAGCCGTGCGAAAACGCTACTTGCCGGACTTCTTCAGCATCCGGGCGAGTCCGTCGGGATGAGGAGCAGTGCGAGCTCGTCGCTCTGCACTGCTCCGGCGTCCAAAATGGCGGCTTCTGGTTGGTGGAGGCTCTCCACCAATCGGAGAAGCTCGCCAGCCTAAAGCCCGCCCCCGGCAGATCTGCAGGCATGCACTAGTGCGCGCCTGCAAATTTGCACCGAAGTGCAGCAACGGAGCGACACGGAGTCGCGCGCTCCGTGCTTTTTAAAAACCTCTAAAAAGAGGTTTTTAAAAAGCACGCTGCGCGACCAGTTTGG
This sequence comes from Cyclura pinguis, assembly GCA_030412105.1. Lineage (NCBI taxonomy): Eukaryota > Metazoa > Chordata > Lepidosauria > Squamata > Iguanidae > Cyclura > Cyclura pinguis. Next base: position 332,499,448 of record CM059600.1, read on the forward strand.
GTCGCTTCGGAGCGGACTGAGGTACGGAACTACAAAAAGTAGTCCTCCCCAGTCCACTCTACGGTGCAGAAGACCTCCGTCGGAGGTCGCTCTGCACCGTTTCAATTGCCCCGTGTGGAAAGGGCCTGAAATTGACTCCTCCAAGCACTGTGTTGTATGGAAGGCATCGTTTATTATGTGTTCTATCCTAGTGTGCCATGTGTCCCCAGATGTGTTAAACACCACTCACAATGTCCCCAGGGAACATTGCCAATGGCCAGGGAAGACAGGAATTCTGGGCCCTGCAGAATTCTGTTGCAACTGCACATTGCACCGTAGGTCACTGGCAGAAAGGGGCTGGGTGTGTCATCCTTCAGTATCTTGCTCATCAGTACCGCAGAACTCCTTTGGTTGGTTAGGTTGCCTGGTTTTTAAGGTCGGTTTTAGGGAGGATTTGTGATTATGGCAATGGTGCCATGATCATAAATGTCCATAGCAAAATTTATAAGGTCTTAAGTCTAGATTAGGACATTGTAAATACTGAAGAGGATGCCAGCTATAGTCCAGCAACATCTGGGGACCCAAGGCTAGGAACCATGTTTCATGTGTTAATTTTTAACAGCTCTCATTTCTGAGTTTTATACTTTTTTGGACATTCTATGCTGCTTTATCTTTTTAAGTCTACTGTTATTTTATTTTTGTATACCGCTTAGCCATTGTTTTATTATAAGCACTCTAGAAGTTATGTTAAATAAATAAAACAAACAAATGTAGGCATGCAACCTGGATGGGCCTAGACTATGACATAAGCCGTGAAGTAACTTCCTTGTCTGTCCATGTTCACAAGCACTAACTGGGTCTTCTCACACTCCCCTATAATTTCATTAATTATGAAGAAGCTATTTTGGGTGTATTTAATTAAAAGAGTCCCAAAGTACTTCTGGTTGCCTTTTACATGATTGCACAAGTGAATAATTTGACAATTATCATCATGCTTGGCTGTACGTGCACGAATGTGCAACTGATTTTAGCTCATTTCGTTATCCAACATTTTTTTAAAAGTCAAGCAATTTGGGGGAGAGGGGAAAAAAAAAGAATAGGTTCACCTTTTTGTTGAATATTAACTTTCTCAAGTCTAGAAAGTACATCTCAGTTTTCTAGGGCCGCTTTACTGTCAACCAGAGCTTAGTAGACATAAGTCTTTAGACTATTCCTCCAGAATCTCTCGGCCTATATGCCTATGTTGGCTGAAAAATTATCAGAACTTTGTCTGATATCATGCTCTGCATTTCATTGCCTGGCACCACAAACTAATATGCACACTGTTGCTCATTACAGTGAGCCACAGCATTTCAGAACAATGAAGAAAACCCTTCTGCATGTTCCAACATGGCTCCACCCCCTCATCAGCACACGGTTGCTCATCATAGTGAGCCAAAGAGTAACAGAACAACCAAGAGAAGCCCCAACATGGACCCACCCTTCAAATAGTCTCTTGGCTGTCCTAGACACTGCCCTTGCTATAAATGTTTCTAGGTTTTGGCATAAAAACAATGGTTCTTGATTTTATTCCCGGGAGGGAGTCTATGGTTTACACTGAGGTGGGAATTATCTGGGCTTCTAGATGTTGTTGGGCTACAATGCCCAGTTTTCCTTAAATCAGCTATCCTGGCTAGGACACCTGGAGTTTGCAACCTTATAACATGGGGAGAGCAATATAATTCCCATCCCTGTTCAGATCTAACCAGTGAATACCATTGTCTTAAACGGCTACTTCTGTATGGTGGTTAGCCCTTTCCGTTACTGATTCTTGGTGCCACTGGAACTTGGATGTCACATGGAGGATGGAGCTAGCCTGTTTTCTGCAGCTCCAGAGACAAGAACATGGAGCAATGACTTCTAACTTCAGGAAAAGAGGTTGAATCTAAACATTAGGAAGAACTTCCTGAGTGTAAGAGCAGTTCAAAAGTGGTTTCCTTCTTTGAAGGTTTTTAAACAGAGATTGGATGGCCATCTGTCAGGAAAGTTTTGATGGTGTCTTGTTACATGGCAGGGGGTTGGACTGGGATGGCCCTTTGGTCTCTTCCAACTCCATGATTCTATGAACTTTACATACTCATATCCATGAAAATACTTGTATCTCATTCAGACTAAACTCCTATGAAATGTAGAGAGTACTCAGAGGAAATGATTTTACCATAAAAAGACTATTGCGTGCAGCTTGTCTTCTAGGGCTGATAGAAGTTAGACCTGCTAAAAGCCCCTCTCACAATTATTGAAGATACAAATAACAAATTTCTCTTGCATTTGGGCTATTTCCGCACTAACCTGTTATACTGCTATTATTCCACTTTCAACATCCTATGGAATCCTGGGGTTTGCAGTTTAGGGAGGGGCCAGTTAACCCCTCCCTAAACTGCAAACCCCAGGATTCCATAGGATGTTGAAAGCGAAATAATAGCACTGTAACAGGCTAGTGCAGAAATGGCCTAGATCTCAATAGGATCTGACATGTACGGCATGAAACGTACAAAACTCAGGACATGTAGGAATAACGAATAAAGGAGATATACTGAAGGGAAGCAGATAAGAGGTGGGAAAGGGATTGCAGAAATCATTACAACCACTGAACAAGTTGCATTACAGAACATTTGTATTATGCTTTGGATTATCTGAAGAACTTTATAGTATCACAGTAATACTTAGAGCAAATGTTTGTTGATATAGAGCCAGTATTGTTCTTTCTGTGCATATTCATTCAAATAAAGTGCGTGCATGCCAGTTAATAGGACACATAGGCTAGCAACACTCCTACTGCAATGCCTAGCATTCATACCCTCCCTACCTGCACTTTTTATATGCATTAGACACAGATCTAAATATCTACCAATATCTACTATGTATCCAGAACTCTTCTCTGTAAAGGGGTGGGCTAAGTGAAACCCTCCTGGTATTGTTGGACTGCAACTCTGATCATCCCTAGCCAGTAAAGCCAGTGGTGAGGAATGCTGGGAGCTCCAGTCCAACAACAATGGGAAGACAGGCATTTGCCCACCCCAGGTATAAACTCCTGATTGGCTCCTGAGCTTCTGATTGGCCTGGAATCCCCCAGCCATGTGCAGGATACAAACATGCTGGTTTAGGACCTTTCCACACTACACTGTTATAGTGCTATTATTCCACTTTCAACATCCTATGGAATCCTGGGGTTTGCAGTTTAGGGAGGGGCATTTAGAATTCTCAGCCAGAGAGCTCTTTGGCTTAGTAAGTTACAAACCCCAGAATTCCACAGGATATTGAAAGTGGAATAATAACACTATAACAGTGTAGTGCAGAAAGGCCATTACATACAGAGCACTTTCCCATTGCATCAAATGTGTAGCTAGCAAGATGAATCCAGACAAATCTGTAACCCCTTCTTGTGCTCTTTGAATGGGTGAAGGGGCTTGCTTGAACCTCCAGTCATTATTCCCCTTTTGCACATTTAGGACTGATGTGAGAAAATGGGTCATGGGTCTGAACCCATGGAGTAAATTCTGGGCCAAAGTTAGAGCCTTTCATTTCGAAACCACATTAAGAACCAAGTAGATGTTCAGTGCAATACATAGTGGAACATCAAAAGGTTCTTTACAGTGCTTAGAAAAGTTACTTTTTTGGACTGCAGCTCCCAAAACCCTCCAGCCCACATGGCCATGGGAGTGAGAGGTACAAGTTTCCCTAGAAATAATTTTGCCAGTCTCTGCTCCTTTTGCCAAAATGGCTTGGAAGTGTAAGTAGTGTGTGAGAATGAGTGAGGGAGCAAGTACCATCACCCTTAAGGAATCTTCAGAACTATAAAAAAATAATGGGAAATCAGAAGAAATGAGGGCTGCATATGTGGTTTTTTTTAATATTACATTAGATGGCAAGTTCGATATATTTTTACTTTTATAAAGCTGCTTTATCTGCCAACTCTCCTTCCTCAAATTATACAGAAAACACAATTATATACAATTCTTGCTTCCCGAAAGTATTCAGGCAGAAAACATCTTCTTGAGCCACCATTGTAATCACAATTAGCAGCTTTCTTTCATTTAAAAAAGTATGAAAGGGAAAGGAGAAACAACAGGAATCCTTCAGGATGAGAAGAGTAAAAAATAACGCATGTTAAATCAGACACATTTAAAAAATTTTAATTGAGGTGTAAAAGAGAGAAAAAATGGAATTTGAACGCCAGTGTAATTCTGTTCAAATGAGTAGACGTGTAAGGCCCCGCTTTGGGGGTCCCTGATATTAGTATGGTTTGGATGGGCACCATACCTAATTGGCATCATATGTAACTGGCAACTCATTTTATTGGCTCTGCTATCAAATTCAAGCCTGAGAGGTGACAGAGAAGTCACACTGAGCGAGGGAAAGAATTTGACTGTAAATGTGAGAAGCATAGGTCAACTCAAAACTTCCTCCAGGTAAGACTGAGTCATTTGTCAGGCAAATACACATCATTCCTGTGGATAATAGGCTTAAATAGAAGCTGGAATTTTCCAGGGAATCCAACTGTGAGGAGCCCACCAGGACCCTGACTGACAGATATCCATCCCTTGTACACCTGGATTCTTTCCTCTGTCCTCACAGCACCCACAATAGGCAGCTATTACAACATCCATCGTGTCTTTGTCAATCAAAGCGCTAAGCCCATCAACAGGTGAAAGACCCATTGTCTACAACAGGTTCCCTTTGTCTTGCATCTGGAAACTTCACAGCCACAAGCCATTTTCAGGGTACAAATAGCCCTGATTTCAGTGCAGTCTCTCGAAGGTCTACCCGTCACTCTCTCCGTCTGGCTCCTGAGTGAGAACTGCCCTTAGGTCCTACCTAAGCCAAAATACATTTCTATCCTTCACTACTCTTCTGGACTGGTACTTATCAATCCCCCCAAATCCCTCAGCCTCTCTATAATTTTCCCTCCCTTTCTCTTTCAGCTAGCTCATGTGTAAATGTGTGGCTGTGTGTATCTTGTGTGCATGCACAAGTGAATTCCCCTCAATAAAACACATTTTTAGCTTATTTCTGAATCTCTGGCTGGTTCTTTTCCTGCGTGTGCCCGTAAACACAGGTAGAAAAATCTCGCTAAGTTGCCCCCCTCTCGCAGCCTCCTGATTTTGAGCTAATTAATTCCCCACTTTTTCAAGGAGGTATTTGGCACTGCAGGGCGGCCCTTGTGGCACCTACGTTTTGAGGTAACAGACGACACCATTCACCATATGTGAATAGGGTGGTCTTTATTTATTTCTTAACCACTTTTTGCCCACCTGTCCCCCAAAACTGTACAATAAAGTATATCTATATTAATAAAAAACAAAAACCAACAATGAAAACCAAATGTGTTTCAGTTTCATCACAGTGGAAAGAACTTTTTGTGATCATGAAACATATTATTTTTACCTCTCAAGGCTGCTGCAGTCTTGCTTACTAGGGAGTAAGCCCCATTGAGCATAGTGAAAATCAGGCAAAGCTCAGTCTCTATTAGCAGCACTATGAGTGTTTCACTTGGACCAGACATGCTTGGTGTGTTGTGACTGCTCATAAACTTAGAGCAGTTGGATAGCAACCCAGACATATCCTTGTGTTGGGGATGATCTGAGTGGAATGAGGCGGTACTCCTGCTTGGACTTCACTACTGTATCTCTGTATTTTCTGGTACAGGTAGAGATGGCGTAGCTGTAGATCCTCCAACCCGTTCTTTCCCTGCCTCCTATATATTGTGCTTGGGGACCTACTTGTTACATCAGTCAAGAGATGGAGGTAGATAACTGGAAAGAATATAAAAAGGACCATTGTTGTTGTGCATCTTCAAATAGTTTCTGACTTATGGTGACCCTAAGATGAACTCGTCATGGGGTTTTCTAGGGCTGAGAGTATATGCTGCACCCAAGGTCACCTACGGGGTTTCCATGGCAGAGCAAGGAATCAAACCCTGGTCTCCAGGGTTGTAGTCCAACATTCAAATGGCTATACCACACTGGGTCTCAAAAAAGGACCATGGTGAACACATTTAATGGCCTATCTAGACTGAGACTCTTTTGACAAAGTGACCTATGGGAAACACACAAGCAGGACATGAGTGTGATAACTCTGTCTCACCATTGTTCCCCACCACATGCTATGCAAAAGCAAGCTGTCTTTTATACTGGAGACAGTGTACAGCAATTGTAGCTAATAGTTCTTGATCTGGTAAGGCAGAAAGGAATGGTGAAGCAACCACACCTTTGTATCTTCTGCACTGGGTAATATGGAAGATTTCTGGGTAAATTTCTGGATGACATTTCTGATGAACACTAGGCAGCCAGTGTGGTGTAGTGTTGGAGTAGGATTCCAGAAGAGCTGGGCTCCAATTACTGCTCAATAATTGATACCCACTGGGTGACCTTGAACAAGTCACACTTTCCCAGCCTCAGAAGATAGCTATGGCAAACCTATGAATAAATCTTCCCAACAAAACTGTATGATATGTTTGGCATAACTCAAAGTCAACAAAGTCAGTTTGGCAACCACAACTGTGGCAGGGCTTTGCTGTAAATAGGGATGCTAGTTTCTAACCTAGACATATGGCAGTGTCCCCCAAGCTGTTGGGGATGATAGGAGTTTCAGCTGCACGGAAACGCAGCGGAAAAACCAGAGTTCAGCGAGCCAACAGCAGCAGCCTTGCTCCCCAGTAAGGATACTCACACACAGAGGAGTTTTTTCCAAAACAGGAGGCACTTTATCTTGCAGCAAAGTTCCGTTATATACAAAACATAGGACAGACGGACAAAAGCTTGCACCAGGCAGCAGGTTTGGTCAACAGACAAATACATACTGGCATTGCTTTGTTATATACATATCTACAACCAATCAGGTAGAGGTTTGCATACCTCCCTCCACCATCTGCACACGATCCCAGTTTCTTATGCAACCTTGCAATTACCCACAGCTGGGGCATGATGCAACATCTTTGCAGTGGGTTGATCATTTTCCCAGGGTTCCCTGCTGGGAATCCCTGACACAAGCCACCCAAAGGCAGAAGGCTAATTTGTCAGACCACAAACAGACTCCATGGCATACAGTTCTTCCAACACTTAGTTGCCAGCATTTTCTTCATCAGTGACTATCACATTCTCCCTAACGGCAGGGTCAGCCCTCTTCTCCTGACCCATCTTCCAGTAATAGATATCTACGGTTCACTGTTGCTGAACTACTACTTTTCCTTCATTTCATTTTATGAAAAAAAAATCAGTTATTTAAGCAGGATGCAACATTTTGGGTCATGAAATCTGTATGGAAGACACATACTGAATCTCCTGGAAAAAAAATCATGATGTTAAAGAAAATGCATCACAGATTTCCACTATAAACCTTCTTCCTGTAGCAGACTGCACAGTCATATGGGGAACAGATTTTTCTGGAAAGCATGGGTTATTGCAAATGGATTTGCTAAAACTCTGGCTCAACATTTCATATATCCCATAGGGTTTTATAACACACAGCAGAGCTGGAACAGGAAATGTGTGGATCTCCAGATGCTGTTGGACTGGTATAAAAACTGCCCTAGCCAGCCCAGACAATAAGAAGGGAGGAGGAGAGCTGCCATGCAATAATATTTTATTTTATTTCTGTATCTATGTGGGACACATTGACAGCCATCACCATTATTTAAAACAAAGACTTTGGAGACCAGAGTTCAGTTTCCCACTTGGCCATGGAAACCCACTGGGGGACCTTATGTGAGTCACTCTTTCAGCTTCAGAGGAAGGCAAAGGCAAATCCACTCTGAACAAATCTCACCAAGAAACCCCCCTGATAGCTTCACTTTAGGGTGACCATAAGTCAGAAACAACTCGAAGGCACACAACAACAACAACAACAACCATCTAAAAAACTCCTAATGTTAAAACAGTTTAAAAACAATTAAATAAACTACCATATTAAAATATCACTATTTTAAAACAAGGTAAAATCATGACAATAATAAAAATACAGCACAGAACCATCCCCATTAAAAGACCTTACTGCATAGCCAGTTAGTCAATCAAATGTCTTGTTAAATAAAAAGGAATTCAGTCTGGGACATATGTCTATGTAAGCAGATTTACATAGGCAGGAAACAGAATTGAGCAGTTTCGCAGCATCCATATTCAGTAAAGGCTGCTGTGATGTTCTTCAGCAGAGGAGCAAGACAAGTGACCACTGTGCATTGGCCTTATGTACATCTGGTCCAATATGCATTGACCTTGATGTACAACATCACTGGTGTGCATTGGGCACTCCTGACACTCATTGGCATGAGAGTGCCAGTGTTGATATGCATTGGTAGGGCCTGATGTGCTCCAGGATACTCTTGTCGGTGCCCTGTACACAGCTTTGCAGTTCACTAGGAAGGTCTGTAGTTCTTAGGCTACGTAGCTAAGTATGCACAAAGTTTCACAATGCAGACTGCAATATAGAATTGCTGACAATGCTTTTACCTTTTACAGAAGAAGGAAGTTACGTGTAGAAAATGACGATTCTATATGACAGTGATACTAGAAATACACTGCAGTTTAAAGAGTGGATGGATGTCACAGATTAGTTAAAAACAGAAGCCCTGGGGCAATCTTTTCCAAGCAGAGGTCACCAGATGTGGTTGGAGAATAACTCCCATAAACCACAGCCAGCATTGTCAAGGACGATGAGAGTTGTAGTCCAACATCATCTAGGAATCCAAGGCTGGGTAACATTTTGAAAACTAGGTGATCTTGGGTTATGAGAGGCAGGGTACAACAAAGGCAGTTTCAGTCTCTTTCACAGTCATGAAGAATATGGCATTTTTGCAGCCACTGCTTTTTCTTACCACTGGACCGACTGAAACATCAGCTGCAATCCTGCATGGATCAATGTAGTGTAGTTGTTCCAACACAGAGCTACTGCCATGCTGAGCCATTTACCACTCCCGGGACCTACTGCAGAGCTGCTGAAGCCTTTGGCCATTCTGTGCCTGGTAGAAAGGGTGGGGAGCAATAAGCATCTGGCTGTGTCCCTGTAGCCAGATGTAAAAGAGAGTACATCATCCACTGTGGCTTGCTGGAGTCTTCAAGAGGTCTCATCAGCTGGTATAATCATTTTGCATCTAGCTACAGGGAGATCACAGAAGCATCTGGTTATGTCAGCCAGTGAAATCTCTGGAAGATCCCAGCAAGCCACAGGGAGTGGGGAAGTGGATATCAGTCTCTGCAGCTACTAAAAATGAACACATGCAGTTGTTAAGTTTAACTTATGCCTGTATTTGCCACTAATAGGATGCCAGTTATTTTCTGTGCAGCTAAAAATGCATACTGTTTTTATACTAGTCTAATTGTCATGGGGTCCACTCTCAAAAATTCTGGGAACACTAATTTGAGGTTGCTGAAAAGGATTATCTATTCAAGATCAGCCTCATCAACCCAGAACTACACTTCCAGGGGTCCTTGGACAGAGGGATGTAACTTTGTGCTGTAGCCATGCCTTTAATAAGATCTAATATCACTGGACAGTTTCCAGTGCCCCAGCAGGACCCAATGGCTCTTATGTCTGCCCTGGAGTATCCAAGGTATTGTTATAGTTGAATTCTAGAAGTTTTAAATGGCCTCTTGTAACTACTTGCTGCTGTGTTACCATCATGAAAGCCCGTGGCTCCGTGTCTAGGCATCAATGAGGGGATAGACCCCTTCTGAGGACACTCTGTACACTGTGTACAGAGTTTGTGAAGCTGAAGCTGGTTCAGTATTAATTGCAGAGAGGAGCACTGTTGTCTTTGTGACATCCTGTGTGACATGCCTGTGACATCCCACTAGTCATTCCTTTCCAGGATGAAGAGGAGCCATTGGTGAGCACCTTTTGTGTCAGCCAATTACAAATCCACCTAATGGTAGCATTGTCTAACCTATGTTTTACTACCTTGTTTGCAAGAATATCATGGCGAACCTTGTGAAAGGCCTTACTGAAATCAAGATAGACTACCTCCACAGCATTTCCTTCATCCACCAAGCTTGTAAAAAGAGGTGAGTCTGGGGCCATTTCCGCACGGGGTAATAAAAACGATGCAGTGAGTCTTCCACGGAGGATGTCTGCACCTTGGAGTGGACTGGGTCCGGGCTACTTACTGTAAATCCGCACCTCAGTCCGCTCCGGAACGACCACAAGTGGTCCTCCAGTGTGCTTTTGAAAGACCTGATTTTTTCGGTCTTTCAAAAACCCAGAGCGCGCCACTGCGTGCCTGCTCTCCAGTGCAGATTTGCAGGCTCGCACCAATGCGAGCCTTCGATCTGCAGAGCTTTAGGCTGGCGAGCTTCAGTGGTTGGTCGGGACCCACAACCAACCAGAAGCCGCCATTTTGGATGCTGGAGTAGTGCGGATCTACGACCACGCACTGCTCCGGAGCAGCCTGGACTGGACCAGGGAGCCAGAAGATCCGGAAAGTAGCGGCACGGGGCGATTCCCTCGCCCCATGCGGAAATGGCCTGGGATGACTCGTTTTTGAGAAATCCATGTTGACTTTTAGTGACCACGGCATTCCTTTCTAAGTGTTTACAGACTGTTTGTTTAATGATCTGTTCTAGAATCTTTCCTGATATTGACATCAGTCTGACTGGGTGGTAATTGTTTGGGTCCTCTTTTTTCCCCTTTTTGAAGATGGGGACAACATTTACCCACCTCTGGTCTATTGGGACTTCAGCATGGAGGGGAATCCACAGGCTGCATGATGAAAAGGGGGGCTGGCTGAGAATTCTCCCTTGCTCACTGTATTGTTCTTGCTCAACAGGGAATATTGGTTTACATGTGCCTATTTCTAATCAATTAGAGTCAATGCTGCAGCACAGGCACCTGAAGAGGATTTCAAGAGAGATTATCCCTTAGAAGGCGTAAATATCCCTCAGCAATATTTCAACAGGATAAAATGCTGAAACTGCTACCTGTTTCCTAATGGATTCTATGCCTGGAAACTCTATTTAGAAATTAAGGCTGTAATTCCCATCAGAGGTGTGAACCTCTCAGCATTCCTAGCCATTGCCTATGTTTTCTACAGCTCCTGGGAGTGACAGTCTAAAAACACTGGGGGGAGAATGATTCCTATCCCTGCTATTCCTGGGAATAAAGATAAATTAATCTAGCAGTTCTTACTGTTGTGCTGTCGGGTTGCAATCCCATACTTGTCTTCTGAGAAGCAAGGCCCATTTTACTCAATGGAACTAGCTTTTCGAGTAAGCATGTATATAATTGTGTTGTTGAACTGGGCTTATTTGTCTAAGAAGTGTTAGACTTTCCTATTCAGCCATAAGCCCCAATGAGTTCAGTGGTACTTACACCCAGGTAAGTGTGTTAGAATCCCTCAGAGGGCAATCCTGGCTCACATGGAACATAGTGAGACTTACTTTTGCATAAACATAAATAGAATTGTGCTTTTTTGCTGAAAGTGTGCATAGGTTTACTTGGAACTGGAAAAAAATGAATACAGCACGTCTTTCTTCTAAGTAACATGGTATCAGACTGCACACTTCTACCTTGATAGTCACTTTGGGCCTTTCCGCACTACACTGTTGTAGTGCTATTATTCTACTTTCAAATCCTGTCAAATTGTGGGGTTTGTCATTTACTGAGGCCAAAGAGCTCTCTGGCTGAGAATTCTAAATGCCCCTCCCTAAACTGCAAACCCCAGGATTCCATAGGATATTGAAAGTGAGATAATAGCACTATAACAGTGTAGAGTGGAAAGGCCCTTTATCTCAGCTTAAATGCCAAGGTTGACCCTGGAGAATCTTGGAAAGAGTGCCAAGAACTGCCTCTTTGAGGTCCCCAGTTATCTCAGAAGAATGACAGTTCCATATAAAAAGGAAATGACTGTTACGTCTGTTGAGCAGTACTATATTTAAATATCTGAAGCGCTGTCATAAAGAGGAAAGGGGCAACCAGTCTTCTGCTGTCCCAAAGTGTAGGACCAAAGCTAATGGTTGAAGTTACAGAACAGATTTTGATTGACCATTAGAAGGAACTCCTTGACAGTAAGAGCAGTTTGGCAATGGAACCACTTGCTTACAGAGGTGGTGGGGTCACTTTCTTTAGATGCTTTCAAAAAGAAGCTGGCCAACTACCTGCTGGGGATGCGTTAGCTGAAGATCCTGCATTGAGGAAGAGGTTGAACTCAGTGGTCCAGGAGGTCCCTATAGTTGTGAGTAGTCTCCCCAGGATTATATGATTGTTTGGCTAGACCAACAATATCAGAAATGGGACATTGCCATTGGCACAGCAAGAGTCCATCTCTGTTAAAGTTCTGCTATGTGTTTCTGTTTGCAGAGTCCCTTAAACAGGTGAACTTTTGCTCCCAGTCTGGATCACCAGAGTAACACCTAATCAGGAATCGGGAAGTTTAAGTTCTTTCTCATGTCATTCTTCCTGCAAGGAACTTTGCATATGTCATAAAATTCAAGATTTTATTCAAATGAGTGGAAATGTATCTTTAAGGTAGGTGTTAACATTATCAGCTTTTGCGTGGCATGCTTTGCAGTCTTGCTCTTCTTTTTCTTCCCCCTCCAAGTAAACATTCTTTATATATTTGGATATTTGGCCTCACTGTTTTAAACATGGAATTTCTCACTAAAACATTCCTTACATGCAAGGCTGTATGGTTGCTGAGCTACCCCATGTGTTCTCAGGATATTTTGTTGAGTTCTGAATCTTGTAGTGTTTTGGCAAGTAAACTGAAAGAGCTTTTCTTTTTTCCATATTTTTCTCCTGAGAGATCCTAGACTGAAGGACTCAGTAATTCCCAAGATAAATAGACTCTGTGTGTGTGTGTGTGTGTGTGTGTGTGTGTGTGTCTGTTACACTACAGTTTTGAAATCCACCAACCATAGCTGGATGCAAAAACACAAGCTCAGGCAGGTGGTCATATATGAAGAATTAGGAGACAGGGTGCTTGTTGAGCGCATGTTCAGTCCAAGAATTTGTGGTCAATATGACAACGAATGTCATAAGTCTTTTTAACACCCAAACCCACTCTTTCTTCAGCATTCCTTTTCAGCAAACTAATTTTGGGGCTGGTGGAATAGGGGAAGAGCTTTTCAGTTGCTGCTGTTGTTAAACAAAAGGAAATCAGAAATCCTTGCTAATCTCTTACAAACTACCCATAAATCTACCTGTAGGTCCCAGCTTCTTATATTCCTATAGAGGGCTTGTTTTGCTCTGTAACACCATGTGAATTCTATTATTAGTCCCATCTAGAGTAGATCATGAAATCAATTAGATTTACCTAAGTGTTTATTGACCATTCAACTATTGACTGTTGGGTTTACGTACTAGCTGTCCCACTTTGGCAGGACAGTCCCAGTTTATCATCTGTTGTCCCACTTTTTCAGTGGCTTGTAAAATGCTCCAGTTTCTCCTTCCTGCTCCCGCTTTTTCCCTTTGTTCCCAGATTACTGTGGATGATGCAAACTTAGTTCAAAGTGCAAAAGTAGTTTGCATTCAATTAACTCAGCAGAGGGGGATAGGAGAGGAAGGGGCAAAATCTTGCCCTTCCTTGTAGGTTCAGGAAAAAGCAAGCTACTGCAGCCTCTCCTAGCTTGTGTGTTCTTCTCATTAATACCTGTTGCCATCTTGATCTCTTTCTGATATTGCTTAGCCACATGTGTCTTGGTTTTCATTTGTGAATTGTTGGCAGGTATGGATCTACTGTTGCTGGGATGAACAAGAGGATTCAGGTCAGTATCTCCCACATTTCTGTTTCAGGTTTTCTGGTATTTCTTTTCTTCCCCTCCCATGCTGTAAATGAACTGCTAATTAGATTATCTCTTGGCAAGGAAATGGATGGTGCCTGCTGATTGTCAGGTTAGAAATCTGGAAGGTGTCCAAGTATGTCAGTAGAACGCTGGCAATATCTCGAAAGGTTGAAAAGGTAAGCCAGAGATCGAGCACCCGTTGGCATTGCTTGTCATGCTTAGAAGTACCAACAAAGGTATCTGCCAAAAGGCAAACAGCCAAAAAGCCTTGCTTCTAATCCTTCATGTGCTACAGAAAGAAATATTTTTAGAAAATCAAAAATCAAAAATAATTTAATCCACTTATCTCATTAATAGACAGGAGTGAGAAAAGCAACCTTCTTCTTGAAACAACTTCACCAGCTACTGGTCCATACCCAGGCACAATTAAAAGTGTCAGTTATGACTTGTAAAGCCCAATACCGCTTACGTTCAGACTCTGGAAGCCCCTACCTTTTGATGCCCCATTATCTGATGATTTGTTCTTTTGATGCTTCCAAATTAAAGACAAGTTCCATTAATTTGGTTGGGGTTCTACTCTTTCATCGGTTCGTCTTGCCTCTGGAAGCGTGCTTGGAACCGCTATGTTGTTGTCCCAAGGGAGGCCCAGTTGGTACCCTCTCTGCTCTCTTTTTGCTGGCAAGCAAAGATCTTATCCCAATAGGACTTCAGTCTTTAAGTGGTTGAGGTGGAAGGATATATAATAGGTATACTAGGAATTTTTTGTATGTAGTATGTATATAATGTGTTTTTGTTTCTAAATTAGTGTTTAATACTTTTTAAAATCTTGAGACTTCCGGTGGCTGCAGTGAGGAGCTCGGCTGTCACCCCACATAGCTGTGAGGAAGATAGCCGCCCCATGAGGTCGTGAACCCGTTTGCTAAGGCAGAATAACGGGACAAAAACCCCTTTGGGAAAAGGGGTTCGGAGGCGCTTGAAGAGGGACCAGGATTCCAGCGTGAGTGCCTGAAGAAACATCTGGAGTTCGGGACACGGGAAGCGCTGAGGAGGTCGAGCAAGCCGCCATTACCTCGTGGAGGCTTCCGAGGAAAAAAATCCTCACCACCACTTTTTAAAAGAAGATTGAAGATTCTCATTGAGGGCGACTAACATTAAAATTACATAATTTCATGGACAGTAAGAATACCAACACATTAAAGACCCTACAATTAATTAAAATAGACAAGGAGCCTCAGAGAAAGGGCTCTGAAACACGGATCACTCCAAGTTTAAAACTATTAAGAGAGCGGAGTGAGGGAAAGCTGTCGTTTTACACTTAATCCCAAACGACATTGAAAGAAATCCGAGAGAGGTTGAAGGGGTCTAAAGAGTGACTCTGTAAATCGGACTCCATCAATATAAAAATACCACAATGGGTGTCAGCGCATGAAGCGCTTTATAGAAGAGAAAAACCCCAACTTAACAAATGGTTAACATATAAAGACCTAATAAAAGTTCAAGGGGATAACATAGTGTGGAAAAGTAAGGAGGATATGATAAAGAGTGGTATTATCTCACACTGGTTGTTGCAAAGGCAACTGGAAGAAAGATTTAAGATGGATTTGAGGATGCAAGGAATTGAAATAAGGGAGAAGGAGTTTGATAGAATATTAAAACCGGGAACAGATCATTTGATAGGCAAAATATATAAAATATTGTTAAATTTGTGTATGGAAGAAGACATGGTTAAGGACAATATGATAAGATGGGCACAAAATTTGGGGCATGAAATTCCACTACAGAGTTGGGAGAATTCTTGGAAAGATGTAAAAAAACATTGTATAAGTACAAACTTAAAGCAGAATTACTATAAGATATATTTTAGATGGTATTATACACCAGTTCAAATCGCCAAAATAAGTAAAAACATGAAAAATACATGTTGGAAATGTACTGAGAGAAGGACGTTTTACCATATATGGTGGTCTTGCGCTAAATCAAAGAAATACTGGAAGGGCATTCACGAATGTATTGTTAATGCCCTTCAAATCAACTATCCAAAGAATCCAGAAATATATTTACCGAACATGTTAGATACTAAACATTTTAAAAAGAATTCACTGAGAAAAATGGTAATATATATGGTAACAGCGGCAAGAGTAGTATTTGCACAAAAATGGAAATTAAAAGAAGTTCCTGATATCGAAGACTGGCTATGGAAACTATATGAATTATGGGAAATGGATAAGTTAACATCAATATTGACAGATAAACCAAGAAAACAGATTATTGAAGAATGGAATTTGGTTATTCCCCTTTGGGAAGCCAAATGGGGAAAAACAGTAGTAAATGAATTAAATAAGATGGAGTGAAATGGGTTAAAAGAGAAAATCACCCGTGTAACACAGGTTAAGATACATAAAAATGTGTGGACAAAAAACTTAGAGGAGTAAGACATTATTGTAAGAGTTAAGTAACAATGGAAAGAGGTAGTGGTATGAATGTTGAAGTACTGAGCATATAGAATTGTTGGTCAAATACAGATAAGTTATAACCGACCACAAATTATGTAAATGTGATAAGGGAAGGTTAGTAGGTAGGTATTAAAATCTGCTTTACTTTTTTATTTTTTGGGGTTTTTTTCCTTCCTTTTATGCAAAAGAATGTATGAATGAGATACAGATTGTAAGATATACGTTATATAAATATGTATTGTGTATGAATGACTGAAGCATAACTATGTTAATGTTAAAAATATAGAATGTTTTATTTTTATGATTTTAAATGAATAAAAATAATTAAAAAAATACTTTTTAAAATGTTTGTATCACATACTGTTTTAGCTACTACATTGTCTCATACTGAGAGAAAGCTGGGATAGAAATAAAATAAGTAAGTCAGAGGTGAAAACTCCAGGCTCCAGTTTAAAATGGAAAGGATGAAATGTGTCAAGACTGGAGGCATATGCCTTACCAGCACAAAGCAGCTTCAAAAGCAGACTAGCGAATGCCTGCGTGGCTTTTTGTCTATGGGCCAGGGGCCTGGCTGCAGGTGGCTAGGAAATTAACATTTGAAAATCTATGTAAAGTCTGTGAACAAAACTAGGTCTTCTGGGTTACATATTTAATTGCACAGAAATTAACACAGAACCTGTGTACTTTGTATAGTCCAATCTTTTCCCCTGTAGATTCTGCTCATTCTTCAATTCATTAAGGTGATTTTTTAAAAAAACCCTTCACCTCTTGAATTGTACGGAGACAAATGAATAGATTTCTCCCCTCAATGGAATGCCAGGAACAAGGAAAACAAAATCTGCATCCCCAGTAAATATACACCCTTGGCTGAGACAGGATTTTCTGCATTCTTAGGGAGCTCTTATTCTCTACGGCCATACCAGGCAAATATCAATAACACACAGTGTATATGGCAGTGGGCAACTACACGGGAGAGGGGGTAGAAGCCATTTTCTCACCCTGCACCAATCTGGTGGACTACACCAGTGTTTTGGCACGCCCAATGTGATGTGACTTCTCTTCCAGCTGCCGTTTTGGCTGATTATTTCAATTTGTTTTGTCTTGGGGGGAGGCAGTTTGAGGGGCTTTGGAGGGTCAGGGAAAGCAAACCACTGTGGTGTGGTATGGGCACATGTAGGGCTTAGGGGATCAAGGGCCACACTTAGGGATGCTAAGGGCCACATGAGGCCCATGGGCCATTCTTTGCCCGTCCCAGTATATACTGTGGGCCTTCTCGATGACCCAGGCTGTGAAATTCCTTGCCGAGTCAGAGTTCAGTCTTACTGTCAGTCCTCTTGACTGAATACAGGCCATCAGTCTGTACTTTTCCTTAGTAATTTGCCCCTTCTTCCACTTCTTTTGCCACTCCTTTTAGCTCTCAGCTCATCTGAAACCTCTGTATGCAGCCACCTGGGGTTCCTTAAGGGCCGCTCATTTTTCTTTCTTGTGTCTTCAGTAACTCACCTTTAAAAAACTCTCATCTACCATGCGTGAACTCTCTTTTTTTGTGAGCATTCAGAAAAGAATGCTGTCATTACTAGGAGTCAGCATGGCTTTCTCAAAAGCAAATCATGCCACACTAATCTTCTCTTTCTCATATAGAGATTAGAAGTCTGACAGATCAGGGAAATGCTGTGGATATAGCATACTTTGTTTTGATAGGTCTTTTGACAAGGTTCCCCAAGGCAACCTTGGCTAGAAGAAATTACTGTTAGGTGGATTTTTAGCTTTTTGACAGATGAAATCCCATGGTCTTCATTGTCCTGGAGAGCAGTGACAAGTGGACTGCCACAGGATTTTCTCTTGGGCCTAGTGTTGTTCAATATCTTTATAAATGATGGGGTAATAAATAGAAAGGACGCTTATAAATTTTGCACATAACAACCTACTGGGAGGGGGTGGTAACACCCAAGAAGATGGAAACAGAATTCAAGACGATCCTAATAGGTGGAAGAAATGAGCCAAGGTTAACATAATGGATTTTAACAGAAATAAATGTATGGTTTTGCATTTACTCGGGGGAAAATTCAAATGCACAAATGTAGGATGGGTGACAATTGGAAAAGCATCTAGGGGACTTGGCAGATGACAAGCTAAAAAGGAGTCAACAGTGTGGTGCAGTGGCAAAAGCCTTAATGCAGTTCTGGGCTATATTGGCAAAACAACAGTGTCCAGATTGAGGGAAGTAGTTGTGCCACTCAGTGCTGCTTTGGTTGGACCTCACCTGGAGTATTGTGTCCATGTCTGGGCACCATAGTTTAAAAGGATATTGACAAGGTGATATATGTCTAAAGGAGGTCAACCAAAATTCTAGAGGATTTTGAAGCCAAGCTCTATGAGGAATGGTTGACAAGAGTTGGATATGTTTAGCCTGGGGAAGAGAAGAATGAAATATCATAAATATCTCCAGATATTTGAAGGGCTGTGACCTGGAAGATGGAGCAAGCTTGTTTTCTGCTGCTCAAGAGGGTAAGACCGAAACCAGTGGATTCAAGATGACAAGAAATGAAACTCCAGCTGAACATTGGGAAGAATGTCCCAGTGGTAATAGTTGTTTGAAAATGGAATGGACTAATCTGGAAGGGAATCCTCATTAGAGGTTTTTAAACATTGTCTGGATGATCATCTGTCAGGGATGATTTAGCTATGATTCCTGCATTGGCAGGAGGTTGGAGCAGGTGACCCATGAGATCTCTGCTAATTCTACAGTTTTATGATTCTAAGGGAGGCTCTGGGCAATTGGTTGTCTGCTGAGACAGGGATTTTTTAAATGGATTTACCTTACATTTCTTATTTATTTTATGGGTGCCCGTGTGTGACTGTATTTTTAAAGTGCTTCTAAAGTGCTTTCAATTCTACAATTTGTTTAACTGAACTTTAGCATTATAACGTTTTATCTGTATCTGCTTTTATGTTTTTTATCTGTTTCTTTTTCACCTTTATATTTTTATATGAAGCAAGCAGGCAAGCATAGGGTTAATTAGTGTTGCTAGGTCCAGCCCCAGAGAAAACTGTTGTACATCTCATAGCTGTTCAGAGGTCACTGTGCTTATTATGGCTTCTCCCAGCATTTCAGGAAACCAGATGAAATTCCCTTCTCTTGCATAACTCTGAAATGATGAGGTTTTTAAACAGAGATTGGGTGCTATTCTCTCAGGAGTGCTTTAGTTTTGCATTCCCTCGTGGTGGGCAGCTGGAGTTGATGATCCTTGTGATATCTTCCATCTCTATGAATCTACATTACTGATTGTGTGTGTGTGTGTGTGTGTGTGTACTTTCAAGTGACCTGTTGACTTTTGGTGACCCCATGAATTTCATAGGATTTTCTTAGGCAAGGAATAGGTAGTTTTGCCAGTTCCTTCCTCTGAGGCCATTTCCATACCGGGCTTCTGAAACAGTGCAGAGCGACCTGTCACTGAGGTCTTCTACAGCGTAGAGTGGACTGGCGTGGACTACTTGTCGTAGTTCCACACCAGAATCCACTCAGGAGCAGCTGGAACTAGCCGGGCTGTGTGTTTTTTAAAAACCTCTTTTTCGAGGTTTTTAAAAAGCACGGAGCGAGCAGCCCCGTGCCGCTCCGTCGCCCGGCTCCAAAGTGGATTTGCAGGCGCGCAAGTGCGTGCCTCCAGATCTGCCGGGGGCGGGCTTCCGGCTGGCGAGCTTCTCCGGTTGGTGGAGAGCCTCCACCAACCGGAAGCTGCCATCTGGGACGCCGGAGGAGTGTGGAGCAGTGAGCTCGCGCTGCTCCGCCTGGCGACGGACTTACCCGGCTGTGGGTAAGCTCTGTTTTAGCGTGTTTTCGCCCGTCCCCCCCCCCATGTGAAAAGGGCCTGAATTATAGCCTACAGAACTTGGTATTCATTGGTGGTCTCTCATCAAAATACTAACCGGAACTGACTTTGCTTATTTTCCAAGATCAGATGGGATCTGGTGCCTTTAGGATATTTAGACCTTGTGGAGCACAAATGGTAGGAGCACAAAATTGCTGTGATACCCATACACTCAATTTTTACACAAGCCTGATATAGCATACAATATAGCATGACAGAAGTCAGACCATTGAAAATGAAATTATAGGTTGTTGTGGGTTTTCTGGGCCTTGAGACCGTGTTCCATTAGCATTTTCTCCTGATGTTGCACCTGCATCTGTGGCTGGCATCTTCAGAAGATCTGGTGGCATGGAAGTGACACAGAGTATATATACTTATGTAGTCCCTGGGTGGGAGGGAGCAGTTTGAATGTGTTACAATTGGCCTGTGTGATGGCCTATTGTTAAATGGGATATCCCCCAGGGTTATATTGTTAGTCAGGGGATATGCATAACAGTGTGTTAACTACATTAGCAATCCATTGTATTGTTTCCTGTAGAGGGACCTCCAGAGTCTGGGTGGTGTTCACTGGCATATTTTTGAGTCTTGATTTTCGCGTTCTTCAGTACTGGTAGCCAAATTTTGTTTACTTTCTGAGTTTCTTCTTTCTTGTTGAAATTGTCCATGTGTTCAGGGATTTTGATGGCCTCTCTGTGTAGTCTGACATAGTAGTTGTCAGAATGGTCCAGAATTTCTGTGCTTTCACAAAGCATTCTGTGTCCAGGATGGTTTATGACATGTTCTGCTACTGGTGATTTTTCTGGGTGCATCAGTCTGCAGTGTCTTTCCTGTTCTTTAATTCGTGTTTGGATGCTGCATTTTGTAGTCCCTATGTAGACCTGCCCACAGCTGCAAGGTATGCAATAAACTCCAGCAGAAGTTAGAGGATCCCTCTTGTCCTTTGCTGAACGTAGCATTTGTTGAATTTTCTTGTTTGGTCTGTAGATTGTTTGGAGGTTATGTTTCTTCATCAGTTTCCCTACGCGGTCAGTGACCCCTTTGATGTATGGTAAAAACATATTCCCTTTGGTTGGCTGCTTATCTTTACTGCTGTGGTTTTTTCCAGGTCTTGAAGCTCTTCTGATGTCAGAACCGGAGTAACCATTGGCCTATAGAGCCAGTTTAGATGATTCAGTTCGTCTTTCAGGAGGTGGGGTTCACAGATTCTTCTTGACTTTACTTTGAAAATGAAATTAATGTTGTACAACCACATCACAATGAAGGCGTAAAAGCCGGAAAACAACAGAAGCACACAAATGATAAACAGGAAATACAGAATAGGTACAGGTAATGTCTGAAGGGCTCCTCCTGGAAGATGGAGCAAGCTTTTCTGTTGCTCCAGAAGGTGGGACTGAAACCAGTTATGACCATGCGGTTTAGGGGATTCTGGGAGTTGTAATTCAAAAACTAACTTTCTCAAACTCTGTCCAATTCCTAAAGCATCTCCAGGTGTGAATTTATAACTGTTGGAAATTAGTCACCATGACTACAGAACAATCACATACCTCCACCTCAGTTAACTGAATGGTAAGCCACCACACTTTTTTGTATGACACTGAGAATTTAAAGTAATTTTACTTTAAAAAAAATTGAGTTATCTGAATTCATCTTCCTTGTGGGGATGGGACAGAAACAGCTGATATGAGTGTGATGGATGCTGATGATAAAAGTCAAGAGGAGAAGCATGCAGAGAATGAACAGCGGAAGAACTAATACACGACCAGCAGTTAACCAAAATGCTAGTTAAAAGCTGCTTCCTTGTAAACAGAAGTATATCTAAACAGTAGATGCTTTAACTTTCGTGACTAATCTCTCCAACTGCTTGTAAAGGATCCTGAGAAAAGGTCAACAACATGGGGCTAAGTGCTCTTGTTAGCCTTTGAGAATATTATGTTCTCAGAGCTATCGTTTTGTTTTAATACCATTTTCTTCTAGCTGCTCAGATGAAGCCATTAAATACATATTAGTAAAGAGACTGGGGGCATATTAGAGTCTGTGAAGAGCTGATGGCAAGCAGTTCTTATCTTGTTTTGTGCTCTATACTCCTCCCCTTCCTCCAAGATGGGATATTCCAGAAGCTACCTTTAAAAGGCAGGGCCCAGGTAAGACATTTTGCTGCCTCAGGGGAAGCACTGCCTGGTACCTCCTTCCATGTCATGGCCTGAAGCTAACTGAACTGGCAATTGAGTTGCTACTAGGTGTCTTTAAGTCGACTCCGGCCATTTCTACACTAGTCTGTTATAATGCTATTATTCCACTTTCAACATCCTATGGAATCCTGGGGTTTGCAGTTTACGGAGGGGCCTCAGGCCCCTCCGTAAACTGCAAACCCCAGGATTCCATAGGATGTTGAAAGTGAAATAAAAGCACTATAACAGGCTAGCACGGAAATGGCCATGGACAGCCTTTCCTAGGCTTTTCTTAGCAAGATTTATTTAAAATAGATTTACCATTGCCTTTCTCTAAGAAAGCACGCCATGCCCAGTGCCCCCCAGTGGGTTTCCATGGCTGAGCAAGGAACCGAACATTATTTCAAAATTAGAGATCACCAAACAATTGATGCCTTTCTTGCTGTACAGCTTCTTTCCCTGCTCATGGGCAACAATAAATTCCCAGCGCACGAAGACTTCATTAGGTTTCTCAGTTTGGTAGCCAAGCAAGTAATTGTTCTAAATTGGAAAGAAAACAATTTATTCACAGATCAGTGGGAGAGGAAAGTATGGGTATTGGTGCTTACTGAAAAATTAACCATCTGCATTGGAATGTTCCTTGGGAAGGAGCTGTTCTGCAGGAGAACAAACTGTCTTGGACTCGGGATGGACTTTCCTTCGTAAGAGATTTTTAAGTGGAGGCTGCCAGGGAACCTATAGCTGTAGGGACTCTAGCACTGAACTGGTGGTTGCACTAGATGAACCCTGAGGTTTCTTCCGACTCTGAGATGTTAAAACGGAACCCTGGGTAGCCTTTGCCTGGACACAAAGTAGAGCATTAAAAGGTATCATTTTGCTCTGGTTTTGAGTCAAAAGGCCTTTCCACACTACAGTTATCCCTCCACATTTGCTAGGGTTAGGGGCACAGGACCCCCGTTAAAGTGAAAAAATCGTGAATAACTAGGCCTTCCCAAACCATATTTAACACACAAAAAAAGCATGATCACCATATTTAATCCACTGTGGATTCCTTTGAGGCATCAGGGTTCCTTCACAAGGCAGAAGTGGGCGGCTGGTGGGGCTTCCTGCCACCTCCACTGCTGCCCCACACCATTTTTAATAGGGACTTCCACACCTCATTCGGTTTCTCTGTCTCACGAGGCTTGCAGTCCCTACTAAACATGGCACAGGGAGGCAGCAGAGGTGACAGCAAATAATCTGTGAATAATCAAATCTGCAAAAGTGAAACCCACAAATGTAGAGAGCTGACTGTACACCCTTATAGTGCTATTATTCCCCTTTCAACATCCTGTGGAATTTTGGGGTTTGTAGTTTCCTGAGGCCAAAGAGCTCTCTGGCTGAGAATTCTAAATGCCCCTCCCTAAACTGCAAACCCCAGGATTCCATAGGATGTTGAAAGTAGAATAATAGCACTATAACAATGTAGTGCAGAAAGGCCCAAAGCCAGAGTAAGCTGTTATCTTCATAGCATTTTCCAGAAAGCCAAACTTTTATCCCTCTCTCTTGTTTTCTGTTATTTGCTTGACCGTTTTGAATGTGTGATAGGAAACAGAATACAACCTGGGACACACAGGAAGCCCTTTGTAGGATACAGTCCTCCACACCCAGATACCCGAGAATAAACCAGACTGAATTCAGGGGGCTTTATTTCTGAGGGCAACCATGCTGAGTGCTGCAGCATTATTATGGTTATGTGTGAAAACAGCCTCACTCTTCCCCTCTCCTTCGTCGAAATGTAAACAGGCCGGCTGACAGAAACCCTGAACGTCAAGGGAGGGGCCTCTCATTCCCCAACACAACTGCATTTTGTCATAGGAGCAAGAAAGCGGGATTTCCCTGGAAACAACTTCCTCGCCAGACCCTCCTTCTTCTCCCCCTCCAGAAATCAGACACCCGGACTTCTAATCACTCCCTCTTTCAGGGAGAGAGAGAGAGAGAAATCCAGCCTCCTCTGCCTTCCTCTTGGAGAGAGCACTTTCTTTTCTCCCTCCCTCCCTCCCTCCTCCTCCTCTGGCTGCAGCTTTTGTGCCTTAATTAATTTTCATCCTCCTTGGCCATGCAACTTGACCGCTTTCTTTCAATTGAGGCACCTTTCAAATAATAATAATAATTAAAAAAAGACAGGAGACCCTCAGTCTTCCTCTGCAACCCAAACATGTCATGTGGCCTCCAGAGAAACTGGATTGCAAACTTTGCCTTCTGGGTTCACCTCCTTCATATCCAGGCGTTGGGCTATGGGAGGAATCTTCCACCGGGCAGATTTGTCTTTCCAGACCAGAGGCAAGGTCAGTGGCTTCTCTTGTTTCTTCATTAAAAGAGTTGCATTTCCCCGAGAGCAACGTGGCATGCTTCCTCCACATTCCCACCTTCTTACTCTTCTCTTTCTCTTTTTCCTTTCTCTCTAAAACAAGAGTCCCACCAGTCAGGAGACCTATAAGATTTTGTCTTTTGTTCCATACACCAAGCCTCGTCTTCTATTATTTGCACTGCAAATGCACTGTCATTGGCTACACGTAATTTAGTAAACCATTTACAGCACTTTCAGAGCTTGGAGAAAGTGCTGGGGGGGCTACAACTCCCACAATCCTCCAGCCAGTATGGTAGCCTGTTGGCTGGTGGATTCTGGGAGTTGCAGGCAAGAAAGTAACTCTTTCTGTTTACTTCCCAGCCCAGCACAGCTCCGCAAATACATACATCCAGATGCTCTGAACTAAAATGCACAGGCAGCCTCAGACACTCTGAAGTTTTGTCAAATGTCTCACAACAACCAGGCTTCTACAGTATTGTTGCAGCCCAGCAGATAATTTTTAACCTTTAATCTCATTCCCTAACTGAGGTTACAAAAAAAGAGTATACCAATGATGATTATTCACAGTGGGAAGGCTTGAAATTCCCCACCAATAACTTGGGAAGTTGGTTTAAAAAAATGTTTTTTAACAAACCAGTTTTTACTGCATTTTCTCCTTTAATATTCACATTCATTCTTGTTAAATAAAGTATTTTACACTACCTTCTCCATCATTCCTTTCTTCATTCAGAAAAAACAATGATGCAATTTAATGCGATTTGAACCAGGCCTTGGAAAAGTACATCTTTGAACTATAACTCCCAGGATCCCCTAGCCAGTGGGTCCACACCTTAAATGCCACTCTACAGTTGTTGAGACACCCCAGATCTTCACATGGACCTTGACTTGAGTGAAGACCAGAAACATTTGTTTGCCTCAGGCAACAAAGTGTCTTGGGTCAGCCTCACCACATTTCAACAGCTACATGAAACCACTAGGTGGACTCATCTGGAGGTCTGGATTGGAAAGTCTGTGCTATGTGCCACTTCTCTCTTCCACCTTGTAATCCCACTGAAGTGGCAGAAATTCTGAATGGCTGCCCAGGAGGATGTTTTGTATTGAATGAGAGCGAGCAAGTTGAAACTTAGCCCAAACAAGACGGAAGTGTTGTGAACTGGGAAATCTGCTATCCTGAATGGTGGAATCATTGCATGTACCCTAATATTTGGATGTGTTCTTTGACTTAGCACTTTCTGTGATGGCACTAGTTGTGTTAGTGGCCAGAATGCTTTTTACTAGTTTTGGTTGGTTTTCTAACTGCAATTAGCTATAAAGGGACACCTTTTTGTAGTTTGATTGTTTTGATTGCATTTCTAGGCTGGATCACTACCATCTGCTCTAAGTGGGCTGCCCTTAAGAAACATTTCAGAAACTTGAGTTGCTTCAGAAAGCAACAGCTAAAACGTATACTTGGGTCACAGTACATAAGGGATGGGATTTGTCTAGACCCTCAGATATTGCAATTCCCATCAGCCATAGCCAGAATAACCAATTATGAGCAATGTTCATACATGCAGTCCAACAACATCTGGAGATCCACATGATTCGCACCCCTGCATTAAGCCAACCATTGTACCATTTCTGAACAAGCTGAAGGTCTGAGGTTCAATTATGAATGTCTCTTGCAAAAAAATAGATCAGACGAGAGGGGATGGGACAGACCTCTGTCAGAGACTTTGAAGAGATGTTGCGATTAGACAAGGCGGCAATATCTGAACAAGGTAGTACTGGAAAAACACCCCATGATTGTGGAAGCCACTTCTGAAAAAGCCCTTCCTCTCACAATTGCTTTCACAGATTATGTGGCCTTAGAGCTAATGATCACAAGGTCTGGTTAGACACATATGGGAAAAGACGACCCTTTGGATACAAGAGTTATATCCAGACTTATGTCTGGACACAACTCCAAAGTCCCAAGGCATGCTCAAAACTAGCACTTGGAACTGGGCTCAGAAATGGAATAACACAGTGTATGCCATCTTGAATCTGGATGTGAAATGCAATACATTTCATTTTCACAAGTGAGGATGAATAATTTCCACCATTTTCTCCCCACTGCAGAGAAAACAAATATTTCTTCACAGTTCTTGCCTGGTATTCACATAATCTGAATGGGTCTCAATCATTATTCTGCACAGAAATACGTGGAGGTTTTTTTGTTTTGTTTTTTGGGGGGTTCTTGCAAGAGAATTGTGGAATTTTTACAGGAAACACTGCTTCAAGATAGCCATATGGGGTTTTGTGCAAGATTTCTGTTTCCTGTGCAATCTTCCCAGCAATTTTGCATAACTAAAATCTTAGAGGTTGCTGTGGAAAAATTGCAGGGTTTTGTGCAAGCTTTTTAAGAAATTTTTTTGTAGTGCATGATCACTGTTTGTTTGGTTTTTTTTGTAAAGACACACAACAATTTTTACACAAAACCTCACTAGAAAACCACATGTATTTCTGTGCAGAATGATTTCTCAAAAGATTTTGGGCTATGTGAACACCAGGTGAAAACTGTGCAAAATTCTTGTCATTGTATTATTCTCCCCAACTGGGTTTCTTGAGCGTTAGGAAATTCATTTCTCTACCAGGAAACAAATAATGGTGAATTTTCTTTTTTGTCCCTAGTTAATAACTGGTGACCAAAAGTATATGTTTGTATCTTTTTTCCTTAGATGATTTTACCAAAACATTGCAAGATTATGAAGTGGTCAGCCCAACAAAAGTCAACGCAGATGGACATTTTCTCTCATACAGTTTACACCACAGTGCCTCAAATGTCCGAAGAAAAAGAGACTTTAGGAGAAAAGACAGTAAAGTGTATTATAAAATTAAGTATAAAGAGAAGGACCTTTTCTTAAATTTAACTCTTCATCAAGGATTGCTGTCCAATAATTACATTCTGGAAAGGCGTCGTGGCAACTACACTCGTGCAAAGATTGTACCACGCCTGGAAATTTCATGCCATCTCATTGGGACAGTCTTACACCCAGATTCCGGGAATGGGAAGGCAGCTATCAGCAGTTGCAGTGGGCTAGTAAGTGACAGTGTTACCTCAAAATGTTTATTGCTATTGCTGATTCTAGGAATTCATAAACTAAGGCCCTTTTCGCACAGCGTTTCTTAAGCGAAAGGGCCCCTTGAGCGTAGCGTAAATGTGAGGAGCGGTCTGCATGACGCACTCACATTTACGTGACATTCAAGAGTATGACGCGAACCGCTAACGGATTTTCTTATTTTCGGCTTCAAGGTGAAAATGCCCCACGGTCACGTAATGCTCAGGGGTGTGGAGCGCACTTATCTGCTGTGCGCAGCCTCCTGGGCCGCGCCGGTCGCACTTCCTGCCTCAGCGCTAGCCTACAACTCCCAGACTGCGCTGCGATAGGAAAGGGTGGGTGCGGGTGGGGTGTTCGCGCGACCACCAAGCAGCTGCGGCGCCGAATCAGCAGGGACGTGACAGCCTCTCGCAAGAGGCTGCTCGCGCGATCCCTGTGCTCCAGCACCAAGAACAGGTAAGCCGTGGAAAGGGCCTAAGTCTCCACCCTAAAGTCAAGGAATAAGCTTAAAAGGAAGGAAGTTTAATCTATTTGTGAATTATTATCTTTAAAACCCATTGCCAAAATCCAATTCCTTGTTCTCATTAAGGAGAGACCAACTTTATTGATTGCTGAATAGTAAGTCAGTACTTAGTACTTTAAAATCAGAGAGCCAGCATGATGTAGTGGTTTCAAGCATTGGACTATGAGTCTGGAGACCAGGGTTCAATTCCCCACTTGGCCATGGAAACTCACTGGGTTACCCTGGGCATGTCACACATTCTCAGCCCCAGAAAACACTTTCCTCATTGTCTTAGGATTGCCATAAGTCAGAAATGACTTGAAGGCACACAACAACAGCAGCAACAATGGGTAAAACCTGCTTAGATGAAACTAGCAGTTGGATTTAAGCCCAAGTGAACAAACTGGTGTGGTAAGATGATAGACAATTCACATCTATCCCCTGTAGTATGCTCAGACTACTTTGGATTTGTATGATTGCTTCACCTCATTCCCAAAGGCAATTCAAAGGTATGTCTAACACACACATGCACACGCACACACAAAAGTTCTTCATACCTTGTATAGTATTTTGCAGCAGTTGTATCCGTTTATCTAGTATTTTCTATTCATGAATGTTGGCAAACTTTTTTGGTCCTATGTGAAGTATTTTGTTTCTAAGAAATCTCTTTAAATATTCGAGTATTCATGGCAGAAAAAATGTGCTCCTGTTGGTTGAAGTGATCAGGACATCAAGGTGCTCAGTCTCTTTTTCCTTCTACAGAGAGAACTGGCTGTGTCTGAGAGACTGATTCATTAAAATATCTGAAAGAGGATAATTTATTAAAGGAAATGTGGGATGTATACCATTTTGCACATTTTTGTATGGTGGCTTGTTTCTTTTGCTGTAAATTGCACAGGTGTAAAGATGAAGAGTGAAGACTGCAAGATTAGTACCACACACCCTTCCCCTTTGCCATCTTGTTTGGCACTATGTATTGTTATTTTGTTGGTGCTTCCTCCACCACCACCCATGCAAAAAAAGGAAGGAAGGAAGGAAGGAAGGAAGGAAGGAAGGAAGGAAGGAAGGAAGGAAGGAAGGAAGGAAAGAGGAAGGAAGGAAGGAAGGAAGGAAGGAGGAAGACATTTGCCAAATGAGAGTTTCATTCACTAGATAACAGTTTCCATTCATACTCAATCTTTAGCCCAAAAGCCAAAGCTAAACCTTAATTGTCAAAAAGAAATCAAGTAGTACTTTTGTTAAACATGCTATGAGTAGAGTGACTCCTTGCCCCCAAATGGGGAGCAAACAGTATTCCCTCCCTTTTTTTAAACTTTAGTCCTTGAAATCACTGAAAATTGCTGCTGTCCCAGCTGGTGAATTCTGATTCCCACCCCACACCTCCCCACACACACCCATTCAGGGAAGGAAGCTTGATTTGAAAAGAAATGGAAATTGTGACCCTAACGAAGGCCTGCCAAGAGTGCATACGGGCCTGATTGGAAAAAAAATTGGGAACTAGCTTCCCCGCAGCTGTTCACTACCATCAGATCTGCAGGATAGATGAGGGACACTAGTTAGTGACTGTGGACATGTCAACTGGCCGGCTAAGCACCTCTGGACTGCGCTGATGGCTTTGGGCCAAGCAAGAAAAGGGCTCCCTGCTATGCATGAAGAAGAGGGATCCTTCTCCTGAACCCTCTCTGACTTCCTGCAAGCTGGGAAGGCTGGGATGGGGGCTCCTAGCCAGCACACATGCAGCTTTCCCAGAAGCAAGGAAAGTGGAAGACTGGGCAGCGTCTGTGGAGTCTGGCTTGACCGGAGGCAGGAAGAGTTTCCTCCTTTGCTCCAGCAGTTTTGCTTGGTGGCCACGGGAGTGAATCCCAAGAAGGCTGACTCTGGCTTGCCTGGCAGCCATTTTGACCCTGTTGCAGGCCAGCTAAAAATCTTTACATAGGATTTCAAATTTTGTATATCATTATTATTTTCTTTGAAATTCACCAGTTTTATAATGGATGTCAAAAATAACCAGCAAGTGAGGATATTGCTGAAAAAGACCAAAACATGTAACAGACTGGCCCTGGACCCTCTTCCTGGTCATTTCTTTTGGCTTCCCCTCTCTCATTGGCTCTGCTCAGATGATTTAATTCATGTATCTTAGCTTGGATCTGTTCTCTACCTAAGCTTTGCCTCCTTGGTATTGCGACTGCTTCTGTCTGAATTTGGCTACCTTCTTTATTCTGCTTTTTAACCTAAAAAACGGTCTCAGTGCTACTATTTTACCTAGCGTATGAAGATGGAAGCAATACCTGTAGAGAGTCTTTTTATACCTTCAGTGTCAAGACAGCCAGAATTTCAGCTGATGCTGTTCCAATATCCATATGCTGAGAGAAATTCTACCTATTGAGTTTGTGCCTGGCATTCTTCTGTTATATACAGAACTCTAACCATTGTGGAATAAAGTTTCAACTATAAAAATGATTATCCCAAGACAACACTAATATCTCCAGACAGAATAAACAAAGGTTCTAAAAGTGAAAAATATATAGTAGCATGTGGTATCGGTAATTTTGGAAATCAGTATGTGTGGTGGCAGTACCTTTGAGGAAAAAAGTAGATGTGTTTTCAGTGCTTTCAGAAGACAACTAGCGTATTGGTTCATTTTTTAAAAAATTGTTCATTGTAGTTGCTAATATGTTAGTAAAGATTTATATTTGAAATTGAAGGTCTTGCAGAGAATCCTAGGACAGTTCAGCCGTAGGATACATGCAACTGTGATAGAAAATGAAATTTGTGTTATTAAGACTTGATTTACACCAGAGAACAAAGACAGTAGCAATTGCTACACAGTAGTCATGAAGGTTAATGAAAGAGAAATTAAATAGACTGCACGGTGCCATATTTTTCCTTCAAGTACTTCTATATATTATTGATAGCTTTATCCAACATTCATTTGACTAATCTTCTTTCAAAGCTGTCAAGACAGGGGCAATCATATTGTGGCTTCAAAATTGTATTTTACCTGTTCATCTGAAGAACTGGATTGAAATCTGTGGATGCTCTTGTTCAAATAAATCAGTTTAAAAGGTGCTGCTAGATTGCCTCCTATCCTTTTAATACTAAAACCGATTAATATGACTTTCTCCTTGAAATCCATCTTTTGATAGTTTACAGTAACTATGCAATGGATGAAGAACTTCCTCTTATCTGTTTTGAATTGTCCAACCATTCCATTTGATTGGATGACCCTGAGTTGTAGCATTTTATTTATTTAATCCACATTACTTGCCTGTGCATCATTTTATATAGTCATTTTAAACATGTAAAATTCTGTAAATGATAATGTTGCAAATATTGTACATTTTTTCTTTACTGGGAAGTCCATTTCAGTTCAGACTATATCAGCGTATGTTAAAGGATACCCTCTTTTTCTTTTTTTCCCTTTTTTTTTGTGTCACAATGTGGTCCAAGTCTGGGGTAGATTTGTCCTAATGAGTGTGCATCACTCTACTCCACTGTTTAACAGTCTGGTTGCATGATGGTTGACAAGGTATTCTAGCTCGATACATCTGGAGGGCATCAGGTTGGGAAATGATGCTCAACACGTAGTGTGAATGTCATTCACTGTTTGCAAAATCCACAAAGACCATTACCTTTGTTGTCCAACTGAATTGCAAAAAATACATCATGTAAGCTTTCAGAGCTTCACTGTCTTCTTCATCAAGCAAAGATGTTAAACATTTGTCACTTTTCTGTTGCTAATAGAGTTCAAATGTCATTACCTCTCTTTTATTGCCCTCTGAGCCTAGTCCCCACATGGCCAAGAAAAAGAATGGCCCCTTCCTACATTGAGATTCCTGTAGGCCAGAGCTTTCCAAACTGTGTGTCATGACACGTTAGTATGTTGGCTGTAGTGTGTAGGTGTGTCGCATGAATGTAATGGTTGGAGGAGCTGTCTCTTCTGCTGCTATGGCAGGCCAGGCCTGGGTAAAGGGGCTGCCTCTGCCACCACTGCAGTCCCTGGCCTAAGAAGACCCCAGCAAGGACAGCAGTGGTAGGCCAGGCCTGGGTAGAGGGGTTGACCTGCCACAGCTAATGCCCAGGGCCAAGGAAGACCCTGGTGAGGGTGGTGGTGGTTGGCCAGGCATGGGTGGAGGGGCTGTCTCTCCCACCGCCCCCACAGCTGCCGTGGCCGAAGGAAGACTCCAGTGAAGGCAGTGGCAGCGGTGGTGGGCCAGACTCAGGTGGAGGGGCTGCCTCCACTTACTGAATTACTGTGTTGCAAAATTATGGATGTCTAAGAAGTATGTCACCAACATCAAAAGTTTGGAAAGCTCTGCTGTAGACCATCTTGACTGACCGCAGAAGTAGCATCTGAGACAAAAATGTAGGCCTATGATTCATCACTTTTCTTCTCCTGTATGATTTTTAACATCTTTGCGTGATTAAGAAGCCAGTGAATCTTGAAACGCTTACATGATGTATTTCATGCATTTTGGTTGGCCGATAAAGATACCACTCTTTTGTTGATTTTGGATTTTGTTGTATGTTTCTGCCTGATTAACATGGCTACTCCAAATATATGCATTGTTTTGTTTTGTTTTCTATGTGTTAACTTAACCTGGAATGATCCTTTTGAACTTCTTCAGTCTGTTTGGGTTTGCATCATCTTGATAATCTGATCCATCTTAAACTGGTGTAGACATTACAGCCACAACAATGAAAGCTATTTCTCTCCCCTTGAATTTTGAACATGGAAGTTTTAGATTGGCTCAAGGCCAGCCAGAATACCTAGAAACCAGGGAATTCGGGAGAATTTTGGCCTGGGCTCTAACCATGCAAATAGAGAAGGGGTAGCAAGCTTGCCGCACTCTACAGAATTCAAGCCAAGAGTCTGTTCTCAATCCATAGCTTTCTCTTATGTCTGCAGATGAACTATGCTGATGTAAACATGTGTGAAACATTCCCCTGCTCCCATCCCATCAGCGTGGAATGAAAATTCTTTGTTTTGGAAACACTGCTGGCCTGCAAAATATCTTGGAACTGTTCAAAAGCAATCTGAAAAGCAGATCTGGTATAAAGAGAAATGCTGTTGTGTTAAATCAGTCCATGAAAAAATAATGAGAACTATCTGGTTTCCCTAAATATATGGTTTCCCTAAGTATGCTGTCCACATTTTAGATAGCCAAGGGGCAGAGATTTGAGTTGATTGCATATGACCACTTTAATAGTCATGGCTCCATCCTGACCAGTATGTGAGGCGGGGGGAAGGTTTGGCCATTTGGTAAGATATTTAGAATTCTTTGCTGGAGAACTCTAGTCGGTTTCCCTGAACTGTAGTTCACAGAATACCCTAACTGCTGCAGAATTAAACTGATTTAGTCTTCAGTCCCTGGACAACTCACAGGCCCCCTTACAATAGAGCCATCACAAATGAACTGATATGAAACTGCTACAAGTTTGTACATGCAGCTAATGACACAGACGGCTGTCAGATAGCAAGTAAAAGTTACCCAATAGGCAATGAAGACATTGAATGAAGACAGATTTTACTTGGTTAAAATTAATCCTTAAAAATTCTTAAAAACACAAAATAATCCTGAATGCACACCACTGGAGGCCAGGTTTCCAAGTCTCATGGTCTTAGAGCAAGGGTGCTGGCAGAAAGTCATACTCCTAAACACACAGACTTTCATTAGTATAGATTACTAATTTATTTATTTAAGTTATTAATGTATTTTCTGCATTATCCAAGTTATTATCTAAGAAAGGGCCATTTTCCTGAACTTTCACTGAGGCATTTTCTCCCTCCTGTTAACCGGGCCATCGGCTTGTAGACAATGAAAAATGAGATTTAAGTCCAAAATGCAATTTGCTTCTTTTGGGTGGTTTTGCACATGAAGAATAACTCAGTAATGTATGTATTGGCAGAATTAAATATAATTTATTTCTCTTTCCCTTCCCACTGCCTCCAGGCTTGATTGCTCCTTTTTATCTTATAACATCACCCTTTGGATTACATTGATTAACATTCAAGAGAAATACTCTGTGTTTGTGTGTGTGTGTTATAGGCAAATAAATCTGGAAAGTTACTTCTTAGATATAAGTAAAGGACACCATTTTAAAGTTTAATTGTATCTGTTAGGAAAGAGGTTTTGTGACTGTATCATATTGATACAGGATAGTCCTGAGGTATTTCTTAAGTAATGTAGTAAATTGTGCAATGCTGTACTGATGATCGCAGGATTAAAAGCCAGGGAAATTAGTCTTTAGCAACATAAGGGGGTTCAGAAGACCACAGAAATGAATCCGATGAACCAAACAGAAAGGGAGAAATTATAAATGCAATTAAGCAATTAATATTCAATAGCAGCATAATGATGTGCATGATAACTCGGAAGTAAATTTCATGGTGTTTCATGGGGGTTCCTTTCATGTTATCTTTGGATTTATCTGGACCATTGGTGCAATCTTCTCATGTTCACTCAGAAGCAAGCCCATGGAATTTAAAGGAATTTACTCCCATTATGGGTTGTATCCAGTAATCTTAATGGGAAAATGAAATGCACATTCCTGCAAAATAGATATCTGCTCCTGCATGCAGCTCTCCATATAGCTCCCACATCTGCTCTTCAGAGTTGGGGACATGGGAGTGCAGAGAGGAGGCAAGGAATTCCACAAACCAATTGCATAGACAGAAGTCACATAGAAGTTGTAGTCAAAAAAATTTCCTTGTAAAGATAGTAGTGTGTTCAATCACTATTATTTTGCTTGACAAGCTGGAAGAGTAGCATGTGCCATGGTTTGAACTTCTGTTGGAAGGATGTTTCAAAATCCTGCCACATTTTGATGGCTAACAGCACCCATCTGCTTGAAAGAACAGTATAGCTTTCAAATAAGATGACATTCCTTGCTTGACATAGATCAGAACTCCAAAGCTTAATTATATGGTAGATCAGTTTGGCAGCTGTTGTTCACCTGAAGTGCTCTTTAAAGCATCTTTTACCCACCTTGTTAGACCTCTGAAGATTAATCACCAGCACTGACTTAGAAACATTTGTCCTATGTACAATTCGATTTTTCATTCAGTGCTTTTAATGCACCCATCAATGTGACAGATTGAAACCGAAATGTTTCTTTCTGGAGAGAGACAAGAAGAATCTTCTTCATTTCAGGGAAATCAGTCTAGTGCAATGCAAAGACCATATTTTTGATTGATTCATATGAAGAGAGTCTTGAGAGAGCATCAGACAATCTAGTTTCTCTATCACTTGTTATTCTTAAACAAAAGGGTGTTAACAGTAGCTTTAATTAAAACATGACAAAATAACATTGAAAAGAGAAAAGAAAAAGGGGGACAGATTGAACAGATTAAATTGGGAAGGAATAGCCTTTTAGGAAAAATGCTAGCACAAATTTTCCACTACTGGAGAAAGTTACTTTTTTGGATCACAATGCCCAGACAACATATACGTTTGCTATCCTGGCTGGGAGATTCTGGGAGTTCTGCTCCAAAAAGTAACTTTCCCAAGTTATGATATCTTCCTAGGGTACATGATCCAGTTTTTTAATAGGTCTGTAATAAAATATTAGATGTAGTAGAATCTTACACATGTCTGTCCAGAACCAAGCCTTACTGAGTTCAATGGAACTTATTTTCAATTATGCACACAAATATATAGGATTATATATAGATTTGAGAGCCAGTGCGGGTAGTGGTTTGAGCACTGGACTCCCTGCTTGGCCATGGATACTCACTGGGTAACCTTGGGACACACCTTCTCATCCTCAGAGGAGAGGCAGTGGCAAACTCCCACTGAACAAATCTTGCTGAGAAGACCGCATCTCAAGTTCACCTTAGGGTCACCATAAGTCAGAAATTACATGAAGGCATCCAGCTGCAACAACAGTGAGTTACTATGATAAAGATGACTATTAGTTTGGGAATGAAGGCAGATTCCACAATGTGACTAAAAAATAAAAATAAAATGTGACCAGTGAGTGAGCAACACATTAAAATTGATTGTGGAAAAATTACTTTCTACTTAGAAAAGTTTCTTTATTTGGATGACAACTCCTAGGTGTGAAAATTGGTGTCATACTGTTATGACATTTTAAAACCTTATATGGTTTGAGACCTTGATACCTGAAGGAGCACTATTCCTTATATGTGCCTCCCTGGGGACTGTAGGAGGGTCTCACTAGTGGGGAGACAGTGAGAGAAGGCCTTCTTTGTGGTAGCACCCCAGTTATGGAGTACCCTCCCATTAGAGGTCAATTTAGCACCAATGCTGGTGTCATTGGTGTCAGGTAAAAACATGGTTATTTGCTAGAACCTGTTGGATTCATGGATTGGATTGTGATTCTGTGATTCTATGGAGCTGGACCTGATGGCCCGTAGGACCTTTTGCAACTCTATGATTCTTTGATTTGATTTAATCAGGATTTCCGTGTGTGTATGGTTTCAAAAAGACCTCATTGTTTTAAGTGGTTTTAAACCATTTGTTTTAACTTGTCAGGGTCTTTAAAAAACTTTTTAGTCTATTTAAAGTACTTTCTATTTTTAATAGTTTTAAATTTGGACTGGAGAAAAAGGCAGGATATTCATCATTATCATTTGTTAAAACTGACATTATTGCATACCACCCTGAGATTCCCTGATGCAGGGTGGGATGTAAATATTTTAGTAAGTAAGTAAATAAAAAAATTAGTGCTAGCAAAAGTACAAAAAAACAGAGCCTGGAAAGGGTTTGTTTCTGCTCAAAGCTGAGCATGAAATACTTTCTTTAGCTGGACTACAGCTTCCATGGGTTGTTAAAAGCAGTGTTCAGGCAAAGGTGTGAAAAACAGAGCAGGAGAAAAGTTGGTGTTTTCTGTTCAAGTCAGAACTGGAAAATTTTCTTTGACTAGACTGGAACTTCCATATGTTTTTAAGAAGTAGTGTCTAGAAAGGTATTAGAAAGAGAGCTGAAGAAAATTTAGCTTTTTCTTCATTGCAGTGCTTGCAAAGAATATGTTACCCTGTGTACTGGGGGTCCCAGGAGGGACACCAAAATGTGCTCAACAAAAGGTGAGGAAAATTAGCTCAGAGCACTGCTTAGCGTTACGAGAGCCAGGGTAACGTAGCGAGACCTTGAACCCTATGTCTACGGGGTCGGGTCGAGTCAAGGAGCACACAGAAGTTGAAGCAATAAATGATGTTTTATTAAAAACACAAGCAAAACAGTGTATGCAACACATTCACACAAGATAACTAAAGGAAATAAAGGCTGGAGTGGTATAGAGAGATTTTTAGAAGAGTTGCTGGTTTGGGTGATACTTCACCTGTCCTGAAGCCTGGAAAAATGGAGAGCGAGGCTTGGGTGTGATGTAGCCCAGCACGTGGAGCTGAGGGGAGGCTCGCAAGCAAAGCGGCAGCAAGGCGGGATGAAACTCGGGAGCGTTCCGAGGAAGGTCTCAGAATCAAGGGTTTTTATAAGGAGAATTGTGACTGCAGGCTATGCCATACTTGGGGGAAAACAATAGACTTGGAGTTGGAGATAAAGCCTCCGAAAGGTCAGAATCTGAATGACTGAGTTATCATAGCGATTTTCAATAGAGTAGCCAGTATGCAGACGCAGAGTACTTGGGTATTGTATAGTTTTACCCACCAAGCTGCCATCGCAGGGCAGAGGCTCTTTTGTAAGTTGCGTGCATACCTAATTAGAGTACTTGCCTGGAGGTCTCCTAAAGCAGTGAGTCAGCTATTTCTGGCCTGCCTGTATTGTAGTTTGAATATTACGGCTATTAACGGCCGAGCTTGTTTACGTGCTTGTCCGGTGGCCTCGCAAGCACGTGGAGAGGAATAGAGAAGTGAAGCCGAATTATGATATCAAGAGGATATCTTTAATATCCCCAAAGCTTGGACTAGCCAGGGCAGTAACAAATATTTTACTTTTTATTGGAACGACATGGCTGGAGTGATGTGTGGTTGATGCTTAATATATTAATCTCTCTCTCTCTCTCTCCCTCTCTCTCTCTCTCTCTCTCTCTCTATATATATATATATATAATATATATATTAGTATATTCATATATATTAATATATTGTGCTTAGTTATATCATGAGAGTCCACCCTCTCTGACATCAGCAGTGCAGGGGCCATCCTTAGGTCTCAGGTTTTGTCCCTGAAACTACAGAACTGGAATGCTTCTGACCTGGTGATCCTAGATGAGCTACAGCTTGTTTTACAGTTAAAACATTTGTGATGGCTTAGGAAAAAAAAAAGAATTTAAAACAACAAAACATTCAATCGTAAATCCAGGTTGCTTGCATCACTACTGCTGGTTAATTTTTTTGAAGGAAGATTCCTCATCCATTCCCCTTACCACCAAAGTTATGCTCTCTGTACAGGATATATTGCTATTAATCTACTTTGTGGAATCTACCTGTGATTATCCAGTAGTTTGGAAAAGGAACTATGTACATATTCAAGAGCATTCATACCGTTTTAGCATGTGGGATATCTCCTGGCTGAGCTTTAGCCTGCCCTCCCACTGTCCTGATTTGGCAGGGTCTGTCCTGATTAATCCTCTGTCATGCTACTTTTCCAGCTGGTTTTAAAATCTCCCCATTTCGCTGTCCTCCCATTTTCTGTCTTTGTCCTCAGCTTATTTCAGTTGCTACAAACTGAGGCCCTTTTCGCACCTTACCTGGTGCCGCTGGCATTGCACGGGGATCGCACTAAAAGCCTCCTCCAGGAGGGAATCATCTCCCCTGCGCTTCCCTCCGCACCAGTTCCGTGCTGGACAGACGGAAGCGCGATAGCTCCGCCCCTTCCTTCTGCAGCGCAGCTGGGTACTTTCCCAGGCTGCTCTGGGGGATGAAGCTCAATGGCGACGTTTCCTGATGTTCCGCATGGAAGGTAAGTGTGGGAGGGATGCCAAAGGGATGTGGAATTGTGCATCATTTTTGGGAAAGAGCCAAAAATGATATACTGCACAACTGCTGCGTGATCGCTACTGGAGTGATGCGCAATCATGAGGACGTCATGCGGAGCCATCCTCGCGATCCCGCGTCGCTCCTGTGGCCATTTCACATGGGAAATGGCGTGCGAAAAGGGCCTGAGTTTTAAGTGCAAAAGTAGTTTGCACTTAATTAACTCAGCAGGGAGGAGAGAGGAGAAGGGAGGAGAGCGGAGTGGAGCTCAGACAAGAGCAAACTGCTGCAGCCTCTCCTGGCTTGTGTGTACTTCCTCATTAGCAGCTTTTGCCATCTTGACCATACTCTGATGTTGCTTGGCCACACATGTTCCAGTCTTCATCTGTGAAATGGTGAGGGTACGGCTCCAGTCTGCCAGGTGTGTATGTATAGTGGGCTCTCAGTATCCGCTAGGATTTGATTCCAGGACCCCCACCCCATGGATATCAAAATTTGTGGACGGTCAAGTCCCATTATGTACAATGGTGTAGCAAAATGGCATCCCTTATATAAAATGACAAAATCAAAGTTTGCTTTTTGAATATATTTTTAATTTTAATTTTTATATTCTATTTTATTTGCAATATTTCTAAGCCGTGGTTGATTGAAACTGTGGACACAGAATCTGCAGATATGGAGGGTCAACTGTAGCCTCTTTGTTGTTTTGTTCCTTCAGGTTGACTCCAGATTATGGCAACCCTTATTGTACTGTTTTCTTGGGATTATTTATTCACTGGAGTTTTCCTGTTGTTTTCCTCTGAAGTTGAGAAAGTGTGACTGGCCATACTCCATCCAAAGTGACTTTACTAGATGGTGCAGCTGTTACAGTACAGTCTTACATGGGTATTTAAAAACCACTACAGTCAGCTCTTGAGCTGAAAAATTTCCCCTGCCATTTGTTGTAAAATGAATCCTAAAAGAAATACCTGTTTTTCCTTCTGTTCATGGAAGCTGTGTGGAAGCTGTGGAAAAGCCAGGCTTGAAGTATTCCTTCTTAGGGAGCACGGGACCTCAGCTGAAGATGCAGCAGCTTCATTGAGCTGACTGTTTGCTTGCTATCTTTCTAGCTAAGGAAGTGGCCTATGACTAATACAAAAGCAATGAGATTGGTTTCCCGGTTTTCAGAACAGCTTCATTGGAGAGATTCACTTTTTTATGCAGTAAATCAGAATCTTTTTGTGCTTTTGCTACCATTCAGATATGAAAATATTGGGGATTGTTGTATGCTATACATTCTGGATGCTGGATAAACCACTGACTAACGCAAATGGGGGGAAGTAGGTTGCCACTGCTCCCGGGGCCTGTGAGCAATGATGTTCAATACTGCATTTGTATCTTTCTCTGTGTCTAGCCAATATCAAGATGCTCACAGGCTAATTGCCCATTGTTTGTTGTTTATGTATGCCCATTGGTGCTTTGAAAAGGGATACAATCATCTCACAAGAAATAAGAGATGAGCAATGTCATTATCCAGATTTGGCACTACAAGACCTTTTGTTGGATCTGCTGAGAGTTGTTCAACCTTGGTTTCTCTCCTGAGCAAATACAATCTGCCAACATGTTCCGCTTAGCCAAGACTAGAGTTGGAAGTCAGGACTTAAATCTTCATTAGATTCATCTTTATGTGATTGGTGAGAAAAAAATCGATCTTTTCTCTCCATGCCACAATACAAAATTTGCTAATTTTTTTTCCTCAGAGAAAATGCACATCTTTCATGTTTTTGTGCATCTTTATTTCTGTACTTTTAGTAAAAAGTGCAGCATTGAAAATATTGTCCCATTGGCTGCAGGAATTAGATCGTATTGGAACCATCCTTTATAAAAAAAAATAATAATAACATCTACTGTAACATCCACTTCTAAAAATGCAATCCATTCTTACCTTCTGTGAGCAGGAACGTTATGCGAATTGCATTTATAATTTCTGCAAATTATGGAAAGCACAACAAAAAATCAACAACTTTGGCATCTTGGTCTCCAGCCAGAGCCATGGTCTGTTGAGGTAGCTGATGAATGATCAGAAGCCCTTACTGATTTAGCTATACATGGACATGGATTTTATGAACAAGTTCAAGAAAATGTATTTTTGGAAATATGGTCAGCTGATAATATATAGCCAGTCCATATCCTATGTATCTCTCCTTCTTTTATTTCATTTTTATTTTTTTTTCTTTGTGGTCATACTTTAAAAGTCAATTTTTGATGCATTGATAGTTAATGAATATCAACAGTGTACTCTCATCATGACACGCTGGTCAAATTCAAGAAAAATCTTGGGGGGCAGAAAAATTCTTTCATATCCTTAGTAGGTTGGTATATGTGGAATTGCTCCGAATTATTAGTAGCTGTCTAAGCAAAATATCAGTCTCCAATGCTGGTGTTCTGGCTAGCTGTGATACATTCTCCATACCCTATTTTTCACTGTCAGAGTAAATTTATTTGCATGAGGTCTGATGGTGGGGTTTATATAGTGAAAAAAGAAATATGAAACCCCAAATGTCATGAAAGCTCGTGGTCCACATAAGACTCGTAATCCATGGAAATTGAAATGTCCTTCCCAGATTAGCTTGTATATCTGTGAGTAGCTTGACACTGATCAGCTCTGACTTATGATAGTTTGCTTTGTAACAAGAAGTGTGTCCAAAATCTTTAAAAGCCATGAAATTATTTCCGGTGGTACTGTTATTAGAGGAGTTATGCAAGCTGTCATGTCATATGGAAAGAATCCCACTTTCTCTTCTGTCTGTACTATTAGACAGGCTGACGATCAGCATGGAAAGTGACGGTAAGGAGTTCAACCTGTATTATTTGGATGATGTGAGGATTATCATGAAAAGCAATAGCAAGGAGGCATCTAGTTGTGGGATCTGTAGATCTCTTTAATAGAGTACTAACAGAGACAGTTGTTTGAAAACTCTGGTAGATATGGTAGCTTTAAAAAATGTTGGTCTATCTTTCTTTAGGTCATTCAGTGCTCCTGTTTTAGCTTTTTGCCTCTTGGTCTTCTGCTAGCTGGTTAATTATATTTTTGTATTTTTATTGCAAACTCCCTTGAATTTTTACAAGGAAACATGAGAGATGCATTTTAAATATTTGTTTTTAATATGGATAAACTACTGCATCATAGCCAGGTTATCCTTGTCCGTAAAAGGATGGAGCTAGCAAAACTACCAAAGCTCATAAAATAGACCAAAGTAGCATTCCTAGTCTTAACAGACAACTTCCACTGGGAGCAAGAGTACAATCCTATTGATTTTTGTTTAATCACTTTTTTGCTTGATCTTCCAGGTGTACTTGTAAAGGTGGTTTCAGATGTGGCCTTGGAGAGTCACAGCTAGTGAATGTGAATTTTAAAATATGCAGAAGTCAATGGCCATTTTGAGCTGAGCTCAGCCCCCCTGAGAAGTTCAGGCTCAGCACACAGTGAGATTGCTACCACCAACCACCTCTTCCTGCTGGTTCAATACCCTCTCCAGAAATTTGGGAATCACATGAATTTTCAAGAAACAACTGCCACTCCACTGGCAAAACCCTATCCTGGGGTCTACAATTTTGATATTAAATATGATTCCTTGTGCCTGAGAGGTCGCCCGGATGAGCACGTAGGCAGCAACGGTCAAATGATCGAAAACCAAGTCAGGCCAGTAAAATCTCCCATCACGTAGTCCCAGGAGACCTCAAGTTGGGCAAACCCACAGTAGACAGAGTCCTCAGCACCTGAGAAGCCAACTTAAGGGGATTAGCGTGTTTGCCCCAAGTTGAGCACCGATAGCAATAAAATCCTATCAGGCGAGGACCATTTACATGAAGTCACACCACAACCAAATGCAGCCAAAGATCCTGAGACTTTGGCAACACCTTGTAATCCCATCATGCAAAGGAAGTTACCATTGTGGAGCTTCTTTCCCCTTGCAACATCCATTGTTCTCCCCAGGAAAGGATTAGCCCTCCAGGTACTTTTTCCCCTACAAATAGTACCAGTTTTGGAGCGTTTCTTTTCTTTGGATCACTCCCGGTCATCCCAGCAGACTGTTTCTCTTTCTGTCGAGTAATCCCCTCAGCCTTCTCCATGCTGAGCCCCACTTCTCTGCTGCTTTTCTCAGACCAAGCGCTTCAGGAAAAGGTGCAGTATTACCCCAGCTACAACCCCTTCAATATTCTCCTATCCAGTTCCCTCTCTTTTGCTTCTTAATAGGTCTTGAGTGAGTGTGTGAGTGATTGCGTTGATGCATGAGACTTTCATTCAATAAAATCATTTATTGGACATTTTTGTTTGGTTTTTGGCTTGGCCTGACCCTGTAAAAACTGGGTAAAAAGATCCCACTAGGTTACCCTGCCTCTCGCATTGCTATCGCTCATGTTCTGGCCAGCTTACATTCCCCATCACATGGGGCACATTGGGGTGGCCCCCAAGGGACCCCAGAAATCAGGGTAACACAGCTATCTCAGTGATTAACAGACAGACAGTGATTAGCAGGCCCTTGAATATCTTTTTCTACAGATTAATCTCAGTATCAACTTCTATATTTTTTTCTAAGAAATATCTTGTTTTTTCCCCAATTAACAGTTTCATCTTGTATCTCCATTTTGATTCCAGCTATCAGAACTTGTGTGCCAAAGGCACATCATCATTGTGTAGGCATTTCTGTGTTAGTTTTAAAGTCACATTCAACTCACCAAAGCCAGCTGATCACAGCCTATTTATATCAGTTTAACACAAAAATATAGTAAAGGGATATATATCCAAAACTAGATTCCATATTCTTAAAAGGCCATTGACCCCAGCAGGGTGCATGTCAACTTTGCAGAAAATCTGGAGTTTTACTGAGAAGGAGCCCAGCTAGAACTGATATGAGACTTAATAGAATCTATATACAGTAGGCCCTCCACATTTGTGGGCTTCACTTTTGCAAATCTGATTATTCATGAAGCGCCTGTTTGCCTCCCCCCATTCTCCCCCTCCCATTCCATGGCCTTTTGCCCAGGGGCAGGGAGGGGGAAAGATCATCCCTTCCCTGCATTCCCTCCCCAGTTGCCTGTCAGGGCACACTGGCAGCGGCGGGCAGGGACGTTCAGGCGGGTGCCATTGCCTGGCCTGCACATCCCTGCGGGCCGCTTCCGAAGCGGGCACGCAGGCAGCAGCCAGCACGGACATGCAGGATGGGCAATCAGCTGGCGGTGGCCCACGGTATGCAGGCCAGGGCGATTGCCCACCCTGCACGTCCCTGCCGGTTGTGCGATATTCGCGATTTTTTGACATTCGCAAGGGACATCTGCCCCATCCCTTGTGAATGTGGAGGGCCTACTGTATATGAATTTAGTACCCTCCAATGATCCCAATTTGGCATGGACAGTCTTGAATCCTCTATCGTCTCATTTTTTCCCCATTTAGAATTTCCCAGTTTCTCTTTCTTCACTACCCACCCCCACCCGAGTCCTCAACTTATCTCAGTTGCTACAAACTGAGCTCAAAGTTCAAAAAGTCCAGGGACAGGTGATGAGGGGAGGGAAGAAGGCAGAATCTTGCCCTTCCCAGTAGGTTCAGACAAAAGTTAAGTTGCTACAGTCTCTTTTAGCTTGCCATCTTGACCACACCCTGATGTTTTTTGGCAACATGTTTCCTATTTTTTGTCTGTGATATGTTGAAGGGTATAGACTTCCTATGAACTCACGTATAGATCTTTTTATACATGAGAAGAGACCTTCAACATATCTGGCCTGATGATGTCAACAAATTCTATCTATGTGTGATG
This sequence comes from Cyclura pinguis, assembly GCA_030412105.1. Lineage (NCBI taxonomy): Eukaryota > Metazoa > Chordata > Lepidosauria > Squamata > Iguanidae > Cyclura > Cyclura pinguis. The sequence continues at coordinate 332,544,289 of CM059600.1, forward strand.
CACTACAAACCTATGTTCGTGTGTGCTAAGGCATAGTAATGGAGTGGCTATTTCAGAATCCACAGGATCCCAGATGTTGTCTGGATATTTCAGCAGGATGTTTACATGTGCAGAGTTATGAGTTACTGCAGCAGCTGGTTGTCAGGGGATGTGGACCCGCAACACAGATAAAAACCAGTCGTGTAGGTTTGTTGCCTTTGGCAAGAAGTTACACTGGTAGTCTTTTGTAACAATTTCTGTGTTTAAGTTGTTTTTTTTTCTGTAATGCCAGAAAATCATATCTGGGTAAGATAACTTCTGTTTCTGTGTCCATCTGCCAACATGGTTATTTATCTTAAAGGTATAATCTACTATCAAGTTTTGTATTAACCTGAGGCGTAGCTTTTCTTTCAGGAATTTTGAACACTGTTACTTAGAAAGCTTGCAGTGTTTTGGAACCCTTAGGCTGTGCTCCTGTGCATATTTAAATGGAAGTAAGTTCAACTGAAATTAGAGGGCCTTACTTCTAAGTAAGCAGGGTTAGCATTAGACTGATACTCTCATGCCTGGTCATCTAAGTAGGCTAATATACATTGGAACAGAAAAGCGGAATTGATTTTGAAGAATTTCAGGTAACAGGCTGCATTTTATGAAAATTCATTGCACATATGTTGTGGGGATGGGAAGAACATAGAATTCTCCTGTAGATCAGCCATCTCGACACAGCCTGTTAGGGCAGGGCATTATCTCAGTGCCAAACCATCACAGTCATGTTTGGTGGGGTTACAGTTGAGAGATTTCTTCATGGCTGCTCTCAGGTTTTGGAATTTCCTTTCACTGGAGGTTTGATTGCCCCCTTTCTTCTTTTTTTCTGCATCAGGCTGTTATGATGCCCTACACCCCACTCTGCAGGACGTGCTATTTTCATAATTGAACACACTTATAGCTGGAAAACATGGTCAAAGGCATACTGGCTGGAAAAGGGCCAGGTCAGGCTGACTGTAGACATGGTCAGGTTATAAGTTCAGAGAGGATTAGGCAGGAAAACCCAGCACTAATGGGTTTGTGATAATCCTTTCAAGATCTCAGGCTATATGCACACCTGAATACAATAGAAGGGGAAACTTCACAGGTGAAGCAATCAGGGATCATAACTGTGATCCTGCCCTATGGAAATCCTCTCTAGATAATAAAACTATACCATACAATTGTGAAACACGTTATCCAGATAAAATACAAAAATACAATACAATATAAAGCAAAGTGTCAAATACATGTACTCAGATTATAAAACAGTATTAAACTAAAATTCCAAAAGCCTTATTATAATTGGGTTTAAGACATCTTGTGTCCTCTGCAGGACAAAGGATGCCATATAAATAGAATAGGAAAGAATAAGGTCCAGAATAACTGGTCTATGTGCAAAGCACTAGGAAAAATTAGTGCCTCAACTTCAATTTGTAGCATTACTAAAAGTGGGGCTGCACAAGCACCTGGATTGGGTTCAATGTGGAGAAGGAAGTTAAGCGGGCATCGAAGATTTTTATGGGATATTGACAGATATTAAAAGTAACAAATTTAGAATGCAATAGCTAGACGTGCTTTCAAGATGGTAGAAGAAAAGTTAGGTTTCAGTTTGCTCCAATTGCAGCTGACTAGGCAGAGAGTACTGCCAGTGCTTTGGAAGGAAAGTAACTTTCATTGCCCCTCACATCACAGAATTATAGAACTCTTATTTCATTTTAACTGCTGTGGCTGTGTCCTCTGAAATCCTGAGTTTTGTAGTTTTGTGAGGCTTCAGAGCCATCTGGCTGAGAATTCTAAATGCCCCACTTCCCTGCACTACCAACCCCAGGATTCAATAATAGCAATTAGAGTAGAATCATAGCACTATCATTCTGTCATGTGAAAGGGCCCAGATCCTGTTAAAGCCACCATCCAGGCCAGTTTTCCATACTCTGGCCCTTTTTGCACGGCGTTTTGGAAGCAAGAGCCCCTTGAGCATCGCATAAATGTGAGGAGCGGTCTGCATGACGCATTCACATTTACATGACGCTCAAGGGCTGGACGCAGAGTGGGCACGGATCTTTTCATTTTCGGCTGTAAGCCGAAAACGCTGTGCGCTCACGCCCTGCTCCGGCGACCCATGCGCACTTACCTGGCGTGCGGTGCGTCGGGAGCCAGGCCAGACGTGCTTCCTGGGCAGTGCAGGTTGGGAAAGGTCCCAGGCTGCACTGCAAAAGGAAGAGCTGGGGTGCTCGCGCGAGAGGAAGGAGCTGCGGAGGCCAAGCAGCAGGGAAGCAGTAGGGAAGCGGGAGCGTTCCTTCCAAGGCTTCTTGCGCGAGGACCCCAACTCAGCAGCGTTAACAGGTAACATGAGAAAAGGACCTCTGAATGGAAATGGCACACCCAGGTTTCACTCAGGGTTTTTGTCATCTGATGTGCCAGCTACTCTCTTTAACCAGCAATGCTATCAATTAAACCTGGGACTTTCTGCAACAAACACACCTGCTTTAAAGTACACTCCATCACCTGCTTCTGATTAGTTCAGTGCCTCCTTTTGGCTTGTCACACAGAAAATCACACTGAATGATGTAATATTGCTGACGTGGAGGAAGGGAAAATTATATTTTGTGGCCCTGGGCAGCTGCTCTGCATTGGGCAGAAAAGATTTTTAGCAGGATCAGTTTATCTGTGAAACAAAAAAACAGACTTTTAAAACCAATACTTTTGAAAGATACAATTAAATGCTTCCTAAAGGGATCAGTCAATGAATATCTCCTTTTTGTACTTTAACCAAATTTTTAGAAAATTCTTCTACATTTGTGTGGTCTGATTCCTGGAAAGTAAAGGATTGCTAGTTATTTCAGCTGTATTACTTTTTTTTATATATCTAGCCCCTCCTTCTGAAGGCTCAAAGAGTTCAATATAGTTTACTCTCCTTTTTATCTTGACAAGGTAGTAAACTGATCTGAAGGCACTTGGTGAATTTCATGGCTATTTAAACTTAAGACTTCACATTTTGAATCCAACAATGTAATGGGTATACTACACCAGCACTTTGCTTTTATTAAATTATTGCTTATAGAGAGATATACAAAAAAAAAATGAAAGAGAAGAAAACTTTCCATGATAAATCCAGAAACAAAACCGTAAATCAAATCAAATCTGAGAGCTGCAATTAAAATTAAAGCAGTATTAAAAGTCTGATGGAAGAGAAAAGTCTTTACTGTCTATCTAAAATATAAAGTAGCCTCTTGACTTTTGTGAGAGTTCAGGGCACAGAACCCTCATGAAAGTCAAAAAACTGCAAATAACTCCCTGCGACACTAAGCACTCCCTCCTTTCTCCTCCTCCTCCTGCTTCCTTTCTGTGGCTGCCCATCTGAAAGGCAGGACAGGGCAGAGGGAAAGACCCCACCACCACCACCACCACCACCACCTACTGCCTGTTGGCCATATGGGCACACAGAAAGAAAGAAGGGTGCATGGGTGACAGGCAGGAGAGTGGAGAGTCTTTCCGCTTGCACTCTCTTGCCTACCGCCCATGCGCCCTTCTTTCTGTACACCTGCGTAGGCGACGGACAGGAGAGTGCGGGGGAAAGACCTTTCCTCCCTGCCTCTTCTCGTAGGTGAGAAGAACTGATGAAAGAGCAGAAGTTGAATTAATGGAGCTTGTCTTTAATATGGAAGCATCAAAAGATTGAATCATCAGATAACCAGTGTCAAAAGGTGGGGGCTTCCACTACTTAAAGTTCTGGTTGGGTCTTGCAAATTCAGGGTTGTGGCTTCCTTGACCAAGTCAGTCCACCTGGGTTGTGGTCTTCTTCTTTTTCCTACTGTCTTCCACTTTGCCTAGCATCATCATTTTTTCTAATGAGACATGTAGTCTCATGATATTTCCAAAGTATGCTAGCTTCAGTTTAGTTATTCTGGCTTCTATTGAGAATTCAGACTTGATTTACTCTAGGGCCTATTTATTGGACTTTTTGTAGTCTACAGTATCTATAGAACTGTTCCCCAGCACCACATTTCAGGTCAGTTGATTTTCTTCCTGTCTGCTTTCTTCACTATCCAGCTTTCACCACCATATGCAGAAATCAGAACTACAATGGCATGGATGATTCTGACTTTGGTGTTCAATGATATATCTTTATGCTTGAAGATCTTATCTAGTTCCTTCATAGTTGCCCTTCCACATCCTTGCATTCTTGATTTCTTGAGTCCAATGTCCGTTTTGATTCATGATAAACACCAAGATATAGAAAATGTTTATCTATTTTTTATCTTTTCATCAACCACTTTAAAGTTATGTAAACCATCTGTGGTCATTATTTTTATTCTCCTAATGTTAACTGTATCTCTGCTTTTTCACTTTCTTTTTTGAATTTCATCAATATTCATTCCAAGTCTTTGCACAATAATATCAGTGCCATTGATGATTCCAGTTAAGATCTTCAGTTTAGAAGCCACTCTCCACTTTGTGGATATCTGGATGCAGTTACAATTACAAAGAATAACCTCACTACTAAGCGAAGAAAATTAGCGAGGTCACAGTGAGCTTGGATGCTCAAGATGCAGTGTCAGTGAACAAAATTCAGAAGTAACATAATCCAGATAACCATGAATAACTGATTTGTGTGTTAGCTGCTTTTGCAGTCTGTATGAGAGAAGGCTTTCTTTTCATGTGGGTATTCTCTGTTCTTTAGCTGTACCCTGGAAACATTATCGTCAAGGCTCACTTTACAAAGTCAGTAAGAAAATGCTTGGCATGACAGGCTGTTTAGCTACTGCCCAAATCGCTTGATGATACAAGTACTACAGTGAGATCCTCCCCCGGAGCCTTTTGTATTTATAACCATAAGTAGAGTCTGTTTGTCATTACAGTCTATTCATCATTCCAAGACATTTTGCGCTTCATGCTATAGTAATGCTAGGTTCCTGCCAACAATTTCCTTTCTCACAGGTCTGCTGCCAAATATGTACCTGCCAATATTAAAAAGCCCCAGAGAGATATTCATCAAAATTTTTCCACATAGTCTAGGAAGTGTTTGCCTTTGCCTAGTTGTTAGGGTGGTGGTGTGTCCTATTTTAGAGGATAGTCCTCTGTTTGAAAACATCCTCTATTTCAGAATTGAGTGACTACAGAGGGGATTTTCAGTACATACTTTCTGCCAACCATTTTGACTGATTTTCAAGCTTTTTTTTTTTTTTTTTTTTGGGGTTTGGGGGTTCTGGACAGGTTGAGGGAAGCAAACTGTCATATCTGTATGTGATTTGGGCAGCTCTTGGCCAATATGGGGCCAAAAATATTCTTAAACTGGCCCTAATTTTCTTTTAATCTTGGGGAAGCCCTCAAGGATTTGAGGGGGGGGGGCTTCTGGGACACTTCAGGGACCACATTTAGGGCTGCAGTTTGCCCACCCCTGCTCTGTTTGAAGGGCTGTCTTGTCCTAGTCCATTTAAAGTACTGTCTAAGAAGCAAAAGCAGGAGGCTCAGAGTTACCTGTGAAAAATTAGTATTTAGGCAGTAGCTCTGGCTACCTGATCAGAGCTTTCCCTGAAACACTGAAATGTAGTATAGTTCTACTGAAATCATAGTGATTATTTCATAAGTTGCAGACTGACATATATATTAGTATATAGACACTTATGTCTTCTCTTATCCTCTGAGAGAGTGTGTGTAATATCTAAAGTTACTATATCCTGTCTGATCTTGGAAGTTAAAGAGGGTCAGCATTGGTTAGTACTTGGACGGGAGACTACCAATGAATGCCAGGTGCAGTGGGCTATATTTCAGAGGAATATACACCTCTGAGTATTCCTTGCCTTAGAAAACCCTATGAAATTCATGGGGTTGCCCTAAGTCGACAGGCAACTTAAAGATGTGTGCATGAATGTGTGTGTGTGTGTGTGCGCGCACACACACACACACTTGTTTGTCCACCTCCTTGTTCAACAGTTCTGGAAATTGGCAGCTCAGACAATTCTGGATGTAAAACCAAAAACTAAATATGGAAGAAAGTCTTAACATTTTCACCTCTGTGTAGATGCAACAGAAACAAGGATAGGTTCTGTCACTTCGTTAAAGAAATCTTAGCCATCTGCAGGTAGGTTCCTATATCAAGGTAATATGGGATGCCCCAAAAGCCATATATGAGAGTAGGAACCAGCTGTGCTCCTGTCAAACTGACCTCCTGAACATTTCTATGTATGCAGCAATTGGACTTTAGATACCAAATTGCTCGAGTCTGTCTATTGATATTGCTGAGATGGCACAGTTCTTCCCCGTCTCTGCCCTTCCCTGCTGATGCTAGGCAGCAGAATAAAGTTCTCATTTTGCAATGACTGGCCAGATATCACGAGATTTGCATGGGTTTGGGGCTCCCAGAAGACTTCATATGGGGCCCCTAGCATCTCATGGGAGGTCCTCCTCTCACAGGATTTGGGATGGCCTTATGTAGGGCTCCCTCACATCCCTGCATTGCTATGCAGAAAACCTAACAACCTTGGTTTTAATCAAGTGGGTAGTTACATTTTATGTATGAATAAAGCAAACATTCTGTGAAAGAATTAGATCTACTCTGTTTTTAGATGCTGTACAGGTTAACGAAGCAGATGCTTTCATGGGTATTACTTCTTTAACAGAAAATTTGATACTAGAAGCACAAATAACATGGAAGGAATAAGGATCATTTCCTACACCACAAAAAAGGGGAGCAGTTCAACATATTTCAGCAAACTTTTTATTCAGCATGTGAAATGAAACAACCAGGTCAGGCAAGCCTTGCATGAGTGAACAAAAACATATCAAACCTTCTATAGACCACAAGAAAGCTTCTTCCAAAATGCATCCAGGGATGGCTTCTTTTTTCCTTTCACCACTCTTCATAGGATTTCCATTTCAGGGAGCACAAAGAAGTCATCCCTGGATATGAGAATGATTAGGAAGGATTTATCTGTTATCTCCTGTTTTCTCTGTATTGCTGTTCATGTAAGCTCAGTAAGAGATTCTGGAGGCAGCTGTTGTTTACCTTGCCTATTATAAGGAGGCACACACTAATACAGTAGAATTGGCTGGAGCAGAACTTCATTCTTTCCCAGCTCAAGCTTTTTTGTACCGTTTATAACAGACCTACTGCTGCAACCACATACAGAAACTTCTCTAGCCTCCTTTACCAGCCTTCCATTGCTTGATGCTACTTTAAAAACCTTTCAGCTACAGAGACAGCTGAGAAGAATGGAGGTAGACAGGCATAAAATTACTTTGTAAAAAGCAGTTTCTGTGTCAGAGGCTTTGTTAACTGGGGTGTGATTGTACATGGATCATAGCAGGTCCTGTCTTAGAAGATAAATTTCTTTGAGTTTGTAGTAAGAGGGAAATGCAATTCTGAGATGTCTGTCATTAATGGATTTGTTGCTTTTGCTATTATTGTGTGCCCTCAACTCATCTCTGACTTATGGGGACCCTATGGCAAACCTATCACAGGGGCATTTTTTGGCAGAATATGTTCAGAGGAGATTTGCCCTGGTCTTCCTCCAAGGCTGAGAAAGTGTGACTTGCTCAAAGTCACCCAGTGGGTTTGCCAGTGTCCTAGTCAAGCACTCAAACCATTGCACTAAGCTGGCTCTCCATAAGAACCTACTTACTCTAAAAATGAAAGAAGCAGTTGGAGACATTTGAAAAAAACTGTCATTATCTTTAATTTGACTCATCAGTGAATTGTTCAACTTCATAGGTCCATGTATGAAACTTGTTTGATCTGATTTTTCCTTTCTAACTGTACACCAATGTCATCTAAGGAGAATTTTGGCTCTGGGAAGGAAAATGAAAGGAAGAACATGTACAGTCCTAAACTCAACCTGGTGAAATTTTATTATTATATTTAAAAACTCAACAGGTTTTTGGCCTCTTATTTTTGACCTGTTTTAATTTCATGAACTTCACCCATGAAGAAGTCAGATACCGTCTATGTCCTGCTGAAGCCAACAGGTTTTTAAGGACATGCTTTTTCTCTGAGAAGGATGCTGGAAAAATCGTTCAGCACTTGCAGCCTGTGGAGTACTGCAGCTTACATCAAAAGTGGATTGAAAATATAGCACTGCAGGACTGTATGGTGGGTGTACACTTTTGCCCTCAGCCAAAGTACAAGCAACTTCCTCTCTGCTTTTTAATTATTCAGAAGAAATGTGGAGCACCCCAATCCCAACTGAACACTCACTTGCTTCCCTCCTGATATTCACTTGCCCCAGGTAATGATTTTCAAGAGAACAAAGCTCTCCATTTGGTGTGGTGGGCCTAATCCACATCTTTGCTCTGAGCTTAATTGTAAATAATTCAAAAACATAAATAAGCAGCTGCTTGCCATGTCTTGAACTTAACATGTGACTTGGTCCTCTGTCCCCATTTCTCTCTGCTCCCCCATCTCTGTGAGGCACATGCAATTAGGAAAGCGGGTCATATGACCTGCAGGCTGCGGGTTCTCCAACCCAGATTTAGAACTCAGACCCCATAAAATTTCATTTAAAGGCAGACAGAATAATTGCATTTGCTAGTAGTAGGTTTCTTCCATTAAGGAACTCTAGGTTCAGATACCCACTCACTGAAAACACATGGGCAAGTAACTGTCTCCAGGTTTAACCTACATCATTGGATTGGGAAAATGATATAACATCTGTCCCTGACCTTTTTAAAGGCACTATAAGATAACAAACATTGACGATATTATGAGATATTAAATATGTAGGCGTGTCTAGCTCAGTAATACACAGTACTTTGGAGTGTTTTAAGTCTAGAAAAAGAATTGGATATTAACTTGTACTGCAACAATCCAAGTACAAAAGCATCATGTTAGGCAGTTGTATGCTGTTTTCCCATCTTCTTTTCTTCAGGATAAACATCCTCCTTTTTAGCAACTACTCACCCACACCATGATTTCCTGTACCACTTCACTGTGTGTATCTTTGTCTTGGTGTCAATCTATTGCTTTCCAAGCCTTTCCTCCCACATATAAGAGAGGTGAGAACTGTAATCATCCCATCATTTTCATTACTCACATGTACGCAAAGTATTCAAACATCCCTGCCTCTCAGTGATGGCAGTCATGTTTTGACCACCCAGTAAAAAGAAAGAACGCCAATTTTCTTTTGCACCCACGCAGTTTAAATCCAACTGTCCAAATCATTAGCACAAGATAGCCTTTGCTTTAACAAATATGAAATTTCAAGTTATCTACTTCTGCACAGCCTCCTTACCTCAAAATTATCTATGCCATGGTATTTCTATGTGTGGTTGTGAAAGCTGGACAGTGAAGAAAGCAGATAGGAAGAAAATGAATATATTTTAAATATGGCATGAAAGGAGAGTTCTGTGGAGACTGTGGGCCACCAAAAAGGCAAATGAAAGAATCCTAGAGCAAATCAAGTCTGAATTCAAACTAGAAGCCAAGATGACTAAACTGAGGTTGTCATACTTTAGACATACCATGAAATAATATGATTCATCGGAAAAGATGATAATGCCTAGTAAAGTGGAAGGCAGTAGGAAAAGAGGAAGACCACACTACAGGTGGATTGATTCAGTCGTGGAAACCATTGTCTTGACTTTGTAAGACTTGAGCTGGAAAGTTGGTGACTGGGACTGTTGGAGATTTTTCCTTGATAGGGTCACCATAGGCGAAAGTTATCCTGATAGCAAAAAACAACAAGACAAAATAAATGGTATAACCAATGTGGAGTAGTGATTTGATTGCTGCGCTAGAAGTCTGGAAGATCAAGGTTCACACCCCTACTTAGCCACGGAAACCCATTGGGTACCTTTGGGCAAGTCACACTCTCTCAACCTAAGAGGAGGGCAATGGTTAAACATCTTATGAATAAATGTTGTCAAGCAACTGCTACGATAAGGGCTGGCAAAAGTTGGCATTGATTTGAAAGCACATTAATAACAAATGTGTTGTACAGCATTGGGGAGGAGGGTATGTTTGTATATTACAAACAAGATGTGTATTCCAGAAATGACTAGCAGGAACCATGTTTATCTATAAACTTAGTAGTCTGAGAATTGTACTACCCTCCTGTAAATTAAACTGGAATGCCAGTGCAGTTTGAGTATTAGACTAGGACTCTGGGAGAGTAGGCTTCAAATCCTGTCTCATTCATGGAAACCCATTGAGTATCCTGGGGCAAGTCACACAGTGTCAGACTCAGGGAAAGCCAGTAAATCTTGCAGAGAAAACTCTAAAATAGGCTCATAATAAGTAGGAGTCAACTTGAATGCACGTAACGTAAAGTAAGCTACTTCTGTGAGAATCAGTATATCTTTGCCTCTCTACATTTATAATTGATCTACATTTTTTTTGACCAGGTGGTGACTGTACAGATTTCCAGTGATATACCCATTGTTGTTCAATTGGAAAATTTCAAATGTGTTGGAAATTTTCTGATTTATGACATCTTTTAAACAACAGAATAGGGCTGCTTTGAATTTTGGAGACAAAGATTTGTTGGGTCATGGTGCCCTCCTCTCTCCCCACCCCTTGCCTTCTTTACAGTCATTTGCAAGTCACCATGGGTCCTTGTGCACTACAGAGTTTGGGGAAAACAACTGTACAATATACAAAGTGTTTATATCTGTTTCTTAGTTTGCTGCAGTCAATGGCTTTATTTTCACATTTAAAAGTTAGATCACTGTACACCAGATCCCATCTGATCTTTGAAAGCTAAGCATTGTCAGCCCTGCTTAGCATTTAGATGGGAGACCACAAATGAATACCAGGTGCTGTAGGCAATATTTTAGAAGAAAGAAGTGGCAAAACCAGTTCCGAGTATTCCTTGCCAACAAAAACCCTATGATCCAACGAAAACCATGGGATCACCATAAGTTGACAGGCGACTTGAAGGCAACCAGACAAACATTAGAAAAGGACCTTTGGCAGTTATCCAGGAGTGGCGCAAAAGTGCTAGATACAAGAGAAACTCAAGTTCCAAAGAAGAAAAACTACATATTCTTGCTGTTCCATTTGCAGCTGGACAGCTCAAATGCCTAGAATCTTTTACATATAAATATTCAGCTATCTCTGGTGTTCAGATGAGTAAAGAACATTATGATTTTCTTACAGTGATAAAATATAAATACATTTGAGGAACTCACAAGGCAGGACTTACAAAGGGTGACTCATTGGCAGGGAAGAGAGAACTTAATTCAGCATGGACACCTTTTTACAAAAAAGTCAAATTTCAGTTAAAGCTCAGCCTAGGGATGGGGTTTACTCTTTACTTATCAATCAGCTAACAGTAAAGTAGCAGCTGCATTCCTGTTGTGCACAGTATCCTGTGAACATCTCTTACCAGCAAGTGCAGCAACATCCTTCTGATCACACACTCTTTCTGGATAACCATATAAAGCCACAAGAGGCTTGTTTATTTGAGATTTATATGCTTTTCCATTTTTTTAAAAAAAGTTTTACAGGCAGCTTATCAGCAAAGGAAAAAAACACAAGAATTTAAAAAATGATAAATGTAAACACAGGGTAAAAAAGAAGAAGAAGTAGGGAATAAATATATAACAAATTCATAGAGTTGTATAGGTCATGAAAAAGCCAATAAAAATAAGAATCTTGTCACTGCTGGAAAGACTCATGTCTAGGCCCAGCTAAGCCCTTCTGGGAAGGTATTCCATAATTGAGGTTTCACTAATAAAAATGCTCCTGTACCTAATAGGTCACCCACTGCACTTCATTAGGCAAGAGTGCTCAGCATTTGAACAGTGTTTCTCAGGTTACCTGATGTGAGGGACCTGCATTTTCCCTCCACTGTGCAGGGACTGACACTATATTTGTGCCATTGCGTACATTTGTTTGTTTCTTTCTGATGTTACACATGTAAATGTGAGCATTGATACTTCTCTCTTGTAATGTACAGGGGACTGATTATTACACATCTGAAATGTCCACTTCAGCATCTAAAACTGGAACAGCAAACATGGAAAAAACATTTACCTCTGAAGTTTGGCTTGATATGGAAGCAAATTGGGTTTGCTACTGCAAAATGAACAAAAAGGCCATGAATAGCTAAGAACAATCTTTCTTTCCTAGCAGAATGACCTCCTTCAATTCTCCATCTCTATTCTGAAGCCTTTTGTGATATTAATCTATCAACAGGATAAATTCAGAGGTGCTGCAGGCTCACAACAGTGGCACTCAGCATAATTGTTTCAGAATGATGCCTTGCTGTCTTGACAGGCTGCCAAATATTGGAATGACAGGTCAAATATTTCTTGTTAAGCACCAAGGTTCATATATAAAATCCAAACAAGTTGGCGGATTAGCATTCTCATCTGTCAGGTGCCAAGGGGCTACCGCATCTGGTTTTTTTTTTTAACCTCTGACAATGTCAGCTCCACTTCAGTTTCCATCAAGTTCTAGTTGTGCTATATATGTAACAAAAGGGCAGGCTACCATAAATGCAGTCACTGCAGCTGATATCAGAGTAAATATTTTAAACACTCTTCCCCTGCCCTTGGGGAAATGATCTGCACTTTAACTCTGTGTACAGAGTCAAGAGATTTGAAGGGACTTGATTGACCAATCAATCAATATTGAGGAGAAGGTAAAAGATGTTGGCTTCCAACCAATGGATGTAGGGATAGAGTGTGGGGAACGGAGAGATTTTTTAGTAATAAGTCTCCCAATCAGCATAGTATTTTGTAATGCACAGGCAGAAGTTGAACAAATTACCAGTCCCACTTTATCACTCCACCCCAGACACACTTAATCTAGCTCAAAATAAACACAAACAGTTTGGTTAAAACTATGAAAATGTTACCCTGTTTTCTGGGGGTCCCGGGAGGGACTCCAAATTGCTATCAAAATTATAGAAGTTGGGGAAATTAGTTCAGAGCACGAGTTGGCAAAACGAGAGGCAGGGTAACTCAGCAGGATCTTGCAACCCAGTGTCTACGGGGTCAGGCCCAGTCAAGAAGCAAATCGGTTGGAAAATAATGAATGATCTTTATTAAATACAGGCACACAATGTATGTAACACAAACACACAGATAACTAAGGAAAATAAAGGTGGGAGTAAGATAGCGGGATTTTTAGAGGGATAGTTGGTTTGGGTGATATGAAACCTGTCCTGAAGTCCGGAAGAAAATGGAGAACGAAGCTGGGGTCCGATGTATCTCAGCACGTGGAGCTGAGGGGAAGCTCGCCAAGCGAAGCGGCAGCAAGGCGATCTGGAACTCGGGAGCGATCCAAGGAAGCGCTCAAAGTCAGGGGTTTTTATAAGGAGAATTGTGACCGCAGGCTAGGTCGGACTTTGGGAAAACAATAGATTTGGAATTGGAGACAAAGCCTCCGAAGGTCAGAATTTGAATGATTGAATTAGAGCCAAATTTATCAGTAGAGTAGCCGGTATGCAAACGCGGAATACTTGAGCGTTGTATAGCTCGATCATCAAGCTGCCAGCGCGGGGCAGAGAATCCTTTGTAGGTTGCGTGCATACCTAATGGAGTACTTGCCTTGAGGTCTCCTAAAGCGGCGAGTCGGCTATTTTCTGGCCTGCCTGTATTGTCTACGAATATTACGGTGATAATCGGCTGAGCCTCTACGCGTGCTTGTCCGGGGGCCTCACAGGCACGTGGAAGGGATATGTGAAGCCGAATTAGTGATATCAAATGATATCTTTTATATCCCCAAAGCTCAGGCTAGCCAGGGCAGTAACAAAAAGTTTACTCACAAAATCTTGTGCATAGCCTACACAGGTTCAATTCTTGAAGAAAGTAAGAAGAAATTAAGCACTCACATGCCTATAGGAAAGCATGTTTGCTGGAGGATCCGAGACCACATGTTTGCAGGGAAGCCAAATGTGATAATGGGGCTTCCCATTATCTAGACTTGGCTGAAGGGGGATGCTTCCCTCTCCAGGTAGACCAAGCGTTAATGAGGTGTTGGGATTAGGTTACATTTTTACTGTGGGTCAGCCTCACAGGTCACAGGGGGAGAATGGCCCAATCAAAGGAAGAGAGGTGAGCATCTTCGAGATGCTTCGAAGGAGAAGTTATAAAAATCCTTGAGAGGCCATGTGGCAAAGAGACAACCAAGGAACCTCCTGGGGATGGGATCTGTGCCAGTCGTAGGCTGCAGGCCGAGGCCTCGCCTCCTGGTCTCATTCCTCTCCTAGACCATCTAAGCCTGTGAACCCAAATGTCAGTAACTAGAATAAGGTAGTTAGTCGCGTTAGGGCTTTTTATTATTTTGGAGGTTGGCTGATCTTAAGAATGTATCTGTTGTTATAACTACTTGTAACTTAAGTGTACCTGGGAGGGGGGAGCCTCTCATGTGTATTATTGTCTTGTTTACTTGCATGCCTTAAAATAAATGCTTTTCTGTAAAACCTCTGTTTCCTCTCCATTCCCACGCCACTCCTCGGCACACGCTTAGATAGAACTTCTCTCACTCAGAAGGAGGAGGGAAAGGAAACGTCCTTAAGCGTAGAGATTGGCAATTCACTGACAGGGTCCCACTGTCCTGTTCAGTTACAAGTATATTCAGAATTCAGTGGGTGGTGGCAGCATGCGAAATTAGTGAACGCTGGGGAATTTCCTGCTCCTTTTCAAGGGTAGAAGTCAGGCTTGGGGGGGACTGGAAATAAACTCAGTATGACACCAAAGAACAAAAAAAAAGGGGGGGGGAGAGGAAGAGAACATGCAAGGGGAAGTGGGTGTTGACCAAGCAACAGGAAGTTTACTCTAAGCTATCTCTCTGTGCCTACAATAAATATGCAAACTAACTAGCCAGCTAATTAAGCATGCAAAGGTTGCCACTCCCAACATATGGAACCTGTCGTCCTCCAGATGTTCTTGGACCTCAGCTCCTACCGTCCTTGATCACTGATCATGCTGGCTGGATTGGATGGAGGTTGAAGCCTAACACCTGATAGGTCACAGGACACTTGGTTTAGACTAATGGAAAAGCAAATGAAATCTCTCCTGTCAATTCACTAATATCTGCTTGCCAAACAGCCGTGTCTCCTTGCTGTGACAACCCGGAGTGGGGGGCGTGCAGCAGCAGAGCCACCCTAGCAACCAAGAGGACTTAAATTGATCGGTCGTTGGCTGTGGAACCCTGGCTAGCCAGAGGGAAGGGCTCGGTGGGGAGAGTGAATCTAACTGCAAAATAACTGAAACAGAGTTTGAGAGAAAGATCCATCTGGGTTTTGATGAGAGAGGAGGGAGAGTGTGACAGAGAGTGGAAAGTTGGGGAAGTGTGTTTGCTGGTTTAGAATTAAAAGTGTTTGATGGCTGAGAATCTTTAATTTGCCAACTACTTTTTCCATTGTCAGTTTGTTCAATAAATATTTTGTTTTATTTTTGTAAAGAGCTGTGTTCATATAGTGCCTCTTTGGATCTGGATCAGTTATACACGCTGTCACCGGTGAACCACTCATTGGGATAAACTAAAGCCTGCTTTCCTTTATATCTACCAGGGTGTGGATTTAGGGAAAGCAGTAAGCAGAGATAAACTGGGAGACGAAGCCAGTGGGGGACAAAAGTATAGAAGGGTGCTGCTTCTCTAGGAAAACAGAATTCAAAGCAGACCTGATTTGTCATAGCCCTGGCTTGGCCCAGATCGCCTGGTTTTGACACTTGCCTCCAATACGAAGAACATTGTCTTATCCCAAGCCTTCCTTAAGTGCAGAAGGCCTCTGGATCTACTTGTGAGTAGACATGTGTCAGAGCTAGTCCTACCATTGAGGTAGGCAGCTGCCTCAGGCCGCTGGGTCCTGTCCTAGAGAAAGGCAGGACATGAATAGAAGAAAATAAAATAAAATAGCTGAAGCGGAGGAGGGAATTTGTTTTTGTTCATTTTACATTATTATTATTGCTCAAATCACTAAAGTAGATGTGTACCTGTGGACGTTTTTTCTTTAACTGAAAATCTGGTGCCAGAAGTAACATGCAAAGAATAGAAATAGGTTCCTACATCACCAAGAAAAAAAAGAGAGAGATAGAGGCCCTTTTCGCATGGCATTCATCATGCAAAAGGGCCTCCGGAGCATTGCGCGATTGAGAGGAGCATTTCAGACGATGTCCTCGCAATCGCACGACGCTGCCGGGGCCAGCAGGCGCTGATTGTGCGCTATATCATTTTTGGCTTTTAGCCACAAATGATGCACGATCGCGCATTGCTCTGGGGCCCCACATGCACTTACCTTGCATGCCGAGCCTCCGGACGTGCGCTTCCTCCCCCAGCGCAGCCTGGGAAAATACCCGGCTGTGCTGCGGAAGGAAGAGGCAGAGCCCTCATGCTGCCGGCTGGCCGGCAGGCAACTCCTGTGGAGCAGAAGCAGCAGGAACACGAGAGCCTCACGGAAGAGGCTGCTCACGTGATCCCTGTGCGACCGCGCCAGATGCAGGTAAGTTGCGGAAAGGGCCAGAGAGAGAGAGAAGAGCAATTCAACATGTTGCAGAACAACTTTTATTCAAAAGTAGCAACACATACCTATGAAATGAAACAACCAGGTCAGGTGAGCCCTGCATAAGTAAATAAAAACATATTGGTCCTTCTAGAGATCACATGAAAGCTTCTTCCAAAATGCATTCTTTCACTAGCCTCCACTTTTCTTATCTATGCCTTTTTAACATGCTAGGTAGCTGTTAGGAAGGTTTATTTCTCTTCTCCATTTCTCTCTATTTTGCCGTTTATGCGTGCTCAATAAAGCAATCTGAAGGCAGCTGCTCTTTAGAAAGGCGTACACAGCTACACTAGGATCAGCTAAAGTAGAATCCCATTCTTTCCTAGGTCAAGATTTAACGCATCATTTAGTATAGGAATACCACTGTAGCCCAACACAGAAATTTTGTGTTTCTCTAGCACTCCTTCACCATACTCCCAATGCTGATGCTGCTGAACAAACTACTAGCTAGATAGAAGATGACGAGAAAGGAGGCAGGTGGATAGAAAAAAGACCTTGAAAAAAGGACCTTCACTATCAGAGGCACTGAGGTATGCCTGTAATTGTCACTGAGAAGGGAACCTGACTCCGAGTTTTGCTGCTTTGATTGGCCTGGGGCTATGCGTCTTGACTTAGGGAAACAGAGTATTTGTGGTTTCAGCTCAAACACCACAATATCTTGGGGTGCATCTGTGTGCAATTTGAGGCTCCGAAAATAATTGAATTATATGGACTATCACGGGGGTATTGTGGGGTATATTATATTCTGCAACTGTCTTGTATTGGGTGGAGCAGTCACACATACATATCTGTCCTTCTGCTTTCTTATCTGCTTTTAAAATGTCCCACTTTTTCTCTTCTCCCAATCATTTCAATTGCTGCAAAGTACTCCCTACTATGTCTTCAATTAATTCAGTCTGTGCTCATGGAAACAGAGGAGGCAGCTTGCCTTTCAGTCAGAGTAAAAGCAACAGACTCTATAGCTGCAGTCATTTTAGAGCAGAGCAGCATGTGTTAAATGAGCATGAATTGCTTCTTGCGGTAAGCAAGGAATTTATTTATTTATTGAATTTATATGCCGCTTTTTCTCCCCAAGCGGGACCCAAGGCTTCTAGGGAGAGTTCAGGCTTGATTTGCCCTAGGAACCATTCATTTGTCTTTTTGGCAGTGCAAGACATCTGTAGAACTCTCCTCCAAAACAATCAAACATTAAAAAACATAAAATTACAAACAAAGAATAAATTTTAAAAACAGCTAATAAATAAAACCCTCTGCTGCTCACCCATTAAAGACCTGCTTAAAAAGAAATGTCTCTATTGCCTATAAAAGGAAAGCAGAGAGGGGACCAGCCTCATGTCCGGTGGAAGAAAGTCCTACAATGTGGGATAAGCCACTGAGAAGGCTCTCTCTTGTACAAAGCAAGGAAAGTTGGCGATCTCTGTGGTATTTCCTGAGAAGATCACCCTTGAATCTTGAACTGAGAATACTCCCTTTGATCCCTCACAACTGTGTATTTTCTTTCAGGCTCTCTCAGACACACAGATCCCTGCTTAAATGGATTTTGAATCTCCGTGGTTGTGATTTCCCTGAAATAGGATCGATATCACAGATAAACATTCCTGGTTTGATCCTCCCTTCAGTTCCAATTTTTGCTTGCTTTCTAAATTTACATAAACCATGTTTTAAGGCTTAATTTTTTTGTTTTTTTCTCCACCCATGTCCTTTTGATTTATGAATCCTGTGTGTGCTTGTGACCACATGCCAGGGCTGCACAGTGCCACTGTAACTTGTAGGTAGGTCCAACACAGAGAGAGATTTTCTGTTTATTTTATTTATTTTTCTGTAAAGCAATGTCCATTTACATTAATAGTGGATTATTTACATATCTACTCAATATACATATTTACTTAGCTCTAGTGAGTTCAAGTAAATTTGTAGATGATTTTATCCCAAGACATTTTGAAAAGCTTTTGGTTTCTTTAAAGCAATCTTGATCCTCCCCCCACCACAATTCTGCTTTCTTAACTAGTTTAATTCTATTAATCTCCTGCAACTAAAAATATTGTGCATTGTTTTTTGCCATCCCCATTTTTATTCTAAAAACAACCCTGTGAAGTGGGTTAGGATGAGAAGCTACAATTGGCTCACAATGCCCACATGAGTATTATGCTAGGAGGTAATTTTGTGTGATCTTCCCCTTTACTAAATTTGCCCTCTTGTTCTCTGGCCACAACCTTTTGAACATACTCTGATGTTGCTCAGCCATATAGTGGTTTTCAGCTGTAAATTCTTGGAGGTTATGCCATGTTGGAGGTCCTGGAAGTCCTGATCAAGAGCCAGGGACTTGGGTTTTCTACCTGAAAGGTATGCACCCCAGAACAGAGAGGCAAGGGGTCCCCCCAAATTTGATCCCCCTCTTAAATGATCTAGCAAAATTGGGCCATCAAGTCTTGTTGTTGTTAACTGCCATCACACCGACTTCAACTTATGGTGAACCTATGAATGAGGAACTTCAAGTCACTCTGTCATTAATAGTCCTGCTCAGGTCTTGCAGATTCAGGTATGTATCTTCCTTGATGAAGTCTATCCATCTGCAGCATGGTCTTCCTCTTTTTCCAATGCCTTACCAAACATTATGGTCTTTTCTAGTGAGTCATGTCTCCTCATGATATCTCCAAAGTAAGACATTCTCATTTTAGTTATCTAGGCTTCTAGGGCGAGTTCAGGCTTGATTTGCTCTAGCAACCATTCATTTCTCTTTTTGGCAGTGCAAGGCATCTGTAGAACTCACCTCCAAAACCACATTTCAGATGAGTTAATTCTCTTCCTGTCAGCTTTTGTCAATGTCCAGCTTTTATAACTATACATAGAAACTGGAAATATGATGGAATGGACAATACTGAATTTGGTATTCAATTATGAGTTCTCACACTTGAGAATCTTGTCTAATATCTTCATAGCCACCCTCTTCTGATTTCTTGATTGCAGTCTCCATTTTGATTAATGACTGATCCAAGGTATAGGAACTCTTTGTCATCTCAGTTGTCTAATTTAAATCATCAGTGGTCATTATTTTTGTTTTTTTAATGTTCAGCTGTAAACTTGCTTTTGCATTTTGTTATTTTCTACTATGGTGTCACCTGTATATCTTAAATTGTTGACGTTCCTTTCTCCAGTTTTCATACCTCCTTCTTCAGAGTCTAATCCAGTTTTCTATATAATGTGCTCAACTTACAAGTGAAAACAAAGGTTGATAAAATGCAGACTTCCCTTACTCCCTTGCCAACTGGAAACCATTTTGTTTCTCCATATTCTGTCCTAACAGTGGCCTCCTGTCCTGAGTACAGGTTACACATTCAATCAAATGTTGTGGTATACTCACTTCTTCAAGAACTATCCATTATTTTTCATGATCCACACAATCAAAGGCTTTGCTATACAATTGGCCCTCCACATTTGCTAGGGTTAGGGATCTCCACAAGGGTGGAAGAATCACAAATATCAAAATGTGTGTGTCTGTGGGAAGAGGACCAAGGCATGGTGGGGAAAAGAGACACCCAGTGTCAAGGTCAGAGATGCAGGTGGCAAGCTAGCCCAGAGAAGGGAGTGGGAGAGCTAGCAGAGTCCTGCCGGGAGGAGTCAAGCAAGCAACTACTCAAAGGAAGTCCATTTACCTAAGCCAGAGCGACAAGCGAAAGCCATAGTCAGAGTTCCAAAAGCCAGAGATCTGGAGCCAAGAGATCAATCCAAGGTATCAGGAGCCAGGTGCTGGAAGCGAGGGGAGGGCTTATAAGAAGTTTGCCACAAGCAAAGGAAAGCTTCCAGGCAGGCAGTTATATAGCCCAAGGCACAGGTGTGGCTAGTCACTGCTTCTTGAACTTAATCAAGGAAGCCTCCCTTTGCTCAGCTCTCTTGAGTCTCCGCCTTGTTTGTGGGCTGATTGACACAGGCTCCGAAGCATCTTCAGAATCGGATCCCTGTTGCCCTAAAGGAGCAGGCAGAGGAACGTCCGAGCCTGCTTGGTCCATGGCAGCAGGGTGAGCTCTTGAGCTGCAGGACTCCTCTCCAGCCAGGGCCACAGGGACCAACAGCTGCTGCTCGTCATCTCCACCCTGAGCAACAGGGATCAACAGCTGCTGCTCATCAGCACCAGCTCTGACAGGGGCTTCAGTTATCACACTCAGGGCCCAAACCAGGTCAGTGAAAGGAGAGCAGAGGAGGTGGGCTAGCATGGTGGCCCTCTCTCACATCTATTGCCTTCTTTGGGTATGTGGGCAGCACTGGGAAAGGGTTTGTTGTGCTGTCAAACTGCAATCCAGCCTTAGCTAGCGAGGCATCAGCTGGTGGAGGACAAGGAGGACCAGAAGGAGGTTTTCAAAGGGTTGTGTGGCCTGACTGGAGCCACCAAAGATTCCCCTGGAAAAGAAGCACCTGAGGTAGTGGGACAGGGATTGGAGAACTTCTCAGATAATCAAATCCATAAAAGATAAACCCACAAATATGGAGAGCCAACTCCAATCTATAAATAAAGGCTGATTTTCTTCTGAAATTCTTTGGTTCACTTCTTTTTATTTCTTCTTGATCATGCAGTGTCATAGAGCATCCCCATTCTTGGTTTAAATTTCCCTTTTTCTTGGATTTTTGGAAGAGGTCTCTTTTTATATCTTTTTGCTGTTGTCTTCTGTTTTTCTACATTGATTGTTATAATTCTTGCTGTGCCTTCACACAAGTCACTGAACAATAGCATTCAGAATTCTGACCTTATTTCTGTCCCCTTTTACTTCTGCTTCCTGTCTGTCATTAATTGCTCGAAGAGTTTTATTTGTCATCCAGTGAAGCTTAAGACTCATAGGAATTATCAATCAGAAATATACTAAATGATCAAGCATTAAGAAATATGAAGACAGCTATTGTTCTTCCTCTCAGAAAGAATAAAGCTTGCCTACAATCTAGCCTATGCATACTTACATTGGTAATAGAATTGCCAGATCTCAGGACCTGGTCCTGAATGTCCAGTTTTTGTGGGTTATCTCCAGGTGAGAGATAAGGATGCAGATTCTTCAGTTTTGGAGGGCTCATCTCCAGGCAAGAGGAAAAGCCTGTGTATAAATCTCCAGCTCAGCTAGGAAAGCAGACGCTTGCTACAATTTGCAATAATTAATTGATTTTTTCCGTGTCTGTGTATTTATATAGTTAGCTTCCTCCTTTCCTCCCAGTAGTTATGGTGCCAGAGTCTTGATATTTCAAGATGTTTTAATGATATTTATTTATTTTGGAGTGCTTATATCCCACTTTTCAGCCAAAAAGGCTCCCAGAGTGGTTTTACATTCAGTGTGGCTTGATTTGACAGTTCCGTGGCTTCAGGCTTACAAACTAAATAAGACAGGACACACAAGGAGAAGGAAATGGCAGTGGAGGAGCGAATTTTAGTTCATCAGGTTATGGGGAAGGTGATTTGCCCTCCCCCTGCAAGTACCTGCATGTACTCAAAATTGATAACAGCCTGGCTGACAATGTTGAGCACCCCACGGCCACACTACTAGGAGAAACTAAGATAGTTAAAAACAGTTCTGGGGTCCTTGCTGAAGGTGGCCTTGAAACAGAGATGTTCCCCACACTTTAGTTACCCTAGTGTGGCAACTTGCCCAGCAGTCAAGACCTAGCAATGTATTGACTGTGAAGAAAGAGGAGGGGAGGAAAGAAAGAATTTCATAATGCATCACACCACCAGCAAAGAAGTGTCCTTCCTTCCTGTGTATGCCTTTGTTGAAGGCACAAAAACCAAGCACTGGGAGATCATCATTTCTCCAAGCAAATGAAGTACAAACCCGTGGGAAAGCAACAAGGTCCGAAACTGTGCCACCGTTAAGGAGAGGAATTTGTTTACGAGCCTCCTTCTCGCCCTTTCACAGCCGTCTGTGCAGATCAAGGAGCCAACGTATGAAGTGGCATCATTAGTCACAGTTCACCAGCTGGCCTCAAAAGGGTCAGAGCAGAAATAAAACGTACACTGACAGAACTGGATGGAACTGCTTGCCTGTCTACTGGAGCAGAACCGATTTAGAGACACAGTCTTCAGCCTCAGATAATATTGCTGTTGCTTTAAAAAATATGAGGCAGGAAATGATTAATTTTTACATCTGGCATCTTTAGGCAGATGCTGGATTACTGCTGATGCTGGTCTTGACCACTTCTACCCCATTTATTAAATTATGTTTTTAAAAAGGGAGAAAATAAGTGTTTCATTGATTGTGCATCACCTTGGGGAACAGCCAGTGTGGTGGAGTGAGTTGAGTGTTGAACAAGAACACTGGGAGACAAGTGTTCGAATCCTCACTTGGTCATGAAAACCCAGTGGGTGACTTTAGGCAAGTCACACACTCTCAGCCTCAGAGGAAGGTAAAGGTAAACCCCCTCTGAACAAATTCTACAAGAAAGCCTTGTGATAGGTTTGCCTTATGGTTGCATAAGTAACCATACTAACCTTGAAGGCAGACAACAACAATCAGCTGGTGGGTCAGCAGTTGATAAATAAATCCCTTGATTACATAAGAAATAATGTTCGTCTCTGCTATACTAGGGTTACCATATATTGAGAAACAAAAAAAGAGGTCACATTGACCAACACTACCACTGATTGCTGTGATGGCACTTGCTATAAAAACCCCTACTGTGATAACAGCTACTAGAAATATTCTTAACCTCCATTATATTTAATGACAACTTTTAAGTGATATTCTAGCAATAGATAATAATACCAACAATTGTTCTGGTTACTTCAGCAATACTACCTCCCCCCCACACACACACATCTTGGGAATAAAAACCCAGTATTTGTGCCTGCTTGTCCACTACTCCAGCACTGCAGGTTCTCACAACAACCCTCCAAGGTAGGATTGCAACTGGGGAAACTTGTCAAGGGGGCCAAAAAGAAGAGCTGTCAAGGAGTAGCTTTTGGCCACCATTTTAGTTTTCTCCTCGTCAATTTATTCATTCTAGTTACACGTCTTTTTAAAATCAGCCTTTCCTTCAGGGAGATGAAGTGGGTGTTACATGGTTCTTCTCTCCATTTTTTTGCTTTATAATAGCTCTGTGTTGTGGGTTAGACAGAAGGATGGAGATGGGCCCAAGGCCACTCAGTGTATATCATTATACAAAAGATACAAACAGTATAAATACTGCCAGAAAACCCTGTGATAGGGTTGCCATAGGTCAGAAATGACTTGAAGGCACAGAACAACAACAACAAAGCAAACTTATCACAGGGCTTTCTTTGCAAGGTATGTTCAGAAAGGGTGTTGTCGTTGCCTTCCTCTTAGGCTGAGAAAGAGTGACTTTCTGTACCAGTGGAGTTTCCAGTGGGTTTCTGTACCTGAGTGGAGATTCAAACCCTGGTTTCCAGGGTCCTAATCCACACCCAAATCACCACACCACTCTGGCTCTTTTATAGTGACCAAAACCCAAACGCTTTTGTCTCCCAGTTTTTTTGCCTCTGCTTCCCTCATTGAAAATTGTCTTGCTGTATCACTGGTCTCCCCAGTTCTAGACCAATACTCTTAAGAATGACACACAAAGGCTCACTGAGTAGTACTCAAGCACTATGGGATTTTTGAAAATGGTAACTGCCACAAAACTATAGTGCCATTACTACAGACCACTGTATTTCTCTAGCAATAGGTAGCCTTTTGGGGGGAAAAAATTACAGCGCTTTCTGTAAGTTGTGCTGTCCCTCTTACACGCACAAACACATGCCATACCCTTCAACTGTCCCAATTTGGCAAGGGCAGTTCTCTGATGTCTCACATTTTCAGCTGTTTTTAAAATGTTCCAGTTTCTCTCTCCTCCTCCTGCTTCCACTCTTTGTGCTCAGCTGAACATCAGTTGCTGGAAAATGAGCTCGAAATGAAAATTTAGTTTGCACTCAGTTTAGCACAACAGTGGGAAGAGGACAGGAGGGAGTGAAATCTTGCCCTTCTCAGTAGGCTCGGGCAAAAGCTAACTGCTGCTGTCTCTCCTGGCTTGTGTGGTCTTCCTCATTAATAACTTTTGCCATCTTGACCACACTCTGATGTTGCTTAGCCACACGTGTCCCAATTTTCATCAGCGAGGATATAATATATATAATCAGTCACAGAAACTGAATGATTTCAGGTCCATGTTTTGTTTTTTCAGTGTATGAAAAGAGAAGCTAGCTATGAATTTTAAAAGGAATATTTTATGAGATTGCATGCTTACAAGCTTAAAGAAAGAACAGTTTGCATGCAATAAAAACATTATCTTAAATTGCTGCCTTTGCAAGTATAATCACAGACTAGTGATTGTTTGGGGTTTGGATGCTCTCCACTTCATCAAACACTTTTGTTAATGATATGGAACCACTGCATTACAGAATAGCTAATCTATATAACTTGTGTGTTCTTATTTTAGTGTGTTCTTTTCCCTTCTCTGTCTGTTTTCTAAGCTTTTTAAAAATATAACTTCTTAAAATGAATAGGTAGTATAAAGCTGGCTGCAACTATGTTTTATCCAAAACCAGGGGCACAAATTCCTGAGTGTCAAAAGTCTATTTTTGAGAATTAATATGACACTGATGTATAATAATGTCAATAATAGCAATAGTGGTCGAATTCAAAGACATAGCCATGTTAGTCTGGATCAGTATGCAAAGAGATTATGTAGCACCATTGAGACTAACAGCTGCAAACTACTAGCTGATAGTCTCAAGGGTGCTACAAGTTCCCTTTCCATTATCACTCCCACCCTGCAAGGTCCAATATTGCTCCCTTCTCCAAACTCCACTATTCTGTTTTTCATCCACCTCCATGTACCACAGTTCGGAGTGAATAAAGAAATGTTGATCAGCAACAACTCTGCGTGTGTTATCTCAAAATATCTTGTTAAATCCTCATACTTGTCATTAAATTATGATATGTGCTAAGATCAGGTTATTTTCTCCTGGAGATTGGTTTTTGTTGGTGGCTGGTGTGGGGTTTCTTTTAGATATAAGCATAGAGCTGTACTAACTTTGCACAAACAAGTTGGGCTGTCAAATTGAGATCTTCCAGGACCTCATTTCAGAAGGATGTGTCTATCAAAATACGCTTCTGAGGCTTTGCTTCCAGTATGTCAAACCTGCAGGATGGACTGTCATTTATTCAGCTGCAATTGCACTGCCCAGAAATCCCAAAAGAATTCCGTGATGCATGGTAGTCCCTTGCTTTTCTCAGTGACATATAGATCCCCTGACCTGTCTGAGTCCTTTGGATAACAGTATAACTGTTTTATGAATCACACTTGTGAATTTTTCATATAGAAATCTTGGGCTTACAGAGGCCCTTTCCACACCAGGCAATTAGAACGGGGCAGTGCGTCCTCGCATGGAGGTGTCTGCACCTTGGAGTGGACTAGGAGCAGACTACTTACTGGAGATCCGCACCTCAGTCTGCTCCAAGACGACCCCAAGTGGTCTTCCAGTGTGTTTTTGAAAGACCTGAAAAAACAGGTCTTTATTTTCCTGGAACGCGCCATTGCGTTCCTGCTCTCTTGTGCAGATTTGCAGGCTCACACCAATGCGAGCCTGCCATCTGCGGAGGGCAGGCTTTAGGCGTGGCAAGCTTCAGCGGTTGGTCAGGACCCACGACCAACCAGAAGCCGCCATTTTGGAAGCCGGAGCAGTGCGGATCTACAGACTTCGCACTGCTCCGATTTGCCCTGGACCAAGGAGGAGCCCTGCAGAAGGGCTTCAGGGACAATCCGCGTTGCTTCGGACTCCAGAAGAAGCGGTGAGTAACGGTGCGGAGCAATTCCCTCGCCTCGTGCGGAAAGGGCCAGAATCTTGTCTCCATGGGTCAGTTGCCATTCACCCATTGTGGAAGCCTTACCCTTTGACAAAATTCTGTTTACTTATAATATTGATGGCCAAACAGGGCCATTCCAAAACATTTTGCTGCCTGAGATACAGTAGCAAATGACATACCCTTCTTCCAACTCAAGCAAATAAAGGTGTACACACTCAAAGCGAATCAACCTATTTTGGCCCACAAGAAAGAAAATCTGATACTCATGTTCCCTTCTCCCTGGCAGTAGAAATACAATTATGACAAATCAGTGTACCGACAATTTGTTGCCTTTTCATGATGCCCCAAATCTGCTACCTGAGGTAGCTCCCTCACTCTGCTTAATGAGAGCACTGGCACATGGACGACATGTGGCATTAATACACTTGCTTCTTGCCCAAGCACTGCCTTTTCTCTTGTGCTTTTTCTCTGGCATAGACAAGTGTGTACTGTTACCATACCCTACAGTCCCACTCTGCAGGATGCACTATTTTCATAATTGAAGATATTTATGGAAACATGTTTGAAAGCACTGTAGTTGGAAGTATGTTGCCAGGTCAGGATGACCTCAGATATGGTCAAATCATAAGTTCAGAGAGGATTAGATGGAAAAACCTGACACTAATGGGTTTGCAATTATCCTTTCAACACCTCCAGCTCTGAGCACTCCTGAAAACAATGAAAGACAAACTGACTAGATTGGTGAGCAATCAGAGATCACCCAAGACTATTATTCTGTGGAGACCTTCCCTATTAATTCTGCTTGACCAAAACATTACAAGATTGTCGTGACTCCCATCAATATTTTGTCACCTAAAGTTATGACAACCAACCCATTCCAGACTCCTTTGTCAACCCAGTGAGAAAGCAATTGCCACTTTGTCCATGCACTCTCTTTCAGGGTAGGAAATAGGGTATATAAACCCCAGCTTTGGCCCTAGAAAATTGTAGTACTTGGACATAATATCTGCTGCTTGCTGTTCATTCTTGCTACCCTCAGATGCTATCTGAGCTACTCTGCTTCAACCTTCTTCTTCAGGAGTGGTAACTATCACTCTTTTCACCCAGTCTCTCTCTCTCTTTCTATCTAGCCTTTCACGCCTCACTTTCCGATAGCCTTGTAAGGTTCCTGGGAGTGTCTGATTTCTTTTGTATTTTGACAATCCAAATAAAATACTCTGTTTAACTTTTACCTGGAGTCCTTTCTACAGTTAGTACTGGTATACTCAGGTGTAAAGATCCTGCTGTTACCCTCCTCTTGCAGCCCTCTTTTGAGCTATAATTCCCCAAATTCTAAAGAGACACTGGAATTGCAGGTGGATCTCAACCCCACCTCTTAGGGTAACATTTCTTTGCATCTGGGTAATAATTTCCTTGCAGTTTGGGAGGAAGATACCCATCCACAGTAAGTATTCTGCACAAGTCTGTAAAAGGCACTTCCTTTCTTCAAGAAGTGTTTAGACTGATGATTCAGAACCAACCAGAACCCTCTTTAGAGGTCTTCTTTTTCTTGGCACCAAGAAGTCTAATATTTGAGTGTCTCTGTTTTGTTCTTTTTCCTCATGTTCTATAAGTGGTGAGGGGTTTTGTTTTCATTTTGCTTCTACAGATCATTGCTGTTTCTGCAGAGTAATTTTTTTCCTGCAGTCTCTGACTTTTTTTTTTAGAATACATTTTCTGGTATAAGTCCATTGCAAGTTCCCCCAGCCTAGTTTTATCACTCAGTGGCCTGTCAATCATAATTTAATTCAAAGTAATATGCCATGTATTTGTTCCCTAACCCCATCAGGAAGCTAGGTGGCATTTTTTGAAGGAAAGGTTATATAGCATCTAGGGTTGGTACGTAAACAAGATCATTGCCATGCAATAAAATAGATGCTAAAGGTTATTAGTTAAAGCAGAGGCTAACAGACACCTGGCTCTGGCAAATTCATTTCTATTAATCTCCACTGCACACTTTGCAGTTATATGCTTCAGGGAACTGGTGAAACTTCTGAATTACTTCACTGATTTCCAGGCATTTTGCTGGAAGTAGACATGGGAGCGTATATAACACCAGTGGACGCTTTAGTGCATAACTACTTTGACAAATCTAAGTAGACCTGAAGGATTCATTCTAATATCCTATGCAAGAATTCCCCAACTAATTCCACTGGAAAAATAATCCAGCCTAGGGTTCCTGCAGGAGCAAAAGACAGAGATCTTGCTGAGAACAACTGTGAATTGCACCTATAAGAAAATAGGAAGCCACTGGAGCTGACATATACTCAGAGTTATGTGCTCCTGTGTGTGACCATCAGACTAAAGTCTGGGCACTTTGTTTTAGACACCTGAAGCTTCTAGAATTTTTCAAAGGCAGCTTCATAATATACTTATTACAATAATTCATTCCACACATGGAAGCACTGATAACTGGAGCCAAGTCTGTCTTCCCCAGATAAAGCTACATGTGGGATATCAACTAACACTGATAAAAGTCACTCCTAGAAAATGCCAACACCTGAGCATTCAGTAAAACCAATGAGTCAAACAAAGCAAGAGACCCTACTAGCAATTGGCATGACCCAAGTATCCCATTAAACTAATGGATCAGACAAAGTACCCCAAAACAATATACCAGCTTCTTCAAGAGAAGTGCAAGCCCATCCAAAACAGGCTGAACTACCTTACTGAGATCATCAATATAGTTGAATAAAGTACTGCCAGTATGTCTCACTGAAGATTCATTGTGTTAATCCTCATCCAGATAGTAGATTAACCAGACACTAGCTAATCACTTCCAGACACTAATTTATGATTTCCATTACCTTTCTGGGATCAGATGATAAAAATGAAAGCTACAGCTGTTTATCATCTCAGCTGATCCTTTCAGATGACTTTCCAAAGTGGTTTCATCTAAATATTAATACATTTGTGTTGGGGATAAACATGGAACCTTATGTTGTACCAAAGACCATGGGTTAGAACATCAGTCTTTCAGAATTACTTTGTGGATCTAATCTTCCAGACAGAAATGGAATTACTGAAGAACGGTATCATGTAGGCTGGCTCCAGTTAAATGGGCCAGAAGGTTACCATGATTCAGGACAATGAAAGCCTTTGAGAGATGCAGGAAAAGCAGGAGGCCAGCCTTTCCTTTCAGTGTAGGTTATTCACCAAGGCAACCCAAATGGTTTCAGTTCCAATTGCAGTTCTAAACTTAGACTGGAATGAATCCAAATATTCAATTGGATTGATTAGGGGAAACCATTTACCCAATCACCTTAATAAAACATGAAAGAACAAATACAGGATAGTGGTTATTAAAAGCACCAAAGCCAAGGATAGGTATGTTTCATAAAGGTCTAGAAAGACTCTCCTTCAGCATTGGGGAAATCTCTCCTTTTCTGAGAGAGGCATTGACTACCTCTGAGATCCAATTTATCTTTTGTTTTAAGCAGCCAATTACAGGCAAATGCCATTACCTAAATATGCGGTACAACCAATAATCCAACACCAGCAGCTCTTATTTCTCTAAAGAGCCTGTTCACATCTGTGGAATGGAATCCATGAAAGCCTGACCAGAGGATTACATCCAATAGTCAAATGGATGTAAACAGTATCTTGTGAAATGGACACAGTGAGATGATGATTTAATTTCTTTAATTGTTCTTGTTGTGTACCTTCAAGTCATTTCCAGCTTGGGGTAACCCTAAGACAAACCTATCATGGAGTTTTCTGGGGCTGAGAGTATATGACACACCCAAGGTCACCCAGTGAGTTTCCATAGCCAAGCGGGAAACCCAGGTCTCCAGGGTTGTAGTCCAACACTCAGAACATTACACTACTCTGGATCTCTGTGGTTTATATCCTTCCCTACCACAGTCAGAGTGTAGAAGTCCTCACACTCCCCAGTGCAGTTTCACTGATGATGGTAGTAAAGTTTATATTCTTTGACTCTGTCACTAATATGAGCTATGACTTGGGGTCTAAATCCAATTCTAGTCATAACCACAGTAGACCTACTAAATCAATTGTTGAATGGTAAATCAACCCTTGAGTAAATCCCATTGATCCAATAGGTTTACTGTAGTTAGAATTGAATTAAAGCCTTTATTCAGTTGGATTCAACACAGATTTTCTATTATTTCTTGGAATTTTAACTTTCATTTCACTGATCCCCTGTCCCCAAAAAACCAAAAAGCTCTCTCTCTCTCTCTCTCTCTCTCTCTCTCTCTCTCTCTTTATTTCTGTATGTGTATAGGGTTTGTTTTGGGATTTTTTTACTCTTTCAATTTTCAATTTGTTTTTTTTAAAAAAATAAATACATGGCCTTTAGCATATAATAATATATAGTATTGATATAATGTGAATAGTAATTTTTAAAAAAATCATTCTTTTCCATTTTTTTCCTTTAATTTTTGTCATTTTTATCACATCTTAGCAGTGAAAGCCTAGTGCAAATCTGAATGAATTAGATTTTTTGAAACCCCTTCCAACTCATTTGTACATATGGCTAGGCACCCTGACATTAACTCTCAGGCCATTTCCATATGAGGTCGATACATCATAGTTGTGTTGAATTCTTACCCTTCCCTCTGCACATTGTAGCATTTTAATGTTATAGTTTTCCTCTTGGTTCTGCATGTTTTCAGTTCCTAGCATGGTTCACTGCAACGAGAAACCACTGTATGTAAAAACCAGAAAAACTCTGATGTAAATCTCCCCAACTGGTTCTGCTTCGGTTTTTGCCTGTATGCAGAAGCGTATCATCGATTCACAGCACAGAAGTGGCCAGCTATGGGTGTTCCCAGGCTGTCCCTCCCATCATTTCTGTCCCTGTCTCTCTCCACTCATCAAAGGACAGGCAGGAAGAGAGTGGATCTGGTAATGAACCATTAAGATGTGTTTTTTTTCCATGTATCAACGAACATACGTATCTATGCACAAACGTAGCAACACAGAAATGTGTTTAAAATGTTTGTTTTTTAAAAAAAACCCAGACCAATCTGTGATGGCGGGATGGGGTGAGGGAGGGGAATAGGAGTAGCCAGGGACTTGCTGTTGCGGCTGTTCTCTGCAGTAGTACAATGTAAATGGGGTGTGTGTGTGTGTGTATGTGTGCAGACAGCACAGTTTCTGAATCGGAGTATAAAACATCGCTCTTGACATGCGGTGTGGATGTCCCTCTCGTGTGGAAATGGTCTCAGTTTCAAGTGTCTATTGTTAAGACTGTATCTTTCTGTCTTTGCATGTAGGAGATTTGTATCACATGTAGATTGTCCCCCACTATTGTTTATCAACAGCCCATGGTTTTATTTGCAAATTTAAGAGTTTGAGAATAAAAATCAGAAAGCCCACTCAAAGATGTATCTGTGAATAAATAACAAAAAATTCTAAATGAAAAAAAAGCAGAGGGTTAGAAAAAATAATCAAAGCTGAAAAGCTGATGGGAGAGTAAGAGGTTTAACATACCAAATGGTATATTGGTAAAGCAGCAGGCAACAGGAGTGTGAATAAAATGAAAGTGACACCCTGATGCCTTCAAAACTGATTATGCAAGTTGAAAGGATTCATATGAGGCAAAGGGGAAATTGTTTGTGTAACTATGAGGGTGCCATAGTATCAGAAGGCAACACATTGCAAACTCTCCCTTAGGGCTAGGAGGGTGGTAGTACTTGGTATAGCATATATCCTACAAGTGTTCTGGTTTGTCAGGGAGAGTGCTAATCACTTCTCTGTCATCCTGCTTCTTCAGCTGGTTTTAAAATGTCCCAATCTTTCCTCTTTCTTCCTTTGTGCTCTGCTTACTTCGATTGCTACAAACTGAGTACAAAGTGCAAAAGTAGTTTGCACTCAATTAATTCAGCAATGAGGAGAGGAGAGAACTGGGTGGAATCCAAAAGGTGGGTGGACACCAAAAGGAAAGTATACACAGATCTCAACAAGTTAATAGGAAACAACAGTTAATTAGGCAGCAGCTGGATTAAGCTGTTGACCTATATAAACTGAGTCATTCCCCTCCAGGACTCATCGGTGATTAATTGACCATTTCTCCTGCCATGTTTTTGAACTCTGATTTAGGATTTTATTGACTGTTTGTGGAACTATTTATGAAGCTTGGAATTTTGCTGTACTCTGTTTTTGTCTCTGGTCTATTTGCTCATTAGATAGAAATAAGGAAACACATCTTGAACTGTTTGCCTGTGGTTTGCATTATCAGCTGAGCAGCATTGACTGACTGCCTAGACTAAGGCCCTTTCCGCACCTTATCTTTTTGCAGAGGTGGGGGACGGCGCTTGCGCAAGAAGCCTTCTTTCGTGTCCCTGCTGCTTGTGCTCCGCAGCAGCTTCCTGGTCACGCGAGCGCCCCGCCCACGCCCCACCTCTTCCTTCCGCAGTGCAGCCTGGGAGCTGTAGGCTGCACTGAGGACAGGAAGTGTGACCGGCCCGGCTCCAGAGGCTCCACAGGGCAGGTAAGTTCACCCCAGGCCCCTGACCGGTGCGCAAGCGCGCACCATTTTCGGCTAAAAGCCGAAAATAAAAAGGTGCATATAGGCTGCGCGTGAGGCTCTTGAGCATCGCGTAAATGGGAATGCGTCATGCAGACCACTCCTCCCATTTACGCAACGCTCAAGGGGCCCTTTCGCTTAAGAAATGCCGTGCAAAAAGGGCCTAAGAGAGGGCAGTATGTCAACAAGCCAGCGTAGTGTAGTGGTTTGAGCATTGGGCTATAACTCTGGAGACCTGGCTTTGAATTCTTGCTTTGTTATGGAAACCCACTGGGTGACCCTGGCAAGTCCCATTCTCTCAGCCTCAGAGGAGGGCAAAGGCAAACACCTTCTGAACTAGTGTTGACAAGAAAACCACATGATAGATTTGCCATACTTTGGAAATCAAATGAAGGCACTGTGTGTGTGCGTGTGTGTGTGTGTCAGTGTCAACTATCGCATTGCCCATCATGCTCTTCCTGCTTGAGCTAGCTGTGGTGGTTTCTGCCATGATGTTGTAAAATTTCAGTCTTTGGAGATTTACCACTCACATTGCACATACCTTGGCCTTGGCAGGGGAATTCATTGCTAACATGATAACCATGTTGCTGTTTCAGTTTGTCATCAGCTCAACAAATGTGGCAGGGCATATCCTGAACCTGACATTTCTAACAGAGATTTTAACCTATCCTTCTCTCTTCCCTTTTCATGAAATTTGAAATTCTCCAAGATCCCTTTGTTATGGTCAGACCCTTACTAGGCAATGATTTAAACTCAAGTGATCTTTCTCACCTGTTGTTAATGGTTATTTATTTATTGCAATTATATCCCACCTTTCTCCTAACATGAGGTCCAAGGTATCTCACAGTCATTGGTTGGCATCCTGTTACTGGCATATGTAGCTCCATGTCAACTGTATTCCTTTGTATGTCTATTTTTGGCTGTTGCAGAGGTTAGTATTTCCTGCTGCCCTCCTCAGTGACCAAAGAACCCCTCGACCTACCATACACCTGCCGAAACCCAACCCTCTCCTCATACCAAAATCCATACCTGATGGAAAGCAGGAGAATCACAGCACTCTCTGCCTCTGTCCCTTTAGCTAGATTACATCAGCCACTGAGATCTTCAGAGAACCTCAGTAATTGCTTCACATCTGACTACAGGGGCATGATGCTCATATCCACACTGAATGATGCCATCAGTGGTGCCATCATAATTGGTACATCAGGTTTTGTGTCCAGATCACTGCCTGATTTAATTTGGTTGGAAGTGTTTCAAATTCACTGAGGGCCCAAGGATGTAGACAGAATGACTGGAGAAGTCTAGCCAACCTTACTCATTTTTGATCCTTGCTAATTTTAGTTACTAGCAATGGAGGCTGGAGAGGACTGACTTCGTAGGAAATAATATCATAATCAACAATATCATCACTGTGATCAAAGCTGAACTTCCTTGCAAATGCCCATACTTGGAATTATGCTATTAGACCCTGAGTCCTCTCTAGTGTATTTCATTAACTCAGATGCACTCTAAAGAAGCCCAAGAGACATTTAAGGGATTTAAGTGGAGTGTACTTGAGATTCACGAGTCAATGCTTTATCTAGCATGAATTTGTCATTTAATTTGCTTCAATCCGTGGAGAGGTAAAGAAATGGTGTAATGGAATAGCAACATGTTTTTGATGCAAGCCATCTTGTAAGTAATGTATTATAACATTTTAATCATAAATGCTTGGCAGGGACTGACAAATATAATTCTACTGTTCAGTGTTATGACCAAAACTAACTAGGAAAGGGCCAGGGAAGGGTATGCAGTAAAACATGTCACAGAACAGAAATGCTGCCTTTTCAATTAAAATGTTTATTATATTTCATTGAAATGTTAGCTAGGTTTAATTTGTTAATGTAGCACATTAATCACATTCTGAATTTAAGAAAAATGGATAGTGTATGTCCATTTATGTTTGAGTGCATTAAATGAACTGTGGGGTATTTTCTAGGGTTAGGGGTAGGGATAGGATTTAATGTGCACTTAAGTGTCTTTTTGAGCCCAGTGAGAATTCTAATGTTACCCTGAAATGGGCCAGTCTACCAACAACCACAGCATATCGTGCCTGCTTCTTGGCATCAGGAGTTGCCAAACAATGACGTGGAACATTGTTTGTCCCAATACATTTTGTTTCCTGTGACAAAAAGGAACCCTATGGCTAAAACCAACAGATTTATCTGGATACTTTTTGTTCCAGCTGTTCTTTGATGTTATTCTAAATTCTGCACTTGTGAAGTGGCTGAAATTTGGGGAAATTGCTTCTAACAGTTCAATGACAGTGAAGCAGATTGCCTGTGTTGTAGGTCTAGTTGTGGGTCAGACTGTAACTCTAAGAGATTAAAATGTCACTTCCTTGTGATCCACAGAAGAGGTCCTTCTTAGTGGTCCTCTAAGAAGTGGAA
This sequence comes from Cyclura pinguis, assembly GCA_030412105.1. Taxonomy (NCBI): domain Eukaryota; kingdom Metazoa; phylum Chordata; class Lepidosauria; order Squamata; family Iguanidae; genus Cyclura; species Cyclura pinguis. Next base: position 332,579,477 of record CM059600.1, read on the forward strand.
GATCAAAGGAATAGTCTTGCCAATTCTTTTACAAGTTTCAGGAGCCCAGGGAAGGCTGTCTGTTTTCAGACAAGATACATGGACTAGAAATTATTCTTTACTTTCATCGCTTTATTTCACGTGATGTAGAAGATGGATGAATTCAGTCTGGTGAAAATCAAGGGGAAGCTGAGACTGCAAAGGCATTGCCACATCTTAATATGCTTGCAAGACTTCTAGAGTGTATGAAATGCCTGAATAAGCTCCGTCTTACAACTCTTGAAAGAATGTTTCATTTATGAATCTTGCTTGTTTAGACAAAAACGGTAGTACAAAAATAGCCACTTTTTTTACCTGTCTAATCTTGAATCTTGGGTTGAGGAGTTTAGAATCAATGAATATAGCAAAACAGCAACACTGTGGGTTTTTCTTTTAAAGCATTGAGAGCTAGCATGGTTTCGGTGTTGAACTAGGACTCTGGAGACCAGAATTCAAATCACTGCTCAGCCATGGAAGCCCACTGGGTGATCTTGGGCAAGTCACAGTCTCTCAGCCTCAGGCACTGGCAAACCCCCTCTGAACAAGACTTGCCAAGAAAACTCCATGATAGGTTCGCCTGAGGGTCACCATAAGTTGGACTTGAAGGCATGCAACACACAAGCACCCATTAAAACTACATATTTCACTAACGATTCTAATGTTAAAAATGTTGCATATCAATTATCCCCAAAAGTCTTTTCAATAGTAAAAGAGAAATAGTTTTCCCAATTGCCCAATCCCATTTTTTTTCCTGAGCCTTCACATCTCTGAGCCATCATGGTGTAGTGATTTGAGCATGGACCAGGATTCTGGAAGACCAGGGTTTGAATCTCCATTCAACCATCAAAACCCACTGAACAACACATTCTTTCAGTCTCAGAGGATGACTAAGGCAAACCCATTCTGGACAAGCCTGGCCAAGAAAACCCCACAAAAAGTTTATTTTATCTGTAAGTCAGAAACTCTTACACAAAACAACAATAACAACAACCCATTGCTTAGCTCCATCTCCTAATCACTGGAATCTGTTCCTTTAACGTTGAGCTCCATCTGAGTATGAGATTTTGGGCTTTCAGGAGTGATCAACTGTTCGTATTACCATCTTGTAAGCACTAACAGCCCAAGCACTGAGCAGAGGATGCCATATCCCACAATGACAGCATGAAGCTTACCACTCACGGCTCTCAGAAGGTTTCTAGTTTTGGTATGCAGAGACCTGGCAGGTCTCTGTTGGAAGTCTTGGGGCCTGATCATTTCCAAAGTAGATATAGAAAACTAAAAACAAGAAAAAGCTCACGTACAATTAATTACAATCAGAGTTTAGTTGTTTGCCTAGAAATTAAAATTGCAGCTCAAATTATTATAAAGAACATGGGCATATACTGTTTTTCTTGGGGAGAGGAGAACTGGTTCTGTGCTTAGTTTTTTTCCTGCCTCCATCCTCCAGACAGTACTTAAAAGTTCAAGTCTATGTAGTTTTCTATTTTCTGATATTAAGACATCGCACACTTCAGCTGAGCTAACAAGATTAAACCACTTAAAATATTAAATATATCTTTTCCTCTTTAGGGAATTATCAGAGATTCATCCAGTATTTCTTTTTATTGATACAATGGAAAATATTTACTTCCAGGAACTTCACATGTCTCAGAGATCATGGAATTCCCTGGTGCATATATAAGCTTGACAGAATATGACCTCTAAAGTCTTCGTGCTGAAATCAAAACTGTCAACCTTGGCCTGCTTCGTGAACTAAAAAATTATTTGCAGCAAGACCTGGTGCAGATGTTGCTACTGCTAGCCAACCCCCATAAGTATCAGTTAAGATGAGATGTCTTCTCTTCTGTCCAGTAAAGAATCAGGAGGCGAAATGGAACATGGTAAGGCAGCCACCAATTTCTTCTTCGCCCTTCCCCTCTAGAGCCTAAATGAGAGGTGTTTCATACATGTTCTGCCCCCCCCTCCACTTTCTGTTTGGAGTAGACATGAAAGAGAGCATATATTCTCATGTAGAGGAAAAAGCTAAGAAACATAACACACTTTCATAGAATGTCACAGTATTCACACAATCGTAGAACTTTAAAGGTGGAAGAGAAGTTGCAGGTCCTCTGGTCCATTCTCTGTCTGATGGAGGAGCTACGATGTGGGAAGTAGCTACAGCATCCCTAAGAGATGGTCATACGACTTCTGTTTACCTGTCCCCACTAAGGAACAGACCACCTAGGCCATTTCCGCACTAGACTGTTATAGCGCTATTATTCCACTTGCAACATCCCATGGAATCCTGGGGTTTGCAGTTTCGGGAGGGGTTTCCCGAAACTGCAAACCCCAGGATTCCATGGGATGCTGCAAGTGGAATAATAGCACTATAACAGTCTAGTGAGGAAATGGCGCCAGTGTCAACCAATTTTTACCCTTTGGCAATTTCTCTTAACAGTCTTTAGGTGCCCTCCTTCTCTTCCCAGACCCTTTTGTGGCTCTGATAAGTCCTTCCTCAGCATGTGTAAAATTTTGTGGTTGTTTTTTTTTTTGCGTGTATAAAATTTTGTGTCTTTCTCCTACTGACAGCGATTTCTTGTTTGTTGTTGTTTTGCTGTTGTGTGTCTTCAGGTCGTTTCCAACTTGTCACGACTCGAAGGTGAACCTATCACAGGGTTTTCTCGGGCTGAGAGTGTGTGACACACCCAAGGTCACTTAATGGGTTTCCATGGCCAAACAGGGAATGAAACCCTGGTCTCGAGGTCATAGTCCAGTGTTCAAACCACTACACCACACTGGTTCTCCTAGTCAGATATAATTACTGTTAGGAAGAACAGCAGTCCCTCATGTTGAATGATCTTTCTTTGCCTTCAGTATTTAACTTCTTGACTTCTTGATGATGTTTTGATGTTATCAAAAACACAATCTGAAAACAACAGAAAAAAAAATGCCAAAGCTGCAACTGATTGAACTCAGTGCTGAAAACATTTAGTTAATCACTATTTTTTCTTACTTATTACCTCTCCTATTAGTCTTGTTTTTCCTTCCTTCTTGTCTGTTTCATTGGTATCCTGGACTATAATGCTGCCAAGTCTCCCATGTTTCATCTCTTCTAAAGGGAAGATAATACTCCGGAATTCATTTCACATAAGGAGAATGATGACTTACATGAATTCGTGTGCACGTTTGTAAATGTGCCATTACAGAGCTTGGAAATTCACCAGCCAGTATTGACGTTATAGTTTCAAAAGTAATTTTTTTCAAGCCATGTTTCGGAGGAGATGACTGTGAAATTGTTAAAAACAGCATTGTTTTGAGAGGCATCATTTTAGACTGTCAAGCAGAGATGTTTTATGATCTGTCATTAAGGTCATAAGTATTTATTCTTCAAAAGCAGGCTTCTTCAATCTGGTACCTTCCAGATGAGCTGTAAATCCCAGCATCCACAGCCAGCATGGTCAATGCAGGGAAAGTTAGAAGCAATATTATTTGTAGTAATAGTGGTAGTAGTATTATGGGTGTTATTAGTACTATTTGTATTTTTAACTTTTATTGAAAGAAATATAACAACAAAATTCGAGAGAATAAAGTAATATTTTCAGACTGTCAGTAGACCTTGACAACAGATGTAATAAATGCATATACATTTTTTTTGAGACTTCAGGTTAAGATGTCATTCAAAAGACTAAGATAAGAACCATAGATATGTAGATTACCCTTTTTAATTGCTTTTTTAAAAATGGAAACCAATCCATAATGATGTTTTGGTTGCGTTGATAAAATATTCTTGAATTTTGTTTTTGTGAAGGTAGAATATAACTTTGAATATATACAAGATCTTGTGGAAAGTCTTGCCCCTTCATGACTAAATTAGCTTTGCTTCCCTCCGCTGAAGCAGGAATGATGCCCTTGATAGTTCTAACTAATGTTTGTCCTTTGGAACAATGTGTTCTATGCTGAAGAACAGTTTCAAGCATGCTTGCAGAACTGATGAGGTGAACTATGAAGCCCTTAATGGGACAAGCTTGAAGGACTACCCAGATGCTCCCACAAGTAATTGAACTACTCCAGAAACATGATGTGGTTGTTCAAATCTTCTTAGCTTGTATCTGATCCCTCAATTTTCAGAACAGAACAGAAAGTCAACGAATGGAAGTCAAACTGCTGTAATTCTCCCAGATATGCAGATCAAGTCACGGTTGAATTTTTCTGCAGGTCATGCAGCAATAACAGGAAGAAATTTGTTTTAATTTAATTTAAGTCTCATCTTTCTCCAAGCACAGGTTCCAAAGTGGCTTACGACAAATTAAAACAAAGAACAGCTTAAAAAAGATTACTACAAAGGTTTTTTTAAAAAAGTACAAACAATTCCATTAAAAGTACAAAATTGTAATCGTTTAAAGCATATTTAAAACATAATAAAAAGATAAAAGCACAGAAGAATCCATTAAGAGCTCCTTCTGCCACAACATTGATAGCCAAAGGCCTGCCGAAAGCGGGAGCTAACCAACCCTCCACCATAGGAGGAAACCCTGTTCAGCAACTTTATTTCATCCCTCAGCCAATTGCTCTTGTTCAATATCACTATCTAATTTTTTGGTTAAAAATATACCTATTTTGAATATTTTGGGTGGAATCCAATTGTTAAATTCCCCTATGGAAACCATTGCACACTTTTGTCCATTGTGAAATGTGCACATTCAGTTAAAGGTTGCAGAAGCGGAGATGCACAAGTGGTGCCATTGTGTATGCATTTGCATTGTACATGGATGTGCGTGTGCATTTGACTGTGCATATGGTTCCAGTTTTGATCCAATCGTGGAATGTTGCCACTCAGCACAAAGATCGTGAACCACAATTACTGCATAACTCTGCACGCAGAGATTTACACTGCTTAACCCCAGTGGAGGACCTTGACTAATGGTGTATTCTTAGCATTCAAACTATTTTCTTCCATACTTTGATTCCAGTCCACAAATGGAGACAGATAGGATGAATTGCATGAGTACTACACACTAGCATCAGCAGCCTAGATGATGGAGGAATCTGGCGTGGTAGCATCAATGTGATCTTATGGCTCTATCACATGAGGCAAAGAAATTGTGGTTACAGCAGGTTAATTTTTTAATGACCTCCTTTGTAAAAGAAACACTTTCCAAATCATCTTCCACCAGTAGAACAACAGAAGAAGAATGACATCATGTGTTAAGTCCCAGCCAAAGATGCTATTATCCTGCTGTAATTGCAACTTACCAGCCTCATGATAAAGCCCTAACAGCTACGGATGAGTTACTTATCCTAATGTTGCTAGAAGGGACTAAGTCATGGTAGAGCAGCCATGTAGCTTACTTTACCCAAGATAGCCTTTAGTTTGAAAGTCTGGTTTAAAAAGAAGGGAATGCAGAGGTCTTGAAGTTGCCTGCCAACAATTACCATTTGAGCTGAGCTTGAAAAAGTTATTTTCTTGAATTATAAGCTCACAGAACTCCTCAGCTAGCATATTCTGCCAGGGTCTGAACCTAGGTAGCACACTGAAGGGCATACAGGTCGTGTGGTCACAGTCTCCCAGGGATACAGTATAACTTCAGTTATATGAGTGTTTTTCTAAATGTACAACCATAGTTATAAATTAGCGTATGTGGATTTTATACAAATCAAATCCCTGTTCTACTCTTTAGTTTGGTGATGCATATTCGGTTACTCTATGTCAATGGGGGAAGCTATTAGTATTGACCTTTCAGCCTTTGTACAAATTAAAATGAGGCTGCTGTTAAAAGAGATTAGTTATCACTCAGAATAATAAGGATAGGGTTTGTTTTGCAAAAATAGTGGGTTTTTTTTTTTATGACTGAATAAATAGCCAGACATGAAAATATATTCGGCTACAGTAATTCCCTTGACACTCCACTGTGCATTTTGTCCAGCTGTTGACTGTTTGTTTTGTCCATTGGCCAAGATCCATGTGCAGTGCATAGTGTAAATGTTTTGCTGGTGTAACTATGCTATATCTTTTCTCTCAGTCCCCTTCTACATAACTCACTATTTAGCCATTTCACCTCTCCTCCGAACTGTTCAGTGGCTGGTGGAGAGCGAGGATCAGACAACTGTATGGCTATGTCCCTGTAGCCAGATATAGACTAATAACATAATTTGTCAGGATACCACCCAGGTCCTGCAGAGGTCTTGCTGGATGATGTAAGCACAGGAAAATGGATTGCTGGGATAATGCTGGAGCCTCTGTGGAGATACTAGAGGACATTGGCCATTTGCCCCGTTTGCATTGCATCCAGTGGCTTGCATGCACAGATTCTTATTTTCCTTTTCCTCTGTTTCCCCTCTTTTTTTATGGGCTCAAAACATCTAGTTTTTGTTCTTTCCCATTTTTGCCAATTTCCCATTCAGCTGGCTGTTCAATTCCAGCAGTTAATAGAAAAGTCTCTTAGCAATCATGGGAATGAGTAAAGCCAACTTCATGTATTTGTTTACCTGTTGACTATGGCCATTTCCACACTAGACTCTTCTAGCACTATTATTCCACTTGCAACATCCTATGGAATCCTGGGGTTTGCAGTTTCGGGAAACCCCTCCCGAAACTGCAAACCCCAGGATTCCATAGGATATTGCAAGTGGAATAATAGCGCTATAAGAGTCTAGTGCAGAAATGGCCTATGTTGAGAAAAATAAGCTGATGGTGGCTTAAGAAATGTTATTTACAACATAATGACTTAATGGCCAGGAAGTGGAGCTGTATTGTTGGTCTCATCTGTAGTGCTGGCCCCATCCCTAGTTTTGCATATATGACTGACTCCATCCTTTGAGATGTCCACATACTGGTGCAGGCAGTGCGTAGAGGAAGCCTGAGCAAGGTGATCCTTTGGCACAGATCATGGCCACGCAACCTCTGGCCCACTATATATTATTATGTTGTAATTCTCAGGAATCACATAATGGTGAGGCCTGACGATAATCCTAAATTAGCAATACGAGGGAGGGCATTTTATAGGTCCATTTCCCCTACATACGAAGTGATCTTGCAGCTACTTACAGTGCTGCATGTCAGCTTTTATTCTTTGCATCTGCACTTGTGCAGCTTTGTATGTGCAGATACCTAGCCCTTTTCCAGCTGCTGGAAATTACAACTAAAGTATCCTTGCCTTGTCCGTTCCCCTAAACTTGACTTTATATCATGGGAACAGGGACTCAATCAAGTACTTTTATTTTTCTCTTATGAGGGACAGTATGGTGGAGCGATTTTAGTGTTGGACTAATATTCCAGGAGACCAGGGTTTCAACCCACTGGGTGACATTTGGGCAAGTCACACTCTCTTAGCCTTAGAGGGAGGCAAGGTCAAACCTCCTCTGCATAGATCGTGTCCAAAAACAAAAACAGTACCCGGGTGGGGGGGGGACCCTACAGTGACAGGGTACTCGTAAGTTTGAGCTGACTTGAAGACACATAATGACAACAAAATTTTCCTTTCTCTCCTGAGGCTTGTCATAGGCCATCATTTTCCAACCTGCTGTCTTACAGCGGGGTTGGTAATCACACAGCTCTACAGCTGTTGTTGGACTGCAATTGCCATTCACCCCTCCTCCCAATTTGGTTACATTGCAGTCCAAGGACATTCTGCAGGCCTGCCAACTTCTCAGCACTGCCCTACAGATAAGGTGGAAAATAACTGCTGAATCTCATCATCCACGGCTAGCATGGCCTACCCTCCTGAGCTGGTTCTTACTGTTGGCCTTGTTGTCTGGCTATCTCATCCAGTGGCCTTCTCCCAGTATGTCACAGATGTAGCAAGATGAACAAATGAACAAATTTGCACAAAAATTTGTTCCATTTTGGTTGGTCTACTAAAAGTAACACCACAATATGGAATTTAGAATTTGTGTTATGGTCAGCACAACTACCCCCAAGGAGTGGTTGTTGTTATTGTTGTTGTTGTTGAAATCTTCACCAGTAGAGACTATAATAGTAAAGAGATATATAGAGTTTCATCAAAGGTATACAAAAATAAATCTAAAAGTTTAGATTTTTGTTTCAAAAGATATTGTAGAATCCCATTCCCCTCCGCACAAAGATCTAAAATTTGAAGGAATCAGTACCTTGACAAACTAGGTGGCCAAAAACAGTTCCTGTACTGAAGATATCTTTATCTTCCTTTAGGTACTTACCTTGAAAGGTGGAAATATTTGGTCCTTAATTCAAGGATGGGAATAATACAGCCCTCTGGATAGTGTTTGACTGGAGCTCCTAGCATTCTTCACCATAGACCACACTGGCTAGGGCTACTTTGAGTTGTAAACCACAGCCTCTAAAATCTATATGAATCCCATCCCCACCTCAAATAAACAAACAAACAGCCCACCAACCCTCACTCTCTAAGGTTTAAGTCTACGCTTTTTATGGATTGAAGGGCACACTTCAGAAAATTCCATCAACATGAACGAATGAAATGTAATGAAGGCATTAGAAGTGCGCAGAAATGAAATATGGATCCACATATATAAGCCCTTTGCTATGTTCTGTGGAAACTGTCTTGTTAGCAGCACTGTTATTCAGTTGACAATTTCAGCAGCAACTAAGCCTACATAATACTATCTGTTTAGGAAGGCAGGGATATTTAAGATTAAAGCAAATGGATAATTTCACTTAGAGTGTTTGGAGCTGCCACCCTCAAACGTCAGTTGCAGTATTGAAGTGCTCCGAAGGATACTGTCTGATGATCTCTTGAAAAGTTCAGAAAGGGCAAAAATGAATAGCTGTCTTTTTGCATTACAGATGGAATAATTTTGCACACAGACAAAGAATCATCCACTGAATTTATATGGCAGATTTTCTCAAAGGATATGCTTTCACCTTGCAAGGATAAATAGGTGACATAGTGACAGTGACACAGTTGCCCTATTCAGGTATTTTTTTCCTGGACAAAAAATGTGTCTGTGAATGCCCAGGCAACTTTTCAGATGTTCATATGTTTAACACTAAGGCCTGAAGAGAGTTTCTAAGCATGTAAATCTAAATGTGCTCAGAAGCATCAGAATTATTTGGAATCCACAGATTGCTCAGCTCCTTGTTGTGCAGAGATTTCTAGATACTCTTTCTCTGAATTCTACTTAAAAACTTTCTTCAGACTTCATAAGAAAGCCAGAAAGTCACTATGTGTGTAGAGTTGAGGCAGGGGCTTTCATGTGCACCCTCCCATTTTCAGGAAATTATTTAAACAACTCCGAGTCTCTCAAAGGCCATACCTTCCTATATGAGCTAGCATGAGTTTTAAGATCTGCAAGGGAGGACCTTTTCTCAGTCCTACCACCTTCACTGGTATGTTTGGTGAGGACACAGGAGAAGGCCTTCTCCATGAATGCTTCCAGGCTTTGGAACACGCTTTCACTAAAGGTCTGGTTGGCCTCCTCCCTGCTCTCTTTCACTGGCAGGTGAAGACCTTTTCATCCAAGAAGGCCTTTGAGATGCAAATTGTGTTAACAGTAGTATGTTTGAAATGGTATGCTCTGCTCTATTCTATTTTTTTTAATTTGTAATTTATCTCTTAACCTTTTGAATTATGGTTTTAATAACACTGATATTTAGTTCTTTTTAAAAACTTTTGTAGACTAAAGTTTTTAAAAGTAAACTTGTTTTATATTTCTGTAAGCCACTTTGGATCCCATCTTGGGAGAAAGGTAGGGTATAAATTAAAGAAAAATAAATAAATAAATAAAACTAATATCTCTAGCCTGCTGCACTCAGGTGTGGTTGGAGAAGCTATCCAGCTATCAGTATCAAAGTAAGATTTAATCGCCAATCCAGTTGGCTTCTGTGCATGGGACAGAACATGTGACGCTATTTTGTTCTTTCCTGAGACAAAGCCAATGCAAGATATTTTGCTTATTTTTTGGAATGGACAAGATGGTGTCTTGTGTTCCATCCCATGTACAGAAATCAACTGGGTTAGCAATTAAATCTTACTTTGATACTGGCAGCTTGATAATGTCCCCAACCACACTTTGAGAACAGCAGCTATGTTAGGGGGTGAGGACAAATGGCACGGCAAGGGAACGAAATGGACTAGGGGCTCAGAAGGAGTCAACTAAATTTGCACATAATGCTAAACCATGGTTTGGCACTATGACACTGAGCCAGATCAAGCCTTGGACTCATATGCTTTATCCTTTTCTGTCATCCTCTGGTACAGTTACAAGGAGGCTGTCTGATGCTCTCATTTCCATCTTAGATTAATTACAGTCTAGTATAGAGAAGGATGAAACATATGAGTCCAAGGCTTGATCTGGCTCAGTCTTATAGTGCCAAACCATGGTTTAGCATTATGTGCAAGTCTGACTGGTTGAGAGTCAATGGCAATACAGTCTAAATCAATGCAAAGATAGGTTGAGGAAGGCTGTGTTAAAGCATGCTTTAGCATTTTAAGAGAGAGGGGGCTCATGACTGAGCAATGAACATTGATCTTCTCAGTCCAGATCAGTGTCTCTTGCTAGCACATTTTAGCCTTCAACCTTAAAAAAAAAATCTACAAAATACTGTACAATCCTTGTCCTGCTAGACTTATGACTCCAGGTCACTGTTATTTCTAATTTACAAACAGGGAATTAAGGCTCAGAGTGTGTCTTGCCGAAATCTCAGATGTCGGTCTCCTAGATTCGCATCCAGTTTATGCTCAAGATCACTGCTAGAGATAGAACACTGAGTCCTACAAGAATAAATGTTTTGCATACTTGGATATTCTTAAGGGATACCAAATAGGATGGTGAAATACCATAAGTAGGTGGAACTCCATGATCCACTGGAGAACATGTTCTGTTGGCCAAAGCATAAAGGTCCTGAGTCCATTTTTTAAAACTCCAGCCATATGCTAAGCTAGTGGAATAAAGCAAACCAGAATGTTGCAGAGATGTTTTGGGGCAAAAGTAATGAGGCACATTTAAAGCACTTTAGAAATTTTAATTGTGACCCTCATGGTTTCTAGTCACATAATTTTCATTAAACCTGAAATATAGAACTGTCAAATGGGTAATTATAACATTCTTGCTAGATAGAATGGCATTATTAGTGATATCATTTCAGGCAGTCATGTTGATACTACGCACATACCATCTGTGATTCATTATTTATATGAAACGCTTTATGTTCCTTTGGGGTTTCATTTCTTAGGAAAAATAACATGGAATAATAAATGTAGACAGATTGCATGAATGGATTTTCCACTTGTTATGGGCAGATCTCCTAAAAAAGGGGAATGTTATATAAATTATGAAAAATATGAATTTCTTAGCATGTTTTTATATGCTTGTAAAACATACACATGCATTTACAGAATCACCAAAGAATGGCTATTCTTAGGAGGAGTTTTAACTCAGCACTCCTACTGAATTCTACTGAATCTTTGTACATTCCCTACATTTGTGGGTTTGACCTTTGCAAATTTGATTATTTGCAAGGCATGTGCTTGCCTCCCCCCATTCTTCTCTTCTCATTCCCTTGCATTCGTCACCCCAGGCTTATGATGCATGTATTTGAAATTGACATTTTTTCCTTTTGGATGAGCAAAGCCACTCCGCTGCTGGAGGCATGTCCTGTTTGCCACTTGGCTGCACATTCTGCTGCGTCGATTGGTTAGGTGCTCTCTTTGCTCCTACCCTTGCCTCTGGGGCGGAATCTCCTTTCTCAAGATGGTGACTGGAAGTAGCTAGAATGCCAGAACTCAGTGCTCTGCTCTTCTCCGTCTGAGGGGAAGATACTGGTAACCTTGTCTTTTTTCTTTCCCCTGGGAGTGTCGATGCCAGAGACAAGGAAATGGGAGAAGGGAGCTCTAGAGGGGAATGGGAGGTGGATGGTGGGGAGAGTTGTTCATGGTTTTCCCACTTTCGTGAGGGTTCTGCGCCATGAAGCTTTGTGAGTGTGGAGGAGCCATTGTATATCCATTCATACTAGCTGGATTAGGTTTCCCTCCAAAAGATGAACTTTCATAGAAGGAGTTGATTGTTGATTTGCTTATGAAGCCAGGGACAGTTTCAAAAGAATAAATAAGTAATAAATAATCCCTCCCTCCTGGATGATTTCATAATGTACTTGATGTTCTACCTTCCCTCTCAACTCCTGCTCCTCCCATTTTGAATATGATGAGGATAGAACAAGAAGGCAAATTCCTCATCAGGAGCCTTTCACGAATAGACAAATGAGCTATTTATCTATTTATTCCATATGCAAACTACCTTAATCTTAAACTACCTAAATCTTAAAAATAAAAAAAAAAGACAAGAAAGTAAGGCGGTTTTTAATTGAAGCTGCTTTTGTGGAAATGTACTTTATAACATAATCCTTTATTACTATTTAAGCACTCTTAAGAAGCTGGAAATATAAGTGAAAAAGATTCAGTGTAAATAGATTTGCTATGTAACTTGAGATGTGAAGCTGCTAAGCTGAAATATTAAATGGTATGTCTGCACCAGCTGTTTTTCCTGGGAGATTTCCCAGAATATATTTGGAATAATTGGTATGGTCCAATCACATGCATCATCTTTGGTGATGTCTTTGAGTCGAGTCCTGGATCTTGTTCCAGAAAATGTCTCATAACAGAGATCTCAAGGAACTCAGGGCTCAATCCAGCTACATTTAAGCCCTTCTAAGTTCCACTGATTTCAGTGGAGGATATCATAAAAATAAGTGGTTATCATGTTATGGAATGTATGATGTTGATGTGTTGAATGGATGTATAAATGAGGTACAAATGCGTATTTGCTTAACTTTTATGTTTTAATGCATTAAAATAAAAATTAAACAGCAAAAAATGAAATAATAAAATAAGTGGTTCTTTTTTGTTAAAATCAAGAGGGCTAGGTATTGGCAGTAGCAGTGGGGTACCAAGGATGATGTGGTGGGAGCAGGTCTGCCCCCGGTGCAGCTGACAGGGGGGTGTCCAAGAGGCATGAAGAATGTTTTGCTCATTTAGCAAAATGTGGAGCTGCAAATGAAGGCCAATGTACTAAAGAAGGCAATGAAAAGAGGAGGAGGTTCATGCTGGACTTGCAGTCAAGGGGCAGCTACGTTACAGTCCTCTATACAGTTACCCAAAAATAAGTCCCACAGTCACCACTAGTCCTTAATCTCAGGTAGACAGATTGTTGCAGCCTTATGGGCAGGAAAGAGAACAGGATCCCAAAAATATGAAAAGGACACTTCTCATGTGGGGAGGAGAACTCAGGGCAGTCGTTTCCTTTTCTCTTTTGGAAAATTGCAAGCTTACTTCATTTGTTGACTTGCTTTTTGCTGGCCTGTCCAACAAACTGCATGACTGACTAGGCCATATGGAAAGAAAGCAAAGTCAATGAGCGATTACAAAACAGAAACCAGCCCTTAGACCTAGGCCACAGTTGCGAGGGCAAGAGAAAGTCAGCAGCCATAGATCTAGGAACAAGTGACACTGATCGAAGTTCCTTCATCCACATCACTGTTTAACGTGCAAGAAGCCTGCCTATTTTTGTATTTAGCCAAGGTGCACAATAATAGGAACTGATGACTCTCTTCCAGAACTGTAAGAAAGAGTTAAACAGCAGAAAAGACTATAAAAGAAATAAATGTCTTGAAAGTGAGGGAGAGAGAAAGAAGAGCAGGACAGCTTGGCAAAATAGTTTAAAACCAAGAAATTAGTCTGTTAACATTTTGACTGCCTTTTGCTTGGCATGACTGAAAAGCAGTTCCATCCCACACTTCCCTGTCTTGCAGATCTTTTGTGATAATTCTTCCCTATGTTGGTGAGTCTGAAACCCAGAATCAACTCCAATTTGCCATCCCACCCAACAGGAAGTTGCAGCCAGATGCAATCTGTTTTTGTCTAGACTTAAGTTCAAGTATTTCTTTTGTCATATTCACTTTTTTAAGGTATACATCTGAAAAGGTTATGAGTGAAGACATTTTGCACTTGTTCCTACCAACTAGGCATGAAATTGGGCAGAACTCATCTCCATTGTCCCTTAAAACAACTTTTGGCAAGTTGAAGTGAACTTAAATGAATCCTTTACTTGCTTTAAACAATTCTCCTTGAGGACACTGACCAGTAGGTGACTTCTCCCAACCCCACCTCTCTCAGAGATGCTAAAATTATCCACTCTAGGTGTCAAATACACCAGGTATGCCTCTGGCAGTAAAGTTTATTATTATTCTTGTTACTGAACACTTGTAAAGGATTTTTTAAAAAGTACTGTACAGAAAATTTCAAAAATAACAGTCCCTGCTGTTAACAGTCACAACATAAAAGAAAAAGGGAATGGATAGAGAAGAGGAAGCAGATAGCAGGTCCTTTTTCAGCAGTTTCAGAGACCAGGGCTAGTCTGGAACTCTGTAGCCACACTATTGACATGTGCTTCTCTTGTCAGAGTGGCTTTTCTTGTTCATTTGTTGCTGATTGATCATAAAATGCTACTTGCGATGACTTACAAAGCCCTACATAACTTGGCAAGCTGGCAAAGAATTTTTATTGCAACAGGCTTTTTACTTACAGTCAGCCCTTTTTTTTTTGATTATTTGATTATTCACAGATTATTTGTTGTCACCTCTGCTACCTCCCTATGCCATTTTTAATAGGGACTGCAAGCCTCGTGAGACTCAGAAACTGTGAAGGAGACTTTTAAGTTCCTATTTAAAATGTTGTGGGGCAGCAGTGGAGACGGCAGTAAGTCCCACCAGCCACCCACTTCTGTCTTGTGAAGGAACCCTGATGCCTCAAAGAAATCTACAGTGGGTTGAATATGGTGATCATACTTTTTTTCGGTGTTAATTACGGTTTGGGAGGGCCTAGGGTTATTCACATTTTTTTCACTTTCATAGGCGTCCTGTGCCCCTAACCCTAGATATGGAAGGATGACTGTATTTGCTGAATTAGATTTTAACAAATTGGTACCGTTCATTTCTTTCTTTATTAACACGTTTTTAATTGATTTGATTTTATCTTTTCATTATAATTGTGCATTCTGTCTTTCTGTTTCAATTACAACTTTTGTATTTTATATATCACTAGCATATTTACCTGGCATTGCCTGGGATTTTATTTTCTCATTGGTAACACTTGTTAGAAAAACCTTAGTAATTACCTTACCTTTCCTTAGGAATTAGATTTGATTGAAATATACAGATTTGAGATCCTATGTCTCTAATTCACCAGTCTGTCTTGTCCAGTATGTGTAACTTTTCCTCATATTCCCCAATCCAATCTGTATTCAGAGTTATTAACATACAGAGTTTGGGTTCCTGAGGGAATACATCACACTCCTCCTTGCTGCTCAGCCTCGTCTCCACAGCAATTGGCCTAAGCTCTCTGGCTGAGAATTCTAAAGTCCCCTTCCTGAACTGCCAATTCCAGGATTTCATAAAATCTTCACAGCCAGGCAATCATATGAAGTCTTCTTGCCTCGCACAGCCAATCATATGAGGTCTTAGTCTGCCTAATGCAGACAAACAGACAAGATCACTCACAAACTTTGACTTTTATATAGTAGATTAGACAGCTTGGGCAGGTGTTTTTTTGTTTTTTGTTTTTGTTTTGTTTTCTTTTTTGGTGGAAAGGAGAGATGTATATTTAATAAATAAACCAAAAAAAAAAAAAAAAACCAGAAATACATTCACTAACCGATGGGTGGGCCAAACTGGTCCCCCTACAACTGCCATGGAGCTTCTCCTGGAAAGATGGATGGAAATGGAGCTTCCCCAGTGTTCCTCTAGTCAATGGCAAGAGCTGAAGTGTTGTGTTTCATCAGCTCTGCAATCATAGGCCAACTGGCATTTGAAGGTAAATGCTCCTTGTGCTCTTTCTGCACAGCGGATGGATGGGGCTAGAAGCCCCTTTCCCCATACTCTTCCTGGGAGATAAAGGGTAAAGTCAAGTTCACTGTCCTGTCCAGATATACCTCTTGAAATAGCAGGTTGATGCTCCCACATGCAATAACATTTACTGACACAAAAATGTGTCCCATCTTACAAGTTGCCCCCTTGTTCTCACTAATCCACTCTAAATACCTATTGCAATTGATGTAAGGAAAGTAAATAAAAGCAACAAAGATTTAACTAGCAGGGAGAGGTTCAGTACTCTAATGTAAGTAAGTTTTGAACCATTAGCCTAGACTCTTGAGCTATCAGCTGTGCTCTAATTAAAACAAAGAGGGCTCTCTGTTCACTTCTAGAAGCCTTACTTGGCTAGCTTCACCCACTGCTTTTGTGACAGTATACCAAGCCATTTCCGCATTACACTGTTCTAGTGTTATTATTCCACTTTCAACATCCTATGGAATTCTGGGGTTTGTAGTTTACTGAGGCCAAAGAGTTCTCTGGCTTAGAATTCTAAATGCCCCTCCCTAAACTGCAAACCCTAGGATTGCACAGGAGGTTGAAAGTGGAATAATAGCACTAAAACAGTGTAGTGTGGAAATGGTCCTAGTGAACCTGGAATGGAGAAGAAACTGTCAGTGTCACTTTCTTCTACGTCAGGTTGCTTTTGTGCTGAATATGAAAAAAAAAAAATCTTCATTTCGGCAACGAATTCAAAAGCAAACCAAAACAAAATTCCTTTCCATTTGAACTGGCCAAATTTGATAAGCACAGCTATTCTTTATTATGTACCTGTTTACTGTACAGCCATTCAAAACAAGGAGAGTCTAAAACAAAATAACATCAACAACAACAAGAGGTGGTAGCTTTCACTCAGCACTAACTTTATTGAATGTGCAGAGATTCACATAAAGAGTTAAAAGTTCTAAGTCCTGGGCCTGGAGGAATAAATCTGTCAGTGTTGGTTTCTTCCATAATTGGACTGTTTTCAATCTCAAATTCATTGGTTTTTTCTTTCTTTAATATATATCCAGCCTTTCTTCCAACTTGGGACCCATTTTCGTGCTCACATCTATCCTAAATATGAAGAGATTTGCAAATTTTGAAAAACTCTTAGGTCAACTGAGGCTTGAGATATTTGAGTGAGAAATGGCTCCTCCTTGCCAAATTCTCTTAAAATGGCTTTAAAACTACTGATATGTCTGGATTGTCACAATTTTGTGGTGGGGTAGCAGTTTGAGCAGCAAGTGCATTTTGATTCTCAATGTGCTCTAACTTCAGTGTAGACAACCTCTGAGTGAGTCCATTTTTGCCCTATTTATGTTCTCAGTGGACTACATCCTCCCATGTTAGAAGAAATATACCCCCCCCCCAAGACAAATAGTTCCCTCAGAAGACCTGGGGAGTATTTAAAGCTCTTTTTTGATCTGAAACAGGCCCAGAAGCCCTGAAATAGGCTCCAAATCATACCTTCCACCTGTAACAATCTGGCAGGGGCAGTCCAAATTAATCCTCTGTCATTTTAATTTTTCAGTTGCTTTTAAAATGTTCCAATTTCTCTCTTCTCCTCCCACTTACCCTCTTTCTCCTCAGTTTACTTCAGTTGCCGCAGACTGAATTCACAGTGGAAAAGTGGTTCACACTCAATTAACTCAGCAGCATGGGAAGGGAAAGTAGAGTAGAGGAAGAGATGGAATCTTGCCCTACCCAGTAGGCTAGGGAAAAGTAAACTGCTGCAATCTCTCCTAGCCATTGTGTCCTCCCTCAGTAATAACTTTTGCAACTTGATTGTACTCTGATGTTTCTTGGGCCCTTTCTACACCCCGCTCCCAATTTGCAATGGTGATGGGATCGCGACAGAACCACGATGACGGTTCTGCATGATGTCGTTGTGATCCCATTGTGATCCCGTGGCCACCTGTTGCAATCACGGAGTAAATCATTCACAGGGTTTTCTACTCAAAGAACTGCGATTGCACAGTCCTCCCGCCTCCCTCCTGCACTTACTTGCTGTGCAGAGGGTCAGGAAGTGCAATGGCTGTGCTTCCTCCCCCAGTGCAGCCTGGGAAAGTGTTAGGCTGCACTGTGGAAGGAAGAGGCAGAGCCATGATGCTTTCTTCCTTCCAGCAGGCAACCTGTGCAGAGGGGAGCACTTCTGTCATGCTCCCTGCCTGGGAGAGCCAATCTGGGATCCCCACACAATGGATTTGGCAGCAGGTAAGCTGCGGAAAGGGCCGTGGTAACACATTCCCCACTTTTCCTCTGTGAAATGTTAGATGCTATGGCAAAGGGCAAATCATCTGTGCCCTCCAGCTCCAGCTTCTGAGTGCTTTTTTTTTTTTCATTTTAGGCCCCCACTGGGCTCTGTTACATGAAGGTGACAGAATCTAGGAGAGTCACCCTGGGTGCCTTGGTGGCCCCACTTTGTCTGCCATACCCTAAGCCCTCCATGACATCAAGAGGGTTTTGCTTATCATGAGTTAGAGAAGCACCACAAAATTACAAACGAAACATCAGGAAAGCCTTGACACAACACCAGATCACAACATTTTTGCTGCATTTCTTGCTGATTTGTGTGTGAAGTGGAGCATTTTAATAAGATCAGAGGAAAGAGCAAGCATTCTTGCAAAGCAAAAAGAATGCATTTTGCACAGACACATAGTAGGGCATTTCAAGTACCGTCATGTAATGTTATACTTCTTCCAGAAGTAAGGTCCCTGGACTGAATAGTGTGGCATTTATCAGCCCCTGGAACTGCTTAGAAATCTTTTCAGTTATTGTATTAATGCACTTGAATACAATTTTTTTTTTAAAAAAAAACTACCTGACTTTTCCGACTTTTCATCAACTGCTTGCCTAAACTGATATTTATCTTTATCTCAGGCAAGCTTATTGGACTTGTCATCCACTAAATTAATCTGAAGCATAATAGCCAGATGTGTAACTTGTCAATATTTATATCAAAGCCTAATAAATTTATTTCTACATTCACTATGTATTTTCCTTTCTTGCACGTGTCTGTGCCTTACAGAATAAATATTACTGGGAATGGAATGAAGATTGCATTGCTGGGCACATGTTATCATTTATTGTTTTTAAAAGGATGTATTTCCTATTTTGCAGGATCAAAATCATCACAAAGCAGATAACAAAGGTAGATACAAAATAAATAACACCTAAAAGCAATATCCAAATCTTTCAAGTAAGTTATAACACTAAATAGCTAGAGCAGCAGAGAAAACCTCAGTCAAAAGTTCACATAGTTCTAACTTTATCTGTGCAAGAAGAAGCAAAAGCAAAGCCTACTTCATACACTCTAATTGTCCTGATTTGGCAGGGACAGTTTGGATTAATCCTCTGTCATCATACTTTTTCCACTGCTTTTCAAATGTCCCAGTTACTCTCTCTTTCTCCCACTTTTTCCTCAGCTTCAATTATTGCAAAGTACAAAAGTACTTTGTACTCGTTTAGATTAGCAGGGGAGAGAGAGGAGAGAAGTGATCTTGCATTTCCCAGTAGATTTAGGCAAAAGCAGGCTTCTGCAGCCTCTCTTAGCTTGTGGGTTCTACCACACTGTGATGTGGCTTGGCCATATGTGAAATGTTGGGGAGAATGGTTCTTCATCGAGCTAGCATAGTTTGGTGGTTTGAACATTGGACCATGACTCTGGAGACCAGCGTTCAAATCTCTGCTCAGACATGGAAACCCAGTGAATGACTTTGGAAAGTCACGGTCTCTCAGTCTCAGGGGAAGGCAAAGGCAGATCCCATCTGAACAAATCTTGCCAAGAATGTCCCATGATGTGTTTGCCATAGGGTCACCATAAGTCGGAAATGACTTGAAGGCATACACGTAACACACACACATATAAAAAAGAAGAAGAAGAGGAGGAGGAGGAGGAGGAGGAAGCAGTGGCAGTACTACTCCATATCATGAGGCGACATAACTCATTAGAAAAGACAAGAATGCTCAGTGAGGTAGAAAGAAGTCAGTAGAAAAAGAGGAAGATGCATTACAGGTGGATAGACTCAATCAAGGAAACCACAGCTCTGAATCTGTAAGAATTGACAGGGGTTGGGATGACTCAGAAGTCTGTCATCTATAAGTCAAAGTCAACTTGACGACAAACAACATAAACAACAGTGCTGCTTCTCTGTCCTTTTTTGCCTTTTGCTGTTCAAAGGCACAGTTCTCCTGGTATGTATGTGAAATTGTAGGGGGTGGTCCATTCATAAGCCCATACCCCTAACCTTTTAACTACATCGCAAGATGTATTCATATATTCATATTTGAGATGTTACTCAGGGTTAATTCATCAACAAACTTCAGGCTGCTGAATGCATTCCTACACGGTTTTGGTAGCAGATTTGCACTCACTACATACAACCTTCTGAATGAAATTGGGTTCAGGAGCAAGTGGTTATTTCTTTTGTTTTCACTGTTAGCTGGTTGTGCAGGGTGTAAATTGACCCAGAAAAAAACACAGGGGCAAGGATAAACAGCTACCCAAAGGGAATGTGTTTTTACCATACATCAAAGGAGTCATTGACCGAATAGGGAAACTGATGAAGAAACATAACTTCCAAACAATCTACAGACTGACCAGGAAAATTCAACAGATGCTACATTCAGCAAAGGACAAGAGGGATCCTCTAACTTATGCAGGAGTTTACCGCATACCTTACAGCTGTGGACAGGTCTACATAGGGACTACAAAATGCAGCATCCAAAAACGAATCAAAGAATACAAAAAACACTGCGGACTGATTCAGCCAGAAAAATCAGTGGTAGCAGAACATGTTATAAACCAACTTGGACACAGAATGCTATTTGAAAGCACAGAAATTCTGGACCATTGGGACAACTACTATATCAGACTACACAGAGAGGCCATTGAAATCCATAAAAAACATGGACAATTTCAGCAGGAAAGAAGAAACTCAGAAAGTAAACGAAAGTTGGCTACCAGTACTGAAAAACACTAAAATCAAGACTCAAAAATATGCCAATGAACACCACCCAGACTCTGGAGATCTCTCTACAGGAAACAATACAATGGATTGCTAACGAGTACTTTAAATGCACACACAACTGTTATGCATATCCCCTGGCTAACAACACAACCCTGGGGGCTAGTCCACTCAACAGTGGGCTATCTCACAGGCCAGCTGCATCACTAATGCATCACAAATGCAAATCCTTCCCGCTCTGGGATCACACAAATATGTATATACTCCATTCTACCTCTATGTCTCTAGATCCTCTGAAGATGCCAGCCACAGATGCAGGTGAAATGTCAGGAGCAAATACTACTAGAACATGGCCTCCTAGCCTGAAAAACCCACAACAACCCATGGATTCTGGCCGTGAAAGCCTTCGACTTTACATTAAATTGACTAGTTGTTGTGTCAATTACACAGAGCCAAGTACACATAGGCCCTTTTCGCACGCCAGTCCTGTTGCAAAATGGCCTCAGGAGCGCTGCGGGATTGTGAGGACCATTCCACATGACATCCTCGCAATCGCGCAATGCTCTTGAGGCCATTGTGTGGTGATTGCGCAGTGTATCATTTTTGGCTCCTTGCTGAAAATGATGCACAATTGCGCATCCCTCCTGTGCCCCACCTGCACTTACCTTGTGTACAGAGACTCTGGACACGTGGCCATCATGCTTCCTTCCCCAGCGCAGCCTGGAAAAGTACCTGGCTGGGCTGTGGAAGGAAGGGGCAGAGCCCTCATGCTTCCTTCTGCCCAGCATGGAACTGGTGCAGAGGGGAAGCGGAGGGGATGTGAGTGTCTCTCGCAAGAGACTTTTCGCATGATCCTCTCACGACGACACCGGAATGAGGTAAGGTGTGAAAAGGACCGTAGTTGCAAAAGGGTTAGGGAAAAAGTCACCCTGCAACAGGAAAAAAAAAGCATTCTCTTTTAGGGAGGTACATCTTGTGTGCATTCTTAACAAGATTCTCTGCAGACCTGGGAAAGTTACTTTTTTTGAACATAGTTCCTTGAATATCCCAACCCACATGGGCAGCAGCCATGTTGGGTGGACGATTGTGGGACTTGTAGTTGAAAGAAAGGAGGGAGAAAGGAACTTTGTAAGTCCTTTGGAAAAGTTTCATGTGAAGAGAACCAGTTAAGCTAGAGAAAGAGATTGCTGCTCCCCTGGAGACCAGCTTCAACTTCCTTTCAAACACCATCCACCTTCCACTGATTATGCATATGATGCGGGATGCCTGCACTTCTGGAAGCAGGAAAATTCTGTGTTAGGCTGTGTGCATATATTTTCCTTTGGGTTTTTATTATTATTTTTAAAAAGACAGCAAGCCAGAATTGTTACATTATACCTATGCACAATAGAAGGATAATCAATTGAGGAGAAAGAACATTCTTTGTTGCTTATCAGGTATCTCTTGTACTTGGATAAGTGTTTCTTCAATAAGCTTGTGGTGTGTGGCTTTTCAAGTCTCTTCAGTAAATTACTTTCAGAAGGGGACAAATGGGGCCACCTATACTGAACCCAGTCTAGTGTGTTGCACATCCTCCAGCTCTGTGTGTCATACTGTATAGCTGATGCTTCTGGATAATACTGGGTTTTAGGAAATCAGACAGCTCTTCTATGAGTGGCAAATTTATTTTTCTATGCTTCAACTTTTTGTAGGTTTGGGAGTTTTTATTGTTAGTATTAGTGACCACTTGCATGGTGTAGCTGCTTGATCATTGCACTATGACCTTGGAGACCAGGGTTCAATTTGCTGCTTGGCTGTGGAAACCCACTAGATGACCTTGGGTGTGTCATGCACTCTCAGCCCCAGAAAACCCCGTGATAGACTCACCTTAGGGATCATGTAAGTCAGGAACTACTTAAAGGCACAGAACAATAAATTAATATTAGTATCTTATTCCAACAGTACATCTTTCTTAAAGAGGAGATAAGAATATTCTAGAGATACAGAATGATCTCATGTATTCTGTCTCTGTTTCTCTAAACTTTTAGTTGCTTCTTTCATTCCGTTAGGGAAAAACATCTTAGATCTTCTCAGGCATTTATCTGAAAACGCATATGTCTAGAAGTGGGGACAAGCACTCGAAAGGCACACAAGCCACCGTCCTAACATCCTGAACACCCAGATATAAAATCAGAGCTTTTATGCATTGAACACAAAAGGTCTGAGGAGGTCTTTGTACTGTGTTTGACTGAACATGGTTATAAACTTTATGAGTGTTCTGATGGGGTAACATGTCCCTCTTCCAGGTTTGGTTTCTAAAATAGAGGCATTAGTGAACTAAAGCCTGTAGTTTAACAATAAAATGCTGGTTCACATGTCAGCGTCCATGCTTATCAATATGCCACCGAAGGAAACATACCTCTTACCATTTACAGAAATTTTGGAAAATGTACCCAGCAATAGCAAATCATAGGAGTACGCTAATATATGCACTAGCCAGTCATTAAACAGCCATAATGGAAAAGTACAGAGGAAGTACCAAGTGAAAATTATTCATATTGAACTTTCTCCTGTCACCCTGATTTCTGGGGTCCCTTGGGGAACACCTTAATGTGCTCCACGTGATAGGGAATGGAAACTAGCCAGAGCACAAGCAATAGCAATGCGAGAAGAAGGGTAACCTAGTGGGGTCTTTTTATCCAGTTTTTACGGGGTCAGGCCAAGCCAAAAACCAAACGAAGATGTCTAATAAATGATTTTATTGAATGAAAGTCTCACGCACCAACGCAATCACTCACAGACTCACTCAAGACTTATTAAGAAGCAAAGGAGAGGAAACTGGATAGGGGAAATATTGAAGAGATTGCAGCTGGGGTAATACTGCACCTTTTCCTGAAGTCCTTGGTCCAGGAAAAAACAGCGAAGAAGTGGAGCTCAGCACAGAGAGGGCTGAGGGGATTACTCGACGGACAGAGAAACGGTTTGCTGGTATGACCGGCAGTGATCCAAAGAAACTCTCAAAAACTGGGATTTTTGTAGGGGAAAAGGTACCTGGAGGGCTAATCCTTTCCTGGGGAGAACAATGGGTGTTGCAACAGAAAAGAAGCTCCACGATGGCAACTCCTTTTGCATGATGAGATCACAAGGTGTTGCCAAAGTTTCAGGATCTTGAGTTGCATTGGGTTGTGGTGTGAATTTATGTAGATAGTCCTTGCCTGATAGGATTTTATTGCTATCGGTGCTCAACTTGGGGAAAAGATGCTAATCCCCTTAAGTTGGCTCCTCAGTGGCTGAGGACCCTTTCTTTACTGTGGGTTTGCACAGCTTGAGGTCTCCTGGGGCTACGTGACGCGGGATTGTACTGGCCTGGCCTGGTTTTCGATCGTTCGACTGTTGTTGCCTACGTGCTCATCTGAGTGACCTCTCGGGCACATTGAATCAAATTTTAATATCAAAATTGTAGACCCTGGGACAGGGTTTACCAGTGAGATAACATCCTGACAATTCAAGTTGTTATTATTATTAACAGAAAGTGCCAGCCTGTCAGTAAGAGGATCAAAATGTTCTGGAAATGCTTAAACTGATTTTCCTTGAGATTCCTAAGAGCTTGAAAACTCTGCAGCTTCTAAATTTTTCCCTGGCAAAGATATTTTTTCCTTCGACATCATACCCCCCCACTGTACTGGTTTGCAAGTTGCATACAACTTAATGGTGCTTTAAGATTTTTTTTAGATCCTAGAGGATAATCTTCTAAAACTCTGCATCTGATCCCACCGAAAGCTGCCTCTCAGTTTGCAGTTACTGTTATCTTTTACTGTTTGACCCCTTTGTTCTTCCTCAGCCACAATCAGCGTAATATGCAGCAGTTCCAGGCTTTGTCAATGTGCCCGTAACAATGTCACGGACAGCACAGTACAGCTGTTTCTAACCCCTGGGAAATCAAGCATGGTACATTTTTTTTAAATGATTTTCATCAGGGAAAAAGGGGAAGAAAGAGAAAGCAATTACACTTCCAAGGTTATGTAAGCATAGTAGTATAATAGTATCTATAACAGAACAAGGAACCGAATGCCAAAGAAAACATTAAAACATAAAATGAAGCCATAATTATGAATAGACATATGGATAGAAGCAGAGTATGTAGGCATATGTTGGGAGTGTACAACAGGATTAATGTTTCATTGACCAAATGGGGTTTCCCACCCTGTACCATGAAAAAGTGGAAGTTGTTTGGGCCACTGTGAGAGCTGCTACCATTTCAAGTAGAAAATAAAGTTATAAGAAATAGTTGCCAACGTGCCTGAGCCCCAGTGTGTCTTTTTTCAAACCAGACTTGTTTTGTATTTTCATCCAGCATGATGTCCTTATGTCCCATCTTCATCCCTTCCAGAAGTCAATTGGAAGAGCATCTTATCAGTGTTTGGGCACTTTGAATGTAGCTCCTACCAGGATGAAGATAGTGAGGTGTTACTAATGAAAGTCCTTTTCGGATTCATTAAAAATCTTGTGGAGCTTGACTTCTAGAGTGAGGATAAGAGTCTTGTGTATGACGGCTGCTATTTCATATTTATCCTGATGCTAAAGTGTACTTACTGTGGGGCAGGTCCATTGCATCTTGAAATAAGATCTGAGATTCCTATATCTGTTGCTGTAGAAACGTGAACTCATTTTCATAACAATACCCTTACTTAAAGGAGATGAAGTATTATGGGTGCAGCTTGTTTATGATGTTTTCGTCACACTGTCAGAGGTGGATTTCGTTGGATTTGGGCACCATATGGAAGACCAATTGTCATTTGATAGTTCCCGTATTAGGTCTACATTACCAGTTGCCTAAGAGCCAAATGAGGAAGAAGAATTGATATTCGGTTATTGTTAATACATAAATGATACAAATTGTTTGCTCCTTCTCATAGGTTGCCACTGCCCTTTCTAAAGGTTTCTGGTGGCTTGCCTTAGAATTTTAGTATTTACAGTTAAATGTAATATTGTAAAAAACATGACCCGGGGAAAACCTGTAATCTGTTTCTTAGCTATTGACCTGAAAGAGCCCTGCCATTACAGTAAATGTCACACAACCTATAAAACCCAAGTTTTAACTTGGGAGGCGTTGTATGAATGGTGGAATGTTATATGAGATAGCAGTATTATAAGCAGAGAGACTGATGGAGTTAATTGCCTTTTCCATCTCTTACAGACTTAAACTGATTTCTTGTAGAAGGGACTATGTAGCTTTGAAAGGGTTTTGATGGTTATTGGTGGAAATGAGAGGCCGCTACCTTCACTCCTCTACTAGCTTCATGACCACAAATGGCTTTCTGCTTTCATTATGTACCCCAGGCAGCAGGTGCCTCAAACTGACAGTTGTCAAGACACTTCTGTAGTCTGACAGGGCTGACAAATACATTTTTTTCCTGTATAAACCATGACTGGCTAAGCAGAGAAAGAGAAAGGAAGAGAAAGAAAAGCTTAGGAGTTACTGAAGTTTTGAATATAGCAATTCACCAAGATCTTGATGGGCTGTGTTTAAGCCAATTAGCTGTATTTAGACCAGGTTGCGTTTAGACCAGGTTGAGTTTAATTGGGACAAGCTTCTTTAATATCAATAGATTCTTTGGGATAATGATACCAGGATATTTTAATATTGCATTTTAATTTTTTAAGCCAAAAATGCACTTTGTGTGCAGTGAGTTGGAGCAATATCAGCAGGTACCTAATGTGTCATTAGCTGAAGCATGCCAAAACAAAAGGCCTCTGACTCAGTGTTATTGATTTTTATGCATGAATCAATGCCATATAACTTAAGTTCTAAAACAACTCCAGGACTGCACAAGGGGGATTCAACAGGAATAAGATGACATTACCAGAAAACAAGCTGATGGTACAGTCCATCTTTCTGGTACTGAAGCCTTAAATTGCAGTTTTCTTATATATCATTTCAGCCAATGGTTTCATAACAATAACAACAGCAAAGGGCAAACTTGAATCTTGTTCTTATTGTCACTATATGTCATCAAGTCAGCTTCAACATATGGTGACTCTATGAATGGGAAGCCTCCAAAGATGGTGTTATGAATCCTCTAATCACGTCTTGCAAACTGAATGTTATGACTTCTTTGAGTCAAGCCATTTTGGATTGTGGTCTTCTTCTTTTCCTACTGCCTTCAATTTTTTCCAGGATTATTGCCTTTCCCAGGTAATCATGTTTCCTCATGATGTGTCCAAAGTATGATAGCGTCAGTTTCACCATTTTGGTTTCTAGTGGGAGTTCTGGCTTAATTTGCCCTGACATCAATTTATTTGTCTTTTTGATAGCCTGTGGTATCCTGAAAATTCTCCTTCAGCTCCACATTTCAAATAAGTTGAATTTTTTTTTCTATCAGCTTTTAAAATTATTATCACTCTTTCACAGGCATACATAGAAATCAGAAATACCTTTGAATGGATTGTCTTGACTTTGATGTTCAGCAATGCATCTTTACACTTGAATAGCTTATCTTCTTCCTTTGCAGCTGCCCTTCCAAGATTTGCCTTGTGTTTCTGCTGAATGCAGTTTCATGGGACTCAGGCCATTTCTGCACTACACTCTTATAGCGCTATTATTCCACTTTCAACATTCTATGGAATCCTGGGGTTTGCAGTTTTGGGAGGGGCCAGCTGGCTGCTCCCAAAACTGCAAACCCCAGGATTCCATAGGATGTTGAAAGTGGAATGATCATGCTATAAGAGTGTAGTGCGGAAATGGCCTCAGAGAGGTTAAACCAGATTGCTGCTGGGGACTCTATATGTAGTTGGGAAAGCAGCTGAATGTATGAGAAGAGAATGGTTTTTGTTCTTATGGTAGATTTCCTGGAGATCAGAATATTTGTTTTTAATTGCTTTGGTTACTCTACGATATTTGATTACACAGCTTAAACCATCTTGCATTAAGAGAATAAAAGTTCACATATCTCATGGCTGAACTAATAGTAATAAGATGTTATTGAGTTTATCAGTCTCAAGGCAGGTTTTAAACTAGCCAGCAAAATCTGCAACCTAAATAGGCAACCTAGTGTGGGTCAGGGGCTGCATTAGAGAGTCCTGTATGCTTTTGTCAAATGAGCCAATGGTACCATCTCTGTTCTAATCACACAAAATATTGATTGGGCTGAGTTTAAGTAAAGTGAATAGTTGTTAAACTTTATGCATGCTAATAAATATGAAGTATGTCCTTATGAACTGTTCAGTAGAAAGGAATTATCACTTCAAGAATCTGTATAAGTAAAGTAACTTCAGAGTTCCAACATCTGGAGGCTGATGTCTTGCAAAATCATGTTTGGGTTATTATGATGGACTGACAGATGTTTACAAAGTAGCTGTTTCTTGTCCTCCCCCCCCCTAGTTTGAATTTTTCCAGTGTCTTGCATTAATGAAATATATACATTTGTTGTTTTAAGTTTATGATGTTCTCAAGTTTTGTTTTTTTAGAAGAAAAAACATATCAAATAGTCTTAACTTTCCAAAGTACAGTGTAAAGGTTTGTATATAGTAAAGAGAATTTTCAGAGTACATTTTGCCTGAAAGTGTCAAAGTAATGCTTGAGTGGGCAAATAATTAAAACTCACATCTACTCAGTGCAAACTATCGTGTTTCGGCTATGCTACAGGATGGTACAGTAGCTAATGAATACATTAACAGAATTGTATGTGGCATCGATGGACATCTAGGTGCAGTAGGAACATGTCTGCACAAATTGTACAGACAACCTTGGTGAGCTTAGGGAGGGGGGGAATGATGTTTCTGCATAAGTAAATTAATAGGTAGCTGTACATTCTATGTTTGTGCGTGTGTTTTGTGCGTATCCCTGTTTTACTCAGTGCAGAACTATTATTATCTTGAGCAAGTATGTGCTTCCAAACCCATGCATGCTGATAACACCAGTATGGGATATTGTACTCATAAGCAATTGGCTGAGTGGAAAGAAGAGGTGCCTAATCCCTCTGACACCTCTTGATCAGTGATGTGAGTTTTATGGAGAAAGGAAAGTGGAACTTTTTCAGGAAAATTTCCAGGAAAATTTCCCAGCATTCTAAATACTGTTAGCAGGTTTAGCATGTTTGGTTTAAATATCATATTCAAACACATTCAAAGCTTTATGGAAAATGTTTTAATGGGCACTTTGTAATAATATAAAGAGAATAGCATATATTTCTTTTATATTTAAGAAAAATGTCTACGCTTGAAAGAACCCTGTTTTTAGGACACAGGCCTAAAGAGAGCTGTGCTTGATGTGTCAACAGTTGAACTTCCTTTTGCTGGGGTATAACTGTAGTACCTTCAGGTTTACTGAGGTAGATCTGTACTGCATGATCGTAACAATTCGATGGCACTTTAAGTGCCATGGATACATTCTGTGGAATACTGAAATTCATAAGTTGGTGGAAAGACTTGCATTCCCCTGAATCGGTGTACTAGAGCTCTTTAGCAGAGGCCCTTATAAAAATACAAACAACAGGATTCCATATGGATTCTTAAAACAGAACTGAAGTGCTATGCTTACATTCTAACTTACTCTCAATTTATCAATTCCCTTTCAAACTGAGAAAAAAATGATTCAGTACAAATAGTTGAATATATTATTTCATTAAAGGATTGGTGTGACTCTGTGGGCATAGGCAAATTATCACATTTTGTCTTGATGACTTGACTTGTGACTTGGGCCATTTCCACACGGGGTTTTTAAAACGGTGCAGAGTGTCCTCCAGGGAGGACGTCTGCACCTGGGAGCGGACTGGGTCGGACCTACTTAACGTAGGTCCGCACCCCAGCCCGCTCCGCAAGAACCCCAAGTGCTCGTCCAGTGTGCTTTTGAAAAACTTGTTTCTAGAGGTTTTTCAAAAGCACGGAGTGTGCCAGTGCGAGCCTGCTCCCTTATGCAGATTCGTAGGCTTGCATTGGTGTGAGCCTGTGATCTGCCGGGGGCGGGCTTTAGGCTGGCGAGCTTCAGCGGTTGGAGAGCCTCGACCAACCGGAAGCCGCCGTTTTCGTCCCCGGAGCAGTGTGGAGCAGTGGCCACACACTGCTCCGGAGCAGCGTGGACCGGACCGGGGAGCCCAAAAGTCCGGTGAGTAGCATCACGGGGCGATCCCCTCACCCCGTGCGGAAATGGCCTTGATTTCTGACTGACTGAGAAGCAAGAGATTTCATGAAACAGAATGTTTGTTATTCTGTTCCTCTGTGAACTAGAGTTTGTCAATGCTTGTCTACTTAGAAGAATATTCTATATTTGGCCCATCTAACATGATTGATTGCAGCACAACAGCCCAGAGAACTATAACAAATCTCTCTCTCTCTCTCTCTCTCTCTCTCTCTCTCTCTGTATGAGAGAGAAAGAGAGAGAGATGTGGAACATTTTCCAGAGAAAAATCTAGTATTAGAAAACTTTCCACCCTGTATAGGGAGAGGTATTTAGAATTCTCGGAACATTATAGTGCCTCACTGTAATACAAGGCATATTCATCACCCATCACCAAACTGCAAACCTCAAGATTCCATAGCATGCAGCCATGGCAGTCAAAGTGGAGTAATAATGCTATAATTGTGTAGTGTGGATAGGCCCCTGGAATTCTCCTCAGAGTTCCTGTAGTAATGGTGAAGCCCTGACCTTCAAAACAGTGGGAGAGAAAGGATCCCTTTCTTTCTTGCTGGTTTTCTGTTTAAAATCCCCCTCCCAAGCTGCTTTCCCTCTTGCTGGGTATATCCTCCATATATTTGTTTTCTGAAACTTCTTTTCCTTTGTAGAAAAAAAAAAGACAAGCATATGATGCATGTGTTTATGTTTAACGTAACTTCTAGAGGGCAAATGTTGAAATCTCCAATTTTCAAGCTTTTGATTTTAATGTAAAGTTCAATATACCACTGAAAAGGGAGAGAGCATGATGTTACTAGCTTCATTGGGATCTTGTCCTGCTTATGAATCAGGGCTGCTTTTGAAATACAGAGCCTATAAAATAGCTGGCATTTGGGGGTTAATATTTAATGGTGACTGATGGCTTCTGTTTGAGTAGATTGGTGAATCTGTTCTGGGTTTTACTTTAAAGGCACTATCCAAGTTGCTAAACTCTTATCACTAAAGCAGATTCAGTACCTTGGGTGTCACTTTTACTTTTGGATTAAAGCCACCAATACCAATCTTAACCTGTCCAAATTTGTAATTTAGTTTGTACTGACTTGAGCCCAAATTAGAAATGAGTTTTCTCACGTAATGTTTGCCAAGGTATGTGTAGCCATCTTATTATTTCAGTGGATGGCGTTATGCCATAAATATCGACTTATCAAGTTCCCGTGCATTCACTGGGTTTACTCTAGTTGGAACTAGCAATTAGATCTGAATCCAAGTTCTTTCTTGAATATGATGAAATTTATGAAATTTACTGTATGCTTTCAAAATGAAATGAAAATATTCTCCTATTTGCATGGGCCAAATTCATAGATACAATTATTTTCATTCTGGAGAAGACCATTTTCTGTTTTCCTCCTGTATACAAGAGACGCCTCTTTTTTAAAAAGTTGGCAATTCTAATTCAATACCAATATACCTGAATATACATGGATTCAGAATCAGACTGTAAGATCTGAACACTTAAATCTCTTGCCCAGGATGAATGAATCTGTCATTTTCAGTTTCTTGCACACTGGATTTTTTTTTTAAATTCCCCATTACACACGTGAAAAATTTTTAATGTTAATAGGCCTAAATCTATTGTGAGAACCAGCATGGTATAGTGGCTTGAATGCTGAACAATAGCTCTAAAGGCTGAGTTTGAATCCCCACTCGACCATGGAATCTCACTGGATGACTGTGGGCAAGTTACACTCTCTCAGCCTCAGAGGAAAGTGAAAGCAATCCTTCATGAGCAGAGAAAATCCAGTGATAGGTTTGCCTTTGTTATAAGTTGGAAAAGACATGAAGGCACAAAACAATCACAACAGCAATCTATTGTTGCCTTGAGCTGAGTGGAGCCATTGAGCCAATTGGATTTACTCATTATTCACAATTGATGCAATGGGTCTAGTTTAGTTGGCAATAACTTAGCAGTGTTCCAGCCAATAAATTCTTATTGAAAAAGAACCGAAACTAAGTCGTCACTGTTCTCTGCAATGAGGCCGGCAACAAGTGGAAATGAGAGAAAAGGGAAAAGGGATGGCTATTTTCAGAGCCATATCATCTGTGGAAAGTTTGCTTCTGGTTTTATGCTACACATTTTTTCGTGCTGTTGTACTGGATCATAAAGAGGTGTGATTTGCTGAACGCCTGTTTTGTTTCTGCAGCTGGCTATATATCAGGCTGCTTTTGCCATGATGAAAATGTGTGCATGTGGGGATAATGGTGCTCATTTATTTAAGGTTCTCCCCTACTTCTTCCTTTTGAAAAGAAACTCCAGCTGTAGGGCTTGCATCTGGGCAACGGTACTGGCTGGCATTTTCAAAGCTGTGTCATGCATTTTTATTACTTTAATGTGTTGGGTTCTTAGTGAGAATCTAATTGCCCTTTTGCATATTCATATCTTTATGGAAGGTAGAAAGAAAGGTCAATACAGTATGTAAACAGACTAATGGAAAAGTAATTTCCCAACTGCTTTTATGTATAACGGTCCAACATAAGATTGAAATGCAACTGCCTAATAGAAGGTGATTGTGAATCATCCTGGCCTGGAAGCAGTGGATAAGACAAGAAGAACTTTGCTAGTGGTGTTGTTGGTGTTTTCAGCATAAGTTTCTAGTCCTTAGAGTTATGCAGGTACAGTCAGCCCACCATATGCAAGGATCCTATATCTACAGATATAATCTCTGCTCAAAAATATTAAAAAAAAAATCCAAAAAGCAAACTTTTACTATTTTACTACACTACTGCATATAATGGGATTTGAGCATCCATAGATTTTGGTATTCACGGGAGATCCTGGAACCAAACACCAGCAGGTATGGAAAGCTCACTATAATAGAAAAATCTCAGTGAAATACATACTTTGAAAAGGCTTTTAAAAAAAGGTAAAGCTAGCTAGTATTCAGCAGCTGTAGTATCTTACAGGATATAAGGTATTTGGGCTAGAGTTCTTTTCTACATTTGGAAATGTCTGTATGTTCTCAGTTGGAGTTGCATCACATGTCAAAATGCAGGTAGATTTCTTATAGTTATCTGAATTTTGTTCCTGCTCCATTTTCATACAAGCCTTTCAAGAGAGTTTAAACAGAAAACAGGCATGTTGCTGATTGTGGAATAAAGAACTGAATTATTGCCCTTGCTCTAGTTTGAATTCAAGGGCTGTCCTCAAGAAGCATTCCAGGTGAGGTCAATACAACCATTGCTTGGTAGCTTTGTGAATACTGCCACTGGTTTGTTCCACAATGTTAATTTCGTGGTCTTCACCTCTGAGATTTCCAAAATGCTCAACTAACTTTGCATCTGATGAAAATGATGGCAAAGACAGTGAATGTCTGCCACAAGCATTGTTATAAGGTGCCCAAAGGTCACTGTAATCCAGATATATTTCTGCTATTTCTCTTCATATTATTTCTCTCAATCTTTATTCCCAGACTGGATATTTCCATCTACCTGATGGAGACTACTTCATTGAACCAGTAAAGAACTATCAGTCAGAAGAAGGGGCTCATCCTCATATAGTCTACAGGACAAACATCTTTCAGAAGGCTTTGCCGAAACGACGGGACACCTGCATGGAGAAGGAACATGGTTGTGGAGTGAATGGTATATCTTTAAATGTTCTTAGAAGTATTTTTGTTCACCTGCCAAGCACAAAAGGGCTTGTCCATGGAAATCTCTCTCCTGTGTCTGATTCATATTGCATTGGGTACATCCTCGTTAAAAACCATTTAAAAGTAGACAGTGTGTTCCCTCAAATAGCTTTGGGGCTGTAGCTTGTCAAGAATCTTGAGGAGTTTTTGTTAAAGTTCCTGGCCAACCAAAAAGAATAATAGTTCTCAGCTACAAAGATTTGAAGTTTGTGTACATTTTTGTTGTCAGTGTATGTACAAGTGGAAAAATCACTCTCAATAGAAAGACAACAGGTACAATCAGGTTTTCTTGTAGCTGACACTCTTTTTGACATAGGACTGGCTGAGAACATTCTGTTGCTGAGCTGAAGGGTAGGAAAACACCACTCCTCATTTCATATGTGCAAAGGCAACCTGTGTCCAAGCAGGGAAAAATACTTCAAGCTGAAATTTTGGGGTGAGACACCTCCTATGCTTGGACTGTGAGCTGCTGATGCATGTGCAGAAGCCAACCAGACAGAGAATTGACTTGTATTTCAAAAGTGACAATACAAAAGTCCTTCCAGTGTACATGAGGGCAGTTCATGGGGCATAGGACAGATTCTACCCTCTGCACAGAGCTCTATCCCCCAAATTTTTGCAGCTGCAACTCACTTTCCCTGAAGCACTTGCCATAAGGCTGGCCCTGTGTTGACCATGCCACCGAAGCTGCACAACTGTGCCAGCTGGTGGCTCTGATGTTAGTGCAGAAGGGAATCTATGCCAGGTTTTAATCTAAGCTTTAAAAGACCATTCCAAGGTTCTGAACTCTGTTCCTTAATTGGATCAGCACCTTGCTCATTTAAAGCCAGCTGAAATCTGGAATAGATTCAGTGTCTCATTGATGGGGTCCACCATCTGCCACTACTAGACAATGAAAAAGAACAGCAGGAGTATTCAGACGGCTTCCCAAGACAATTGTTGTGTATCCAACTCATGGTATGGCATGCTTTATCGGAATTCAGAGCTTTGCTTTGGGCTACTTGCAGCACTGTATGGAAAGAGGTTCCCCTGTATAACCCCCCACACACACACACTTGTACAGTTACCTGGGTTAACCCTCAAATTTATCTTTGGCAAGGATGTTTGAATTTGACATAGCAGAACATTAAGCTGCCATCCTAAAAGCTGGGGAGAGTGGAAGAATAGGAAGTGTTAATGAATGGCGATGGGAAAGAATTGTGAAGTGGTTGATACCCTCTTCTCACCAAGGATTTTCATTCTCATGGATGACTTGCATTGTTCAACATGCTGGATATTCTCTTTGCAATTGGCCTATTACACACTCATACTAACGTCATTTATTCAGATATCACTGCTCTATTACTGGGTAAGGGGAATTCACAAGTCTCCTGTCAGCCTATTATGTACAAATGAGTACTTTGGAAAATCTGTTATAAAAGAGATAATAATCATCTCTAAGAGGCATTCATTCTCCTGTGTTAAGTGGGGTGATTAATGTGGCTTGCCCTCCATCCAACTTCCAATCAAAACGCATTATCTGCTTATCCCCCACCCCCAAAAACTCTGCTAATTCTACACAGCAGAGCTGCCCTTTACAATGTCTGGATGTGCTTTCTGTTTGCTCAATGTTTTTTGTGCTATGAAACTATATCCATTATAAAGTTAGTAAAGATGGCCAAGGATGAGTTCAGAAGGACAGCTGGAAGTCTACAAAAAGTATCTAATTAATGAATTATTAATATTTATTATTAATATTAATTTGTATTAATATTTAATTTATGTTCTGTCTTTCTCCCAGTATGAGACCCAAGGTAATTTTATAGATGTTTTTCTTAACAGTGCAAACTTTAATGATAAGATTGGTTAATCCCAGGTTTATTCAATGTCATGAATAATCAGTTAGAGAGAACAGGGCACATAGAAGAATTCAGAGGCCAAAACTTGTCATCAGTTCCAAGTTAATCTTTCTCTGTCAGAACTCTGTCCCCACAGCACCCCTTCTTTTTTTGCTTAAGATAAGTCACTGAATCTTGAAATTCAAATAAGATATCCAAATGAGAGATGGGACTAGATATCTTAAATCCCCCAAACGGATAGATCCACTAATCACTCAGCATTCTGCACCTAAGTCTCTCTCCTGACATATGCAAGGGGAGAGAGGAGAAGTGGAACCCAACTGAGGCCCATGGCATTTGCTCTGTGCATGGGTGCTTCTGATATCAATGGCCCTATAGCAGTGGTTCCCAGAGTTGGTCCTCCAGGTGTTTTAGACTTCAGCTCCCAGAAGTTCTAGACAGCTTGGCCAACAGTTAGGAATTCTGTGAGCTAAAGTCCAAAATTTCTGGAAGACCAAGGTTTGAGGACCACTGCCCTATAGATTCAAGCAAATTTCAATGTGTTTTGATTGTCATGGCTTCCATCTGTGACTGGGATAGGTTGTCTGACATGGCTTCAGATCCCATGCAGAACCACTTGACCCTTTTCTCCTCATCATGTCCATCCCCTTTGACAGTTTCCATCTCAAAGGGTTATAGTGGCTGAACAACACAGCTAGATAACCACAGAAGTATGAGAAGCAACTTAGGGAGCTGGGTATGTTTATCCTGGAGAAAAGAAGGTTAAGAGGTGACATGATAGCTATGTTTAAATATGGGATGTCATATGGAGGATGGAGCAAACTTGTTTTCTGCTGCTCCAGAGACTAAGACATGGAGTAATGGATTCAAACTACAGAAAAAGAGATTCCACCCAAATATTAAGAAGAACTTTCTGATGATAAGAGCAGTTTCATGATGGAATATGCTGCCCCAGAGTGTGGTGGACTCTCTTTCTTTGGAGGTTTTTATACAGAGATTGGATGGCCATCTGTTGGGAGTGCATTGATAATATATTCCTGCGTGGCAGAAATTGGACTGGATGGCCCTTGTGGCCTCTACCAACTCTGGATTGTATGCAGGGTTCACTCACTTCCCCCAAAGATCCACGAGGTTTTTGGTCTGCTGACACAGAAACAATTTGTTCATTATTTGATGTATTTTGTTTTACTTCCAGGGAGAGATGATTTGGGGATATTTTCTTCCAAGTGCCACATTGCCTTGTAGTAGTTATGTACCTTCAAATCATTTCTGATTTATGGTGACCCTAAAGCGAGTCTATCACGGGGTTTTCTGGGTCTTGTTACCCTGATTTCTGGGGTCCCATGAGGGACACCTCAATGTGCTCAAAATAATGGGGAATGGGAATTAGCAAGAGCACAAGCTAAGCAATGCAAGAGGCAGGGCAACCTAGCGAGATCTTGAACCCAATGTCTGTGGGATCAGGCCGAGTCAATAATCAAACAGAAATAAATAATAATTGTTTTTCTTTATTTTAAAACACAGTCAATACGTATGTATGCAACCACTCACACAGAGCTAATGAAAGAAAGGTAGGAGTTGGATAGAGGAGTTTAAGAGGGATTTTTCAGGGGAAATACTACACCTGATCCTGAAGCCCGGTTTATCAGAAGAAAAGTCCGTTGTATCAGAGATTCTCAGCATGTGGGAGCTGAGGGGAAGGCTCATTGAACGGAGCAACAGCAAGGTGGGATGGAAGTCAGAGCGATCTGAAGAGATGCTGAAAATCAGGGGGTCTTATAGGGGAAAATGTGCCTGTAGGCTAGTCTGTTCCCGGGGAAAACAATGGGTTTCAGGCTGGAGACAAAGCCTCCAAAAGGTCAGTACTTTAGACGATTGAATTATGACAGCGTTGTCAATAGCGTAGACAGTATGCAAATGCGGACTGCTTGAGAGTTGGATATTCCGCTTGTCAAGCTGCCTGCTCAGGGCAGGGGATCTTTTGTAAGCTGCGTGCATACATAATGTGATATTAAGAAGGTACTTGCCTGGAGGTCTCCTAAAGTTGCAGTCTGGCAATTACTGGCCTGCCTGGATTTGTTTCGAATATTTCAGCTATTTTCGGCCGTGCCCGTGTGCGTGCTTGTCTGGGCGCCTCGCAAGCACATGGAGAGGAATGGGTAGTGAAGGCCAAATTCTTGATATCAAATGATATCAAATATACCTCAAGTTCGGACTAGAAACTACAGTAACAGTCTGACACTGTATAACACATGCAAGGTCACCCAGTGGGTTTCCATGGCAGAGTGGAGAATCAACCCTTGGACTCCAGGGTCATAGTCCAATGCTCAAATCACTATACCACACTGGCTTTCTAAAATAACTTGACCAGTCCTAAATATCAGACACCTTGTCTTGTCCTTGTTCTAGCATGTCATTTGTTCCTCTTCATCAGACAGCAAAACATCTTGGGCCAAACTTACACTGCATCCCCATGCCTTTTACACCATGTTTAGAACAGGTTTCAATGTGTGACTCTGTCAAGCTATGCCTTCTCCCATCTATGAGGCAAACCTGTAGCCCCTTAACCATCCTGACCACAGAGGTTTGCAAGGACATACTTCAAATCCTGCCCCAAGATCATGAAATGCTTTTCAAAAATAATTTTCCTACCTTTCAGTGATCTAAATGTCCTCAACAGAATTATTCTGAGGCTAACAAAAGGCCAGATCCGCTACCAACATGACACACTTAGAATGGAGAACACACACACACACACACACACACATTTAAGACTTTCCAGTTCCTTTGTGTGACATTCCTGCTGAATATAGTCATGGGCAGAATCAGCCAGCACCAGCTGTTTCTTTCAAATTGCCCTTGGACATAGAAGTTCATCTCTCCCTCACAGCAGTTGCACAGGATTTCTTTTCTTTTTATTAAATAAAATCACTTCTATTGCCAAGTGATATGTTTAAGATTAATAGCTCTGGTCTGTAGAGTCTCAGCTGGAAGGGAAAGCCCTGGTTGTGTACATCTTTATCCCAATCCAATTCCCAGTAAGGTTTCTTAGTAAAATCCTTTTGCTCAGCCAAAATGGGGTCAAGTCCCATAGTATCAGGATATCAGCAAGGCACAGCTATATTTCTTTCCTAAGCTTCTGATAGTTCAAACATATTGTTCAGAGGCACATTTCACTTATACTCCAAAAGCCTGTAAGATTAGACACAGTGTAAAAGATGACAGAGTTTGTAAGATTAGCACAAGTCTTAGGCCCTTTTTGCACGGCATTTTCCATGAGAAAGGGCCCCTCGAGCATCGCACAAATTTGAGGAGCGGTCCACACAACGCACTCATAATCGCATAACGTTCCAGGGTCTGGCAGGCACTGCTCGCGCACTTTTTCATTTTCAGCTTTGAGCTGAAAATGGTGCGCGATTGCACATTGCTCCAGGGCTCCACGTGCATTTGCCATGTGTGCGAAGCTCTGGAGCTACGGCGCTCACGCTTCCTGCCCCAGTGCAGCCTGGGAAACTCCCAGGCTGCACTGTGGAAGGAAGAGGTGGGGCTCTCGCGTGAGCGTGCGGCAGTTGCGGAGCTGAAGGAACCAGGACGCGAGAGCCTCTCGCTGGAGGCTGCTTGTGCGATCCCCGCACCCCAGCTCCGTGAAAAGGTGCATTGCGGAAAGGGCCATACTTGCAACTAAAAGTGTAAGAAAAAATTTGTAAGATTGGAGACCACCTGTGACAACTGAAGCCCCTGTCAGAGCTGCTGATGACGAGCAGCAGCTGCTGGTCCCTGTTGCTCAGGGTGGAGATGACAAGCAGCAGCTGTTGGTCCTTGTAGCTCTGGCTGGACATGAGTCCTGCAGCTCAAGAGCTCCCCCTGCTGCCATGGACCAAGCAGGCGTGGACGTCGCTCTGTCTGCTCCTTTAGAGCAACAGGGATCCGATTCTGTGCCTGCTCCTTTGGAGCAACAGGGATCTGATTCTGAAGAGGCTCTGGAGCTTGGTTCAATAAGCCCCCAATCAAGGCGGAGACTCAATAAGGCTGTGCAAAGGGAGGCTTCCTTGGCTAAGTTTAAGAAGCGGTGACCAGACACACCTATGCCTGGGGCTATATAACTGCCTGCCTGGAAGCTTCCCTTTGCTTGTGGCAAGCTTCTTTCAAGCTCTCCTCTTGCCTGTTCCTTGCTCCCAGCACCTGGTTTCTGCTACCTTGAATTGATCTCTGGACTCTTGCCCCTTGGCTTTTGGAACTCTGACTACGGCTTTTGCTTGACGCTCTGGTAAATGGACTCCCTTGTGTAAAGTGCTTGCTTGTCTCCTCCCGGCTGGACTTTGCTAGCTCTCACACTCCCTTCTCTGGGCTGGCTCACTGCCCAGGTCCCTGACCTTGACACCATCTTTCTGCCTCTGCCCAGAGCAATGTGTCTGAGGTGCATCAGGAAGCAGAAGCCAGGGAACAAGTCAGCAGTCGGGGCCAAAGACCAATTTAATACCAAAGGACAGGCTAGAAGGCAGGGTCAGGGAACAAGCAAGAAAGCAAGTGCAGAGAGAAAGTCAGACCCAAAGGACAAAGTATGAGTCAAGACTGAGAAGAAAATGGAGAACCAAAGAACACTAAAGTAAAACAGAAGTCCACGTTGCTCATGCAAGACGTAGTCTCTTGCCACACAATGGAATCAGGACCTGAATGTTTCCCACCACGCTGGTCGGCTGCCAACGGATGGGTAGCATTCAGGTGCTTCCTTCCTTCTGCAGTACAGCCAGCCTCTTCCTGCACTGTACTGAGGAAGGAAGCACTTGATAGTGCTTCCACTCTTCCTGTACACCCACAGCTGATGGGATTGTTGCATTAAGGGAGGCCATTACCAGATTTTTTCTGATAATGGTATATGGCATGATCGCGATGGCTGGGGACGCAACAGCAGCAGGACTGCGACAATGTCATGCAACGGCATGCATCGTGGACCAACAGCAATGTGTCCCCATGCCAGGATGGCACCATCGTGCAATAAGGGCCATAGCTGTAACATGAAACCCTTCCCACTCTGAGGGATCCAGCATCCAATCTGGGTAGGTGGAGTCAGTCCAGAGTCCAAAGGTGCTTTATTGAGATGTCCACAGTTTGCATTTCACTGGTTTGCCACACAGGATGGCCAGATATACATCTAACAGCTCCCAAGACGCAGTGACTCATGTACAAACCAAACATGCTTCCTCCCCTTTTTCTTATCCACTAAGAAGGTTACAATCTAAAACAAACCACAGGGAAACAATGGTATGCAAAGGATGAAAGTGGGCATTTTACTGTCTTTTCTGATCTACAGTTTGCCTTCCACTTTCATTGGGATTGGGGCCGTATTTTACAAACACACACACACACAACCTGTACTGGTGGGATGTCTCGACCCTGTGGCATGTATATTTACTCACTTACTTGTGTGAGCAGAAATAGGGGGAGGGGATGGGATGCAGGAGTGGGAGGAAGAAGAAAGGGGACATTAGCCTCATCCCATTCCCCCTTCCCGCCTTCATCAGTGAGCAAACACACACACCCTCCTTCCTCTAGTCCCATCCCCAACTGTCAAGGTCAGAGACCCAGGCAGCGAGCCAGCCCAGAGAAGGGAGAGCGAGAGATAGCAGAGTCCCGCCAGGAGGAGTCAAAGCAAGCAATTACTCATAGGCAGTCCATTTACCTAAGACTGAGTGACAAGCAAACGCCATAGTCAGAGTCCAAAATCCAGGGGTCAGGGGCCAGGAGATCAATCCAAGGTATCAGGAGCGAGGTGCTGGAAGCAAGGGGAGGGCTTGTAAAAAGTTTGCCACAAGCAAAGGAAAGCTTCCAGGCAGGCAGTTATATAGCCCAGACACAGGTGTGGCCGGTCACTGCTTCTTGAACTTAATCTAGGAAGCCTCCCTTTGCTCAGCTCTCTTGAGTCTCCGCCTTGTTTGTGGGCTGATTGACGCAGGCTGCAGGGCATCCTCGGGATCATAGCTCGATCCCTGTTGCCCTAAAGGAGCAGGCAGAGGAAAGTCCGAGCCTGATTGGTCCATGGCAGCAGGGTGAGCTCTTGAGCTGCAGGACTCATCT
This sequence comes from Cyclura pinguis, assembly GCA_030412105.1. Taxonomy (NCBI): domain Eukaryota; kingdom Metazoa; phylum Chordata; class Lepidosauria; order Squamata; family Iguanidae; genus Cyclura; species Cyclura pinguis. The sequence continues at coordinate 332,620,966 of CM059600.1, forward strand.
CCAGCCAGAGCCACAGGGACCAACAGCTGCTGCTCAGCAGCAGCAGCTCTGACAGGGGCTTCAGTTATCGCACCTTCTTCGCTACCTGGTAAGTGAGCAAACATGCTCACCCTTCCTCCTTCCATCCCATCCCATCCCATCCCATCCCATCCCATCCCATCCCATCCCATCCCATCCCATCCCATCCCATCCCATCCCCTTCTTCTTCCTACCTAAGCAAATGAGTGAAAGGGTGTGCCCTCCTTCTTCCCATCCTCTTCCCCCTCCTGCCTACACATACCCTCCTCCCATTCCTTGTCCCCTACCTTCCATGCATGAGCTAACACACACCCTCCTCCTGTGCCATCCTCTTCCCACCAGTAATCCACGAATAATTAAATTTGCAAATGCTTAACCTGCAAATGTGGAGTGCAGACTGTATTTAACAAATTATTTGATAAAGCACCAATCAAACCAGTCAAATAGTCAGTAAAAAAAATGCATGTTGGTTAGTTAACACCTATAAGTGGATCTCTGGATTCTCCATGTCTAGATTTGGATATTGCTGCCCTTGGATCCAGCAGGCCAACCATACTATCTCTCCCAATTAGATGGCCTAAAAGTAGAGACACTGTCTCTGCACATATGTTTATAGAACAGAAGTCTGCAGTGTGAGAGATGACTTGTGGTAATAGGCTCCAGGCCAACTTCTGTGTATTTTGTGCATATATGGGTTCACTTTAGGCATTCAAAGGTAGAAAAAATGGCAGAAAAAATGAAATGCACAAATATAGGATGGGAGATGCGTGGATGGATAGCAGTACATGTGAAAGGGATCTAGGAGTCTTGGTAGATCAAAAGCTGAACATGAGTCAGCAGTGTGATGAGGCAGCCAAGAAAGCCAATGCGATTCTTGGTTGCATCAATAGGGGTATGGTGTCTAGATCGAGGGAGGTAATGGTACCACTCTATTCTGCATTGGTTAGGCCTCATTTGGAATACTGTGTCCAGTTCTGGGCACCTCAATTCAAGAAGGATGTCAACAAGCTGGAACATGTCCAGAGGAGCGTGACCAAACTGGTAAAGGGTCTGGAAGCCGTTCCCTATGAAGAACAGTTTAGGGAGCTGGGTATATTTAGTCTGCAGAAGAGAAGGTTAAGAGGGGACATGATAGCCATGTTTAAATATTTGAAGGGATGTCATGTTGAGGAGGGAGCGGGCTTGTTTTCTGCTGCTCCAGAGACCAGGACAAGGAGCAATGGATTCAAGCTGCAGGAAAGGAGATTGCACTTGAACCTCAGGAAGAACTTCCTGGCTGTCAGAACTGTCCAGCAGTGGAATATGCTGCCTCCGAGTGTGGTGGAGTCTCCTTCTTTGAAGGTTTTGAAGCAGAGGCTGGATGGTCATCTGTTGGGAATGCTTTGATGGGTGTTCCTGCATAGCAGGGGGTTGGACTCAATGGCCCCTGGGGTCTCTTCCAACTCTATGATTCTATGATTCAAACAAATATATAATTGTAAGTGGAGCCAGCCACCATTATGCCCATCTGTCTATACACATTCAGTATGCTTACCTGAATGTTTATCATCAGGACAATCATCAATGGAAGAACAGTTTATCAGAGTGAACTGTATATCTGAGAGAGATGGGGCATACTACCAGTGATTATAAGGACAAAGAGGGAGACAAATGGGCATATGGGAAGAAATGAAGTTCTCCCTTGAAAGTTAATTGTCTCTAGGAAGTGAAGTCAACTCTGAGAGTATTAGGACATTTCCGCACTACACTATTATAGTGTTATTATTCCACTTTCAACATCCGGTGGAATTCTGGAGTTTGTAGTTCATTGAGACCAAAGAGCTCTCTGGCTGAGAATTCTAAATGCCCCTCCCTAAACTGCAAACCCCAGGATTCTGTAGGATGTTGAAAGTGGAATAATAGCACTATAACAGTATAGTGCGGAAATGGTCAATGTTTATAGATGAGGAAGCAACAGAACAGAATGGACAAAGGCAGATCACACAAGGCAAGGATGTCAAACTCAATTTCATCTTGGGCTGCATCAGCATTATGGTTGCCCTCAAAGGGCCAGTTGTATCTGTAAGACTATATAAATATATCTACTCTTTTATCATATTAAATAATTGCCTCTGCATTCCATTATTACTGGTTTTAGTAATAACTAGCTATGAAACTAGAAGACTAGGAAAAATAATGGCAAGCAGATATTCAAGTGTACAACTAATATACAATTTATTGAAAAATGAGTTTTGAAAACAGAAAGTTTTTTTTTAATCTTCAGACAAATATTACCAAGCACTGTTTATTACATTAATTTTGTCTAACTTTTTGGTCCCAGTTGAGACAGGCAGAACAAATAATTGTGCTCTTATCTAATGTGCAGTCTGTGGCATATGAAGTTGATAAGGTGATGTTGCCTGGCCATGTACATTCTTGGACATTTTGGGGCTATTTGATTGTAGTTTATGGTCCCTATACCTCTGTAAAGTGACATAGAATTGGTCAGTATATCCAAAGTGTGTCACTTTCTGCTCCCCAGAGCCTCTCTGTGCCTCTTTCTGCCCCCAGACCCTCTCTGTGCCTCCTTCTGCTCCCCCTCAGTAGCTCTCCCCCCCCCAGCCCTCTGTACCCAGTAAGCCCAATCCCCACATTGCAGGTCCCCGGCTGCCAGTATTCTGAAGAGGGGCCCAGCGATCATCACCCATAATCTACTTCTACTTCTGCCTGCTCCTCTGTCCAACTCTCATGAGCCACATGGAGTGTTGCCATAGTAACCTGCGGCAATGCTCTGACGGCAAGACTTAGATAGGGGAGCAGTCAGAAGTAGAAGTAGATTGCAAGTGCTGACTGCTGGGCCCCTCTTCAAAATACCAGCAGCCAAGGGCCTGCAATGTGGGGATCAGCTCACCAGGTGGGGGGAATGCCGCAGCTGCAGGAGAGGTACAAGGGCCACATGAAATGGCCTGGCGGGCCAGATATAGCCTGTGAGCCTTGTGTTTGACACATGTGACACAAGGGAACCCTAGATCTATCTCTGCCTTTACCTCTGTTGCCCCCTGGAGGCAGGTAGCCACTTGATCAAGCATGATTTCACATTTTTCCACTTCCAGTGTCTCTTCTCAGTGATACAATCATAAGCCTGCAAGTTAGTCTTCTCATAGATCTTGATAATAATCTCTGGGGAATGGCTTAATCAGAGCATCCATAACCATTTGATCTGCTTCGGAGGCTATGAGAGAAGATTAATCTTTTCTCAAATGAACATCTATAAGGAGCTAGCAACTCCAGTGTTTATATACTTCCCCTTGTTGCTACTTTAAACAGAAATAGAAAAAAAAAACCAAAAACAAAACCTGTTGGTCTGATGCCAGTGCTCTGGGAAATTAATTATTGTAAAATTTGCAATATCCTCTGCCCTACCTCAACCCTACCATCAATCGTATTGTGAGGGAAAAGGCAATATGTTCCTTGAAATTAAGGTGATAGCACGATGGAAATTAGAACTGTTGGCATTTGGAATACATTTTCATCATTGCCATTTCTGAGCAAGATGACTGTGTATGATTAGCTGCATGAAAAGCCTTGTCCTCTTTATAGAACCCATTACAATAAGCATATTGCAGCCTCATGTATTACGAGCTCTGTATACAAGGGAGGCTTTTGCTGTAGAAAAGACTGAAATGACAATGAGATGGTCTTAATTATTCTTCCTTATGAATATTATCTTTGCTGATCACTTCTGCCTGGACATTTGAAAGTCAGAAAAATGCCAGAGGACAATCTTTGTTTATGGCCATTTCTCTTGCTGCAAAATTCATGCATTAAAGGCCAGAATGGGCAACTGCGGCAGTAGAGGTGGCTATGTTTTGCCCCCATGCATCTCCACTGGACTGCTTGAGTGTATTTTTTTTTCTGATATCGCTTACTGGTTGAGTTTTGAACAGCATTCAGCCTGTTCAGGTGTCCAAAATGTTTCCACAGTTTGGAGGATCATAGATGGGTGAGGGAAGCAAAAAGTTTGGGATATTTTGCAGTTTGGGGCTAATCTGGGGCAGAACATTACCTGAAACAATTTTTGTTGAGTGTCAGGGGCTTTAGGGGTATCTGTAACATGACCTTGAGGGCTGCATGTGGTGCACAGCCACACTTGACACCCCATCACTTACAGATACTGCTTGTAATAAATGTAATATGGTATCAGAGAATGCTATAATATTGCTCAGATATGGTGTTAGAAGTATTCAGGGTGCCCACACTAGGGCAGAACCAGTTGACTCAATACTTTTCCTGTTGTTGTTGTGTGCCCTCTATACTGAGAATTAAACTACATTTTACTTCACAAACAAGGCTAACAGCTGTGCCTTTCTGTTGTTACTCAAAAGTTGATGTAGGCAACCTGGGACCCATTTACACTACAAACTTATAGCAGTATGAATCCAGTTTAACTGCCATGGTTCCATCCTATGGAAACTTGGGACTGGCAGTTTAAGGAGGGGTATTTAGCATTCTCAGCGAGAGTACTCAGGTGCCCCACCAGACTACCAGTCCCAGAATTCCACAGGATGGAACCTTGACAGTTAAAGTGGAATAATAGCGCTATGATTCTGTAGTGTGAATCGGCCCTTGATCTGTATTGGAACTCTAGCATTGGGGTGGTAGGTAGCGGGGGAATCTTTAACCTTTGTTCTCCTACATCATGGTCTTGATCTTAATTAGGCCATGTACACCTGCAATATGTGTTGACAAAATCAATCAAGGTGTTTCAATAGCCCTCCCCCTTTTTGGAGGAGTGCAAATGGCAGGTTTGTATAGTAGATGGATGCTGATCAAGGCTGAAGTGTATATATGGGTGTGGGTAGCTTGGGAAGAGTTAAACCCTCCTATCCCTAGCTGCTCCAAATATCTCAATTTAGCAGGGACTGTCCTGATTAATTCCCCTTTGTCCCACCTTTTCAGTTGCTTTTGAAATATTCTGGTTTCTCTCTTCTCCTCTCACTTTTCCCCCTTCTCTTTGGCTTACTTCAGTTGCTGCAATTGAGTCCAAAGTGCAAAAGTAGTTTGCACTCAGTTAACTCAGCGGGAGGGAGAGGAGAAGGGGAAGAATCTTGACCTTCGCAGTACTCAGGCAAAAGCAAACTGCTGCAGCTTCTCCTAGTTTGTATGCTCTTGTATCACCTTGACCGCACGCTGAGGTTGCTTGGCCACCCACCTCTTGGTTTTCATCTGTGAAATGTGAGAGGGTATGCATCCTCATGCTAGGGTCCTAATCTGTCCCTGTTTTCCACACTTGCTTCTGACAGGGGTGGGGGAGAGACAGATCTTAGTTGGGGGGGTAATTATTTGTTGGGGTCTCAGCTCTAGCCACAGGAGGATTATTGGTGCAGGTTGTCAGCTGCCACATCTTCCCCATGTGCTTATTCATGAGTAGACTTGTGGAGGGACTGATAAATGGAGATATATGGTATTTGTGGAGGGATTGTGATACATGGGTCCTAAGATATACACCGGTATGCCAGGTGGCAAAGGTATCGTACCTGTCCCTGGAAGGAAGAAGAAGAAGCTGTGGGATCTCCTTACTGTAGAAAATAACCCAGGAATCACATTTATATGAAATGCTAAAGCAGAACCTTTCTCACAGATTGCTAGCATTTATGTCTGTGCTCTTTTCTGATGCAATGGTAAGATATCTAGCGCACAGAGAACTTTCTTTGTTTCACAGAAACAAGACAAAGAGAACATTCATGTGGATGTTTGCTCTGTTTGGATATAAACCCAGAATAGCAGTGTCTACTCTATACAAAAAGGAATATATAATGAGAGAAGTGAGCGAAAGCTCCTGTTTCCCACGATTCCTCCCTGTGCTTTGGTTTTTTAACTAGATTTCCTGTAAACTGGCTCTGATACTGGAAGAGAGACAAATTGGGAGAACATTCTGCAGTGTAGCAGAATGAAATGAAGTAAGAAAAATAGCAGTTAGAGAAATGCCTTTTTTTAAATACAACTGCTATCATCCCCCAGCCAGCATAGTTAGTGGTTGTACCTGGGGGATTCTGGGAGTAGTAGCCAAAAATTAACTCTTCTAGAGTCTGAGAGGGGAGAACTCTCCCTGTACTTCCTGCAGATGCTTTTTGATATCAAAAAGCTGATTCCCAAACTTGGCTCCCCATAAGTTGCTGGACTGCAGCTTCTGTCATCCCTGATCATTGGCCAGCCATTGGCCAAAGAATGGGAAATGCCATCCAACAGTATCTGGCTGGAAACCACAGATGCAAACAATAGACCTCCAACTTTCATACACTTTAAATGTGAATGGCACTTATTTCATACCAACTTATTCCAGTGGATATGCAGATAACTGTCCAGTTGTGGCCTGACAAGCAGCATCCTTTAATCTACTCCTTATTACAGTGAATTGAGAGTGGTAAACATGATTCTCCACCTGCCCACTTTATTCTCAACACCAATCCTGTGAGGTATGTAAGATGGAGAAACAGTGACTGTAGATATTTGTAGTGTTGCATTGTAAAAGTCCCATTGGCTTCAGTAAAAGAAGGGGAAATTGGGTGCTCTTAATTCTCCAATTGAAATCTGAATGTGTGTTCTGAACTTGATCCAAATCTGAATAAATCTAACTGCTCTTTCTAATCACAGAAGACCCAGTAAATAAGTGGCATTTACTTAACACTCAACAATTTTAAGTAATTGTGTTGACTTAACACTCACCAATTGATTCAACGGGTCTACTATAGTTGGAATTGGATTTAGGCCTTAGAATGCTATAAAGACCCTAAGCTGCAAAGTCATAGGCATTTGGAGGGTTGGAATTATTCTCCCTGGATTTTAAGAGTATTTCCTAGCCAACATGTATTTGCTGAAATTCTGTCAGACGAAATTGTCAGCCACATAGCCTGAATATTATTATTACTAAGATCATCATGCCAAATAACTGCAGAGCTGGATTTATTTGACTGCACGGCCATCAATATGCCAAATGAAAAGATGACTAGCTCTTTTGCCAGAGCATGAACCTTCATTTTATCATAAGAATGAATGAGGTGCCTTGTAATCTCTTCTAACAACAATTCAGGTTAGCTGGCGAGATAGTTAATGCCATAAATTAATATATAACACACTGTATGTCATTGCTTGAATTTTCTTCTTGCCCTGCTGTGATTTTTATCCCTGCTATAAAATATCTGACAAGAAAGTTGGTGCCATACATCAAAGCCAAAGGAAAAGGGCAAGTTGAAGGACAGAAAATCCAAGCTGGAGGCTGTGGAATGGGATGCAGAGACCTGACAGCAGACGTTTATGCTGTGATGTTTTACTAGATGGAAATCAAAGCCATGATCAAGAAGCAGCTTTTAGATGAACACCAGGCAGGGAAACAAAATCTATGCAAAGATGTAACATGAACACATATAACATTTGACAATCTTAAAACCTCCAGAAATAGGAACAAAATTCCACCAGAATGGTAGAGTGTGAGCCAAGGCCTAGACACTCTGCAGGGCCAGTACAGGATTGTCCCAGGCCCTGAGGTTTCCAGGCTAAAGACTAGGTCTACAGATGACCCGGAGATGTCATTAAAAATTATGCATTAAGTACCCATCATAGTTGCTCACAGCTTGCCATTCAAACACACAGAGAGAAAGAGAGGTTGAGAGAAAGGAAGAGAACACATTTTCCTGTTCGGAAGTTAAGACAGAAATCTTACACAAGGCACTTTTCCCAGATAAAGTGAAACGGGATTATTCCTTCCCACTTACTTAGAGAGATGGGACTAGAGATATTTAATCTAGCAAGAAGATAGCTGCAGAGCAGAGTGGATGGTGAGCTCTGGCGTCACAATGACTAGGTGCAAAGGAAGAAGCTAACTAAGTATATACATAGACCCCTATGGAAAATCTTTGGAAATTGAAGCAACAAATAAATTAAGAAGTTGTAGCAAGTTGTTTCTCCTCAAGAGGCACATGGTATCTGGACACAGCCCTCTCATCTTGGTTGGAGCTGATCTCCTGCAAAACTGGAGAATTTGCGTTTTCGTCTTCTGTCTGGAGATGCCCCTTGAAAACTGGAAACTCAGTTCCCGGCCCTGAGATCTACCACCTTACATCCAAAATGGTTTAGTGCTTGATGACAGAGTAGTAAATCATCATGCCTATCCACTCTTGATATGGGGACATACTAAGTTACCAAGGCTGGTCAAATTATTTTGGCCACTGAACTACAAAATTCCACAGGCCTTAATGCGGCCTGCCCTCTGACAGTGAAAACTTGATAACACCACTGACCATTTTCTGCCTTTTCATCCAGATCAGCCATATAGGCCATAAACCTTCAAAATGTGTTTATGTATTGTGTGATTGCTCCTCAGTGTGATCATTCCCCACAAAGGCAGTGGTGCTCACCAGCCATGTATAACAGACCTATAATGCAAATCAGGCCCCGATGTGGTTCAGTATCTGCACAAGACATCTACATATAAAATGCCATGTTATCTGCATTGTAGAGAGGAGGTTGACTGATGCATTTCTCCAGCACAAGAAAAATCTCACCACCTAGAAGATGCGGTGAAGTAGGCCAACTATTGACAATTCCCCCGTACAAAAAAAATAAGATAAGAAATGAGAGAGCATATATAGGCGAGGTAGCAATCCATCACATGCAGTCCAGAAAATACAAAAAAGAGCCATGATGAATCAGATCATAAGCCATTGAGCATTCTGTTCCTAGAAGGGCCAAAAATATGCTCCAATGGGAAGCCCACAAGCAGGACATGAAAGCAATAACACCTCTCTAGTAATGTTCCCCAGCAGGCATCCAGAGACATATCGTGAGCTCACTGCTATCCTTTCATAAGCAGGGAAGATTATGTTTGTTTTGGCATGTCATTGAGGACTGATGATGCATGGGGAAAGGACTTTTATTAGTGATTTGCATTGTCCATACTTGTTGTTTTTCTTTTTTTAATGGACTTGCTTTTAAAGCTATTGACAATTGAATTATATTTTAACTTTTATGTGAAACCTATTTTCAGCTGTATTTGTTTTAAGTACTGTAAATTGCCTTGGGTGCCAAGGCTGGAAAAAAGACAAGGTTTAAATACAGCAGCAACAATGGTTCTTCAAATACTGGGGGTCATCTATAACCATCATTATTAGCAGCTATTGATATACAGTATAGCCTTATTTTCCATGAATGCATTTACTCCTCTTAGAAATCCAATCAATCAATGGCCCTTGCCACTGTGTCTTGTGTTAGGGAATTCCCTAGATGCTGTGGGAAGAAGCACTTCCTTTGGTTCTGAATCTCCCACCACATTTCCCAGTCTTCACTGGTTGACTCTGGATTTTACTATTAAGAGAGGAGAAAAATATATCCCTCTCAACTTCTCATACCATATATACTTTTACACACCTCCATATGCCTCCACTCCATCCATATTTTTTTCTAAACTAAAAAAGCCTCCCCACAAACTGTTATTTTTATTCATAGGGGAATTGTTCAAGGAGAAGTTAGGTGGCTTTTATTTTGAGAGTTGATACTTTTACTTCCAGTCCCATCACTCCAGAAGCATAATATGCTTCAGCCAGCACTGGTCAACTTCAAGTCACATCAGTGCAAAGGACCAGTGAGAAATGTGCTACCTTCCAAAAACTACTTGTGATACTGCAACTCCATGAAGAGGTAGAGCTCCTGATAAAATGTTATCTATGAACACCTGGATACAAGGGTGTGGAGTGGCTAACTGGAACAGCCAACCGCAGCACAGAGAAATCAGATTTCTTTGTGTTGGGATTGGCTATTCCAGTTAGTCACTCCACACCCTTGTATCCAGGTATTCTTAGATGGAGGGGCTACAGTGTGAGAGGAGGATATTTTAAAAAGAACAGATAGTCAGTTGAAGAGAGTGAATACACAGGTGAGACTGTGAGTTTGAAACATAGTGTTGGAAGAGTCCATTGAGAATCTGAGGGAAATTACAAAATATTGGGTGCCTGAGTGATTCAAAGGACAGTTCTGACATAATTCAACCGGAATAGTGTTAATGGTTTAGAACTAACTGGAACTTGAGATAGAAATTATTCTATATATTATTAAAGAAAGTTAATAAAATTTGTTATTTTGTACTACAGACTTTGGACAGCATTAATAACTCAGAACCAAGGATGGGTCACGCTTATCGAAAAGAACACAAAGCTAACACACACCATAGTCCACAGTGAGGTCACCTGAAGGCCTAGGACTCCAGATTCAAGGAGAGATTTTAGAGGGTGACCAGAGGGCAAGGTGACAGTGATAGGTTCACCAGGTTTGGAATTGCAGGGACAGCCTAAGAAGGAAATTTGTCACATTACTGAAGGATTGTCCCAGAAGAAAACATAGTGCAAGAGAACCTTTCTCTGAACTGTATTAAAACAGAACTTTGGGATGTCTTTGGCCATTTGCCATCAATGACTTGGATGAAGGAGTGGAGGGCATGCTGATCAAATTTGCAGATGATACCAAATTGAGAGGGGTTGCTAATACCCCAGAGGACAGGATCAAATTTCAAAATGACCTTGACAGATTGGAGAGCTGGACCAAAGCTAACAAAATGAATTTCAACAGAGAGAAATGAAAGGTCCTATACTTAGGCAGAAAAAATGGAATGCACAAATATAGGATGGGGGACACATGGCTGGATAGCAGTACATGTGAAAGGGATCTAGGAGTCTTGGAGCTGAACATGAGTCAGCAGTGTGATGAGGCCTGGATAGTCCCAATTAATCCTCTGGTGTCCCATTTTTTCAGCTACTTTTAAAATGCCTGAGTTTTTCTCTCCTTCTTCCTCTTCCGTCCTTGGCTTACTTCAATTGCTGCAAACTGAGTTTAAAGTATAAAAGCACACTGCACTCAATTAACTCAGTAAGGAGGAAAGGAGAGGAGGAGGTGGAATTTTGTCCTTCCCAGTGAGTTCAGGCAAAAGCAAACTGCTGCATCCTTTCCTAGCTTGTGTCTTATTTCTCATTAATAATTTTTGCTGTCATTGTTTTGCCACATGTATCCTTGTTTTCGTCTGTGAAGTGTTGGAGGGTATAGAAATTCATATATATTTTGATATACATGTTTCCTAAGGTAGACATTTTTGTATGGATTTTTCTTAATACATGCATTTTTACTGATTTCTTTCCTTTCGACTAAGGTATGGTGCTATGCATTTTTCACATATGGACATTTCATATGTTTTGTGCTCATTTTTTTTCTTTGCTGACATGCATTATGAGACCTAGGAATGTACAAATTTTATAGGCAAGATGAGCTTTATGACATTGCTTGCCTTAGAAGCTGTAGAATATTTTCATAAAGAAATGCAAAATGAACAACATTTCTTTTCCATTCATACTTACAGCCTCAGGACCCCAATTCTAATTTTTTAAGATGAGGAGTAGTAATACTGATTTACAGTATCATTCAGTATTACCATTTTTCATATTGTGGAAATGCCAGTTCTTAGGACTCTTTTAAGGAATATAAGTAAGGCCAGCCAAAGACATTTTTCTGCTTGAGGAAGAACAGACAATGGCCATTCCCCTCTCCCCTGGAAGTCAAGGACTAAGATGCCCAAAGCTATATGATGAGGGACTTGACCAGAAGCCTAAGTGAGCTGAATGAATCAGCAGGATAATCAGAGCTACTCAGTTTGCCAGCTGTCAGCTTCCTTAGAGCTGACAAATTACAAATGTAGGTGTGATTATCTCTCAGCACATGAAATGATAAATGCCAGAACCACAAAAATTCTGTTTCTGCTTATGACTTCATTAGCACGTGCGAGATCATTAAATTTTCACAGACTAGTCTGAACGTTAAAAATCACATTTTCTTATCTTTGCCTCCTAGCTATAAGTCAACGTATTTGTCTTTTGTAGCAGAAAATAAATGAGTGTAATCATAATGCTTTAAAAAAAAACAACTTTGTATCTCCTCCCAGCCCCGTTTTCTCCTACGCAAGCATTTTTACGGTAGTGAAAATTGGAGTGGAACGATAGAAGCTTCCTGAACAAGTTAGGTATCTTTAAAAAAAAAAAAACCAATGCATTTTATTGTATTGCAACAATGTATTTTATTGTATCTTGTTGAAGATACATTAAATGATGCAATATTTTATTTCCCACACGGAATAATTTAGCAAGCGTTTGAGATAGCATGTGAAAAGCCAGGTAAAGACAGATGACAGTGGGGGCGGCATGAAGGTTTTCATAGGCCCTAGGCAGTCTTGTATTTGATTTCCCATCTTGCCTTGATGTACCATTAGGGAAGTTTTCGTAGGCTCTAAAATCCTGTTTTCATAGGTCCTAAATTTTTCATAGGCCCTAGGTACTATGCCTAAAGTACCTAATGAATAAGGCAGAGTTCAGAACCTCTGAAGAGATTATTGTTAAGAGGTTTTTGTCGACCCTGTATCTGCAGCCTGACACAGTAAACTATGGCCCTTTCCGCACGAGGTGAGGGAATCGCTCCGTGCCGTTACCTACCGCTTCTTCTGGGATCCGAAGCAACGCGGACTGTCCCTGAAGCCCTTCCGCAGGGCTCCTCCTTGGTCCAGGGCGAATCGGAGCAGTGCGAGGTCTGTAGATCCGCACTGCTCCGGCTTCCAAAATGGCGGTTCCGGCTTCCAAAATGGTGGCTTCTGGTTGGTCGTGGGTCCCGAGCAACCGCTGAAGCTCACCACGCCTAAAGCCTGCCCTCCACAGATCGCAGGCTCGCATTGGTGCAAGCCTGCGAATCTGCACAAGGGAGCAGGAATGCAATGGTGCATTCCAGGAAAATAAAGACCTGTTTTTCTTTAGAAAACACGCTGGAGGACCACTTGGGGTTGTTTTGGAGCGGACTGATCTCCGGTAAGTAGTCCGCTCCTAGTCCGTTCCAAGGTGCGGACGACTTCCGTGAGAGGACGCACTGCCCTGTTCTAATTGCCTGGTACGGAAAGGGCCTATATTTAGCTATAGGATAGTAATGGTCAGAGAGGAAAAGACTGGGGCATATGACTTTAGGGTAAGAGGGAGAGCACTAATTTGCAAACATGAGGCAAAATGTCTTGCCTCTGTGTTCATAATTACCAGTGAAATAAAGCATCATCCACGGTGTTTTTTGGATCACAATCATTAATATGAGCTTATATTTTATGTTTGAACCTTGATTCATCCCAAAGACAAGGACAATACCAGTCTCAGATACTAAAGGTAATTCTATTTGTCACTAATGTGATTTGAAATTAGTATAAACGGGCACAAAAAATGGTCTTGTCAGGACAATTCAGTGAAAATGAATTGAGATCCATTGTTTTCAATAGGGCATTGTAAATCATGTGCATAAATTTCCCCTCTTAAATTCAATGGAACTTTAAAAGGTTTAATACCACTTGAGTAGGTCTTGAACTTTAATTGCCTGGAACATTTGTATCTGCTGCTCTCACCCTTATAAATCTTCCTAAGAAATGGAAGCCTTTTTGAGGATGTAAAGTACTGCAGTAATATCTTTATTAAGAGTCAAGAGTTAAGAGTCATTGTTAAGAGTCAAGGGTCATCCTGCTCCATCTTCTGACAAATTAAAACAATGATAGGCAAGTCCAGCCTGTAGGCTGCATTGAACCCTTAGGGCTGTTTTTGTGGCCCAAGGGCTCTCCAGAGATCAAAACAAATCCCCCCATTTTTAAAAACTTTTTTTGCCCAAAATAACTCAAAATGACCTCTAGAGGGTGTGGAAGGCATTTCTACCACATTTGGAGACCTCTACCCTGGGGCCCCCAGGGTCAAAACAAATCTTTGTGAACTTTTTCCACTCAAAATGTCCTCAAATGCCCTCTAGGTGCCTAGGAAGGCCCAACAACATGCACTCATGTCCCTTAGTAGGCATTTAATTTGGCTGGAACAGACATGATAGGGAGTGTGCCCCTCCCAAGGTCTCCTGGAGGGTAATGCATCCCCCTAGTCTTCCCCTGCATTAAACCAACCATCAGAAGAATGCATGCAATGAATTCTATTCTACTCTTATAACTTTCCCTTCTGTCACTGGTAACAAAGAATGAATTCTTGAGTACAGGCTTCAGTGCTGAAATTTTGAAGTATTCCCATTCATTTTTTGTGGGGGAGCTTTGTCATGTCTTAGAACACCTCGCCATATGGGACTCCGATATTCATAAGAATGAGCCCTCATCATATCGTTTTCATGGAGATAGCAGGAGGGCCAACCCTATCATTAGCAGGGGTAGACCCTCAGCCATTCCCCTCTCTTAGAAGACAACAGTATATGTATCACCCAGCCTGTGCTGCATCCCTTAAACAAGGCTAATGCTCTTGTGATGGGGAACTGTGCCTTCTTATTAGCAATGAGGTAGGAATCAATTGCCAGTCCAGTTGGGCAATACAGAATGGGAGAGGGCATTATTTTTCCCCTTTGCTTCAACCAGAAAAATGTATTGGGCTGGTTCTGGGCAGTGGGGCCATTTCTCTAACTCTCAAACTGTGCATCTCAAAAAAAGTTATTACAACTACAGTGGGCAGGTACAAAAACAAGTCAGGAATTCAGTACTTTTGTTGTGTGTAAGAGTTTTAAGTTGTATATGTAATCTTAGCAGGTGTAACTTCTTATGAAAGCTATCTGCATTAATATAGTCTAATGATGTGAGATTCTGCAAAATACTTTTTAAAAAACATTTTTAAAAAGTCCTTGGTTCAGACCCAATCCTTGGATTCCATAGTAGCCGAATGACCAATTCCTAGTTGCTGCTGCTTGGTAGATTGGTAGATTGAAAAGATGTGGGAAAGTATCAGTAGTTTGAGAGATTAGAAATAGATATGAACAAATACAGGATGCATATGTGATGGATAAACTTTCTTCTTCATTTAAAGACTTGTTATGAGGACTTCTTTTGTGGGGGAAACAAATATTTAAAATTGTTTATTGTATTTATTGCTTGCGCAGGCATCACTGGTTCTTTTTTTCTGCTCTCTCTGTTTCTTTCCTAGTTCTTTCTGTTTCTCTTAAATTTTACCCAATTGTGTTATGTAAACATAAACAAACAAAACCAACATTCAGATTTGTTGTTAAAAAAAAGTTTTAATAGCATGCAGGCTAGAAATTAATTGGCAGCCCCCATGGAATTATTCGTTTATTTTTAAATTGTCTGTTGAGATTTTTTTTTTTAACAGAGAAAAAGACTGCTAAGCAACATTTTCCTCTAAGTTAAGTGAGTTTGTGGGGACTGTAGGCTCCTGCAAAGATGAAAGCAGAGGAAGATTAATGAAGCTTGTCCCAGAGCTTCAAGGGTAAATTTTGAGAACTCTACCAAAAATAATGATTTTCTGCTGTAGATGAAGAGCCAGTCATTCCGGAATCTTGTTTCAAAACGAGGGGGGAAATGTGAATTGATGACCACTCCAACCATCTGTAGCTGTTTTTGTTCCGAGGTCCAGTGATTCAGCTTTATTCCATATGTTGTACAGTACTCTCTTTCTGTTTTGTGTATGTAGATGTGGACACTTCCACCTACAGGCTTGCTTTCCTTTTCCAGCAGGTTGCCAAAAGTGTATTTCATGTTTTTAACTGAAATGGTTGCATTAAACATGGTGGAGTCCTGTTTGTTATGAGCTTCTCTAGTGCTTGTGACACTGGTCACCTATTCAGAGTTCTTTTCCAAATGGTGTGTCTACCTGACAGTGCTGAAATGGTTGCTGTTGGTATTATTTTTAAGCCTAGCTTTAAAGCTAGCGAAGTATTTGGTAAAGTGAGTTGGAATTTTTGACAGTCAGATTAAATGTGTTGGGCCACAAAAACAGCAAATTGTAACAGACTTTCATTGGAGATTATAACAGAATTTTAAAATCATTTTAGTAGAACTTAATCATGACTAACTTTCGCTGAACTAGGGTCAGTGGTCCACATCTGGGAAACCCTCCATTCAGCTAGCTGATGCAGTTTTGGAAGTAGGAATGACTATTTCAGTGCTCATTTAATCCCATTGCCACTGGGTGGCCAGTGTCTTCTGACACACATAGGAATCTGAATTCACATCCAGTGGCACTGGTCGTTAGGTGCAACAAGGGGAGCTATATAGCAGTCATGTGTACAGTCACTTTGGAGTTCAGTGGGACTTATTTCTGAGTAGACGTGTGTAGGATTTCACTGTTCATGTTTAAGGTGTAATGAGGCTCCTTATTTTTGCCACAGCTGACTATTGTATACTGTACATTTCACAAAGTTCATCAGATTGCTGTTTCAGTACTTTTTATACTTAATAGCTTTTTATACTTAAGCTACAAGCCACTTTTGTATTTGATCCATGAAAGTTCCATTGTAATTACTGGGGACTTTGCATGAGCAGTGCTTTATGAATAAATCTGAGATAATTTACAGCCCTATTAAACTGGGTTTTCTACCTCATTATCATCATCATTATCAGTAGGGATATCAGGCCTTTAAAATCCATTGGCAGGCCCCATTAATCATTTCCAGCAGCTGTTTTCCTCTCTGGGGGAGTTCTTGAGTTACGGCAGGGAGCATCATAGGCTTGCCTACCACAGTGATTTGTTAATCTGGAAACACAGGGAGATTATGTCCCTAATGGCCAGAGAGAAAAATAAGTTTTTGTGTTCTGCAAATCGCTTGAGAGAAATGATAGCCCCAGGAGAAACTGAATATCTGTTTGCTTCTGGTCAGTGGGATGGAAAATTTGCTGTGGAATTTAATCCAGACTTTTACAGCACTGTCCAAGATGCTGAACTTGTTTTGTGGGGAGGATTCAGCACTATGGATAGCTCCATTAAAGTCAGATATAAAACTTTAAGCAGATTCAATGCTCTATTGATAGGAAGGCCACCAGTCACTGCTGCTTGTCTCTTTCTATTACTACATCTTACTTGCTGGACAACTGCCAGTCTCCAGTCCCTTGTTCTATGACCTCACTAGTTCCCCATCAATCTTTGGCACTGTAATTGAGAAGGAATCCTGTGATGGATTTTCTTAACTAGATTCAAATTTTTAGTATGTACCGCAAAATAAAGAGAGTGTGTCCCTAACCAATTGGCCAAGAAAGGACGGAAACATCCCTAGCAAGAAATTACTGGGCCATTTGTGGTCCATTTGTTGTTATGTGCTATGAAATCAGCTTCAACCTATGGTGACACAGTAAATTGGAGACCTGCAGGAGATCTTGTTATTTTTTTTTATTCAAATTTCAACAAATAAAACAAACAATAATTTCTGCAATGTTTACATGTAATGTTTTTCCTTCTTCCTTTCCTTTCTGGATTACAATTATTGATATTCCCTCTATTTGTTTCGTATCGCAATAAAATGTTAATAATCTATAATTTGTTAGTTCCTGCTGTATATCTCTACTTTACTTGTTACATGATATTTCATTAACTGTTAACTGTATAATAATTGTTATCATGAAAAATGTATTGCCCTCTGTCCAGCCTCAACCCAAATCTGTGACAATCTTCCACTCTTTATTAATGTCTTCATCTGATTTCCCTTTCAGTCTTTGTGTAAGTATATCCGCATTTCTGTTTTCCATGAAAGCTATCCACCACTGTTCCATTATGGGTGTAGTTTCATTTTTCCAAAGTCGTGCATATTCGATGTGGGCCGTTGTCACCATGTACAATATAATTCTCCAATGTCTCTTGGCTGGTGTTCCATCTAGTGTATGTGTCATGTTTAGCAAGTAAAATTCGGGTGTCATTGTGAATTGAATCTTCAAAATTGAACTTATTTTTCTTATGTATTTATTTCCAGTATTTTTGTGCTCTTGGACATGACCATCACATATGAAATAGTGTACCAAAGTTCTCTTGACATTTCCAACATTGACCTGTACCTGTCTTATAAATTGTCTTTAGTTTTTCTGGTGTCATGTACCATCTGTGGAATAGTTTGTAATAATTTTCTTTTAAATTTTGGGCAATGGTAAATTTCTGTGTACATTGCCAACTCTGTTCCTACCATTCTAACTGTAACGTTTTGTGCCCATTGTATCATTGCAGCTTTAACTGTCTCTACCTCGCATTCTTGTTGTAAAATTTCTTTATACAAACATGCTAGTAAATGTGGTGGATTTTCTCTTAACATTCTCAATAAATGAGTTTGTTCCTTTTGTTGTATTCCATAGGTTTGTACATCCATCTGAAATCTTTCCTTTAACTGTCTATAGGGAAACCAGCTTAGTTTTATTCCTTCAATTTCCAATTCCTCTCTTGATTTCATCTTCACACTGGAGTCATCTGTTATGTCTAATAAGTCTTCATATCGTAGCCATTTATCTGTGTCTTTCCATCTCCCAAAAAAGGCTTCTTGCGGGGAGACCCAATTAGGTAACTGCCTTATATTCTTCTTCTTATAGTCATTCCATATTCTGAGTAGCGATTTCCTTATAAAATGATGCATAAAATCTTTGTCTACTGCTGCTTTTCCATAAAACATGTAGGCATGCCATCCCATTCTTAAGTCTGCTCCCTCTAATGCCAGCATCCTCGAATTTTGAAGACTTAACCAGTCTTTTAGCCATGTGAATGCTGCAGCCTTGTAGTATGTTTGTAGGTCCGGCAGGCGTAAACCACCTCTTGCTGTTGTGTCCATCATGATTCTCCTTTAATTCTTGGTTTCCTCCCCTGCCATATGAACTTAATTATGTCTCTTTTCCATTGAACAAAAGGTTTAATGCTTGTTATAATAGGCACATTTTGGAAAAGATAGTTCATTTTTGGTAGAACATTCATTTTTATAACTGATATCCGTCCCAGCAAAGATATTTTCAATTGAGTCCATTTTTCCAAATCTTGAGTTATCTCCTTCCATTTTTTATCAAAGCTGTTATGGAACAGTTCATTATTTCTTTGTGCAATCCAAACTCCTACATATTTAGCTTTCTGTCCTTTATTAAATCCTGTAATTTGTTTGAATTCAGCTTCTTCCTTCTCCCTCATATTTTTTTATATATATACTGTTTTTTCCTTGTTAATTTTAAAACCGGAGTGATCTCCATACTCTTGAATAGTATCCATCAATCTTTGAGCACTCTTGAGGGGATCATCCAAAAAAAATACCAAATCATCTGCAAAAACTTTGAGTTTATATTGAAATTTCTTCATCTGGACTCCTCTTATTGCCACGTCTTCTCTTATATTATTGTTGAGTATTTCTAATGTCAAAATAAATAACAAAGGTGATAGGGGACAACCCTGCCTTGTACCTCTCAAAACTTCAATCGACGCCGTACGCTCTCCATTTATAATTAATCTTGCTGTTTGTTGAGAGTAAATTGCTTCAATCCATGAAATGAATTTTTCTCCCGCTTGTACTTGCTTAATAGTCGTCTTCAAAAATGACCAATTGACCATATCAAATGCCTTCTCTGCGTCAACAAATACCATAGCCAGCTCTCTTTCATTATGTTTTTGTAGTATTCAATTATGTTTAAAACTGTCCTGATGTTGTCATGCATCATTCTCTTAGGCAAAAAGCTGTTCTGACCTTCATGAATATGTTCTTGAAGTACTTTTTTAAGTCTCTCTGCCATGATGGCAGCGAAGATCTTGTAGTCCATATTTAATAGTGAGATGGGTCTGTAATTCTTTACATCCACTATGTCTCTGCCTTCTTTTGGGATCACTACAACATTAGCTTCTTTCCATGTATCTGGTATGCCTTCCTTCTTAATCTCGTTTATTGTTATTTGAAGTGGAGCTGAAAATTCATGCTCCAAAATTTTGTAATATTTTGCTGTAAAACCATCAGGTCCTGGGGATTTATCATTCTTTGTGTTCCTGATAGCTTCTACTATCTCAATCATTGACACTGATTTGTTTAATGTCTCTCTTTGTTCTGTTGAAAATCTGATTTTATTCTTCCCCAAATATTCTTCCAATTCTCTTTGATTTTTTTTCGAGGAGATTTTGCTTAATAGCTTTGTGTAATAAGAATAGAATGCTTGTTTTATCTCGTCTTGCTTTGTTGTCTTCCCCTTCTTTGTTGTAATCTCTGTTATTATATTTCTTGATCTTCTTTTCCTCAACAAGTTAGCTAAAAGTTTTGAAGGTTTATTTGCCTGTTCAAAAGGAATGTGTTTCAATCTATGCATCTGTTGTTCTATTTCTCCCAGATTTAATTGGTTCAATTCTGTTTGGCACACCTTTATCTTTTGTCTTGTAATAGTATCTGCCGGATTTTTCCTCATCTGTTTCTCCAATTCTTTCATATTCCCCAGGATCCTATCTTCTGTATGCTTCCTTTGCTTATTGATTTCCGCAGACCATCTGATAAAGTTGCCATGCATCACTGCTTTACTTGCATCCCATACTGTCTTCATAGGCAGTTCAGGTGTCGTGTTTTCGTTAAAGTAGTTGATTAGTTCTGTTTTTGCTTTTTGAATGTACTTTTCCTTAGTTAAGATCTCTTCATTCATCCTCCATATCCTTTCTCTACTCCTGACCTTAAAAGTCACTTGTAACGGAAAGTGATCTGAACACAAATTCGGAGGACTATCTATTTGATGTGTCTTCAAAAGTAACTCTTTGGTTACCAATATCATATCAATTCTAGACATAGATTTATGTCTGTCTGAAAAAAAAGTGTATCCATCCAGTTGTCCATTCTTATATCTCCAAATGTCATATAGCTCTAAATTATCCATCATCTGGAAAAAGCTTTTGGGTAGTTTTCCATTATTTCGTGGTATCAATTTTTGCTTTGTTCTGTCCGCAATAGGATTCACTACTCCGTTGAAGTCTCCAAGAACTACCACACTCGAGTTGCCTGTATCCTGTACATATCTTTGTATTTCAACATTTATTTTAGGGAAGAATTCTCCTTTGGCTCCATTGGGTGCATATATTCCTACTATTAATATCTTTTCTTGTTTTGTTACAATTTCAACCACAAGATAACGGCCATTTTTATCTTGAAATTTTATTTGCGCACCATATCTTGAATTCACATATATCAATACGCCTCTTTTCTTCTGAACAGTAGTAGCCGCAAAGCAGCTACCTAATTTGGGATTCCGTACATATTTCAAATCTTGGGTTCTTATCCGGACTTCCTGTAAGCAAATTACATCCAATTTTTGCTTTTCCAGATGGTGGAAGATTTGTCTTCTTTTGTATTCCGAGTTAAATCCTTTAATGTTCCAGGTATATATTTTGAGGCCCATTTTTTCTGTTTTTATTATTTTAATTTATACGGTCCTATTCTATTTTACTGCAACGTCTCTCCTGCAAGCTCTCCTTCCTCTTCCTTTTCTTGCTCTGAGTCCGATGTTTGTCTGATTAAATCTTCCGCCTCTTCTTCTTGCCTCTGTATTTCTCTTCCTTCTTTTTCTTCTTCCACGATTTGTTGTTCATTGTCTCTCTCTAATATTGATGTCATCTGGAAATCCTTCTTCAGTCTTTCCATCATTTCTTTGGCCTTAAAGACCAAGTTAATTCTGTAACGTTGCTGTTTATAATTAAAAGAAATGCCCTCGATCTTTTCCCACCTGTAATTTATCTCACGTTTCTTCAATAAATTGGCCAAAGGTTTGCAATCCTGTCTCTTCTTAAGGATTTGAAATGGTATATCTTTAAAAAAGTTTACGTCTTTATCTTCCACCTTTAATATTCCTTCATAACTACATTGTAATATCTTATCTCTAGTAACAGTCCGATTAAAGGTTATTATTATGTCTCTCGGAAGTTTTCTTTCTCTCTCCATTCTGGAAGCAACTCTGAACATTCTGTCAATACACATCTCCATTTTGTCTTCATCTGTGTCTAGAAATTCTGCCAAGGCTGGAATCATTTTCCCATACAGGTCCTCCGTATTTGAGTCGGGAACTCCGCGAAAGCGGAGGCATCGTTTGCGATATCTCAATTCCTGGTGCAATGTTTGAAGTTCTTCTTCTTGTTGTTTCCCCTTCGCCTCCGTCATTTCAGTTTGCACTTGTTTAACTTGCTCCTTTATTTCTTTGGTCTCTATCTTTACCTTGGAGACATCCTTGGTCAAAGTTTCCAACTTCTTCCCAAGCTTGTCAATCTCATGTTTCATATCCATTCTCATTTCTTTCCTTGTTTCCTTTAAATCCTGTCTAATATCAGTCTCTATCTTTTTTATGTCTCCTCTGATGTTCTTTAATTCCTCCATCATTTGTTGCATAATGTCTGGGGGTTTCTGGGATGTATCCACAGATGTTCTTCTTACTGATTGGGTAGTCATAGTCACAGCGGACGCTGCTGCTGCTGTAGCTTTTCTTGTTCTTTGTTCCATTGACCTTTAGAAAAATATAATGTTCTGTTCAACCTTCTCCTTTACCAATAGTTATTTTTGAAAGCTTATTAAGCTGGCACCTTCAGAAAATCATATACTTATACAAATAGATCTTGTTATTGACAGCCCTGCTCAGATCTTGTGACTTGGGACTGTGGCTTCCTTTACCGAGTCAATGTATCAGTCATACAGTCTTCCTCTTTTCCTACTGCCTTCAGCTTTTCCCAGCACATGGCTCAAGTACTTTCATCAACACTTAATACATAAACAGTATATTTGCTTACTTTTCCCAGGACCCCCTGCTGTATATTTAAAGAGAGGTACTGTTGCCTTCATTTATAGAATTTATCACTTGTTACAATAGTTTAAGAAGTTTGGCAACCTCCTTAAAGACCATTTAGTTAATTCTGCTATTGATACTACTGGGAATGGAAACAGTTGGCAAACCCCCATCCCACATCCTGCAAATGTATTCCTTGACCTTATTTGCAGATGTTAAGTCATGAGAACCCCCCACCTCTCCCTAAATCTATAACTAGATCTTCAAACAGACTGCCAGTCAAGAGGCTGGTCTGGTTTAGCCTTTGAAGTTCTCCCTGTGGCGCCCACACTTACCTTTACACTAGTTAGTCAACTATTGCCAGTGCATCATTAAGGTTACCTTTTCAAACTATGCCTAAGGCATATCTTGGGGGCAAAGTCTGCAAAGTCCCTCTGGAGCAGCACCTTTGGCCTTGTGTCAGGGAGAAGTGGCACATGTTCAAAATTATGTCCTACATGGTCATTTTTATGAAGCAATGAAAGGAAGGATGTTGGGGCAGATTATGGATAATTTCATGTGCTCATAACTAGAATGTACTAATTACATTTCCTTATTTATCAAGCAGACATTTTTACATTGTTAACTTTTAAAATTGGAAAGATCTGCAAAACCTGCTAGACACCTAGGTAAGATGTGGCTTTAGGATTAGCTTTAGTATTTTTGGATCACTTTTATTGGGATTCAGTTAATCTAGCCATCATTTTATTTATTATTTCACCATTTCCCCAAATGTGGGGCTCTAGGGTTTGTAACTATTATCAAGTATCATGGATTTTATGGTTTTATTTATATACTGTATTATTTTGGAATTTTGACTCGCTGTGTTATGACCTGGTTACACTAGCATGACTAGCTACTGGGAGGTTGCTATGTCTGAAAACTAGAGTGTTCCATTATCTTTCTGCAGCCACTTTTTTCCTTAGTACCTTAAACCTCGTGTTATGGATCAAAAGGAAGTTGCTCTTGTATCTTGATTTACTGTACAGAAAATAGTATTTCAATAGGGGTAGTTTGCACCAGATCCTTTCTAATCTTGGAAACTAAGCAGGATCATGTTACCCTGATTTCTGGGGCCCCCTGGGGGACACCTCAGTGTGTTCCATGTGATGGGGAATGGAAACTAGCCAGAGCACAAGCAATAGCAATGCAAGAGGCAGGGTAACCTAGCGGGGTCTTTTTACCCAGTTTTTACGGAGTCAGGTCAAGCCAAAAACCAAACCAAAATGTCCAATAAATGATTTTATTGAATGAAAGTCTCACGCACCAACGCAATCACACACACATGCACCCAAGAGCTATTAAGAAGCCAAAGAGAGGAAATTGGACAGGGGGAACATTGAAGGTGTGTTGTTGGGGTAATACTGCACCTTGTCCTGAAGTCCTGGGTCCGAGAAGGCAGTGAAGAAGTGGGGCTCAGCATGGAGAGGGCTGAGGGGATTGCTCAACAGATGGAGTGATGGTCGGTTGGGGTAACCAGGAGCGATCTGAAGAAATGCTCAAAAGCCGGGACTATTTGTAGGGGAAAAAGTACCTGGAGGACTAATCCTTTCCTGGGGAGAACAATGGGTGTTGCAGTAGGCACGAAGCTCCACATTGGTAATTTCCTTTGCGTGATGGGATTATTAGGTGTTGCCAAAGTCTCCAGATATTCAGCTGTGTTTTGTGGTGTGACTTCTGGTCCCCGCCTGATGGGATATTTGCTCAACCTGGGGCAAATAAGCTAATTCCTTCAAGTCGGCGTCTCGGGGCTGAGGACCCTTTGTAAGCCTCACCAGTGCGGATCTAAAGACCTCGCAGTGCTCTGCATTGCCCTGGAACAAAGAGAGGAGCCCTGCGGAAGGGCTTAAGGGACAGTCCATGTTGCTTCAAACCAAGAAGAACCGGTAAGTAACAGCATGGAGTGATTCACTCGCCTCATGTGGAAAGGGCCAAAGACAGGGGCATTGGCTCCCAACAAAGACATGGAGCACTGGTAATATGGAGTGAAGGGCAATGAAAGTCACAGGTGTCCTGTGCCCAGCCAGAGAAATCTCCCCACCTTTCATGGTGGCTCATGTACAGCAGAAGCCTCCATTGTACAATGGGACGGACATCTTGCTTAGTGCCCCATTATGCAATGGGAGCCCTTATTGGCCAACAGGGCATCCAGCATGGCGCCCTGTTGTGCTTTGTCACAATTCTCTAACATGATTGTGTATCATGCCAGCAGCATAGTTCTATCATTGTAAAGTTACCCATCTTGATGCAGGATCTCAGCCCGTGTTTGCTTTAGTCTGCTGGTGTTTATCTGTTTCCATCTGTACCCATTTTTAATCTTGTTGTGAGCTGTTTTGAATTTGATTCCAGAGAGAAATAAATAAATCCAGCAAACCAGCCTTTAAGTTGGAAAGAAATGCAGCACATGGGTAAAGGATGGGCTGGAAGAAGATGGATGCAAATTAGTGTCCAGAGAAGAATGCTTCATATAACATAGCATCTTTAGTGTTTTCAATAAGGGACTTCAATATTGTAAGCAGAGGTTTTGTTAGGTTTGATGAGAACTCTTGAATAATCTACAGGAGTGCTTCTCAGGCTATGTGATGTAGGAGACCAGTAATTATCGCTCTCCACTGTGCCAGGAACAACACTAGATTTGTATCCTTTGGCTGCCATTGTTTCTTGCTCTCCTGGAAACTCTCCAGGGACCAGTGGCCAATGACTCAGAGACCAGCACCAGTCAAGGGACCACCACCTTAAGTAGAACTGATCTACAACAAAACAAGGAATTGTTTAATAATAATACGGTTTGTTTTGGAAAAAGGGAAGTAAAATTTAGGCATTTAAAAATTCTTTTTAAGTAGTGTTACTGACGTAGCTTAATATATGAAATGCTATAAGCCATTCCATGATAAACGTCTCTAGAATGAGTTAGTTGCTGTGAGAAAACAAAGGGAAGTCATTTTCCAGCTTGGAAGGCAGTCACCCAGTAGGCAAAATTAACTAGTCTTGTTTGTTCATTTTTCAGTAAGCACCCTTATTCAGACAAGCTGAACAATTTACGTTCATTATATGGCTATTTTACTGGATACACAATAGCTAGCACATGCAGCAGGTGACTGTTTGAAATAAAGCTTTAGATGTGTGTAATTTGTGTATTTTATCACTTGGCCCTTGGTCATGCTATTTCAGTTCAACACTATTTTGTATGAAAATCATGTGGCAGCTGGAGACCATTGTGACATTTGATTTGAGAACACTGACTCATTGGGCAAGATATTAAAATGCTTTGCATTCTGAAAATCTCCCTGCATCAGGTTAGGAAACTCAGTAAAACTTGCTGCAAACAATGATATAATAATGAATGGCCATGACAGAAGTGGCAGTCTGAGATTTTAAAAGCTTTCAGCAAATTAGACACCCCTAGGTTTAACGTTTAGCATTTTGCAAATGTTTCCCTTAGTGAATCCAAAGGCTGCAGACATCAGAGGACCTCCTAATATTTCCAATAGCTTCAGTGGAACTGCTCCAGGGTAAATGATCTGATAATCATGGCCCAAAGGAAGTGGAGAGCCTTATTTTACAAGGTACAATGAAGCTGTAAGTTTTGCCTTCCCTCACCTGGCATGCCTTTCAGATGTGTGGGATTTCAATTTCCATCATCCCCAGTCAGTATGAGGTTGGATAATGCAATCTTGTCTGCTACTAGTTGTCCTGTACATTTGCAGTATTATCCTATGCGTGACTACTCAAAAGTCCATTATGTTCAGATAGATTCATGCCCAAGTGTGTATAGCAGGTGTGAGGATGATGTGCCCTCCAGATGCTGTACTGTAACTCCTGTCACGCCCCACCACTGGCTTTGCTGGCTAAGCCTGCTAGGAGGAGCATTTCAAAAACATTTGGAGGGCTACACAATTTCCCACCTCTATTTTATATCATTATGACATGAGAAGTATGGTGTCCACCCCATATATAGAATTATACAAAAATGCATTACTCTTTAGATTATTTAAGTTCTCACCAGAGAATAGAAAATTACTTTCTAAGGTTACAACTCCCAGAATCCCCCAGTCAGCATGGCCAGTTGTGGTCAATAAGAGTAACTTCTCGAGACTCTGGTTCTCATAAGAACCCTGCAACATATTTTGTTATTATTCTGATATGGTTGATAGAGAATTTCCTGTCTACTTACAGACATGATTTAACAGAAGTTCAAACCCAGCAGGTTTTCAAGTTCAATGATCGGCAGAGAATAGCAAGATTTCCTATTGATAATTATTACATTATAGAGTACATTATCCATTAAGATGAATAATAAAATACCATTTATTTCCCTGTCAGCTTTAAAAGGAATAAAATAGTAACAGAAGGTAGATGTACATCAAAGGAAATTATATTAGCTGGTTGTGATTGTTATAATTGTGCATGGCACTAAAGAACAAGTAAGGATGGCTGCTTTAGCAATTATAGATGGGAAGCTGGAGACAATATATTTCACTCTATAAGCCTGCAAAGAGTGGTGTACAGGTAAATTTTGAAGTACTGGTATTCACCATGACTCTTTATAGCCATGCCCCCAGGGAGAGTTCAGCAGGCAGGAAACTATATTGTTCCATATCTCTGTACTTCCCTCTCTGTTTTTTCTCTCTTATACAGTCGCTTCCAGTGAATGGAAGCTGCCAGATGCCAGTGTTATTATATATACGTTCTCTCTCTCTCTCTCTCTCTCTCTCCCCATTTTCCAAGCATTGCTTTTCCCAGCACCTGAGAGAATCACTTTTATCTCTGAGAGATTTCAGACAAGACTTTTATCACAGTATCACCCTGAGGCATTCATTAAATTTTACAGGGGATTCAGATGATAGTTATCCTCCACACATAATCAACCTGTGTTTTCCTACTGCTTCTTCCACTTTTTTCTCTTTCCACAGGAAATCTGTTAAGGAGAGCAGATGCTAATTGCATAGTGGCTTCTCCTCACTAGCAATAGATGATATTTGTCTAGAAATGTTCAAAAGTGACAAAGTAGCTCCGTTAGTTTCTCACACCAGGTTACTGTGCAGATCACAGCTCACAGAAGTGTTAGCAGCTGTACACCCCCATGCTTTGATATGATCTAACTGGCAAATATTAATTGGCATGAAATTAAATTATATACACTTATGGCTGAAAGGCCATGTGGAGAAGGGACACTGGCTGGGAAAATGTGCAAAAGTAGGTCAAAGGTGACCTCAGCATGACCAGGTCATAAATTTGCTGTGGATTAGCTGGGAAAATTTGACTTAATGGCTCTAGGCTAATCCTCTCAACTGCCCAAAGTCAGAAAACAATAGTCAAAGAAATTGCTCAGGTGCAGGAGGCAAGCACCCCTGTTGTGTGCATTTCCTACCAAAAACTTCCCCAGTCACATTATCCAACCAAGATATTGAGTGGCTGTCAGGACTCCCATCAATATTGTGTCACCTAACAGTAAGGCTATCAGTCCATTCTAGACCTCATTGTATTGATTGCAAACTCCATTGCTTACTTGACCAAAGAGCCATTTACACCCAGGTAGAAA
Source organism: Cyclura pinguis (assembly GCA_030412105.1). Classification (NCBI taxonomy): domain Eukaryota; kingdom Metazoa; phylum Chordata; class Lepidosauria; order Squamata; family Iguanidae; genus Cyclura; species Cyclura pinguis. Next base: position 332,649,114 of record CM059600.1, read on the forward strand.
CTGGGTATAAAACCCTCCAGTTTTGAGCAATCAGACATAGTATCTCACTTGCTGAACACCACACTGTCACTCTGATTCCTGAATGAGTACTGTCTTTAGGCACAAATCTAAACCATATCTCTGCTTTCTTTGCTGCTCTCTGGGTCAATAATTATCACCCAAAACCCTGAAACTTCGCTATCAACCTTTCTTCCCTCTTCCTTCTGTTAGCTTTATGTGAGTGCTTCGATCTTGTGTGTTTGTGGTTGAATTCCCTTTAATAAAACACATTTTAGTTTACTTTTGGAATCTCTGGCTGGTTCTTTCCTGCAGAGACCTTGTAAATATTGGCGGAAGATAGGTTACCCCCCTCTCGCAGGCCTCCTAATTGAACTAAATAATTCCCTATTGTGGAGGTACTGGCATTGCAGGTGGACCCCTGAGTCACCCATATTTTGGGGTAACAGAAGGAAACCTGAGAGACAGCAGCAGGAGGTGATGGCATCAGGCCTGCTAATCAAAACCTTCCACTAGTGCTAAATTAGCAATGTTAACTAAACGTTATTTTCCTTATCACTGAAGAGTTTGCTTGGTTAAAGACACTTACTTCCATATGTGGTTATATTATCTGATGCTCTGTTCTGAGCAGGAGAAGGTTGCCCATGTCGTCCTGAAATGCCCCACTGATCACAGGCCCTTTTTGCACAGCATTTGCCATGCAAAAGGGCCCCTCGAGCATCGCGCGAATGTGAGGAGCGATCTGCACGACACACTCACAATCATGCAATGCTCCAGGGTAGGGCAGGCACCGCTCGCACACTTTTTCATTTTCGGCTTTCAGCCGAAAACAGTGCGCATTGCTCCAGGGCCCTGCGTGCACTTGCTGTGCATGCAGAGCCTCCGGAGCCGCAGTGGTTGCACTTCCTGCCCAGCACAGCCTGGGAAACTCCCAGGCTGCACTGTGGAAGAGGCAGGGCTCTCGCGCTACCTGCTTGGGAGCAGGCAGCTCATGCGGAGCTGAAGCAGTGGGGACGCGAGAGCCTCTTGCTGGAGGCTGCTCATGCGATCCCCGCACCCCAGCGCTGGAAAAAGGTAAGGTGCGGAAAGGGCCACAGACCTCCATCATTCAGAGTGACTCCCTTGAGTTTAAGGTGGGTTCCTGGGGTCAATTCCTCAGGTCATGCATAACTACATTTATGTAGTAATGAATGTGATGTTGTTCCCCCAAAACGTGGGTGACTTGGATCCACCCGTGATGCCAGTACCTCTGTGAGACAGTGGGGAATTATTAGCTCAGATTAGGAGGCCTGCAAGAGGGGGTAACCTAGCAAGATCTTTTGCACCAATATTTACCAGTATTTCTGCAGGGAAGAACCAGCCAGAGATCCAAAAGAAAGCTTAATTGTGTTTTATTGGGGAAATTAATCACATAAGATCCAAACAGTCATGCAATCAAACAAGGCTAATGAAGGGAAAGGGAGGAAAGTTTTAGATAGCAGAATTTCAGGGTGTAGTGGGTGATATTTACTGATCTAGAAGAGCAGCGAAGAAACAATGATATAGCTTAGACTCACATCTAAGGACAGTACACAATTGGAAATCTGAGTGGCAGAGTGGTGACCAGCAGCCGATATACTGCGAGTTGACTGGCTGAAACTAAGTGTTTATATACCCAATTTCTTCTTAGAGGGCAAGGGTGTGAATGGCTCTCTGGTTAAGTAAACAATGGAGTTTGCAGAGGGGACAATGAGGTCTAGAACAGGCTAATGGTCTTGGTGTTAGGTGACAAAGGGCTAAATGGTCAGAGCGGTCAGAGGAAGAGGCGTTAAGACAATCAGCAATCTGGTGGGAATCTCCCACACATCATTGTCCAAAAGGCAGAGTTGTTAAGACTCGCTGCAAGCCTATTATCCTTGGAGTTTCCTGGTGATTTCTGACCTAATTTGCAGTATATGTGTTTGGCCAGTCTTTTGCTCTTGTCCAGCTTGGCCATACAGCCAAGGCACAGCACATTTGATATCAAAGCCAATTAATATATTTTTCTGGTTAAATCATATTTTCCCAATTAAACCATATCGAGATGTGGGGGTGTACAGCATGGTAACAATGTAGGAGCTCATCCAATAAATTCTATACTACCCCAAATTTTAAGATTTCTGGTGACCTAAAAGATTTCTTTGGAATAAACACTCCATCGCTGAGGCATTTTATGCTGACAGAAAATAATTGACAAGCCACATATCTGAGCTGGTCTGTTTTCAGTAGAGTCACGTGCTGAATTTATGATTAAATTATATACTATGCTAAATGCAGAATTTTTAATCCAGATTGGGATTACCATGCATGATATATTTTTTTTAAATAATTTTATTAAGTTTCACAAATAAAAAAACATCATCTCAAATTGTACTTTTACATGTAATGTTTTTGTTCTTCCACTCTGATCTAGTTTTCATTTTCTAGATATCTACTCACATATAAAAAATTATGCCTCACAATTCCATGTTCATCTTACATGCTTGATCTTGCATTTCTCTCATTAACTCCTGTTATGTTACAGTTATTCCTCTTTAATTTGAAATGTTGAATATTAAACCCTCTACCCCACTCTAGGTTTAAGAAGATGGGGAAAAAAACCTGCAAAGCAAACATACATAAGACTGGAGTGGAAGCTGAGGAGCACAAGGCTTCTAATCACATATAAATGGGGAAAATTGCTGATGATGTTCATAATGCGCATGAGTTCTGGAGCCTGGAACAGGTCACCCTGAGCCATCTTCAGGGAGGCGATCAGACAGGGATGAAAAAGAAAGTGATTGCACACCCTTTCAAAAGTAAAATTATGACATCACTCAAAGGGTCACCAGTGGTGCCTTTCCTCAACAGTATCCCAGAGCTGGCACACTGAGAAAGACTGGAGGGAGGGAAGGAAGGATATTGCAAAGTTGCACCACATCCAGAAAATCGGAAGGCGTCATCCACCATGTTCTGCATAGACTATTCATCTTGCCAGGTGCCACAGCTGCATTTCTCTTGTCCAGAATTAAAAGAATTCTGGACAATTCCAAGACTGACAGAAGTCAACTTGTATTCTTTCCCTTACAAAAACCAGATCATTTTCCTGGGGCCTCCAAAGAGGTGAGAGAACCACTTGGAAAATGTGGCAGAACAATTGTTTGTGGCAGTTGTATAGATGTCCCGTAAGAAATAAGCAAGCAAATAATTCAATTCAATTCAGTTGTATTGCTATAAGAATTAAAAAAAGAGCCCTGCTTACTCAACCCAAGATCATATTTCACCCAGAATCCTGTTCTCCCAGTGGCCAACTCATAGGTATATGGAAAGCCCACACCAGAAGATGAATGCAATAGTGCCTATCCATGCACGAGTCCCAGCAAGGAATATTCAGAGGCAGACTGCCTCTCATAATGAAGGTGGAGTATAGTCATCATAACCTCATGAAGAATATTGCCAGGGGATGTGGTGAGATCTTTCTGTTTCGAAGTGAGTGAAAAAATGCAGCTATTAAACAGTATGAGCCTGGTGTGGGAAAGTTCTCAGTTTAATATTTAAAAATAATAGATTAAGTATGGTGGCATACTTCTTTTCTACATGGCAGGGTGCAAAAATTGTTTGTATATCTCCCACAAGGCTGATTCACCAGTACTTGTCTTTAAGCTTGTATTTTTGAGCAATTATAACAGTACAACCTGTAGTCTTGGCATTGTGAATGATTTCATTAGCAAGAAAGGACTCTAAAAATAAGCCATGTTATTAGTTTCTTCTGTTTGTTTTTTTACCTTTGAGAAATTAGATTATACTATACCAGTTCTCAAATTTAGAAACTAATTAGTAAGATCCCCAGGTCAGTGGTATTTCATTCCCTGAGAATTTAGAGCCAAAACTTGAGACTTGGGGGATTAGAAATACCAGATACCAGGGACTGGGCCTGAGTATCCAGTTTTTGTGGATCATTTCCAGGTGGGAGAAAAGGGTGCAAATTCTCTGATTTTAGTGGATTTAGCTCTAACAAGAGGAAAGGACTGTCTGCAAATTTCCAGCTCAGCTAGTATAAAAGAGGAGCTTGCTACAGTTTGAAGACTTAATTGATTTGTTGCTCCAGCAAAGACTCCCCAGATAGTCTGTCTGTTTAGTTAATTTCTTCATTTGTATTTCATTGTTGTGGCACCAGGGCTCACCCCCTGCTCTTCCTCTGCATCCACTTTCTGGCTAGAAGCAAGCAGACTAGATTTAATATTTGATAATCCCCATCAGTTCATCATTATCTGAGAACGTACCTTTTAGCTACAATTTTGTGTCTTATTTTCCAAACAAGAAAACATATTCCGTGTGTGGGGGGGAGAGAGAGAGAGAATGAAGAGCTGTGAGCATCTATCATCAGTACTTAATATATAATGCTCAATGACATCACCAGAGGCCATACATAGGTATCAAGTTTTGGCTGGGAACCACAGGGTTTTGTGATGATCCTGAACTGACAATCCTGTTGGGGATTGAGCCTCCTAAACTTAAAATAGCTTAGCTTCAACATGACTGCAAACTTTGCAGAAATACTAAACATCTTTTTCAAGGGAAAGGGAGGAGGAGAACTCTTCTGAATGTGGAAAAATCCAAACCACTCTGTAAGAACTGTGTCTGTTCAATGGCAATGGAATGACTGATGTGATTGGGAGAGGGGAATGGAAAACTGAATGAGAGGAGAAATAGAAAGAATTGTCAGGGAGCAGGGCATGGGTGAAATAGTGAAAGAGAGCAAGCCTCCACCCAGCAACATTTTGTTGCAACCCTCAGTTTTCCCCTCTCTTCCCAGTGTTTGAGACATGAACATCCTGAGGGTATGCAAAAGCAGGGGGGAAGTATTTGGGAAGGAATGTAAAGGGGGAAATCCCCCTAAAAACAACCCAATGAGGAATGAGTGTTCTCAGTATCCACACAATGCTCCTGTGATTGGGAGATAAGGAACATAATAGAAATGTATGGAGAAGTATCTTAGAGGAAGGAATGGCTGGCTGGCTAGCTAGCTAGCTAGAACAAACCCTAAACAGGAGTATTCCACACATGACATGCAGGTACCATTTGTAGGAGAATAATCCCAATATGAACATCCAGCAGAGTTTGGCAGGGTGCTGGAAATCAGATTTGAGCATTTGATAGGAAAATGAAAAGCTAAGGGCGAACACAAGTCAAGCAATATCATTCAAATCTGATTCTGGGACAGTTTGGTGCACAGCATTCTTTCTGTTTATTGGTGTTATTCAAAAGTTTCCTTGAAATTCTTGGGTCTCACAATAAGAAATAAAGCAATGAAAAATTCCATAACAGTAAAACAATAAAATGTATATGCAGTATGAGAGCAAAAGTCAAGGCCTAGGAAGATAAAAAGCAGGCTGTGATAGTGTACCTTCAAGTTGTTTCTGACTTATGGCAACCCTAAGGCACATCCGTCACGGGGTCTTCTGCGGCTGAGAGTGTGTGGTGTATCTAAGGTCACCCCATGGGTATTCATGGCCAAGCAAGGGACTGAACCATGATATTCAGGGTCATAGTCCAACTCTCAAACAACAGGCTCTCCTTTTCAACAATACACAACACTTGTTATGTTGAAATTATTTAATGATCTTGAAATCAACTCTAAAAGATTAAATCTTTCATACAGTATTCTTTATTTCCTGATCAGCTTATTAAGTTTTGTCTTTTAAGTCTGATAAAGGAAACAAAGAATACAGTATGAAATATTTGATCTTTCAGAGTTGATTTCAAGATTGTTAAACAATTTTGATGTAAAAAGCTGCCCACTGAATCTTAATGAGACTGCTCTTGAATCCTTCTTTGCTCCACAGATGGCTTAACAAAATGTAATCGAGACATGTCAGATCCTGGTCAGACACATTGTGCACGGCCAAAATTTTCCCACTGCAAAATATGTAATATCTAGATGTGATGGATGAACTGCCTTGTGTAGCTGTGTATGTTACAGCTGACTCCTTGTCAAAATCACTGAAACTATTTCAAGCATGGTGTGAATTCAGGACTGAGAACACCTTCTGGGTCTTCCCAGAGGCTGGGGTTTATTAGACAATTATGATGGAGAAGAATCCCATGTTACCTTTGCCGAATAGAGAGGTATAGGATTTGGCTTTTTATGGGCTGTACAATTTCTGCATTAGGTTTTATTCTCTCTCTGATTTAGTTTTAAGGTACTGGATTACATGAGTTTATTTGTACTGTTTTTACAGAAAATTGTCACTTTCAGTTTGAAATGGAAGCTGATGTTTTACACCAAAGTGTTTCATATTTCAAAAAAAAAAAAATCATTACGTTCATAAAGTTGTAAGAACTCATAAACTGGCAGGGCTGCTGAGAGCTGGCGCAGGGCCTGGGGCGAGATGCATTATTGACTCTGCCCCCCACTTCCTGACTCTTCCTACAAACCAGGTGTTATTACTGTCTTTAAACAAGTTTTTAACTGAATTAGATTCACCTTTAGGTGAGAAGGATTGAAAATAAATGAAAAACATTTATCCAGACAGGATAGTGCTTATGTTAGAAAAACAGTGTTCATGAACCTGAATGAAAATAAATATCCTTAACATTTTAAGGACAGTTGGCCCTCTATATTCACTAGAGTTAGGGATGTACGACTTCTGCAAAAGTTGAAAAACTGCAAATATCAAAATGCATGAGTGGGTGTCTGTGGCAAGAAGGATGAGGCATGGCGGGGAGAACAGGCATCTGGGGTCCAAACCAGGGCCGTTTCTGCACTAGGCTGTTATAGCGCTATGATTCCACTTTCAACATCCTATGGAATCCTGGGGTTTGCAGTTTCGGGAGGGGCCGGCTGGCCCCTCCCGAAACTGCAAACCCCAGGATTCCATAGGATGTTGAAAGTGGAATCATAGCGCTATAACAGCCTAGTGCGGAAGGACACCAGGTCAGGGAACATGGTGGCCCTATACTAACTCTCTCACACCCATCTTCTTCCATAGGTATGTGGTGGCATCAGAGAGGGTTTATGGTGCTGAGAAATCAGGCTGCGAGCGATCCTTAGGTGGCCAGGCAGCAGCTGATAGTGGAGAAAGAGGATCAGAAATGGGCTTGTAAAGGGCTGTGCGACCTGATGGGAGCCACCAAGAGGGGAAGTATGTGAGGTTGGGGGGAGGGGGGAATCAGGAGTTGAAGAAACTCACAAATAATAAAATCCGTGAAAGTCAAACCCACAGATATGGAGGGCCTACTGTATTACTAGTTTACGAAACTACCTAATTAGTACTGATAGCAGATATTATAGCCACTTACTGGTCTGTTGAAATGCCAAAATTGATTTTATGATGTATTATTTTTATTCTATTATAACTAGTGTATATACCTGGCATTGCCTGGGATTTTATTTTCTCATAGGTAATATTTGTTGGAAAGATTTGAGATCCTGTGTCTCTAATTCCCCAAACTGTCTTGTCCAGTACCTGTAACTTTTCCCCATATTCCCCAATCCAATCTGTATTCAGAATTATTAACATACAGAGGTTGGGTTCCTGAGAGAATACGCTGCTCTCCTCCTTGCTGCTAGGCCTCATTTCCATAGCAGCCAGCCAATTCAAGACAGATACAATTGATTGAGGCCAAAGAGTTCTCTGGCTGAGAATTCTAAAGGTCCCTCTCTAAACTGCAAAACCCAGGATTCCATAGAATCTTTTTAGGCAGCCAATCATATGAGGTCTTCACCTGATGCAGCCAATCGTACAAGGTCTTCACCTGACACAAACAAGCTTTGACGTTTATATATTAGATATTTATTTATACCTTGCCTGTTTCCCAGTTCAGGAGTAAAGGTGGCTTACAAAGCTTAAAACAGATGCAGAGACTATACTAAAATTTAAAAAAATTGTGGTTAGCTTCCTGTTTGGTAGTTTCAAGACAGTAAGCCAGACTTACAGTCTCAGAACTGCTGGGGATTCATATTTACAATTGTGAACAACCAAATGCAACCTCTGCCTCTCCAGCCTGGCAGTTTATGAGTACTTAACCAAAGAATTTTCAAGACACTTCAGATCAGGGTGGTGGGGAATTTTATCTGTTGCGTTTTCCCAACCATGGGGCACATTGAGACAAGCAGTTGTGGCAGGCCCCTGAGGGGTCTTTCCAGCTGCCCATTCTCAGCATAGCCCATGGGAGAGTCCTGCAGACATTATTCCCCAGCACCCCAGTCTGCAGCACCTTGAAATGCTTTGGGTGGGGCAATACCAGGCTGCAAAGGTAAGTTTTTGAGGGCTGGCATCTTCAGACATAATTATAGTGGTTGAGCTCTATTGTCATAGTTCCATTGATAATGTAGAATCTTGGGCATGTAGCTCCAAAACACAACTTTAGCAAAGTCTTGTCATGAGCTTCTTTGGTATGATGTAGTGAAGAATACGGCATAAAAATAACCAAGTGTTGGTGGAGGAGGAGGTAGTACATTGTTTTGTGGAAATAGTTGGCACTCTCACCAAAATTTTCCCCTCTTGCTGAAAATGCAGCCCCTTTTTCAGTTTTAATTGCGAATAACACTTCAACATTTGTCTTTTGGAATATGTGTTTATGTAAGTGGGAGCAGCACATAAGAAGACATTTCTTACATTGTCCCTGTTGTCCCTATTCTTAAATGTCTTAAGTTCTCTGGAAGTATGCCCATGAAATTCTTCTTCCCAGTGGGAAAGCATATTCTCCAACTGTCCAGATTTGGCAGGGGACAATCCAAATTAACCTTCTGTTTTCCCACATTTTCATCTGCTTTTAAAATTTCTCTCTCTTCCTCCCATTCCCCTCCACATCCTGACTTACTTCAGTTGCTGCAAACTGAATTAAAAATGCAAAAGTAGTCTGCACTCAATTAACTCAGCAGGAGGGAGAGGTGAGGAGGGGGTGGAATCTTGCACTTCCCAGTAGGCTCAGGCAAAAGCAAATTGCTGCTGCATGTTTTTGCCTAACTTGTGTGTTCCTCTCACTGTTAACTTTTGCCATCTTCACTAGAGTTTAATGTTGCTTTATCACACATGTTGCAGATTTCATCTGTGAAATGTTGAGGAGCATGGGAAGGGAGAATATGTTACTTAGGCCCTTTTCACACGGCATTTGCCATGTGAAAGGGCCCTTCGAGCGTCGCACAGTGCTCCAGGGTAGGGCAGGCACCGCTCGTGCACTTTTTCATTTTCGGCTTTCAGCTGAAAATGGTGCACGATCGTGCATTGCTCCAGGGCCCCGCGCGCACTTGCTGTGTGTGCGGAGCCTCTGGAGCTGCGGTGGTCGTGCTTCCTGCCCCAGCGCAGCCTGGGAAACTCCCAGGCTGCACTGCGGAAGGAAGAGGCGGGGCTCTTGCGCTACCTGCTAGGGAGCAGACAGCTCATCAGGAGCTGAAGCAGTGGGGAGGCGAGAGCCTCTCGCTGGAGGCTGCTTGCATGATCCCCACATCCCAGCACCAAGAAAAGGTAAGGTGCGGAAAGAGCCTTACTTTCCATAATAACACCTTCACAGGAAATAAAGTGCACACTATTTGCCTCCCATTTCAGAAACCTTGAACTTTTTCAAACAACAAGAGCTTCGAAGGGAGAAATGGGAAAGAAACCACATGATGACCAAGGCAACTTCCCGCCGATCTGTTAGCAGAGAACGCTGGGTGGAGACTCTAGTAGTTGCTGATAGCAAGATGATTGAATACCATGGCAGTGAGAATGTGGAATCCTATATCCTTACTATCATAAACATGGTATGTAATATATTTCTATTTCCTTTATTACTCCATAGTCCATAATGCCTACCTGAGAATGGAGGTCTGCTGGAAAGGCCCTCTTCTGTCCCTCACCAGTGTAGGCCATGCCCGTTGTGGGAGAAGATGGGAAAGGGCCTTCTCTGGTGTGGCACCTCAATTGTGGAGTGTCCTCTCTTTGGAGTCCCAGTTGGCACCAAAGTCACTTTCAGTCCAACACCAAAGATAACCTGTCTTTTTACTAAAACCTTCAGGGCCTAATTGATTTCATCTAAACCTGCACTTTTTAACTGGTTTTAAACTGGTCTTAACTTGTCCAAATGTTTTAAATGCTTTAAGCTGATTAAAATACTGTTTTAAATTGTTGCATATTGGTTAAATTGTATGATGCCTTCGTTCCCATGAGATGGAGTGGGACATAAATATTTAAATAAACAAAAATAAAATAACCTTGATGGACTCAGAGAGAGGGCAATGGATCAGATACAGAGGACCTGTCCTCACAGTAGAACGTCCCCAGTTCAACTACCAACATCTCTCCTCAGAAGCTATCAGGTAGCAACTTAGAAAAATTCACTGCCTGTTGGACAGCCATTGCTGCTCAAGTAGGTGGTCCTAGGACAACAGAGTTTTTTTGGAAAGTGTAACCCAGTGGCTTAAGCGTATTTATTGCTGCAATTCTGTTTTGTGATTGTTTTAATTACAGCAGGTCTCTAACGTGGGTTCAGATCTATGCACACCATACATTTCAGGAGGAAGGTGTTGTCTAATAACAGCAGAGCACAGTATATTGATGTATGTAGGGCTATGGGTGAGATCAGTGGAGCTTAGGTTATGGCATGGTTAAAACATAGTAATCTCAGTCCAATTTATTACTGACTGTCCTCTGTAACCCTGCTGGGGAGTTATTACATGCTCTTTCACTGGTGTCTTCCTTTGTGATCACTGCATTGGAGAAATGTCCAATTTGACTAATGGGTCAGCTGGCCTGAACTGCCTCTATTTAGGCCAGTGGGAAAGTTGTCCAAACTACATTTGACAGGAGGGAGAGCAACAACCTATAGTAATTACATATCCTCCAACTGTCCCAGTTTGTCAGGAACAATCCCAGCAGTAGGCCCTTCACTTTTGCGGGAGATAGGGAAAGTGAAAAAAACACAAATAACTCCAGCCCACAACTGCGCAATGGCAATCGTGCAGGTGGGGGGAGCGCAGATGAGAGCCAAGCGGGGAAAGAGTTCCCCCCTTTGGCTTTCTGCTGCCCAACCTGTGTGATCGTGATTGAGCGGGTGGGGAAGGAGCAAGAGAGAGCCAAGCGGGGAAGAAGTTTCCCCAGTTGGCTTTCTTTTCGCCCACACTCATGAGATCAGGGGGCACAGGAGAGAGCCAAGCAGGGAAAGAGCATGGGCAGTGGTGGTGGAAGGAGCACGGGGAACAGGTGATACTCCCATCTCACACCTTCTGCCGCCAGCCCAGTTAGCGTTTGCATGGGCGGCGGAAGGAGCGCAGAAACTGGCGATTGCCCACGCTGCACCTTCTGCTGCCAGCCCAGGGCACGCTCGCACAGGCAGTGGCAGTGGAAGGAGTGCAGAGAACAGGGGATCGCCCTCTCTGCACCCTCCTGCCCCAGCCCAGGCCAGGGAATGTGAGGGGGAGAAGGGGGCAAGTGGGCACCTTGTGAATAATCAAATTCGCAAAAGTGAAACCCGCAAATGTGGAGGGAGAACTGTAATCCTGTATCATCCTACTTTTCCAGTTGCTTTTAAAATGTTCCAGTTCTTCTCTTCTCCTCCCATGTTCTCCATTTCTCCTCAATTTACTTCCGTTGCTGCAAACTGAGTTCAGAGTACAAAAATAGTTTGCACTTAGTTGACTAATCAGGGAAAATAGGAGAGGGGGTGTGGAGCTTTGTCCTTCCCAGGAGACTGAGGCAAAAGCAGACTGCTGTGTCTTCTACTAGCTTGTGTTTTCTTCCTCATTAATAACCTTCGCCATCTTGACCACACCCTGATGGTGCTTGGCCATATGTCTCCAGGTTTTTTTGTTTGTGAAAGTTTGTGGGGTGGGGGGGTATGTAATTATTCCTTCTTCACTACCATGCATAAATGCTGACAAATGCATAATTAGTGCACAGTTAGAACCTGCGAAGTATTCTGAGCTATAACGTAAATGACTGAATCAGATCTGATACTGAACTGCACACTAGGACATTTCCAGACATAATATATGGATTAAGCAACTGGCAAAATGTAACTGAAATGTACACTCGAGTCCTACCATCTAGGCTGATAACAAGAACAGAAGGAATCTTCCTATGACTCCACTGCCCTCTGCAGCACTTCGCTGTACAGTAATTTAAAAATGTATCATGAATCCTGAATGAACCAAGTGTAAGCAAATGCCCCTGACAAAGCAAAACAGAATTTATGTTTGAAAATAGCAACTTAAGAGTATTTCCCTAGAAGTACTATTTTACTGTAAAGTAGTAGTAGCTCTTAGGAAGGCAATGTCAAGCCCCTGCTGCACAAATCTTGCCAAGAAAACCTCATGATAGGGTCACCATAAATCGAAAACAACTTGAAGGCATAAAACAACAACAGGTAGTTTTCACTCCTGACGGGCCTCCATGCTTTTTCATTTGACACTGCCTATTAAAACCTGCCCCAATCTCATGCTGTCCAGATGTGTTGGACTACAGATTCCATCATCCACAGACTTTGTGGCCAATGGGCACCTCAAATGAGGATAGTAAGGGTTGTCATCAAATATATCTGGAGAGTTGGGGAGACTAACCTAACAATACCCTTGATTTCTCAAATGCATATCTTAGACCCTCACCACAACTGACTTATCATAAGTTCTGATCAGTGCTGTTGCAGTAAATTATCATCATTATTGTACGGGTGGAAAGAACTGCTAAAGAAGAAGGCTCTGTTAATGTCAAACTGTTTGGCTCTGACCCAGGTGGCAGGCTTGTTCCATGATCCAAGTATTGGCAATGCAATCCACATCGTGCTGGTTCGTCTGATTCTTCTTGAGGAAGAAGAGGTAAGATCCTCACCTCACATTTATACGTCAGTTTGATTCTGCTGCCCAAAGAGGACAGATTTCAGAAAAGGATGAAAGAAACTGAACCAAAGAAGATTTAGCCTGCACTGTAGCTATCTAGATGTGTTTTTAAAGGGATATGCAGATTACTTTGTATGTCCATTATCTGTGTATATATATTTTATGTAATTAATTATATTTATTTGCTCTTGCTGCCAAAAATATTAGAGTGAAAGCTTTAAGAACTGTTGCTGTGAGTTGCCCATAGGATTTGATCAGTATGTTCCCCTTTTTATTTGTTAAAATTGTAAAAACCAATAGTAATATTGTACATTGTAATAAAATACTATATTATAACTGTATGCCTGAAAATACTGTATAGCTCTGAGGTGGCTTTCTTTTATAAAAGAAATTGACAGTCAAAAGTTTTATCAATATCAGAGTTTTATCTTAACTTCAGGTAACCAGCTATTAAAATGATGTCTCATTTTAATAAAAGCATCATCTGTTAAAGCTAAATTAGTTCACTGAGCTCAATAATTTAATGCTGATGCTGCTAATATACTGGCAGTGTAATGATAATTTTCTTTTTCCCATTTCAGCAGGGTCTGAAAATAGTTCATCATGCAGATAAGACATTAGCCAGCTTTTGTAAATGGCAAAAGAGTATCAACCCCAAGTCAGATAACAACCCACTCCACCACGATGTGGCAGTGCTTCTTACCAGGTATGAAGATCCACTTACCAGGTATGAAGGTCATGTTGAGTACAATTGGTGGATGAGGATATGTGGGTGTCATTGAATGAGATACCTATCAGAACTTAAAGAGGACCATGCTTCCCTAGCTGAGGAGAAGGTAAAGTTGTGCAGTTGAGTGATTAGAAGAAACAGAGAGGAGGAGAGAAAGAAGGAGCTGGGTTTCTGGCTTTAGTTAAGAGAAAACTGAAAGTGTAACTTGACAGGATGCTCACGTTTCAGAGGATCTGCCTTGTAAATATCCCTTTTTTTCCCACTAGCTATGCTCTGTTTGTATACTTTTATGTAATAATAGTTTAGTTAGGGAAAATATTAAATACAGCAATGGTTCCCAAAAATGTTTTGGAATTCAGCTACCAGAAGCCCTAGCCAGCTTGGTGACAGTTAGGAGTTCTGGGAGCTGAACTCCAAAACATCTGGAGCACCAGCGTCTAGGAATCACTGAAATAAAGTATTGCCTTGTAGCATGAGCACAGCACTGCAGCTAATCCTTGTGCTGGGTTGTTGTGAGGAAAGGAGGGAATAGAGTATTGGGTCAGCTAACCTCCATGACTCTATCCATTGTGATCTGCCAGGAAAAACTACAGTAAAGTTGCTGGTTTCTAGCAAAATGGGTTAAAAATAGAACTAAAATATAGCATTCAGTGGGAAAATGGCAAATCAGAGTAGAAAAAAGGTAGAAAAAAGGTCCTTAGGCAATGAAACAGGATCCAGAAGTTCTCATCCCTTTGCCCTGAGTGGCCCTTTCAGACCAAAGTGCCAATTATGTGTAAACTCGTGGGGTAATGGGAATAGAGATTGAGAGTTACTTTTAAAATTTTCTTCTCAAAAAGAATTGCTGGTCTGTGGTACTAAATCCACTCCTCCTATCCACCTCACTATGACCTCCCACATTGGGACAGTTAATTGCTTTAGGATTGTGCTGCTCTCCCATTTAGTATGGCCATATCCCTATAGCTATAAAAAGTAATCATTGCCATTATATTGCAAAAGAAGTGAAATCATACCTCATTTAATTATAATGTTGTTATACCTTTGTCATTGAGAGAAGGAATTATGTATAAGTAGACAGCTGCAGACAGAACCCACCAGATATAGTGGCTTTAGTGTTGCACTCAGATCCAGGACACCAGGATTTAAGTCTCCGCTCAGCGATGGAAACACACTAGGGTTTTCTTGGCAAAATTTGTTCAAAGGAAGTTTGTCATTGCCTTCCTCTTAGGCTGTGAGAGTGTAACCTGCCCAATGTCACCTAGCGGGTTTGCATGGTTAACTAGAAATTTGTATCCTCATCTCCTCAAGTCCTTGTCCAACATTCAAATCACTACTTCACACTAGCTTGCTGATGATAGACAAATGCTAAGTACTAATGCACCACATCTTAACTTTACCAGTAGGAAGAACTTCTTCATACTGCTTATAGTTACATTGTGAAATTTCCTGCTGCACAATTTATGGCTGCTAACGGTGGCATTAAAAGGGGATTGGATAAATTCATGGAGGATAGGGCCATCAGTGCCTACTAATCAGGATGTTATCACTTCCAGTATCAGAAGCTGCACGTTATTTATATGTTGGTTGTAAGAGAACATAAGATGGGAGATGCAGCTGCACTCATGTCCTATAGGCAACTTATTGGCCACTATATGAAAAGAATGTTGGACTGGAATTTTTTGTGTGTGTAATCCAGCATGAGTCTTTTTATCTTCAGTAGCAAGGCAACAAGAAATACCAGAAATACAAATATCTGCTAATTATTTCTGGGGAGCCCAACATTCTAACTTCATCTGATGCATTACTAGTATAATTTCATGTGTATGATTCATATATTGATGGACTCATACTGTGATAAGCATTTTGTATACCGTGTGTGTGAACATGCCTTCAAGTCACCTGTTGACATATGGTGACCCCATGAACTTTGTCGGGTTTTGTTAAGCAAGGAATACTCAGAGGTGGTTTTTTCAGTTCCTTCTTCTGAAACGTAGCCTGCAGCACCTGATATTCATTGGTGGTCTCTTATCCACATACTAACCAGAGTGACCCTGCTTAGCTTCTAAATTCAGATAGAATCTAGTGCCTTTAGGAGATTTGGGCCTATATTTTGTCTGTCACAGTCTTTTCTTTTTTTAAATCGGCCCCAAGAAAATAGCAGAAATAGTTTTGGAAACAATTCCTCTCCCACTCCACAACTCTTTTCCAAACAGAAGAAACGCAACAGCAAATATTTTTGGTCCTTTTTGTTCCAGTCTGTGTGCTACAAAATCACAGGGCTTTATTGCTTGTGACTTCTCTTAGCAGCGCTTGTTAATGATAATTGCAGGCTTTTGAATGCTGCCGTAATGATCAGAAATCTGTGACTTTGTTGTGCCAGATTTTGCTGTTTTTATTTTTTAGACAATGCCATGTACCATACTGGTTTATTTCTAACTTAGAGAATTATGATTCACCTTCTAAAGATAATTTATGGCAAATAAGTAGCATACAGAATAAAAATTAAAATCTAACTAGCCCGCATAGGAAGCTAGGGATGGAAGTTTGCTATAGCTTTTTTCTGTGCATACTCTTGTATGAATTGTATTGTCATTGTTATTATTATTGCATATGTTAGGTGCTAAGACTGTTTATTAATATAGCTAGTGATGTGATAATGGGGCTTCCCATTATCTAGACTTGGCTGAAGGGGGATGCTTCCCTCTTCAGGTAAACCAAGGGTTAATGAGGTGTTGGGATTAGGTTACATTTTTACTGCGGGTCAGCCTCACAGGTCACAGGGGGAGAATGGCCCAATCAAGAGAAGAGAGGTGAGCATCTTCGAGATGCTTCAAGATGCTTCGAAGGAGAAGTTATAAAAATCCTTGAGAGGCCATGTGGGAGAGAGATAACAAAGGAACCTCCTAGAGATGGGATCTGTGCCAGTAGTAGGCTGCAGGCCAAGGCCTCGCCTCCTGGTCTCATTCCTCTCCTAGACCATCTAAGCCTGTGAACCCAAATGTGAGTGTGAGCTGCGGCAAGTATCCCTGAACACTACTAGATACACTCAGGCCCATTTTGCACCTGACCTGTTCCTGGCAGCATCCTGTGGGGATCCCGGCAGCAGATCTGCTGGGAGGGGAGCATGACAGGAGTACTCTCCTCCATGCAAGCTGCCTCTATGATCCAGGAAGCGCAATGCCCTGCCTCTTCCTGCTGCGGCACAGCTGGGCACTTCCCCAGGCTGCACTGGGGCAGGGAGTACTGCTTCTGGACCCTCCACACACCAGGTAAGTGCAGGATGATGGCGCGATTGCAAGTCATTGACAGGGCAAACCTGTCAATGATTTACTCCATGAGTGCACCACCTGGGAACGGGAAATGGACAGGATCGTGATGACATCATTCATAACTGCCGTTGCAGTCCCATCCTGCTCCTGTACTTATGGTAGGATGAAAACATCCTGCAAAAAGGGCCTCAATCTCACATGAAGCCCCACTGAACTAGTGGGATTTTGAATCGGGAGTGAATAGGCATTGAACCACTTGTGAACATAGCTCTTTGAATCTCAAGCCATTTGCTGTGTTTGCAGAAAAGACATTTGTGCCGGCATGAATCGTCCATGTGAAACTTTGGGCTTGTCCCATCTCTCTGGAATGTGTCAACCTCATCGGAGCTGTAACATCAACGAGGACTCTGGCCTGCCTTTGGCGTTCACAATTGCACATGAACTAGGACACAGGTATGGAAACATTTGGGACACTTGACAGTTTTTTGGATAGCTATATCTTGTTCTACAATTGGAAAATCTCTTCAAGTGACTTAAGTATTTGTAAAGAAAGTCCAGACAGTCCCTGCCCTTAGCTTTGCAATCTGAACAGATATAACACAAAAAGAAAAGGAGTTGGGGAGAGAAAAGGAAGAAAAAAATCTGAAGCATGTGTTACTAAGGCCCTTTCCACACCAGGCAATTAAAACGGGGCAGCGCGTCCTCTCACGGAGGTCGTCTGCACCTTGGAGCGGACTGTTTACCAGAGATCTGCACCTCAGTCCACTCCAAAACGACCCCAAGTGGTCCTCCAGTGTGTTTTCTAAAGACCGCAAAAAACAGGTCTTTATTTTCCTGGAACGCGTCATTGCGTCCCTGCTCCCTTGTGCAGATTCACAGGCTCGCACCAATGCGAGCCTGCGATCTGCAGAGGGCGCGTTTTAGGCGTGGCGAGCTTCAGCGGTTGGTCGGGACCCACGACCAACCGGAAGTCACCATTTTAGAAGCCGGAAGCCACCATTTTGGAAGCTGGAGCAGTGCGGATCTACAGACCTCGCACTGCTCCAATTCGCCCTGGACCAAGGAGGAGCCCTGCAGAAGGGCTTCAGGGACAGTCCACGTTGCTTCGGACCCCAGAAGAAGCGGTAGCTAACGGCACGGAGCGATTCCCTTGCCTCATGGGGAAAGGGCTTAATATTATGAGTTCCTCAGCCAGATGGAATAGCTGCAGGATGACAGTCAAAGAGAGTCAAAGCCTGAAAGAATTTGCTTTTTAAGAGGGCTAATAATGGCTTCTCTTTCCTCTGTTTTCCGTTTTTGATGAACATAAGGGCCGTATTGCTAACTGTTACTGAAATGGCTGCAATAAACGTACATTCTTTGGAGACAAAAAAAGAGCCATATGCTGTTTAGGTGGCAATAAGGAGACCAAGAGCTGCATCACAGCTCAGTGCAAAATGAGAGAAGCCAAAGCATATGTTTACAGTTATTTCTTCTGTTTAAAACTAAAGTTTAGATTGAAGAGAGTTTTATCTCAGAAATGGCCACCCACCGGATGTTGTTGGGTTGCACCTCTGAGCATTCCTCACCACTGCCTATGTAGGCTATGCAGTTGATGGGAGATACAGTCCAGCAACATCTAAAGTACAGCAGGCCCTTTGTATCCACTACGGTTTGGTTCCAGGACCCCACCCCACCCCGTGAATACCAAAATTTATGGATGCTGAAGTCCTGTTATGCACAGTGGTATAGTAAAATGGTGTCCCTTATATAAAATGACAGAATCAAAATTTGCTTTTTGGGTTTTTTTTGGGGGGAGGCGATATTTTCAAGCCATGGTTGATTGAATCGATGGATACAAAATCCATGGATATGGAGGGCTGACTGTACCACACTTTGCCCATATTTGTTTTATTTGTTATGGTTTAACTAGTACAATTCTCTCTGTGTATTGTTTTTCTTACATGTTTCTAAGTAAAAGAGTTAGTTACTTGCTTGTCTAACTTTCCATCCTTTTGACTGGTTGTTGGCAGTACAATAGCTTCATGTTTTTCTTGCCATGTAGAAAATACTTCTTTCCTATGATGTCATTGTTTGTTTGTTTAGTTAGTTATATCCCACCTTTTCCCCAGTCTGGTCCTCAATGCAGTTTGCAACAGTTAAAATGAATATAGTTAAACATTTACAACATGCAAACGTTAAAAAGCAATTAGACCGTCATATTAAAACCACTTAAAACACAAAATTATTAAAAATGTATTCATGCTTTAGGGTTAATGGGTTAGTTTTTGTTTGCCTTCTTTGTACATGCACTTAAAAAAATTAAAGTACAGGTGGAAACAAAAATTTTAAAATACAGGAAGTCCCCACCTTTTGACACACATTATCCTGATGACTTGCTCTTTCAACACTTCCAAATTAAGGACAAATTCCATTAATTTGTTGTGAGGTTGACTCTTTTGTCAGTTCTTCTTGCCTACAGAGGCTTGTTTGGGAGCACTTGCACATGCGTGTGGTGCCAAGTCTTGACTATGAAAAGAAAGGATCCGCTGGTCGAGTTAATGGAAATTAATGGAATTAATGTATTGCAAACTTTAAAACAGCGGGCTTCTGTCAGTTCTTTACAAGCAGCACAGTTGATCAGTCAGTCCCAGGTGATCCTCCATAAGTCCTCCATGTTCCCTACAGTAGATGGGTTCTGCTTTTCAACCATTTCTGAAGTGCTCCAGTTCCTAACCTGTCAGATAAGTGGAAGAAGCCTGCATAACATTTGTTTAATTTTTAATCTAAACCTAACTTTATCTCTACCTGTTTCATCAATACAATCTTTACCTCTAAGGAGTGATTATATGCATCCTTTCACAGTATCTTTCTCTCCATTTTCTCTTATTTCTTTCTTAATAGCAGGAAGTTTGTGGATGGGACTCCAGTCTAATGCTCCTGCTGCTGGTATTATAAAATCTGGATCCAACCTGCTGAGTTCTTTAATAGCTTTCTCCATCATTTAAAATGGGAGAAAATCCACATCTTCCAAAAGCTTTTAACCAATATGGCCAGTGGCCATTTTGGCTGAGACTTTCTGGGAATTATAGTCTAAAAAGAGAGCCAATAAGATGCAGTGGTGTGAGTGCTGGATGAAAACACCAGGAGATCAGGTTTCAAATCCCTGCTCAGCCATGGAAACCCACTTGGCCAAGTCACACTCTCCTAGCTTCAGAAGAGGGCAATGGCGAACCCCATCGGAACAAATCTTGCTGAGAAAGCCCCATGATAGGTTCACCTTAGGGTCACTATAAGTAAGAAACAACTTGAAGGTACATAACAACAATATAGCCCTCCTGCAAAAAAACCCTTCCAAATATACTGCTATGAACTTTTACCAGCGACTAGGACATGAATTGATAACAATTCTCTATAGATTTTCTTCAGTGCTATAGTTTATCTGAAGGAAAATGATTTCTATATTCTCTCTTCATAAACTTTCCTGACACTAGCTTTTCTGGTTTATTTCTCTCTTAGTTTTGGTATCCAGCATGATGGAAAAGAAAATGACTGTGAGCCAGTGGGGAGACGTCCATACATCATGTCACGTCAGCTGCAATACGATCCCACTCCCCTTACTTGGTCACGCTGCAGTAAAGAATACATCACACGTTTCCTAGAGTGAGTCAGTATGGTTGTTTTGCTGTAGCTTGCCTTTGAGCTATTTTTTTTCCCCATACCCGTAGAGCTATCTTTGGATATAGAACCAAAGATTGCCAACTGTGAAACAGATAATGAAAGCTGTTTTACCTTGTGGATTTGGTGCTTTGATATTACGCTAATACACTAAGAAACTGACGTGGCTTCTAACTTTGCTGATGGCTGAAAACAGATCTTTGGAAGTACATGTCTGTAGAATCTTGGAGTAGTATCATAGTGAGTCACTACTACATTCCTTATTGTGGATCTGAAGCCATCTAAAATGCAAGACAGATATGTTACAGAAAAAACAATTATATTTTTAGTGTCTTTAATATGGGTATGGAGAGTTAAAAATCACCTGCAATATTTCGATGGTTTATAGCTTGGGTGTGTGAGCCAACCTGTGTCTTGTTTCTTATGATCATCAGATTTTTCTTAGAAACAGAACTCCCTAGTAGAACTCAAATACAATACTTGATCATTTTCTTCTCACCAAGTCATATTCATACTCATTCATGCCTCTAAATTTGAAGTTTCCAATTGACCACTATGGCTAATACTACAATGATAGACCTATCCTCCATGAAACCATTTTTAAGTTTTCCAAAACACCCTCATTGTCCGGCTACAGCCCATCAGTATCACTGGGTGACCCTGAGTCATTCTAATATTACAGGTTAGGAATGAAAATAAGTCTCTACCCATTTCTTACATTCACAAATATATATTGCAGAGCCTGGGAATTGGTTTACAATTCCAAGAGCTTCCCAGATGGTGGCAGTCATGATGGCTGAAGAATTCTGGACAGATCTGACAGATTTATGTCTCCATGGTGTCCTTGGAACCAGCTCTACCATTAGGTAGATCAAGGCAACCTCCTCAAGTTCCAGATAGTAGGAGGGAGGAGTATCCATCTCCTCCAGTCATTCTTCCAAAGTCACCCAGACACTTGTATTCGAAGAACAGAGCTACATTTGCTCCAGAACTGGTCTGCTGCCTCAGGCATGATGAAAGACACTGTCCTGTTAACCAGTGTTGGAGAAAGTTTTAGTTGGACAAGTCTGTCAGTTTCGGTTTCTCCACATTCACATTGCTTTAATCTCAAATTCTTTCCATCACAGATATGGAATAATCTGCAGATGTTGGCAAATTCTTATTAAAAGTGAACTGAAACAAAATTCTCATCAATTCCTTATAAGGAGTAACTTGATCTGGGTCTGTTTTCTGTCACTGTTTTATAGTATATCTTTAAGCATTTAGTTCTAGCTGTCTAAAAATCTTTTCCCTCAGCTAAGTATGGTCAGTTCCTTCAGCATTCCTTCATATGCCATATATTTCAAGTTACTAATTGTCATCATTTTCTGAATCATCTTGTTAGCTGATAATCTTTCTAGAAATGTGAGGATCAAAACAGGATACTGTGATAAAACTGGTGCCTGATTAGCACTCAGTAGGACAGCATTTTCACTCCTACACACAATTGCATGTACTATTTCTATGAAATCCGCCTAATATAGGCAGGATTGACAGTCTGATCTTTGAGGAATTTCCTCCTCTGTTCATTTTCCTGTTATTCTCCCAGCATTGGCATAGAAGATGGGGAAGTAGTTGTCATTTCTGACTTTCCTTGAGGCATGAGACACAGGCTGTTTCACCACTGTTGTCATTAGAAGAAAAAAAAAAGAGGTAGGTATTGCTGTTTATGTCAAGAACTTCAAAAGCATTAACAATTAATCCCATGTCTCAAATTCAGCCGAGGATGGGGCTTTTGCCTGGATGATGTCCCAAAGAAGAAAGATCTAAAGCCACCTTTCATTGCACCTGGGGTGATTTATGACGTCCATCACCAGTGCCAGTTGCAATATGGACCCAATGCAACTTTCTGTGATCAAGTGGATGTAAGTTCAGTGTTCTTCCTCTCCTTGCATCTCACTTTTTATTTGTGGTAGTATTCTTCAGGTTCTACATCCCAGTTGGATAACTACATTCAAACAAGGGGAAATTCAGCCCACTGGAAGAAATGCTTGTGCTGATACAGAGAACAGGAACTTGAAGTTTTATATCAAGCTAACCCAGGAGTGGAGAATCTGCAGACCTCTAGATGTTGGATTCCAGTTCTCCTCAGCCCCACCAGAATGGTCAGTGGCCAGGGATTATGGAAATTGCAGACTCACAACAACTGGAAAGTCACAGATTCTCCACCCTTATGCTAAACCCCATGCAGATCTGCCTGGGACAGAAAGGTTGGACCAGGAATGTGTTGCTGGCAGTAGGCAATGCATTGATTCAGTCTGTTCATTTTTCTTTTCCTGCTGGCACTGTAATTATGGCCTTTGATAAATAAAATGCAAGATAAGAGATCAAAGCATGTTCACTGTGCTGTTGTTAAAGTATTTGTGTTTGGAGCAGTGAATTATAACACTGGAGCTGATTTCAGGCCACTTCCTTTCCTCAAAAGACTTGGATGTTGTATTGTTCAAATGAGGGAAATAGGCCCTTTCCACATCCTACCTTTTCTCGGCGCTGGGGTGCAGTGATCGCGCGAGCAGCCTTTTGTGAGAGGCTCTTGCGTCCCTGCTTCTTCAGCTCTGCACGAGCTTCTTGCTCACACGAGAGCTCCGCCTCTTCCTTTCGCAGTGCAGCCTGAGACCTTCCCAGGCTGCACTGAGACAGGAAGCGCAACCAGCCTGGCTCCAGGCCCTCTTTTGCATGGCAGATGCCATGCGAAAAGGGCCTATGTCTGCAGTGTCAGCCATGTTTTTTTTTAAGTTGAGTTGCCGCTCCCCCACCACCCAGCAGTAGAATGGCAGCTACATGAGGCAGTGGTTGGCAGGTGACTGAAATAGCTAAGGATTTTCCAAACCTTGGCTCAGTCATAAATCAGAATGGAGACTGTAGTCAAGAAATCAAAAGACTAGTAGTTGGAAGGAACTAGACAAGATCCTCGATTGTAAAGATATATCACTGAATACCAAAATCAGGATTGTCCATGACATCGTATCTCCAGTTTTACTATCTGGTTCTGAAAGTGGACAGTGAAGAAAGCTTATAGGAATAAAATCAACTTATTTGAAATGTGGCACTGGAAGAGAGTCCTGTCAATAGCATGGGCTACCAAAAAAACAAATAAATGCGTATTAGAGCCAATCAAGCCTGAACTCTCCCTAGAAACCAAGATGACTAAACTGAAATTGTCATACTTTGGACATATCATAAGAAAACAGGAGTCACTAGAATAGACAATGATACTTGGTAGGGTAGAAAGTAGAAGATTGCATCCAAATTGGTAGACTCAATCAAGGAACCCAAGACCTGAGCAGGGCAGATGATATCAGGATGACATGGAGATCTCCCATTCTAGAGTCACCATAGGTTCAAGTTGACTTGATGGCAATTACTAGTAACAGGAGACAGCAGCAAAATGAATGTGAAAGAAAGCAGTGGCCAGTGGGGTGGTGAGTGGGATAACAAGGAGGAGGAGAGGAAAATAGTGCCAGTGAGTACTGAAACAAATGTGGATATAGTTAACAGATAATAAAAAGAACATGGGGCCCCCATATGAGTTATGAGATAGATTAGGTCTTTAATAGTGAGAACAAATGGAAGTAGAAAGCAAGACAAATGAAATCTGGTATGTTTGCTGACATTTTCACATCACAAAGGAGCAGCATCTATGTAATAGTAAGTACGGCCTTTTCCGCACCTTACCCTTGTCCAGCGCCGGGGCGCGGAGATCACGGGAGCAGCCTCTTGCGAGAAGCTCTTGCCTCCCTGCTGCTTCGGCTCCACAGGAGTTGCCGGCTGGCCAGCAGGCAGCATGAGGGCTCTGCCTCTTCCGTCCGCAGCATAGCCAGCTATTTTCCCAGGCTGCACTGGGGGAGGAAGCGCGAGGGCCATGGCTCTGGAGCTCTGCATGCAAGGTAAGTGCGCATGGGGCCCTGGAGCAATGCACGATCACGCACCATTTTTGACTACAAATCGAAAATGAAATAATGCACGATCGGTGCCTGCCGGCCCTGGCAACATCTCGAGATTGTGAGGACATCGTCTGAAGCGCTCCTCACAATCGCACAATGCTCTGGAGGCCCTTTCGCATGATGAATGCCATGCGAAAAGGGCCTACGTGTGAGGGTAAATATGGTGAAATTTCAACATTTTCTGATTTCAGACAGGCTTGATCTGTGGCTTAGGTGGGCATAGCTCCATGTGTGGGTGGCCCTGTGTGTCTATGTGTTTATACAAAAGAGTTGCTTGGTACATGGCAACATGGTTCAGTGTAAGAATTCCATATATTCTTTGGACTATGACCATGAAGAGACACATACATCTTGCTTTATAACAATACTTTCAGACTCTCCAACTTTTCTATCTGATTTCTCTGATAAAGAGCCCCTATAGGTTGATCATGGATATGTATTTTCCAAAGGGTTCTGGGGCATAGGATCATAAGAAATTATGAAATCATCAGAAATTTAGAGGCAACCTGATAAACTGGTTTAAGTGCTGAGTGCCAAGACTGAGACTTGGGAGATTTAGGTTCTAATTTCCATTGAACAATGAAACCCATTGGGTTACTTTGGGTCAGTCACTGTCTCTCAGCTTGACCTATCTCATGGGGTAATTGTGAAGTATGGAAGAGGAGAACTGTGTACATTTTGGTGACCTCATTAGTATATAAATGTAATTAACATACAAACAAACCACTTATACTGAATTATAAGTGTGTACTGTCTGTATAGTATGGTGCTGTTGACAGTGACTGTCAGTAGGGCTCCAGCATTTAGAAGAGTCTTTCTCTCTCTTTTGAGGTTGAATTCAGCACCTTTTACATGCAAAGCATGCAATCTTCTACTGAGATACAGCTATTCTTCAGAACTGTGCTTTCAGTTCATGGGAACCTGGCGAAATGTGGTCAGCTTCACCATTATAAGAAAGCAACAGCTATGTTGGCTTAGGCCAAAGGCTCGTCTAGTCCAGCATTCTAGTCCTATAGTGGCCAATCTATAGAAGTTTATGCTATGGAAACTCATAAGCAAGATCCAAGAATAACAAGATTCCCCCTTCCACACTCCCCAGCCACTGTTGTTTGGAAGCATAAAATGTCTCTGATATGGGAAGTAATAGTTAGCTATCCTAGTTAGTATCCATTGTGATAAGCCTTATCCTCGGTGAACTTGTATAACCATTTGTGAAGCTTTATAGGTTGGTGGCCGTTGCTATACCTATATCAGCCCAAATGAATTGATACTGTGACCTAAGGCACACCCCTGTGATTTTGAAATGCACCAGAAGATTGGCCACGATAGCTATGCTGTCTCACAGGGAAACCTGAGTGCTGTTTCTAATGGTTTGCTTCCTAGAATCTTTGGCAGCAAAGTAAAAGCACAACACTACCCTAACACAGGAAAAACAGTAAAAGTCAAAGTGAATATCCAGTGTATTTGGGGAAGGGGAAAGAATCCCATTAGTACAGACATATTTAATTTATTTACTTACAACACTCCAGAAGCCTTTTCAGTGTGCAAGGGGTATGGATTTCATGGCAGATATTTGATGAGCAGTGGTGTATCTAGTGTAAACAGTGCCTAGGGCAAGTATAGAAGTTGTGCCCCTACCTCCTTACTCCTACCCCTACCCCCACCCCTACATGCATGGCTTTTTTGTGCCCCCTTGGCATTGGCGCCCAGGGCACGTACTCTATTTGCCCCACCCTAGATACGCCTCTGTTGATGAGTCAATATGGCAGAAAAGTCAGTGTTGAAAGGAATTCCAGAAAGTTTGAAAAATGCTGCCTCACAGCACTTGAAATGCACTGAAGGGAGATGGTTTTAAAAACAAAAAGAACAAAAAAAGTAAATATATACCAGCAGCAAAGACTTTTCTTAGATAGCACTGTGTACAGAACCTTTTGACCACATAAACCCTTGACAATATACCTTTCAGAAAAATTATTGAAGTGAAACTAAACTATCGTGGCCGTAGTCACTCCTTGCTATTTCGTCTTATTATCTACAGATATTCATCCCATGCCATGTCTCTGTTTATTATACCAAAGTGGCTGGGAGGTATGTCAGCTCACAAGTCCGAAATAAGAACAAAAAAAAAAAAATCATACTCCGCAAAATTTTACTTTCAGAAAAATGATGCTTGTTTTTCTATATTTTCAAAGACTAATGGGTGCTAATGCCAGAACTCAAGTTGAGTTCCATCTGCCTCAGTTCTGAGAGGTTTAATTGAGGGAGAAATATTTGCTTTCACAAATGAAGTACAAGTTACTGTGTGAGTCACCTTTCAGTCCTAGTATCACAGAGGGGTATATTTGTTCTTAGACAGGAAGAGCAGTTTATCCATTTCTTGTCTCCCAGGAAGTGAAGAGAATGAATTGCATTGCTTTAGGTTAAAAAAAATGCTCTTCCAAATTGGGGCCCTTTTCGCATGGCATTTGCCATGCGAAAGAGCGCCCGGAGCGTCGCACAATTGTGAGGCGCGATCTGCATGACGCACTCACAATTGCGCAATGCTCCAGGGTAGGGCAGGCGCCACTCACGCACTTTTCATTTTCGGCTTTCAGCCGAAAATGGTGCGCGGTCGCGCATTGCT
This sequence comes from Cyclura pinguis, assembly GCA_030412105.1. Classification (NCBI taxonomy): domain Eukaryota; kingdom Metazoa; phylum Chordata; class Lepidosauria; order Squamata; family Iguanidae; genus Cyclura; species Cyclura pinguis. Next base: position 332,676,187 of record CM059600.1, read on the forward strand.
TCAGGGCCCCGCGTGCACTGGCCATACGTGCGGAGCCCCCGGAGCCCCGGCGGTTGTTCTTCCTGCCCCAGCGCAGCCTGGGAAACTCCCAGACTGTGCTGCGGAAGGAAGAGGCAGGGCTCTCATGCTGCTTGCCCAGGAGCAGGCATCTCGTGCAGAGCTGAAGCAGCGGGAATGCGAGAGTTTCTCACTGGAGGCTGCTTGCGTGATCCCTGCACCCCAGCGCCGAAAAAAGGTAAGGTGTGGAAAAGGCCTCAGTCATGCTGGACAACAACATTTGAGAATACGTTTATGAATTAATGAATTAATATTCTGCTGCATTCTATAGAATGTAATTACTTAAATTATGCATGAAGGTTAAAAATCAGTACAAGATTATTTTGCACCTTATTTCCAAACAAAAAATGACACAATTGCAATGTGGAATTGGGTTTCTTGGGGACAGCTGAAGCAGAGATACCCATCAAGAAATTCTCACAACATTCCCTAAAATTGTAATTATTTTTAAACAATATATGATGTGGTTCTTTTTGCAGAATATATGCCAGACACTGTGGTGTTTTGTGAAAGGTTCCTGCCGTTCAAAACTGGATGCTGCAGCAGATGGAACAAGATGCGGTGAGAATAAGGTGATTATGGGCTTATGTCATAGAAAAAGACAACAAAAAGAAAACATGGCTTAGTACCTGGTTTGTTTTATTGGTGCTCCAAGAGCTCAAAAGGAAAAAAAAAATCAAAAATAAGGCACACCACGAAATCTCTTTTGACTTTTCCTGCTGCTAAACTTTGTTGTCAGTCACATTCTCTTACAGTAATATTTCACTGTGATATTAATCAGAAAGAATGACCCTGTCTGACACTTTCATAATGTTATCAACATACCACTGCATTTATTCGCCTGGTTGGGAAGGTGAAAAAATTGTTTCCTTTTCAAATATTCAGTGCCATTTCCTCTACAAACAGAAGTTTAGCTTCTACAAAACAGACAGATCATTTTGGCTTTTCTCTGTAATATTGCCACCTAAATGAAAAAAAAAATCTACTGAATCTTCACCCATCTCATGGTTAGGCTTGGGAGGGGGAGAATTGTGCAGCCCTGCAGATATTCTTGAACTGCAACTCCCAGCATTCCTCATTACTGGTTGTGGTGGCTGGTGCTGGTGAGAGCTACAGTTCAACAGCATCTGCAGGGCTGCAAAATTCTCACTTTGCTCTCCCTAAAGTAAGAATACCATAACCTCCAACCATCCTGATTTGGCAGGGACAGTCATCATTAATCCTCAGCTATCCCATTTTTGAGCTGCTTATAAAATGCCCCAGTTTTTCGCTCTTCCTCCCGTGTTGTACTCTCCTGCAAAGTTTTCAGCAGCAAATTCAACTGCTGCAAACTGAGATCAAAGTGCAAAAGTAGTTTGCGCTCAATTAGCTTGGAAAAAGGGAGAGGACAGGAGAGGCTGAATCTCGTAAAAGGAAACTTCTGCAACCTCTCTAAGCTTACCTGTTCTTCGTTAATAACTTTTTTCATCTTGACCACATGCTGGTATTGCTTGGCTACATGTGTCCTCGTTTTCATCTATGAAATGTTCCAGGGTAAGGGGTACCGCTTGGGGTAGTGCATACACCAGACGAAGTCCTGCTTGCAGGGTGCACGCACCAGAGTCCCCAGTGCAGCCCCTGCACTTTCCATCCAATATCCCTCTGATTTTTTTTTCATTAAACATACCACTCATACTCTTTAAGGGGCACAGGAAGCAATTTTGCCAACGTTTCAGGTCTTTCTGTCAATTGCAGATAAAAGGAAACTATTTTCAAACCCAATGATACCTTTTAAAGTCTTTTTTTTTTTTAATCAGGGGAGCACAGGGGCTGTCAGGGGCATAATTGGGTCTCTGAGATTTTGGAGGAAGCATCAGCTATACCAGAACCTCTGAGAGTTTTCTCCTCCTAGTTTAAAGTGTATCTGAATCTTAAACTGAAGCCATTTCGGCACTACACTGTTATACTGCTATAATTCCACTTTCAACCTTCTATGGAATACTGAGGTTTGCAGTTTAGGGAGAGGCCTGCAAACCCCAGGATCCCATAGGATGTTGAAAGTGGAATAATAACACTATAACAGTGTAGTGCGGAAATGGCTTTAGTAACATCCCAATAATGGGGTGCTCCTTTTTTCTGAAATTTCTCACTTTTATACAGGCAAGTTCTTTGGATTTCATAGATCCCCACTGCCTTTACCAGTTCACTAACCCATTACTCTGATCAGTTTTCTCCTTCTCCAGAAAAGCAAGGCTTGCAAGTTTGGGATCATAGCAAGTTTATGGCTAAGCAGTAGCACCATGGGGCCTAAATCCTAGTACCTGTGCATTGGCTCACCACTCAACAGTGATTGAATGGGTCTCCTCTCATTGGGACTAACCAACAGGAGCCATTATTTGTGTGCGATAGCGGCACCAAATTGAAACATTTTGCCATTCGGCACAACTCTGACCAAGTAGGCTTTGCATAAACCAAGATTAAATAATGGCAGAATTCTCTCATGCCTATTTGTGCCTTGGTTTTGTATGCAAACATTTAGAAATGATATTTAAGAAAGATGCTAATTTTATTTTATTTTTTTTAAAATGTAGTCTTGCACTGAAGTGTAAGACTAAAGTTTTTTATTTTGCAGCAGACTTTAATGCTGTTCTTGAGCTGATTTTTCTGAAAAAAATTCTGAATTTTTTTTTCTTGTTTTAAATTTAGACAGCCCCATCCCAGCCAAAAAAAGAAAAAGGCCACCTTCAAGAATTCTCTCTGAATATTCTCCACCGTTTTTGTGCAGCTGTGACCCTAACCACATAAACATACAGTCCACAGTATAGAAATGGGTATCCTCAGTTTTATTGTGGAGAATTTCAAAATGCCATTTGTCCATGGCTCTGAAAATATCAGCTGCTAAAAAGTGTCAGACTACTTGTGACACAGGAGGCCAACTCCTGTATCAATTCCCTGATAAATTTCCAACATTTCACAGATGAAAATGGGGACCCGTGTGGTAAAACAACATCAGAGTGTGTTCAAGGTGGCAAAAGTTATTAATGAGAAAGAATAGACAAGCCGGGTGAGGCTATAGTAGTTTGCTTTTGCCTGAACCTACATGGGAAGGGCAAGATTCTGCTCTCTCTCCTTGCCTGTCTCGCCCAGATGAGTTACTGTATACAATCATTGCTCCCCAATTTGCTAGGGTTAGGGGCATAGGGGCCCCATGAAAGTGGAAAAACAGACCGTGAATAACTCAAGGCTCTCCTAAACCATATTTAACACACACACAAAATAAGTATGATCACCATATTCAACCCACCATGGATTCCTTTGAGGCATCAGGGTTCCTTCGCTAGGCAGAAGTGGGTAGCTGGTGGGGCTTTCTGCCACCTCCTCTGCTGCCCCGCACCATTTTTAAGAGGAACTTACAAGTTTTGCCGGTTTGCAGTTTCTAGTCTCACGAGGCTTGCAGTCCCTATTACAAATGGCATAAGGACGCAGCAGACGTGACAGCAAATAATCTGTGAATAATCAAATCCGCCAAAGTGAAACCCACAAATGCGGAGGGCTGACTGTATATTCATATATAAGTCAACCTCATGTATAAGCAGGTTTGGGGGCCAAAAAATTATGGATTTTGATATGACCCATGGATAAGTCAAGGGTCATTCCACAGAGAGGGAAGGTGGCAGCACTGCAGAGTGGTGAAAAGCAAGAGCTTAATGCATCCCAGTAAAACCTAAAAGATGCACCATTTTCCCACCCAGGCATTCAAAATGGCCAGAAGCAGTGCCACGGCAGCAACAGCGGAGAGAGTAGAGGGGTTCAGTGCTTCTTTAGCTTCATCTGGGACAGACTAAGCTCCCACCCTTTGCCTCTCTACTCAGAGAAGGGAATGGTTCCTTTTTGAGAAGAATTAAGGTACAATACTTACATTGACCCATAGATATATAGACCTAGTTTTTTTGGTGGGGGGTCAATTTTTTGACTAAAATTTTTAGACTTATACATGAGTATATATAGTAATTGAGTATGACCTACTTTTGCACTTTGAACCTAGTTTACAGCAACTGAAGTAAGCTGAGGACAAAGGATAAGGTGGAAGGAGACAAGAGGAAACTGAGACATTTTAAAAACAGTTGAAGAAGTGAGACAACAGAGGATTAATCAGGACAGTTGAAGGATATGCGAGGGTGTGTAAAGTGCCTCCTCTACTCAATCAGTGAATCACTGGGGAAAGGCAAGATTCTGCCACCCTCCTGTTCCCTGATGAGTTAGTTGAGTGCAAATTACTTTTGCGCTTTGAACTCAGTTTGCAGCAACTGAAGTAAGCTGAGGACAAAGAGAGAAAGTGGGAAGAGGAGAAAGCAATTGGGAGATTTTAGAAGCAAATGAAAAAGTGGAGGATTAATCAGGACACTTGAAGTTATGTAAACTACCTCCTCTGCTCCATCGATGGCCCTTTTCGCATGGCATTTTCCATGCAAAAGGGTGCCTGGAGCGTCGCGCAATTGTGAGGAGTGATCTGCATGACGCAGTCACAATTGCGCGACGGTCCAGGGGCTGGCAGGGGCCGATCGCACACCTTTTCATTTTCAGCTAGAAGCCAAAAATGGTGGGTGATCGCACATTGCTCCCAGGCCCCACACACACTTACCCGACGTGCGGAGCCTCCAAAGCAGCACTGGTCGCACTTCCTGCCTCAGCGCAGCCTGGGAAGGTCCCAGGCTGCACTGCAGAAGGAAGAGGCGGGGCTCTCACACGAGCAGGCAAGTTGTGCAGAGCCAAAGGACCTCAGATGCGAGAGCCTCTCACCAGAGGCTGCTCGCGCAATCCCCACACCCCAGCGCCGGAAGAAGGTAAGGTGTGGAAAGGGCCAATGAGTCACTCCATTTATACCCCACCTTTCCCCCTAAACTTGCTATGAAGCCATGGAGAAGGGAAAAAAACATATAAAATACAGATGTCTCTGATTTTTTTAAAAAATGTTGTCCTTAGTATCATCCTGGGCAGGGCAAGGAATTGGCATAAACACTGAGTTAACCCTCCTTCTCCTGTTGTGCCCAATTCACATTGTGCCCTTCCATGGCTGGCTTAGGGAGAAAAAATATTTTAGAACTAAGATATCTATTCAAAAAATTCTCTTTCGTGGTCTTATTTTTGGCCCAAGTCAAAAACTTCTGCATCTTTCAAAGAAAGATAACAAAATGTGAAAGTTGTTCTTTCATATGCAGTATTCAACAAGCTGCTGTGGTTAGATTGGTGTTAATGTACTTTTTAATCTGACCCTGTGCCTCTGCTGCTTTATTGTTCAGTGGTGCTTCACAGGTGAGTGTATAACAGTGGGCAAGAGTCCCGAAGCAGTTCATGGCGGATGGGGGTCGTGGTCACCATGGTCACATTGCACACGGACATGTGGGGCTGGCATTCAGACAGCAGAGAGACAGTGCAATAATCCAGAGTGAGTCCTACGCCATCTCTTTCTAAATCCTTTGGTATCTCATATTTTTCTGTAAGCTGCGTAGATTGTTCCCAGAGTATCTAATGTATCTAAATGACTATCTCCTTCCATATGTTTTATCATGTACATTATGATCATAATCAGGAGCAGCAGCTGCGTCTTGGTAGAACAAAAATGGGAGAAGTTCCCTTTTTTTTTGAAAATTTACTTTCAGAATCTCCCAGCCACTATGATCATTACCTTTCCAACAAGTGCCAGTTCAGGGTTTTTTGCTTTACTTTTGTGGCACAGTAAAAATACTTTGCACTTTTACAGTGTTGAGGATCTTGTGTGCCTCAAGTGCTAATAATGCTAATTGGATCCATTCCAGTTCCAGGTTGTAATACAAAAAAATGTGGAAAAGGCAAAGGAGGGTTAATAGTCCCTGTACAAAGGCACTGTACAAAGTGTATGTCTAAATAATGGCTGCTGAGGACACATGCCTTTCTGTCCTCGTGTAACTGGCAGGTTGATAGCTGTTGGAAAAGAATGCTGAACAAAGGAATGCTAACAGCTAGAGTAAAGTAGTGGTTAGAGCAGTCTTCCTCAAATTCCAGATGTTTGAGCTTACAGTTCCCATCATCCTTCGCTATCGGTTGTACTGGTTGGAGTCACCGCTTGGAAAGCTACTCTTAGGAAAAATTTAATATATAATGACATACTGAAGCTATCAATAACTGAGCAGTGGCAGGAAGATGCTCTGGATCTCAGATTTATTGATGCTTCAGCTTGCCCCATCAAGTTCTATGTCTCTATGTCATTATATTCATTCTTCTTAAAATTAACTTTCCAGGCATTTAGTTGTTGCTGATAGCAGTTATGGTCTAAAACATCAGGAAGGCAGCAAGATGACAAAGTTTTGAGTTAAAGCAGAGGTTGCCAGAGTGTTGCCACAGGCCACATGTGCCCCTTGGGTCTCCTAAGTGTACCGATTGGGACCCCCCAGAAGACTGCTCTAGCCCCACCCTAAAAAAGTTTTATTAACAATTGAGGGGGTGATTTTTTGGGGTATTTTTTTGGGGGGGTTGCCCCAACTGGGCCAAAACTGCTTCAAATGCAGTATTTTTTCCTCCTCTAAACCTGCAATCTCCCAAATCTCCCCAAAAGCAAAACAAAACAAAAAAAATAGGTGAAAAGTTGGCCAAAAGGACAGCCAGAAGTGACATCATATCACTTTGGGTGCACTGAAACTTATTGGTATGGCCTGCTGGATGAGCACTGGGAGGTAAAATGCACCATGGATTTGCCCATCTTTAGAGTGCCAAACTTATACTGGGCAGACCCAGATTCATATTCGCACACTGCATGATCTCTTGGCCTAAGGGTTGCTCAAAGGATGAAATGAAATGCAGAGAGTTATTCGGGCTACCTTGAGGTCCTTGGGAGAAAGGCACGATATAAATGTAATTGATAAATGCTTGTGTTCTTAATTTCAAAGCTTTCCATGTCATTTTCAGACCACAGTTTGGTGGGAAATATTGCACAGGAGAGAGAAAACGCTATCGTATGTGTAACATTAAACGGTGCCCGAAAGTCACACCAAACTTTCGGCAGATGCAGTGCAGTGAATTTGATACAGTTGCCTACAAAAATGAATTCTACCAGTGGATTCCAGTTTATAACACAGGTAAGGATAGGGCAGGTTGGGAGTTACCAATTTGGTGGAGAGACAGGCTAGGAAGTTAACCAACAAACGATCAGTAGATTAAAAGTCTCTGGCCCTTTTCGCACAGCAGTTTGCAAGTGAAAAGGCCCCTTGAGCGTCGTGTAAATGTGAGGAGTGGTCTGCATGACGCACTCCCATTTACTCAAGGCCCTCAGGCGCAGCAAACACACATTTTTTTATTTTCGGCTTTTAGCCGAAAATGACCCGCACTTGCGCGATGTTCACGGGCCTCGGCTGCACTCACCTGCCATGTGGAGCCTCTGGAGCCAGGCCAGTCGCACGGCCTCTCCTCAGTGGAGCCTCCAACTCCCAGGCTGCACTGCGGAAGGAAGGGGTGGGGCGCGGGCGGGGCTCTCGCACGAGCAGGAACGAGCTGCGGAGCTGAAGCAGGAGGCTTGCGAGAACCTTCCTGCCCAGGCTTCTCACGTGAGGACCCCAACCCAGCGGCATTAAAAAGTAAGGTGCGAAAAGGACCTCTGACTCTGTAGAGTATGCATCTCTAAAAAAACCCACATAATTTCTCTCTGCGGTGGAGATACATTCTTGAGTGGGTTTCTTTTACTTATTTCTAATTACTGTTACCTTCACACCCCTTCATAGCATTTCCAAAGATTTGACATTAGCTCTAGGATGCCTCATAAATTAATGGCAAGTCCAGGCCTCTTTAAAATCTGTTAGGATTTTCCCCACCCATCAAGAGTTCCCCAGTGCCTCTTTTCCCTCAGTTTAATGTAAGAAGAATCATTCCCTTAAAAAAAATATGGTGGGATGTTTGGCCCAGCTTTACTCAGTATCAGTGTAGGCCTTTAAGTAGTCCTGTTCAAAGGGAGGAAGAAAATTGACATTTTATGTACGAGATGGGTCCTTTCACCCTACCATTTATAGTTCTGCATTTCACTTCAACTACCATGGTTGCATGCTATAGAATCCTGCAATTTTTCGTCTGGTGAGGCACTAGAGCTTTCTGGGTGAGAAATATAAATATCCCTCCCTAAAAAACTACAAATCCCAGCATTCCATAGAAAAGAATCTTGGCAATTAAAGTGGAACTATAATGCCGTAACTGTGTGGTGTGAAAGCTACCCTGGTGCCCTCCAGAGGTTTTGATTACATCTCTCATAATTCCTCGCTTTTGGCTATGCTAGATAGAGTTGATGGGAGTTTTAGTCTAACACCTCTGAAAGGCTCCATGTTGTTAGTCCTGGCACGAGTCTGCTTTTAATTACTCGGAAGATTCTAATATTAATACATTTTCATAAGAAGTTACTTGACTATAATGAAAATTATAGGACAGCAAACAAGCACAGTGGTCCCTCCACTTTTGTGAGGGTTTGGGGCACAGAACTCTTGCAAAAGTGGAAAACCTGCAAATAACTCCCCCTGCTGGGTGATCTACCTCTCATTCCCTTCTGAGGTTCCCCCTCCTATTCCCTTGCTTTTTGCTTGATGGGGGAGCTCCAGAGGGGAGAAGGAAGGCTTGCTCGAGCCTTCTCCCTCCCCCATTCCCTTCCCTTTTGCCTTGGCATGAGTTCTCAACACCAGGGCCAGTGGCAAGGGAATGGGGGTAGGGAAATCCAGAGGGGAGAAGGAAGGCGCACACAAGCTTTCCCCTCCAATCCCTTACCTGTTGCCTTGGCATGAGTTCTCAGTGCTAGGGCCATAGGCAAGGGAATGGGAAGAGGAGCTCCGGAGGGGAGAAGGAAGATTCCCCCCAAACTCCCTTACCTAATGCCTTGGTGTGAGTTCTCAGTTCCAGACCCAGAGGCAAGGAAATGGGAGGGGGAGCTCTGGAGCAGAAAAGGAAGGCATGTATGTGCTTCCCCCACCCCCATTTCTTTGCCTTTTGTTCAGCCACTTGCCTTCCTTCTCTGTGCCCGGCAAAACACAAGGGAATGGGAGAAATCGTTGAATTGAAATTGGAAGAGACCCCAGGGGCCATCGAGTCCAACCCCCTGCTATGCAGGAACACCCATCAAAGCATTCCCAACAAATGGCCGTCCAGCCTCTGCTTAAAAACCTCCAAAGAAGGAGACTCCACCACACTCCGAGGCAGCATATTCCACTGTCGGACAGCTCTGACCATCAGGAAGTTCTTCCTGAGGTTCAGGTGGAATCGCCTTTCCTGCAGCTTGAATCCATTGCTCCTTGTCCTAGTCTCTGGAGCAGCAGAAAACAAGCCCGCTCCCTCCTCGACATGACATCCCTTCAAATATTTAAACATGGCTATCATGTCCCCTCTTAACCTTCTCTTCTGCAGACTAAATATACCCAGCTCCCTAAGCCGTTCTTCATAGGGCACGGCTTCCAGACCCTTCACCATTTTGGTCACCCTCCTCTGGACACGTTCCAGCTTGTCGATATCCTTCTTGAATTGAGGTGCCCAGAACTGGACACAGTATTCCAGATGAGGCCTAACCAATGCAGAATAGGGTGGTACAATTACCTCCCTTGATCTAGACACCATACTCTTATTGACGCAACCAAGAATCGCATTGGCTTTCTTGGCTGCCACATCACACTGCTGACTCACGTTCAGCTTGTGATCTGCCAAGACTTCTAGATCCCTTTCACATGAGAATGGGGGGATGCATGTGCATACCTTGCAAATAACCAAATTCGCAAAGGTCAAACCTGTGAATGTAGAGGCAGGATTGTAGATTAAAAGAGTCCCTGAAGGGACAACATGTGGGACTGGCTGGAGAAAATAATGCCATCCAAAACAGTACCACATCATAACACAAAAAGGATTTATCTGCAGGTACAGGTAAACCAGATGTTTACAGAAGGGCACAAACAAAGGAGACCCCCCCCGAATGATTCTGTGAGGGCTGAATGAAGCCGCTTTGACTGAGTCTTGGGGGGGAATGCAAAAAACCAGGGCAGGGACTAAAATGGAGACACTGGAATCCTGAAACCAGCAGTTATTGCTGCAACCTTTTATTGCAGGTTCTAATCAGTGGCTTCAAAATGATCACTGGGGCCATTTCTGCACCAAAGGCCCCTTCCTAAACTGCAAACCCCAGGATTCCATAGGATGTTGAAGGTGGAATAGTAACACTGTAACAGTCTAGTGCAGAAATGGCCGAATTCACTCATATAGAGTACTACGGGACTGCTCATTGATAGGTATTGATTCACTCAAATGTGTGTACATGATTAAACGTATTCGTTGTGATAATTAAAGTTAAGCAGTTATCAGCCCAGTTCATACTGGGATGTGATGTTACCTGGGAGCAGCAGGTAAACCAATCTGCACTTCCAAAAAGAAAGAGAAGAATTATACAGGATAGCAAATAAATAAAATTGCCCATAGACTAATGTAAAGGCTGGACTAAAAATTCACAGACGGAGTCACATCATACAAAGAAAAACAGTGTGTAACCTGTGCTTTGAGGTGATTGTTATTTCAAAGCCAGAAAAAAAAAAGAGTGATATTTAAAATGGCCAGTCAGGCTTCTAAAAGCAATGTTCTTCCTCCATTTTTTTGTTATGCTCGATTGCCATGAGGAGATCATTTGTGTGTGTGTGGCTCTGAATCCCAGAAGGATTCAATTCATAACACATATCTAGATGCAGAGAAATAACTCTCTCTCTCTTTCTCTCTCTCTCTCTGTATGTGCGTAATTGGAGTGATTAAATAATAGAACTTATATAAATTAGCAGAAGATTTTGGGTTCTGCCTTGAAGAATGAAGAAGCCAAAATGTTTTGCTAATTTATTGAAGTTCTATTTGTTAATCACTCTAATGCACATGCACACACAGTGCTCTTTTCCTTTTAATAAAATCACCTCTGATAACAGAACAAGATGGTTTTGGAAGTCAATAAAAATCTTTGCAATACTTTTAGCAGTTTGGAAGCATGGGTATTTTTATCTAATGTAGCTTATATGAATAACCCAATGCCAAGGAGTAGGAGTCTGGAAGCTGTTTTCCCACTTCATAGGACTGTCTATGAAATGATCACCTGCTTTAAAAAGAAAAGAAACACTGGATTGTTGGGTAAAAGAGGCTTGTTTTAGAGGGGAATTACATTCTTGGGATGCAAGTTTCCAAATTTGGGGGGAGTTTTAAAAAAAGTGCTTTTGAAGGGAAATCACCAGTGTGTGACTCTGCAGCTCACAAAAGCAGCCATTGGAGAACAGTACACATGGCTTGCAGGCTGCAAGATGCCTCCACCCTTTGCCCTATGCCAGTCTTATAATCCACAGACATGAACAATAAGATGAGGATAGCACAGATTTAACTAGCATTACGTACCATCAAAAAACTTGTGCTAAGGGCTCACAGTCACACGTATATAAGCAGCTTATTTGATGAACTGTTTTTCACCTTTGTCTGTTAAATTGTTTGCTTACACTACAGTTCTCTTAACTACATTTTGAAAATGTGTTTGACTGATGTGCTGTTTGTACTTTTGGGTTTCCCTTCAGCTAATCCTTGTGAACTTCAGTGTCGCCCCACAAACAACCACTTTTCAGAGAAAATGCTAGATGCTGTTATTGATGGCACACCTTGCTTCGAAGGGAACAACAGCAGAGATGTCTGTATTAATGGCATGTGTAAGGTATTGGGTATGTTTCCTTCTCTGAACATTTCATGGGTCTACATATTTACAGATCAAGGTTGATGTCGTAAATTTTGGTGTTGCTGTGTACGTTCTTCTTGGTTTTAAATAAGGTTCACACAGACACTCATACTTCTGGGTCCCTGGGCAAGGGGGCTGGGTAGTTGCATAGATGGAGACAGTCAATAAGAATGGGGATAGAAGTTACACCAACTGTGTCTCTGATGAGAGTGTGAGGGGATCCAAATCTATTTACACTGGTTCATATTAAGGCTTCAGTCCTGTATCCACTTTCCCAGGATTTAGTTTAATATGGACATTTCATTTTTTATTAAAGTTTAAACATTCTTCAATATGCATTAAGAGATGTTTTAATTTTTAATAAGAAACTTATTATGAATACAAAAAAGGAGAAAAAGGAGAAGAGGGAAGGAAAGGAAGAGAAAAATGTCAGTAAACGTCGATTGCAAGGAGCAGCCTGTGTTCTGCATGTACCTCTAAAGCTGTTCTTGTGGCTTCTCCAGAACCCATTCCTACTAAATTGGGGAGCCAGAATTTTTTTACTCTCAAATGAAGCCCCAGAAGGCAATATTGTCTACATTTTATGGGCAGTTTTGAGCCTCCCCCAAGGCCTCCATTGTTACCCCAAACCATGGGTGCCACAAAGGCCAACCTGTGGTGCCAGTACCTCTGTATGAAAGTGGGGAATAATTAGCTCAGAAATAGGAGGCTTGCAAGAGGAGGGCATCCCAGCAAGATCTTGCCTACCAATGTTTATGGCACAGCTTTCCAAACTTTTCATGTTGGTGACACACTTTTTTTAGATGTTCGTCACTTTGCGACACAGTAATTCAGTAATTCAGTAAGTGGAGGCAGCCCCTCCACCCAAGCCTGGCCTGCTGCTGCCCTTACCAGGGTCATCCTCAGCCCAGGGCAGCTGCAGCCCCTTCATCTGGGCCTGCCCGTGGCAGTGGCAGGAGAGGCAGCCCCTCCACCCATTGCATTCACTCAACACAACTACACCCTGCAGCCGACATGCTAACATGTTATGATACACAGTTTGGAAAGCTCTGGTTTTCTTGCTTATGCGGGAAAAAAGCGGCCAAAAAATAAAATGTAAGCTAAAATTGTGTCTTAATGACAAGGTTCACATAAGCACGCGAAAGCTCAAACACTCACACACTCATGCAAGGACTAACTGAAGGAAAGGGAGCAAAGGGAGATAGAGGACTTTGAGGGATTTGGGCAATATTTGCTGGTCTGGAGAGAAGTTTAGAAAACAGTGACGTGGCTTAGGCATGAACCTAAAGACAGTTCTTGTTTGGGAATTGGACAGACAGAGTAGCATTTGGAATGGTGAGAGACTGCACTGGAGAGCCTAAAATCCAGAGGTATTTGTCCCCAAAATATATCCCAAGGATATGATTATGACTTGCACTCTCAGCTAAATGGACAATGGGAGTTGCAGCACAAACAATGAAGTCTGAATGGAGTTAAATTGGCTTAGTGTTTGAGTGACAAGGGGATAATGGTTGTCATAATAGCTGAGTATTGTGGAGAGGTGGGGAAACAATAGCAATGCGTCCAACTGTAGAGGGACCAGGGTTAAAGCAATCACAGTTTGGTGGGAAGTTCCCTATTTCAGCTCTGAGAGTCCAGCTTGATGTTTCATACCTAGTGTATTCGAAGCAGCCACACTATTGTCCTGAACTGACTGGGTTTCTTGCCTAAGAGGTAGTATGGCTGACCTGACCTGCCACGTCATGTTTACAGTCAGTAATTTGCCTCTTCCAGCATGACCTTGCTGTCACCTCAGGTATCATTTATATCAACACCAATTAATACGGTGCCAATCTAATATTCTTTGCCAATTAAACCATGCCAATCATGGGGGCTTCACAGTGCCATAATACTATCCTTCAGCCTATGCAGGCCTTTCTTCAAACCAGAAGGTGATCGAACATTCTGCTCTGCTCACCTCCTGTTTTGAAGAAAGCCTTGTGGAGGCCAAAGGAAGCCCCCCAAAAGTGAATGGAGCTCCTGACATCTGGAAATATGGCTAAATGGCCAGTAGTGCCCACTACTGGGGGTACTAAAAAATTTTAACGGTCCAGAACAGCATCAGCTGTTCAATACAGAGTTGCCAGCTCAGGATTGTTCCAGGCCCTGAGGTTTCCTGGCCAAAACCTGAAATGGAGGGACAACCTCTATTGATGTCATTAAGTATTATGCATTAAGTGAGCACAGATGCTCACAGCTTGTCATTCAAACACACACACATAGAGAACATAATTCCTACTTGGAATTTAAGACAGAAATCTTAGCTAAAGAGTCTGTTCTGAGAACAACGTGAAATGAGTGGATTACAGTGCACTTTCCGTATATGCAGGGGTTCCCTTTCAGAAACCTGCATGTAAAATAAAACACATGAATGCTTCATCCCATTATCATCAATGAACGCAACATGCATGCACCCATGCCAGCGCAGGCACGTGCCTGGCTCATCCATTGATGATAATGGAACATGAAGGTTCATGCATCCTCATGTGTATGGAGGTCATGCCAGCAGAGGGCGCACTGTATTCTTTCCACTGTCTGTCTCTGTCTCTCTCACACATACACATGCACACAGGGAGAGAGGGAGAACATATTTTCCTTTTCAGAAATTAAGACAGAAATCTTAGTGAAGAGGCTATTGCCAGATCAGTGATGGGTGTATTCCTTCTCACCTACTTATAGAGATAGGATAAGGAATACTTAGTCTAGCTTATTTGCTTCTAGCCAGAAAGTGGACACAGAGCAGAGTGGAGAGTAAACCCTGGCATCACAACTGGGAGGGAAGGATGAAGCTGACTACGTAAATATATAGACTGCCTGGAGAATCTTTGCAAGTAGCAGAAACCAATCAATTAATTGATGCAAACTGTATCAAGCGCCTGCTCTACTTAGCTGTGCTGGAGATTTACACACACAGCCCTTTCCTCTTGGGCTGAGACCATCAAAACTGAAGAATTTGCACCCTTGTCTCTCATCTGGAAATGACCCATGAAAACTGGAGATTCAGGACCAGGCCGTGAGATCTAGCCACCCCACATCAATACCATGCTCCAGGATAGATCAGTGAAAGAGGTTGGTCTATATCAGAAGATGATGGCAAAGCACCAGCCTGGCCCCAGTTAATTTATCAGCCTTAATATGAACTAAGTGCAATTTTTAAACTGCTTTTAGAGGAAAGTCAACACAGTATACCCAGAGAGTTACCAAAGAATGTTGCTGTAAAATGAATTCCCTCTTGATAGGGAGCCTGAGAAATCACTCCAGGACTTTTGGAAGTTTTTAATGGGAACAGCTTTGAGTGGTAATAACATGTCACATGGGCGAGCTAGAAAGCCCTGAAAATATATCAAGCAGGTCCATTTGATAGAAATTGGGCTTCAGGGTGATAGTTATAAAATAGTTCTTTACCACTCATGAAATAAGCTTGTCTCATGGGATGCCAAACAAGTGCTTTGATGATGGTCCAGATAAGTGATCCTTTGTATTTTTATTTGTTAGCACTAAACCATTGTGACCTTTCCAAGATCAGTCGTAGCTACAGATGACAACCCAGCCATACAAAGCATACAAAGTGAAGTACTGACACATTTCTTCGGGAGGTCTCATGCCAACTTTGATCTCTTTAATAAAATGTTGTAGTGTGACATTTTGAAGGGAGTTCAAGAGAATAAAGGTTATGTTGTCCCAATAGTACCATGATATCATCTTTCCCATGTTCTCTAGAAATAAGCAACTGGCATCTAGATGAGCGATTAAACGATGCATGCAATTAACTACTTAACTAATGTGATATAGAGGTGGTATAGTGTTAGAGTGCTGAACTAGGATTTTGGGTTCAGATTCTCATTCGCTGTGAAGTTCACTGGGTGACCTTGGGCTAGTCATTATATCTCAGCCTACATCCTAAGTTTGTTGTGAGGATAAGAATGAGGAGGAGAATGACTTGCAGGACTTTTTGCTCTTTGGAGGAGAGGTGGAATATAAATGCAACAATCCAACAAACAAGGACTAGCTATAGTACTCACTACTAGTAGTAATTACAGGAGGTTGGCAGTGGACAGTGCCCAACACAATAATATGGCATCACTTCCAGTGTTATAAAAGTCCTGTTCAAGCATTCACAAAAAGTGTATAGAGAAGGGTTGGACAAGTTCTGGCCCCCCAGATGTCATTGGTCTCAAGCTCCCCTCAGCCCTAACCAGCATAGCCAATGGTGAGGGATTATCGGAGCTGAAGTCCAACGACACCTGGAGAACCAGATTTGCCCAACCCTGATGTAGAGGGTTGGGGGCACACATTCTGGATCTGTGAGGTCCTTGATGTGCACCTCCCCACCTCTGGTCACCAACTAGACTTTGTTTGCTTGCTTGCTTAATGCATGCTTTGCTTTTCTACCCCCCAAAATGCCACTGAAGTGTTGAACTGCAAGGTTTAAAGCAGAATTCTATTCATACTAGTAGTACAATTCAGAAATGTGGTAAAGTAGAACAGCACATTCAGACATCTCCACAGAGAATGGGGTGAGAGAGCAGAAGCTAACTTGCATTGGCATCTAGGAAGTGGGGCTGACATTCATGGTTCCATCCATTTACATGTTCCAGTCCTCTTGCCTGACTAGGGATAATGTGCTACAGAAATAAGGAGAGAAAGAGAGACGGGGCAAGTCCACTGTGTGCCTCTGATAGTATGCAGATGTGTTCTTACAGTGCTATCCTCTACCTCATGTGTCCTCAGGCTCCCCTCATCATATTAATTAGTCACTCAAGACTAATTCTTTGCTTGATGTACAGATTGAAACAAATTAAAACCAGAGTTTCAATAATGCACAACTCAATAAAGGAGCACAAAACCCCAATGAAACAGGCAGCTGTAGTGCAAGTAAAATTAATACTCTGCCTCTGTTTCCATGACATTACACAGAGCCACAAAGAATGCAAAAACAAAGCAACTGTGCTAAAACCATAGCTTAGTAACTGTTGATATGGCGCTATAGAACTTTTCAGTTGAAAGTGATTGAAAGCATATGAAAGGGTAAGTGTATTTGTTTATTTAAAAGGCTTTTTCTCTACTGTTCCATTTTTTAAAAAAAAAACTTACAGAGTTTGAAATAAAAAAATGAAATAAAGTTATAAAATACAACAGTGTGTGCAATATTAAACAACATGAGAATATCTGTCCTTCTTTCTGTCCTTTTATTTATATTTCCCCTTTCTCCCAGACTGGGGCCCTTTTCGCACAGCATTTGCCATGTGAAAGGGCCCCTCAAGTGTCGTGCGAATGTGAGGAGCAGTCCACATGACGTACTCACAATCGTGCAACACTTCAGGGGCTGGCAGGCGCTGACCGCGCACTTTTTCATTTTCGGCTGTAAGCCGAAAATGGTGCGCAATCGCGCATTGCTCTGGGGCCCCGTGTGCACTTGCCATGTGTGTGGAGCTCTGGAGCCATGGCACTCACATTTTCTGCCCCAGTGCAGCCTGGGAAACTCTCAGGCTGCACTGCAGAAGGAAGAGGTGGGGCTCTCGCGTGAGTGGGCAGCAGCGGCGGAGCTGAAGAAACCAGGACACAAGAGCCTCTTGCTAGAGGCTCTGCTCGCGCGATCCCTGCAGCCCAGCTCTGCGAAAAGGTGTGTTGCGGAAAGGGCCTGGGACTTGGTGGAGGGGTTAACAAAAGACAGAAAATTACAGTAAGAACACACAGAGTGAAAAACATACAAAATTAAGATTGAAACAATGTTAAATAATAACAGAGTTAAAACCATTTAAAATCTTACTTTAAAACAAAGATTAAAACAAAACAGCACCAGAAAAAGCCCTTTTGTGTAAAAAAAAGCTGTTTCTAAAGGCTTGCTGGAAGAGAAAGGTTTTAACGCACTGTCGAAAGGACAAGAAAGAAAGAGCCATCCTATCTTCCCTGGGAGAAGAGTTCCAAAGTGTGAGAGCAGCCACAGATAAAGTCTTCTCCAACTTCCCACCAGATGTGCCTATGAAGTGAGATAGATAAAAGTGAGATAGATAGAAGTGCTTCTCCTGCAGATTTAATTTTTGGGCAAGCTTGTAGCCTGAGCCATATAGGGCAACATCAGCAGCTAAACAAGGCTACTACAGTATAACAGTTATTTTCTTTTTAAGACCATTTATGCATGACAACTCCCTTCCATGTTGTTGCACTACAATCCCAGGTCTGGAAGGGAAGCGCGTCACTCCACGTGGAAGGGAACATGATGGCACCATCTCTTCCTTCCACAGCACAGTCAGGCACCTTCCATTGCTGTGCTATGGAAGAAAGCATTGCCATTGCATCCTGGCTTGCGCATGGCCGGGAGGGACAGGAACAACATGTGATCACAGGTGCAAAATGGATTTTTTCCATTTTGCAAAAACTGTGCAAGCACAACGCTTGGGGAGGGGATGACAGCAGGCTGGTGACAATGTCGTGCAGCAGCATGACCTGCTGACCTCTGCCACACTGTCCCAGAAACAGCACAACTGTGGCCCTTTCTGGAACTCACCTTTTTGCGGAGCTGGGGTGCGGGGATTGTGCGAGCAGCCTCTAACGAGAGGCTCTCGCATCCTGGTTCCTTCAGCTCCACAGCTGCTGCCTGCTCGTGTGAGAGCACTGCCTCTTCCTTCCACAGGGCAGCCTGGGATTTTCCCAGGCTGTGCTGGGGCAGGAAGTGTAACCGCCGTGGCTCCGGAGCTCTGCACACATAGCAAGTGCACACGGGGCCCCGGAACAATGCGCAATCACGCACCATTTTTGGCTCACAGCCGAAAATGAAATAGTGTGCGATCAGTGCCTGCCAGCCCCGGAGCGTCGCGCGACTGCAAGTGTGTCGTGTGGACCGATCCTCGCAGTCGCGATGCTCCAGGGGCCCTTTCACATGGCAAATGCCGTGCGAAAAGGGCCTCTGTCATGTGGAAATAGTCTAAGATTTAGGAAAATAAAGCCTAAATCCAATAGCCAGTCCCAATCAGAGTAGACCCATTATATCCATTTTTGAATGGTAAGTCAAGACTTATGTACATCCTTTTGTTTTAATAGGTCTCTCATATTAGAGACTAACAACTGGATTTTACTATAAAAGCTTTAGTCCTAGCCAAGTAAGCCTAGAGCCAGCATGGTGTGGTGGTTTGAACATTGGACTACAACCCTGGAGACGAGATTCCACTTGGTCATGGAAACCCACTTAGTGACCTTGAGTGCATTACATACTCTTGGCCCTTGATAGGTTTGTTTTAGGGTTGCCATAAGTTGGAGGTGACTTGAAGGCACATAGCAACATAACAACAAATAAGCTTCCCTAGGTGAGCATCCTGTAGGTACATCAGATCAGATCTTGGTTCCCATAATTCTCCATTCAATATGGCCACTAGTATGCTGGCTGTGGGATCCTGGGAGTTACAATCTGAAAAAGTAGATTTTTTCAAGCTCTGCCATAGATCAAGAAGCACTTTGATGACCTTACTGATCAATTTGCAGTCACTGTGCTTCTGAAGCAGATAGTGCTTTTCTTTCTGATCATGGGAGACAAACAAATGAAAGATAAGTTACTGTAGTAGTCCAACTGACCATCATAATAGACTTTCCCTCAAGTCCTTTCCTATGATTATAAATTGCTTTCTTCTGGCTGTGGTAGGCAGAGATTAAAAAAAAGCAGGGGGAGTCAATGTACTTGCTATTTGTCAATACAATACTAGACAAGGAGAAGCAAGTTATTTCTGCTTCTATGGATGCTTTTTTTAGATTTTCAAAGTTCTTGCTGTCCTCGGAAAAGAAATAGCTATTTAAATATAACATACCCTTTCTCTTTCTCCTCCACTTCATAACTAAAATAGATGCTAAATTCTTAGGTGCTGGGACCTGTATTTTAAGGTACTCTGCAAAGCACAATATACCTGAATGGCACTTTTTTTAAAAAAAATCCCTTTTATTTTAATAATTTGTACGCTTAATAGTACATATGAGGTGCAGAGATCCAAGGAGCATAGCTAGGATTGGAGGGCTATGCTTTAAAGTGCACATCAAGTGTCTATATTCAATCATACATTTCTGGATGCTTATCTCACTTTGTAAGAACACAATTCTCTTCTATAGGGTATAACTGAGTGTTCGTCTAAGAGAAAATTAAGATGCCAAAGGAGTCTTCATTGTTATTATATAATATTACAGATTTTTAAAAGTTCATTTCCAAAATGGCTCATGTCAATGAAATGTCAACTGATTAAGAAGTCACAGTTGGTTATACAAGTGCCGTCTGAAGTCTTTGCCCTTTCATGCGTGGTTCCAAAAACAGCTGATTAAGAAGGGGAAAGGATTTGGGGGAGATTGGTTGCTGAATTCCAGGCAACAGGAGAACATGCCTTGAAGGATATATGTGTACCTAGCACTGAGATGCCTTCTGACATGAATACAATTGGATATCATCAGGACCTCCACATATGGGAATACTGGTGTCAGAACTGTATGCGCACTCAGAATACAGAGGGAGACAGAGCCAGGTTAGGACAGTGTTCTCTTATTTCTTATTTTTAATGAAAGGGTCTCTTCCCAGATCAAGGTGAGATGAAGGGATTGTTCCTTCTCACTTACTTAAGGAGATAGGGTAAGGAATGTTTAATTTAGACAATTTTCCTTTAGCTGTAAATTGGATGCAGAACAGAGGCTGAGCCTGGTGCCTCAATGACTGGGATGGAACAAGGAAGCTAACTAAGGGAAGATGTAGACACACGCATACACACGTGCCCTGGAGAGTCTTTGTAAGTTGTAGCAACAACTCTATTTTATTTATTTCTTCATTTAAAGTATTTTTGTATCACCTCCCAGCCCACAAGGGCTGAGCACTTGAAAACTTGGAGCCATGAATTCAAATGAATTAAGACTTACACATTGCAGCAAGCTACTGCTTTACCAGCTGAGCTGGACATTTGCATATAACCCTTTATTCTTGCCTGGAACTGAGCTCTTCAGAATTGGAAAATTTGAAGACGAAACTACAAAAACTGGAGATTCAGGGCCAGACTCTTGGTTCCGGCAATTCTACTGGTTAGGCTTCAGTTGAGCAGCTGTGGAGTCAGCCACCGCAGTTTGGCCTGTAATCAGGCCTTGATCTGGCGTTCTCAAAGAATAAGGCAAGTTCCTTATGAGTATGTCCCACGGAGAGTTGTTCTTGTTCTACCAATGGGCACTTGCCTCTGATTCTGTGTTTCTAAGCAGACACAAAACCACCCCTCCGCCTGGGTTCTTTGGGAAGAACATAGTGTGAAGTGAGGAGATAAGGGTCTGAATCTTTTTAGTAGACCCAACTAGAGTAGACTCATTGAATCAGTTGCTGATAGTAAACAGTCAACAGTTATGTAAATCCCATTAAATCAGTGGGTCTAATCCAGCTGCAACTAATGATAGGCTTCAGGTAAAGGTTGTTCAAGATATAAAACAGTTCTTCCAAACCTATGGCTATTTTAAGCAGGTTATCTTCCCAAGTGGTGAACTCAGGAAGATTATAGGTATCTGCTGGGGTCAACAGCAACCCTTTTCTTCTGAGGCCTCATGGAGTCCAGAATCAGTCCTGCCAGAGAGATCGTGGCCCTTTTCGCACAGCATTTGCCATGCAAAAGGGCCTCCGGAGCATCGCGCAATTGCGGGGAGCGTTTCAGACAATGTCCTCGCAATTGTGCAATGCTGCCGGGACCAGCAGGTGCCGATCGCGCACTATTTCATTTTTGGCTTGTAGCTGAAAATGGTGCATGATCACGCATCACTCCGGGGCCCCACACACACTTACCATGCATGCAGAGCCTCCAGAGCTGCTGCCCTTGTGCTTCCTCCCCCAGTGCAGCCTGGGAAAATGCCTGGTTGCACTGCAGAAGGAAGAGGCAGAGCCCTCATGCTGCCTGCCGCCCAGCAGGCAGCAGCTGCAGAGCTGAAGCAGCAGGGATGCGAGAACCTCTCCCAAGAGGCTGCTCGCGTGATCCCCGCACCCCCGCGCCGGAAAGAGGTAAGGTGCGGAAAGGGCCGGTGAGACTTGAGAACTACATGAAAATGTGATAAGTGTTAACTTTAAACTTTCCTTTTCTATCCTGAAATAACTGATTTGTGAAATTGGGAAACAGTGAAATTGTCAGTGATTAGTTAATCTTGAGCCAGTATGTCATAAATACAACACTTATTCTGAAAAATGTGTGTTTTTTTTTTTAGACTGTTGGCTGTGATTATGAGATAGATTCCAATGCAACTGAAGATCGATGTGGAGTTTGCCAGGGAGATGGTTCCTCTTGCCAAACAGTGCAGATAACATTCAATCAAAGTGAAGGATTAGGTAAGGAAAGCTTTTTTCTTACACTGCTTTGCTGCAGCAGTTCAGTAAACAATAGTAGCTGAAATACTCTCTGATGGGAGAAAAAGGTGGAAAACTATGTTACCCTAAAGGGTGGGGAATATTGGGGTCCATAATGATAGCTCAAAGAGGCCTGTGAGAGGAGGGTAATGGCAGGATCTTTTATCCTATGTACACCAATACTAACTGTAGAGAAGACTGCAGTTAAAGTTAACAAAGTATTTTATTTGGATTGGACAATGACATAGGAAATCCTACACTTTAAGAACCATGCAAGGCTATTGGAAAGCAAGACATGAAAGGTTGGATAGGAAGAGAAATTAGTAGCGGGGACTAACAGCGGTCTTGGTGCCACCTGTTACATCCAAAGGCTACAATTTGCTGGGGCTGAAGCTAGGGTTTATATACCCTATTTCCTGCCCTGAAGGGGATGTGTAGACAAAGGCTTTCTCACAGGATTGACGGGGAGTCCAGAATGTGCTGATTGCCTTAACTCTAGGTGACAAAACACTGATGGGAGCCATGTCAATCTCTTAATGTCTTGGTTAGGCAGAGGGTAAAGCAAAGATTTCCGTACAGTGAAATCAAGGGATGGTCCCTGATTCCTTCACCTGGACAGTTTCACCTTCCATTGTTTTCAGATGTGCACAGAGCCTGAGGTGTTGAAAAGATTAGCATAGACCCATTAGTGTCTGAGTTTCCTGCCAAATCCTTTCTGAACTTTATGACCTTACAATGTCTAAGGTCAGCCTGACCTGGCACTCTTCCAGCCAGCAAATCTTCAATCATGTCTTCCAGCCATAAATATGTTCAATTATGAAAATAGCACATCCCACGGAATGGGAGTGTGGGGTACAGTAACAACTGCCAGATCTTAGAATCGCATGGGGGCGGGATTTTAAACATCCTGGAAAATATTACTATTCAGTCATGAAATCAGAGGTGCTAATTTTGAAAGACAGAGGGTAGTAATTCTCTCTTCTTCCTCTCCTCCCTCTTTAAGAGCAGATAGCGCTATTCCTTAAGAGGACTCATATTTCCTGTTATTCTAGAAATATAAAATCAAAGAGCTAGATCCAAAGGTTATGATTCCATTCTCCTATTGAGAAGGATTCATGTGTAAGAAGGATCTTTTGAAGGATAATCTTACATATCCTCCAGTTTTCCCCATTTGGCAGGGACAGTCCTAATGCCACCCGTCTGCACCTTTTCAGCTGCTTTTAATATGTCCCAGTTTCTCTCTCCTCCTTCCACTTTCCACCTTTGTCCTCAGCTTACTTTAGTTACTGCAAACTGAGTTCAAAGCACCAAAGTAGTTTCTCCTCAATTAACTTAACAGGTGGGAAACAGAAGAGGAGATGGAATCTTGCCATTCTCAGTAGGTTCAGGGAGGAGAGCAAACTGCCTCTCCTAGCTGATGTGTTCTCTCTCATTAATAACTTTTGCCATCTTGACCATAGTCTGATGTTGCTTGGCCATATGTGTCCTGGTTTTCATTGGCGAAATGTTGTTGGGCATGATCTTTCAGATCCAGCTTATGGTTGCAACAAATGCTCTTGAGTTGTGCAGTTTTCTTTAAAATAAGTCAAGAAACAAAATCTTTGAAGCTTGCTCTGACAGATTTTGTTTGCCTAGAGTTAATAAAAGTTGTAAGCAACCAAATTATCCCATTAGAAATACTTATAAAGTAATGGAAAAGTAAAATCTTTATTTGGACCAATTAAAAGGATCAAGGTTTTGAGATTATAAAAATGTTGATCAGGACTTGAATTCAGTTGCTAGTTTCCAAAGAAGTATGGACGCATTGCGTCAATTGCTGAATAGTAAGGTATCACTTGTGTAAATCGAGTTACATCAGTGGGTTTACATTGGTTGGGACTAGAAACTGGATTGTTTTCTTCTTCGTTTTGCTGCAAGTATTTATCACTTTCCAGCCCACCAGTGCTTCTAAGAATATGCACACCAGATAAAAACCAAGAAAAACATTACTTTTAGGCCTACAGTGGATGTTTTCTTAAGAACATAAGAAGCAGGAGAGAAAAAGTATGCTGCTGAACAGATGCAAAAGACCTAACCTATGAGTGGTAATAGTCATGTTTTATTTTATTTATTTCCAACATTTATAAGCCACTTAATTTAAAAAAAAAGGCATTTCACAGTAAAAATGGTTACAATAAATTAATAAGTTAAAAGGATAAAATGATAAACAGTAAGAGCATCAAAATCCACAAGCTATTTATTAAAATCCAGAAATAACAGATAGTAATGTGTACTGTATGACAGGTAATGTGTAATGTGACAGCATAACACGATGAGATAACTGTTGTGCTCCATCTGTGTCTGCTGTCACCCAGCAACTGAGAGAACCTACATTTGGAGCAGAAGGGGAATTGTGATGCCAGGCAAATGCCAGGTGAGAGATCTAGGCTGTAATTCTATTGGTGACATACACTGGCATAACCTGCCTTTATAATGGCATCTGTACTTTTTTTTCATTGTTGCAAAAGAAGATACCCAGATACCTCCATTCATAATGACTTCCCACTACCATGCACAACACTGTGGTTGCAGGAAAGATTCTAGGCACCATCCAGTTGGGGAAAAGGAACTAATACCTCCCTTCCAGACCTCTACTAATTGGAGGTGACTGAATGACAATGGGGGTAAAATTCAGTGTCGTCAAGTTGTTTTGTACAACCAGAAGCCCAGTGGAATAGCAGAAACCAGGTGAAAGAAAGGTGATGGAGATTTATACTCTGTCTGCTACTGAATGAAAATGAGATTTTTTTTTTCATCCAAGTGGATGAGAAGGCCTGATGAGAGGACCTGACAGTATCTATAGCTACATTATTTATTCAAAATTCCAAACAGTAAAAACAACAACAACACATTAGTATCTTTTGGACTGCTGAAGATGAAACAGATTATATGAGGTATATCTAGAAAGATGCATGTACAGTTGTAGGAAAATACCACCGAGCGAAAAGATTACAGCATATAAAGATTGTATCATAAAAATCAAACTACAATTCTGTTCTTGTTAAGTTGAATAAATTGATGCAATAGGAAACCTGAGACCTTGAGGTGGCCCCTGGTAATGTCACTAAACATTATGCATTAAGTATCAACCACAGATGCTCACAGCTTGTTCAAACATACACACAAAGAGCATCTTTTCCTCCTTGGAGTTTAAGACACAAATTTTAACTAAAAGTGTATTCTGAGAACAAGGTGAAATGAATGGATTATTTGTCTTGCCAAAGAGCAGAGGCCCTGTCTACCAAAGGCAACGAGTTCATTTTCAGGGATCCAGAGGCAACAAAAGACACCAGTTGTAATGGAAAAGCCTTAAAATTTATTGAGCAGCAAACAATCCAAACAACATAAGCATATAAGCAATATTACCATACAGATGAAACCCACTGCCTTATGCTGCCTTAATAACTAACGATGGATTTCTTTACCAAGAAAAATTCCTTCTATCACCTGCCCAGGAGCCCAGAATGAAGCAGCAAAGGAGACTCCTCTGAGTAGCCACTGCCTGGCACTCCAGCTGTAAGCCTGTGTTGAGCTCCCACTGAGAGTACATTCTAGGGGATACTTATACTGCTTGCTCTGGGAGGACTTGGCCAGCTTTCATGGAAAATTCATGATTGTTTACACACCTGAGCTAAACTCCTTTAAACTGTCAAGGTCACTTATTAAGTGGGCATCTGAGATGAGCTAAACTCCTCTCAATTGCCAAGGTCGCAAATTAAGGCCATTTCCATACCGGGCTTCTGAAACGGTGTAGAGCGACCTCTCACTGAGGTCTTCTACACCGTAGAGTGGACTGGCGTGGACTACTTTTCGTAGTTCCACACCAGAATCCACTCAGGAGTGGCCGGAACTAGCCGAGCTGCGTGTTTTTTAAAAACCTCTTTTTAGAGGTTTTTAAAAAGCACGGAGCACGCAACCCTGTGCCACTCCGTCGCCCGGCTCCAGAGTGGATTTGCAGGCGCGCACAAGTGCGTGCCTGCAGATCTGCCGGGGCAGGCTTCCAGCTGGCGAGCTTCTCCGGTTGGTGGAGAGCCTCCACCAACCAGAAGCTGCCATCTGGGATACCGGAGGAGTGTGGAGCAGCGAGCTCGCGCTGCTCCGCATGGTGACGGACTTACCCGGCTGCGGGTAAGCTCCATTTTAGCGTGTTTTTGCCAGTCCCCCCCCCACATGTGAAAAGGGCCTAAGTGGTTATCATTTGGTGGTTCCTCCCAACACCATTGGTGGTCCTTCCCAGCACCATTATCTAGTACTAACTAGATAGTTGTCCTGACCTGAAGGCCACCAATTAGCAGATACTACCTGCAACTTTGTCTACATTTTAAGCTAACAAGAATACAGAGTACATCAAAGCAGAATACAGAAATCAAAATAAATTACAGTTTGCCTAAGAAGTCAGAAGGCCTTTCTAGACCTTTCTCAGGCCCTTTTCGCATGGCATTTGCCATGCGAAAGAGCCTCTGGAGTGTCGCGCAATTGCGAGGACCAGTCCACATGACGTCCTCGCAATTGCACGATGCTGCCAGGGCTGGCAGGTGCCAATCGCACACTATTTCATTTTCAGCTTGTAGCCGAAAATGGTGCACGATTGCACATCGCTCCAGGGCCCTGTGTGCACTTACCATGCGTGCGGAGACTCCGGAGCCACGGCGCTCACGCTTCCTGCCCCAGCGCAGCCTGGGAAAATCCCAGGCTGCACTGCAGAAGGAAGAGGAGGAGTCCTCATGCTGCCTGCTTGCGAGCAGGCAGCAGCTGCGGAGGCAAAGCAGCAGGGACATGAGAGCCTCTCACAAAAGGCTGCTCTCACAATCCCCGTGCCCCAGCATCACGAAAAGGTAAGGTGCAGAAAGGGCCTTGGTAGCAGCATGGAGAAACTTAGAACATGGCAGACCAAACTGAGGTCAGGCCACAACCTACACCTCCTCAAAATTGCAATGGCCTTCTGGTCATTTCCCATACTTTATTCCTTCTCATTTATTTAGGAAGACAGACTAAGGAACACTTAATCTAGCCTGCTTGCTTCTAGACAGAAAGTGGATGCAGTGGAGGGTAAGTTCTAGTGCTACAACAACTGGGAGAGGAGCAAGAAGTTAACTGAGTTAATACAGAAAGTCTTGGAAAGTTACAGCAACAAATCAATTGAACCTTACAAATTGTAACAAGCTGCTGTTCTAATAGGTGAGCTGAGCTGCACGCGATCCTTTCCTCTTGACTGGAGCTGAGTTCACCCTCATCTCCCACCTGGAAATGAATGACAAAAACTGGAGACTCACTGTGCGTGTGTGGGTGTGTGGGTGCGTGCGTGCACGTGCCTTCAAGTCACCTGTCAACTTATCAATTTCTTGGGATTTTCTTAAGCAAGTAATACTTGATTTTTCACTTCCTTCCTCTGAAATATAGTCTAGAACAGTTGGTATTTGTAGAGGGCTGACCCTACCTGTCTTCCAAGATCGGTGAGAATCTGATGGTTTTAGAGTATTTAGATTCAGGGCCAGGCCCTGAAATCAGGCAATGCTAACCAAGGATATCTATCCACATTACCTCAAAGGTCAAATGGTAAATGAAAAAGGTAAAGGAGAGGGTAATTTCTCAAGTAAATAGGCCCCATGTTGTTCAGGGTTTATTCTGTGATCACCTTGAGTTTTAAATTCCATTCACCCCAGTTAACAGAGATATCTATGTTAAGCAGACTTCATCCACATCAAAATTCTCATCCAAGACTGATTGAACAGACCAATACATATTTTGGTGTGAATGGGAATGCATAGCTGCATCAAGCACCAATTGTTGCTTATGCGTGACTAATTCTGACTATCGTTGGGAAAAGGCCAGTATTTCCAGCTGTTGTTTCTTTCCTATTTTTACACAAACTATCATTTTTCCTCTCACAAGGCCTTGATTAAAATGAGAGAAAGAAAGGAGGAAGCAGCCATCCTTCTGATTAGACAGTACTAGGGTAGGTTTGAGTAAAACAGAATGATATTTAACAAAGAGTGTGGATATGATTCTGTTTTTACCCAAATGCTTTCCAGTAGTGTCTAATTTTTGAAAGATTCTGTAAGACTTTTATTTTGTATTTTTTAAAGGGAGAACAGGAAGGTAGTGATTTCAATTTGTCGTACTAGACACCTCATTTCATCTGTGGATTTTTACTTGCTTTAAAGTTCTATAGGTCCAACGTTACTGAATAAAATTTGTAGCGATAACACTCAGAGGCTGTACATAAGCTGAAAGGCCTTAAGCATAATAATCAAAAATCCCCAAACTGGATTTGCACACAAGACTGCCATCCACTGAAAAAGTAGGTCCTGAGAAGTTATTCGATTTCTGATGGAATGTGGTAATAAGGAAAATACATCTTTGATGTATAGCTGCCTACAAAACATGGTGCATCTGGTTTTCTCTGATAATTTTTTCATTTAAAACGCTACTTGGGAAGCATATTTTTTTCTTTTCTACCATGAGATGCACTTATTATTTATATCTTGCTGTGAATTTTTTTTTATTTCCTTTGCGTTTTGCGGATGTAGTTTTATAAGTGGTTGAATAGGTTGTTAAAATTAAAACTTGGTTTGGATGTGTAGGAAGTTTTGGGTGCATGCTGTGATTTGCAGAACACTTCAATGACCAAGTCACTCATATTCACTTTGAACTTGGGCCATTTCCGCACTACACTGTTATAGCGCTACTATCTCACTTTTAACATCCTGTGGAATTCTAGAGTTTGTAGTTTACTGAGGCCAAAGAGCTCTCTGGCTGAGAATTCTAAATGTGCGTCCCTAACCTACAAACCCCAGAATTCCATAGGATGTTGAAAGTGGAATAATAGACTATAACAGTGTAGTGCAGAAATGGCCTTGATGTTAGTGTTAATTAGGGCATGAAGAGTATTTGCCAAATTCCTTGTTTTCAACAAAAAGTGTATCCTATCAGGACAACTGTATACTGCCACAAGATCTTTTCATATTTTTAGGAATTTTTTTCACAAAAAAATGCTGTCACAAAAGCCCTTTATTTCTGGATAGAAACTTGGTTTCGCGCCCAAAAATCAGTGTTTTCCACAGAGAACAGTGCATTTGAAGCAAAACACACTTTATTATGAGCAAATTACCCTCTTTTTAGTAAAACCATATTTTAGGTGTTTGTTTTTGCCAAATTAAGGGTTTGTACATTTTTTTTTGTTTTTGCAAAATATAAATCTGTGTGTGTGTGTGTGTGTGTGTGTGTAAAGTCTCAGAATATGGAAAGTCATTGACAAATGTAAAGTCGAAGGCTTTCACAGCTGGAATCCATAGGTTGTTGTGGGTTTTCCGGGTTTTGAGGCCGTGTTCTATTAGTATTTTCTCCTGACGTTTCGCCTGCATCTGTGGCTGGCATCTTCAGAGGATCTGGTAGCATGGAAGTGAAACAGAGTATATATACTTGTGTAGTTCCCTGGGTGGGAGGGAGCAATTTGCGTGTGTTACAGTTGGCCTATTGTTGAATGAGATATCCCCCAGGGTTGTATTGTTAGTCAGAGGATATGCATAACAGTTCATTAAGTACATTAGCAGCCCATTGTGTTGTTCCTGTAGAGGGATCTCCAGAGTCTAGGTGGTGTTCATTGGCATGTTTTTGAGTCTTGATTTTTGTGTTCTTCAGTACTGGTAGCCAGATTTTGTTTACTTTCCGAGTATCTTCTTTCCTGTTGAAATTGTCATTGACAAATGCAAGGAAACTCTAGTACTCTTGCCCAGTAAGGAGAAAACTTTTGAAAATATTCTTCCTTGCATGTACGAATAAAATAAACCAAAAAAGTACACCCCTAGGATTGGCACTATTTGAACTGGAAATACTGAAATTCTGGATTGCTGCATAGTCGGAAGAGACTTCCAATCTGCAAAACAAGTGAAATGCTTTGCATGGGTCTGACTTACACCATCCCAGTTCGTGAACTGTCTGCCTGCCATCGTCTGTATGTCAGTTCTGTAGCTTCGTAGACGTAACTCCCATAGTTCTGCAAGGTAATGGCTGCAAATGGGAGTAATAGTCACCTAATACAATAAGTCTTAGGCCCTTTCCACACCTTACCTTTTCTCGGTGCTGGGATGCGGGGATCGCACAAGCAGCCTCCAGCGAGAGGATCTCGTGTCCCCGCTGCTTCAGCTCCCCACGAGCTGCCTGCTCCCGAGCAGGTAGCGCGAGAGCCCCGCCTCTTCCTTCTGCAGCACAGCCTGGGAGTTTCCAAGGCTGTGCTGGTGTAGGAAGCGCAACCGCCGGAGCTCCGGAGGCTCTGCACGCATGACAAGTGCATGCGGGGCCCTGGAGCAATGCACGATCACGCACCATTTTCGACTGAAAGCTGAAAATGGAAAACTGCATGAGCGGCTGTCCTACCCCGGAGTGTTGCGCGATTGTGAGTGCGTCATGCAGATCACTCCTCACAATTGCACGATGCTCCAGGCGCCCTTTCGCATGGCAAATGCCATGTGAAAAGGGCCTAAGTGAGGCCATTTCTGCACTACACTGTTATAGTGCTATATTCTACTTTCAACTTCGTGTGGAATTCTGGGATTTGTAATTTACTGAGGCCAAAGAGGTCTCTGACTGAGAATTCTAAAGGCCCCTTCCTAAACTGCAAAGCCCAGGAATCCATAGGATGTTGATAATGGAATAATAGCACTGTAACAGCATAGAGCAGAGTAAATATGTACTGGATTATATGGTACGTATCCAAATATTAAGGATCTAAATATGTGCTTTTGTTTATTTTATTTTATTTTATTTTATTTGGCTTTGTTTGTTTATAGGTAAGAGTGAAGGATTTAAAAAATTTTCTCCCTATTGGAGAGCAGGGTTCAGTTTCCCACTCAGCCATGGAATCCTACAGGGTGACCTTGGGCGCATCACACACTCTCAGCCCCAGAAAACCCTGTGATAGGTTTGCCTTAGGGTACCCATAAGTCAGAAGGGACTCAAAGGCACACATTTTTTCATATTCATAGAAGTCCTTCATTCACTTGCTGAGGACACAAATGGTAGGGGATGTGGCTGCTGTACACATGGGCCATTTCCACACGAGGCTGTTATAGCGCTTTGATTCCACTTTCAACATCCTATGCAAACCCCAGGATTCCATAGGATGTTGAAAGTGGAATCAAAGCGCTATAACAGTCTCGTGCGGAAATGGCCATGAAAGAGAAGATGCAAGGCCTTTTCACACAACTTTGTAAGCCCCTCACATATTGTCCCAGTGCATCAGGGGACTTATTTGAACTCCTCTCCTTGCTAAAGGCCAGTATTTCAGTGGGACATTGCTGTAGCAGGGTTAAAACCAGCTAATGATGATTACTTAGAAGGAGGCAGAAACTGGACGTATGTGATCCAGATCTCCATCAGCCCCCACTGTTTTGTTTTGTTTTGTTAACAGCAGCCTCTGAACCAGGGATGTTTGACTGTGTAATAGAACTCTGAATTCCAGCAACAATATTCTTTGAAAACTACAGCTATTCTTAATTCAACCCAGGACAGAGGTGCTCTGCAGAACTGGGATCGCATCCAATGAAGAGAAATTATGGCATTGCTGCAAACTCATAACAGTTTATTTGTGCAATAGAGACATCCTTTCTCTCATCAAGAATGAGACCATTTATCTCCTTGCCGAAAATAACTCAGTACAGCTTGACAACTCTTTCCTATTTAGTTGGAACTTTAAGACACTATAGTTGCTGAAACCTTCCTCATTGTATATTATAGTCATGGAGTTATGCCACTTAAAGAAAAGATTTGAAGCTCTATTAATTTTCCAGCAGGGATTTGTCAAAGTTTCAGACTGGAAAATGGATCGTGGTATGTTGCTAAAAACCATAGTGTTAATAGTTAGAATACAAACACACCTTTGTTCACTTTTAAGTTTAAATCTGTAGATACTTTCAAGGACAGTAAATCTGAAAAAGTCATCATCTGTCAGACTGATTGTCCAATTCACATCTATATTTATCAACGCTGATGCTTTGTAATCTGCCAGAAGTTGTACATGGATTGTTTGAACATCATCTTCCCCGTCTAGTTTGGCATTGGGGGACAAGACAGTTGTTTGTGGGATTTACAGTATAACAATATTAGAAACAACTGGGACTCAACTGTGGCCCTACACATGTTGGATTGTTACTAGAGATATTTTTCATTGTTGTTCAAAGGCTACATGACAAGCTTTGGAAAAGAGTGAATTCTAGGGTGGGGGAAGGATATGTTAACAAAGACTGTGAGGCAAAACTCTGCTATCAAAATGAAAGGGTTAAATTAAAATTTGGAATAAGGATGACTAATGAGAAAATAAACTTATTAGCAAAGCTACTGTTGAGAAAAAAAAAGTTAAAAACACATTTTGTATTCTAATATAGAGTAAAATCTACTCCTATCTTAATTGTTACAGATGTTTTTGCCTTTTTTTTCCCAATTCAGAGCATGCTTAAATACACCAAAGTAGAGCCAATGGTGCCACTTTGATACTAAGCTTCCCCTATAAGGGAAGCCTATAGAGTTTCCCAATTATACACATCTAACTATCCCAAGATCATCATATAACAATCAGAGTGGGAAAAGTTATTTTTCTTTATGGACTACAAATCCCAGAATCCAGTAGTCATTTCTGGTCATAATCTCAGTACAGTATTTAGAATAAAAAGGCCCAAAGAGGTAACCCCCCCCCAAAAAAAAATTCAAGGGGGATCATAGAATCATAGAACCATAAAGGCAACAACATCAACTTCGTCTCCTCCACCTATATCCTTCATGTGCTGGTGGGCAGCCAGCCACCCCCTTAGAATCATAGAGCTCGAAAAGACCACAAGGGCCATCAAGTCCAACCGCCTGCCATGCAGGAATATGCATCAAAACATTCCTGACAGATGGCCACCCAACCTCTGTTTAAAAACCTCCAAAGAAGGAGAGAGTTCACTGCACTCCAAGGCAGCATATTCCACTGTTGAAATGCTTCCTGATGTTTAAGTGGAATCTCTTTTCCTGAAGTTTGAAGCCTTCACTCTGTGTCCTAGTCTCTGGAGCAGCAGAAAACAGGCTTGCTCCATCCTCCATATGACATCCCTTCAAATATTTAAACATAGGTATCATATCACCTCCTAACCTTCTCTTCTCCAGGCTAAATATACCCAGCTCCCTTAGCCGCTTCTCGTAGACCATGGTTTTCACACTTTGTACCATTTTGGGTACCCTCCTCTTGACATGTTAAAGCTTGTCAATGTCCTTCCTGAACTGTGGTGCCCAAAATTGGACACAATATTCCAAGTGGGCTCTGACCAAAGCAGAATAGAGTGGTAAATAGTTTGAGGCAGATTGAAGCTATTGTGACTGTTCAGATAGAATGAAGTACTGTAGGGAAGTGGCAGTAGGGGTGCAGCATGAAGCATCCTAGAAGGAGGAGCACTCTGCTCTCTAGCATTTCATTAAATCTTTGTAATATTTTTCATGGTTTATTATTGCCCCGTTGTTTTGCATGTTGCTTTAGAGTTCAATAAAGAGAAGCTTATAGTTCAACATAGGAAAGGAATGGGAAGAAAGTTAGGGCAGGGCTTAACAGTGGGTGAACGTGTGATTGTGTCAGTTACATGTACTGAGACTCTGTTACAGTAAGAAACAAGATCTAGGGATAGTGCCAAAGGCTTCATGACTGAATCATTTAAATTAGCTAAGTCTGTACTGTGTAGTGCATTCATTCATTTAGAACTCTGTGATTGATTAAAACAAGGCATCTGTGATTACCTGACACCAACTGCGAATGACATTTAATACATACGTTTAGAAGAAGTAAAGCTAGCATTTCTCTTCGTTCTAAGACAAGAGGAAATCTCACTTTTAAGATGGTGTTCCTTGCACTGTCCCAAACCAAAGAATGCTTTTTTCTTCAGAATTAATTTTTCTTCATATGCAACTGTATCATCATTAATGTATTAAATGTTGCAGGGATGAAAAATAAACCAGGTTGATCATCTCTGTATGCTTACAATTTAAAGAAAATCTTACAGTGTTTTTACATAGAATGAGAAAACAAAAGAAGGGATTGAAATTATGCAGCTTTAAATAATTAGCAATTTATGAGTGATTTAATTTTAAAAAATCAATTATATTAAAAAAAAATCAGGAAGAAGCATGCAAATTAGAGCGTAACCATTTATTTCAAAATATTTAGCCTCAAATTCCATTTGCAGTATGGAATTTTCCAAATAGGGAATGTTTGAATGAGATTTGTTCAATAGGTATAGTCTGTAATTGTACAGTTTAATAGTTTAACATGTTATCCAAAACTAAGAATGTGCACATATGAAATGAAGTAATCAGGTCAAGTAAGCCTTGCATAAATAGATAAACACCTTTGACACACCGTTTGAAGGCTTAATCCAAAATATGTCTAGAAATTACTACTTTTTTACTAGCTTCCACTTCTCCTGAAATTTCCATTTTGGTGGCTACATTGTAAGATCCTCCTATACCCTTTTTAACTTGCTGGGCATAGCTGGAAATGCACATTTCTCTGCTCAGTCCTTTTCTCCCTGTTTTGCTTATTCACATATGATCACTAACGGATTGTGGAGGAAGCTGCCATTTACCTTGCCTGTTGTGAACAGCATACACAGCTACAATAGGATCAGCTACAGTAGAATTCTGTTCTTTCCCAGCTCACGTTTTATTGCATTGGTGTTGCAACACAGCACCAAAAATCCTTGTTCCTCCAGCTCTCTTACACCATCTGTCTAATGCTGATGCTGCTAAAAACTTCCACCTGGACAGGAAAAAGGAGGTGGGCAGGTGTAAAAACATTTTATAAAAAGGAGCTTCTTTTACAAAGACTTTATTGATTAAGGTATACTTGTTTTAAAATTTTTAAATAAGAAATAACACTTGCTTATTGTTTACTTAAGCGACAGATCAGCAATCTATGCTATCTCAGATCTACTAGTATCTGTCTGGTATTTATGCATGATTTTCTTTCCACTATGTAAACACTGGAACTTACAACTGAACATCCAGAATTAGGATGAATGATGCCACCTAATTTGAATCGTGAATGGACACTTAAAAAAGAGCAAAATCATTCTCTTTTGTGTAAACCTGTGGGGTGTAAATTATGAAGGCCTCCAGAACTTGTTGGGGTGCAAGTCCTAGTAGTCCTAGCCAACATAGCCAATGGTGATGATTGCTGGGAGTTACAGTCCAACAATATGTGTACCAGTGTGTTTTCAAGAAGGGCGAATAGTGATACTGCTTGGAATTAGGCAAGATACATTAACATTGTTGCGGATGATGCTGTTAAAGCTGGTACCTTCTGCCTACATTTTATGTAAAACTGCAAATGTTTCTGCCTAGGTTATGTTGATATCGGCCTGATCCCAAAAGGCGCAAGGAACATCAAAGTGATAGAAGTGGCAGAAGCAGGGAATTTCCTTGCTTTACGGAGTGAGAATCCGGAGAAGTATTATCTGAATGGGGGTTTTATTATCCAATGGAACGGAGACTACAAAGTGGCAGGAACAATATTTCAGTATGGGAGAAAAGGAGACCTGGAAAACCTCACTGCCCCTGGACCCACAAATGAATCTGTATGGCTACAGGTATGCCACTGCATCAGATGCTGTAGCAAATTGCTGTGGGGAGAGAGTGGTGTTTTCTCTGTTTTTACTGGTTTCAGTGCAGAACAGGACATTTGGTGGGAAAATGGGAGAAGGCCTTCTCTGTGGCTGCTTCCACACTTTGGAACTCTTTCCCAGAGAAGGTAGGAAAGCTCCTTTCTTTTCCTTTCAACAGCTGGTTAAGATCTTTTAGCAAACCTTTGGAAACGATTTTATTTAAAAAAGTAGGGGAGGAGGCTTTTAGGGTGCTGTACTGTTTTTAATCTGTTTTAAAACAAGATTTTAATTCGCTTTAATTCTGTTGTTAATTTAATACTGTTTTAATTAAAATCTTGATTTTGTATGTTTTTAGCCAAATATGTTTTATTGTTTTCTCTGCCTTTTTGATCACACTACGCTGTTTGTTCTTGTTGTTTTGTGCCTTCAAGCTGTTTCCAATTTAAGCGACCCTAAAGCAAACCCATCATGGGGTTTTCTGGGGCTGAGAGTATATGTGACATGCTCAGGGTCACCCAGTGCGTTTCCATGACTGAGCGCAGAATCAAATCCTCATCCCCAGTGTCATAGTCCAACATTCAAATCACTTCACCATGCTGGCTCGCATTACACTCTGATAGTGCTATAGTCCACTTTAACTGTCATGGCAACATCTTGCAGAATGCTGGGGTTTGTAGTTTAGTGAGGCCCAAAGCTCTCTCACTGAGAATTCTAAATGCCCCTTCCCAAACAGCAAATCCCATGATTCCATAGAAGGTTGCCATGGCAGTAAAAATGGAATATAGCTTTATGCCAGTGTAGTGAGAAAGGACCTTAGTAAGCTGCTTTGAGACCCAACCTGGAAGAAAGGCGGGATATAAATAAAGAAGTAGGTGGGTGGATGGATGGATGGATTTCAACAGGTGTTTGTTTATTTATTTACCACACAGGATGAGGCTCATGTGCAAAATTGCCAGCTTTTGAACCAGCTCCTTTAGCTGTACCTTTAGCAGTGGCTCGATCTGCAGCAGTCGCCAACTGATAGCATCTACCTGCATGACTTTGAATAATGTTCCCTGCTGTGCTCTACCCGTGAGGCTACTGTTAAAGGCTGGTTCAAAAGCTGGAAAATCCTGTGTATATGCCAAGATTCCATTTACACACGGGCAGCTGATCATCTTCTGCATCTGGTTACTCATAAAAACAAGTGGAGTCCAACAACAAAGTGTTGCAGACTACTTCTGTTCTAGGGCCTTTCCACACTACACTGTTATAGTGCTATTATTTGACTTTTAACATCCCATTTAATCCTGAAGTTTGCAGTTTAGGAAGGGGCATTTAGCCCTTTGGCCTTAGTAAACTACAAACCCCAGAATTCCATAGGATATTGAAAGTGAAATAATAGCACTATAACAGTATAGTGCAGAAAGGCCCCTAGTGACTTCGTTCAATTTTCCTCCTCCTAGTTTTCCATTCCCTTTCCCACGAGAGTCAGTCAGCCTTCCGTACTCAGTGAATATGCTCAATATTCATTGCTCTGTTGGGTGTTGTTTTATTTTTCTTTCAGGTTTTTGGAGATGTTGATACATTATCCACACTCCCACCTTCAAATGATGAGTTCCTCCATTAATTTCTCTGAGCAGCTATCACATCTATTTCTGGCCCATGAGAAAATAACTTGGAAATTCCCAGGAATCAGAAAATATCCACTTCAGATACTGAAAAGTGTCTATTTTTCTGCCTATGCATCTCTTTATCCATCCTTCTTTTGCAGTTACTCCACTGGATTCTCTCTCAACCCAGTTTTCAGTCTTTCTACCTTTATCCAGTATCCACTATGAACTGATCAAAATTATTTATTAGTGAGCTATTTTAGAGTTCTCCTTCCCCTAGTGCAGGTGTGGATCTAAAGATATTGTTAGGCTACAACTCCTAACATTCTTCATAATGGGCTATTCTGGCTAGGGCTGATGAGTTAAAGTCCCACAACATCTGGTGACCAACAATTGCCTACCCTTCCGTAGCAGTTCACTCTAAAGGTTTTTCGTACTTTAACGGGGCTCAGGGTTACTGTGCAACTACTGATACCTCCTTCTATGCACAGATGCTGCTGCTTTAGCTATATGCATGTGAATACTCTGTTGAGTGAATAATATCTTGGTTGCTATTTCAAACCATTTCCACTGCAATCAGACTCAACCATTGGCCTGTTTATCACTGAGAAAGTAACCTGTTCCTGGGCTGCCCCAGCACAGATTACAGATCAGAGTTCATATTACTGAAAGTTTCTACACACGCAAGTATTTTGTAAATTGTTTTTGACAATTCCCCAAACTCCCCCAATGGTGGATTCTGATGGATTCTGGGAGTTGGTTTTCAAAAAAGTAACTTTTCCAAGTTCTGGCTAGAAGCAACTGTCTCCTTGACATTTAGTTTTTATAAGAGAATTTTACTGGACAGAGAAGCATTGAGTTGTATCAGCTCCCATGTGCAGTCAAAAGTTGCTCAGTTTACTACCATCAGGAGAACATAGTACGGATGGAGAAAGAAGGTGATCAAGTGGCAGGAGTTTGGTGCATTCCAGGAACAATATAAACAATCCCAGCAAATGCATATGCCTGTA
The DNA here is from genome assembly GCA_030412105.1 of Cyclura pinguis. Taxonomy (NCBI): domain Eukaryota; kingdom Metazoa; phylum Chordata; class Lepidosauria; order Squamata; family Iguanidae; genus Cyclura; species Cyclura pinguis. The sequence goes on from CM059600.1 coordinate 332,714,595, forward strand.
TTTCTAATTATCTCTATCCATCCATCCATCAATCTATCTGTTTGCCTCACAAAAGGAGACAAAAAGCATTACCCGCTATTTTTTATAGACATGGAGAACTCACGTCCCTTTTTTAAAATTTTGTTGGACTACAGTTCCCATAAACCCTGACCATTGGTCATCTTGCTGAGGGCTGATGGATATTTGAGGTCTTCAGCATCTGAAGAGTCACAAATTGGCCACCTTTGTTCCCCTTCCAAATGTGGAACTTTCTTGCTTTCAGGTTTGCTTGGTACCATTTTGTGATCAGATTTAGACAAAATCACCTTTTTCAGCTCCTGTTTCAGGAGAATAATCCTGGAATAAAATATGAATACACTGTCCGTAAAGACTGGAGTTCAGAGAATGAAGTGGAGGAGCCGGAGTACTTTTGGCAATACGGGAGTTGGACAGGTTGCAGTGTGACTTGTGGACATGGTAAGAATACATTAGCACCTCCATTTCCCTCTCTTTTCCCAGCTGCTTTGGCCTTACCATTCATTATCTTAACAGCATGCCAATTAGGGAACAAATAGACCACTCAGGGTTGACAAATGGAATTTAATTAACACCTGTCTTGAACCACATGCCCTTGCATAGGCCATCCTGTAGAAAATCAGCATATTGACAGCCGCTCTGAGAGGTTGTTAATCAGTGATTAGTTGAATGTGATGTTAAACAATTTAGCTTGGAATTTTGCCCTTCCAGACACCAATGCAGAGAGGGTTTTTTTCCTTTCTCTCTCCCTTGATTTAATTAAATGAGCATTTTGCATCTTTCTATGCAAAAAATGAACAACATGCTTTTCAAAATCAGAAAGCTAATATTTTTTTAAAAAATAGAAAAGATATTTGTTAAACATTTATATAGCCCTTCACAACTATCCGAAGCCAACCATAGCTGATGAAATAGTTTGGTGGTTGTCAGTGCTGGCTGCCATTGTGAAGTGATCAGTGCAGGAGAGCAATACTCATCCGTGTCAGAAATGCTAAAGTGGCTGTAGAAGCAGGAAGTAACTGCTAGTAGCTCCTCCATGAAAGCATGCATTGCTGGCTGGCTGGCTAGCTACCTTTCTTTGATCTCAGCAGTCCAGGGTCTCCTGTGGAGTAGGTGGGCAACTGTGGAGGGCACAGGGACCGCATGTGCCCAGTGGGCTGCACTCACTTAAAAATCAGCTTTCATGTGGCTGAAGTGACTAGTGGTCTCTGGTTTTGGTTATTTTTTGGCCTGTTTTCACAGTGTTTGTGGAGATGAGAATTGGAAGGCTGGTAGGACTGTGGTTTGTGGTTTGGGGATTGAGGCTCCTGAAACTTGGGGAGTATACTTGGCTTCAGGGGTGCTTTGGTGGAAGAGGGATAGCAAAAATGTCCCTGGGAAGCTGCAGTTTTCCCATCTGTGGACTAGCCTGTCACCAACCACACACTTGCATGGTGCTGAATCAGTTACTCATACCTCTGCTGCCACCTCCTGTTAAGAGGATGGTAATTCTTCTCCATCCCCGTGATGGCGATTTCTACTAGCAAACTACTTTCTGTTTTTGGTAAACACAGTTCAGTGGACTGAATTCTAAAATGTGGTTAATCTTAATGATAGTTATTTGAAACTAGCAAACTTCATAACTGATGGGCTATATTTAACAAACCATTGTTAAGACAAACCACAGTTTCTCTGGGTTCAGATGTCCTGATATGTTGAGGTTGGGCAAAAGGTTAAATATCTCCTCCTAGCTGTGCTGAAGAAAAGAAGAGTATACAAGCTAAATGGGAGGTTAAGCTGATTCTTATATCAATAAACCAAAGTTAATTCTAGCATCTGAAAGAAGCTGGTATCTCAGCTGAGAGCTCACTTAAGACATCTAATGAGTCTATCACTAATGTTCATCAAAAGCACACAACAGTCTGCATCAGTTCTCCTGACCACACATCTAAATACAGTCCTCCCTCCACATTTGTGGGTTTGACATTTATGAATTTGATTATTCGCGAGTGTGCATGCTTCCCACCCCCAATTCTCCTCCTCCCATTCCTATGCATTTTGCCCTGTGGTGAGTTCTCCAAGGCAAAACAGAAGGAAGTGGTTGGGGGGAAGGCTCCTGTGATCCTTCTTTCCCCCCTGTAGAGTTTCCTCCCCCCTCCTATGCATTTTGCCACAGTACGGAGAACTCACACTGAGGCAAAACAGGAGGGAATGGGGGGGGGGAGGCTCCCGAGAGTCTTCCTTTCATCCTCCAGAGTTTCTCTCCTCTCATTCCTATACCTTTGCCCCAGCATGCAGATCTCGCCCTGAGGCAAAACAGAAAGGGATGGGTTGGGGGAGAGGCTCCCAAGAGCTTTCCTTTGCTCCTCCAGAGTTTCCCCCTTCCCTTCTCACTCATTTTCTCTACTCTGGGGCAAAATGCATGGGAAGGGGGAATTTAAGAAGGAGAGGAAGCATTGTGGGAACCTTCCCAGTCCCTATTCCCTTTCGTTTTGCATGGGAACAGAAAGGGGAGAGCCCTAGAAGGGAATGGGAGGAGGACCAGATGGGTGAGTTATTTGCGTTTTTTCCACTTTCAGGGGGGTTCTATGCCCCAAACCCTTGTGAATGTGGAGGGAGGATTATATCAGTTTAGCCTTCTTTGGTGTGACTTTATTTTTTATTGTAAAAGCTGGAATTTTTTCACAATTTAACAGAAGACAGGAGAAGATGATGCAGAAAGGAGAAAATACAGTGAGTCCTCAGTATCTGCTAGGGTTTGGTTCCAGGACCTCCTGTGGATACCAAAATCTGTGGATGTTCAGATCCCACTGTATACAATGGTGTAGAAGAATGGTGTCCCTTATAAAAAATGGTAAAAAACTCAAAGGTTTGTTTTGGGGGGGATTTTTTTTTCCTTAAGATTTTTGAGCTGTGGATGTTTGAATCCACAGGAGGGCCAACTGTATGAGGATATATTCTTTAAAAAAGCTGTATGTGATAAATGTCTGCCTGCTGTGATGGGTTTGGAGAACCTCTGCAAACTAAAATGATGTCACTAAATGTGGACCCAGTGCAACCCTACTGGCAGGTGGACTGAAACAGAAGATGCAGTGGCAGAGCTTGGAATGTGGGGAGGGGATGGGGCTATGGCATGAGGGACATGGCCACTGTGTGGGGGGCGTGGCTGCAGTGTATGGGGGTGTGGCCAGGGGGTGTGGGGGCATGGCCAGGGCACATAGGGGCACGGCTACTGGCCAGGACGCCCCAAAAACATTGCCACCCGGGGTGAACCACCCCCCCACCCCCTATCCCTACACAACTGAGAAGATGCTGTTGGCAGGATGTATAGAGCAATGGTAAGGCTTTGGGACTGTGTGTGCTGTGTAACCTGGCCTTTGACCTATAGCTTCCTGTCGTGTCACCGTTGTTGAACTAACTCAGTGGCCAGACTAGTCGACCCTTCAGTAAGGTGGTACCAACTTGTTCTTTGCTTCAGGCAGGAAAAAGAACTTGATCCTGACATCTGTGGAGTGGATTTATTATTGGGGAGCTACTGTAGGGTATGTAGTAATCACAAAAATCAATCCAATAACGAAGTCTATTCCAGAGTTTGAATATATTATATTTGTTTTATAATCCTCAGAATTCACTAGCAGCCATGCCATCAGGGAAATTCTGGGAGGTGTTGCCCCCCCCCCCAAAAAAGTAATTTTTGCAAGCACTGGAAAACTAATTGCAACTCTTTAGCATCAAAATGGAAAACCTGCCCAGCTATGACGGGAGATGTATTTTCTCGTAGCTACGGCACATGTGCACAGATTTGCTACAATACCCTTGTTGATAACGTAACAAGAGCTACGCAGTCCCTTTGTTATTGCTGTACCCTTGCACGAATCTTGCTGGATGCTTGATGTGTCGCCTCTGACATTTCTACTCATTTTATGATGATAATGATTTAACTACCCTAAAGGAAATTACTTTATAACTTATTAGGTTGGATGGCTAATTAAGATGTGTCCTGGCTTTTCTCTTTCAGTTAAATTAATGGATAAACAATTAGCTATTTGCCTGAGTCATAAGAGCGTTGGAAATCGGGCACTGCTGAAGGTCAAATCCAACCTGAGACATTTTGCTGGCTTGGTTGAAGTTGCCCCCTCTCCCCATTGCACGTGCAGAACTTCACTGGACTGACAGTTGACTCCTCCTTTAACATTAGTGAAAGGAGAACATCTTTCACTACATCAGAGGCAGCAGGTTAGGTTTGGGGATGCAAAATATACCCAGCTCTGTCCTTCAACAGAGGGAAACAAACAGCAGGAGCTCAGGAGAAACAGTCAGGGGTTCTCGTTGCTGCCCTTCCACCTATGCTGCCTGAGGCAAATGTTTCACTCTGTCTAGTAACTGTGCCAGCCCTGCTCAATCTTTCTGGGATTCATGCAGGTTGTAGTGCCAAGTGGTAACAAGACACTCCATCCTGGTCAGTTTTGTTCCCTGCCACTTGTCAAGAAAGCAAGGAGAAGATGATTTCCCCCTCATATCTTTCACTTTCTCTTTTAATATTGTGTGCTATACTCATACATTTGCATTGAGCTCCTCCACTAAAAAATGGATTCTCTCCCCTGGGCTGGGTTCCCTCTGAGTACTACCCTCTGACCTAGAGGGAACTGCCTCCTTTATAACCAGAGATTGGAAAACACACTTTTTTTTTTCTTTTCTTTTTTTTTGACTACAGGTCTGAGAATCTCGTAGCTAGCATGGCCACTGTTAGCCTATCTGAGGACTTGGGCCATTGGAAGGTGCTTGGCAACCCCAAAATGGCTGTCACCTGCTGCTCTCATATTTAGAATTCTTCACCTATGGAAAGCCCCTCATTGCACCACTGCTTCTGAATGCAACATATTTTTTTCTTAATAGGTTTCCAAAGACAAACTGCTCGTTGTGTGAAAAAGGGGAAAGGTGTAGTGAAAAACCTGTTCTGTGATCCAGAAACACAACCAAATGGAAGGCAAAAGAAATGTGTTGAGAAAGATTGTCCGCCAAGGTAACAGAGATATATTTATATTTATATACGTATGTCGGCATATATGTAGCAGACGGAGAGAGAGAGAGAGCATATCTGCATGCTCGCATGCATGTAGATAACAAAGAAGCAGAATGAAATGAAAAGCAAAAGAAACACATTGAAAAAGACTATTCAGCAAGACAAGACATATAAAGAGAGAAAGACAAAGAGAAAATATTCTCTCATAATTATGACAGTGAATAATAATCTGTCAGAAGAAATTTATATGTTTAGCCACAGGCGTAATCACAAAAATGGCAAACAAAATGAACTACACCACATTAAAAAGAAAAGTGGTAAAATAACATAAGAGGGGAATAATAGCATGGAACAGGTATGGAGTTAAGAGAATGAGTTTCCAGCCAGTTTCTTCTGTTTCAATTCCACTCCGGCTATAAAATTACTGGGTAGCTAATCTTATATGACAAGCCACTGTCTCTTACCTCTAGCTGTACTTCTAACTAGAGCTAAATGTGGCCTGCCTTAGAGGGCTGTCATAAGGCTAAATGACACTGAAGGGATATTATTGCCAGTTAATATTAACATTTTGTTATACTTTCCCAGTTAACTGGGAAGAAACATCTCTCAATTTTCACTGCAGGTTTCTTCCAGATGACTATTTAATTGTACAGTCTCCTGGTCCCATTTATTAAACATTACCAGACATTTGTTATCTTCCCTTTGTAGTGCTTCCTTGCTTTCCTGCTGCTTGTTCTGTCCTCTTTTCTTTTCAGAGAAGATCTGTAAGAGAAGAAAAGACTTAAGAGCATTTGCAATGTCCTTTAATTGGTAGCACTAGGAACCCTCCATCTCAGACCATCATGAGCTATTTGACAAACCTGGGCAGAAGGAGTATTGTGCAAAAGCTGAGAGCAGAGCTTGCAAAAGTTGCTTTTTTTCTACAACAGCTGGGATGCTAAGAGCTGTCATCCCCAAAAGTGACTTTGCCAAGATTCAGTGAGAAAGATTAGAAGCCAATAAAATAGATTCTGTTCAAAGAATATGGGACATTTCACTGTGGAAAAAGCAGGGCTGGCCCAAGACATTTTGCTGCAAAGAGGTGGTGAAGCATAGGTGCTTCCCACTCATCCAGTTCAAGGTAGATTATTATCCAAAGTCAGCATTATTTTGGTTGGCAGAAAATCCCACAAGCATCTGTCCTTCTTCCTGCAGTAAAGATTATACATTAAATAACTAGCAATTGCTGAATTTCCCTAATACCCCAGCTCTGATGCCTATCGTAATCTTACCCAGTTGGGAAAAAAAACTTTTTGATTTTTTTCTTTCCACAAGCAAAGATGAAATGCAAATCCACCTGAATAGTGACAAAACTAGACATGAACTAAATGGGTCACTACCTGTTGTGCCTTTGGTTTTTTGTTTGCCAATAGCAGGTAAAGCAGGGTGGGACATGGGGATTAAATCTTTTCTACACCATTGGTGGCCTGAGGAAAATCACACTCCTGCTCTTGCTTTTAGCCCCTGTGGGCACCAGCGGAATATCTCTTTCTTTGAGAAAGCAACCGTGTAGGTGGAGGGGAAGAAGCATTTTTAAGGAGGAGGACAAAGTTGTAACTCTCTCCCCACTCACCATGACCTGATGAAAATCCTGCCCTGATGCACACATTATTATTTTGAATAACTGCAAGATCTCTGATTGCATCAAGATGTCTGTCCATTTATAAAGAGTTCAGCTATTCTATATCTTGTTGCTATGGGGAATTCATCAACTGGTAGTCACTTTCCTGTGGACAAGCCTCACTGTATTAGCTAGGCTGGTCCTCACATAAGAGACAGATGGTGCACCCTATCAACCCAGTGGAACTTGCCAGAGACCATGCTGTCTTCAAGAGCCCTGGGTCACCTCCCCATCACCGTGAGGTAGATGAGTAGGTATCAGTATAGATGTGCATGCTTTTAGCAATTGAAAATGAAAGCTGCAACCTCAGATGACTCATATAGCACCATTTTCAGTTTGGCTCTGTGTTACATTTAGTGACATGCTGACAGTGCAATCCTGACATGTCTACTCAGAAGTAAGTCTTACTGAATTCAATGGGGCAAAACCCTAGGTAAGTAAGTGTAGGATTCCAGCTTGAATCTGTTATTGTATGTTCAACCATCATGTCCAGCCACAAATGAAAACTTTTAACTGTGCTAATGGATGATATGTCTTGAACCTTAGCTTACAAAGCCCAGAGGTGGTTTCATTGGCTGAGAATATTTCTCCTGATCATTCATTTGTCAGTGGTGGATTTTAGGACAGATCCTGCTGGTGTTACAGAGTAAACATTGGACATCTGTTAGAAGAATTTGCCATTCATTTTGCTAACATCTCAGTGGAGGAATGTCTGGGAATGTCATTAAACATGTAAACAGTTTGTTAAAGTATATGGATGCTACAGTGGAATGATTATTCAGTGCTAATTACTGGGAGGCCAGCTGACAGTATAATATGATTTGATAACAACTGGCCTCTGTAATAGCTGAGCATAAGCCAGAGACATTCTGCATTTGGATTAAAAAGAATTGAAAATTGAGTTCTGGAGTCAGCAAGGGAAAGGAGAACAGCAATCCTATGCACATTTACATAAAAGTAAGCTAAATTAAATTAAATTAAATTTATTCCCAAGGAAATGTGGTTAGGATTGCAAGCTTAATTGGTTAAGACACAGTTTGTGTTCTTTTGTCCTGTGGTTCTCAGGGAAGCAACACAGAATTGGATTTATTTGATGCTTGCCAGATCTGCCTTGTAACTTAATGCCCATCTAGTACCAGCTAGAATTTGGAAAAGTCACTTCTCAGACTATAATTCCCAGAATTCCCCAGCATAACCAGGGTAGCTGGTGGATTCTGGAGCTTAGTCCAGGAAAGTAAATTTTCCATTCCCTGGTACCTTCTGTGCAAACTTCACTGTGGAAGAAAAAATATGATTCATGGAAAAGGAGTCTGAAGCTTTTGGAATTATTTAAGAGGTAAGGTTATAAATAAGAGCAAACTGTGGCTTTTCCCCCCCCCTCATTTCTGTGAACCAAATTTAAAATGCATTGCATTGCACACTTGGACATTAAAAAAGCCAAATAATATAACTGGAATTACTTTAGGAATTCCCTTAATGCACACTGGTGGCTGTTGTGCATCAGAACTGATGAGCACTGGTCCAACTGTGCACGGAGATGGATGCACAGTGGTCACTTCTCTGGTTCCCTGACAGCCCCTTGCTGAATATGTACATTGCAAAAGTATTCAATTCTGTTTCCCACAGAAGTAATTCCTTTTATGTAGATGTATGTCCGTTACTGAATTCCAGCCCTCATTTCTCACTTAGCCCACTCAAACACTTTTTGTCCTTTCCCTTTCTCCTTCCCTTATAATTTCATTATTCTTCTACCTCTCACCTCTTTCTTTAGTTTACTAATTTAGTTTGCTAATTCCCACATGGATCTCTGTAAAAGTCCTGGGGTTAAGAGTTTCAGAATTCATTTTGCTTTAACAGATGGGAAGCCTGTATATGGTATTCACTGTAGAATAAAGGAGGAACATCTGGATGCCAAGAAGATACCTCTTCCCTGACAGAACTGTAATTACTGTTGAAATAATAGTACACCTCACTGTATTTAACTGGGAGAATACTTCGACCAGGTGACCTGTAAACCTGCTTTCCTGCTGTTCTGGAACAAGCTGTTGATGGGCAATTTCAACAGCTTTCCTTTCATCGAGTGCTATTATGTCAGCTTCAACTTCTTCTTCATTATTTTATCTCACATCATCCCTTTTTTCTTTTTTTTCCTCTTTTTTCTTTTTCTTCCTTTTTTCCCCCACTATTTATATCTGTATCTATTTTTTCTTGTCTGAATGTTAATTAAATTAGATCTTCATATTAGATCTCTTCATATTGATAGGATAAGACCTAGAGTTTTTAGGATAAGAAATAGAGTTCATAAAGATTAGGATTTTGTTTGGGTGAAATAATTATTGTTTTACTGGGTTATATTAGTTACAGACAAACACAAATTTATCTGTCTATTTATTTATTTTACTTCTTCTCTTCAGTTAAATATTGAATAATACTACAATTTTTAGACTTACATTGTTGATTGATATCATATTATAGACTTATATTGTGATATATACATATAAACCTATTGTATTTCATGGTTGTACTGATTTACAATGATGGTTGAACTTAATAGAAAAATTAAAAAAAAAACTTATGCTTACCCTATGAGTGGGAAAACTCCAAGTTACCCCATTATCAACAGCCCTGCTGAGGCCTCCCAGACTCAGGGCTGTGGCTTCCTTGATTGAGTCTATTCACCAGTTTTGTGGCCTTCCTCTTTTCCTACTGCCTTCTACTTTGCCAAGCATTATTGTCTTTTCTAGCGAGTCACGTTTTCTCATGGTATGTCCAACAGTGGTAGAGCTTGGAGTGTGTGGAGGGGGGGTGGGAGGGGACAGGGCTACGGCACAGGGAGTGGGGCCTCTGTGCATGGGAGCATGGCCGCAGTGTGTGGGGGCATGGCCAGGGCACTCAGGGGCATGGCTACAGATTCAGCCACCCCAAAAACATTGCTGCCCGGGGCGAATCACCCCCATCGCCTCCCTGTCCCTACACGACTGATGTCCAAAGTACAGCAGTCTCAGCTTATTCATTTTGGCTTCTGGGGATTGTTCAGGCTTGATTTGCTCTTGAATCCATTTATTTAACTTTTTGGCCACCCATGGCATCCACAGAACCTTTTTCTAGCACCACATTTCCCTTCATATGGTTCTTTATGTCAAAAGTGAACTGGGCAGCCCTTCAAACAGAGGATGCCGTCAAATGGAGGCCTGTTTTCTGACAGTCTTTCATATAGTAGAGTAGGATATATATCAAATAGGATACATGACTACCCTGCAACTGATATATTCTCTCAGTATGCTGGAAATCCCCAGGATATTCTGAACAGCTTGCAGAAACAAGAGGACAAACAGAAGAGGCTAGAGTAAGGGACTGCTCGGGATTGCTTGGTAGAAATCATGATATAAGAAGATGCTATGCTTGTTTATCAGTTCATTACCAAGTACAGTGACAAATTCACATTTGTGGATTTGTCCTCTGCGTATTTGATTATTTGCGAATAGGCATGCCCCCCCTCCCCGCATTCTCCTCCTCCCATTCCCATGCGTTTTGACCCTGCATGGAGAACTTACACTGAGGCAGAACAGAAGGAAATAGGAGGGAAGCCCTACAAGAGCTGTTCTTCCCCCTTCCAGAGTTCCCCCCTTTCCTGTTCCCATGCAGAACGAAAGGGAATGGGGGGGGGAGGCCTGCACAAGTTCTCCGTGCCAGAGCAAAATACATAGGAATGGGAGGGGGAGCTCTGGAGGGGGAGAGGAAAGCTCATGCAGGCCTTCTCCCACCCCCCATTTCCTTCCATTTTGCATGGGAATGGGAAGGGGAGAAGCCCTGGAAGGGAATGGGAGGGGAAGCAGGGGGAGTTATTCACGGTTTTTCCATTTTTGCAGGAGTTCTGCACCCCAAACCCTCATGAAAGTGGGGGGAGAACTGTAGAATGTTCCTATTTTCTGTGAATTGATATTTACCAATGCAGTGGGCTGTGGACATCAATAGGTTATATAATTCCTGTGGGTGAACCTATTTGCTTATGAATAGATAGGCAAAATTTTAAGAGTTGAGAACAAAACCTGTACAGTTTCTGGCTTCCTTCAAAGCAGTTAATATTCCCTGCACCAGTAACTAGCAAAGGCTGGCTCTCAGTCAGTGTGGATTAAAGAGCTTATCAATGCAGTATTAATGTATGGAGTAGGATTATGCAGACTTCCTAGGAAATGTCAAAGGTGTAGTCTACGGCAATTAAAGACGTGTGCAAAGGACCATGTTCTGCTTCTCTTTGCAAACTGTCTATCAAGCAGAAATGAATCCTTTGCCCTAGTGAGACAGTTGGTTTTTAATATGTAAATTTCAAAGCTTGATTGGCTTGAGGACTTTATTACCAAAACACAAAATAAATTTGTTGCTGTGTGCCTTTAAGTTGTTTCCAACTTATGGCAGCGTTTCCTTGGCAAGATTTGTTCGAAGAGGGTCTGCCTTTGCTTTCCTCTGAGGCTAAGAGAGTGTGACTTGCCCAGGGTCACCCAACAGAATTCCATGGCCAAGCAAGGATTTTCCACTAATTTTCCAATAACGTTTAGTTCTGGTCAGTTTCCTACCTTTGCATTCCAATTGCCTGTGATTGCCAACATGTCCTGTTTTGATGTGTGATCAGTTTCCTCTGGGACTCCAGCACAGAGTCTTTCCATTTCTTCTTCTTCTGCCTCTGTAGCTGGAGCACAAACTTGGATTATGGTTATGAGACTTCCCTAAAGTTTCACTGATATTATTTGGTCAGACTCTGCATTATATCCCTTGACTGTCCTATGTTCTTCTTAGATTTTCATTACATGAATAAAAATAATGTGTAATTATCTGACTGAAAATGCCCCATTTCTGTCCACTTCCTCAGTCACCCCAAGTATTGCAATGTGTATATCTTCCATTTCTTGTTTTACAATGTCTAGCTTCCCCTGATTCATGCTTCTGATGTTGCATGTTCCTAAAATCTGTTGTGCAGATTCAAACTTGCCTTTCACTTCTGATCATGTCAAGAGCTAAACATCCTTTCAGCTTCAGTCCAATTGCATCATTCGCCAAAGTGCTACTTGTGCTCTGCTCTTCCCCAGTACTTCACTGAGTGCCTTCCAACGTGAGAGTCTCATTTTCTGGCACTCTCTCTCATTTCATTTTGGATTGTTTCATCACTGGGTTTTCAAGATAAAAGGCTTCAGGAACTGACCATTGCTGCCTTCTGCACAGCACTAACAAGCATTAGCTATGTTACCGCTGCTGTTGTCTCTGAGAGCTCTTCCTCCAGGGCCCCCCCCCCCCGCCGCAACTCCTGCTACCAGGGAGCTGTTTGGCACATTTGGTCTGGATCCTCAGCAAAAGCCTGTCTGACATGAGGGACACTACCAGCAGCACTGCTGCCATCAACATACACTCTTTCCTTATAGAAGCACGTAATCCCACTACCACAGAAAGGTAGTGTCATGGTGGGATTGTTTTACTGACTGTTTTACTGTCAAAAAAAAGATACTCCAAGTTAATCAGGTGGTAGAAAGGTAGATAAATGCTGTGTGTGTGCACGTGTGTGTGTGTACACTTACAAGAGCTGCAGGTAACAATCAGCAAAACATTCCCCCTCTTCTAGTGTCTGTTCTCTGCGTATTAATATTGATTTGATATCTACTACTGTTACAGGCCAACTTTTCAGTCTGTTCATATAACTTTAAAAGACAGTATTAACTTAATATGAGTTAATACAAACAGTGTATGAGAGAGTGTGTGGCAGCAGAAAAACTGGTTACAGTACAGGTCAGTCTAGAAAGTTTGAGAAGTTACAGTGCAAGTCACTCTAGAAAGATTGAAAAAGGCACTTTAAGGTGAAAGCACCAATAGATTCTGGAGCATACATGCACTGTGCCAAGTACGTGTCATTTGCTCTGGCACGGAGAACTCAGAAAACACTCTGAGTTCAAGCAGAAGGGTTTATTCGGAGGAAGCAAGTAACACAGCAACTTTCCCAAATGTTGCTGAGACTATCATATTTTGGATGGTTATAGGTTTTATCATTTGACATACAAATTTAGGGGCACATAGCAATGATTGGTGAAAATTATGAATGTCACATCACCCCACCAAAACCAGATTTTCCCAGACCCTTCTGATGTTTACATATATTTCTTCTTGGGAGTGAGGACAAGTTCTTGTCTTCTTATCTTTTTCCTGCTTCTTCCCACAACACCTTCCAGGCTAGTTTCACATTCCGCCTTTGCGATTTTCCCTTCTCCTTGCCAGATGTCCTGTGATAACAAACATTGCAGCAATTACCCCTTTGGGCACTTTAGTGCCTTTCAAACCTACAACTGGATCCATAGTTGCAAACAGAAATTGGCAATTGCTACATTGTAGTGCTAGTTTCCCCTTCATCCATTAGCCTATTTCCTAGCTAGCATACTATGGCCATTTCCGCACTGGACTGTTATAGCCCGATGATTCCACTTTCAACATCCTATGGAATCCTGGGGTTTGCAGTTTAGGGAGGGGCCCAGGATTCCCTAGGTTGTTGAAAGTGGAATCATCACGCTATAAGAGTGTAGTGCAGAAATGGCCTATGACAGGAGCTGTGCCTCTGACAGGTACCTTGGAAGATACAGGTACATGAGATGAGTACTGACTCCTACCATACCACAAGCAGGGTTATGGAGAGATGTGTATTTTTATTGGATAAGAGATGGTGTGCTAGATATCTCTAGTGTACAACTCAGTTGTTAGCTAGTCAGTTTTGACTGGTCAATAGAGGCTGAGATAAAGTACAAATCAGGCTGCTTTTGTCATGCCTCCAGCAGAGAAGACCGTTTGTTTATGACAGCCCTTCTGATAAACTAAAAACTCATGACTGCCATGATATGCTGCCCTAAAATGCTGATTTATGCCAGTACTGATAAAGTTATAATAAGAATAGATATACTTACGTAGTTATGAATGCTGTTAAGATATAACAAGGAGAGTAACACTTGTAGTTATAGAAGCCTGCTAGGGCTACGTAAAGTTCTCAGACATATGAAGATATATTCTATCATTTATAATTGGCTAAGTTATAACATTAAGAGGGTTATGAATATACAAGGGACAGAATTCTGTACAAGTAAAAGCCTTTAGGAAATGTTTGTATAACACCTCAGCAAATATTATTAGAAACTAAGAAATTATGAAGGAACTTGATAGTGGTGGTGGTGATATTTATGATGGATTAAATACTATGTTAAATAGTTTAAAAGGATGATGTTTTTAGGTGAGTCAGTTATTACCAAGTCTGTTAAAGAGATACAAAGAGAGATCAAGATTCAGTCCTTATGAAAATCCCTATGAGAGTCCAACATCTTGATAGTTACATAATATAAAGTAATGATGTCTTGAGAGCCAGTGCAATATAATGGTTTAAGTTTTAGAATATGACCCTAGAGACCAGGATTCGATTCCCTGCTCAGTCGTGGAAACTCACTGGATGACCTTGGATGTGTCACACACTCTCAGAAAACCCCATGACAGGCTCACCTTAGGATCACTGTAAGTCAGAAATTACTTGAAGGCACACAACAAAACAACAACAACAACAATGTCAATGCCTTACATGCCATATAATGGAATATAATGAAGTTTAAGCTCGCAGGCATGTCTATGTCTAAGGAGAATGTGTACATTTATATGTCTATGAATACTTATAATGAATAACAATAAAAAGTACTAAAAGTACCTGCTCAGTTCCCACTGAAATATCATGAAATTCCAAAACTTAAGGAGGTTTAAGTGAAGTGTTAAAACTCTAACTATCTGGTTTAAGCACCATCATGAGCTGGGTCCCAAGATGACCAGAAGTTGATGGAAGAATTCAGAATTAGCTGTTAAATGGCAAGGGCTCTCAGTTCCTCAGTCTAAGAGATAGGGGAAGGGAGCCATGCCTGTTTCAGTACATATAGCCAGCCTTAGTGTCCAGTGTTCTGGTAATGTAATGTTACAGGCCAGATTATTCAGTTGCCAACTTTTTTGGCTTGGTCATACACACTTACAAAGGGCAGAAGTAGCTTACAGAGTATAAAATAAAGCGTAAGAACTAATTCAGGCACTTAGATCTGTGGCTTCAGGCTGGGAAAAATGCCAGATACTCATTGGAATGTAAATAAGATAAAGCAAACACCTGCACAATTGTAATTAAGAGAGCAACACGTATACTGGCTTGACCAGGAATGAACCTGCTTAGATGCACTGGCTGAGACAGTGGGATGGTAATGATCTCTGCTATACCTCAGATGGGGTTATAGACAAAGTTCTCTAGTTTGATTGGATAAGAGGTATCGGTTCCTTTGTTTTGATTGGACAACTAATTAGTTGTTTAGGCTAGTTGTTTAGGAGAGATTAAAAAGAGGCTGAGGTAAAGCCCAGATCAGACTGTTTTTGGGAGTCTGCATGGTATGAAGAGAAGCCAACCATGTCACCTTCATGCTGTGCTGTTCCTGGTAAATTAATAGACTAATAACTGCCTTGACATGCTGCTTAACATGCTGATATACTAGTACTGGTGAACCTATTCTGAAATAGATATAAAATAGAAATATGTCCCACTATGCTTGTAATGGATACCTATTAACATGTTTATCATAACAGATGCTGTTAAAATATGAACAATGCTCAAGGAAATTAGCCTGTGAATTCATAGAAGCTTGTTAGCAATATATAGTTCCCCAAACAGATGAGAATGTATATCTGTATGGATAATTGGCTAAGTTGTATTACTAAGATGGTTATGGATATGATACAATGAAAAGAATTCTATAAATGTGAAAGATTCTATGAAATGTCTGTATAATGCTGTAGCAGACACTATGAGGAACTATGAAGAGAACATGATGCTGCTGAGGGATAAAAGATTGTTAAATGCTTTAGAAGGGTCATGTTCTTACATGTATTAATTATTACCAAACCTGTTAAAGAGCTGAATAAAGAGATAAAATCCCTATTAAATGTCCTGATGAAAGGACAACATCCTGATGGCCATATGATGTGAAGTAATGTAAAATGGCATGCGTGCAATGTAATGTAATGAAGCTTAAGTACCCAGCCATTGATATGTCTGTGTTTCTACCTAAAGGAACTGTATATGTTTGTATATTTATACATCTACATAAAATAAATAGCCTAAAATAGTACAAATTTCTCATGTAAATATCCTCGGATTCCAATACCTACAAATGCGTAAGTGGAGTGTTGATGGTAACTTTGACTATCTGGTTTAACCATCATCATGAGCTGAACACTTATGTTACTAGAAGCTGATAAAGGTGGTCTTAAACAGAATCCAGATTAGCTGACAAGTGTCAAGGACTCTCAATCCCTCAGTCTAAGAGATAGGGGTGAGGAACCACACCTGTTTCAGTAAAACTGCACTAATTGTATTCTGGGCTGCTAAAACTAGTAGTTTATGGAAAAGCCAAGTCCAAGCCCAGAACATGAATATTTCAGCATTGTTTTGAATATTTTTTTCTTTTCATATTGTCCTTTGTATTTCTGGTATTCATCTTCTGATTTAGTGTCCATGTCTCTTTTGCTGATCTCCATTCCCTTTTTGGCTTGTTCTTCAGATGGTGGGCAGGAGAATGGCAGAAATGCTCAACCACCTGTGGTCCAACAGGGGAGAAGAAAAGAACTGTCCTCTGCATCCAAGCAGTGGGGTCTGATGAGCAAGCTTTGCCGGCTGAAGAATGCCAACACCTACTGAAACCAAAGACTCGTGTTTCGTGCAACAGGGATATCCTCTGCCCATCTGATTGGACAGTAAGCAACTGGACTGAGGTGAGTTCACATAACCGACTGTTTTTCTTTGCTGACATTTGTACTTGCCACTTCTTCAACAGACTTCAGAGCAGCCTTTGTAAGCTGTTGTTGTATATATACTATGAATGGCCCATCCATGGCTTAGCTGCAGCAAAAGAAGTACATCATGTCCCTTCAGCCCATTCCTTGTGTCTACAAAAAATAAAGTCTCATTGAACATTGAGTTTAGGAAATATCTTGACTGTTTTCTTAACTGAGGAAAAGATGGCTATTCTATGTGGTTTTAAATCTTGCCAGTGGATCTACAGACCTTTGAAAATATTTGAGTAATTTCAGAACTGGTTGTGAAACAACCAATTTCAGTTCCAATTGCAGCTTGGGCATTGTTAAGATGAAACTACAGTACATCACACAGTTGCAAAACCTCAGCTAAATAAACCATGAAATGAGAGCATGAACAGTACAGTTGTGCACTGTAACACTAAAATAGAGTGGGCATACCCCCTGATCCAGGGGCGAGATTTCAGGGACTCTAAAAATCTGAAATGACCAGACAATCCACTTCCAATGAACAGTGCATTATTTTAAACTTTAAACTGTGCCTTGGTTAAAGGAGAGCAAACATTGTGCCTCTCTTCAAAAATGGTAAAAAAGAAGATCTAGGAAACTACAGGACAGTTAGCCTGACCTCAATGCCAGGAAAGATATTAAAAAGGATTACACAGGAGTCTGTCTGCTAGTATCTTGATGACAATGCAGTGATCAGTAGGAACCAGCAGGGGTTTTGTCAAGAACAAATCCTGTCCAACTAATATTTTATCTTTTGTTTTAATCAGGTCGCTAGTTTAATATATGATGGGAATACTGTGGATGTAATTGATCTGTACTTTAGCAAAGCATTTGATAAGATCCCCAATAATATTTTGATTAGCAAATTGAATAAATATGGAATAGATATAGTTGAGACAGCATTTAGCATTGGACTATGACTCTGGAGAATCTCTGTTTGACCATGGAAACCTACTGGATGACCATGGGCAAGTCACACTCTCTCAGCCTCAGAGGGAGGCAAAAGCAAACCCCCTCTGAACTAATCTTGCCAAGAAAGCCCCGTGATGGATTTGCCTTAGGGTCACCATAAATTGGCTTAAAGGGAGACAGCAACAACATCAGATGGATTCATAATTGTTTGGAAAACTGTGCTCAAAGAGTTGTTGTCAATCACCATGCCTCAAAGTGAAAGGAAATCTTGAGTGGAGTTCCTGAGGGTTCTGTCCAAGAACCATTAGTCTTCAATATTTTTTATCAGTGGTTTAGATGACGGGGTGGAGGGAATTCTTATCGAGTTTGCAGATGATACAAAACTTGGAGAGGTGGCTTAACACAAGGTAGAAACAGAATTCAAAAGGACCATGATAAACTAGAAAATTGAGTAGGAAGTAATAAAACAGGATTCAACAGAGACAAATGCAAAATTCTACATTTAGGCCACAAAAACTTGATACAACAGTACTACATATGAAAAAGACCTTGAGTTTATCATTTTTTTAAATCATTTTATTCAAATTCAGATATAAAACAAACAATTATAACTGTCAGCTTATTTGAAATATTTCTGATCTTCCACACTGATCTAGATTTCATTATCAATATTTCTTAACGTGCTTAAAATATTGTACTACATTTTAGTGCTATTATTACTTGTTGATTCTTGCATTTCCATCTCCATATTCCCGCTTCATGATATATATCCTGTACCCTCTCATAATTTATCTTAAATCATGAATCACAGATTTCCATCTGATAGTACCCAGCAATTACCCATTACAATTTGCCATTCTTTTTGTATCTCTTCGTCTGATTTCCCTTTTAATCTCTGAGAGACCATATCAGCATTTTTGTTTTCAATCAGTGTACCCCACCATTGTTCTAATGTGGGTATTTGCTGAGTTTTCCACATCTTTGCATATTCAATACGAGCTGTTGTTACCATGTACAGTAATATTCTCCAGTACTTCTTTATACCAGTACCTTCTAATACATCAGTCATATTTAACAAATACAATTCTGGTAACTTAGCAAACTGTACTTTCATTAATGCACATATTTTGTTATGTATTTCAGTCCAATATTTCTCAGCTTTAGGACATGTCCACCACATATGATATATTGTACCGACCTCATTCTGATATTTCCAACATTGTCCAGTACCTGTATTATAGATCTTTTTTAATTTATCTGGTGTCATGTACCATCTATGAAATAGCTTGTAATAGTTCTCTTTCAAATTCTGTGCTACTGTAAATTACTGTGTTTTTTTCCAGCTCTGCTCCCAAGACTCTAATTGTATTGAATGTCCGATATTTTGTGCCCATGAAATCATTGTTGCCTTTACTGTTTCTTCTTGCCTCTCCTGCTGTAGTATTTCTTGATATATTTGGGCAAGTAAATGAGGCGGATTTTCGAACAGCCATTTAATTACTCCAGTTTTCTCTTTAAGTTCAATTCCGTATGTTTTTATATCCATCTGAAACCTTTCTGCTAACTGTCTGTAAGGAAACTAACTTAATGTTATTCCCTCTTGTTCTAGTTTTTCTCTTGTTTTAATCTTAAAGTTATTGGATGTTGATCTCTCAATTATATCATCATATCGCAACCATTTATCTGTGTCCGTCCATCTGCCAAAAAAAACCTCTTGCGGTGAGACCCGGGTGGGGAGCTGCCATATGTTTTTAGTTTTATAATCCTCCCAAATTTTCAGAAGCGATTTTCTGATAAAGTGATGTGTGTTTATCTATTTTTGCTTTATCATAAAACATGTAGGCATGCCACCCCATTCTCAGGTCTGCTCCCTCCAGTGCCAACATTCTCGTGTCTTGTAGGTCTACCCAGTCTTTTATCCACGTAAAAGCCGCGGCCTTATAGTATATTTGAAAGTCTGGTAGTCCCATTCCTCCTCTACTTTTTAAGTCTGTCATAGTATTCCATTTTATCCTAGGTTTTTTCCCTTGCCATATAAACTTAGTTAGTTCTCTCTTCCACTGTATGGATGGTTTCATGTTCGTTATTATAGGAAGATTTTGGAACAAAAAGTTCATTTTTGGCAAAACATTCATCTTTATTGCAGCTATCCTCCCCATCATTGAAATACGCATGGAGGTCCAACTTTCCAAGTCTTTTGTTATTTCTTTCCATTTTTTTTCATAATTATTTTGAAATAACTCATTTTTTCTTTTGGCTATCCAAATACCTAGATATTTTACCTTTTGTCCTCTATTGAATCCTGTTTTTTGTACTAATTCCATCTCTTCTCTTTCAGTCATGTTTTTGGTTAAGAAGACTGTTTTTTCCTTATTAACTTTAAAACCAGAGAATTCTCCATATTCTTGAACTGTAGTAATCAATTTTCCAATACATTTCCCTGGGTCATCCAGTAAGAAAACCAGATCGTCAGTGAAAGCTTTTAACTTGTAATGATATTTCTTAATTTGGACTCCTCTTATTTCTTGAGTTTATCATTGATCATAAGTTGAACATGAGCCAGGAGTGTGATGCTGCAGCAAAATAGGAGAATGCTGTTTCAGCCTGCATTAATGGAAGCATAGCTAAGTACTGTGTTTTGTTCTGGTTGCCTCATTTTAAGAACGATGTAGACAAGGTGAAGCAAGTTCAGAGAAAGGCAACAAGGATGATCAGAGATATGGAGAACAAAACATGAGGAGAGGTTGAAGGAGTTGGGGCATGTTCAGTTTGGTGAAAAGAACATTGAGAGATGACATGATTGCACTCTTTAAATACCTCAAGGGTTGCCACAAAGAGGAAGGGTCAGGTCTGTTCTCTGCTGCCACAAAGGGAAGAACCAGGTCGAATGGTTTTAAGTTATAGGAGGATAGATTTTGATTGATCCTTAGAAGGAACTGCTTGACAATGAGAGATGTTTGGCAATGGAACCAATCTCCTAGAGAATTAGTGGGTTCTCCTTCTCTTGTCTTGTTGTACTTTTTTGGCAGTCTTGGTGAACACACAAATGGGCAGCACAAGATGTGTGTGTGTACACATGAGGTCCATTGGGTGCATGATTCCCTTTTTCTACTCTAAAAAATAGCATGGTGAAGTTGAATATTGTTGCTTCCTTACCTTTTCTCCTTTCCTTCATCCATTTCTGAGAAGAAAGGACCAATCAGAGGCAGCACTGTGATGTTCCTGACCACTCCTGGCCATGCTGTTTCTGCCGTTAAAGGGAAAAAAGAGACAGCATTCTGGTGAAACTTGATGCTATAGTAGATGTCAAGAGACCAGGAAGGCATTCGGGGGGGGGGGGGGGTAGAAGGAAACAACCACCAGAATCCTGTATGACCTGTTATGTTATGTAACTTTTCATGTACCTAGCAGAGGTGCTAAGAAACCCCTTTACTAAATTGCGAAGATGTGTAATGGGACATCAGTAGGAGTTATACTTTGGTGCCCAGTGTGCACCAAGACTGATGCAATGCACATTGGGCACCAGTGCACATCTGGCACTTTGCTGGTTCTGTTGTGTTACAACAGCCCTCTACTGGATATGGACATTACACAACTGCACAATTCCAATTCCTCCATACGTAAGTCCACTTACAAAAATGTAAGTCCTCAACAGGATTTCAGCACGTCTCAGTTTCCTGCAATGAGCATGTAAATGAGGATCCCCTTTCTTTCAGTGACACTTTGCATCTGTACAACTGCATCCCACCAAAATAAGTTTCTTCAGTGAAAATGCATAACTATCTGTCCTTTACCAGAAATGGGTATAGTTCCAGGAATCTCCAAGAATTCTGTCTTCGCTGAACACTAATTACAGCATAAGCTTTATTGGTGGTAAATGATGCAGCAGATGATATAAAATAGAAAAGCCTTCCAGTCCTTTCCTTGATGGGGTCTGCCATCTCTCACAGCCAATGTTAGAATTGGGCCCCAAAGAAATTTTACCCAGACTCATCCCTTGGCTGGTGATCAAATTTCAGTCCCCATCGCTGGACAATGGGGAGCCTATTGGCTGAGGTGCATCCAGCCTCCAGGGCGAGGCCAGTAAAAGACAGGCTCCCAAGCATTATATAGTGCAGATGCAAACAAAGAAAATCAAAGCATGCCAGCTTGACCTGTCTCCCCCTAGTAGCCATGAGAACTGTGCAAGCAGGTTAGCAACAGAGAAAAATTCTGGTTCTCAGTCTTCACATTTCTCAGCCATCCTCAACTGCAAAAGTATTCAACAAGGTCTTTAACACAAGTATCCAACGATATCATTAATTTCACACCACTGCACAGCTGTTAAGATTTGAACATGATGCTAACAAGGACTCTGAAACCTATCTGCTTGCTACAGACTCTTGGCTGCTCCCTGGGTGACATCCAAAGCTTGCAGGATCTCACCAACTTTTCCTGGCTTCCAAGATTGCTGCCTACTGACTAATTGTAGCAGTGGATAAACAGCCATTTTAATGGAGACAGCTTTGGGATGGAAGAGTGCTGAGATGTGTGTGCTTGAGAAAAAGTGTCTCTTTGTGTGCAGTGAAGTGTGAGTGTATTTGGACTGTATGTTTGTATATATATAATAACTGCATTGATGTGCATGAGTGCATATAAGTATTGGCCTCCTGGCCTCCAAGCCAGTATCAAATGTATCCCTCAAGATGGAAAAAGTTGTGTGTCTCTTCTCCTAAGATAGGTAGACAGTAGGCTTGAGAGATCTGCGTACAGTTTTTACCTAGCAATTTATCAGTCAGTGGCAGATGCAAAATAATGACTTGGACATATCCTGAAAATTTGAGAATCTAATGCTAAATTCAGCCCAGGCTTTTTTTTTTTTCAGTCCCAAAACTGAGCTCACAATCTTTGCACACAATTAATCCTCCAGATCTTGGGGAACTTATTTTTAACTACAGCTTCTGTAATCCCCTAATGGCCATGTTTGCTGGAGATTCTGTGAGCTGTGACACAAACAAAACTATTCCAAGCTTTTCACCTTCTCCACATTTCTACTTCCTCAAATTACTATTCATTATTTTATGTCTACACACCATGTCTTCTGTTCAACAATACATAATGGTTCCAAGAAACTTTATTTTAAAGGTTTTTTTTTCCTGGGGTGGATGAATAAATATCCAGATAAAAGTTTCCATCTACTGTAGAGGTGTTTCTCTCTCTTTCTCTCTCTCTCTCTTTTTTTTTTTTTTTTTTTTTTTGGAGGTGGGGGGAATCAATATTGCAAAAACATTGAAAAAGTGCAAAAACTCTTGTATTTACTGTTTATTGCTCTTGCTTTGTATGAACAAAATAAGCAAAGATCTACATTACTAGTGTCCTGTGAGTCCAGAGGCACATATACCTCTGATGGCACTACTGTAGCCCTGTGCAATGAGCAAAGGAGTAGGGAAAAGGCAGGAATAGATGCTTGAAAAATTTGTGTCTTTCAATGTGAATTAGCCTGATCCACACCCACTAGGCGAATGCATGAATTGGAACATAGTGATCTTTCAGATTTCGCACATCTCCAAGTGTTGTGAGTCAGTGTCTAGTTTGTTAGGCAAATTGTGTTTTAAAATGTACATCTTGAAACAAAATATCTTTAGGAATTTTTGTCAGAAACTTTTGTATACATGTTTAAACATGAGTAATGCAGATTTTAATAATAATGATCACAGATTAATGTTGTGTAATGCAGAAATATTATGAAAAGGAATAAATGCATATAAGACATGGACCAGAAATAGGCTCCTGCTTTCTTTCCCCACAGAATAGTGATGCACCTCCTGCTTTATGAATAAATAGCTAATCCATTGTTTTAAAAATATCAAACAATGCTCACAAGAACAGCTATTCCCTTCTGAAATGTGGAATGTCACATTTTGCAGCCTCCTGTTGTGGAGAGGTTCTGGCTTGACTTTACTGTGATTAATTACTAACAGGTGCATAGTGGATGTGTTCCTCCTAGTTCCAATGCCTTCACGCTTTTTCCCCCTCACTCGTGTGAAAATTAAATGAAGGATTAAACTGAATATGCCTTTACCAAAATTCCTCCATTGACCATTTGGTGTGCCTTCTCAATTCCCTCTTCTCTTCTAATTTCTAGACAAATGAAAATGTGATGCTGGCAGTAATTGAATTAAGTGTTAATTTCAGCTCATGTTGTTGATTAAGCATAGCATCTATATTAATAACTCTGTGTTTAGGCAAAGCAGTGTCCCAGTTTCCTTTGAAGTAGTGTTCCAGGCATGGCATGACAGTTTTGCATTTGCTAAGAGGCAGTATTACAACTAGGAAAGGGAAATAAGGGCACCAGGTTGCTAGAATGAAAACTGGAAGGGTTCCTAGTTGGTTGCGTAGAAGAAGGGATTTTGGTAGGTTTCACACAATCAGGTAACAAACAATGCCTGCTGAAATTTCCTCTTCTACCTAACCTTTATATGTGCAGGAGCTCTCTCCAGTTTTCACTCTGGCAACCCTGTAAGAGCCCCCACCCTTTACAGATAGCATAGACAAGAGTGAAAAGCTTCATGGGCATCAAAGATCATGGTGAAAATAATGTGAAATGTTTGAATTTTTGTTTCTTTTCCATGTGTAACTCTTAAGCCTGTTTTCAAGGGGACTTACGTAAAGCCAGGTATCAGCCAAAATCCTATCGTTAGTTCCAACAAGAGTACACCCATGGAATCAATCAGATATACCTATGTGTTCACTCACCAATCAGTAATTGAATCCATGGGCATACTCTAGTCCTCATTTGTGTGGAATTGTTACATGTTCTTACTAGTACATGTGCATACAGACCTTTCACGTGGCAGCTGAGGACATGAGTGGCAGGGGAACACAGCTGCCGCATACATTGTTGACAAAGTGCATGCCTGTCCTACACAACTTTGCAAGCCCTTACAGTATTCTTTCAATGCGTTCCTTTGACTCTCCTCATTATGACAGAGGGACATTTGCAGTTGGCACAGAGTCAAAAACAGCCACTGAAGACGCCTTAAAGAATAACCGTAATCTATAGACACAACACTGGTCAGCAACAACTATGACTGTTCTGTTTTGTTAACGGCAGCTTCCGAGCAATTGTTGGCAAGTGTCTGTCTGTGTTGTAGCATTCTGAATGCTAGCAACAAAACAGCAGCCATTCTTAATTCACTCCCATATCGATATGCATTGTGAGGATGCGTAAAATTGAGACCCCATCCAGTGCACAGAAATTATGGCATTGCTGCTAAAGCCAAGAATAACTAACACAAAAATGGCTAGCAGAGGCATACTGGGTGCTAGCAGTCAAACCAGAAATTTTAGACCTAAAGGACAAGCCTTCAGGTCAAAGCTGAAGTACATGTAGGGGCATGCCAGAGCCACAAAATCCTTGTTTCTCAGTAAAGGTCTCAGTCTAAACAAGAACATGTTTGAACACATTCTGTCCAAGAGAGCCCAATGGCCAACAAGGAAGTCAAGGAGATGTTCTCAGTTGCATTCCCAATAGGTCACCATACAGGCAGCTGCATAAAACCCAAGAGTTCCTGGATTTAGCCTTTACACCAGATTGAGATTTGTAAATGGCTTGGTATGACTAGGAAATGGAGAAACAGATGTGATTATCTGTGGATTATTTGTTTATTTTTGCAGTGTACAGTTACCTGTGGTGGAGGAGTACGGACTCGTAATATCACCTGTCCCAAAAACAATGGAGAGCCATGCGACATTTTAAAGAAACCTCATTCTAAAGCTCTGTGTGGTCTCCAGCAGTGTCCACCTACCAGAAGACCACTGATACCCCATTTCAAATTGTTCAATGGAAACGTCATTAGGAGAATTGGATCCAATACCAGAAGAGGCCCTGTGAATGATCTGCCCACCCAAAAACCAAAGCCAAGAATCCCAACCAGTATCCCAACCACTATCACCACTTCCATCTCCACAAACGTAACTCAGCCTGCAAATGTTACTTTCATACCCACATCATTTAGCCTTAGGAATTCTTCCCAAAAGGAAATGTTGGAAGTGACAACAATAATACAGAGTAATTCCAGTGGTTCAAGCATTCACAATGATTATTCCTATGTATTTAGTGACAACAGTTCACTGAAAAATGCCACTTGGAGATCTCTGACAAATAATTCAAGTGCTTCAGATTTTATGAATGTGGGGAACATCTCCTCCATAAAGCCCTGCAATTCTTCAGAGGGCAGTTTTATAAACAAGAACTCCGTTATCACTGACCCCATATCTTGGGTTGTGACACGTGATTATGTATCTGACACAGTGTCCAATAGTACTGATGGAGAAGCAGAAGACAAAGTCCAGAGTGAATGGCCAACAAGAAGATCTTCTGTTGCCCTCCCTGGCCAGACCTCACCAACCTCACCCCCAGTTTATCATCCTGATGCTTCTAGCCAAATTGCTGTTACTTCAATAACAGGAGAAGTTTTGCAGACAACAGTAGGTCCCAAAGAGCTTCCTGTTCAAAATAAAATACACCTGCAGCAGATGATCCTGTTACAAAACAACTGGCACAGTTGGATGATACATTAAAAGATGATCACAAAACAACACCAAAAGCTTCTAGTGATGGAACATCCAACTGGCCCACAAAAAGCCCATTTCTGCAAAAGACCCATGTTCCAACAAACCAGGACAAAGCTTTCAAGAGGCTTTTGTGGAACAACTCTGATCAAGAGTATCCAAAAAGACTCCATGAATTCCCATACTGATGCTTATTGGATAGTGGGGGAACTGGGAGCGAGGTGAGTGGTGCTAATTCTTTTTACCATGGAGAAAAGCCTTTAGCCGCATTTCCCAATTTTTTCTTTTAAAAAAAAATGTTCTCTGCATACTGTACCTACAAATCACTTTTTAGATGTGTGTGTATATCTGATTTCAAGTCACCTGTTTCTTACAATGACCTCATGAATTTCATAGGGTTTTCTTAGACAAGGAATACACACGGGTGGTTTTGCCAGTTCCTTCCTCTGAGATATAGCCTACAGCATCTGGTCTTCATTGGCAGTCTCCCGATCTGGGAAGATAATGGGACACTCTCACTTCCCAAACAATAGCAATCTCTCAGCAGCTAATTATGCTAGCAAGTAAGTACGGTAACCACAGGATCATACACGCAGTCAAGATGCACATAAGCAAGTCAAAGCATTCACATAAAAACACAATAAAACCAGGATGCTTTATAATAGTTATAATCCCTTGAGTCCCACTTTTGTTAACTTCTTTTGGATCCCTTCATTTTATATAAAAAGGCCCTGGTTTTTTGTGACGGTTAAAACCCCAACGAATTTATTTTACTTTGACAGTACCAGAGCATCTGAAAAGCAGAATTTGCGCTCTTGTAGAAATCAGTATAGTTAAAAGTGTTGTAGGTTGGTCACTCTCAGATCTTGGAATTGTTAGTATTTAGAACTTATGCACTGATATTAAATTGTTAAAGAAAATTAATTTGTTAGTGTTAAAATGTTAAGAAAACCCAGTAAAATTAAAAATATGTTGATAAAAATATTAATTGTTAAATTGTAAACAACAACAGCAATGACCCACTTCCCATACCTCATAAAAGTAATGCATTGAAATGTGAAATGTTGATAATTACTCAAAAAAGTAATGCTATTGGCATTTAGCAGTGAAAATAACAAACAACTTTTGCTTGCAAATTTTGCAGAATAACAGCTTGACACAAAAGAATGCACTGTGAAAGGAAAGCCTAACTACTTGAATGATGAATACAGAGGGTACTTACTATCTTATTTACCCTTCTTTCCAGACATAAAAGCAAAATCTAACTAGACTCCTTTCTTCTTTATCAGCTATGACAAGGCTTCAAACTAGATATCATGTTCAGTGTGTCTTTTATTGAATATGCATTCTAATGCAAATAGCTGCTGGGAGGGATAACAGTACACTGGAAAGGGAGGAGAATGTAATTTGCCTTTCCTCTGTTATGTTCCTGACAGTGGCTCTAAGGGGGATTTTTTTCCCCCAAGGAGCAAATTTTATTACAGGCCTACAGCATGGAAGGAGAGTATTGAACTCATCCTTCTCTCCTGTGAAAGCCAGTTGTTCCCCTCCTCCAGCAGCTGTTGTTTACATTTTTAAAAATACTAAATAAGTACAAAAACACATTTAATGTTACATGTGAAAAATAGTTCCAGGCTGAAAAACCATGAGAAATTTTTTTTCCCTGATTTTTCCAGGAAACCAGTAGTGGAAAATATTCTCCATCTCCTGATCTTTTTTGTCACTGTTATCTAGCCTTATTTCACTTTCTGATGCTTAAAGTTGGCAAGGCATTTTTTCTGTCTGAAGCCAAGGACAAAATGGCACACTCCTCTTTCCACACACAGAAGTCAACCAGACTAATATCTCAGTCTTATTTCAACACTGAGAACAAAACAGCATTGAGAACAGGACAGCACTGCTCCTGAAGACACCGTGTTGGCATAAATGTTATCTTACTAGCCCTGTGCCACACCATGGACTCTGTTGTAGGAATATAAGGGAATGCTCTTGGATCAGGCTGAAAGCCTTCCTAGCCCAATTTTCTGTTTACCACAGCAGCCAGCCAGATGCCTGTGAAAAGCCCCCAGATGGGAAACAAGAGCAATAGCTCCCTCCTCACTCAGGGTGCCCCAGCAACTGGCATACAGAGGGATTCTGGATCCAATACTGAAGGTTACAAGCAGCCATTTAAATTCTATGGCTAAAATTATGTTAGCAACAAACAGTGGCGTAAAGATCCTTATGCCAGCAGTTGTACTTCCAGGGAAGATGGTTAAAAGCTGTATCTTGATTTTGGTCGCATAAGTGAAATTATGCCAGTGTCACCACTGAACAAGTAGTTGTGTTTGTTAATAACTTTGCATTAGTGTGTCCCCTAGTGCATTTTAATGGGGGTCTGTTGTCAGCTGCACAACAGATGCATGCATCAACAGGATGCAGTTTGGGCCATCTGTTCTGCAACAATGTGATCTGCTATGCAGATGACATAGCACACTTCAAAACATAGCTATGCTGCTGTAACATTATGCTAAAAGCAAACAAACAGTCAGGAAAAGAAAAAAAAGATGTAGTGAACAAATATTAAAACGTAGTAAGTCTGTCACAATCAGAGACCAAACAAATCAGTAGGTGTGAAGGTCTGTGGGCTTCTAAATAGAGGGAGTTTTCAAAGAGGTAGCCATGTTAGTCTCTTGCAGCTTAAAAAGGAGAAAGGAAGGGGGGAGAGAAAAAAGAAGTGTGATTATATTCACAAATTCCTATTCATTGACAGAGGTATGAACAAAGAAAAAGGGCTTCATGACACACTACAAATATTGATGCAAGAGCCCTTGCTACTGCACATATAACAAAAGGTATCTTCTCAGAGAGAGTTTTGAATTGGGGAAACTGACTTTTGGTAAGCAGATTTATTGTTTTCACAAATGAACACTAACTAATCACTATAAAGTTCTGAAAGACCTGGATCACCTTACCAGCCCTTTGAAAATTTGAGGCAAGTGACATGATTTGCATCTTTCTGGATTATATTACATTCCATCCCACTCCCAAAACTGTATAAATACACTTTATGCCTGAGCTCTTAATACCACTTAGTACTACCTCCAAAGGAGTGGATGTATATCCATCAAACCTCATGTGAAAATAAAAATAATAGGTACTTGTTTTATAAAAACTAGAGCCACGTACAAATGCCTTCTTAAAAAAATGCCTTTTCAGAGTATTTCTTAGGGGAACACTTCCTTGGTCATGAAGTTCACCATTAGCAGTTGCAATATCTATACATCTACTTTCTTTTTTTCCAAAAGTTATTTGGGAGGAAGATAACCTGACCATCATTTTGCATAGCATCTCATTTCAGGACATTACATGGAGAAAATGCAGCCTCAACAAAAACAGAGAATATTCACTGGAAATTCTGCACAGTGGGTTTCTTTATCTGAGGGAGGAGAGTGAATGTGCGGGGGGGTAAAA
Organism: Cyclura pinguis; assembly: GCA_030412105.1. NCBI lineage: Eukaryota > Metazoa > Chordata > Lepidosauria > Squamata > Iguanidae > Cyclura > Cyclura pinguis. The sequence goes on from CM059600.1 coordinate 332,744,051, forward strand.
ACAGAAGTCACAGCAATTTTCTCAGAAACAGATCTTCTGAGACATTCAGTCCAGCTCTAGCTATGACAAATGAAAACTGTCTCCTAGTTAAATGAGCAGGGTATTAAAGGGAAGTCACTTCATTTGCTCTTCATGTGAAATGATTGTGATCTGCTTCTTTAGCATCGCAAGTTGCGTCTCACTGGAAAACTTTTAGGTGCTGCCCCAGAGACATTCAGAACAGCTTGTGAAAGCAGCTAGGCAAGAAATTGATGTTTTCCCATTTTCTGGCTCATCATGAAACTATCAAGCCAATCAACAGAGTACCATGGAGACTTGCAGCATAAGAGAATAGTTCTGCACAGCAGTTCCTTGTCTCTTAGGGATCTCTCCTTCTGAATAAGAGAGAAGCAGCCTTTTTTATACTCATTGCTGTTATGATCATTATCACTATCATTGTCATTGTTATCATTGTTATTCTTTCTTACCTGCCTGTCCCTGTGGATCAAAAAGCTATAATGTAACATATAACATCAGTTTTAAAAAAGCATATACAGTAGGCCCTCCACATTTGTGGGGGTTATGGACACAGAACCCCCACGAAAGTAAAAAACTGCGAATAATACCCCCCAGTGAGCACTCGCCTTCGCTGCACTCTCCTGCCCGCTGCTACCGGTGCACCCACCGGGTGGTGGGCAGGAGAGTGCAGGGCGGGGAGAAGATCTTTTCCCCTTCGCCCAGGAGAGCTCAGGGAAAAAGATCTCCCCCCCTTCACTCTCTCGCCACCCTCCACTTGTGCGACAAACAGCAGCAGCAGGAGCGCGGGGGGGGGAGATCTTCCCTCCCCTTCACTGAGAGCATGTGGCGGCAGGCAAGCGGACACTGCGAATAGTCAAACCCGTGAATATTGGGGCAGAACTGTCAAACCAATACATGTTAAAATCCAACAATAAATACTTTAAAACCATGATTTAAAAACAATCTTGATACGCCTACTGGAAGAGACTGGTCTGTACTGCTGATTTAAACTCAGACAGTGTCTGCAGCTGATGAATCTCTTCTGGCAGGTCATTCTGTAGTCTGAGGATGGACAAAGAAAATGTCCTCTGGGTAACAGTCAGCCTAGTTTTAGCTGACTGAAGTAGATGTCTCCCAGAGGACCTGAGTATACAAGGCCGATTATATAGGAAAAGGTGAGCCTGTAGGTCAGAGCTTTCCAAACTTTTCATGTTGGGGACACACTTTTTAGACATGCACCATTTGGTGACACAGTGATTCAGTTTTACTAGCAAACTGGAGGTTGAACTCTCCTATGTGCTAATACAGACCATTTAGCACTTGATTCTTGAGCAGTTTCCTCTACAGCTGCTACATTTTGTTCATTGCAAATGTCATCTTCATCAGCTTTTCATTTCTTAATCAGAAACTTATCCATTTTAGGGGTAATTCAACTGCACTCTAACTAAATAAGACAATAACAGCATTCTACTCTCTCAGTGATAAACTGAGAGAACAGTCCCTCGTGGTACACACCTACAGAGCTCCGGTGCCTTTTCTCATTCACTTCAACTCTTTCCAACTGATCAGGCACATGCAGCATCCAGAGGCCTATCTAGGGTGGGGAAAGGCAGCCCTCACCCACCCGGTCCTGATCACTGCCATTGCTCTTCCCAAGGAAAGGCCTCAACGAGAGCAACGGCAGGGAGAAAGGCAGCCCCCTCCCACTCAGTCCTTGCCCCCTGCCATAGCTCTTGCTGGGGAAAGGCCCCAATAAGAGCAATGGTAAAGGAGAAGGGCAGCCCCCTCCCACCCGGTCCTGGCTCACTGCTGTCAGTCTTGCCGGGGAAAGGCCCCAACGAGAGCAACAGCAGTGGGCCAGGCCTGAGGGAGGTCTTTCTCCACCAAAGAGGCAACACACCAACACACTACAGGCAACACACTAATGTGTCATGACACACTGCTTGGAAAGCCCTGCTGTGGGTAATCTAGACCCAAGTCATGCAGGGCTTTAAAGGTAATAACTGATATTTTGTACTTTGTGAGGAAACTAATTGGCAGCCAGTGGACTGATTTTAATATTGGTTTAATATGGTCATTCTTAGGCATACTAGTAATCCAGTCTGGCTGTCATGTTTTGAACCAACTTAGATTTCCAAACTTGGTACATAGGTAGCCCAATGTACATCGTATTACTTAGAGTGCAGTTGAATTACCCCAGCCTTAAAGTTACAAGCATGTGCACTACTCTCTTTAGGTCCTCCATTTCTATAAAGAGGCTCAGCAGACTTGACACTCGAAGCTGATAATAAACACTCCTGCCCATCACTTCTATCTGGGCTATCATTTAGAGTGACAGATCCAGGAACACCCCCACGCTGCAAACACAATTTTCAGGGGAGCATAATCTCATAGAAGACCTCCAGCCCCAGAGCAGAACCCTTGACAGTAAGCCCCTCTGTTTTGTCTGGATTGAGTTTCAGTTTGTTTCTCCTCATCCAATCCATTACCTCCTCCAGGTATTCATTCAGAGGATACAGGCCATCCTTAGCTGATGCTATTATTGAAGACATAGGGAGGTATATTTGGGTGTCATGCGTATACTGATAGCACCCGACCCCATGCCTATGGATCATCTTTCCCAACAGTTTCAGATAGATGTTAAACAGCAATGGGAATAGAATGAGACCTTATAGTGCGCCATATAACAGCTCTTTTTTTTTTTTTTTTTTTTTTTGAGGAGTAGCCATCCCCAAGCATCACCATCTGGAACCTGCCTAGGAGACAGGACTGGAATCACTGAGGCAAAGTGTCTCTGATTCCCAAACTCCTCGGGCGTTCCAGAAGGATACCATGGTTGATGGTATCAAGCACCACTGAGAGGTCCAAAAGCACCAGCAGAGACACACTCCCCTTGTCAATACTCAGGCAAAGATCACCCACTCAGGTGACCATAGTGGTCTCAACTCCATATCCTGCTCTGAAGCCAGTTTGAAAGGGCTTTAGGGAGTGTGTATCATCCAAGACTGCCTGGAGTTGGAAGACAACTGCCCTCTTAATCACATTGCCCAGAAAAGGAAGATTTGACATTGGTCTACAATTGATAAAGTCCAGGGAGAGCTTTTAAAAAGTGACTGCACTATTGCTTCTTTTAAACAAGATAGAAAACTTCCCTCCCTGAGAGATGTGTTAATAATAATATTACAATCAAGATCTAATTGCATCTCGCCCCGGTTGATGAGCCAAGAAAGACAGAGATCAAGGGGACAATTTGTTTTCTTTACTCATCTTAGCAGGTTGTCCACATCAGCAGTACTCACCAACTGAAACTGATTTGGCATAATCCTGCCCATGGAGTTACCAGGCACCCTACTGTCTACTTCTGCTATAATGACAGTGTCTAAGTTGGCTCTTATTAAGACAAAGTACTTCACTTTGAATTCATATAAAACCACTGAAGATAATCACATCAGACTGGTTTACTTTCAAATACTTCAGCTAGATTTCATAGTGATGCTGATTGCTGCCAAAATTTCACCTAACATACACAAAAAAAGCAAATTAAATTCTGTTTGTGCTGAAGCAGCCTTGATAAATGAGCCTTGATAGAAAGGCCAAAGGAGCTTTGATGAAACCAGCAAAATTGGTCAGGGTTGGCTAAGCTTATGCTGTCTTTGGTGCAAATGGGAATTGTTAAGTTTTGCATAAGTGTAAATGAAGATTTTTCAGGATGGGATGGCTAAGTACAGGGTGAAATGAGTGGAACAGGCCACTGTTTCTCTTGCAGTTCTGCCCCTCCCCTGCATCAGCTGAAGAGAGATCTCCAACTTGCCAGAGCAGATTTTGAGGATAAGAAGGGAGCATTAAGGCGGGGGTGGGGAATCACCCTTTTTGTTCATTCTGCTATAGCCATTCAATTGATGGATAAGATTAATTGGATCCTCTCCCAGTTGACCCCACTCCACAAGTTCCCACATCATATGCTGCTGAGATCCTACAAAACTTTCTATGTTCCATCTGCACTAAACATTTGCACTGTGTATCTGCAAACTATAAATCAAGTTTTCCATAATTGACACTTTGTACATTGATCTCCTCTTGACCTCATACTGATGATACCAGCATGATAAATTTCCTGTTCAAGGCTCTTCTTTGAAGACAAAAGTAAGCAAACTGTGTATATAGTTAGTATCATGCCATGATCACACCCTGGCTGGCATAAAACAAATTTGTTAAAAGGGCTAGGTTTGAGGCGTGGGAAATCTTCACTTTGAGACCTCAGTTGTGAACATACCAACTGGTCTTCACCAGAGTACATTCTTTCTCAGCCTTTGTCCATTCTTCCATAATGTAGGGGTGATAAAACTAGGCTATCTCATATCGTCCAACATTTCGTAGATAAAAATTGGGATATAAGTGACCAGAAAAAAAATCAGTGTGCAGCCCAGATAGTGAAAGCTGTTAACAGGGAAGAACACACAAGTTAGGAGAGGCTGAGCAGCAGTCTGCTTTTGCCTGAGCCAACTGGAAAGATTCCACCACTTCCTCTCCTCTTCCCTTGTTGAATTAATTGAGTATAAACTGCTTTTGCTCCTTGAACTCAGTTTGCAACCCCTAGAAGTTTCATGTGGGTATGAATTGGCATTTAAATATTATTTCAGGCTAGGGATATAAATCTTCATAAATTTTCTTCTCACAAAAAAACACAGATCAGTTTACCATTTACTGTCAGTTTACCAACAAGAAGAAATCAGTTTACCATTTTCTTGTTCACTGAGGGAATGTCATCAAAAACTGTGCAGGTTCAAAAACTGCTTCTAATCTGAATTTATTCTGTGCAGAATAAAGTATATATGGAGGGGGTTCTTTTTCACAGAAAATACAATTTTCTGCTCAAAAACAGAGTATATTTATTCATGTATTTATTTTGCACCATACAAGTCCCAAATTATGAAATTCTTGGCCATCTGGGATTCTCTTTGTCAGGGTTTCCAGACAATCAAGAATCTAATTTTCCAGCATTTTCCAAATATTTACAAATATTATTTCTTTTCCCTGTTTCAGACTTTCTTGAATAGCTATTCCCCCAACCCCTCCTAGTCCTAGACATGTTTCAGACTAGAAAAAGAATATTTAAGAAAGAGGAAGTAACAACATCCTCACTTTCCATTTCTTTTAAAAAGAATATTTACATTCTGGGTTGTCTTTAAATAGCAAACTGTGCCCTGAGGCTTCTGAGGGTGCTGTATGCCAGGGAGAGTTTTTAAGATTGGGGGGGGGGGGGCTGGGAGTTGTTGGAGTGAATCCTGGGGATTCAGGGAGCTGGATTGTGGCCCTGGGGCTCCTTGTGGCCTGCAGACTGTTGCTTGCCCATTACTTTGTTAATGGGCACAGTTTCAGTGGCAAAATGGACATAATTCAGCTTGTGTGAAGTTGGGAAGTTGTCTGTTTGGACAACCTCACACAATGGGAAAGCCAAAATGGAAGGAAGCTGCAAACAAAGAGTGGACTGTGAAGAAAAACAAGTGTTAAGTAACAGAGTCCAGTTAAGCAAGTGGTGCTTTCTACATGTATCTCCATGAAGTGTCAACTATGTCAGGTGGGTATTGCAGCACAGAATCCCAAATCACAGAAGTGATGAATGGGAAAGGTTTCAAGAGGGAATCTATAAGCACACAGTGTAGCAGCTTTGTTGGAGTTAAACAGAGCTAAAGCCTGCTTGGAAAAAAAAACCTGGGAACCCAAAGAATCCTTTGGTCTCTTTGATGGAAAATAGGAAGCATACCCTTCAACAGTCCTGGTATGGCAGGGACAGCTGTCTGCTATCCCACCTTCTCAGCTGCTTTTAAAATGTCCTCTTTTTTCCTCTTCTCTCACTTTCTCCCATATCTTCAGGTTACTTCAGTTGTTGCAAACCAAGTCCAAGGTGGAACAGGAGTTTATAGTCAAATAATGGGGGGGGGGGGGGAGGAGAGGAGAGGAGAAGGTGGAATGAGTCGCCGCTAGGCTTAGGCAAAAGCACATTCTAGCATGTGTGTTCTTCCTCATTAATAGCTATTGCCATTTTGGCCGCACTCTAATGTTGCTTGACCACATGTGTCCCAGCTTTTATCTGTGAAAAGTCAGGGGATGTGAGTAGGCTTATACTTTTCATAACCTACGTTATGGGTGAAGGGTCTTGCCCTTCCTAGTAGGCTTTTTTGTTTGTTTGTTTCTCCCTTTTCTCAGGTGTTCCTAAACTCAGAACATAAATTCAGGAATTTCTCTGCATAAAACAGTAGATTTGCTATCTTTTCCTCATTAATAACCTTTGTCCTCCTGTTGCCTGGCCCCACCTTTTTGACCACATTCTAGTTTTGTTCAGGCACATGTCTCCCAGTTTTCATCAGGGAAACACTGGAGGATATGAAGAAGTTGCCTTATGTTGCATTGACCTGTTTGTCCAGCTAGTTCCTTATTATCCCTTACACCTGACAGCAACTCTTGAGAGTATCAGATAGAAATGGACAAAGTTGTCAATTTCCATTTCAGTCAGTTTCTCATTTTTTCAAGTTCAAGTTCTTTTCATTCCATTTCTGTGTTAGTCTAAAAATTTTTAAAAAAACCTGCACACACAAAGAACCATTTATACTTTCATGCCCATTTCTCTTAATACGCACATTTTTCTATTGAGTCTTGCCTAATTTATGCATTTCTCTGAGTGACTAAGTGTTGTAAAATTTAGGACGGTACACAGACTCAATTTTCATTTTCATACATTGGCTTGGGATGAAATGGTTAAGTTAGCTTTAAATTGTTAAGTGAATACCTTGATTTCCCATCTCTCATTTTTTCCCTTGCTACTTGGTAAGTGATATTTATAGCTGGGATGCTGGACACTGAATCCAAAATTTTGAGGATACCAAATATGCACCATATATGCTGTACCAGTAAAGCTTATCTCCTCCACCCATCACTTTCCCAAACGGAAGACAGCATTCACAGGCTGATTTGAATCGATCAGCAATCCAGTAGCAGCAGGCTTCTAGTTAATGGATTTTATTTTGTGGCATTTACACAACTCCAAAAAGACATGTCAGGCTCTGCTATAGCAAGTGTTGTTAGGCTCCATTTCCTTTGATCTTGGTTATGATAGCTGAGGCTGAGAGAAGTAGGAATCTAAAAGGATGTGGAGGACCACAAGTTCTTTCACATACAAAGGCAGCGAAGGCACGTCCTATGGGAATGCTAGCCACAGTATGCAATTCTTTCCATTTGAAGAAACATTTCTAGGAAGTTGTCTTTATCTCCATGCCTGTTTTAGTCTTCAGGCAACACCAGAAAGGCCAAAAGTGTGAAGTGAACTGGAATGATCACAAAAAAGCTTCCAGATTTGAAAGAATATATAATATTGAGTGAGGTACAACTCGTATTTGACATTATCTATTTGAGCTGTCAGGTTCTGCAGGAAAGAACAGGCACCAAAGAACTGAGTTTGGAGGAAAAGCAACTTTCATATATTTCTTTTACTTTATAAATGTCAGAAGTTTCACAGAAGATTGCAGACTTTGTGCACTGCTAACAAAGCTGCAGATGTTTCAGCTAGGATGTTAATTGTTTTCTGCTCATTTCTGCCTACATTAAATACGATTCTTCAAACGAACAGTGGAATGTGATTATCTTCTGCCTCCAATTATTCTCTGCACTCTTGGGTTCCAAATGAGATGCTCGATAAGCATCCCAAGAGGCCACCCCAGCAATGTAATTAAGATAAGAATGTCAAAGCAAAGTCTTTTATTTCTTTGTTGTTTTACAGTGTTCCACCACATGTGGTAGAGGGGCCTTTTGGAGAACAGTGGAATGCAGCACCAAGAATGAATCTGACTGCCAGCATATTACAAAACCTGAACCAGCAAGAAGGTGCTACCTCCGCCCATGTGCCCAATGGAAGGCTGGCAACTGGAGTAAGGTAATGGCCCCAAAATAATGGCCTCACTTGTCCATGGAAACCTGCTGGGTGAGCTTGGGCAAGTCACACTCACTCAGCCTCAGAGGAAGGCAATGGAAGATCACCTCTGAACAAATCTTGCCAAGTAAGTGCCAGACAAGGTCACCTTAGAGTCACTAAAAATTGGAAGTGACCTGAAGGCACACAACCACAATAATGGTTCTTTGAGATTTTTCCTGACTTCCAGATTGATCAATTGAATTATTTGTTTGTGTGTTTATTAGATTTATGTCTTTGGGAACCAAGTAGATCACATTCACTTTTGCTCTGATTCAAGGAGCTATATACCTTGGCCAAGACCATGTATTAAAGAGACAGAGCATAACTGTACACTCATAACATACAATATACAATACCACTTCATTAGTGAATTGCAATGCCAAATGTGTTTGTACATCTGTGTGTGCAACTCACAGTGTGCATCCCTGCACCTGTGCTCATGGATATGCAATTACACTTCATGTATAACTCTGGTTATGCAACTTTGTGGTGTATACAGCTGTTGAGCTGCTTCCATAGGGAGCTTACACAGGTGTAAGTCACCAACAAGATTCTGGCCAAAGACACAGTACTGCAAAATTCCTTTAAAACAGGGGAAATGATTTTGTATTAATTGAAACATTCCCTCAAGTTACTGAAAAATTTTGGCTCATCTGTAATTATACCCTAATATTCTTCATCACAATGTTACCCCTGACCCTCATCTTTTTAGACCAAGTTGATTGACATTTATAGCATTAAGGAAGAAAGTAGAAAGGAAGATTGAATCAAAATGCATTGTATGTCATTGTAAACCCAATCATGGAGCTAATTCTAATGCAAATGTCTTTCTGTAACAGCAACTACTATCATACAAGCTACTTTTTAAAATTTCATTTTCTTCATGCTTCTATTCTTACAAGAGGGATATTCAGGAAAGTAACCATTTTCTTGATTAGCTAAACTGCTGCTGTTTTTCTCATTTTCAGGTATTACTTTTATTATTGTACTTTACAATTACAGAGATTAGTATTTACACGCAGCTATCTAAAGGGGGTATCTGAGGATAGCAACACAAGTCTATTGAGAGAGAATAATCTCAAAGCAGTGGAAGATTTTGGATTTCTCAGAAGGTAGATGCTCCTAGGGAATCTAACATTTTGGACTGTAACTCCCCAAATCCCCCAGACAGTACAGTCAGCTTATTTCCAAGTTCTGGGGAAAACAGTGTTATGGGAAGGACTGCAACCGTGACCATTTCCGCACTAGACTGTTATAGCGCTATTATTCCACTTGCAACATCTTATGGAATCCTGGGGTTTGCAGTTTCGGGAGGGGCCACTAACTGCAAACCCCAGGATTCCATAGGATATTGCAAGTGGAATAATAGCGTTATAACAGTCTAGTGCAGAAATGACCTGTGTCATCATGTCTAAAATTTGTGCTTCTTTGGAACTTGTGCAAGGCTGGTTTCTAGTAGTTCCTTTCACACGGAGTTCTCTCTCCTTCACACCCTCCCTCCTCTGTAAACCCCTGAATCTGCTACCTTCCCTCCTCCTCTGTCACATATATACTGAGGCACATGCCTCTGGTGGGCAGTAGGATGGAGGACCAGGGAAGGAAAGAATTCTGTTGCTGGATTAATGTGTGAATGGGGGAGGGGTGGCTCTTCATTAGCAGTTTGCCATTTTGCCACTTCAGTCTTCCAGGAAAATCATCACTCATTGGCATCTTTTTATGAAGGGCTGGCATTGGATAGGAGGAAGGCTCTAGACAGCAAGAGAAATGAACAGCTGCATAAGAGAGGGGAGGCAATCTAGTGGTGGTGGTGGTGCTTTTGGCTCTGCCAGGATTGAACTGGATGTTGGCCAGAAGGCTGTTGGTGCACCAAGCGAGCAGTTGCACTTTTTCCAGGGTCACCAAGCAGTGATGAGAGAAGGTAGACATTGGCTGGAATCTTGAATGGTCCAGATTAGCATAACAATTCTGCATGCATAACTGTGCTACAGCTCGAAATTCATCAACCCCGGGACTTATTATAGGGCCACTTCAACCATGCCCCCCCATTTTATGCCTGGAATACAGCTGGGAGAAATCAGAGAAGTGTCTGACTGCGTCCCCATAACCAGATGTGTAATGATTAAATCATCCGCTGAGGTCTACTGTGGTCTTCAGAGGTATCAGCAGTAATCATTTCACATCTGGCTACAGGGCCATAGCCAGATGCTTGGCTGATCTCCTCCAGGTCTCCACCAAGGACACAATGGACATGCAGGGGGATGCAGTGTGTCTACAGTAAGTCCAGAGAAAAGCTTCGGTGAGAGTGGGGGGAATACCAATCCCACATCAACTAGAAAAAGACAATACAATAATTAAAGTTGAAATATGTCTGAGCATGCCACTAACAGAATGCCACCCACTGTCTGTCAATCCATGCAAACTGTTTTTCCAGTGTTTCATTGCCTTTGTGACTATTGCAGCAACAGCCTTATTCTTCCTACTGTCAGCTCCAATGTCTGTGTGTAGTTATGCTGGCAGAGTGCACAAAAAGGAATCCTCCTCATTTTGACACATTGGCCAGAAATCCATCTAGTTCATGTGAGAAAACGACACAGTCAGAGCTTGTTATTACTGTCCATCCTCAGAGGTGGAAATGACAAATGAAAAATCGTAAGTAGTATAGAAATGTGAAAAAGCAGGAGCAATGTTACATTTTGAGTGCAACCAATAACATTTTGCATTTTTTTTAAAAAGTTACTTTTGAGAGCATTTTAGGCATTTTGAGCTGGATTTGTAAAGTTTTATGCCTTTATCCTTTTATCAGGTTTCATGGCTTCACCCTCCCCTTTGCAAAAAGTAACAGAAAAGCAATGCATAATACAACAAGTTTCATTTTTTTTGAAGGAGAGAATTAATGGAAATAGTCTGAGGGACTTTCAAGAACTTGCATTTTTTTAAAAAGTAGCTTTCACACTTCTGTCCATCCTATTCATGCACTAGCAGACACCCCTGTGTTGCTATGCAAAATCCAGGCAGTAATACAAAAAGGAGGGCTGGTTTTGCCTTTACATCATGTAAAAACATCTGCCTGAGCTTCCCTGCTTTCCTTTTCTTTCCTCATCACCTTTTCCTTTTGTGTTATGTCTTTTTGATTGTAAACTGAAGGTCTTACCTTGTTTCTATTGATATGCAAGCCATTCTAAGAGTCTTTCTGACAACATGACAGGTTATAAATAAATAAACATGCCAGCCAGTTGGCCAGCCATTACGGGGAGCTGTCAAAGTCAGCACATGGTTGCAAGCAACAAGAGTAGACTGAAGGAACATTTTTCAGTAGACTGAACGAACATGACACAGACACCACTTTTATCCTCCCTGAGACAAAGAACAACTCTCAGGTTGCATCTGATGCAGTAAAGTTAGTCTATGAAAGCTTATGCTACCAATTTCTCTCTCTCAGGCCATTTCCGCATGAGACTGTTACAGCACTATGGTTCCACTTTCAACATGCTATGGAATCCTGGGGTTTGCAGTTTCGAGAGGGGCCAGACTGCAAACCCCAGGATTCCATAGGATGTTGAAAGTGGAATCATAGCGCTATAACAGCCTCGTGCGGAAATGGCTTCAGTCTAAAAAGTGCTACAAGATCCCTTTGCAGACTGACATGGCTATGTCTTTGATTGCAGCTCTCAGTTTAGTCTACAAAATGGTGACTTTCCCAAGATCCCTAGTGCTCTCCATGGCCAAGCAGGTTTTTGGACTGAGTTTTCCAGATTCAAGTCCAAACCGTTTAGCCACTGTACCATACTTGTTCTGCTGCCGTGTTGACCATAGATTCCTAACAAGAGCTCTTCAGAGCTGTAGCCATTCTGCTCTTCTCTCCGCAGTGCTCCTCATACTGTGGAGGTGGATTCAAGACCCGTGATGCTTATTGCCTTGATGTGCGTGACAACCGAATCCTGAGACCATTTCATTGCCAGATAGCGGAACGCAAGCCACAGCTGAATATGAGCTGTAACGAAGAGCCCTGCTTCAAGTGGCGTGCAGAGCCCTGGAATGAGGTATGCAGCCCTCTAAGGCAAGCTATTAGACTGTGCAATTAATTGCCAATTACAGGCACAATTGTGATCCTCTCAAGGCATTATGGGTATTTAGTCTTGAAGCAGAGCACAGTTATTGTTGAACGAGACTTTGCAGGTCCTCTTGGGAATGCCAGAGTGTTTTTGCATGTAAAAGTGGCAAAGGTGTACAATCATCCATGAATGTTCCCAGGCAGTGTTGGCAAAGTTGTGGCCCTCTGGATGATGTCAGATTAAACATCCCATAACCCCTCACCACTGCTGGATAGGATGCATGAGTATTGCAACTATTTCTCTGTTGAGCTCTGTGGGTCATATTACAGCTAGATTAAGTTACTTTTTTTAGACAGAAACCTCCAGAATCTCCCAGGAAACAAGGTCATTGTGACTTGAGATCTAAATAAGTAATTTTCCTAAGCTCTTTCTAGTTCAGAAAAGGAAGTTTTCAAAGATCGATCTAGGTAGCAGTATGGTCAGTGACGTTCTAAAGGACCACAAATTAGAGATTCATACAAGGCAATTAACAGAGCAGCCATATTTGCCTTGATTAGGTTTTCATGGTTCTGAGAAGCTGAGTTAGTTGGTCCTTTGGTCAGATCAAGCATGCTAGTTCTTCTGCTCTCAATTGTGTATTGTATGATGTGCATTGCTATTCATACTGTCTTCCAGTGTCCTGTTTCATGTGGAGGAGGCATCCAGCAAAGAGCTGTGCAGTGCATAAGTGTGGAAGGATACCTAGCCACCAATGAGAGCATGTGTGAGCACAAGGCCAAGCCCCCAGATGTGCAGAAATGCAACCTGCAGCACTGCATGGAAAGCGTAGGTGGACTGAACTCAACAGCAGAGAAGCCTCCTTTCAGAAATACAGAGAATTCTGCAACACAGGGTACGTCATGAATGTTCTGGTGTTGCTTTTTAAACTGATAAATATCTTGTGGCTACACCACGTTACAGCGGCTAAGCCCACATTTAGGAATGCCTGGATCAGTCTGTTCTTGCCTATACCAGTTTTACCTGTATTTGCATCAATCTGAGACTCTGGTGAGGGGGAGATTACATAAACAATCGTATTAACATCTGTACTTAAACAATTTGAATGTAAATTAATGTTTAAATATATAAGATACTTTATAAATATGTCAGGTTAACATTCATAATTTGGAATCCTGTCACCTTTACTTTCCATAACATTACGTATACTTACCTAACTAAGAAACCCTGTTGGTGAATGACAAAGAAGCTTATCAAGAAACTGGCAAGACTGCATGATTGACATCACTGTGCAGTGCACACCAGGCACTTTGCCAGCTCTGCTATGCACTAATGTAACAGCAGCCCTCTACTAGATATGAACATTACGAAAATGAACAATTCTAATCCCTGAATACATTAACTGCACTTATACCAATCTAGGATTGGAGCCCACATTTCTCAACATATTGTATATAGCTTAAATCCAATTGATAGTCCCAAGTAAAGTAGACCCATTGGATAAATGGGATTTACATATGGCAGGGGTGGGCAACTGTGGGAAGGTAAAGGGCCACATTTGCCAACTAAGAAACCACGGAAGGTATGTGCACATGCCACTTTCAGCTCCACCCCCCAAAAAAATCCACTTCCTCTCAAGGCATTCTGAGGGAGCAAGGAGCATTTTCACCATGTTTCCAGCACACACACACACACACACACACACACACACACCTGGCCATTAGGGCCCAGAAGATGCCTTTTTTTAACTACAGGAAGTGAGTGGAAGAAGTCACTTTAGGTTCGCTACCTGTTTTAAAAAAGGCCTCCCCTTAGCCTAACATGACCTGGGGAACCCAAAAGTGGTAAAAATGCCTTTGTGCCCCTTAGAAGTCATTTTGGGACAAAAAAAAAAAGCCTTTTACTAAGTTTTCCAAAAAAAATTTTGAACACTTAGCCAATGAAAGAGTGACTTTCCTAAGGTTGCTAGCGTTCTCCATATCCAAGCACGTTTTGGGGCCTGAGTTTTCCTGATTCCTGATTTTCCTGATTTCTGACAGAAGGGCTAACTTATTCAGCAGCTGATGTATTGGATTTACTTTTGTTAAGTCTACTAGTTGAATTTGGTCTTTATCCCTGTCTTGTAAGAACCACCATTGTTCTTAATGAAGCTGCTACTCCTGTTCTTCTACTTTTGAGTAAACTTCTTTTCTTTACTTTACTTTACTTTACTTTACTTTACTTTATTTTACTTTACTTCTGTATTAGTTTGATTGCTTTTCTGGTTTTATTTAAGAGAGTAAATTTCAGGAAGAAGAGAGCCCTGATAGTCCTGATTATCTTTTCTCTTCTTGAGCTTGTGTTGGAACAAACATATCAATGTTGACACCAACTAAAAATAAGTAATGTCAACAACTGAAAGATAGATCAACAAGCGAGTAGGAAGACAAAATTTGGTTTCACTTTAATTACTCACAGTTGATCCCGATTTCATGTGAGTAGGTGGCAAATCTTGATTTAGCTTGGGTATTTTAATCCTTTGCTTTTTCTTCAATATATTTTGTATTCTACTCCCAGATAAATTTGTAGAAAGTAAATGTGAAGTAAGATTGAATATACTTAGTAGAGAAAACAAGGTAGCAGCCTGAATACTCCTCCAGCTCACCACCAAACTCCACCAAAGTCCAGCCTCAGAAACAGTAAAAATAGTTGCTGTGAGGCTTCCAAAACGATTATTCCATCTGACTCTGTACTCCCATCCTTGGACTATTTTTTCTTACAAGGTCTGGACTGAAGGACATGGGCGTTCAGGTACTGGAGCTCCGAGGAAGTGGCATTTGGTCTTTATCACAAAGTAAGCATTTAAAATGCTATTTGCTGTGGTCTTTAGCTGAAGGCTGCTCACAAGACACAAAGAGGTACACGATCTGAAAGTTCGTTACATTCTGATGTGAATACTCATCTGATGTACACACTCATCAAATCAGATCATTTCAGAAGAGTGAATTCCTCATGCATCACTACACAGATGGACTGTTTATCCATTTCATTTCCCAAAAAAATTTTTTTAAACTGAGAGGAACGGATTCGATTGATGCACAGTACCAGCAGGTGAAAAAGGGTTGCTGGCTCAGGCACTGGAAGTCAGACAGTGGAAAAATAGGCTGCTCAGAGTAAAAAAAAAATATTAAAAATTATCTGCCTTCTTCACTTCCGCTGCACAGACCCAGGAAAACTGCAACTGCTAGCATTGCAACTGCCACAGGATTCCAACCAATATCTAGACAAGGTCAAACCTGATCTGAAATTAGAATTTCTTCAAATCACTGTAAAGTGGCAGTGGCATAGGTCTTAAGATCGTTGTAAAATCTAACAGATAGTTACATCTCCAGAATGCTGATGTTCTTATTGACAGCTGCAAAAACTGATAGAATGTTTCACTATAAATTGAAAGAGACTCTTGAATCTGAATAATAAGAGGCTGGGACAATGCGGACATGATTAGACTAGGAAATATAATCACCACCATCCAAAGAAAGAGTTCCATGAATGAAAACAGAATTATGTATGTGCATAGATTCCTAGCTAAGGAATTTTAGACATAAATTTTGATATGTATTGATATATGCAGCCTAGAGTGGATGTCAGCTGTTTGCAGACTGTATACATGCATAGTCTTCTGTCCACATTCTGGTACATCAGGTTGCACAAAAATGGGGACCAAGATTCCACAGCAGACATGAAGCCATTATGTCATAGCTGTGCTTCTTCTCCTACTCAGATGCCTGAATCCCACCTTAAAATCAAATGGGGCAGTGAAGGATGTCATATCCAGCCTCCTCCCACCAGTAAACTGCAGTGTGAGGAGCAGAAACAAGGACTCCTTCAGGGTCCAGTCTCAACTCCTCAGTACACAAGAACGCACTGGCAGGAGAGGACTGGACATACCATCCTTCAGCACCTTGCTTATCAGCACCACATAACTCCATCCCTCAATGTGGTTGGATGCATTTTAAGGTGGATTTACACAGCATTTATAACTATGTCAACAGTACCATGATCATCATTTTGAACAGGAAACAGCGACAAGGTCATAAGTCTAATTTACAACATCATAATTAATGCCAGCTATAATTTTTACCCACGTTTGAAATGAATCAGAGGAAATGTGTACAAGGGAAAGAGGAAATAAAATTGTACAATCACTTCTTATAATAATATGTTACTTTTTGTAAAAAGCAGAGGTAGGTGTTCAGAATTCATGAATGATCCTTTTCTTTCATTCCATCTTTTTATTGTTTAAACCTTCTTAAATTGCTCTTTATCATTATAGATACCATACTAGAGCAATATACAAACAGCATCAAGAAAATAAAAAATACAACATCATAACAAAAACCAAGAAAAACCAAATGTTTTGTGCTAGCATTTAAACCAATGCAGTGTTGGTTAGCAACTGCACCTCCTTGGGAAGGAGATTTTCCAGTTTGGGAATGTATCCTTTGTTGATGCATACTGTTACTGAGATCCTTGGAGAAGAGCCTCCCCTCATGATTTTACATCATGGGCAGGGTGAGGTAAGAAGAGGTGCTCTTGCAAATATTTGGGTCTTAAGCCATTTAGGGCTGCACAAGTTAGCACTAGCATCTTAAGTTGGGCTTGGAAGCAAATCGGTGCAGTCCTTTCAGAAGGAGTGCACTATGATTCTACCTGGCCATGCCATTTACATTCTGACTGCCACAGATTGTTCTGGACTTACTGAAGCTTCTAGCCTCATCTACAATACATTGCAGCAGTGGATTCAAGAAGATACTAAAGTTTGAGCCTTTGGGTATGTTTGGTGTTGAGAAGATGGAGAGGAATCATGACAACCATCTTTATATATCTGAAGTATATACAATGGTGTATACTTGTCCACTTTTGCTTCAGTGGGTAGAACTGAAAGCAACAAGTGGAAGTGGCAGTGGCATAGAATTCAATTAAACCTTAAGAGAAACTTCCTAATAGAAAGAGCTCTTCAACAGTGGAAATAATCTGCCTCAGGAGGTAGCGGGCTCTCCTTTGGTGAAGGTAATTAAGCGGAGGCTGGATGGCCATCTTTCTGGGATGCTGTTGTTCAGGGGCTGTGAACCTGTTGTATATGACAATTCCCATCACCTCAGCAGTGCCCGTAGTGCCTTGGCTTGATAGGATTTGGGATCCAGCATTGGAAAAGTTGCAGTTGCATAATTTGTGCTCTCAACAGAGGGCTGGATTAGATGACCCACCAAGGTCCCTTCCAACTCTCAAATGCAGTGATTCTGTAAATAAATGGATCCTTCCATCCCTATAGAAAAGTTACTCAGTATGCTGAGCAGGCTTGCTCTTGACCTGTTTCATGTTTTCCTCTTCACTTTTCTTAAGCCATTGAATACAAACCTGTCCTGACAAAGGTCCAGTAATTAAAGCTGGATGACTAACAGGTCATTTCATTTCTTTTCTTCTGACTCTGTGACAGCTTTGTTATCTTATCCTACTTCTGTCAGCACCAAACCTTGTTAACTTTTATTATATTTGTGTTTCCCTAAGATTTACCTTGCGGCAAGGACAGGCTGTCAACAAATTTCTGCAAGAAAGTGAAGGACGTTGGCAAATGCTCCATGCCCTCAGTGTGGAAGCAGTGCTGCTCCACGTGCAAGAGACCTTGGGCTGCTAGCAAAATGGAGCCCCAGAATCTACCAAGCCTGAAACCATGATGTGACTGAGAACCAAGAGTGCCAGGGCAGAATTCAAAACTAAGGAATACAAGTGCTATTGAGCATTACTGCCTCTCCTGCTATGGTCTGGGGAACTATGCTATAGTGACTTTAAACTATTCCAAATCCAGGATTAGTCTTAGCTCACATTTGAAACAGTGGACTCACTTTTTAAATATGTTCTATAGTATATATATTTTCCAGTTGTCCCTATATCTATTTATCTGTTCTCTTTTGTGTCCGTCCTCTTCCTTTAAAAAAAAAAGCAGTGGTGCTGTCTTTATGGATCAGTTTTGTCATGCTTTGTTCACTCTAACAACCTGCTTTGGATGCAGCACAGACACCTTCAGCCTGATCTTGCAAGCAAGAACGACATATGGTGAGAACTACAGGAGTCTGTTATTCAAATACATATCTTGGTGAATATTGAAATGTTCCTTCAGGTCAGATTGGATATATCATTGAATGGGGATAAAAGAAGCACATGCCCAATTAAAGCCATTAGTTATCTATACAGAAGTTATCATAATCACCACCACATCACCGTCTATTTGTGTGCCACTTTTCTTATAAGATTTTGCCCAAAGCAGCTTACAACATATCGAAAGGTAACAGTGCAAAAAAGTAGTACTAGAAACAGTTATCAATAAACATAGCGGCAGCCAGTAAATATCACTCAACCATACACACACTAGAAATAAACCAACAGTTTAAGACTAAAGAGGAGGGAGACTAAATCTTACATAGAAATAAGAACATATGACATAAACAGAAGTCTATTCGATAAAGACATCAACATCAGCTTCTTCTCTACCCATAACGTTCACGAACCGATGGGCAGCCAGCCACCTCCTTAGAATCGTAGAATCATAAAACTGGAAGAGATCACAGCCATTGAGTCCAACCTCCTACCATGCAGTAATACACTATCAACACATTCTTGACAGATGGCCATCCAACCTCTATTTAAAAACTTCCAAAGAAAGAGACTCCATCACACACTCTTGAGGCAGAGGACTCCACTTTCAAACTGCTCTTACCATCAGGAAGTTCTTTCTAATGTTTAGATGGAATCTCTTTTCCTGAAGTGTGAAGCCATTGCTCTGTGACCTAGTCTCCAGAGTAGGAGAAAACAGTCTTGCTCCATATGGCATCCCTTCAAATATTTAAACATAGCTATCTTGTTGCCTCTTCACCTTCTCTTCTCCAGGCTAAACATACCCAGCTCCCTAAGCCACTTCTTATAGGGCATGGTTTCTAAGCCTATCATTTTGGTCGTCCTCCTCTGGATACCTTCTAGTTTGTCAATATCTTACCTGAACTGTGTTGCCAAGAACTGGATACAGTATTCTAGATGGGATCTGACCAAAGCAGGATAGAGTGCTACTATTACTTCCCTTGACTTAGCCACTGTAGTTCTATTAATGCAGTCCAGAATCTCATTGACTTTTTTGGCTGCCACATCACACCGTTGACTTGTGTCCACTTTGTGGTCTACTGAGACTCCTAGATCCCTTTCCCATGTACTGTGGTCAAGCCAGGTGTCATCCCCTTGTTTCAGCCTTCTTCCCAGCTCTTAGCCTATGTCTCCTCTCTCAGTTTCTTCCCCCATATCACCTGGATTAGAACACTTGGATCGAACATTTTGAATTTTTTGTCTGTGGGACTGTGATAATTTTCATTAGGAAATATTTTGCTGAACTAAATTATATATTATCCAGAGACTAGGACAAAGAACAGTGGATTCAAACTGCAGGAAAAGAGATTCATTTAAACCTAAGGAAGAACTTCCTGACAGTCAGAGCTGTTTGGCAGTGGAATATGCTGCCTTGGAGTGTGGTGGAGTCTCCTTCTTTGGAGGTTTTTAAGCAAAGGCTGGATGGCCATCTGTTGGGAGTGCCATGTGGGTTCCTGCATGGCAGGGAGTTGGACTGGCTGGCCTCTGTGGAGTCTTCCAACTCTATGATTCTATGACTTTATGACTGCATATTTTTAGAAATAACACTGATCTTGGGTAGAAGTCTGATCAAAGGTTAGTTGGTACAATAACCTATAACATGGTTTACATAAATATCATCTGAATTTTATCCAACTATCTTTGTCTTCTGCCTTGAACCATCCAGCATAGTCACACTGAAGCAATATAAGTTTCAAAGTGTACCTCATTTTTCACTTTGCATCCGTGACCCAGCAGCAACAGTGCAAGGCTACAGGCAAAGAACTATTATCACCATGTTACCCAGGTTACTATAGCTGGAGACAATCCGAGACATTGGCATGCAAACTGTATGGTTTGTTACTGACTTATAACTTCTTTCCACATTCTAGATGTCTGCATCTCATCCCGTTTGGCCTATATTTTATCACAAGATTATCTGCATTACAGCCAAACTGGATGGAATATAGGCCTGTGCTCAGATGTCATTTCTTTGTAAATGTCTATCAAAAGCCCTGAAAGGAAGATTCAGTTTTTGATGAAGATGGGTGGTGGAGTGGACAGGGTTAACCCAATGACAATGACCCAATGACAGGGAACCTGCAGCTTTTATCAGATTCCAGGTCCTATCAGCCCCAACCAGCATGGTCAATTATCCAGAATGTGGTTAATACTCCAACAGTCAGGTGCGGAGGGGGACCATCTCAGATCTTCATCATCTTGCCATCTTTGGTCCACAAATTATTTAAAAAGTTGCAGTTATAATCTTGCTCACCTTTCACTTATGGATCCAATTATTTGTCTTGCTAATCCTGGAGCTTCCTAAGTTCAGTTCTGGGAGAAAGACCAGGTGATGATGATGATGATTCCCTATGAAGAGATATGTCTCTAAGAGAACTTGGTAAAAGTCTTAAGGATCCCTGCATTAGCTAGAAGCCATTGGAAATTTATGTATTGAGAGTTGCCAGTATCCATCATGTTCTTGAGTAAATTGACGCATATACCTCTAAGTGAACAGAGCATTTTTCTTTTCTGGTGCTGAATGTGGTACTGTTATACCATGGTGCTAAAACCTGCATGGCATCTAAACATTTTGGACATTGTGTGTAGATGTGTTTATGTGGACTCTGAAATTATACTTAGCTTGGTGTTGCTGTGCAATACCCACTGTATTCCTTTCTTCAAATGGGATGTGATGTGTTTCTCCTAAATTGCTTCAATTTGTAAAATAACAGATTTTTTTTATAGTCCCTCATGAGAATAAAAAGTATATCTTTGATGTTGGAAAGAGCTGTAATTGGATTTCTGCATGAAAGGAAGTTTTAGTGTATGGCTGAGATCTGAAGTGCATGAAAAAGCACCAGCCGGATGGTCACTTAGAAAGCCGTCATGTGAGAGGGGATTGCCGCTGCCACATCCAAGCAAATGGACAGACTCAATTGCTCACAGCAATCCAGGATGATGATGGTGTATGTAATTATACTTAATGACTGACATTCAGTATTACAGTTACAGATTTGTGTCTTAGAGATATGGATCCATAACTAGTCCATATTCAGTAAAACTATAGAAAAGCTCCCCCAAACCTGCTTCAACAGCCAGAGCTGAATCAGGCTGATCGGAGTGCAAGGAGGATGATAGCCCCAGCCCCCTCCAGCAAGCAAGGCTGTGGCAAACAGAAGCAGGACCCCTGCAGTTCCTTATTGCACCACAGATCATCGGCAGGAGGAGGTTGGGAACATCAGCTTCCTTGTGCTTGATTAGTAGCTGGACAGACCTCCCTTGCCCAATCCAGCTGCTGGCTTTTAAGATTTTGGGAGAGGGGTTGGGGCAGGGGATGTTACTTAGTTAAGTATACACAGCTAACTAGCTGATGTAGAATATTGGTGGATATTTGTGTAATACTCTACAGTTACACAAATGCAATCTACGAAGAATCCAGACTAGTCTGTTATGATCAAGCCTAGATTCAGGCCATTTCTGCACTAGACTGTTATAGTGCTATTATTCCACTTTCAACATCCTGTGGAATCCTGGGGTTTGCAGTTTAGGGAGGGGCCCAGAATTCCATAGGATGTTGAAAGTGGAATAATAGCACTATAACAGTCTAGTGCAGAAATGGCCTGAGTCTAAGCTTGACCGTGCTCACCCTCTCGCCTTCTTTCTGCCTGGTGCCTTTGAGTGAGTTTGTGACAGAGAGAAGATTCAAACTGTAAGCTGCTCTTAACAACTACACGCCCGTTGAATTGAATTATGGGGATTATCTGCTTTGCCTGTTCATAGAAGGATGGGGAAGGGAGGGTGATTTGGCTAAAACTGGGGGAACTGGTAAGTAAGACAAAGGGCTTCATTAAGGAGCACTGTACCTTTCCCACATAGTTTGAATTCTGCCTTTTTGACCAGAATTCCATATACACTATTTAGCTACGTAACTACCTTAGTTGCATAGCTAAGTAGCATCT
Source organism: Cyclura pinguis (assembly GCA_030412105.1). Taxonomy (NCBI): domain Eukaryota; kingdom Metazoa; phylum Chordata; class Lepidosauria; order Squamata; family Iguanidae; genus Cyclura; species Cyclura pinguis. Next base: position 332,766,175 of record CM059600.1, read on the forward strand.
CATGGCTGGACACCCCCAGTGATATTTTAAATATTTATTTATTTTGCTCCTCTTCCCATGGATTGAGGTGAGGGACAACAATAGATTGACATGTAACATATATAGTTGAAAACAGAACATCACTCAAAACAATAATTAAAAGGCACATCATCTTAAAAGAAAAAAATAATACAAATACCTAAAAACAGATAATACCAATTTAAAATTCATTGTTAAAATTCACAATTGAAAATCATCAGGATAGGCATGCCAGGAGAGACTGGCCTTTAATGCTATTTTACACTCAGAGAGCATACTCAACTGTTGAATCTCTTCCGGCAGGTCATTCCACAGTCTAGGGTCGGCTGAAGAGAATGTCCTCTGGGTGACCATTGCCAGGCTAGTCCTGGCCAGTTGAAGTGAATGTCCCTCAGGGGACCTGAGTGTGTGGAGTGGGTTAAACAGGAGAAGGCAATCCTGTAGGTAACCTGGACCCAAACCATGTAGGGCTTTAAAGGTAATAACCAACACTTTGTACTTTGCCGGGAAACTAACTGGCAGTCAATGGAGTGATTTTATTATTGGTGTGATATGATCACTGCTAGATAACTAATCTGACTGCCGTGTTTTGAACCAATTCCAAATTTGGTACAGAGGTAGCCCAATGTACAGCGCATTGCAAAAGTCCAGCCTGGTGGTGACCAGCGTATGCACTACCATCTTTAGGTCCTCCAGCTTTAGGAAGGGGCACAGTTGGCATATCAGCAGAAGCTGATAGTAAAATTAGGGTGCAGCAACAGTCAGAAGCAGGATCCTTGTTGCAATTCCTCCTCTCAGCTGAGATTGCTGGCGGGAGCGGAGGTGGAAATATCTGCTGCATCCTGATCAACAAGAGAATAGAACCCCATCACTCTCAGTGGCTGCTGCCTAGTAAGTCCTAAGATTGGGAGACTTTTACAATCCCTGCTCTGTTGAATATGCAGAGACCATGAATACTAATCAATTATGAATGCAGAAATCTAGGTAACTGTGATCGTAAATGCTGGCCTATTATCTTTTGAGGACCTGTCTTGAATCCACATTTTAGGAGAAAAGCAAGATAAAAATCAAGAAAAAAAGGGACTATTCTTTCTTGTAAGGAAAACATCTCTCTGCCTTCACTTTTGCATCTGAATGTGGACTAAAAAATTGTTGCTCCATCCAGGGGGGGGGAATCCCCTTCGGTGCGTGTGTGTGACTGTAAGGAGGTGCTATGTCTTTCAAAGGGCTTCCCCCTCCCTCCCTCCCTCCCTCCCTCTTTAGACAATTTTGAACTCTGCTCCAAGTGATAGTGACTGACCAGCCAATCAGTTCCCTGCACAATCTTGCTCTGTGAAGGACAGAAGTTGCTGCATTGTGGCACAGAAGTCAGCTAACTATGCAAATCCATTTTCTGATCTTAATAGGAAGAGCAACTTGGTTCAAGCTGTGGAAAACAATTCACGTCTAACAGCAGTGCCATAAATGTATCTTTCCGTTGCTGAAAGTATGTGTTTCTGGGCTGCCCCCTAAGTCAAAAGCAGTGCAAAGGATGTCAAGCACTGTGACAAGAACAAAATAAGATGAGCCATGTTGGATCAGACCAAAGGGCCTGTCTAGTTCAGCAGTCAGTTTCCATAGCATCCAACCACTGTTCATGGGAAAGCATGAGCAAAGCTAGAGTGCACTAGCCTCCTTTCCCATTCACGTTCACCAACAGATCCTCACTGCCTCTCATACTAGAAGTAATATGCACCCCCGCTTAACCATTGATTGTTTCTAACCTTACCTAAAGGATCAAAAACCAGACTGACAAAAGGTTGGTTTCTCTCAAAAGAACCGTGATACAGACACGCCTCAGTTAACAAACTCCTGACAAAGAAGCTCCTTATTACAAAGTCCTTTTACGCTCACCAAGCCCTCCCCTCACTTCCTCTTTATCCTTTGTCTAGCAGGAGGATTTTTTTTAAAGCAGCATCGGCATGGGGTAGGAGTGGAGGAGGGCCGTAGAAACACAGACTGTGGGTGGGTGTTGGCTTACAGCAGCCTCTCTGCAGTAAACACTGCAAGAAAACTTGAGCTGGGAAAGATTGGGATGCTACACTTGCGATTTTACTGTAGCTGTGTGTGCCTGCTTAACGGTGGACAAGATAAACAGCAGCTGTCTCTAGAATCCCTTACTGAGCTTATGTGAGCAGCAAAAGAGAGAGAAAAGGGGGAAGCAGAGGTGCCTCCCTCACCAGCTACCCCCAACATTTTAAAGGAGTATAGGTTTATAAGTTTAACCACAAAAATGGAAATTTCAAGAAAATGGAGGCTGGTGAAAGAAGAAATCAGCCCTGGATGCATTTTGGAAGAAGCCTTCAAATGTTCTATAGAAGTTCCAACATGTTCTTCTGTACATCTTCAACACATACCTGACCTGGTTGTTTCATTTCACTGGCACTTACTGCTTTGAGTAGAAAGTTTGCTGAAACATATTGAAGAGCTCTTTTTCTTTTCTTTTTTTATATTTATTTTTTATTAACAGATTTTATGTAATAAAATAAGCACATCAATACTCCAAAAAATAATTAAAAAAATAAAAATAAAAAGTATAATATATGATATACAAAGTATTGTTGTAACACAAACCAAGATGTCCAAATATTTAACAGTAATAACTATTGACAGTTTGTCCGACAGGTTTTCGTTTCACATTTATCTTATATATAAAATAGTCTGATCTTTATCATAAATAGATAACTTCCTTTGGTTTCATATAAGCTCAAATATACCAAGTCATTTAATTATTCACTCGAATTTCTTAAAGAATTTAACTATACAATGTCTTCTATTTAAATCCAATTTTAATCTGTAAAATTCTCTACTGCTAGGTTTCCCCATCTGTTTCTTAAATATTGTATTAAAGGGTCCCATGTTTTTATAAATGGTCCCAACAGTGTTCCTTTTTCTAAGGCAGTTAACTTATCGGTTACAGCCATATCTAAGAGTTTAATTAACCAGTCTTCTTCCTTAGGGATATCAGGTTGTTTCCAGTTTTTGGCATATATAATTCTAGCAGCAGTGGTTATATAAAATAACAGTTTTCCATAATTTTTTTTCAATTTTCTCGTCTATCATACCCAACAAATATAACTCTAGTTCCATTTTTAGCTTTATACCCAGAATTTTCTCTGTCTCCAAATGGATTACTTTCCAATATCTTCTGGTCTTGGAACAATTCCACCACATATGGTAGAATGTTCCTTTTTCGTCTTCGCATTTCCAGCATTTATTGACATCATTTTTATACATTCTTGCCAATTTATCAGGAGGTAAATACTATCTTAGATACATTTTATATACATTTTCTTTTACATTTTGATTAGCAGTGTATCCTATACTCTTTTTCCAAATTTTTTCCCATTTTGCATATTCAATTGGGTGGCCTACATTTCGTGCCCACTGAATCATAGATTCTTGGATAATTTCCTCCTCAGTCTCCCACCTAAAAAGCAATTTGTATATTTTGGAGATCAATTTCAATTTATCTTCAAATATTATCTGATCAAATTCCGTTCTTTCAGTTTGAAACCCATTCAAATTCTTCTCAATCTTCCATTTTTCTTTTAATTGCCTATGAAGTAGCCAATGACATTTTAATCCATCTTCACTAAGTTTATCCTGTGTTTTGTAGTCCACTTCATCTCCATTTTTGTCAGATCTTTAAATGTTATCCATCTTCCATAAAATATATTTTCTTTTTTGTAAAAAAGTTTCATGGGGTAAAAGCCACATAGAAGTTTTAGGATATGATCTCCTTCTGTATTTTTTCCAAATCTTCAATAGTGATTTTCTTTTATAATGGTTATTGAATTCACTATGTATTCTGTCTTTATTGTATCCTAAGTAGGCATGCCACCCAAATGCCAGTCCTTCTCCCTCCAACTTCAACAGCTTATTTTTATCCAACTTAATCCATTCTTTAATCCATTCTAAACAGCAAGAGTAGTAGTAGAGCTGTAAATTTGGAAGTCCCAAACCTCCCCTTTCTTTTATATCACACATCATTTTATACTTCACTCTGGGTTTTTTTCCCTTTTCAGATAAAATGAAGGATGTCTTTTCGCCAACTATTGAATACACTTTCATTGATAATCACTGGGATTGTCTGGAATAAAAATAAAAATTTCAGGAGGATTGACATTTTGATTGTAGAGATTTGACCCAAAAAAGATAAATTCAGTTTTTTTCCATTTCTGAAGGTCATTTTTGGTCTCTTTCCAAATTTTTTCATAATTGTTCTTAAATAAATCTGAGTTTTTCTTCATCAAATATATCCCCAAATATCTTACTTTGTAGAGATTGCATATCCTGATTTTTGGGTCAATTCCTTCTTCTCTTCTTTATTTATATTCTTTATCAATAAATTTGTTTTCTTTTCATTTACTCTCAATCCAGAGATCTCTCCAAACTCTTTTAAAAGTGTTTCCAGTTCTTCAATACTCTTAATCGGATTTTCTAGTATTACAGCTGTGTAGAGCAAAGGCTCTAATCTTATACTCCTCGCTTTTTACTTTGACTCCATGAATCTTATTGTTTGATTTAACATTTATAATCAGTGTTTCTATAGCTACTAAAAATAGTAAGGGGGAGATCAGGCATCCTTGTCAAGTGCCTCTAGTAATGTAGATTTTCTCACTCTTTTCACCATTTATCAGAATTTGAGCTGTCTGGTTCTGGTAGATCATTTTTATACTTCTCATAAAATGGCATCCAACCTCCATTTTTGCTAGGACCTCAAACATAAAGTCCCAACTCAGGCAATCAAATGCTTTCTCAATGTCCAGAAATAACAACGCCATCTTTTTCTCTGATTGTTTATCAAAGCCTTCTATAATATTCAAAATGTATCTCATGTTGTTTTTCAGATGTCTATTAGGTAGAAAGCCTGCTTGTTCATCATTGATAATTTCCTTCAAGATTTTCTTCATCCTCGTCGCCATTATCGATGTATATATCTTATAGTCCACATTAAGTAATGAGATCGGTCTGTAGTTTTTAACCAGAAGGGGATCTCTATCTTCTTTGGGGATCATAGTTATATAGGCTTCACTCCATGATTTTGGGATTATTCCTTCAAAGATCGCATTCATTGTTTCTTGAACTGGTAAAAGTAATTGGTCTTGCAATCCCTTGTAGTATGTTGCAGATAGACCATCTGGTCCTGGGGCTTTCCCTTTCTTTGCCGACTTTATGGCTTCCACTATTTCCGTTATTGTAATAGGATGGTTGAGACTTGTTCTCTGTTCTGCTGTTAATTTCTTAACTTCTAATTTCTCCATATGTCGCTGCACATCTTTCAAATCCACCATTTTACTTTCGATACAAATTGGAGAAAGACTTGGTAAATGCCTTCTTGATTTTCCCTAAATCTGTATAGATATTTTCATCAATCCTAATTTGTGTAATTGCTCTTCTTTCTTTCTTCTTCTTTAATCTGTAGGCCAGCCATTTCCCTGGCTTATTGGCCTGCTCGAAATTTTTTGTTTCAAATAGAGTAGTTTTTTTACTGATTTCTGTTGTTAATTCATTGCCCAATTGTTTCTGTAAGACCTGTATTTCCTTCTGGATAGATTTGCTAGTAGGTTTGTGCTTTAGCTCATTTTCCTTAATCTTTATTTGATCATTTATTTTCTGAATTTTTTCATTTCTCTTTCTGTTTAAGATTTCATTTTGTTGTATTAAAAAGCCCCTAATTACTGCTTTGCTGGCATCCCAAACATTGCCGATATCAATTCTTTTATTCAAATTTTCAGCAAAGTATCTTTGTAAGGTTTGTCTTGCTCGATCAAGTATGTTTTCATCCTGCAATAATCTTTCATTTAATCTCCAAGTAAATTCTCTTCTTCTGGATCTCAAATATAAGAGAACAGCATTGTGATCCAATAAATTCCTTGGAAGAGTTTCCATTTCTTTTATGTTATTAGATAATGTCTTGGAGATTAAGAACATATCAAGTCTTGATAATGATGAATGCCTATCTGAATAGAATGTAAAGTCTTCTGCCTTTCCATATAAATACCGCCAGGTATCCAACAACTGTAGGTTATCCATCATCTCCTTGAACGAACTAAGGATTTTCCCTTGATTCTTCTTGATGATCTTATCTGATTTACGATCAATCAGGGGATCTATCACTCCATTCCAATCTCCAAGGAGAATTATTCCATCACAATCTACTTTCATAATTTGTGCTTCCAAATTTTTATAAAATTTATCTTTCCCATTATGGGGGTCATAGACTCTGACCAAGAGTATTCTTTGGTCTTGCCAGTTGATTTCAACCCCAACATAATGTCCTTGTTCATCTTTAAAGATTTCTCATGCCTCAATTCTATTTTTCACATATATTGCAACTCCATTCTTCTTCTTCTCCATTATTGCTGCAAATTCTTTTCCTAATTTATTATTTTGTAGGAGCTTTAGTCTCTCCTTCTTTATCCTTATCTCTTGCAAACAGATTACATCGAATTTATTCTTTTCCAAATAGTGAAATATCCTTCTCCTCTTTTCAAGCATACTTATCCCTTTAATATTCCAGGACAGAATATTTATATCCATTTCTCTTTTTATTGCTTGCTTTTATGTTCTTTATTTTATCTTTTTCTTAACCTTCTTCCCTTTTCCTTCCTTTCCCAATTCCAGATTTTCTACCTCTTCAACTCATGCAGTTTCCTCCAATCTAAAATCTTTTAGTGATTTCTTCTGTTGTTGTTTCTTCCTCTGTGACTACTTCTTCTTCTTCCTCCTCTTCTTCTCCCACTTCTTCCCGGGTAACCTCTGCTTCTACCCAACCACTTCCTGTTGTCTCTCTGTCTCTTTTTTTCCTTTTAAATTCTCTAAATTCTCCCTGAAAGATTCCTTCAACTTTCTTCATAAACTCTTTTGCCTCCTGAATGGAATTAATAAAGATTATCTTATCCTTAAATCTAAATGAGAGGCCTTCTAATTTTCCCCATCTATATGGGATTCCTTTTCTTCTTAAGTGCCCTTTTTCTTTTCTTGTGAAGACACCTATCCATATTCTTTCCATGCTATTTTTGTTGGGAGTGGCAACCTTTGCATGCTTTAATTAACTGGCTAGTTAGTTTGCATGTCTATTGTAGGCATAGAAGGGACTGCCTAGAGTAAACTTTCTGTTGTGTGGTCAACATCCGCTTCCCCTTGCATGTTCTCTTCTTCTTCCCCTTTTTCTTCTTCGGCTTCCCTGCAACCATGTGATCTTCGATCCTCCAGCAAGCACGCTTTCTTGTAAGCATCCGAGTTCTTGTTTGCGTTTTACCTTTCTTCAAGAATTTGAACCTGTGTATACTGTGCACAAGATTATGTGAGTAAATCCTTTTTACATATTTTAACCAAACTGTTTGTATTTATTTTGAGCTAGATTAAGTGTGTCTGGGGTGGAGATGATAAAGTGGGACTGGTAATTTACTCAACTTCTGCCTGTGCGTTGCAAAATACTCTGCTGACTGGGAGACTTGTTACTAAAAAATATCTCAATTCCTCAAAAAATTTTTGCCACCAGTACCAATGTTTCTGCTAAATAATGCCTAGGAAGACATCTACTTCATGAACTGAGGTATAGCTGTAGTACCTGGGTCTACTTGTTCCACTTCTTAATCTCTCTGCAGAGCACAGCTGTGCCACTGGAAATGAAGGGGTGGCAAAAGGGAGGAACCCAGGACAGGGACACAAAATAACAGAAAATTACTTCTTTTCATGCTCCACATTGCAGGCACCTCAGGAACCATCCAAATGCCACTTCTTATCTTACCACCCTGTCACATTAACAAAGAGAAAGATATCTTTTTTGCCCTTTGCTGGCTTCTGAAAGGAGCATCGGCATAGCAACAAAATTTGCACTTGTGATTTTGGCTGTCAAAACAAGCTTTTTCAAAGTACCACATATACATGCAGAGAGAATGGGAAAGATGCAACAGCCTCTATGTCACGAGGCAGTTTGATCATCAGCATCTTAGTTGCTAGCCTGCGCTAATATAACTTTGGTATTGGAAACAATTTAGGAGTTGGTTCAAAATTTAGGAATGCTAATCTGGTCTGAACTCCTAAATTGGCGCTGTGTAGCAGAATCACAAGCACAGTTAGGCTCTGCTTACATAATGCAGCCCCTATACTGGATAGCAACATAGCGCAACAAACAAGCATTGGAAGCCAATGTTCTTGAGCTATGCAGACCCTCCTCACAATGTGCATTTGTCAGTGATATAGACTCAAGTCAACTGATTCAGACTCAAGTCAGACTTAAGTTGCTTCAGTGACTTGACTTGGACTCAACACAGCAATAAATGATGCACTGACTCGACTCGAGACTTGTATATTTTTAGTGACTGACTTGCTGCCCTTGGTTCAATAACACATTCATCTAGAAACCTTACAACTTTGAATAACGCTTCCATCTCTTTTTGCCTACTAGTCACATGACAGTCTCTCTCAAGCCCGAACTGTTAGCGGATTTCTCAGAGGGGAACAGCAGACAGGTTAGGCAATGGGCTTGAGACAGGGTTGAGGTCTGCTCAGCAGCCTGACCTGGCTGCGTATCGGAGGAGCCTTCTGAAACTTTTCCTAAGAGCAGAAGACAAGACTTGCCAGGGTGCAGGGTGCATTTCTCAGAGGAGAACAGCAAATGTGTTGGGCAGTGGGGTTGAGGAGGAAGAATCATTCATTCTAAAGCTTTTGAAACTTCAGTAATGGGGAGTAAGAAGGATCCTATTCTCCACTTCCGAAGCTGCAGACTCTTTTATGCCCGTTGGTACAAAAGCTTCCAACTGTAGGGAGTTAAAAAGATCCTATTCCCAACTTCTGAAGCTTCAGATGGCAAGATTGCAAATGTGGATGCTGCTTAAATTGTTAAAACTGACTTTATTCGACTCTGTTCAGAAATTCTGGAATATAAGTTGGGGTGTATAGTTGGCTCTCAGACTTGAGATTTGACCTGAAAGTATCTTCAAGGACTTGAGACTTGACTTGGAGTAAAAGACTTAAATACATCACTGGCATTTGCACACTTGTCTCTGACCATCATTGAGCAAATGACTGCAACAGCTCTTCATCCACGATTCTACTTCCATTTCCAGTAGCTGGATAAAACCATTGTGCATTATTCTCAAAAACCACTCTGCATCCAGAATGCAACTTATTCTTGTTTATGCCACCATCAGGATGTTGGCCCCTACTGGTAACCTTGGTATGCCAGTTTGTATACCTGGACAAGTGCTTCCCCAACTTTGTGAGATATAGGAAGGTAGAAAGTAGGTAGTTATAAGCATCCAATTGTTTCAGTAAAAACAACAAAGCACCCTGTGGCTAATACATTTATAATAGCATAGATTCTGTGAACTGCAGATGCTACAAGGTCAGTATTAAAAGCCATAAACCCTATTTGATGCTGGTGGAGTGTAAAGCTCTACAAGCAAACTTATTCTCCAGGTCCAGAAAGTTGAAGTTGAAGGCCAGATTTTTCTCCCAGGCTGCACAATGGCAGCTGGCCAGCATTCATGTACCTCTTCACAGTCAATCAGCGGGTATTTTGGTCAGCACTGGAATTGCACCCAGGTGCTCTCCGGCTAGTTTTGTGCAGCTTGAGGAAAAGATGTTCCGCAAGAAGATACTGGATACCTCCATGCACAATATTCAAGAAAGTGCTTACACAGGCATAACACCAGTGTACAATTCTGACTACAATGTACTGACATAAATGAAGACTTTTAGATACCTGTTCCTATGGACAGGTTCTTGAAAGCACAAGTGAAGGTTGAAAAAGATTGTTTTGGAATCTCAAAGCAGGGTCTAAGAAAATTCAGAGAAGAAAATTAGTCTAGGAAGGAACAGAACAAAATAATTTTTAAAGTATTGTCTGAAACTCAAAAAGAGTGATTTACAATGACTTACAAATACCATTGTAAGTCACATCTGTGATCAGTGTAAAGACTGGAATTCTCTACTGACCTTGCCCAATGACCAAAATCCCACTCCCCCAAAAAGCACCTGAGGTCCACTGGAGCTCTTGATGGATGAGGACATTATCTATAGCCAGAATGTGTCTCCACTGCCTCCTGCTTTCCACAAGTCACTATATGTCTGTGAAGGGGTTACTCTTGCAGCTGCAAGAGGGATTTCAGTGAAGTGATGGGAGTCGTAATGCAGTTTCACAGTTTTACTGCACCTCTCTGATGCAAAATCTTGGCCAATAATTGCTATTTTTCAAAAAAAAAAAGGACAAAAGAAGAAAAACCCACAGTTCATGAAAAAGCTTGTTCTGTCCAAAAAAAAGAAAAGGGAAAGTTTTGATTAGGAAGCTGCAGAATCATCCAAAAGACATTCGAAATTACAAACCAGATATTTGTAAAGAGTCTGTGGAAGATTCAGCAACAGAGTGAATAAGCCATTGTAAAATTCTTGGCACAAACATAACTGAATCTAAAAAGGAAGTTCCCCTCTCTCTATGAAGAGATATAAGTTTCAGTGTACGTCAGGGGGAAAAGCTTACATGAAAAAAATGAGAGAGTTGGAGAAGAACAGGACTGTCAAAGAGAGAAAACAAACAGAATGTAAAAGGACATTATAAGCAAAATCTAACAAAACAAGAATAGAGCAAAAAGTAAGGTTCAATGGGAAAGATGAGGAAAAGTGATTACCTCTTCTAGGTGTTTTTCTAGGTAACTGGTTTTTTTTCATCCACTGTAAGCCTTAGGATTTTCCTGCTTTTGATTAGCCTTTTCCCCATCACAATAAAGAATCAACATGGATGTTATGGGGAAGGCATATTCTCCATGATTAATCAGTTTTCCCTTCCACAATGGGATTTCTTCAAAGATACTGACTTCAGCAATCAGACCTGCATATTAAGTCCTTGTTTCTCTACTAATGACCAATCATAAAACAAATCATGCTAAATGCAAAGTACATAGGCAAGTACAATCATGTGGTATAGCAAAATGTCTTCTTTTACCAGTGGAGAAGCTCTGAAAAACAAAAGAAGTAATAAATATACTATCTCATTTGAGCCTAAAATTCAGTTCTGTATTGTTAAATGGTGAATTAGTAAAGAAAGTGCATTTTAGTGCTTAGAAAGAGTATCCCTTTATCTTTCAACAAATAAACTTAGCCCAGATATGTGTTATCAGCAAGGGTTTTTGTAATGACCTATGATAATGTAATTATTACCAATATTTCCTGCATTAATTTTCTCAAATTTTACTACCTATAATCTCATCACCACCCCAATTTCATGCACAGTATAGTTAATTGAAAAATTAGACAAGACTTCATGCAAATGAGCCATCACTCACAAAAGCTTATTTTATAAATAAATATACTAATCTTTAAGGTGCTACAGGACACTGTGGGATATGGGTAGGTTGTTACCTCAAAAGGTGGGTGACTCAGAGATCCACCCACGGTGCCAGTGCCTCCGTGCAACAGTAGGAAATTACTAGCTCAAAGAGAGGTCTGCGAGAGAGGGGTGACTTTACAGGACCTTTCCACCTATATATACCAAGACTAATGCAGGGACACCAGTTGGAGATGAATATGTTTTACTGGGGAATATCTCAATCACACACAAGATTCAAGCAGTCTCACAACTACAAAAGGCTAACTGAAGGAAAGGAAGGAAACATTGGATAGCAAAAAGTTAGGGCTAAGTGGGTGACATTTACCTATCCTGCAGAGAAGAGAGGAAGCGATGTGATTCAGACTAAGAGTCTGAGGGTAGCACAAGAATGGGAATTGGAGCAGCAGAGTGATGCCCTATGTCCAGCGTACTATGAGTTGCCAGACTGAGAGCCAGGCTTTAAATACCATTTCTGCACTAATGAGGAAGTGTTAATGGCTCCCTGGCAGAGCAAACAAAATGGGATCTGGAACAGGCTAATGGCCTTAGGGTTAGGTGACAAAGCACTGATGGGAATTGTGATAGCTCCTTAATGTCTGGGCAGGTGAGGAAGCAGAGGAGAATTTCAGCAGGTAGAGAGAACAGGTTGATGACGATCAGTTGCTCTGTTGAGGCAGTTTCAGGTGCTATTGTTTTTGAAGGATGAGTCGTTGAGGGGATTATCACAAGCTCATTAACACTGGAGCTTCCTGACTGATCCCTTTGCTATGACCTGGCCATGCCCTGAGGTCCCATCTAACCTACTTTCGCATATTTTTGCCAGTGCCAGCATGGCTTTTTGTCCATATCAGTGTATGATTTATATTTTATGCCAATTAAACAATGCTTGCCAATTCTATCATGGAGTGAGGGTGTACAGCATGATAACAGCTCCACGTCCTAGTCTCTGAAGCAGCAGAAAACAGGCTTGTTCCATCCTCCATATGACATCCCTTCAAATATTTAAACATAGCTATTATGTCACCTCTTACCTTTCTCTTCTCCAGGCTAAACATACCCAACTCTCTAAGTCATTCTTCATAGGGCATGGTTTCCAGGCCATTTGTTTAAATTCCTCTTTGGTGATCTCTCCCTTTTCCATTTCTTGTACATGCCCCTTTTAAATCTTAGCTCCATTGATAGTTCTTTAGACATCTATCCTGGATTCTTTAGACCCCTCCCATTTTTCCTTGTCATTGAACTGTTTGAAATGGTCCCTTCAATATTTCACTTTTAAGAAACTCCCACCCATCATGAATTCCCTTGTCTTTTAGTATTCCTGACCATGGGCTGACTCCCAGTATTTCCCTCAGTTTATTGAAACCAGCTTGAAGTCTAGAATGCGAGTCTGACTACACTTGGCTTCCCCTTTCTGCTTTACAATAAACTCCAAGAGAACACAGTACTTTTGTCTAAGGAACCTCCTACCTCCATCCTATTAACCAGATCATCTTCCATGACTGGGAGAGGTCCACGGTTATCTACAATCTACAGTGCCTTTGGTTGAGGCATTGTCTGGCTTAAGAGGTAGTTTTTTGGAGAGCAGCATTGGCAGAAGTAGCAGAATCTCAGCCATTCATTTTTGTTGTTTGAACAGGACAGCCCAGAAATGCCTCTTCCGCTCCTATTAATCAATAATTCCTGCCCTGCACATAAAAATCAAGCCTGTCAGGGTAAAAAGAAATCCTTCCCACTATCTAGTTCTCTGAGGGTAGGAATTTCTCTCCTCCCCAACCAATGTCAGAACATCTCACATCTGATCTCCTCTGAGACCCCTGACTTTCTTCCTTTTCCTTCCTTTTCCAGAGATATTGTGCCTCTCTGAGCTCTGAACAGCTCAGCCAGAGATTCTGTAAAATACTGGGATAATTACTGCCAGCTTTCCCCACCACATGACCTTTTCTTCCCACAGTGAAAGGGAAGGAAGAAGAAGAGGAAGACCAACTAATAAGATAGGAATGAGACTGGTTCACGTCCCTATAGAACTTTGTCTGCTGCGAAAATTCAGCAGAGCTTGAGAATTTGTTTTGTTTTGTTAATTACAACTCCTGGAACCTCTCAGTTAGCATGGCACCCTGATGGCTGAGAGATTCTGGAGTTGTTGAGAAAGAAAGGTGACTTTTTCAAGTGCTGGAATTCAGTTTACAAAAACCGCATCCTTCAGAATAAGCGTTTCACAAACTACAACCAGGACAAAAAGTTTTACATTTTGAAAGCGCTCCCTGGAGAGTGATGGCTTTGCGGCAAGAAATAGCCGTTGAGGTTTGACTTTTTATGAAAAACAGTTGGTGAGGTTTGCCTCTTTGTAAATACAGCTGCCAGACCCTGTACCTTTCTAAACCATTGCAGGAGATGAACAGTGCTTGGAATTTCGATTAGTTCGATGCGTGCAAAATCAATAGCATCTCTTGAGGGCGCTGTGCTTGCCTTGTGTAAGCTTGTTCAGGAGGCTGAATAAAAAAAGAAACAATCTGTGTTTCTCTCAGCAAGTTTTGATGTGGCAGTTTGTTTAGATGCAGCTGGAGATGTTGATCATTATTCAGCCCTGTTTTCCCATTGAGGACTGTTCATTCTTTATGCCAACTGCAGTGTGCAAGGTTAGGACAAATCCATTTGGCCAGCACGTGGCTTGCCTATTTGAAACGACCATTTGCTTTAAAGCAGGCATCTCAGGGGCACCACTGTAACATTTCACTTTAGGGGCAAATGACAGGTGAACTGAAGCCCTGTTGGCTCCTTTTCAGTTGCAAAGCAGAGCTGGCAGCATCTGTCCACAGATCTGCAGCTAGGAGAAGACAACTGTGGGTGGAAGTATGGACCCTAACCTTGGAAGGGCAGGCAAGCAGACTTGAGTACCCTCAAAGCTAGGCTGGGGGGCTGAGTCCCCCTGAAATGATTAGGCACCAATGATTAGAAGAACCAAGAATCCTATGTAGTTGTGCTCTCTGAGGAGTGGAAAGAGCAGAAGAGTTCTATTTTATACTTAATAGTGTGTTATATATTTTTCCCTTTCCTTAATATATTAATTTTATGCTTTAAACCATTTAAAAATATTACATCTATTTGCTGATATCCTGCATTGGCCACTTAGTTGTGAATGTTACTAAGTAATGTCTCTGGCCTAACTCCTCAAGCTCAGCTTAACATCCAGCAGCCACACTGACTGAAGGAGATCTGTCCAGCTGCCAATTGGGGCACAAGGAAGATGGCATTTCCAGCCCCCTTCCCACCAAGTGAGTTCACAATGAGGAATTGTAACGGGGCCCTGCTTCTGATTGTTCCAGCCTCATCCATTGGAAGGGGGGAGAATGTCATCCTCCTTGCACCCCACTTGGCAGCTGAACCTACCTTTGCTCACTGCAGCTGCTAGCTCTTAAGGTAGACTGGGGAAGGCATTTATGACTGTGCAAATAGTGTCACAATTGTGACTACACAGGCCATTTCTGCACTATACTGTTCTAGTGCTATTATTCCACTTTCAACAGCCCATGGAATCCTGGGGTTTGCAGTTTAGGGAGGGGCATTTAGAATTCTCAGCCAGAGGGCTCTTTGGCCTCAGGAAACTACAAACCCCAGAATTCCACAGGCTGTTGAAAGTGAAATAATAGCACTATAACAGCGTAATGTGGAGAGGCCCACAGTGTTCCTGAACACAGAACAGTTATGGACCTGTAATTCTTAAGGTATGAATCCGTACCTGCAATACAGAATGCCAGCCATTGTTCTGTCATCTTCTTCAAAGCAGTTATATTGTTAACTGCTTAATTAGTGATATTATTATGGTTACTATTATTATATTCTGTGTTGCTACCCTTTTGTAAAAACATGCACACAAGGATACAAACTTCGCAATGCCCTGCCTGCTACCCAAATGAAGGTTTTCCAACACACTGCAAATCAGAGTGCTGGGCAATGGCAATGTTTTTCTGGACACAAAGGGCACTATAACGAGTACCTGCAACAGAATCCCAAAGAATCTCCAGCTGCCTGTTTTCCACATACCCTGTGACCCTCACCTTAAAAACCAGTTTCAGGGTTCACAGATGGTAGACCTACAGCCAGATATTGCCCAGGTCCCTCCTGACCTTCCCTTGCTAGGAGATGGCTGCAGCAGCATTCTTGGGCTTTTGAAAACTGCCTTCTGGGGATGAGAGGAGTGTTGCACTACTCCATTCTGCTTTGGTTAGACCTCTCCCAGAATATTGTGTCCAGTTCTGGGCACCACAATTCAAGAAGGATATTGACAAGCTGGAACGTATCCAAAGGAGGGTGACCAAAATGGAGAAGGCTCTGGAAACCATGCCCTATGAGGAGTGGTTTAGGGAGCTAGTTATACTTAGCCCAGTGAAAAGACGGTTAAGAGGTGACATGATAGCCATGTCTAAAGATTTGAAGGGATGTCGTAGGTTTTCTTCAGCTCTAGAGACTAGGGCACACACTTCATGCTTCACACTTCAGGAAAAGAGATTCCACCTAAACGTTAGGAAGAACTTCCTGATGGTAAGAGCAGTTCAACAGTGAAATATGCTGCTTGGGGTGTGGTGGAGTCTCCTTCTTTGGAGTCTTTTAAACAGAGGCTGGATGGCCTCTGTTGGGAATGCTTTGATGGTATATTCTTGCATGGCAGGGGATTGGACTTGGTGGCCCTTATGGTCTCTTCCAGCTCTATGATTCTATGAGGCATTGAATACCTCCTTCCTTAACCTTAAAAAAAAAAAAAGATTGTGCAAGCATATGTTACAAACAGGATTCCATTTCTGTTTGAATCTGTAAATAGGGAAGGGGTGCCCGTCATTCCCACCTCACCATATGCAGATCTTATGGCCATGACCAGATCATTCAAACTGAATCAGGTACAAATATGAAAGTAAAGTGAGAGCTGTGGCACTCCCTCCATGACAGTCCCACACTGACTTCAGATGAGAATTACAGAGGTTCTGAATTTTTGCTCTTAACTGCACAGGCTCAGAAAAACAACGGCAGTGGACTAGTCAATGCTGTATGTAGAAGGTGGTTAAGCAATAGGATGACAAGGTCAGATGGATAAATATCTGGTGGTGAAAGCGGCATGGGGAGAAGGAAACAATGTGGGAATGCTTCTGTTACTCTAGCAACTAGTAACCTCTGGTAAAATGGCTGCCAATGTAGGCTGCTGTACTCTCTGCTCTATTTAGGGAAGAAGAAAGGACCAAGACCAAAGCAGCCTGAGAAAGATGCTTACCAGGGTTCAAGACTGGGGATTGGGTTGGATGTAGAGCTTGGTGTATACAGCCAGTGTGGTGTAATGTTTGGAGCATTGAACTATCACTGGAGACCAGAGTCTGAATCTTGCTTGGGCATGGAAACTCACTGGGTGACTTTCAACAAGTAGCACTTTCTCAGCCCAAGAGGAAAGCCATGGTAAACCCCCCTCTGAACAATCTTGCCAAAAAAAACCCGCAATAGGTTTGCCTCAAAGTCCTCATATGCTGGAAACTACTTGAAAGCACACAACAACAATAGAGCCTGCGGATGATCAAAACTACATGTGAGGAGATAATGCTTAAGAAGAATTATTCAAAGTTTCTGCCCCTGTTTCTAGGAAGTGCCTTGATCCTATATGATTACTGGAGCCCAACAGAGGCAAAGTTAGAGCCCATTGATCAGGAAGCATCCCAACACAGCTACGCATGATTCTCCAGAAAAGGTAAGAGGGAATCTGCTGTATTTGTAAGAGATTTGATGTGCTCTGCCTACTAATTCCCACTGTGAACAAGAATAGCTCATGTCCCTATTCACCCACTGTCACTTTCACTCTCTCTCTTTCTCACAAGCATTACTGATAGGACAAATGGTATCTATACTATGCACTTTTCTATCGGGAGAGTAAACACTATCCCCCACACCTACCTTACAGGTTTGAGTGTGTGTGTATGTACCAAGTCATTTATGTACCAAGCTGACTTATGGCGACCACATGAACTTCATAGGGTTTTCTTAGGCAAGGAATGCTTAGAAGTGCTTTTGTCAGTTCTTTTCTCTGAAATACAGCCTTTAGCACCTGGTGTTTGTTGGTAGTGTGTACAAAAAGAAGAACATAGTTTCTCTTATCAAAAAGCAACCCCTCCAAGTAACTTTTCATTGTTCCTCCTGTCCTCCAAACCAAACCAAATAAAACAAGGAGTTGCTCCTCAAGGTAGTTTTCCCTCTCTCTACACATGTAAATCCTATTTCAAAAACAAAATAAATCCCATTTCCTCTCCCCTTCTTCCGGGGAGGAGCTACAGCTGCACAGCTCATCCAATGAAGAGTGAAAGTAAAGCAGGGCCCTGTTCCCAAACAGCAGCCAAGTAGCCTATGCTGGTCCAGGTTGGCCTACGAAGCCCAGGCACCAGTATATAAACTCACTGATCCTGATGGGTCAGCTGGTTCCAGAAGAATCCATGGACAGTGCCTGTCAACTGTTCCTTCAGCTTATTATTTCTTTACCAGCAAAGAGATGTTGTCCCATGAAGATCCTGCTGATCTGTGTGTGTGTCTTTCAGGGGAAGGCTGGCCTGATGAGTTCTGGAAAGACAAGAGATTGACTGTTAGGAGGAAACTGACAGTCATTGCTCCACCCCATGGATTAGTGAGGGGTAAGGAGGCTGTGGTGGCTGAGGGTACAGTGACCCATTTCCCCTAATGCACCAGCCTCCAACGGTGTAGTTAAGTCTTTCACTCCAAGTCTCTAGCTTCAAGTCTCAAGTTGAGTCTCAAGTCTTTGCAAGATACTTTCAAGTCAAGTCTCAAATTTGGGAGTCAATTTTAACAGGAAAAAAAGAGGTGGGGTAGGGTCATACCCCACCCCAAAGAGGTGGGCATACAAGGGTCTGCAGTTTATGAAGTGGGGGATAGGCTCCTTCTTACTCCCCCTTTCCAAAGCTGGATGCTTCTGAGTCATTGGGCATAAAAGAGTCTGCAGTTCTGAATAGGATCCTTCCTTCCCATTTCTGAAGCTGGGGGCTTTTCTGGAAGTGGGAGATAGGATCCTTCTTACTCCTCATTGTCAAGACACCCACTTATGTCAAGACCAGGACCAGGGAGATCTCTTGGACAGCCAGAGCTATAACAATGAAGTTCTGCTATATCTCCACCTTCTTCGAGAATGCAGTACCCTGTTTCCACTCTGTCCCCCACTGGCTTACTCTCCCAGTTTATCTCCCACTTCTGCTTCCCTAAATCTGCACACTTTCAGATATAGGGCAAAGCATGGGTTTATCTATCCAATGGCTGTGTGACTTGTAGTAGTGTGTACGACTGTTCAGAGCAAAGACACTCTACTTAGACAGCTCTTGTAAAAATATAAACAATTCTTTATTTAATAAACTGTCAGGGTAAAAGATAGTTGGTAACTTAAGTATTAGCAACCAGCATAACATGAGTAAATGTAAACCAGTCAACACTTTCTTTTTCATTCTTGCACACATACTCTCTCAGATGGCTCTTTCACTCCCTCTCAACTCCCAGCACTCTCTGACTCTCTCTAGTTCTGTGTCAGTTAAATTTCAGTTACCTTTCTCCCCATCTAGCCCCTCCCTCAGGCTATCCAGGGTTCCATTTCAACAGCCAATCACTTTTAAATATTCTCAGTTGCTTTGTTGCCAACACACACACACACACACGCACACGCACACACCTTTCAGGGTTCATCACACTCATTACTGAAGCTGCAAAAGCTTTAGTAGGAAGGATCCTTCGTCCTCCAGCCCATTGCCCTAACACATTTGCTTTTCCCCTCTGAGAAACACACACTGCTCTCTGGGGGCTGGTCTTGCCTTCCGTTCTTAGGAAAAGTTTCAGAAGGCTCCTCTAATATGCAGCAGGGACAAGCTGCTGAGCAAACCTCAACCCTGCCTCAAGCCTGTTGTCTGATGCGTTTGCTGTTCCCCCCTGAGAAATGTGCTCATGCTTTGGGCTTGAGACAGATCGTCATGTGACCAATAGGCAAAAAGAGATGGAAGTGTTGTTTAAAGTCATAAGGTTTCTGAATGAATGTGCTACGTTACTGAACCAAGGGCAGGAAGTTAGTCACTAAAAATGTAGAAGTCACAAATCGAGTTGAGTCAGTGCATCATTTATTGTCGAAGTTGAGTCCAAGTTGAGTCATTGAAGCAACCTGAGTCTGACTTGAGTCCAAGTCAGTCAACTCAACATCACTGCCAGCCTATGCTGGTAGAGAAGAAAAGGGATGCTTTTCCCTTCTCAGCCTGTTTTCCTCTGAAACTCTCCCATCCATCAAGCTGCTTTTGTCTCTTCTGGGTTCCAGACACATTTTAGTTGAACAGGAGGTGTTGGGAGGCATAAACAGAAGCCAGACAAGGAAAAAGGATAGATTCACAGGGAGACAGTTAAGAATCTCTTCATCATCTGCTTCTTTTCCATCTCAAGCTGTCCCTCCTCCAGAAGCACAGCCAGGTTTCAAGGGGACCTGGGTGAGTTGCCTTTTGGGAGATGAGGGATGGCACCCCAGCCACTCTACATCCACAACATTATCCTGGCCACAGCAATATTTTTATACGAATATAAATTAGCCAAGGGTGTGCTTGAGGTGTATGAGCATCAATAAGGTATTAATATTTCCATGTGCTCTTTGGCTTGTGTGTTAATGCATTGAATCTAGAGTTCTCAGATCTCAATTTTCTCTTCTCTGGTCTACAGGGTGAGGAAAAAGAATCTCAGGGCAAAAGCACTGCCTCAAAAATGTGTGTTCATATAGTTTCCACCTTACTTAGACTTTCATTTTAATTGCATACTCTGTGCAGCTGTGGTTGATGCTTAATGACCTCACAAGGGTCTGCTTCTTGTTACAGCACTCATGTAACATCACTCGGGACCACCTCCAGTGATGAGAGGTCACTCCTTTGAAGCAGAAACCCGAGATATGACCCTTCGGTTTGGAAAAAAAAGATTTTATTTCGCCGGCAGCCTCGGCTGGGATAGCTCCCAAAAGAAACCGAGACCCCCCTTATTTGAGCTAACATGCATTTATACATTTCTAGTCCAGTGTTATCTTAGAGAGTACAGATGTGTCACAAGAAGCATTAGTTTCGTTTTTCCCCGTACAATGAACAATGAGCTTTTCTTTCTGTGCCTGCAAATGTTTCAACTTTTGTAACAGTTCTACTCAGCTAGAGAAAGCAAGACATTCTTGGCATTTCAGCTTACAGAGTTCTGTTGTGTTCTTCAAGCACGGAAAGAGACTTCATCTGCAAAGACAATTAACTGCTTTTCCCTCACACCGTATGGTCATCTAGACTGACTCCACCATACCTTTCTCTCAGGTGTTGGCCTGGAAATTTCAATGCCTGGGATAGTCTTGACCTGGCAACCTAGTTGCTGTCAGTCTGTGTACCTTTGCTTTGTCTAATAAAGTAGTAAAACACTTTTGTCTGTCTGTCTTTACAACCTGCCATTTCTCCCAGAAAGCAATCAGGGACTTGCATTTGTGTTTACTTTTAGCACATTCTCTGCTGCTTTAATGTGGGTGTGTATTTGCCTTCAAGTCACCTGTTAATTTATGGCAGTCTCATGAATTTCACAGGGTTTTCTTAGGCAAAGAAGTTGTATTAAAGCAGCCAGGTCCTCCCTATGTTTCACAAGAAGGAACTGGCTGCCTTAATACAACTTCTTAAATCTCATCCATTAAGCCATCAGTTGGGTCTCAATTCAATTCAGTTGCTGTTTCCATTTACAGAAGGCCAACTAACTTTAGCAGGAAGTCAACACTTTTGTAAATCCCATTGATTCAATGAGCCTATTCTAGTTGGGATTAGGGTCTTGTTATTTCAGGTGCCTCTCCCCATTCCCTCACACTGGTAAAAGTTAAAGAATTGTATTATTGGTAGTGATTCAAGCAACCAGATAGAAAAGATAAGAGGGTTCTTACACTTTTAACTTACTCAGGGGTAGCCTGTTGGCCAAGCAGCAAAATTCTCTGCCTAAGAAAGGAGCAGTTAGCTTTGCAGACAACAGGGACAGCTGAGTCCCAAGGGAAGTCACTTCTGTATTGCTGATAGAATTGAAAAATGCTATTATCTACCTTTTATTGGCCTTTGTCCCTAGTCCTCACACGGCCAGGAAGGGAACGGCCCCTGCCTGCACTGAAATCCCTCAGCACCATCTTAACTTGACAACAGAGTAACATCTGAGACAGAATGGAGGCTTGTGACTCTTAACAGTGTCACTCTTTTTTCTCCCGTATGATTTTTAACATCTTTGCCTAGTTACCAAAAAAAAAAAAAAAAAAAGCCAGTGGAGCTTGGAAAGCTTGCATAATATATTTTATGCTCTCGAGTTGGCCCAATAAAAGTATCACTGCTTCTAGATTTTGGATTTTGTTGTATTTTACAGCTTTAACAGTTTGTATAGAATAATGACTTTTTCCAGCATCAAGCAACCCATCTTCATTTGCAGGAACTGTGGTGCCATCTATTTGTCAGGAAAAAAGTGAGAGGAAAACGATCTCAAACACATACCCAACATCTATGTTGTCCTTTGCCATTCTGATCATATTGATTTCAGTGTTAGTGTGAAATAAAACAGTGCTACTTGTACTTCCCCAACTACATTTCTTAAGCTGGACCCAGTTTATCCGCAAATGGCTGAGCTAACATGTTCATCATCTTAAATGCAGCTCGAGGTCAGGGCTGCTCTGGGAAGTCTGCTTGGCTAATCACAGCTGTTCCTTACCAACACACTGACACACCACCTTTAAATGACCTTGTAGAGAGATATCCTAAGAATCTGACTGTTGAACTTTGGGTACAAACATTTCAAATAAGACAAATGCACAGCTCTCAAGGGTTAAAGCCTAGTATTAGTTGGCTCTCAATAAACACGGTTAAATTAAATCAGCAGAAATTGATGATGTTTTGTGTAAAAGATACTGAAAATATGTGCACAATTAAGAAAATCCCCAACCTACTCAGAAGAACTGATTGTCAAGGCAGCTCATTTTTTTTCTTTTATTCTTATCACTTCTAGAAATGAGAAAAATCTGAGGTTATCTTCCGGTCTTGATTCTCCTTCCTTTCTGCAGATAATATTGCAAAAAATGTTTACCTTACAGATGTAAACCAATTTAACAGTCATTCCATTTCACCAGGAAGCCTCAGTAATAATAACAAAGCATGTCTACACATGTCTACACAAATACACATGTCTAGTCAGAAGTCCCATTAACATCAATAGTTTTTACTCCCAAGTGCTTGTCAGGAGATGCTTGATTGATCTGATTGATCTGATTCTAGGGAAGAAGTAACAACTGTGTAGCCCACAAAATATTGTCAGACTGTAACTCCCAGCGTTCGTCACCACTGGCTAACTGTCTAGGACTGCTAGAATTTGCAATCCAAAAAAAATAAGTAGGGCTGCATGATACCTACAACTGTCATACCAAGTAGACCTTTCACATCATCTTTGCCTTTCCCCCTCGTGGATAAACTTAGCAAGGAGCTCTGCTCACTCCATATAACCATGAGAAATGAATGCCTGTAAGTTACCAGACCCAAAAGAAGAGACCATGCCTATGAGAAGAGGAAAAGCAATAGTGTCTGTGGGAGGCAATCTGGGCTCTTGTAATAGAGCATTTGCTTGGAATTTAATCTGCTTTGTACCAGGAACTAAGCCATGGATCTCCATATGTCAAGTAGAGCACTGGGAATTAAAGACCACATCAATTCCAAATATGTGGAAATAGACTGATTGATTTCAGTGGAACATTCTTCCTTACAATGGACATGTGGCCCATCACTTTAAAATAAACGGCATTCAAATCCCGAATTGAATTCATAAACTGATCTGTCAAATATCCAAGCACTAGTGTTAAAAGGAAATTCTTTATAAGGCTAGCTGCTTGCAATTGCTTAGTTTTGTGTCATAAAAGTGGAGCTATCTTCAAGATTTTTGATTATTATAATTTTATTTGTTTTACCAATGGGATTCAGCAGAAGAATATTGATGTTTTAATATGGCTGTTTAATTGTTTTTAAACACTTTTATTATTTGTTTTTAATTCACGTACCTTAATTCATGTTGTGAGCTGTCTTTGATCCCATTTGGGAGAAACGCAGGATATAAATAAAATAAATAAGCAAATATACATCATCCACAGAGTGATTTTGTGTCATTTCAGTTCTGAAAGAGCCTAACCAAAACTGAACAATCTGTTGTGCCAGTGAAAATCAGATCAAAGGCAAACCTCTCAAATAGTTCACCACCAGTTCAGAAAACAATCCTCCAAAAAGCAGCATGGTTCATGGGAGGATCAGACAGCTGTATGTTTGTACATGTGTGAAATAAACGGAAACCATATATCTGAAAAATTGCCTCTGGGCTGAGAGCTTTTATCTAAATTCTGTGTACAAATTTCTACACTAGGCCAGCCAACCAAGCTTCATGCAGCCACAATTTAATGTGTAAACCTTCCAAATATTTCCGTCAATGCATTATTTCCAGTTGACCTGTGGCCCACAGAAGACAAACTAGACCTTTATGTAAGTGGGCATTGTTCTCTGTACAGAAAATGAAGCAGCAAGACTCTGCCATGTTTTGTCCATACGCTGGTACTTTGTGAGATAATTGTCACGACCTGCCTTATAGAAACCTTCGTGTGTATCAAGGAGCCCTTTTCATGCCTACATTTGTTGTACTTTATCCACTGCATATAACCTCAGGAGCACTGGTGGGTTGAGAAATGATAAAAGCTTCAAACAAATCAATAAAATATCAATGTAACTGTTTGAGAAAATGTTACCTATACACTGTTTTGAATACATTTTCCTTCATGGCTGCAGAGATGAACTGAAAGGGAGGAGCAGATGTGAGTCTAGTCTAGTCAGTATCTGAGCATTTCAACAGAAGATCTATTTTTCATGACATCCTATCCTTTGTATTATTATGCTTTCTTTTTTTCCAGCCGGCTATTGGATAAGTTAGAAACTTGATCCTCCCTGGCATTAACTGGCTTCATATGCAGGAATTCAAAGGTGGCAAAAGACCTTGGTGTGCCATTTTCATGCCCAAGGGGGCCTGGCACATTTGAAGAGGGTCACGAAGTGAAAAAATGTGAGAAGAGGAGACCCAAACACACTATTTGACAATTTCCTTGACAAAATCCAAGAACAAAATTGATATTGCAACAAGAGATGACCTCTGACTGTCATTTTCTAATTTGGAGCCCAATATGAAACTTGCAGAAAACCAAGCTCAAGGATCACATTAGGCTGATAGATGTTTAATTTCAATAATCTTTTTTTTTTTGAAGTTTTGTCCACTAAGTCAGAATGTTCAAGTTTTCTTGGCAATTAATAATAAATGATTTTCTGTCTGTCTTGTATCCCTGTTTGACAGGGTGGCGGTGCTAGAATTTGAGAATTGCTTCTAAGGAGGTGGTCAAAAACAGCTGAGAATGGCTGCCCTGCAACTCTTGGGAAAAACTGGATCTATTCCTTTAAGCGTCAATTGACTGAAATCTTTGGTTTCTGAAAATCTGCCTTCTATTTTGTTTCCAGTCATTACCTGCCTCTTCTGAAAGAGGTCTTTGACCTTAAAAGTAGTCAGGATTTTTGCCCATGGATGTCAGGATATTAGGGCTTCAGTGAAAAAAAAAATGTTGTTTAGCCTTTCAACTTTCAGTTGAGTGGGAGAAGCCACAGCACTCAAGTCTCCCCATGGTTTTCCCCATCTCAGAGAAAAAAACAAGGTATAGTCCTGTCATTTTTAACTGCCTGATCATGGATAAACTGATGTACTATTCTGGAAACACAAGCTCCCCTGCCCCACCTTGTAAGAAAGGCTGTTTCACTGCTCCGGTGAATCTGTTTTTTTAGTCATCAATTTGCAATAAACAAATTGATTAACTTTTGCCATGCTTTCAATTTAACAGTTGTCAGGTGAATGTTTTTGAAAAGGAAAAGGCTTTCACCAACACTGTATAATAGTATTATATAATTGAGAAGTAAAATCTAAACAGTAAAACATATTCTCAGGTTTTAGTTGACCTAATGAAATAGTGGCTTATTGTTTCTAGACATTAACTGTTTAAAATACTTTGTAATTAAAATACAATCAAAGGATATAATGCAAGTCTGACTGAATCATATCAATAAGACTTCAGGGAAAACCCATCAATATAACTATTCATGTTTATTCTCAAACTATAGAGGCAAAAGAAGAAAAAAACTCAAAGAGTCTATGCTGGGGTCCAAAAAGAAACTGATCACACATCAAAACACTCAAAATGCAGAAGTAGGAAACAGAGCAGAATCAAAGACTGTCGGAAAAATTGGCCTTGGATCAAAAAATGAAACAGGAGAGCAACTGACTGAATTTTGCAACAGTTTGATCATTGCAAATGCATTCTTCAAGTAACCCAAGAGGCGACTGTATACGTGAACATCACCTGTTAACTATATAACCAGAAGCAAAAGATGGAGAAGCTCCATTCTCTCTGAAAAAAACAAGACTACAAACAGATTATGGCACAGACCATGAACTGCTAATATCAAAAATTAGAGTAAAGCTAATGAAGAATACTAAACCAGCCATCATGCCAAAAGACCCAAAGAATATGCCCATAGAATTTAGAAACAATGTAAAAAATAGATTTATTGTGCAGCCCTACTTGACTAGGAACCAGAAGGTCTTTGGACTGAAGCCAGGGACATTGTCAGAGAGAAATGCAAAAAGACACTACCTGCAGCCAAAAAGAAACAGTAATATTGGTGGATGAAAGATGAAACCCCTCAGTTAATTGAGGACAGATGAGAAGCAAAAGTCAAAGGGAACAGAAATGGAGTCAGAACCCTAAATGCAACTGTTCAGTGACTTCTGTGCAGAGAGAACCGCTATAGTAATCAACGTAGGGAAATAGAAGGTGACAACAAAGAAGGAAGAGTAAGAAACCTCCTCTATGAGATCCAAGAAATCAAAAGGAAATTTAAACCAAGAGTGGGGATGGGATGCTCTACAACCAGCAGGGGAACACATTATATGACCAAGTCAAAATAAAAAGACAATGGAAACAATACACTGAAGAACTATATAAAAGAGATGAAAGAATGACAGATTCATTCCAGGAAGAACCATTTGAAGATGAACGTACAATTTTAGAAAGTGAAGTGGAAGCTATACTCAGAGCACTTGCAAGAAATAAATCACCAGGAAGAGATGGAATACCAATAGAGCTGCTTCAATCTACAGAGAAAGAATCTAATTCTAACTAAAATCTATCAACAAATATGGACAACAAAAGAATGGCCCAAAGATTGGAAATGCTTGATATACATTCCAATCTCCAAGAAAGGGGACACCAGAGATTGCAGTAACCACAGGGCTGTTGCATTAGCCTCCCATGCAAACAAAGTGATGCTCAAAAGTCTACAACAAATTTTGCCACATGTGGAGTGAGAAATGCCAGCAGTCCAAGCCGGGTTCACTAGAGGAAGAGGCACTAGGGATCATATTGCAAACATACTTTGGATAACGAAGTGCACCAAAAAATTTCAGAAGAAAATCAGCCCATGCTTTATAGATTGTGGCAAAGCCTTTGATTGTGTAAAAACTATGGATGGCTCTTAAAGAAACTGGTATGCCACAACATTTGATTATCCTAATGAATAACCTGTACTCAGGACAAGAGCCCACTGTCAGGACAGAATGTGGAGAAACAGAATGGTTTCCAATCGGCAAAGGAGTTGGGGAAGGTTGCCTTTTATTGCCCTATCTGTTTAACTTGTATGCTGGATGTATCATATGCAAGGCTGGATTAGACTCCAAGGAAGGAGGTGTGAAAACTGGAGGAAGGAACATCAACAATTAAGATACGTAGATGCCACCATACTACCAGCAGAAAATAGCAAAGACTTGGAAAGACTACTAAGGAAACTCAGAGAAGAATGTGCAAAGTTACAATTACTGCTGAAAATCAAGAAAACAAAAATAATGACCACAGATCATCATACAACTTTAAATAATGAAATAATAAATAATGAAATAATGAAAACATGGGGGGGGGTAGATTTCTTTTACTTTGGCTCAGTCATTAATCAAAATGGGGAGTACAGTCAAGAAATTAGAAGACTAAGACTTGGAAGGACAGCTATGAAGAAACCCAGGTTAGATCCTGAATTATAAAGATGTATCACTGAATTCTAAAGTTAAGATTGTCCACACCATCATATTTCCATTATCTATGTATAGTTGTGAACACTGGACAATGAAGAAAGCTGACAAGAAGAAACCTAACTCATTTGAAATTTGGTGCTGGAGAAGAGTTCCACAGATACCATGGTGTGCTAAAAAGACAAAGAAATGGGGCCTGGAGCAAATCAAACCTGAACTCTCCTTAGAAGTCAAGATGACCAAACTGAGACTGTTGTACTTTGGACATATCATGAGAAGACATGACTCACGAGAAAAGACAATAACGCTTGGTAAGGTAGAAGGCAGTTGGAAAAGAGGAAGACCATGTTACAGATGGATAGACTCAATCAAAGAAGCCACAGCATTTAGCCTGCAAGAGCCGGACAGGGCTGTTGATGACAGGATGAGTTGGAGGTTTCGTTTTTTGGCTTGCCATAAGTTGAAGTCGACTTGATGGCAGCTAAGAGCAAACAATTATAATACTGAAATGAGTTTAGACCAGAAGGACATCAGGACAGATTAGACATTCACTGCCAAGTTTTCTGAGTCTCCAGTGGGGTGCTGACATAAAATAGCCTTTGTTTGGTAATGTAAATTTTAAATCCTGTATGGTTTTGAAATTGTCCCAATATTCTCCCCTTACCACATCTGCTGAGTGGTGATTAGGCATAAAGCCTGCTTGATTGGGTTGAAAGTACTCTATGATGAATACAATTTTGTGGTGAACAAGATTCAAGATAGAAATAGGTCCTGATTTTGTAATGCTTTAGGGCCATATGTTGACATCAGCTGGGGCTCTTCCCTCCCCATTTAGGTACTGCAACTACTTTAGACTCTCTCCAACTTGTAAAAATTTCTCATAAAATAGCATTTTAAGATGAGGAATTAGCAAACATACAAATGCCCAGCAGATCTCTCCTGAGAAGCCATCTGTGCCTGGAGACTTTCCCATTTTCAATTTGTTAATTGCTGCCCTAGGATCTGCCTCTGAGACTGGCCAAATCAAGCCATCTTTTTGCTCTTGGTGAGACTTAAGAAAGCCTTCTGCCAATTCTGCCTTTTACAAAGTGTAGGTATATTAATGAAGTTTGAATTTGATTTATTTCCAGAGATTTAATTTAGTTTCATTTAGTTTTTTTTTAAATTCAGTTCACTTCTTTAGTTTAGTACCTTGGGATTGTCCAAAGTTTTACCTTGTTAATCTGTGTTAACAAAGAACCACTCTCTGCTTTTCTGACCTTCTCATTTTAGCAGGAACCTTCCTGAATAAATTCCTTTTAACGGCCTCCAGTGTGCTCCACAGAACCATATCTGAAACTCCTTGGTAAGCATTATCTACATAGAAAGCATAGACAATGAGACTGAAACCCAGCACTTCTGTCATTCTCACCATACTGGCACCAGCAAGTGCATTTAGAACATAAAAGCACCCCCTTTTTGTACTTTAAAAAATAACATGGCTCCATATTATTTTCTGGGTTTTCCCCACTGATATTTGGTGTCTTATCCCTCTCATTTCCTTTTCCTCGTGTGTTTATTAGACTACACAGCTGTAGTCTTGCTTCTTTTCTTGATAATATAGCACAGATAGGAACTGTGCTGCCCTCTATATGTAATCAACTGCAACCTCCAGCATTGCTAGACATCACAACCAATAGGGAGGAATGCTGAGAGCTGCAGTCTAAAAACATCTGGAGTGCCTCACAATTCCCACCCTTGGAGATAGTATAAAAAGGTATAGCATAAATTAAAAAATTATGATTTTTTTATGTGTACATATTTGCAGTCTGAATGTGAGAATGAAATTTACAACTTAAAGAAACTGAAAAAAGATTTGGGCACTCTGATGTTTCTTGTGATGTCTCAAATGAAACAGAGTAATTAATTAGATCACTAAGCTTCAAGCAAGATATTGTTGAACTTTAGAAGGCATTTTCTTACAAATTTATTTTGAGAAGAGAGGAAAAACATTAGAGAGTTGCCACAGTGTTAGTTAATCCTTGATTAAACATTTCATTGTTCCACTAGTTCCCTTAAAAGCAAGAGTGAAAACTATGTCACTCTCCAGAAGCTGCCAAGTTGCAGTTCCCAGCATTTCTCACTGTTAGTTAAGGTGGCTTAGGATGCTAGAAGCTGCAGCTCAACAACATTTGGAGGACTGCACAATTTCCATCCATATTTTGAAGCCTAATTCTAACATCTGCACAATCTTCCAGTCAGATGCAAGCAAGACAACTTACAACGTATACAAAATGGCTCTCATCTTGACCTCTACTTAATTCGTGAATACACAAAACAGTACAGCTGGGCAAAAATCCCATTTCCAATACAATGCAGTGCAAAAAGCACTGTCCAGCAGGCCTAACAATTGGAGTGGAAGAAGATACAGTTTAAATACTAGCCTAATGTGGAGAAGCAAGGTCTTGGTTAAAACTCTTCTTCAGCATTTCTGCAGCGTGAGCTCTTCAACTGCTGCAGCCTCTCCACCGTTTCAGCCACTGTGCGTTCACCATGAACCTTGTTATCTCTGGTGCGGATATTAACTGTTCCACTTGCCTTCTCTTTTTCACCAACAACTAAAAAGCAGAACAGAGACAAATTGGTTTTGAAAGAGCTTGTGTTACTTTTTAGTAACCAATAATACTATTCAGGAAGCAACACCTGAATTAATAATGCCATTCTATTAAGTATGAGGAAAAACGAACCTGTGGAATAACATGTAATGTTTTGGAGGAAATAATTAAACGAGGCTAGTAAGTTGGGAGAATGGTACGGAAGCTAAAAGATCTAAGAAGGTATTTCATACAACTAAGGAAATGAGTACAGCTGAAGGAATGAAGAGTGAGAAATATGCTGACTGTGCAGGTAACTGTGCTGTACATTTAAAAGGATATCAGCAAGTTGTTAAAGAGCCTGGATGGAATTCATTACAGAGCTTATCTTTACGTAACTGGACTTATGCTTGTGAGAAATAAAAATAAGCAGTTTCACAATGCCTGAGCTCAGCAAGGGGCTGCCATGACATTACTATGTGAAGGAGCCAGCGAAGTGGCGGTTGTTCATCAGAACTGATGCACATCAGGCAGTCCCAATGTGCACCAATCCTGATGTGCAATAGGCACTCCCAATGCATACCAGGACAATGGCTAAGGGCTGCCAATGTGCACTGGCAGAGCTTGATGTGCACCAGGGCACCAACTAGAGAGTGCTGATGGCATCAGTAAGGTCTGACATGCATCAGGGCGGTCTTACCTGTGCCCTGACAGGCATCTTTGCAATTTGCTAGGAGGGTTCCATACTGCCCCTGCCATGTGGCTAAGTAACTGTAAAGTTACACAATGCAGAAGGTGATACGCAATTTTGTTAAATCTCACTATTTCAGTTCAGCACTGGAATCATTTCCTTTTTGAGAAAGTAATCTTTCCAGGGTGTTTTCTGGGAACAGATGGACAGCTGAGATCAGAGATACTTTGGGATCCTGCAGGCAATGAAATAAGTCACCCACATTCCCATTCTTTCTGGTCCTGTCTGCTCTTACTATGAAGGCTACAATTTTGCCAATAGTCAGATTGCTTAAATCTCATTTAAAACAATGTATCGAAAGAAATCATTGAGGCAAAACATGCTCAGAATCACTGGCATAGCTATGTTATGGAAAAGATTTATTGTTAGGACCCCTATTTTCAAACTTTGTACCATAGCATTTAAAGCATGCATGACCTCCTTTGCATATTGTTTGCTTCTGAGAACATGAGTGCAAACAAAAAAAATTCCAGGCCATGCCAAAGATGAGTGGCATAAACATGGTCTTCTTTGACTCTCCCATTGTAACTAAGTGGCAAGAGGTAGCAGGGAAAAGGAGATCAGGCCTCTACTACCACCTAGATAAGAAAACTAGTGAAAACTAGATCTACACACCAGTCACGTTTGGTGTTGCCCAAGTATTTGTTTTTTAATTGTTTAGGTAGAGATACCTGAATCCAAAAAAACAGAATGAAGAGTGTTCTAGATGTTTCTGATACCATCTAGCATTCAACATTTTTATAGGGCACTGAAAAAAGAGGCGCAGCAAATTACTGAGAACAGGCATAGACAAATCTGAACCATTCGGTTCTGCCGCTGAAGGCGGCCTGGGGCCAATTTACTGGTTACCTTTTTTAATGGGAAAAGAGAACCAAGGATTTTCCCTGAGGATGGCACTGACACAGATCAAATGAATAAAAGCACTTGCTCCAGGTAATGAAGCGGCACAGATAAGTTTCAGAGAGAATCATTTACTTAAAAACTGGAAAGGTGCTGGCTAACAGAAAGCCTTATAAAATAACAAGTATCTGGGGCTTACATTCTCAAAAGAAAGCCAAAAAAAAGTGCATTGCCCAAACGAAATCATCAACAGTGACATTTTTACCTAAAATGAAGTTGTACTGTGCAAGCTGAGCATTTCTTATCTTCTTGTTCAGTGTGCAACCAGGGTCCACATCAATATCTGCCATCAAGCCAACATCATGGAACTGCTGCTTTACCTTGAAGAGCATCAATGTGACAGTTTTTAGGCTATGCTTCCATGGAGAGAAAGATTTCTAGCTTCAACACAAAGTTTAAACTTCATCAAAACCAGACCTACAATTGTTATTCCACAAGAACATAATGTAATAAGCCACAGAGTTTGCAATTAAATTAGCATCTAGTCATTTGGCACTGGAAAGATAGGCACTTTGAATATTTTTTTTCGCCTAGGTATCCAGATGAATGCAGAGATGAAGACACAGGTATAACTCTGGGGTAGAAATATTTTCAAGAATGTGCCAAAGATTCGCTATTCATTATTTGCTTAGAAACATAAACACAAACACACACTGACTTTTACCAGCTTGTACACTGCAAGTACATACAATGAAGGACAAATAAGAGATTAACAAATGACAAAAAAAAGGTAGTACCACTTATTGCCTCCACAAGTCCAGTGAGCAAGAAAGTTAGCATAGGGAGGCATTTGAGATTTCTAATGTGGCTAAATATAGATTGTGACCTGAGTATTCCTGAATAGCGGGATATATTTTACATATATTAATAACAGTAATAATTACAAGAGCATCATTTATGCTACAGCTAAATTAATTAATTCTTCTTTGTGACTGTTAGGGAGAAGCAATACCTATCTCTTTCGACAAGAGAAATATTTCACAAAAGTTTCATGTTTCTTGGATATCCAGTAGTACAAACTTCAGTTCTATTTGACTGAGGTCCACATCTACGTCTAGGAAGATCTTTAATCTTTAATCTCCATCCTAGCAAACAGGAGATTTTAGTGCCCCAGAGTCACATTTGTTGTAAAATTCACAGAACTAAAACTTACGAAGTAGGCATTTTGCAATATTGTAGCCTCAATGGTTTTGAACAATGTGCTTGAGTTTCTTTCCTCTGCCACATACATGTTTTATTAATGGACAAAAAAAATATCTAGGCAAAAATTGTCCCAACAAATGTACAGTATTTTATCACAATGATAGATCATCGTTCTAGTACAATGTAACTGTTCTTGTCATTGTTGCTATGTGCCTTCAAGTTGTTTCTAACTTAAGGCAACCGTAAGGTGAACCTATTACAAAGAAACAGAGCTAGAAAACTTTGAACTATTCCTCGAGAAACCATTTTTTATCACATAAACTGTAAAACAAATAAAGAGGCAGTATATTCAGGACAGGGAAGGAGAGGAATGCTACCAAATTGTGAACGTTCTTCAACATCGCTGAGCTGAAGGAACACATAGGACAAGTTTATCCTGTTATCAGGATTTCCATGGGATCAGAAAATGCCCCAGAAGTCATGCAGTGCAAGTTTTAAAATTCATCTGGATGAGGATTAAATAAGTATTTTGGCAAGCAAACCAGAACATCTGTAAAACTATGATACTATACACCAGGTATGGAAAACATGTAGTCCTCCAGATGTTTTTGGACTTCATCTTTTATGATACTGCAACCCTTGGGTATGAGGGCTAGGCTGATGAGAGTCATAATTTAAGATCTGGAGGGCCACATATTCCCCATGCCTGGTAGACAACAACACTGCTGAGCTAATGGAGCAATCACTTTTTTGTACTGCTATCACTTTTTTTAAGCTCACCAAAAAGTATTACTAAACATTAAGGTGAGGTGTTTTTTTTTTAACTGTGCAAAAGTTTCATTCACAGAAGGAGCTTTTGATCTTGTATCTCTCTAACACCAGACCCCATACATGCCACACAGACAACACAGAACACTTTGGAAATCAAGGAGAATTGCACAAGTCATTTGTAATGTGGTACGTGTGTGTATGTTTTCTTCTTTTCAAAGGGAAAAAAAGTCAAAACTGCACTGGGCATGTGCAAGCCCTTGGGTGCATATTAGCAGAACCTTATGTCTTCACTTAAATGGGCTGAACTGACTTGCAGCCAGCACAGTGTCATACATACATCATTTAATTGCTGCTGTCTGGTTTCATTGGCTTTGCCTGGAAATTTTGAACTGAAGGGTTTTTTTTCTTTTTAAATCCCTACCTTCTGTGCATATTCATCACATGTTGGTCCAACTGGTACCACCATCACCTGCTGAGGAGATAACCAGAGCGGCCTTGTACAAAACAAGAAGCAAAATAGAAGTATTAAAATATCATTATCATACCATGTGACAACACAAAGTGTACATTTCCTCTCTTCAAAGGTTTGGATATACCATCTAATTAGCCCTTGATTCCCATCACTTTATATGAGGTGATCAGAAAATGAAAATGATGTGGTATGTGCACACAGACATACAGATGTATAATTTATCAGGAAATATCTTACATTCCCTTACTTACATAAGACTCTTACATTCCTTAACTAGACCAGAACCTGGTTTCATCTCCTAGTCAATAAAGTGAGAGATGCAAGCACTGTTTCTTGTTAATAGGAAATATGGTTTAAACCATCAAGATGGAAGTGCTGAAGCCAGCTGATGAGAAAAGGTGAGGGTGAAGGATGGAGTCTCACTATTTGTTCGCAACATAATAAAAATGCTTTTAAAGACCAAAATAACTGTGGCTAAATTGGGACTTTAGATACTTTTCACACAAAGTGTATATCATGGTTTTTTAAAAAATAAAAGCCCATTTTCCCAAAAAGTCATTTCTATTTTCATTATTCCACTGGTGCCGTTTCAAGCAGAACAGCTAGTGTTTTATGTAAGATAAGAAACTTAAGAGTTTGGGAAACCTGACAGCACGTAAATCATTTAAGTTAATCAAAAACAGAAGCTAAAGCTTTGAACTCCTCCTCATGGTCCTGCTGAAGTAACAGAGGGGAGGGTGGAAGGAACAAGCCCTGCTTAAGTGGGGATGGGGGGAGACTAGATTTGTTATTAGCATTGCTTATTGTGATGTCAGAATACAACCACTATGAAACTGAGCAACACCAGAATGAAAACAGAGATTAAATACCATTTGCCACCATAGTTTTCTGTCAGGATAGCAATCATCCTCTCCACAGATCCCAAGATGGCACGATGTATAATCACAGGCCTTTTTTTGTCATTACCATCATGACTAAAAGATAAAAGTTCATTATTAGAAAAAAAGCTAATAAAATAAGGAGTAAGAGTTACTTTCAAGAAAATAAAAATAGGGATTAAAAATTTACTTTGAGCAAAATAAACTGTGCAGTGCACTTACCTCACATATGTGAGATTAAATCTAACTGGAAGCTGGAAATCCAACTGGATCGTAGCACATTGATGGTACCGCCCAATGGCATCTTTAATCTGAATGTCAATCTTTTTTGGAGGGGAAGGGGAATGAGATGAGACTGATGTTACTACAATTCTCATGTTCAGCACCACATTAAGATCATTTGAGGATGGATAATTACAAGGATCATCTAAGTCAGACTGTACCTGTCCACATTTCCACTTCTATACTACTTCCTTATGACAGCCATGTCCATGGCTGTCTGCCTTCTAGCCTTTTGTGTGCTATAGCCACAGCCATCATAACTTTGCCTGCAGTGCAAAAGTAATGCTGTTGTAAAGCGACTGTGCATCTTCTCCTTTCATACCACCTAGCATAATTAGCAGGTAGGAAAAAGAATCTGTGGGCTAAGAAATACAGTGGGCAAGTGGGCTATTGGACTAGCAAGCAATCAGAAGGCTAGTGTGCAAGGCGCCTTTCCTGCTCCATCTTAATTAACCTCTTCATGTACCATTTTCTAAGGGGATTGCTGGATGATTATATACTTTTTTTTAACACTGAATATGATTATACTGGATGGTTCCATGCCCAAGGAAGAAATGGTAGATATTCAACAGGACATTTAGTTAGGTTCTCTGTTTATGCTTTGACTGGTCTAGTGGTCACTCAGTATGGTAATACTCAGAAGTGGTCATACAGCCTTCTTCTCCACCATTCAAATAGGAATGCCTGTGTGAAAATGTTATGAAACAGACCCTTAATCTTCTATATTTTAAGAGGTACTAATTATATATTAAAGAGCTAATTCCTGCTGTTATGGCTCACTACAGTAGAGCCATTCAATTAACACTGTGTTGTTGACTCACCGTTCAACAACAGACTCAGTGGGTCTATCTAGCTGGGATTAACCAACAGGATTCTGGTCTAATTCTGTTTTTGTAAGGCACAGCAACACTGGTCCAACCCTTCAGGTCTACATCCCTAAATGTGGAATTAGACAACTAGATTGCTCCCATCTGTGAATACAAGGAGACATTTGCAAATCACAGGAAGACAGTACAACTAATCTGGCCTTTCCAGTGCACAACTTCTACACATCTAATATTTGTGAAACAAGTTACAGGAGTGCTATTTGTCAGGAAAGTAATTATTTTTCACTCAAGGGGTCATCTACTAACCTTTGGTCCATAGAAAGCACCATCCCCAGGATTCAGTTCCCATTTTTCACCAAAGTCATTCAGGCTATTTTCAAGTTGCTAGTGAAAGTTATTATACAAGTTCAGTTAGTTTGCTTTCAAAATTACATTAGTATGCTATTTTCTCTTCTTCACAGTGCAATCTGGATATTACCCAGCTGCAGAAGTGCAGAACATTAACTAACTAGCTTCTTTGAGTGTTCTATTCAAAGCAGAAAACTAAATTATAAATTCTGCAAATAAATATCTCACTCCTGTCTTGTCAGCTGGAATATCCCTTAGTGCTTTAGGTCAACCCTTGCAACGTCTTAAGAAATTATCCTTACATAATCAGGTACTGAATAAGCAAGTTACTGTTTAAACAACTTGTGTATATTCTAGATTAACTAATCTTCTTGTTGTCATCTTGAAAATGTGTCCTCAAAACATCAGTTCTGAACCCACTTGTTTTTAAGTACAACCCAGTGAAAGCAGTCTGTTGTTTTTTTTCCTTCAAACTACCAGTCCCACTGATAACAACTGCTTTTCCCACGTAGATTTTCCTTGGTAACTGAGACAAGTCCTATGGGGAACAGCAAACATGACCTGGTTCTTAGTTGGTGATCTGGTTTTCCTTGGCTCTTATCCATGAAAATCTGCACAACTGGAAGTTTTACTTATAGAAAAGATCAAGTGTGACACCTAGTGTCACACAATCAAACTCCTGCTTGCACAATAGTGTTCCCTTTCCTTCTTCCCTCCTGCAGCCCCCTCCCCCTGTATCCCCTGAAAACTGTTTCAAAGGGTTTCCCAATCCCAGACAAAATTTTGGGGAGATACAAGAAAGCTGCAAGAAACAATGGAGATCTATTCCTTCAACAGAATTAAATGCCATTCTGCTAAGTAGATGGGCACAGGTTGATTCAACCTCAAATCTTTATGCTTTCCCCCTACAGAACTGATTGTTTGAAATTACTTCTTTTTTATATTGTTAGATTCTTCTTGTTTTGTGTAGCCATAATAAAAGCACATTCATATCTATGTGGTGGAAGTAGAGCTTTAGAAAATAAACCAAATGAATACATAGAATTAGAAATTAAACTCATTTTGACAGCAACCTCTAGCCACGAATTTAACAATTACCTTTTCAGCTTGATTCCACACTTCAATGTCTCCCAGGTACTTTTCAGGACGGGTGGAGAGATTCAGTTTGAAGGAAAAGCCAAACACATCATACACGGTACGCAAAAATTCTAGACAGTTCTTTATCTCATCTTCAATCTGTACATGAAATAAAACCAAATGCAGTCAGAGGTTTTCCATTTTTTAGGACATTCTCTATATCAAAAATATATTGGCTTGTACCTGCTCCATGGCACAGAATATATGTGCATCATCCTGCTGGAACCGCCTCACTCTGGTGAGACCTGTAAGTGTTCCTGACAGTTCATTACGGTGGAGAACTCCAAAGTCAGCCAATCGCAGTGGTAGCTCTCTCCAGGATCTTGGTCGGTGATCAAACATAAGGCTGAAGGAAAAAAGGCACATGTCTGAACTCCATCCAGGACTCTACTCGTATGTTGTCTTGAACAACAAATACTTACAAACCAAGAGCTGCAGATTGTGCATGTAGTATTACTACTCAGAAAAAAAGGATGCACCAGAACTGTTTCCTTCTTTACTAGAATTACACTTCTGCATCACTCAGTCTCATCATAAAGCCCACTGACATTACAATCAGATCGTAAATGAAGATCCACAGCATTCCCATGGGGAAATGTTACAACCTGATTGGAAGTGTTCATGGCCTGGTGCCACACATCTACTATAATATGCCAACATCATACTGGTATATTATGGGAGATGTGTTCCACTGGGCCATGAACACTCAGCATTGCCAGAATGTACAATTCTGCCAATTCACATAATTCCTCTGCAGAACAGAAACAGGACACAGCTGCTTAATTTTACTCTAGTACCCTGGAGAAACCAAATGATAGGCTACTTCTACAAAACCTAGAAAATATTTTTTTTCATATACTTTCTCCCTCCCGAATATTTGCAACAGTACGTTAATTATTGTTTGCCAAGAACATGAGGCAGAATAAAAGTAACTGGCAAAATGAAAAAGATGTGAGTGACCTAGTCTGGACCAACAAGTTAAGACTATTATCATGTTCGTCAGTTCAACATGGAGGAAGCCAGTAGCTGACCTGCTCCTCCATAGGTCCCAGCCAGAGAATTTAAGAGTATGCCACTAACATGCTTTATAATGCATAATATAAACATGTAATTTTTCTGAAATATTTTAAACTCAGTTGATTAGCTCACCAACCACAACTTGAGAGAATGAAATGCAAATAGAAACAAGAAGCCAAAAGAAATATGAATGAGGAAGCAGGAGAGTGAGCTATAATCTCAGCCAGGCATGAAACACAAAAGATAAAGAGAAGTAGCACTTGGAAAAATCTGGCCTTTTTTTTTTTTATGGAATGGTAGATACAACAGTAAAATGATGTGTAACTTCTTAGTTCTCTGCCATACAAAGACTTTGTTATTCCCTTCACACAACTATACTTCTATAGCTTAAGTTATAACATAAAATTAAAGTGGAGTGGATGATAATCCAAATTGCTTACTGTTTGTATTGTTCTGCTTATACAGGATTCTCCTACTTATCTCACGGGTTAGGGACCAGAGTACTGTTAGAAAATGGAATTGACAGAAAAGCAGAACCATGTACCGTACTGTAGGGAGCAGATGGACTTATAGAGGCTCACTTGTTACCAACTATGCACATGCTGCTTGAGAAGTCCCTCAGCTGGCTTAGCTCCCTTTTCCCCAATACTAGTTTGCTTTGCAAGCAGCATGCATATGCAAGTGGTCCCAAGTGGGCTTCTGTAGGCAAGAAGACTGATGAAAGAACAGAACGTCCATCAAAATAATGGGATTTGTCCTTAATCTGGAGTGTCAAAAGAGCGAGTAGCCAGATAATAGGGCTTCCAAAGGTGGGGGATACCTGTATTTTAAACAGTACATTTAATTCAGCAAGCATAGTTAAACAATAATTTGTTAAAGAAAAGGAGCTACTGTGAAAGTTGGCTCTAACTGGATATTGAGTCAGTACCAATGTCCAGGACAGTTCATTGGCTTCAGAGCAAAAATCTCTTTCTCCACCTCAAAGGAAAACATGTTGTCACTGTAATGCTGCCAGTGCCCTGATGTCACCCAAAGCTTGCTGTTGTAGACATTTGGAGAAACAACTTCCTGGAATCCTCGTTTTCGATATTCACTCTGAAAGAGAAGACCTAAAAAAATCAGATGCTTTCCAATGTAGTAGTTTCCAAAGCAGCCGCCATGTTAGTCTCTTGCATTACAAAAAGGAAGAAGGGAGGGAGAGAAAAAAAGAATGTGGCAGCAACTTAAAAGACTGAGTGGATTTTATTTTAGTATGCACTTTCATGGATACAAACACACTTCTTCAGATGCATCTTTTTCTCCCTCTTCCTCTTTTTTACACTAAAATTTGGAAACATTTAAGAAAGAATAATAGAATCTGATGAGTGATTCTATTCCCTAACCTGCTCTCAAACTAGGACTGCCAAAAAAGTGAGCCATCAATCTTCTAACTACTACTTGGCACTTGAAATGACAATTCAAAAGATCAGATATATTAACTGGTGTTGTTGTTGTTGTGTTTATCATGACATGACATGACATGATTCACTGGTTAAAATGATAATGCTGAGAGTACTGAAAGATAGCAGAAAAGGAAGACCACATTACAGGAGGATAGACTCAGTCTAGGAAAGCATGGCTCTGAGTCTGTAAGACCTGAGCAAGGATACTGATGACAGGGTGTCTTAGACATCTCTCATTCACAGGGTTGCCTTAAGTCAAAGCCAACTTGGCAGAAAATAACAACAATTTAACTTGCTTTTCTAGTATTGTAATACAGAAGAGAAAGGGATATGTGGCTAAGAGAAAAAGGAAGCTCCACTGACACAACTGATGGAACCAAAGAAGATATCTCATTGCCATATGTTCCTTGAAGCCAGTGCATTGTCACAGTACATATTTATGATGATATCACATGTAAGCAATCTCCCATCAGCTACCATCTTTAGTTATCAGAGCAACCAAACTGTGCATCAACAAATTAGGCTGCAAATCAACAGAAAGGCATTAGGTTTGTACAAAGCCTGACTGAGACCATACCTATGCTATATTGTGGATCAAATGTGTCTTGATACATATTCTAATTTTTTGCAAACTTCAAAGAAGGCAGTAAAAAGAAATAATTTATCAAGGTATACTAGTCTACTTTCCTGGGGTGGGTGGGCTACCATACCTTGATAAATTATTTCTTAAATAAATACATATTCTTAAAAAGTTAAAAAATACCTAGCACCCCATACTCCATGACTGGTGAATTCTGAAGAGTGTAACAGGCTGGGCAGGCCTGTGCTAGAAATATGTGAGCCAACACAGGGTAAACTGCGCTCTCATTGAACAAGAACCTCTATAAAGGGATAGTACATAGAGCATTTTCAAACCTCTGTGTAAACCAGACCTGTGTCTTGACTTACCCTGATAAATCCTATCAGCGTATTATAAATATAAGCTCCTTTCGGAAGGAAAAAACAACTACCAGGACTGAGTTCATGGAAGAAAAATAATTCTTGATCCTATTGAGAAGAGAGAAAAAGAAAATCAGTTTTCCTTCCTGTACACAACTAGAATCATTTCGGCTGTAGCTCTTTGCTAACAATGTATTGAATAACTGCTATGCAACCTCATTTGAAAGCAACCTGCAGCAGACACTTCTCAAACACCCTTGTCTAAGTATGAACAGTCTCTAGGGAAAACACGAAAAATGGTAGAGAATAAAAGGTCAGAAAAATGTGTATTTCATATATCATCATAGCATGAAGAAGGAATAAATGTGAAGAAAGAGGAAAGAAAAATTGAAAATAATTATGAAGAGTATTACAGACACAAATGATAAATAAATTAGTGCTACGTTTATTCTTTTTACTCTGGTATTACATGACAGCCATGCCCACATAACAATTTTGTGCTATATGGTGCCCTGGGATAGTTGTTTTCACACTATGGGAGTTACTCTCTTTTTTCACAAAATTTCAGTGGTAGACTTCAGTCAGGCTTTTGATTAATTGCCTTTGGCCACCATTAACAAAGAACAGCAACCAGAAGTTTAAGAGTAATCTGTACACAGACTATCCTCAGGTCTGAATCTATGCATGCAGTTATTTTATGTAGCAAAGAAATAAGAAATTCAAAAAAATCAGGCATATTACAGCACACTTAAACAGAAATATAAGACCTTAAATATTGGTAGAGAGACTTTTCAAAGTTCTTTCATATATAGAAATTACCACAATATCTTTTTGTAAACTGAACTACCCTCAGAAACAATTTTTCCTTTTCTCATACAACCTATTCAGATCCATGCTATGAAGAAGTTGGTCTCACCCGTCCAATTTTTCTGTGGTCTCTGTTCTTTGCTTCCTCTTGGAACTTCTCCCAGTCTTTCAGCATTTTTGCATCTGGGAATGAAATCCCATAAATCCTCTGCAAGCTTTCCATATCAGATTTCCCTTCCCAATATGTTGAGGAATTCTGGAATCACAGAAAAGGTTTTAAAAACAGTGGTACTGCAGAATTTTACAAGAACGGTAAAAAACTTCTGAGTTTAAAGTTACATATCTGTTACATTTGTCAATAATTCATGTATCTCATACTATGAAGAAATCAACTGCAGTTAAGTGATTCCTTTGTGAAGCAGAATATTATCACAGGTTCTTAAAATGTCATAATAAATGCAGTAACAAGTTTTAAACAAGTTCTGGGATGGGCATGAGATATATTTGAAAGCAGCCCTAAATTTTTGCTATCACCACAGTGTGAAAAATGTAACAAAGTAGGCCCAAACCAGAGAAACAAAGATGGCCAATTTATAAATGCTTTACTGTGCATTTAAGACCCATCAGTTCTAACGAAAAGGTAACCTTTTGACTTATTAAATGTTTTTCTGAATGAACATTTGAGTAAAGGATCAAAGGGGCTAATTTAACTTTCCTCAATTGCAACTATTTCAAGTTTATTAGATATGATTGAAGAACTAGCACACTGACTCAAAGCCACTGAAGAATCACCATTCTTTAATGAAATGAGGTTATGATCAGGTTTTCAAAAAGCTCCCAAAGATCAACCCCAAGGAGAATTTTATCCTACATTTCTATATTTCTGGTTATAACTGCAGCATAGTGTTTAACTTCTTACCTTATGGATTTTTAATGCCTTTATTTTACCAGTATGCCTTACATGAGGTCCCCTACAAAGATCAATCAAAGGGCCACACCTAAAACACAAGAAAAATTACTGAACTCCTCAATTACTTTGTGTAGTTAGCTTCTAGAAAATTT
Source organism: Cyclura pinguis (assembly GCA_030412105.1). NCBI lineage: Eukaryota > Metazoa > Chordata > Lepidosauria > Squamata > Iguanidae > Cyclura > Cyclura pinguis. Next base: position 332,809,101 of record CM059600.1, read on the forward strand.
GGGTCTGATTAACTTTACCTGTACACAGTAGTGGTTGGAGTTGTGACTTTTTCATTCAAGATACGACATTTGAACTTGTTGTACTACAGGAAAGGTAAAAGAATCCAACTTAATTCTATGCCAGTTTAAGATCTAACTCATATGCTTAACGTCTATTGCCACAGTATACATAAGGACAAAGCATTAAAGTAATCAAAATGTCATTCTACAGGCACCTAATTCTCTCTTCCACAGCCAAACCATCTTAAAACTTATGTCCAAGCAGAATCAATTGGTTCTACAATTGCGTGTCCCAATTGTGTGATCTTCAGTCCTAGGTAAATCTTCATTCACCTCATCCTTAAGGAAAGCAGCAGTGTAGTGCTTATAGAATCTTTACACCCTGGAATTTAAGACTGCTTCCTCCCAAGACTGCTGCATTGCTACCTGCTGATAACCAAGATAGCTGGATAAACCAATAGCATAAGTGGGCATGATCAGAAAAAGTACAAAGATGAGACACAACTAAGACTACTGTTAACAACTATACACAAAGCGGTATGAATACCTTAAACATTTCAAGTAACGTTTCCTTCTTAACTTCTAGTCGCTCAAAAACTTGCTTCTCCTTCATAATTTTCTTGCACAATGACTCTAGAGCAGGAAAGTCATTGCTAGAGACACACCTAGAACAGACAAAAAATTGGTAAAGACTGTGCTTGTTGTTTACCCAAGTTCTGTTCCCTTCCACTCCCATGTGTTCTTCACAATAAGCAATCTTCTATAGTAAGAGGGCCTCCCTTTAGTCAAACACAAACTGGACACCAGCAGAAACAGTCAAAGACCTTGCATAAGCAGAGTGTACCTGTCATTCTGATATTATGGAGGATAGCAATCTATGATTTTATCTATAGCTTTATATGCTTTCTTATAGTTGAAACCTCTCTGAAAGTGGTTTCCAAAAAAAAGTTCAAACGGCAAACTTCAGACCATGAAACAATTAATAAGAACCAACCCCTAAAACAAATTCTAGGACTTCCAGACCAGTAAAAATATTAAAAAACAGTCAATAAATACAACTTAAAGCAACCAGTAACCTCTTTTTTAAGAACATCATGGAAAACAAATCCGTTTTTAAATTTTAATTCTTTTATTTATTAAGATATTTATATCCTTCCCTATAAACAAAAATCTCAGGGAATTTTACTTATAAAATCAATTTAAAATAATAAATAATTATCATTTTTAAAAGACTAAAAATATATGAAAGCATTTATCAATTAAAAGCGAGAAAATTTAAAACCAGTTAAAACAATTTAAAATACTGCAATAACAGCTCATGCACAGTCTGAAATAAAATCAGCTGGGGCCAAAAGCTTTAATAAAAATCCAGATTTTGATTTGGGGCCAAAATGATACCAACACTGCCACCAATCAGACTTTTGGAGGGGTATGTCATAACTGTGATGCCAGCACAGAGAGGGGCCTTTCCAATAGATCTCAATTCCTGAGGAAGGAGGGGGGTACCTTCTTAAATATTGAGGTCCTAAGCCGTTTACAGCTTTAAATATTATCGCCAGCATCTTGAATCCAGACCAGAAGCAAACTAGCAATTTCTAAAAGCCTGTAACAATGCAGATTGACAAACCACAGTTGAATATACGTTACACAGCTGTGGGTTCATGGCAGAAAAGATCCTTTAGTCTCATTCAGCCCAGGTTTTGGAAGGATAAGCTAAAAGACAACAAACCAGAAACTTTACATTAAAGCATGAAAAGTCTCACCCGTCTTCCAGGAACATATCATAATAAAATCCATTCTCTATTGGTGGACCATAACACAAACAACCACCATATATTTTTTCCATGGCTTCACCCATTATGTGGGCACTTGAATGCCAATATACCTATTAAGAGGGAGAAAACAGAAACAGACATATCAGGTTAACACAACTGTGCAACAATCCAGCACCAGTTTTCTTCAGAAAGGTCTCAAGAGCTGTAACTATGATACATAAATATCTCAGTCTTCCAATACTCATGTTGTACTATATAGCATAATTAGATTTTACTGCTAAAGTCTGTCTTGTTGAATAATAATGTCATAAAAATGATTTATCAGTTAAAAAAGCATGACAATGTTGTTCTTGATAAAGTTACAGCCTCTTTTCAGACCTTCCTTGTCAACACGGGGAATTCAGGAGTAGAAGAGCCGGTGATAAAATCGGTGACCTCACCTCTCATGCACAGTTAGAATTCTGATCACCTAAAAAGGGCAAATCTCTCTGCATATACATTCTGTATACGACTACAGAAAGTATAGACAATAATCTGTTCATTTCAATTTTAACACTGAAGTAAAGAAAAGATTAGTTCTAACTACATGGATTGCAAGGATTCATAGTTAACAGCTGTTACCAAATGCAGAACTAAATGGAATCTGGAATGGATTTCCAGCACAAGTTCAAATAGCTCTCAGGCTGCACTTATTGGAGATGAAGGTGAGAGGAAATTAGAAATTAATCTGCAGCTCTCACTGCAAGTTACTGCTAGTTGCTAGGTTTTCTAATAGGGAAGGCTTATAAAGGTTCTCTATCTGAAATGTGTCCCAATACTTTAAAAAAAAAACTGAATAGCACAATCTTCCCCAGTTAAGTCTCCACACCTAACAGACCTACAACAGTGAGGTACTACTTATTTCTAGCCTAAAGTATAAGTTTTCTAAAAACTAAAGTCAATGCAGGTTTGCCTATCTTGGAAACTAAGCAAAGTCAGCCCTGGCTAATACTTGGATGGGAGACCACCAACAAATACCAGGTGCTGCAGGCTATATTTCAGAGGAACGAACTCTTAGTATCCCTTGCCTAAGAAAACCCCAGGAAATCCATAGGGTCGCCATAAGTTGACAGGTGACTTGGATGAGTGCGCATGTGCATACACACAGAGGCCTGCATTACGTGTTCCTCTGTTAGCAACCACGTGTCTGTTTATGTGTATGTGTGCCTTTAAGTTGCCTGTTGAATTATGGTGACCCCATCAATTTCACAGGGTTTTCACAGCAAGGAATACTCAGGTGGTTTGCCACTGCCCTCCTCTGGACTATAGCCTACAGCCCCTGGTCTTCTTTAGTCATTCCCCCATCCAAGTATTAACCAGGCCTACTTAACCTCCAAGAACAGACTTGATCTTTTAACCACCAAAACTGAATGTGCAGATTACCGCTTGTGCTTCTTCATCATCAAACTTTAGCAGTTCCAAGGTACAATCTTGCTCCAAAGGACGATCTAGATCCCACAACACTTTGTCTACTCGAGCAATCACAGTGTTGTCTGCCAAACCTTGACTACAAACGCAAAATGAAAAGGCACGTAAGCTGTCTGTATACAATAAGGAGCAACTGATGTCATCAATCATACATCTGTTACTATGTGTTGTCCACCCTAATGCACTCCCTGAACAGTGAAGCAATGAACCAGCTTTTCAATACCATCAAATATTATTTTTCAAAGCGCAAAACCCTGACGTCTGAAAATGTGGGTGAGTGGTCTTTGGTGTTTTTTTTTCTGACAGTGAATGCCTTGTTCAAGACTTGTTTGCAATCTGAGTAATTCCAAAAAGTTTCTTTTTGCTGCAAGTGCTAAATTAGTATTATTGAACAGATGCCTGTATGGGAGATATGTATGTGTAAGGACTGCACTTCTGGTGCTATGCAGTGAATCCCAGCCTTACCCCACCCTCCCCATCCCTACTTACTGGGAAGCAGCCACTGCAACTGACGGGGGATCTCCCTCTCTGCCACTCAGGAAGCAGATGGCTGCCTTTTCCATGCTCTTCCATGAGCAATATCCAGGTGACAGCCAGAAGCAGGACCCTGGTTACATTTTCCTCTCATGCTGGAGATCAGCTGCATGAGGGGAACTGGTAACTTAAGCCAGCTGTTTCCTGATCAACAGGGGAACAGACCCCCGTCTATTACAGCTGTTGCCGCCCAGTAAGCAGGCATTTGGAGGCTTTCTTTGTCCTTATATAGCCCCTGAACTACGGGCTACAACGGGATCATGAATATGTAACAGTCACAAATGCATATCTCTAAGTTATGCATTCGTAACTGCCATAGAGGATTCCAACCATCTTATTTGAGCTTGCCCAGAGATAGAAACTTACTGGAACAACAGCATCAACTATAGCTGCTTTAGATCCCAATTCTGGGAGAAAGGTGGGCATAAATCAAATAAACGTACTAGCACACGACTGTTTGTAAATGGAAACGAACTACACATTGAGCCAAACAATGTCTAAACTTAAGAATGGCATCAGAATATGCCAGCAGCCTTGGTTCACATGACCGATGCAGCCATAATGCTGTTGATCTCTTAACCATGGCCTTCCATTTGGCAGCAATAATGTCATGTACTTGGTTTCATGACACACAGGATGATCACTCACAGCTATAAAATTAGACATCTTTCAGAATGCAGCTCACCAGGATTTTGTAAGCAACTTTCTTACCAGTATCAGCTGTACTTAAGTTCAGTGGTTAGCAGACCACATTCTCGTTGCTAGTTTGTAAGATACCCATTACTCTTACATAAATTAAACAACTAACTACATCCCGTCACACATTTGGGCTATTAAAATGATATCTTTAAATGTAACACAGAGTCAAATATTTTAACAGTAAGATAATTCCTGTCATAAGTAATTTTTGAATATCACATAAAAACTGACAGTGAATTTAATTTTAGAAAAGAGAAATGCTGCAAAAACGGCAGGCGAGGAAGAGAGGCTGCTAACATAATGATAAAGATTAAACGCATACACTTGCAATTCTTGGATGCAGTTTGAATTCTTCAACAGAAGCTTACCTGATTCCACAGGCAATTTGGTATGGTGTTGTCTTCCAGGATTCAGCATCAACTTGCTTGCCATCTGGTAAGGTAATTTTAATGGGTCGGCTTTCTTTAGCAGCTCGTTCTGCCAGAAGTGTATCATGCTCTGCTTTAAGTTTATGGTACATTTCTAGACGCTGGTTAATATATTCTGGCCATGGACTCAGCTGCATTTGAACAAGAAAGGTTTTTTTGAAAAGGAAATTCTGTGGAAGCTGGTCTTACAAATTACTGCAAACTCTTCATAGTTACATTTATATTATGCATGATTTCAATTTGAAGCACCAATCTTTATGTAGGCAAACCAGTATCATCTACACATAGGGAGATATTAGCATGCTCAGGCAAACATGAGGTAGAGAACAAAAATTTTCAGGAAAAAGAAAAAAGGCAAAAATCCTAATAAGCACTGAACTATCTAGAGCTAATTTCCTAAAGGTACTTTTTTGCTGTTTCCTGAATCTCTGTGTATGATAGAACTGAGGCTTTGCATCTGGCAAAGGTTGAGAGGGGGAGATGGAAAGACAATTGATTAACTCCTTTGGCAGCAGAAGGCTTGATTTTTCATTCCAATAAATTGAATGTATGTAAAAAAATCATAAAGAAATAAAGTTTAAAAGCACACTCACTTAACAATAAATTGCAGGGAAAATTAAGGCATTGTACTATCTGGCAAACAGTTTCAGATCAGAGTGTAAATAATTTAAAGTACAATATTTTCTATTTGAATTAAATGAAATATGGATGCTTACCTCTGAGCAGCCACCATTGCCAATTCCCTCCTTGCTTTTTTTCTTTCCTAGTTCTTTCTTTTTCTCTTCAGCAGCTAAAATCTAAAAGAAAAAAAAGTAACTAATCCACTTGATACAAAGTGTCATTATTAATATTACTGCATGAATCAATATTCCTTATTGTAAGAACTTTATTTATGAAGAAATAGATGAATAATTAATTGTTAGCTGCACCACAATCACAACTACATCTCCTTTGCTAGCAGAATCATCTTAATTGAAAAAAAAAGTAATATAAGACCTTAGATAAAATTTAAAAACCCTAGTTTAACCAAACTAAGTGCTGAAAGTGCTGAAAGTGGTCAAGTATAGCAAAGCAATTCCACAACAGCTGTGAAACAGGAGATCTCCGCTGGGACTTTTCTTTCAAAAGAGAGACAAAGCTGTCACCCTTCAATAAAGGGACCAAAACACAGTAGCTCTTCACTTGACTCAATACACCAACTTTCCATTGGGCAAACTATCATAAAGGGCACTCTAACTGCTAAAACTAAAACTGTAAAGCAGAACTTCTCAGGTTATATGATGTGGAGGACCAGTAATAATTTTCTTCCTTTGTGCCAGGGACCAGCACCATATTTGCACCCATTGACTACAACTACTTTTTCTTTCTTTCTTGCCAGGAACTGGTAGCCAATAGCTCAGAGACCACTACTCTGAGTAGCACTGGTGCAAAGGACTATTGATCTGGTACAGTAAAAGCAATTTGTGACTATAGGCCATTGACATGACTTGCTGACTTACATATGGGACATGAGCTTTCTTTGTCTTTTAAAACTGACAATTATTTCTTATAAAACATACTTAAGGTAGTATAACATGGGTTTGTTATACTTCAATGTGTTTTTTTATCATTCTTTTATACACACAATTTTTAGTTACAGGTGGTTCCCCCAGTTAACAGCATTTTACTACTGAATAATCAAGAACTATCAATAATTGTATTCACAACTGAAAATAAACCATGTTTCAAATCCATCCTTTGCTCTCCAGCAACAACCAACCACATGTCCTCGGAAAGACCAAAGCAGACAGACTTGCCTTCAGAAACTGGTTAGTTGAGGTATAGTTTAATATGATGGGTGTGTCAAACGAAGATTTATGTGATTTATTCATCAGATTCTTAGACTGCTCTACAGCAGAACTTTCAGAACAGTACACAACATGTTAAAACAAGAAAAATATCTAACGCCATAAAATAAGTATAACAGCAAGTATTTTAGCAAAAAAATAAAACTTGAAAAGCATGTTTGAACATCATGCAGAACGATATCAATATCTATAGAAAAGTTTCTATCTGTGTGCCCATAACGGCATTCTCCCAATATGGCTTAGAGATTTACACCAAATTTGGAGGATATTTTGGGATGGTGTGATTCAAAACACATGCTCAACAGTGCATGTGAAATCCAATTCATGTGGGCATCCCACTAATTTTCTGGAAAACAGCTGGAAGGATTTGCATCTATCGTTGAGAGTATGTGTGGGATTATCTGAATCAAAATACAGGCTATGTGGCATTTCATTTGCTGGCCCTCTGACAAACCACACTAATTTCCTCAAATAAGTGTGGACAGATTAATATCAAATTTGAAGAGGATGTTTGACGAGATCTGATTTACTATATCCACATAACAACCATGTTTAGGAGGCCCTGACCAGGCGTTGCAGAAAGTAACCCAGTTGAGCTTGGGCAACTTTGCTACTTTTTCATTGACGTGGCACTGTAATCTTCTTGAGGGCACATAAATATTTTTAAAAAGTGAGGCAAGAGAAGGAGGCAAGAGTAAAAAGCAAACATAATATGGACAATTTGATTCATATGAGAAAAACGGCAATGGTGGTGGGATTAACTGGACTTTCAAAAATAACCTAACATTTTACACGTACAGAGCCGTCAAGAGTACAAAATTCTCTCCATCCATTATTGTGTCTGGGTAAAAACATCATCCATGCATCTAGGGTTTTAATGAGGAGTCTAATCCTTAGCCTGGGCCATTTCCGCACTACACTGTTATAGTGCTATTATTCCATTTTCCACATCCCGAGGAATCCTGGGGTTTGCAGTTTGGGGGTTTATCCTGATGTTTGTCCCAGGCAGGGGCCTTCAGAATTCTCAGCCACAGAGCTCCCCGGCCTCAGTAAACTACAAACCCGGAGTTCCACAGGGCGCTGAAAGTGGAATAGTACCACCGTAACAGTGTGGTGCGGAAATGGCCCTGGTCTCACAATCTACTTATTCATCAGAGATCGGATCGAGAGAAAGAACAGGAAAGCGAAAGCAGGGCAAAGAGGGGAGCTTTTCCTCCCACTTTAAAGTAAAAGACACGGGGAGGGCCGGGGGGATGCTCCAGAGTTTTAGAAGGAGAGGCGGGCGAGGCGGGGCGAGGCGAGGCAGTACGGCACGAGGGCCGACCAGGACGGCATCCGCTCAGCTTTTGAATCCATCCCGGCCCGACTCCTGTGAAACCTCTTCGCTCTCCGTGCGCGCCTTGCTTTGGACCAGCCCAGCTGCCTCCCCCGGCCAGCGTGGCCTCCCTCCCTCGAGCCACAGCAACCGTCCCGAAGGCGAGCGGCGGAGCGGAACGGACACGCACGCACACCCACCTCTGCGCGGAGAAAAGAGGAGGGGAGGCGGGCCGAGAGGTCTTACCTGCTCCTCAGGCGCCTCCATCTTCCCCGTCGTTTTGCCCCTCGAGGTGAGCGCGTCCCTCCGCCGGGTGAGCCGCCGGTGACAGGAGGACCCGGAAAACTCCACCCGGCTGGGCTGAAGGCGCAGGCGCGGGCAGCTGATGCAACGCGCGCCGCGTGGTCCCCGGCTCGTCACGGCCGGGGGGCGGGGCGGAGGAGAGGCGGCCGCTGGGCGGAGTCTTGATGGCCTCCGCTAGGGACTGATGGGAGTTGGAGTCCGGCAGCCTTCTCCGGGGCTGCGGGACTCCCGGCCTTACGGTCGCCCAGAGCTGTCAGTGGTTATCAGGCGCCGGGGCGGGAAATCCGAAAAGTTTTCCGTCCGCGTGCTTCCCGGGAATTTCAGGTGGGGCGAAGTGTTCCGGGTTGAGATAGAGTGGTAGATTCCCCTCCCCATATTATATGTGTGTTTGTAAAATGCATATTTTACCGAAGATTTCCTTAGAAAGTGATTCGGTACATAAATCCAGAAAATACACGTATAAATTAAGCACTGTTATTAAGGGATTGTTGGTTAATCCATATTACAGTAGATCCATGAAATCAAGGCCATTTCCACACTGTTATAGCGATACTGTTCCACTTTCAACATCCCATGGAATGCTGGGGTTTGCTTTCAATGAGGGGCCTTTAGAGCTCTCAGTAAACTACAAACGCCAGAATTCCACAGGATGTTGAAGGTGGAATAATAGCGCTATAACAGTGTAGTGCAGAAATGGCCCAAGTGTTGAACAGTGAATTGCAAGCTAAGTAAATTCAGTTGGGTCAATAGCTCACTCTTTGTGGGAGTAACAATAACAATAACAACATGCGCCGTGTTTTTTCAAAGTATATAAATTATGCAGTATCCAGTCGTTAACCAGGGATCCGTGCCAATGTGAGAAAAGCAAATTACGATTATTGAGAAGTTCTTAATAATGGAAGGATTGTTATTAAAATATGTGAGAAATATCCATCTATCAATGTATTTGTTTGTGTTTGACCATCATATATGAGAATTTGTCCAACTGGTTGTCTGTTTTGAGATTTCTTCACCTATTTTATTCTGGATCAACATCTCTGACAAACAAGGTTCGAGATAATTGGAGCGATACTGATATGTGGATGCGAGCAGATGGTGGATGCGGTTTTAATATCTAAAATACTTTTTATTGTATCATATTTCCCTCTTTTTTCTGAATGTGCACAATAATGAGTTTAACTATGTAAAATGAGATAAATCCTGCATAACACACTTGGATAGCCAACCCAGGAGGCATTAGGTTGGGTGTCTCCTACCAGCAGAGAGGAATCCTGCCAGCAAAAGGATGTGCCTGCCCTGGAGGGTAGTGGTGAGGGGAAGGGGGCAGATGAAGGCATTGCTCCTCAAAATAAGAATTCTGCCCCCCAATGAAATGTTCTTTCGGTCTCCAAATTTCCAGCACTGCAGCAATATTAATACTGCTTTTGACCATTTAGGAATTCAGTTTAGGCATTCAGAGAAAAGGGATAGTGAAAGTTACCCAGGAAATGCTAACACAGAAAACATAAGAGAACTAGGTATGATTTTCAGTGTCTTGTAACTGGCCATGCAGACTCAGTTTATATGGTTTAATTGGCTATATGTTTAATTGGCATAAAATATAAATTATATACAATTTAAGGTTGGAAGGCCATGTGGAGAAGGAAAAGCCGTAACATGACCCAAGTCATAATTTCATTGAAGAATTAGTCAGGAAGGCCTGGTTTAATGGCCCTAAATTAATCCTTTCAGTGAAAATAATAGCCTAGCTGGAGCAGAGCGAAACACTGTGCTGGGTGCATTTCCTATCAAAACTCATGTACCAAGGAAAGACCCTTAGTAAGCATTTTTCCACTTTTTTTTTCCTGTCCTAAAACTCAGACAACCCTGACTTCAAACAAAGACAGTAATCAAAGCCTTTGCCACCTACATGTTAAAATCAACTTTTTTCCTTCAGACATTAAAAACATCAACGCATTCCAGCCACCTTTTGTCAAACCTGCAAATTTCATTGTTTGTCCAGGTAGAGAGTCATCAACACCTCATGTCTTTGGGGCAGGTTTTTTGGTATAAGCGACCTCAATTTTGGGTGCCTCAACACAGCATTTCGATTCCAGGGATCCACTTTTGTCACACAGACTTTTGATTGGTGCTGCCGTTGGGCACAAGCATGAGCCATTTTGTCCTCTGCTTTTCTCTGGATGTTAATTATAACCCAATCCCTTCTACTTCTGCTATCATTTTTCCTCCTTTGCTTTTCAGTTAGCCTTGTGTGATTTCTTGTGTGTGTAACTATTTTGTGTGTGTGCATGTGTATTTTTCCCCAATAAAACACATTTAAATTGACAATAAGTCTTCTGGCTGGTCTCTTTAGCAGCAATCCTGTAAAACGTAGGTGGAAAGGTCCTGCAGTTACCTCTTCTCTTGCAATATTAATTCTTAATATTCTCCCATTTTTACATTTGATTATGGGTTCTGAGAGAAGACCTCACGGGATCCCATGCTTTTGGAGTAACAGTCTCACTTTGCAAATCAGAGGTTTTCCAGTATATACCAACCTTCCTGAACAAACAAGGGATAAAAGGTAATGCTTGAAGTTTACAAAGCTTAATCAGATCAAACTGAAGTTTTCTGCCCTGCAACTGTTTACTTTTGCAGACCACCCTGCAGAGGCTCATCAGAGGCAGCTTTTAAAAGGAGAGAAAGACTTGTACTGATGTCTGCAAAAAGAATACATGCAGAAAGTGCTAGACTGAGTAAATATCTTAAGCCAGGAGTGAGCAAGGTGTGGTCCATGGCCTCCAGGCTTTCCTTTCTTTCTCTCACATTCATGCCCTCATTGCCTGGCATCCATGCCTCAGGGACATTTTTTGTGGCTCCCAAAGACCCCTAGAGGTTAAAAAAATGGATTTTTTTCCAAAAAAAACTTCTTTTTTTTTTGCCCCCAAATGCAATCTAGGAGGTATGGGGCATTTTTGCCCTTTTTAGCCTCCGTGGGCCAATGAAGGCTCAGTACCTCCCCCTTCTTTTGGAAAGAGGAAATGAAGAGAAAGGGACCGTCGCTCATTTTCTTCTGTTTAAAAAAAGGCTTTTCTTTGCCTAAAATGGGCCTGGGGACTAGAAACATGGCAAAAATGCTTCCCCCACCCCTTTGAGGGCATTTGCGGGTGGGATGTAATGGGAATGCAGCCTTCCAAGATCTCCTAGTGGCTAATTTGCCCCCCCCCCCAGCTTTCCACAGTTATCCAACTCTGTTTTAAGCACAGGTATGTAAGCCAGGCAACCAGGGAACGGAGTGTGAGAGGAAGAGCACAAGTGAACACAAGTGAGCAAATAATGCTGTGTGTGTATGCGTGCATGCCGGTCCTGGGTGTCTGCTGTGCTGGTTGGTTTCACGGGAGCCTGGTGGAGGAGAGCCTTGGGGAGTCCGGGGTCACAGGGATTGGACTCAGGAGACAGTGGGTCTTCAGAACAGGCGCTGGACTCTGAAAGGCAGGTGTATCTTTTTTTTAATGATGTTTATTTCACTTATTTAATTTCACTCAGGTGAAAAGAAAGGATTTGGAGCTTTTGGTGGTGAGGTGACAAGAGTGGTCGGGGGCTGCCGGAAGGTGTAATGGGAGTGTGATGGTGATAGAGAAGACATTGCAACAGGGATGGGTGGAGACTGCACCGCCTGGTGTCTGCAGGAGTGGAGAACCTGAGAGGGTAAGTACACATCGCAGGTTAAGAGTTAAAGGCATAATTTATCGTGAACCGGAACGCGGTTGGATTTGGATGGATTTGGAAACAGAGGGATATTGGAGAGAATAAGGATTGTTAATATTTTTTAAAAAAATTATGAATTCAGTTTTGGAGTGGGGAGAAGCTGGCAGGTTGGAAACTGCATCCGTATGATTGAATTTGACATTTTGCAGGAGAATGGAGGTACGTAGTATTTTGTGTGAAAAAAAATGCTGCCGTAAGTGCATGTACTCAGTTATTGGGGATGAGGCAAGCAAAGTGTGAGAGACTAAGCCTGAATCAATCCTTGCTGCTTCTCTAACGGCTGCTGTGAGGTCCACTGAGAAGAGACTGAAAAAAAAACTGAGTATATGAAAATAGTATACCATATTAACATATTAGAAGTATTTTTTACTTTATATGTTTGGAACTCGCCTGCCATCTTGTTTGGGCTGCAACTTTTGCCCCAGTGGCTTAAGTGAGAAGTGCGTGTGTGAGAGAGCGAGCACAAAGGGAGAGAGAGAAATAGATATATTTTAATTTTATTTTATTTCATAATATGGTGATGTATTTATTTTAATTTAGTGGTTTAGGGGCTTTCCATGAGGATAAGGCATATTTTAGCTGTGCATTTCCTGCACCATCAATAGGAGTTTGGACTAGATGGTATTTGGGATCCTTTCCAACTGTGTGTATCTGTGAACTGCCATCACATCCTAAACCTTGGGTATGTATGCATACATGGGTGACATAGGTACTGAGATGCTCTTTGCTTGACTTTCTCATCTCTCTGGACTGCAACTCCCATCACATCCCATACTAAGTGCATGAAGAATTTTTTTCTCTAGGGCAGTGCTTTCCAACCTTTTTTCACTTGCAACTCCCCACCACTGCCATGTTCTTTCTTCAAGAAGAAAAAAAAGCCACATCAGAAAGCTTCTGTGGGCTTTGAGGAAATGTCCCCACACCCACGGAAAGAAAGGAAGGGTGTCAGGCTGCCTGGGCGCTTCTATCCCCTTGTGACCTGTTACCACCTGGACGTTCTCTGCAGTCTCGGGATCCAGTCTGTGCCCAGCTGAAGGCACAGGGAACAGCAACTGGTGCTGTGTGTCCCTCCCTCAGATGGATTCAGGGCGGAACTGGATGTCTTCACACTCTCTCTTCGTGGAGAGGGACACAAGGAAGAGGGAGAGAAGAGCGTGTGGACTCAAGGCTCAAGAAGCCACCTAGTGTGGGCAGGGCTAGGGTCATGGCAACTCAATAGAAGGCTGTGCATGCATATGAGTGCGAGAAAGACTCTCTTTTTTTAAAGTATATGAGCACCCAGAAGTTTCATCTGGTGTGTCATTCCCTGATTGTTTGAAGGGTCTCTAGCCAAAGAATGCTTCATCAAGGGGGTTATTTCTCTCAGTGCAGACTCTTTTATTTGATACCCTTAATGTTAGGTTTTTCTGCAAATAAATAACAGTTGTTTTTCTTCAGAGCTTATGTGTATTTTCTAAATAGAGGGTTGAAAACAAGCTTTTGTTATGAATTGGAAATAATAGTACTATTTTTGATTCACAGAAATTGTATTGGAAATTATTTTCAACCGAACTAGAAGAATGACAACTACTCAAAACAATATCAATATCTGCTTTTGGGCTCTTTGTGTGTAGGTATCATGGAATAGCTGGATTCTACAACAATAATTCTGTAGCTATGGGGCATTTTTACAACCTACGACACGCTAGAATGTGTGTAGGGTCAGTGCTTTTGAAGTCACTCAATTCAAGTGATTTTTTTTTAACCTGAAAAAAGAAGATTTGGAAGCTTCATCCATCTGATGCTGAATACAGTAGCTCTGATGTTTATGGGGCCAAGGAATGGAAGCAATCCAAATAGTGTACCAATTAGTCTGGCTAGCAGTTCATTTCCATGCCCAGTTTAAGCCTGATGGTGACTTGAACTTATAAAGGTTCTATGTGTGGTCCACTATCTAGATCTGCAAGGTTGGCAGACATGAGATAACAGTGCCTTTTTAGTGATGGCCCCATATTTACAGGTTTCTTTTCTTAGGGAGGTATGCCAGTTTTTGTATGTGCCTTGAAATCTTGTTTTAGCTGTTTTTAACTAATATTTGGAATGTCAGATTGTCTGGTGCAGTTCTAAGTTGCTTTGAAATGAAACACAGGGGGCTGAATCCAATGGCTAGTCCCAACAAGAATAGACTCACTGAATTAATTGCAGAACTGTTAAGTCAACTCTTGTCTAAATTCTATTGAGTTAATTGATCTACTCCAGTTAGGACTGGTATTGGATTTAGATCTGTGTGTGCAACATTGTTTTAAATTGCTATGTGTCAGTGATTCTGACTTCCTATAATTTCTGATCTTTATATTATAAAAATAAATTTATAGGATTCTTTCTGTCATATTTATAAATGTTGAAATAAGTAGTGGAATGGTTTCAACGAACTATCTGTGTCTGATGTAAAGTCGAAGGCTTTCACGGCCGGAATCCATAGATTGTTGTGGGTTTTCCAGGTTTTGAGGCCGTGTTCTATTAGTATTTTCTCCTGACATTTTGCCTGCATCTGTGGCTGGCATCTTCAGTTGTGCTCAGATTATTTGTAATGGTTTGTCTTCCTGTTCAGTTCAGGATAAATACACTGAAAATAAAAGACTGAAGAATTAAGCATTTTGTCAAACTCTTATTGAGGACAAATGTTCTTACATTGTGCTCTAATAAAGATACAAGAATTAGAACAAGGAAATATCATGTTGATAAACCAGGAAATAATATTAATAAAAGGAGAAATGAACGTCTCTGCGTTACCCTCATGGGGGGGTAAGAGGGTCACAGTTAAGATTTTTTTTTTCTGCCAGGAGATGGCGGCAAAGCTATACAGTTCAAAACAAAGTATTTACTTACCGTAAGTCTATTGTGAGTTGTTTTGTTTTATTTCACAGTCCTGTTGCACTGAAAATTCACAGAAATTAGACCATGATGGAGGATTCAATACAAATTAGCACAGCAAAGTTCAGCTCTAGCATTCCGTCAACTGTCCCAATTTGGCAGGAGCAGTCCCAGTTAATCATCTATTGACCCATATTTTGAGCTGTTTTTAAAATGCTCCAGTTTCTTTCTCCTCCTCCCACTTTTCCCCTTTATCCTCAGCTTACATCCGTTCCTACAAAATGAATTACAGACAAAAGTAACTCAGCTGAGCTGAGAGGAGAAGAGCAAGCAGAATCGTGTCTACCCCAGCAGACTCAGGCAAAAGCAAGCTCTCCAAACTTATTTATTCTTCCCCATTAAGAATTTTTGCCATTTTGACCCCATTGATGTTGGCCCAGTTTTCATCTGTGAAATTCTGGAGGGTATGCCCAAGGTTTGGAGGGCTCAAGACAAACTGCGTTCTGAGAGGCCCTGTCCATTCCTTGTGGGCCCTGACAGGTTTATGTGGTTGCAGGAGTGGCTAGGAGCACTGTGAGATGGCAAGGGCTGCTATTTTCATTCCCTGCAATGCCCCAGAAAAAGACTACATCCGCACCTTTGTGGAAGCTTAAGCTGCAGGTAAAACTAAACTGGTTCTGCTCAAGGCAGTAGACTGTTCGTAACGGCATCTCAGGATAGGTATCAGGTACGGGCCCTCTAAGGCACTGTGATACCACTGTAGGCTGCCCAATAACTGATAATAGCTGATGTTGTGGGACCAATACAAGTTAGGAAACCTCAAATCAGGTTGTCTAAACACTGGACCAGGCTTGACATGAGAAGAATTGTACAGTGGGTTCTGTGCTCTTTATTGAGGTGTTTGTCAATTGTTTTTGCCTGTTGTTACTGTTTTCCATCAAGTTGAATTTGATTTATGATGGTCCTATGAATGAAAGACTTCCAGGAGCCCCCATTATCAACAGCCCTGCTCAAGTCTTGCAAATGCAGGGCTGTGGCTTGTTTGATAGAATCAGTCCACTTGTACTACCACCTTCCTCTTTTCCCTCCTGCTGTTCCTCTTACCAGGCATTATCATCTTTTCCACTGAATCATGTCATCTCGTCATATGTCCAAAGTACTGTTACCCCAAAATGTAGGTGCCACAAGGGCCACCCTGTGATGCCCGCACCTCTGTGCAAAAGTAGGGAATTAATTAGCTCAAAGGGGAGGCTTGCGAGGAGGGGTTGTAACTTTACGAGACTTTTCTAACAATGTTTACAGGCTCACACAGGAAAAGAACCAGCCAGAGATTCAAAAAAAAACTAAAAATGTGTTTTATTGAGGGGAGTTCACCCATACACGCACACAAGATACATACAATCACACATTCACACAAGTGCTGACTGAAGGAAAAAGGCAGGAAAAAATATGTATAGAAAGGCTGAGGGTTTTGAGGGGATTTATAATTACCAGTCCAGAAGAGTATGAAGAAACTGAAATGTGGTTTGCTTAGGTAGAATCTAGGGACAGTTCTCATTCAAGAGCCAGATGGACAGACTGATGGGCAGATCTTCAAGAGACTTTACTGGGCATCCTGAAATCCGGGGTATTTGTACCCCAAAAATAGCCTGTGGCAGTGGAAGAAATGTGCACTTTCAGGTGTGGAACAAAGGGAGCTGCAATACGGACAATGGACTATCAACCCACTAATGTTTGCAGTATTTGGATGACAAAGACATGATAACTGTTGTAATAGCTCTGTACTGTGGGTGCTATGAGGCAAGAGGAAAGAGTCTAGGTATACAGGGGATCGGTATCTGTCGATCGGTGACCTGGTGGGCTTTTCGCAGTTGTGTTCCCTGGAAAGACATTCATACTTAAGCCAATCATCCACAGGAACAACAGCTACTGCCTGGCAAATGACCTAATCTCACCTAGAGGGTGTTTAGGTTGACTAGCCTCTCTTTCTCATATTTACAGTCAGATTTCTTCCCTCATTCAGTTTGACCTCTCTGTCAACTCTCAGGCTTGAATTTGATATTAAGTGCCAATTAAAGTGTGTTGCCAATTAAATGTGATGCCAATTAGATATGGTGCCCATTCCAAACCATACTGATATTGGGGACCTCCAAAGCAGGACCTTACAGTACAACCATCTCAGATTTAGGGCCTTTCTGCACTACTCTCTTGTAGTGCTATGATTCCACTTTCAACACCCTATGGAATCCTGGGGTTTGTAGTTTAGGGAGGAGCATTTAGAGTTCTCGCCAGAGAGCCCTTTGGCTTCAGGATGTGGAAAGTGGAATAATAGCACTATAATAGTGTAATGTGGAAAGGCCATTAGTTACTTTGACTTGTAATAAGAGTTCAGGCCTGATTTACTCAATGATCCATGCATTTGTCTTTTTAGAAGCCCATGGTATCCACACAATGTACCTCCAGCACCAGATTTAAAATTTTATTTTTTTTCCTGTTAGCTTTCTTCACTGGCCAGTTTTCAAATCCATTTATAGAAATTGAAAATGTTGTGGCATGGATGATCCTGACTTTGGTAAAGAAATATGTATCTTTACACTTGAAATCTATGGCCCTTGTGGTCTCTTCTAACTCTATTATTCTCTGATTCTGTGAAATGTAGTTAGGATTGTAGCTTTACTGTTAAAATGATTTCCATTATAACCTGACTGCAAAATATCACCCCTGTGTAAAGAAGAAAATATCATTATTATATGTTGTGTGCCTAGATGTTGTTTATTAATATAAGATAAAAATGGATTTTGTTTATTAGTTTCTGAGACACACATAAATGACTGTTTGTCTAATTGCTGTTCATGTCACTAGTATTTAAATTTGTGTGGCACCATAGGGAGAAAACTCAGGACTGTTCGTCTAGTAAAAACCACAGCTATCCAGCAGGCATCGGAAGGACAAAGCTTTGTATAGGTGAAATTTCTTGGATCAAATCCTAAGTGGGTACAGACTGGTGTAAATATTGAGCTGTATCCATTTCCACCACTTGAAAATCTGGTTTGTTTGGTCTCATGTTAAATTTACTTAAAAATTGTGGTTGGAAAGATTGACTGGAATTAGAATGTTATTGAGTTCACATTCTTCTTAAAACAGACTGTAAAGAAACCAGCCAGGAAAATACAATCCAAGGAAATAACAGTGTGAAAAATGGATGCTAGTGTGCCAGACAAACGCCAAGAACTGGAAATGGGGCGATGAGACCTTGTAGAAATGGGGTGAGAGGTCACTATTAAAATCAAAGTCATATATATAGTTCTGAAGACCCTGAAGTATTTTAAAGTTTTTCAAAGCTTAGTTTAGCCTAAAGCAGCCTGAGAAAAGTTTCCTTTTAGCTACATTGTAAGTGCACTTTAATGTTTCCAATTAAAATTTTCTTTTGTACAGCGGAGACATCATCAGGAAGTTCGGAAACGGAGCTTCTTCATCTTAACCTGGTTTTAGAATCCCAAGAATTCGTTGTGAATTTCCTAACACTGTGAAATTCATTGCCTATGTCTACTTAGTGTTATAAAAGTTTAATCTGAGACTTATATTTCCTTTGGTTTTGGCAGCATTAAAACTGGTCTAGATAGATTTTTGGAGAAAGGCTCTGGAAAATACATCAAAGGATATTTGGAAGTAAAAGGAATGTATATATGTATTTCTTACCTACCACGTATCAACAAATCTCAGAGTGGGTCACAATAAATAAGGGGAGGGCACTACATGATCACAGAGCTACATCCAAGAAGGTCTTGTCCCCAGTCTACACATGGTAGATCACACAGGAAATCCACCAAACTTGCTGATCTTAATTATCATAGAGATATATCTAGAGGAACTCTCTCAAACATCTAGGTTATTTAATACTTTAAAAGTCATCATCAACATGAAATTAGACCAAAAACATATTAGTAGCCAGTGCTATTCTTTTAAAACCAGTGTTGGGTGGGTTCTATACAGTACTCCTGAAAGCAGTCTTATCTGTGGCATAGTGCACTAGCTACAGCCTCAAGAGCAGTTCCAGACAGAGCACATTGTAATAATCTAAATCTAGAAACATTTCAGTCTGGTTTCAGACCTGATTATGGGAT
Source organism: Cyclura pinguis (assembly GCA_030412105.1). Lineage (NCBI taxonomy): Eukaryota > Metazoa > Chordata > Lepidosauria > Squamata > Iguanidae > Cyclura > Cyclura pinguis. Next base: position 332,828,193 of record CM059600.1, read on the forward strand.
AGAAACAGCTTTGGTCTCCTTGGTGGATGACTAACACAGGGAACTGGATAGGGTGTGTGTGTCCCTGTTGGTTCTGATGGACATTTCAGTGGCTTTTGATACCATCAGCTTCATTCTTTCTTGGTCACTCTCAGAGGGTGGTGCTGGGGGATTCCTGCCTGACTCCATGGCCATTGGCCTATGGAATCCCTCAGGGTTCAATCTTGTGCCCTATTCTGTTTAATATATTCATGAAACCACTGGGAGAGAGTATCTGGAGTTTTGGGGTTAGGTGTCATCAGTATGCTGATGATACCCAGCTCTATTATCCTTTCTGAGTTAGCAGAATGTGCTGTCCAGAGAAGAGAGAAGGGGAGAAACTGATGAGGCAATAGCTAACTGAGAGGTGATCTAGAGCAGGTAGCTGTAATAGTGGGTTGAGATTAAGAAGCCCTGACAGTGTCAGAGTTTTAATTGCTTTTTCTAGGACAAACATTCACAATCAAGCTGGAGAGGTTCTTTAGTGAAGGACTAGCAATGTCTACAATTTCCAATGATATGCATATCCAAGCAGCTGTTCACTGGTCAGCTTAGTGCTGAAACACAGAAAGATTCTAGAGCAGATATTTAAATAAACCGTCTCTAATCATGAAAAAGGACGGTGTGATTGAAAGCAGTTTATGTTTCTAGACAGTAAGTTATGTTAGAGAAACTGTATCTTTCTTTTTACAGTTACTAGCTTAGTAGATCAGGAATACTGTGTATATAGTTTATCTCGATTTCAGCAAGGCTTTCAGAAAGATCTTCTACAATACCCAGGTTGACAAGCTAGTGTTTTGTGGAATGGATAGTGCAACTATTAGATGAATTTGATGAATTTGTTCCTTCCAATCAGATACACCTGCACATGTAAATATTGTGCAAATTTATGCCCTGTTTTTTTAGTGATTTATTCCCTCTTTTTGTGAATTCTCAATAGCTGTCCTACCAAGGGTGGAGCTACACACTTCATAAAAGGCAGAAAATCTAAAAAGGGTGAAGGAAGAGACCACACTTTTCAGTATCTGTTTCCCTGCCCCCTGGCTGAGTGAAGAAAATTAGGAAAAGAAAGATGGCAGGAAAAGAACATTTCATCCAGATTCCCATTGCCACTTTATGTAAATATTTTTCTTTTCTGCATGTCTGCTTGGTGGAGAAATGATTGACCTATACGCTAGAATCCAAGAAGCATGTGGAAACATTCTGTGAACTTATATTGTTATGCTGGCAAAGGGAATGGCTTTTCTCCATTGGAAGGTTTGGTTAATACAGGAGGAATAGGTGAAAGAGCACAGAGGAGGACACCAAGAACAGTTTTTTCACTTCCAGAATCAGAACTTTGGCCCTCAAGACACTGCAAATTGGCACTAATACACATACCAAGAATTCTTCTGTTGTAAACCTCTCCCACTCCATCTCCCACCCCCATGGTAATCATAAGGCTTCTTGCTGGAAACGTTTTGACAGAAATCTCAGCAAAATGTGCTAATGTGGAACATGCTTATGTAATTCCCATGACAGAGGCTGCTGATGTGGTCTGCCTGCTCTGTATCCCAGCTGCAAGTCTGGTGGAATACACTACATACCAAAGTAGCTATAGATAGAACCATGGCATTTAAAGTGGAACCACAGTGCTATATGGCCCCTGGTTCTTGCTGTCTATCAGGCCTTCTAAAGCTGGTTGTGAAGTATCCTCTGCATATCCACTTCCCCGTTGACTGCAACTCATTTTTTTTTCCTTTTCAAGTACTGAACCCAATTCTTACAACCCACCTTCCAAACTGCATGCAGTCAGTTTCCCTTACCAAATATGCCCATTTACAGACCTAATCAGGACCAAGACAGGCTAAAAAGCATCCATAAACAGCTGCCAGGGATCCAGTAGTATCACAGACACTTACCCTGGGGCTTCCTTTCATTTAGTCTCCTACAATGTTGCCATTTTAATTCATGCCCCTTTGTGTAGCATCATACTGGAGCATGGCTGGAATTTAAAATGGCAGCTCCACAACCCAGAAGCCCAGTGTCCCTTGGTGTGATGCAGCCCTGTGCCATCTGATGGGCCCGCAGGGATTAGGAATGAGTGAGAATTTTATATGGCTGGAAGATTTGGTGGTGGTCAATTTCTATAAAAGCAAAATTGTTTTATATGAGAACTTGCCATGGCCTACACATTTCTTCATAAATTAAAAGAATGGTACATCATTTAAAACTGAATGGAAGAGAAGGGATACTAGGAGATTCATTCTTCCAGTCACTGAATGCTTAAACAGGCAGGATATTTTTTTTAACCTGAAGTCAGTTGATGTACCAGGATTGCTGAAACTAAGCCAGATTGACTCCACTCAGTATTTGGACGGAGGGGAGGGGATATATGGGAACTGTGTGCCTTGAGTACTAGAGGAGGTCAATAAATTTAATTAATACATTAAATGTATTAATTCAGCATCTGCAGTATGTAAAATGTCTCACTGTGTGACCACTTGTTGCTGTCAGTGTTAATGCATGCCATGTATAAAGTACAAAGTGTGTGTATAAAGTAGTGTGTAAGGTTGAGACAAAAGACATTTCACCCACTCCCACGTGGAAATGTACTTCTAAAAATTCTGGAAAAGAAAGCCAAAGCTTAACGAGATCTTTCCACCAATGTTTATGGGGTCTTGCAAGAAGAACCAGCCAAAGATTCCAAAATGAGCTAAAATGTATTTTATTGAAAGATTCACACATGCACACAATAGGTCCAAACACTCACACACTCACACAAGAGCTAACCAAAGGATAAAGGGAAGAAAGTTGTGGATGGAGGAATTTTAGGGGTCGGGTGATAATTACTGATCCTGAGAGCAGCGAAGAAAATAGCAATGTGGCTTAGATGGATGCCTAAGGACAGTACTCATTCAGGAAACAGAGTGACAGTGTGGCGGTCAACAAGTGAAGTACTACCTCTGACCGCTCATATTGGAGGGCTTATGTACCCAAAATCTACCCTGCAGGTATGGGTATGAATGGCTCTCCCAACTGAGTGAACAATGGGAGTTGCAACACAGACAATGGGGTCTGGATGGAACTAACAGTCTTAGTGTTTAGGTGACAAAGAGGTAATGGCTGTCGTAATAGCTCTGTATTGTGGAGAAGTTTAGGGAACAATGCAGGGAAATGTCCAGGTGTGAGGAAGCAAAGTTGAAACAATCATTGTTTTGGTGGGTGTGACAAAATTGATTGGTTATTAGAATTGGAACCCAGGCTAGCCAAAGGGAGAGGTTAGATGGGGGAGTGAGTAACTGTAATTTAACTGAAACAGAGTTGGAGTTGGAGTCTCTAGTCAGAGAGTGCCTGGAGTTGAGAGAGAGTGAAAGATCCATCTCTGAGAGACAGAAAGAAAGTGTTGGCTGGTTTACATATACACATGGTGTGCTGGTTGCTAATCCTTAAGTTACCAACTACCTTTTAGTCTGACAGTTTGTTAAATAAAGAATTGTTTATATTTTTGTAAGAGCTGTCTCAATAGAGTGTCTTTGCTCTGAACTGGGTTACACACGCTACCACCAGTGACACAGTCATTGGATAAATAAATCCAGGCTTTGCCCTATCTCTGAAAGGGTGCAGATTTAGGGAAAGCAGTAGAGGCAGATAAACTCGGAGAGAAAGCCAGTGGGGAGCAGAAAGTGTAGAAGAGTGCTGCATTCTCTAAGAAAGTGGAGATTTAGCAGACCTTGAGTGTCATAACCTCGCTCTGCCCAAAAGATCTCCCTGGTTCTGCTTTTGACATAAAGTGGTGTCTTCACAGTGGGAACTTCCTTTTCACCCGTTGTATGCAAAGAGATGTTCCAGCTTCAGCTTAAGCCCATTATCTCTGGAGTCGCTTGGTAATCTGCCTAACAATAACTTCAGCTATGCCTAAAGGGAATATTGGCTGACCTGCCTTGCAACCCCGCATTCTCAGTCAGTAATTTTCCTTTGCCCAGCTTGACCTTCCAGTCACCTCAGGTTCCATTTTATATCAGTGCCAATTAATGCAGTTGCCAATTAAATAATATTTCACTAATTAAACCTTATCAATCTTGTGGGATGCATGGGGCCATAACACACTCAGTCCACTACACCACACTGGCTCCAAATTGCCCTATAATTTTGGGAAACGTTGGAGCAATCTTTTTCAACCCTTGGAAGGGTTGTTTCTGCTCCTGTACCCAGTCATCTCCTGAATATACTGGGCTTTTGGCCCTGGTTTGTTGCTACTATTCCTGATCTATACGTTTCTTTTCAACCACGTATCATCTCTTATTTGAGATGTACTGAGGTATGATGTAAGCATGGTTTCCAACCATGCAAAGTGCTGGTTATAACCTTTTCAGCCCTACATATCTTGAGTCCAGACTATTTGAAAAACAGTATTTTTCTATATGGGATTGCCTGTGCTTTAAGATCTGGAGGGAAAGTTTTCTCTTGACCCTACCACTACCCCAGGCGCACCTGGTGAGATCACCACAGAGAGTCTTCTTGGTGCCTGCTCCCAAGTTATGGAACTCCCTTCCCCAGGAAGTCCACTTGGTCCCCTCCCTGCTGTCTTTCTGCCAACAGGTGAAGACCTTTTTAATTTAAGGAAGCATTTGGTTTTTAGTATATGAGGCAGATAATTTTTTCAGTGGGATGGGGTGTAGTGTTTTTATTATGTTTTTAAGCATCTTTTAATTTTGTTTTAACTTGTTTTTAAAGCTGTTTTTAACTTGTGTTTTGAAACAGAATTCAGCTGGGTTTTAACTTTTGTATTAGCATTTTCTAAACTGTATTGTGCTTTTAAAATATTGTATGCTGCCTTGGATCCTATATTAGGAGAAAGGAATGAATCAATGAATCAATGAATCAATGAATGAATATCCCTGCCTTTCCCTTCATGAACTCAACACCTCCCCCTCTATATTCTTCTGCCAGTATCCACATTCCCATCTCCCAATCTTTTTTTTTAACTTAGTATTTTTATACAGTGATAACGCTAAAGTGACATAAGGCTATACAGCTTTAACACTATAACTCTAAAAAGAGGGACAAAAAATAGAAACATTCATTCTGATAAGTGGAAATATAATAGAGGAATGAAGGTCAACAGAAAAACTGTATGCCAAGGGTTACATCTCCATTTAAAGGGTTATCAGCAGGAACATTCAAACTGTGGAAACAGATATAGAATTGTGATATTGGTGTTTAAGTGAAAACTTTCAGGGAGAAAAAACAAAACCACCCTGCAGTGAGAATAAAATGTTGCAGCTAGTGTTGGAAATTTGTGAGAAAAACACCCGGTAGGAAGAGTGTTGTATGGATGTCAGGAAGAGAAAAAAAATATCTTGCAGGCATAACTATAATTTTCCAGATCCCAAGGGTTTTTGGCCAATCTGGAAGAAGCCCTGTTTGTTTGTTATATTTATATGTCACCTTTTCTCCCAGAATGGGACCCAACATTGCTTCCCAAAACAATATTCTTTCAATGACTCTGAGGCAGTCACTGTCTCTCAGCCCAGCCTAACCCCAGTGTCAGTTGGCTTCTATGTCAGTGGGTAATGGATCCTTTCCTAATTTTGCATAGCTTTAGAAGAGCTGTCCAAGGTGCTGACCACACTTAAGAAAAAGGTTCAGCACCTTGGAGTGTTCTTATAAAGCTCGGATTAAAACATGGAATGCAGTCATTGCCCCACTGGCATGGGAACTACCAGCTGCCCCTGTCTAAACCACAACAGTGTTGTAAAGTAAGGTTGGAGGTAGGCAACCATGCAAATAACCCTGGCTTCCTTAGAGCTACAGCAAAATAAAAATGTGAGAAGTAAATTGCAACAACAATTTGAACTATCAAAAAAGAATTTGGCAGAACTCACAGACTGATGGATATCTATTTTAAAAAGTTCTTTCCCTTTAAAAAGACATAACATCCTCCATTTGCAATTAACACTTTATGGTGGCTCTCCCTTTTGTGGGTTCAGCACTTGCAAATTTAATTATTTGCTGATTATTTTATTTTTTTATTTTTATTTTTAAGAATCTTACCTGATTTGCCCTTGCCGCAGAAAAAATACATCCTTTCTAGGAATCTCTGGGTCCTCCAGTGTGATTCCTAGAGAGAACACTTCTCTAGGTATTGCTAGGTCCTCCAGCATGACTCCATGGTCCACTTCCACTGGAAGTGGACCATAGAATTGTGCTGGAGCACTCAGAGATTCCTAGAGAAGTGTTGTATTCGTGATTTTTATTTTTATTCATGTTTTTCCCACTTTCGCAGCAGTCTTGTACCCATAAGCCCACAAAAGTGGAGGGGTGCCTGTATGTTGCAATGCTTTTTGTGAGATTATCTAGCTCTAAATTCTTCCCTTCCAGTCCTAGTTTGGAGCAGTCCCTCGTTCTCTACATTTTTCTTTTAATGCATTTGCTTTTTGGAGTAGAAGTCCTTAAGAACTCTTTCTCCATCCCCACCCTACCCTCACAAAAATAAAAGCATTTTTAATTTAAGAAACAAACAGGAAAAGAAAGAGAATAGGAAGAAAATATTTGTTTATTGGAAAACATCTGTTTGTCTTTAAACCGATGTAAAAAATTTACAGGGCATCACTAAGCAATGCCTTCTGTATTTATAGTTCTGCTTGATTTTCCATTCACATATATGAAATTACGGATTGCATGACAAACACCACAATTGTTTGTAGATGAAGCTTGTTTTTACTCTGACCTAATTTTCAGCAAGAATTAAAAAAAAAAATTAAAGCAACCTTTTATAGAATGGCACACATCTGTTGAGGCTGCCCGAGGACAAGTTGCTTGATAAATACCCACATTTTTTCAGACATGGGAATGCTTGAACGATGTGGGATGCCTGGTATGGCTATCTGCATGCCAACACCCAGCATGCTTTTTTCAATTCATAGCAATTTGATTTCTGCGTATGCATTTTGAGGATACAGCAAAACGTTCCAGCATGTTTATGCAGTGTGGGTGCAGAAATGCTACTCAACAGCCCAGCTTTTTCTTTTTTTTTAAAGGGGAAAAAGAAAAACAATTTCTTGTGTGGTCACCTTGTTGAAATACTGCTCAGAAACCAGCCACATGATTTCAAAATCTATTTTGTTGGGTGATTTGCCTAAAAAACTCAGATTCTTAGGCACTAGTGTAAAACGACAAAGAGTCTAAGCAACCAGATAGCCTTCCCTGCTTGACTCAATGGTATCTGGCCCACATTTATTCCATTCACATTGGCAGTATTGTATGAGGTGCTTCTAAATGAAACTTTTAGTCAGAGCTTTGCAATGTTATTTACTGTTCTTGTTGCTGTGTGTTTTCAAGTCATTTCCAACTTATGGTTTTCTGGGGCTGAGTATATGTGATGCGCCCAAGGTCACCTAATCGGTTTCCATGGCCAAGCGGAGTGGGGGGGAATCAAAGCCTGGTATCAGGGCTGCAGTCCAACACTCAAACAACTACACCATGTTGGCTCTCATCTGTTGTTCTACAACTTCTAGAATCTCCCTGTTACCCTGATTTCTGGGGTCCCGGGAGCGCCACCTCAATGTGCTCAAATTAATGGGGAATGGGAATTAGCTAGAGCACCAGTTAGCAATGCGAGAGGCAGGGCAACGTAGCGAGATCTTGAACCCAATGTCTACGAGGTCAGGCCGAGTCAATAATCAAACAGAAGTTAATAATGATTGTTGTTCTTTATTCATAAAAATCACAGCAAACATACGCACTCACTCAGAAAATTAAGAAAAACTGCACAATTGCTCAGCCACGCACACAGTCCTAGAGAAATACAGAGAGGAAATAGACAGGGGATTTTCGGAGGAGGTTTCGGGGAAATACTACACCTGATCCTGTAGGCCGGTATAAGAAAAGAAGCTGGGGAGCGTAGGTTCTCAGCACGTGGAGAGAGGGGAGGCTCGTCAAACGGAGAGGCAGCAAGTCGGGAGGCAAGTCACGAACGATCCAATGAGAAGCTCAAAGTTAGGGGTTCTTATAGGGGAAAATGTCCCCGCAGGCTAGTCTGTTCCCGGGAAAAACAATGGATTTTGGGCTGGAGACAAAGCCTCCGAAAGGTCAGTACTTTAGATGATTGAATTATGACAGCGTTGTCAATACTGTAGACAGTATGCAAATATGGAGTGCTTGAGAGTTGGATAGTCCGCTCATCAAGCTGCCTGCTCGGGGCAGGGGATCTTTTGTAAACGGCGTGCATACATAATGTGATCTTAAGAAGGTACTTGCCTAGAGGTCTCCTAAAGCTGCATTCGGCAATTACTGGCCTGCCTGGATTGGGATTTGAATGGTTCAGCTATTTTCGGCCGCGCCTGTGTGCCTGTTTGTCCGGGGGCCTCGCAAGCACGTGGAGAGGAATGGGTAGTGAAGGCCAAATTCTTGATATCAAATGATATCTAATATCCCACAAGTTAGGACTATAACTGCAGTAACATCCCCATCAAGGATGCTGGCTGGGGTTTCAGGGGAGGGGAGTTGGAGTTTTGAAAACATAATTTTTCCAAGCTGTGCCTTTATTGTCCAATTGCCCTGCCTCAGGGGACCCCAGAGCTGTTTTTAAGGTAGAATGGGCTCAACACTGGCAGACAGGTCATTAATAATTTTGTCTACTTGCAAGTACATTTTTTTAAAACAAAACAACGAAAACACAGAATGCATTACCTTACAGTAGCAGTAACAGCACCCAACTGAAGCAGGAAGCACTCTGACTGCCATGAAAACAATGGGAAAATAATAACAGAAACATTACAAAACTGAATAAATAAAAATACAATTAAGATATCGAGTAATGTGTAAGAAGTCAAAGCAAAAGTGCTTACAAGGTCTCCTATTTACACTTTAGGAGTAAAATCTGTGGAGATACATTAGAAGATTGCACACTTAGTAAGGACAAAAGGAAATGCAAAAACTTGTTATCTACCAAGTGTGAGATCTATGGAATCAGGCACAGGGCAAAATCGGGGTAGAGCAAATTACTTCTTCCATTCGTTATCATTCAGCCCTCAGTAAATACACCTCTTACAGACACAATATGTACTTAGAAGTTCCTTCCATGTATTCAGTGTATCTTTCTTCTCAGTAAGTATGCACAGGACAGATTGTGGGCAGCCTTTGTTATTATTCCTGGAAAAGCTCAACTACAATGGTTGTCTTAATATTTGGTGTGTGTGTGTGTGTGTGTGTGTGTGCTTGATCATTGAGTACATTCCCGATTAATAATGTCGAACAAAACTACATGAGAGTCTTGGTGGTCCAACGTGCCCAATGGACTTTTCAGGGAAAGTGTTTTTTCCTTTATTAAAGATAATATAGTTAAGAATGCATTACATATTAAATGTTACAAGGCAAGGATCTGTTGGGAGGTGGTGAGAGAAGGGAATGTTGGGAGTGACCGGTGATTGGTGGAATGGCTGAGGGGATTTTGCAAAGGCTGCGGTGTGGCAGTTGGCCAGGAATGAGGGCGTAGTCTGTCAGGATTAGGGATTATTGAATGAGGGTTTAGGAGTTTGAATTGTTAGGAGCATCAGGGTCAGAGTTAGCTAGGAGATGAGTGTGTGAGAGAGTGAGAGATCTGATTTAAACTATTAAATAATTAATCCATGATGTTATGTCCAATTTTGGTTCAATAAATTTCCATTTTGGTATGATATACTTTTGCCTCTGGGAATGCTACATATTGGAGAGTTGGTGTCTGTGGTGGGAACAGTTAATAAGGAATAGTGAGGGTAGATGATAAATAAAACCTCACAGAGGAACCACAAGAGCATCTGGGTGGTCCCCACAGTTAGTGCCTACCATGGTGGAACAGAATGAGGTCCTCATGTTGGTGGCAGATGTGGGGATAAAGACCTCACATTTGGTGGCAGAGGAAGGGTAGGTAGAAACTCTCAGAATTGGTGGCAGCAGAAAGATAGGCAGAAAAACACAAGGGGGCTCTACCCCACTGTTTAACATTGGGGGATTGAGCCCCACCTGTTCTGTTAGGGGGGTCCATGCCCTGTCTCATTTTACATAAAGCTCATTTCAGATGTCTTCCAAACTCCCCATGTATTCCCACCACATCTTCCATCTTTTTTCTTACCCAAAAGCATCAATTATGGAGGGAAAGATGGAATAGCTGCAGAATGCCTTTCCATTTTTAGTGCTAGAAGCTGTCTGCAACCACCCTTTGTGTTTACCTCACACTACATGCGAAATGGCCACAGGACATCATGGGAAATGTTTCTACCAACTATTTTACCACTAGGGCCGCAGTCCAAGGCATGTTTGCTAGGACTTAAGCTTCTCTGACATGAGTGTTTAGGATCAGGCACTGAGCAAATGCATGTTGGTAGACCAGTGGCATTTTTCAGATGATAGTCATAGGACCACTTTGATGACATTTACTTTGTGAACCACCTATGGGAGATTTTGCCGCAAGAGGCAATATAGCAATATTTAAAATAAACAACTTCATAAGTAATAGAGAGGGGTGTCCTGCCATATTTCCAAGAAAGAATTATTATTTGATGAAAAGAGCTTTTACTCTTTGGGTAGGGGAAAGTCTAACACAGGTAATCTGGACAAAGCTACATGCTCAAAAAGCATCTCAGTTGTGTTCATCAAAAGAAATGGAACACAGATTTCATACCCACTGTCTGGAGCATTGCATTAATCACAATCTAAATCTCAAAATGAACTTCCAATGTACTCTTGCAACATTTGGCTTGCTTTTAACTCTGGCGTGACATCTGTAAGGTCTTTGCCTTTAAGTCTTCTGGTCGTGATGGTTCTGTTCACACTGGTCAGAGTTGATCAAAGCACCCAATAGCTCAAATCATTCTTATATTCCACTTATTAGCTGAAACTCTATCAGTATACTGAGTTGGTGTAAATCTTGGTTTTGCCAGTGGTTGTGCTTTTTATAGGCATGCAATTCCCTGCTTGCCCGGAGCACAAGGGGAAGCTTACAGGCTGGATGGCATATGGGCACAGCTGTTTCTCCCATGACTGGCACAGCCACAGGAAGGTACAGTCAGTAGCCTATAAATTACCACAAGACTGTCTGCCTCTATCATCCCTGTAAGTACAGTGATGGGAGTTTTATGCTTCACAAGCTTTAGACAAGATCTCACTTTTTGTGTTTTGCTAAATCAGATAGTCAGTCTACAGTTGCTTCTTGTTTAATCCTTATGCTAAAAAAAATTGCAATGAAAGAGCACGGTTTGCAATAGCAATCACCATCCCTCCAGAGCATTCTTTGTTTTCCTGTCTATCTTTTATTTAGGTCAAGAATCCTGGCAGTATAAATCAGGAGTTTCTCTGGCGTCTCAGACTAAATACACACACTGTGCCAGCGTTGCCGACGGATTCACGTACTAGAGTGGCCTTTCGCCAGCTATACAGAGAACAGTCCTCTGTCTGAAGGACTGCCAGAGGATGCCTGTGTTTGTGCCTTCAGATTGCCTGTTGACCTGTGACAACCCAATGAACTTCACTCAGAGGTGGTTTTCCAGTTCCTTCCTCTCAAATATAGCCTTTAGCACTTGGTATTCACTGGTGGAGATGGTTCCCTGTTTTAAGGCTTCCTTTATCTGAAGGGCTGTTCAGTTCAAGTCTGGTTTGAAGCGGGGAGAGCAGAGGCCTTGAAGCTGCTCATCGATACTCAGCACCTGGAGATGGTACAGACAAACCTGGTCATCTAGTCACAGTGTTCCTCACTATAGAAAGAGGAATTGTATTTCTATTTAAATTAAAGTTGTTATTGCTTAATGTGGACCTATAAATATAAATCAGTATACAGTGTATTCTCCATATATGTGGGGGTTCCATTCGCAAATGCGTACATCCCAATATATTCAGTGGTGATGATGATGGATGCTTCAGCATGGACGCACACACATTGCCACCATTTTAGGTGTAGGACACAACACAGTTGTGGATGCTCAAGTTCACATGTCTAGAGACCACGGGTAAGGAAGGCCCACTCTATGCAGTTGTTGTTGGGTGCTTTCATGTCATTTCTGACTAATATCTGACCCTAAGGCAACCCTATCATGTGGTTTTCTTGGCAAGACTTGTTCAGAGGAGTTTTTCCTTTGACTCTCTCTGAAGTGGAGAAAGTCTGACTTTCCCAGGATTACCTAGTGGGTTTTCATGGCCAAACGGTGATTCGAACTCTGGTCTCCAGAGTCATAATCCAATGTTCAAACCAATACACCATGAATAAGCATATGCAGACTCTGTGCAAATCTGTGCTCTTTTTATCTTCCTTTTTAGCAACACAGGAAGTTGCCTGATGGTGAATCAGACCATCTAGCCCACTATTGTCAACTCTGACTGGCAGCAGTACTCCAGAGTTTCAGACAGGATTCTTATCTACCCTTATTTGGATATCTCTGGTGTTCCTGGTAGTCCCCAATCCAAGTCCTAATTTGGGCTGTTTAACTTCCAAAATCTGGTAAAATCAGTTCTGTTCATGATGATCCCTATTTCTTGGTATTCTACAAGTTCTCATCCTAATTGAGCCTAACTCCTTCTGTCATGCCATGTAAAGGCATACTTTCAACTGTGAAATCTCGCAGAATGGGCAGAATCCTATGCATCTACATTTACAAAATGTCCTGCCATGGTGGTGATGGTTAAATGAACAAAGTGGACTGTTGATACAGAAGGTTTGTTTACAAAGTAAGGATAGTATGTCATTCCCTGGTTTTAGTCTGTATATTTTTTCTTACTCATTTTTATCACATGCTTATGCTTTCTGTCACATCTCTTTCATTATTTTCGCATAGCAATTCCAGGTGATTTCACCACCACCCCTAAACAAAAGCAGTCATTTTGAAAATTACAATCAGCCATAAAATTACAGGCATCTTAAAAATTACAACTCAGAATTCTTTTGCCTCCCCTTCATTAGTCCAGCCTTCCCCAACATGGTGCTTTCCAGATGTTTTGGACAACTCCCATGACCCAGCCACCATTTCAACATCTCTTGTGGTACCATGCTGTAGCAGCATAATATTCCTATATTTCAGCATATGTTATAATACTGTTAAATATATAAACCTACTCACACAAATGCAGAAAGAGAAGAAACACATGCAATGTAAAATAAAAAGAAGTGAACAATGCAGTCTTGCTTTGCAATTCCCTTTCATCAGCCTGTAGGTGGAGCTCCATATTCACCAAATCAATCTCTTCCTTTCTGTGACTTATCTTAAGAGAGGTATGCACAAATCACTTATCAATGTTGGCCAGAGATGGCTGAAAAATCTAGGAATAAAGAGCATAGGCCATGTCTCCTTAAAGCCAACGCCAATTATTTCCCTTGATTTAATACTGACTCTGGTTTGCGCTCAACGAATTTTTGAGACAAAGCAAAAAAATTATACACTAATGCCTTTCTCTGTCCAGTAGTTGCAACTAGATAAAGGACCAGGTTGTAACACCTTCCTCTTTGGCAGGGATTGATTTCTGTTTACTATCTATCCTGGAATAAAAATACTCTAGACAAGAGGATTAATAATATACCCTATAAGTGATTATAGCCACAGTGTTGGGGGAGTGAAAATGAAATTTTCCTTCAGTGTCCAAATTTCTAATACTGCAATAACTTAAAACTTCAGTTGAGCGTTTGAAAATACAGGTTAAGCATTCAAAGAAAAGGGCTGGGCAAAGTTACCAAGCGATATGTCTCACAATGCTAGAAATTTGGAGACTAAGGGAAAATTATATAGGGGGCGGAATTTTTATTTAGGGGGCAATGCCACCATCTTACCAGCACCACCCCATTCCTATACCCACGTGGCACCCTGAAAGCCTCATTTATTTCAGTGGAATATGTGTTACAATATGCTTGAGATCACTGCCGTAATTACTAGGAAGTGTGTGAGTCAGTTTTCACCCAATTACCGGAAGGTATACTGCTATGAAGGAACTGTTATATGGGGACAGGGAGATGGTGTGTAAACTTAAAGATCTTTTTGCTGCAATAGCATGGAGACAAGATCTGGTCTTACCGATGTAATTATTCCTCACATCATTGGTAGTACTGGGGTTTATTCAAGTAGCATGCTGTCAGATTTTAAAATGGAAAGAAATCACATGAACAAGCAGAAAGATTTGGTTATACGATATTTGCTATGGTGTTAATTGAGCGTCACAGGAGCACGTCTACAAGGATGTGAGCATTTTCAGACTTGAGAGTAGGCCATTTTGGGCTCTGTCTGTTACCAAGAGTAAATGGAAGAGGTATTTGTAATGCAAATGACCATTCTGGGCAACCTAGGTTTTTCATTTGCATTATAAAGAGAAACAAGAATTCATTAAAGTCGCTCCTGAGAAAACACCCCATTGCCATTAATATTTAGTGTCTGTCAAGGGTTGACATCATCTCCCTGAGTTTCAAATCTGGAAGTGTGTACGTGATAAATGCATGCCTATAAAATGTGCTAGTTCCTTTTAAAGGTACATTTGATTGAATATGGGCAACCTGATCCCCAGACGAATCTTCATGAGGATGAATGGGCTACAGGACCAGATCCTTAGGCCCCCCAAATGCATTATTTTCCTCTTGGAAATGCACAGACAAAGTGCAGGGCCACATGTGGCCTTTTAAGGTTATCTACCTATCCAGATTTTCCGAATTGCCCTCCTCCTGGTCCAAACAGCAGGTGAATGGTCTCTCCTCTAGGCCTCTAAAAATGGCTGTTCACTTTATAGGTAGCTCCCAGAGCCTCCCCTCCGCACTGTTCAATGTTTTAAAAAGCACACCATTTTCAAGTAAATGTATTTGATTAATTTATAATCCTGCCTTTCTCCTTATACAGGACACAGTGGCTTATAACCAATTAGAAACAAGACACATCTTTTTGAAAAAAACAACTTGTTACTAGAATGCTAAAAAAACCCAAACAAATAATTCTATCAAAAAACTCAAAACTGTTTAAAACACATGTAAACATAATTTAAAAAGATAAACTGATAGCCCAATTAAAAGCCCATTCTGCCACATGAATTATGAGCCAAAAAGCCTGTCTGAATAAATAGGTATTTGGCTGCCAGTGGGAAAACAGGAGGAGGAGGAGGAGGCCAACAAACTTCCCAGAGGAGAGAATTCCACAACCTGGGGGCAGACACTGAGAGGGCTCTCACCCAAGTCCTCACCACACTTACGTGCAAGGGTGGTGGGACTGAGAGAAAACCTCCCCCCAAAGGTCTTAAAACTGGGGCAGACATCTGTTCTGTTTCTATTTTTCCACTTTTTGGCAGTCTGCATGGCCTCCAGAAGTCCCAGTGGAAGAATGTTGTCCTTCTTCCAGTCCACTGCAGTTGCCCATACTGATTTATTATGTCGCAGAGCAAATGCTTCACAAGATAAATATCAAATAATCTTGTAAAACTGATAATTCTTCCTTGTACCCCATCATCACCTCTGTTAAAAGTGAATTCTCTGTCCTTGTGCTGACAAAAGTGAAGCCAAATCAGGGCTGTTGTGAAATAAGAGAGAGGCGTTAGCCTGCTGGGGAAACCGCATATTTGTGCAGATAGAAAAATTTTCAGACCTGAGTATTGAGGGAGTCATGACATCCGAGTGTCGGTCAAAAAACAAAAATGGAAAACTAAGAGAATGGGAAGGGTGCATTACCCTGAGTGACTAAAAATTATTTACTCCCAGTGGAAGGCATAGATTTCTAGAACCCTATATAGGGCCATTCCTGTTGGGGATGACAATATACTGTTACAAAATGTTACAGTGCATATTGCTTAATCCTCTAGCAATCTCTGGGTGCAATACTCTTATCTACTGCTAGTTTTTGTAATTTACATTTCTGAAAAGTAATATTGAAGAATTATAAACATTAAGGCATATTTTCAAAAATTTTAGCATGGAAATATTTCTTTGAGCACTGAATGGCATCATCTCTCATTTTCTTCTTCCCATTTTGGACTTCTTGTGACTTCTATATAAGGCAGATTTTGGCTTGTGGGTGCCAAGAGTTGTTGTTGTTGTTGTTGTTGTTGTGTGCCTTCAAGTTGCTTCTGGCTGATGGTGTGAACCCTAAGGTGAACCCAAGAGCCGTGTTGTGTAGTCATCTGACTGTTGGACGAGGACACTGGGAGACCAGGGGTTGATTCCCCACTCAGCCATGGAAACCCACTGGGTGACCTTGGACTTGCCTTTGCCTTTGCAAAGGGTACATACTTAGAATCAAAGGTTTCTGAGCTTAGGAATTTCTTTTCTGTATTTTCAGTTTCAATGTTTGGTTGTCAACATTGGGTAGTGAAGATTGCTGATAGGAAGAAAATCAACTCTCAAAATGTGGCGCTGGAGAAGAGTTCTACAGATACCACCGACTGCAAAAAAAATAAACAAATGGGTCCTATTGCAAATCAAGCCTTAATTCTGACTAGAAGCAGGACGACTAAACTGAGGCTGTTTTACTTTAAATGCATCATGAAATGACACACTGGAAAAAATGATAATGCCTGGTAAAGTGGAAGGCAGCAGGAAAAGAGGAAGACTTGATTCAATCATCATACGTCCAGTTTATGCTTCAGTCCACAATGCACGTGTGAAGAGTTGTGAACTGGGCACATGGTAATGAGGGAGTACAGCGATCGGCGCCCGCCACCCCCTGGAGCATCGCGTGATTGTGAGTGCGTCGTGCAGATCGCTCCTCACAATTCCCTCTTAAATCTGGCATACTACTTGGCCCTTTCTTTGAAGGACTTTCTTTTATTTGCTTCTACTGTTCAGCTTAATTGGATGATCCTGGGTTCTAAAATGAAGAGAAAGGGAGAAATGCTTCACCATGGGGCTTTACCTCTCCAGCATCACATTAAGCACACAAGGGAATTGTTAGAAACATTTGCTATGGTTAAAGAGCATTTCTTTTCTGATGCTGCTGCACTAGAAGCAATCTGAAGAGGCACCATCTCCAACCTGTTTCTCTTGGTGACTGACCTTATGCTGAATCAGAGAATCTGTCATTTGCAAACTCATTGATGTAAAATGGCTGTGAACTGCACTGAAATCAATGGAATAAAACTGACTTCACTCCAAATAAGGTATGGTAACTGCCGTATTACTGGTGATCAGACTATCACATGTTGCATTCATATCTGGCAGTAGTTAGAAAGGTCAGTATTAATAGCCTTTAATCCTAAACACACTGAAGAATATGCAATGTTGAGTTCAGTGAGAAATAACTGTGCTCTGGGTCAAGCTGCACAAGAAATTTGTTATTAATTTTATGATAAAGTTTGCTAATTTTTTTTTCACGGTAATGACTCACTTTATCTCATTTCCGCACCAGAACAAGCTGTTCACAGCAAAGAACATGCCATAGATGGCATACGTTTAAAAAACAATGTAATGAGCAATTCATACAAGTTATAAAAAATGGGGATGGGGAATAGACACTTAGATCATTTTGAAATACAGTTAGCTTTCCGCATTCACAAGGGTTAGGGGCACAGGACTCCCACAAAGTGGAAAAATCAAAAATATCAAAATGTGTAGAAAGGGGGCCTAGGCATGATGGGAAGTAATGGATACCCAAGGTCCAAACCAGTCAGGGAAGGGAGAGGGAAAGGGGGTGAGTCAGCATGGTGGCCCTGTATTTCTTCTCTCGCCCTCATCTCCTTCCTTGGGTATGGGGAGGCAGTGGGATAGGTTTGTGGTACTGTGAAACTGGGGCCATTTCCACACGAGTCCGTTATAGCGCGATGATTCCACTTTCAACCTCCTATGGAATCCTGGGGTTTGCAGTTTCGGGAGGGGCCGCCTGGCCCCTCCCGAAACTGCAAACCCCAGGATTCCATAGGAGGTTGAAAGTGGAATCATCACGCTATAACAGACTCGTGCGGAAATAGCCTGGACTGTGAGCTGTCCTTAACTGGCCAGGCAGCTGCTGATGGAGGAGGAGGACCAGAGCGGGGGTTTAAAGGCTTGGCCAGCCTGATCGGAGCCATTAAAAGAGAAGGAGGGAAGGGAAAGGGATTGGAGAAACTTGCGAATAATCAAATCTATGAAAGCCAAACCCACAAATATGGAGGGCCGACTATAATTCTGAGTAAAGAATGTTTTAAAATTCCACTCCTCAAAGTTCTGTAAATTTGCACTTCTAAATTTTATTTTCTACGTTATTTCCTTTCTGCGGATATATGTTACTCCACTGGGATTTCATCATGTTCTCTATACAAGGAAATAATACTATCTCCAGTATTTGGTTTACAGCCGGATCAAAATACATTTTCTTTTGGCTTCAGTTCTGCTTTTCGGCTTGTTGATTTTGGTGACAATGAAAATAAATCAACAAAGAAAACAAGAAACAAACAAGAACTTAAAAACTTAGCATTTAATTAATTCAGTTTTTGACAGCTGTAGTGAACACATTGCCCAGATATGTGTTGAACAAGTCAAAAGAATGCTATGATGTAGCCTCTCTTTAGAAAGCCTAGCTGGTTTATGGGGCTCTGTATTGCACATTTTGTTTGTTGAGTGAATGGTGGAAGGGCAGATCCAAAAGGTCAAGATAGATTTTCTCATATTATTTAGTGTTCAGAGCAAAGTTCATGACAGGAATTGCTAAAGTTGCTCTTGTTGAGGATCTTGAGTATGGAACTGTGGAGGGTGCATGTGGCTCTGCTCATTCTCACTGCCTTCTCGAATGCTTTTCATGTTAATCAGAGGTTTTCAAATTGAAGTAATCTAGGTGGAGCACAGGATTTTTATAACAGTTCTGAAGAATTTAGTCTTCCGCAATTCCCATGTCTTCCTACAAGTCTGATGTGCCATCCCTTACCACGAATTATTCATCCCAATCCTCTGTTCCACCCGCTGTTCCCTTTGTGTTTTATTGATTACTAGTATATATACCTGACATTGCCTGGGACTTTATTTTCTCATAGGTAATACTTGTTAGAAAGATTTGAGATCCTTTATCGCTAATTCCCCAAACTGTCTTGTCCAGTACCGGCAACTTTCCCCAATATTCCCCAATCTAATCTGTATTCAGAGTTATTAACATACACAAGTTGGGTTCCTGAGGGAATATACTGCCCTTGTTACCCTGTGAACTGGGGGTCCCGGGAAGGACACCAAAATGTGCTCAACTAAAGTTGGGGAAAATTAGCTCAGAGCACTGCTTAACGTTACGAGAGGCAGGGTAACATAGCGAGATCTTGAACCCTATGTCTACGGGGTTGGGTCGAGTCAAGGAGAACACAGAAGTTGAAATAATAACTGATGTTTATTAAATACAAGCAAAACAGTGTATGCGACACACTCATCCAAGATAACTAAAGAAAATAAAGGTTGGAGTGGTATAGAGGGATTTTTAGAGGGATTGCTGGTTTGGGTGATACTTCACCTGTCCTGAAGCCCAGGAAAATAGAGAGCGAGGCTGGGGTGTGATGTAGCTCAGCACGTGGAGCTGAGGGGAGGCTCGCCAAGCAAAGCGGCATCAAGGCGGGATGTAACTCGGGAGCGTTCCGAGGAAGGTCTCGGAATCAAGGGTTTTTATAAGGACAATTGTGACTGCAGGCTATGTCGTACTTGGGGGAAAACAATAGATTTGGAGTTGGAGACAAAGCCTCCGAAAGGTCAGAATCTGAATGATTGAGTTATCGTAGCGATTCTCAGTAGAGTAGCCAGTATGCAAACGCAGAGTACTTGGGTATTGCATAGTTTACCCATCAAGCTGCCATCGCGGGGCAGAGGCTCTTTTGTAAGTGGCGTGCATACTTAATTAGAGCACTTGCCTGGAGGTCTCCTAAAGCAGTGAGTCAGCTATTTCTGGCCTGCCTGTATTGTAGTTTGAATATTACGGCTATTAACAGCCGAGCTTGTTTACGTGCTTGTCTGGTGGCCTCGCAAGCACGTGGAAAGGAATAGAGAAGTGCAGCCGAATTGTGATATCAAGGGATATCGTTAATATCCCCAAAGCTCGGACTAGCCAGGGCAGTAACACCCTCTTCCCTTCCGCTAGGCCTCGTCTCGATAGCAACCGGCTTATTCAAGACAGTCACAGTTGACTGAGGCCCAAGAGCTCTCTGGCTGAGCATGCTAAAGGCCCCTCCCTAAACTGCAAACCCCGGGATTCCATAGAATCTTCTCAGGCAGCCAATCATATGAGGTCTTCTCACATGACACAGACAAACAAACATACAAACTTTGACTTTTATATACTAGATTCAAATATTCTTATTAACTTGTTTTTATGAATTTTGAGTATTTTAGATATTTTGTACACTGCTTTGGATATAATTTTTTTGGACATGGCTTATATTAAAAATGTATTTTATATTAAATAACTGTATTTATACAAACGGTTTGAAATAATTCTGTGGATTGAGAAGGCTGCATGGCAGATGGGCATAGGTGAGATGACTCCGTGAATGCTAATGTCATTGGGTCCTGAATGGAGCTTTGCCACCCAGCATTTTGGAGAGGAACTAGGCTTCGCTTTTCTTCCTGGAAGGGAGGGATTTGTATAGAATTCAGCAAAAGGCAAATCTTGGAAGATGCACAATCTTTTGCTTGTGTTGTCATTTTAGAATAACTGGGGAGGAGAGGAGACTCGATTGCTGCATCAGAATGAGCTGTAGTGGCTTCCTTTTTTGCAATCTGCCTGGTCAACAGAAAGCCTTTTTAGAACTGATTATTTCTGAGCACTCCCTCTTCTGTCTAGAACTAGGAAGCAGATTAAATTTATTTCTTGGATCACTGCAATGAGGCTGTGTCTGTGGGCTCGCTAGGATGAACTCTGGCTTATCTGGAATAGGACAGCACACCAGTGTACACCACTCAATCACGCCCATAAAGCTTCTTCACCTAGGAATACTGGTTAACCAAGTCAGAAAGCCCTGTGTCTTATGCAGCCTGATATCTGAACTGAGATCTCTAATTCCAGTCCTAATCAGTCAGTCTGATACGACAGTTGTGCTTTTGACCTACAAAGGCCTGAACAACTTCAGGCTCTGGATATCTGAAACATCACCTCTTTCCAAGACAGCCTGTCCAGAATCTGTGGTTTTCAAACAAGGCCCTGTTGCATGTCCTGCTACTCCAAGAGACAAGGCTGGCAAGTGCACAAGACAGTCTTTCCTGTAGGGACACTCCAGCTATGGAAATCCCTATCAAGGGAAGTCAGACTGACTCCAGTCCTACTGAGCTTCTAGCAGGTGGCTGTAACTATACTGGTCCTTAAAATTACAGTCATCTTTCCACATTCACTAGGGTTAGGGGCACAGGATCCCCATGAAAGTGGAAAAACCGTGAATAAGTCTAGGCCCTACCCAAACCATATTTAACACACAAAAAAGTATGATCACTATATTCAACTCACCATGGATTCCTTTGAGGCATCAGGGTTCCTTCATAAGGCAGAAGTGGGTGGCTGGTGGGGCTTACTGCCACCTCCACTGCTGCCCCACACCATTTTTAAGAGGGACTTACAAGCCTCCTTCACAGTTTCTCATGCTTACGGGGCTTGCAGTCCCTATTAAAAATGGCAGAGGGAGGCAGCAAAGGTGGCAACAAATAATCCATGAATAATCAAATCCTCAAAAGTGAAACCCACAGATGTGGAGGGCTGACTGTAGTTTGTAATCAGTTCTTTTCAAGCTGTTCTTAAATAGTATCAACTTTGATTTTTTCTTTAAAAAAATGCATTTTAATCTCTTTTTGAAGAATATTTTCATCTGATGTGTGGTACCTGGGTGACAGCCAGCACAGTGTAGTGGTCTGAGTGTTGGATTATGACTCTGGAGATCAGAGATCGAATCCCCACTCAGCCATGGAAACCCACTGGGTCACTGTGGGCAAGTCACACCCAGCCTCAGAGGAAGGCAAAGGCAACCCCCTCTGAACAAATCCTGCCAAGAAAACCCTGTGATATGTTCACCTTAGGATTGCCAGACAACTTGAAGTCACATAACATCGTTAATGATGCCTGCGTTCCCTGGCACACTGAGAAGTCATAAATAAATTATTGTTGTTGTGTGTCTTCAAGTCATTTTCTGACTTACAGTCACTCTAAACTGAATCTATCAGGAGGCGTTCTTGGCAAGATTTGTTCATGGGGGTTTGCCATTGAGGCTGAGAGGGTGGATATACCATATCTAATATATAAAAGTCAAGTTTGTCTTTTGGCTGTGTCAGGCAAAGACCTCATATGATTGGCCACCTAGGAAGATTCTACGGAATCCTGGGGTTTGCAGTTTAGGGAGGGGAGAGCTCTTGGGCTTCAGTCAACTGTCTCTGCCTTGAATAGGCTGGTTGCTATGGAGACAAGGCCTAGCAGCAAGAATGAGGAAGGCAGTGTATTTCCTTAGGAATCCAACCTCTGTATGTTAATAACTCTGAATACAGATTGGATCGGGGAATATTGGGAAAAGTTACAGTTACTGGACAAGACAGTTTGGGGAATTAGTGACACAGGATCTCAAATCTTTTTAACAAGTATTACCTATGAGAAAATAAAATCCCGGGCAACACTGGGTATATATGCTAGTAATGAATACTACTCATTAAAATAAAAAAAAAAACCTCATAGCTTAAGATTCTGGCTTACTACAATAAAAAGATAGGGATTCTAACCTGGAAATATCAACAGATCACAAATGGATATTTCCAGATATCTTGAATGTAGGGGGAATGATTGAGAAGCATTTACCAGTGTGTGCCCTCACTCCAAATAAGCCGGAATTCTCTGCAGTTCTGAGAACTACTGAAACTATGGGCTGGCTCAGTGAGAATCTCACTGCAGCATGCATGAGGCTTCAGTATAATTGGTGAATGGCTGTTCTGTGCCATCAAAACGAGCGAACCATCAAGAAATGGATGAAAATTGTATGTCTCCATTTACAAAGCACAACCTCTTCCAGAACATGCACAAACATTCTCACATTATCTACAGAACTGCCTGTCTATTCAGATACAAGAGCCACCGAGTTTGGCAGGCTTACTTATAGCTAAATGAGTAACAGATTGTGGCATTAGTTACCCAGCAGTTGTCAAACAACTTATTCTGCAGCTGTGTTGTTGATGTTGCGCACCCTCATGTCATTTCCAACTAATGGTGACCCTAAGATGAACCTATCATGGAGTTTTCTGGAGAAGAGTTTGTGTGATGTGTTCAAGATCACCTAGTGGGTTTCCACGGCCAAGTGGAGAATCATACTCTGGGCTACAGGGTCTCACTCCAATGCTCAAACCACTACACGTCGCTGACTCTCTATTCTGAAGCAGTCTTATTGACTTTAATATGATTACCACCATCTTTATATTTGGGAGCTTCTTTGGCCATTGTGTTTGTGCTGGAAAGGTAGCACTGTAAATTAATGCAAATACAACTGAAGTCAGCCATACAGTTCCAATTGTTTTCAACAGATTAGGATAAACTGCATATTTTGAGAATCATCATTTAGCAGTGTTGCTAGATGTTATTTTTTTAACGGAAAATAATGATTTAAAAATAAACCATAAGGTCTTTCAAATAGACAATAAATCTTTGAATAGTAGTTTCTGTGCTGCTTCTAATTAGACACTTGCTGAAAGCAAATATTGAAAATGCCATGCATGCACAATAAACAATGAAAATGGCAAAAAAAATGTTATTTCCTTTTTATGTTTTTTTCCCCATAAGAAACACATTTGCTTTGTAAAGTGTCAAGCTGTCCAGGCCTATTTCTCCCCGCTGCAACCCCTGTTCCACGTTGCTCCATGGACTGGATCTATGTATTCAGTATATTGGAATCAAATATTATGAATTCACTTTCCTTGTGTGTGTATATCTGCCTTCAAGTCACCTCTTGACTTATAACGACCCCATGAATTTTCTGCTGTCTCCTCGCCTTTCCCTCAGAAAGGGGACTACATCTTCCCCTCCTTAGTCTTGTAAAATTGCAACCATGGGATTTGCCCCTAACAAAAGGAATTGCAAAGAAATCTTGCAGTATGAAGTTTGGAGATTCGGCCAGTTAGTCCCCTCCAGTTTCCTCTCTTTCCACC
This sequence comes from Cyclura pinguis, assembly GCA_030412105.1. NCBI lineage: Eukaryota > Metazoa > Chordata > Lepidosauria > Squamata > Iguanidae > Cyclura > Cyclura pinguis. The sequence goes on from CM059600.1 coordinate 332,852,224, forward strand.
TTACAGTTGTCACACTGAGCCATCTTTATTCGATTATTTTTGTTCACCCTTCCTTTTAAGATATAAATGCCCTTTTTTTGTACTTCCACAAAACTTCCACTTCTCTTATGAACCCTGATATTTGCCATTTGGCTTACATCAGGATCCACACTTGAAGTTTGCTATTAGTATACTGGATTGTTCATGTCTTATTTCTATCAAAGCATACCTTACAACAGAAGCTACCCTTATCTTTGATTCCATTTGAGTGATCCAAGGGTTTCACTGCAGGTAGCAGTTCAACACAAGTGGCAAAAGCTCTGGATACTGATCAGTGTAAGGCAGAAAACCCACATGTTTGCTCAAACCTCATAGGATAGTTCTACAGAGGTATATGACAAATAAGCATTTGTATTTGCTTTCATGTTTTGTTTTATTGATTAAATGTTGTACACTGTCCATTAGCTTTGGGAAAAACTGCTAGAAGGGATTTCTTGGTAAGGATCAACAAATTTGCCTCCAACTTTGGGAGTCTCTCTGGGGAACTGGTGATGTAGAGTGTCATACTGGATACTTGAACATCAAAATTTAACATCATCAAAGTAATGACTTACTTCACTTGAATTAATGGAGGACTTTTAAACACTTGCAAGCCCCTCTACTGTTACCTCTGCATTTTGGAAAGGGAGGAAAGAACAGCAGTTCATGTTTACATATAATTAAGAGAAAGAGCAACAACAGCAAAGAACTTGGTCTTGGCAGCCGGACAAGAAGCATGAGAAAGATAAGAGCTCTTCAGAAAATATTCCTATGACAAAAGGAATGATACCAGTGGTATAATTATCTGGAAGATAGAAGAGGAATTTTAACATAAGAAAGATAAAACACCATGAACAGACTTACTATTCTCTTGCTAGAGGCTGTGTGCAGCAGAATAGTAACTTCAGGGCAATTAAAGGGGAAGTATGTACTCTTCCAGAAAACAAGGTACACCAAGATAAAGGGACAAACAGGTTAAAATGAGAGAAAGAGAAGGAACTAAAGTTATTAAACATAAGAAAGGTGGTTGTCCCCATGAGTTATAAATTATAACTTTCAAATTACAAATCACAGTGGTGGTCTTGACAAGACAAGGTTATAAAATCCTGGCCTTCATTCCTACCAATTTCAGTGAATTAGATTTTTTCCTCTGCAAAAATGGAAAACAAACAAAAATCTCTGCTTACTTTCCCCACTTGTTGAAGCAAACAACCCAGGGCCAGAATTACTTCCTGATTTGGTTGCAGATTGGACTTTGAACAACAGACTAATTTCTTCTGATTTATATGTTGTGGGGGGAATAAACTTGGCAGCTGAAATTGCTACCATCAAGAAGGCTGAGAATAAGGGTGTAAGACAACAACGTTGAATGTTACAAAGGGAAATCCTGTCTTATTTTTCTCCAGTAGTAGAAATAAACAATGCAGGGTTGGAACTGCCCTCTGATTCTGATTCTGTTTTAAATTGGTCCCTGAAGATTGTGTTTGACCCACATGATCTGGGAGATACAAATCCTCCAGCTGTTGTGGCTTTTGATGAAAACACTGAGAATTCTAACCAGTCAACAGAACGGAGAAATGGAATTACTTTAGCGGCTTTGAAGGGAAACAAAACGGGAGGTGATACGCAGCAATGTAGATTGCGCCTGGAAGAACAGGAAGATGAGAAACTGTCAAAGCTAACCCAACAGGTTAGCAATATAGGATTTACAATCAATATAGGATTTAAAATCAATTAAGTCCTTCCTTTCTGAATGCAATGCCTTGCCAACAGTCATTGCTGAATCCTGGATTCTGGCCTTGAAACTAAGTTGCTTGCCCAAGACATGAATTTACTACACCCCAGTAAAAGTAAAAGGGAAACATTTAGTAAGGAAAAAAAATACATGTTGAGAAAAGTCTAAGGCAGCAAAGAAAAGCAGAAGTATTATGAGGCCAAGGCCAGAACAGAGGCTGTCACTGAAGAATAAAAAAAAGGAACTCTGAATTTGGCCAACTCAGGAAACAATAAAGCAATTAAATCTGTTTGTTTTCAGAAAGAGAATAAAATGGTAATACACTCTGATCCCAAACAGCCGCCTCCTGTAAATCTGCCTGTCTCTCTACGGCCCTGGTGTGATGGTACTGAAGAACTGGCTTCCCAGGATCCTGGGAACAAAGTCCTTGGGAAAGGTTTGAGCCAAGCAGAGAAGAAATTATCCCCCTTGACTGAGCCCTTAATACCTCAGAATAATTCTAGCAATAAGTTTTGGAATTTGATATTATTGAAGCATAAACTGGTTATCAGCAATTATCCCAAACCAATGGGTATGTTATCCCAGGCAGGGCATAGGGACCATCTCTTATATACCCTGGGACATGTGGGTTGCGGGGCCCTCACTCCCAATGACACTGTTCAAGTTGGATACTTATTTTATAACCATATGTGCACAAGGGCTGTTGTAGCCTTCTTAAATGAGCACATAGCAAAAAAAAGTATTTTATGCAAGGTACCAGCTACTAAACAAGGACTTATCTCTCACTTCTTTGCATCACTATTCAAAACTTTTCCCAGATTAATTTCTCCCAGTAACCTAATTGATAATAGGAATGGTAACCTTATTGATCTAGGAGATACTGTATTGTGCCCAAGCCATCCTTGTCAAGAGGAACACATTTCCAACGTGCCTCCTCAATTAAAAGGCCTGACCATCTTGTCTAATGAACTCATCACTGCTGAGGAGGAGTCCCTTCTGAATATGTTTCAAATTTTGCCCCCAGTGATCCATTCAGAGATCAAAGACAGGATAACTTTGAGAGAGCTCTTAGTGTCCAGGGAAAGAGCAAATGAAGACTGTTAAATCCCTTAGGTCTGGCAACTAGTCCTACAATAGCTAAGGCTGAGAATTATAACATTATTAATTGGTTTGGGGTAGAGGATTTAAATATAAATGTTTCTGACTTGTCTGACACAGGCTTTAATAAGGAGTTACAGTTACTCATAGGAGTGAATAAATACATTAATAATGAATCAAGGAGCAACTGTAAAAGAGCCAGGCAAAAGACTTGGGGTAGTGAGCATATTTTGAACAAAAGGGCTGTATTTTTTGCTGAGAGGGGACAACTGGACCAGACACAGAGAACTGATTGACAATACAAGAACCATGCCAAGGCATTCAAATTGGTCCACTCCTCCAGCCTCGAGCCTGATGTCTCAACCTTTAAGAATGTAAAACTACCTTTACCAATGAAACCCTTGCTTAAGTGCATGTCCTGGAACATGGGTGGAAATTCAAGTTTAAGGATCCTGATGTGACAGATTACATCAATGAGACTGATGTAATCTTTCTCCAACAGACATGGTGTACAACCAAATTAGACATTAATAGATATGTCATATTTTATTTACCAGCTATTGCTCCTATTGGTAAAGGAAGACCAAGGGCAGGGCTTGCCATAATAGCTGGCTTTTGTGGAGAGGTGGGGAAACAATAGGAAAATGTCCAGATGCACAGGGACCAGGGTTAAGTCAATCACAATTTGGTGGGAAATTTCCCTGTTTCAGCTCTGAGAGTCCAGCTAGATATTTCATGCCTATTTTATTCAGAGCAGCTGAGCTATTATCCTGAACTGACTGGGTCTTCTGCCTAGAGGTGGGTAAGGCAGACCTTCCTTGCCATGTCACACTTACAGTCAGGAATTTTCCTGTTCCAGCATGACCTTGCCATCACTTCAGATATCATTTATATCAATATATATATCAATTATATATGGTGCCAATTGAGTATTATTTGTCAATTTAAACCATGCCAATCCTGGAGGGTGTGCGGGGCTGTAATAATTTCCCTCAGCCCATTTAGTCTTGATGGGGGATTTTAAGGTTCAAATTGGACATAACAATGAGGTTCATTTTCTTGCTGTGCTTAGTGTCCAGATGAAATGGAACAATATATCCTCAGTGCTGATAGACACTCTAAAGACCTGGGGGTTAATTATACTGGTATATGTTTTGTTCAAGTGGTGGGGTGACTTGCTTTAAGAATACTCAACGGGAACCCGCTATTTGACCCATGTGGCAAACATACACATATATCAGTAACAGGTAGTAGTACTATTGACTATGCCCTAGTTTTTGATGTTCTCTTCATTTCTATAGTTCTCTTCATTTGCCATAGCCCACAGGCTTGAGAGTGATCGTTTGTCTCTTTCTCTCATCCTTGGGATTTGCATGAATATTCATTCCCAAAGACAATCTCATTTTACTAATTTAATTGGGCAAAAAAAGTTGGCATGGTGAGATCTCAGCAATCTTGAACTCAATGCTATGCTTGGGGTTTAAAAATCATATTATTGCAAATCATGACGCTCGAGACGCCCTAGAAAATTATTCTCAACTCGTTTCAATACTGGCAGTGTCACTGAGGTGTATGGAGATGAGGCTCACTAATTTCAGATATAAAGGAATGGCCCACTTGTTGATAAAGCCTCTGCAAAGCTAGAAGCCATTTAAGGAATGTGTATGGCCAATATAGGAGAGACAACTGCCAGACATTGCCTTAATCTTATTATATTGCCAAAAGACACTATAAATCACTATCAGCGAAGAGAAAGAAGGAAGCTATTGAAAGGCCATTGACATCTCTGATATCTTTTTCCTTACAAAAAAATACCAAGTTGTCCTGGGCTATGGTCACAGGTATGATAGGCAATATTGGAGGCTCACCCTCATGCGATGGCCCTGTAAATGTAGGGGAAGATTATTTCTCTATCTCGTATAGAGATAGTGGGAGCAGGTTTTTGTGACCTCTGAGGCGATAAACTTTTTTCTTTTACTTCTTGGATGCTCCCCAATGGCTGGCCCCCTGTGTCCCAAGATGAATTAAAGACACCAATTTTTGTTTTATCTTTTGTATATGACAGTTTTAAATTATGTTTCTTTTAATGGCTGTAAGCCGCTTTGAGTCCCCTCAAGGAGAAAAGCGGGATAAAAATAAAGATAATCATCATCATCATCATCATCATCATCATCACCCCCCAACTCTAATCCAGCAAAGTTCCAGGGCTTGATTTAATCTTGCTGGAGCTCCTGCAAACAAACGTAACATGATGGGCACCTCTACTCACAGCACTTTTCACCCACATTAATTGGACAGCTAAACTACCTATCAGCTGGTCTCAGACAATTATAATACCCATTTTATAAAAAAGGAGATCAGAACAATCCACCTAACTATCGACCTACAAACTTGCTTTCTGTTGTGGGCAAACTGTATACCCGATTTCTTAATAATTGTCTTTCTGACTGGATAGAGGCTGAGGACATGCATGGTGATGAATAAGCTGGTTTCACAAAGCGAAAGTCAATTTATTACCACTGCTTGCTCCTAAAGCATTTGGCTGAGAAATATTCTAGATCTCATAGCAACAGTTTGTATGTTGCATTTACTGATCTGAAATCAGTCTTTGATCTAATTTCAGAGAAAGCAATTATGGGCCAAACCCCTTGCCTTCTCTACTGACAAGAAATTACTATGGTTAATTATGAACTTATATAGAAATACCACTATACAAGTGAGATGAGGTATCCAAGGTAATCTTATGAATACTATCCCTTTTGAAAAGGGTGTGTGCCAAGGTTGTATTTTGGCACCTTCACTGTTTAACCTATTTCTTAATTATCTTTCTACTTACATCTCTTCCGAGGCCTTCCATCCCCCTAAACTGGGCTCAGTCAGAATTCCCCTATTTTCGTATGCAGATGATGCTGTCCTCCTTTCCTTTACTAAAGTAGGGTTGAAACGAATGCTGAGAACCTTCTCAAGTTATTGTAAAGAAAACCGTGTAAGTATCAAGTATACTAAAACTAAAATTATGGTTTTCTCTAAGAATCAAATTTTGTCCAATTGGATTGTAAATGGGCATAGTTTAGAGCAAGTCAAACAATTTGAGTACTGAGTTATCTTTCAAGTGACTGGCGGCTGGATATCCCATTGGTTTGCTGTCACTCAGTCTGCATCCAATAGTGCTAAAGCACTAGTTCGTTTCTTTCATACTAAAAGTGGTCAATTTTTACCTGCTGCAATTAGGGTGTTTTGGGCTAAGGTGCTGCCATAATTGCTTGTTGGCACCTCAATATGGATTTTGGGGTACTTCTCAATATCAGAATGGGTTCTTTCAGCTTACCTTTGAAAATTGTTTGGGGTGCCAAACTGTGTGCTGTCAGCTGTCCTACAGTTTGAAGCCAGTTGCCTCTCAGTCGAATGCACTGCCTGCAACTGGGTCCTAAAATATTTGCTGAAATTCTTTTATGCAGGCCCTGAGTCTGGCTACCCATATCTCATGTTGAAATATACTTATACTACCCTCAACTCTAAAAATATTAGAGAAAAAATGCAGAGATTGGGGCTTTTGGATAATTTCCTTTTCACACAAGACTTGAGTAAGGCACAGTTGATTCTGGCATGCCGCATCAAAGATATTTACTTTCAGTATTCTGTATCCACTGCATACAAGTTGCTCTCCTCTTAACCTAGGGCTGTAGTTTAATCCTGAGGTGGAGTGTGTATTATTTACAAAACTTGACCATCCCCAAATATCATGCTACATTCACCAAAGCCTAATTCAATGTTATCCCCTCTGCTATATTAGAGGGCCATTTCAAGGGAATCTCCCATAAGGAAAGTATGTTTCCCCTGAGAAGAGCGTTCTGTAGGGTCTCTAACAACTCATGTTCTATTTTATTGTTCCTTTAACACAGATGAGAGATAGAAATTAATTTCACCTCTCCCAATTAAGTCCCCAGGCTAAGCTCTTAAGTACCCAATGTACTTATCAGGACATTCTGAGAAAAGCATAACAGAAATAGTGGCAAAGTTCTTCTTCTCTGTTGCTAAAACCCATTAAGACTATGACATATGAACATACATAACAATCAGCTCTGCTCAGTGCCTATTTGTTGGTTGGTTTTATAGTTTCTAATTAACATTGTTATATTTCATATTACGTATGAATTTGGCTTGTGTGGCATTAGAAATTTTTTATTCTTTAAGAAATCATACAAACATCTTTCTCTGTTTTTATTGCAACACTGTTCTTTAATAATTAACATATCTGTAATGAATGTTTCTTTTTTTACAGTGTTTTTTAAAACCTGTTTATGTATTTAAAACGCTGGTAATGGTCTGTTGACTGTGATAATGGCTAATATTGATTGGTTGACCAGCTCTTGATGGAATAAAAACTGCTAGAAGGGATTTCTTGCTAAGGATCAACAAAGTTGCCTCCACTTTTGGAGTCTCCCTGGGGACAGAGACTGCCACATTGGGTACCTGAACTTATTTCACTTGAATTGATGGCGGACTTTTACACACTTGCAAGCCCCCCACAGCTCTCCAGATGTAAAACACTGCAAGGCACTGAAATGCAAGGCACAGATTAGAATTGGTCTCAGCTAGAGTATACCTACTGAATCAATAGGATTTATATTGTGTTGATTTACTCTCACTTAGCGATTGATCCCACTCTCGTTTCTAGCTCTGACAGCCAACGGGGAGGGGGGAAAGATTCTTACAAGATGTGCGTGCCCTGTTCCAACAGGGCTCTCCGCCTACTTTTGCGGATTCCCTGCGTGCTGACTGGGGTACCCCACGACAGCGCACACCGTCTTCTCCGCAAGCTTGCCGTTTTGCACGACGGTAAAGGGGCAAGTAAGGCGCACAGCCGATCAACCACGGCGATAACTCAACACGGGAGGACAGACGACAGACAGAGAGAGAGAGAGAGAGAGAGAGAGAGAGATCTAGGAGCCGTATTAGCCCCCTTTGCAGATCGGAAGCGTGGGCGGCAGGATTGTTTTCCCCCTATCTCGCCCCCCCGCCCTTCCCCGCACCCCGGCCGTTGCGCCCAGCGGCATCTGGGCTCACATTCAGCCGGCCTCGCACCGGATTCCCTACCAGGGTGCCCGGGCTTGCACCCGAGGGCCCGTCATACCTCGGGGATACACGGAGGAGCAGCCCGCCCCTGCTGGGCACGGGAGTCGGCGGCCACTCTGCGGCCGGCGCTGGCCCCGCGCTCGCTCGCCCTCGTCCTCCCCGGGCGCCAGAACAAAGTGGCCGAGGCCGGCGCGGGCGGGGCGGCGGGGCGGCGAGCCGGGGGGCGGGGCCGGCCGGGAGGGGGCGTCAACGCCTGGCTCCTCCCCGCCGCAGCACCTCCTCGGCCTCGCAGCGCCATGTGTGCGGCGCTCAGGCGCGCGGGCTGCCGCCACCCTATTTAAACAGAGGCTATGAGACCGGGAGCAACCGGGGACGTCCACCACTGTCGCTCGGGAGGGAGAGAGGCTGGGGACGGCGAGGGGGAGGAGGAAGAAGAAAGAGGAGGAGGAGGAGGAGGAGAGGAGCATGATGAGGAGGACGGGGAGGGGGATGAAGGAGAGGAAGATGAGGATGCTGGCGCCCCGGCCGCCCACCCGTCAGGCACAGGTCGCCGGAGAGTGGTAGCGGAGTTGCAGAACCTTTGCCCTTTCAGAACCAGCCAGACAGAACGCATCTAGAGTGAGAGAGGAGACAGGAGGTGGGGTGGCGGGGAGAAAGAGAGGAGACGCCCCTCCGCGTCGGAGCCATACAAACTTTTCCCGGGCTCGGTGGGGAGGCGACCGCCTTTTCGGGCTCGGCGCCGCCGCCACCATGCCCTCCTCGGCCTCCTTCCTGAGCTGCTTCTCCTGCAACCTCCTGGCGTGGCTGCTCGTGGCCGGCACCGGCGGCGGCCGCCCGGGGGGCGCGGCGGCGGCGGCGGCGGGGGCGGCGGGGGCCGGCGAGGAGCAGACGCTCCGGGTGCTGGTGCTGCTGCCCCGGGACGACGCGTACCTGTTCTCGCTGGGGCGGGTCCGGCCGGCCATCGAGTACGCCGTGCGGAGCCTGGAGGCCAACGGGACGCTCCTGCCGGCCGGCTACAAGTTCCAGCTCTTCTACGAGGACTCGGACTGCGGCAACCGGGCGCTGTTCAGCCTGGTGGACCTGATCGCGCTGCGGCGGGAGTGGCCGGACCTCCTGCTGGGGCCCGTGTGCGACTACGCGGCCGCGCCGGTGGCCCGCCTGGCCTCCCACTGGAACCTGCCCATGATCTCGGCCGGCGCGCTGGCGGCGGGCTTCAGCGCCAAGACGGGCGAGTACTCGCACCTGACCCGCGTCTCGCCGGGCTACGCCAAGCTGGGCGAGATGTTCCTGGCGCTCTTCCGGCACCACAAGTGGACGCGGGTCATGCTCGTCTACCACGAAGACAAGGAGCAGCGCAGCTGCTTCTTCGCCGCCGAGGGCGTCCATGTGGTCTTCCGCGAGGCCGGCTTCCACATGGACGACTTCGCCTTCGACGAGAGCGGCAAGTACGCCGAGGACGTGGTGCGCGCCGTCCAGAGCAGCGGCGAGCGAGGTGAGGGCGCGCCGGCGGCCTGCCGGCGACCGGCCGGCCGACCGGGCGGGCGGGATTGGTCGGCGGGAGAGGCGCCTCGGGAGACCGGCGCCTCCCTCGGCCGCGCTGGGGGGCGTCGCGTCTCCGGGGGCGCCGCGGGGTGGCTGGCCGAGGGGCTCCGGCTGACAGAGAGGCTCCGCCGGGGGCTGTGCCGAAGCGGCGGCGGCGGGAAGCCGGGAGGTTCAGCCGGGGAGTCGGCCCCCCGCCGGGTGTGGCGTACCTGGGCTGGGCTGGGCTGGGCAAGGCAGGGCAGGGCGTACCTGCGGCCAGCCGGACTTTCGACGAACCTCCCCGGGTGCGGAATCGACGCGGGACTGTGTTCGAATAGCTTAGAAGGTCAGAATCCGTTTGTGCCGACGGACGTTTTGGTGCGACGCCTTCCTTCGCCGTCTCTCCCTGGCGGTGGCAAATCTTTCGCGTTTCCACCTTCGCGCTCCCTAGACTTGCTCAAAGGGGCTGCCGTCCGACCGCAGTTCTTTCCGCCCCCGGAGCGGTTTCAGCAGAAGAGGCAGCGCGGTTCCTGTAATCTTCCAAGCTTACTGCTGACTCTGACCGTTTCCGCACTAGACTGTTATAGTGCTATTATTCCACTTCCAACATTCTATGGAATCCTGGGGCCCCTCCCTAAACTGCAAACCCCAGGATTCCGTAGAACGTTGAAAGTGGAATAATAGCACTATAACACTCTAGTGCAGAAATGGCCGCTCCGTGTGCATACGTAGTTTGAGCTGTCCTCACAATGGCTCTAAACGTGAGAAGCCAGGCTACTGTTTTTTGTTTTGTGCTTTCCACAGGCCGTTTTACAGAAGAGAAGCAAATGCAACAACAACAAAAATCTAGTCTAGTCAAACGAGGTGCACCTTGAACCCAGATCTGTCTCTTGCCAGTCCAACAGGTCATAGTTCTGAGTTGGACTGTCCTTTTAATTCTATCCCTGCTATTGCTATTTTGCTTTCCTGTCCCGGTCCAAGTAGATTGAGGGCAGAAGCTCAGCAGAGTTTATGACTGGACTTTGGAAGTTCAGTTGCTGAAAAACCACATTTTTGACAAAACAAAGGGTACAAGGAGACTGGGGAAGGGGAACAGGTATTCACCAGGTTTTTCCATCTTTCGTTTTAAAGGGTTACTTGGGTGCTACAGCTGCAGTGATACACTAGGGAGCACTCATCCTCTAAAAACTCATACACAAAGTATAAGAAATTATTTTTAAATAACTATTTTAAAGGTTCTAAAATGATCCAAACACTCTGAAGGAAGACCGTATCATCATCATCATCACTGAGAACAGCACTAGGCAATAATTGTTCACAGTGATACTTGGGAAATCATAAGGTAGGTAGCATTCCTAACTGCTATAGACATGCTGGAAAAACTTGATTTCCCTGATAGGTGCATTAGCAGGGAGAAAGATGTTTGGTTCTCTGTAATAACTGAGCATTTATTACGCAGTGAAATGGCTGCTTGAAGAGGCCACTGTGCTATCCAGGCATGGCTGATATTCCAGTAAACTGGAATTAGTCAAGAAAATGAAAGGTTGATCTCAAGAAGACATCTTCTGGGTGGAGCAAGGTCAAGCCCAACCTCTCTCCCTCTGACTGTTCATCTTTCTATCCTATCTTCTTCACAAAAATATACATCATATTGACCCCTAGCAAAATTCTGATCTAGCATGATTGAGTTTTGCCTTCTTCCAAACCGTTTGGCTTGCCTCTTTCCTTTATTCTGTTGGTGATAGATTTTGGATGAAACCATTTCCAATTAAAAAAAGAAAAAAGCTTTCTGAAGGATTTTTCTCAGTTTCCTCAGTTCCAGAGGCCAATATGGGTTGATAACCGGAATGTGTCGCACCCACCAGTCTTCCCAGATCTGGTTATCTTCAAGGCAGAACGCTTCCCAGGGCAATTTTTTTTCAAAAAAATTTAAAATAAAAACAAAGACTTGGTATTCTACTTAAGTCGATGAGTAGTAGAAACTTTTGTTCAAATTGTTACACAATTGAGTATTGTGGAATAAGAACGGTCACCCAGTTTTCTGTTCCTGTGAACTGATGCTTCAGATGTACTGTAGAAATCAAGGGTTCATTCATATTACAGTTTGAATGTACTGTAGACTCTTCTGGGTTGTCTTGTATAGAAATATGCATAGGTATCACTGGTGTAGTCCAGAACAGAGGACAGGAACTACAACTGACATAATCCCAGTTGTAGGCCTTATGCTGGCTCTGGCTGATGGGAGTTGGAGTCCAATAATATCTGAAGGATCACAGCACCCTCCTCCACTTAGACTCTCAGCTTAGGAAGTTCAAAGTGAGCTCAGCCATGAACTCAGTAGGTGGTCTTAAGTAAGCCAACACTTAAGAAGATGCTGTCTTCAGTCTGTAATATGGGGATAATAATACACAGGGTTGCTGTGTGGATTACTGTGCGAGGAAGTATGTATGTGAAGCACTCTAAAGCATATGCAGATGCTAAATATTAATTCTTTTTTTACAGCTTGGTTTTCTGCTGAGGCATCTCCTCCTCCTGCTTGTGGAGCAATGAAGCGAGAATTGCTTGGAGTGATTAGTTTAGAAATAGAGACTGAATTAATGGAAATCAGTTCCATGGAAATGGAAATGGAATTAAATTAATTTAGGGAGTTAGCATAGTGTAGTGATTTCAGTGTTGGACTAGGACTCTGAAGGGGAGGCATTTTCAAACCCCCTACTTGACCATGGAAACCCAATGGGTAAAGTCAGACTCTCACAAACCCAGAGGATAATGGCAAATCCCCTCTGAATAAATATTCCAAGAAAATCCTGTGACAAGGTTGCCTTAGGATAGCCATAAGTCAGAAGTGACCTGAAGGCACACAACAATAACAACAAATTAAGTTAATTATCAAAAGCTTTGTAGTTCGTGTGGATCTTTCAGGATGATGTTTGTACTAGCTTTGACTGCATGTAGACTGTTAGGGAAATCCAAATCCAAAATATTTATTAGCCATTGGGCACATCAGAACATAGAGATAGGGGCATCGTAGTTTACTGAGTTCTGCTGTGAAAGAAATGCACCCAGTCCTCATTTGACTACAGCTTTTTTTATTATGTTTCATGTTAGAGAAGCTTATGAATTCTTTCTGACATAGAGAATTCTTTCTGACATAGCATCATCTGTGCAGGATGTTCTCTTCCCCCATGATTGTTATTATTTAATACAGGTGGCCCTGTCCTTCCTCTTTCTTGCCCATCTGCTTCCTTGGGTGTGTGCGAGGCCTCAGGAGAGGGTTTGTGGTGCTGAGAAATCAGGCTGCAATCTGTCCTTAGCTGGCCAGGTAGTGGGTGGTGGAGGAGGAGGAGGAGGAGGACCAGAGGCAGGTTTTTCAAGGGCTGCACAGCTTGATCAGAACCACTGAGAGGGAAACTTCCTAGAAAAGAAGTGTTTGATTTGCAGTTTTTCCACTTTTGTGGGGGTCCACTAGCAAATGTGGAGGGAAGACTATAGTAGCTCAGGGCAGAGATATACCTAGTTGAATTAAGGAACAAAGTGCCTCTGAGCACATGACTCCAACCAAACATTTGTCTTCAGAATCAAACATTTATGGTTTTGACCCCAAGCTTTCTCCATTTCAGTAGCCTAATTCAGAAAAAGGGAGTACACCTTCTTTTCTGTTCTGGCTGTTTGGAAACATTTGGAAACCACAAACTGCAAAATTACACAGGTATCCGTCAGTAAATCTTCTAGCCACCCCTGGGCCAGAACTTAAGTGGGTAATTATGGATGCGTAAGACTACAGTGGCAATCTCTAGGGCAAGGTGATCTTAGTGAAATCCACAGGCTGCTTATGGCTCATAGACCCCATTTTTGTCCCCTCTAAGTCCCCTACTAGATTCCCAAAGCCTCCAAACCCAATTTTTGCTCCCAAACAGCACAGAAAGCCCCCAAATGTATGAAAAATATCCTACCTCTATCCCCCCAGATGTCATCAGAACCCTGCACTACACTCCAAATATTTCCTGGGTCCATTGTGAGAGAGACTGGAGAAGACAACAGAGCTATCAGGGTATACCGTGGGGTGTGTGGCCCACAGGAGATCTGGGAAGGGGAGTGGGCTCCTGGCCCGCATGTAGTTGTCTATCCTTGTTCCAGTGGATAATAAAGCTGGCCAAATCAGATGAGGAAACAAAAAGTGCAGGATGTGGGTTTCACTATGTAGATTTGCCGGGTGTCCCTTATTATGCACCTTATAGGGTTGACAGATGTCCCTTATTCAAGGACTGGAAAGCATTTCCTTTAATGTAGACCAAACAAGATGCCAAAAATTTCCATATTTTGTGATATGAGCCCTTAATAAAGATGGAAGTGTGTGTATCATATAATTTATGAACATGAGCAATATATTTATTTTTAAGAGAAACAATATGGCTAAGTTAATTGACATCAGTATTTTCATTTGGTATTTAGATAGAAAAGTCTGTGTGGTATAGTGGTTTGAGCACTGGACTACAGCTCTGGAGAACAGGTTTGAATGCCCACTAAGTTTTGGAAACCCACTGGGTGGCGTAAGGCAAGACACACTCTCTCAGCCTCAGAGGAAAGCAAAAGCAGACTCTCTCTAATAAATGAAAAACCCATGATAAGTTTGCCTTAGGATTGCCATAAGTCAGAAATGACTTGAAGACACATAACAACATTTAGGGTAGAACACAAACTTGTTAATTTGTCGTGGTTGTTATTGTGTGCCCTCAGGTCATTTCTGACTTATGGTAATCCTAAAGTGAACCTATCACAGGGTTTTCTTGGCAAGGTTTGTTCAGAGGGCATTTGTCCTTGCCTTCTTCTGAGGCTGAGAGACTGTAACATGTCCATGATCATCCAGTGGGTTCTCTTGGCTCAGTGGGGATTTCAACCCTGGTCTCCAGAGTCCTATTCCAACACTTAAACCACTCTACCACACTGGCTTAATAACTATTTCCCAAATGTCCATTCTACATGTCATGAATGGTGACCAAAATGATGAAGAGTCTGGAAACCATGCCCTATGAGGAGAGGCTTAGGGGCCGAGGTATGTTTAGCCTGACAAAAAGAAGGTTAAGAGGAGACATGATAGCCATGTTTAAATATTTGAAGGGATATCATGTTGAAGATGGAGCAAGCTTGTTTTCTGCTGCTCCAGAAGTAGGACACAGAGGAATGGATTCAAACTACAGGAAAAGAGATTTTACCTAAACATCAGGAGGAACTTCCTGACAGTCAGAGCTGTTCAACAGTGGAATATGCTGCCTTGGAGCATGGTAGAGTCTCCTTCTTTGGAGGTTTTTAAGCAGAGGCTGGATGGCCATTTGCTGGGGGTGCTTTGAGTGTTTGTTCCTGCATGGCAGGGGGTTGGTCTCGATGGCCATTGTGGTCTCTTCCAACTCTACGTTTCTGTGATTCTATGAATTTTGACTTTCCCTTATTGCTGTTTTATCAGCATGCAGACTAAGCAGGACATTACAAAAATGAATCCTGCTAGAAAAGTGCTTGCATACTAAACCATGAATGAGTTAACTCCAGAGCTCCATTCCATGTCTTCCTCTGCTGCCATCTCAGAAGTCATGTTCCTTTCCCTGCTAGACCCTCCAATTTCCGTTTTCTGTTTCTTTGTTTGTATTTGCCAATGAAGAACTAGCCAGGATTTCCGCTCCTTGTGCTTCCCACAAAATCTGGCACATCCAAAATTGTATTATTTGTCCATATAGATGTTGAATGGGATAACATTTTTCTGAGCCTCTCTTTATTGTTTTTCTCTTCTTCTTCAAATATTTCTTGTTTGTGACTTTCAGGCTGACTACTCTTAATATCAGCAGAGTCTATTTTTTGTGGTGTTTCCTGTTTTTATTCAGGATAGGAAGTTGTTCTCCAGCGGGTCACACACTTACAGCTTTTGGACTCCTTTAGTTCAGCAGGGGTAGCAGGAAGCAAGGAAACTAGATTTGCAATGAATGGGGGTTGGGATGTACTCCACTAAAGTTTCAAACTGAGACTGGCGGGATGTTCATTGCACATCACTTTCTTGAATGAACTGACCCCACATCACAAGGGCTGACTTTACTACTTTCCTAGGACACATTTTAAATGCAGAGTGGTTTCTAGTTATTTATTCCTGCATATGCATGCACACTGATTTATTTCCTTTATCTCTTTTGAAGAGACATAATCCATGAAGTGCAAAAACCTTGGTCCATAATTAGTAAAAGGAATGCTGTAGATGGAAGAATAGGGAAACTTAAAAAATGTTTCTAGTGTATAATCCTACTCTGATAACACCATTCAGAGAATAATATCAGAAGTTCCCTGTTCATTTGAAGTAGCTAACTTTGGATAGCACTAGCCCTCTGGAAATAAACATGGGATTTGCAACTGTGTCTCTGATGCAAACATGTAATATGAAAGAGAGGCATTTATATCACAGAAGTGGCAGGTGGAGAGTGGTGGTTGCTTGTCATTTCTTCCCAGGCCATCATCTTTTTGGAGCTCTTCCCACTCCAAGTTGGAGACCTAGTTCTCTCGCAAGTGAGAGAAACTAATCATTGATGAAAATCAATAGGGGTAATGCAGTGTGATGAAGAAAGCTTAAGCATCTCCATCCCTTCTGTCCTGCAGACTATCTCCACTAGCTGTGTCACGTACATTGACAGCAAACACAAAATTCCCATCAAACATTGAGTCCCACCTTTAGCTTGCAGCATCATGCAGAGAGAAATATGCTAGGAGTGAGAGGGAGAAATTTATTTTTCCACTGAACTTAGAAGTCAGTCTGCTTTTCAAGATTTTCAGTTTTAAGAATGTAAAAAAAAAAAAAGAACCAAGACTACCCAAAAGGAAACATTGGATGGACAGCAACAAATCTGATGCCTAACCTTTCATTCTTTTATAGTGTCTCTGATTATATTAAGTGTCTGAGAGATGTTTTCTTTTGGCCGTGTTGAATAGCTAGTCTCTTCCCCCTCAACCTTGGAGAGGTCCCATTGAGTATTGCATAAATAACAAAGGCATTTTGTGCAAGCAGCTATGATGGGAGGAGGGAGAGCAGATAAATTCCTGATTCTAGTGTTCATTCAATAATAGTATGGTTTAGCAAAGTGGAGAATTTTTCAGAAATCAGACAAAATAAACTACATACAAGTTGTATGATACTGTAATGCTGTGCACTTGTTATATACTGCAATAAAATGTCTACATCAAAGCCAGTAAAATAAAATGTATGACAAAGCTGGAACTCTGTTTAAAAAAAGATTGTGTCATGTCCACATCCAGCTGGGTGAGCCCCAGTCACTTATAAAGGGCTGATACACGGATTTGTTTTCTCAGTCAAAGGAGAAAATGAGTGAGGAGAGCTGAACTTCCTCTGTGCCTGCTGCTTATCTCCCCATAGCTCCCCCCCAACAAATATTTTTCTCCCAGCCGGTCTTATTTTTGATGATAGAAAAGAGGAGAAAAATTCCTTGAGAAAGAAAGACTCCAGAGAGATAAAGTAGAAGGTATGAGATATTAACATCCTGCATTTGCATGCTGCTTAGAAAGAGTGTTGTTACTTTTGCTTCATACCTGATTGGGGCCAAAACTGAATTTAAACAAATGCATCTGCCACCACGTGTAATTTGAGCTCAACGTGAACCTACATGTCATGCAGAATAATTGCAGGCAGTTAGAATATCTTCCATTTTTAATTAAATTCAGGCACAGAGAAGCATTATTGGTACAATAACCTGTGAGGAGGGGAGATTTATCCTTTCACCCCTAGATGCAATGAGTGCAGATGGGAACTCATAGACACACCAAGTGGTTGTGGTATTTTCTTCTCTGTTAGGACCAGTTAAGGAAGGAATAAATCTCTGTGCATGCTATGGTCCTCATCACAGTCGCAGGGAAGCTGCTTTTGTAACTGATTAAAGACAAAGTGTAAATGTAAGTGTATGCTGTTCTCTTAGTGTAATGTATAGTTTGGTTCCTAGTTAACTACTTATTAACTGGCTCTTTTATATGCAGTAAAAATAGGCAAGTCCTATCTTTTATTAGAACAAGTTGTAAAACAGTGGGATCTGGAGAGCTTCCCAAATTGCATTTCACTAGGAACATGACAAAGTAGGAGAGCCAGTTTGGTGTAGTGATTTGACTGTTGCATTATGATTCTGGAGAACAGGGTTTGAATCCCGTTCAGCCGTGGAAGCCCACTATGTGACCTTGGGCGAGTCAAGTTTGGGGAGGGGCCTTTAGAATTCTCAGCCGGAGAGTTCTTTGGCTTCAGCAAACTCCAAACCCCAGGATTCCACAGGATGTTGAAAGTGGAATAAAAACACTATAACAGTGTAGTGCAGAAAGGCCCTCAGCCTTAGAGAAAGACAAAGGCAACCCCTCTCCCCAACAAATCTTGACAAAAAAACATTGTGATAGTTCTGCCTTAGAGTCACTCTAACTCAGAAATGAGTTGAAGGCACACAGCAGGTAGGTTGGGCAGAAAGAAGAACTGATCCAACATTACTAAGTCAATTTTATAGCTCAGTGGGCACTTGAACTTGGATCTCCCAAATCCTAGTTCTACAATGTAACCAGTATGCCAGCCACACTGACACTCTAGGTGCCAGTCCAGATGAAAAGAGGGGCACAGATCACTGTGATGGCAGGACTTGCCAGCAACACACTTTGAAGTCTACAGATCAGTCATTATGCATCCATGGATGCGTTTACATAGAAAGCAAGTTTGATTCTAAGTGATCCAAAGTGACAAGTTTTCAAATACCATCCTGTCCTGTGGATAAAGCATTTAGTATTTAGCCATTTATTTATTTGTTTCTTTCGCAATCTATTTTCATATAACTGTAGTCCTCACTATTAATTCATATTATTACTAGTTTATCCTATTAATCCTGTTTGGGTCCTACTAAATTTAATTGTAAAAAGGTTGGGAAGAGAGAAGGAATCTAGCAGCGCGTTTAAGACTGATTTGTTTTTTCAGGAGGTTCTGTGGATTTAATGTGACCACTGTTACTGTGTTGACAGTTTCTGTAATTTTTCTAGTCCTCTTTTCTGATAGGAGTTGGCAGCACATTTGAGTTAACACAGGGATGCTTCAATGGAGGAAAGGGAAAGGTGGTATGTTCCTAGGCATGTAGAAAGAAATATCTGTTGGAAGCCTCATTTTCTACCCCTATCTATCAGATGACTAGATCTCCTGTTTTAAAATGCTTTCTCAAGAAAACACCCCCACCCCCTTTTTTGGTAGATTGTTTAATGGCCCTTAAGAATCACACTCTTTTCTGGATTGTGCGAGCTTGGAAGTTGGACAAGAGATGATTATAGTAAGTCGGTTCTATTAATTAGATCTTGTATAGCCCTTGCTAGTTTAAACTATAGTTATATTGGTAGTCAACTGCTTGTTTATACACAATGATCTAAGGGATGTTCTAAATAGGGGAAATTGATCAGAGAGGAGAGCATGCCTCCCCACTCCCCAAATCACAGCTAATAAGGTTACTTACAGCAGGCTCTTTGCCCCCACCACCCAAGAAGGCAGAGGCTCTCACTTCTAGGCCATTTCTGCACTAAACTCTTATACCGCAATTATTCCACTTTCAAAATTCTATGGAATCCTGGAGTTTGCAGTTTAGGGATGAGCCAGCCGGCCCCTCCCTAAACGGCAAACCCCAGGATTCCATAGGATGTTGAAAGTGGAATAATTGCGCTATAAGAGTATAGTGCAGAAATGGCCCTAGACTCTGAATGTAGAAAAACTCAACAACTGAGCTCAGTAGGCTGTCTGACAAATGGACAGTCATGATAATGTGTGTTGCAGATGGAGGAGGCCAAGATAATGAAAACTGTATTTATTTGTTACATTTGTTCCCCCCTCTCCTTTCTTTTTAGTGTGTCCACAATTCTATTCTTACAAAAACCCTATGAGATAGGTAGAGAGCATGTGACTGTCCCAAGGTCACCCAGTGGGGATATGAATCAACTACTGCGCTCACATTCTAACCATTACATCATCTTGGCTTTAGATATACACAGTCTGATTTTATCATTGTATTGATTATAACTGTTCTTCCCAATTATGAGTGAGCCAGTTTAAAGAGAACCGAAACTACACAATCTTAAAACCAACAAAGTATTTGAAGATAGAAGTAGAGGGGAGGGCAGAGTTTTGCAGAGAGTTATGTGTATAAATAATTTGGGTGTTGGGCAGAAATCATGAGTATCAGCTTGGTGCAGTGAGTTTCTGATTTTTCCAAGGACAAAGTTGTCAACATAAAGAAACTGAGAAACAGTGCAACTTTAGAGAGAATTAATAGGGAGAATCACTTGCATGCAGGGAACTTAAATGCTATTTCCAAGTCAAGAATCTTGGGCATCATAATGAAGAAATGAGAAAGAAGAAATGAACTGATTGCTCCTAACACCAAAAATCTACCTATAGTGGTGTATTATAAATACTACCACCACTACCTAAATAGATGGAATATAGATAGTTTGCTGGCCTGTTTTAAAAGACTGAATATCCCACAGTACTTGTAAAGAGTCTTAGAGAGAATAGGGTTAACCTTCAGCACTGATTGAAAAAGAAGCTGACCATCTCACAGGAATAGGATAGTAACATCTGCATGTAATGCTCAATTATGATTCAGTACTACATGCATGAGTCTATGCATGCGTCTGTGGCACCTCAGATTCACATATTCCCCCATCCCTCTCTGTATTCTGTGCATAGAATCATAGAATTGGAAGAGACCACAGGGGCCATCCAGTCCAACCCCTTGCTGTGCAAGAACATACATCCAAGCATTCCCAACAGATGGCCATCCAGCCTCTGCTTAAAAACCTCCAAAGAGGGAGACTCTACCACACTCCAAGGCAGCATATTCCTCATAGGGCATGGCTTCCAGACCCTTCACCATTTTGGTCGCCCTCCTCTGGACGCGTTCCAGCTTGTCGATATTCTTCTTGAATTGAGGTGCCCAGAACTGGACACAGTATTACAGATGAGGTCTAACCAAAGCAGAAAAGAGTGATACCATTACCTCCCTTGATCTAGACACCAGACTCCTATTGATGCAACCAAGAATCTCGTTGGCTTTCTTGGCTGCCACATCACACTGCTGACTCATGTTCAGCTTGTGATCTTCCAAGACTCCTAGATCCCTTTCACACGTACTGCTTTCCAGCCATGCGTTCCTCTATCCTATATTTGTGCATTCCATTTTTTCTGCCTAAGTGTAGGACCTCACATTTCTCTCTGTTGAAATTCATTTTGTTAGCTTTAGCCCAGCTCTCCAATCTGTCAAAGTCATTTTGAAATTTGATCCTGTCCTCTGGGATATTAGCAACCCCTCCCAATTTTGTGTCATCTGCAGATTTGATCAGTATGCCCTCTACTCCTTCATCCAAGTCACTGATGAAGATGTTGAATAGCACTGGGCCCAGGAAAGAACCCTGCGGCACCCCACTAGTCATAGAATCATAGAAATGTAGAGTTGGAAGAGACCACACGGCCATCCAGTCCAGCCCCCTGCCATGCAGGAACACCCTCAAAGCACTCCCGACAGGTGGCCATCCAGCCTCTGCTTAAAAACCTCCAAAGAAGGAGACTCCACTACACTCCGAGGCAGCATATTCCACTGCCGGACAGCCCTGACCGTCAGGAAGTTCTTCCTGAGGTGCAGGTGGAATCTCCTTTCCTGCAGCTTGAATCCATTGCTCCTTGTCCTGGTCTCTGGAGCAGCAGAAAACAAGCCCTCTCCTTCCTCTACATGGCATCCCTTCAAATATTTAAACATGGCTATCATGTCCCCTCTTAACCTTCTCTTCTGCAGACTAAACATACCCAGCTCTCTAAGTCTGTCCTCATAGGGCATGTCTTCCAGGTCTCTCACCATTTTGGTCGCCCTCCTCTGGACCTGCTCCAGCCTGACCATGTCCTTCTTGAATTGGGGTGCCCAGAATTGGACACAGTATTCAAGATGAGGTCTAACCAAAGCAGAGTAGAGTGGTACCAGTACCTCCCT
Source organism: Cyclura pinguis (assembly GCA_030412105.1). Classification (NCBI taxonomy): domain Eukaryota; kingdom Metazoa; phylum Chordata; class Lepidosauria; order Squamata; family Iguanidae; genus Cyclura; species Cyclura pinguis. The sequence continues at coordinate 332,873,701 of CM059600.1, forward strand.
CGATCTAGACACCATACTCCTATTGATACAGCCGAGAATTGCGTTGGCTTTCTTGGCTGTGGCGTCACACTGCTGACTCATGTTCAGCTTGTGGTCTATTAAAACTCCTAGATCCCTTTCACACGTACTGCTATCCAGCCACGTGTCCCCCATCCTATATTTCTGTATATTTTTCTACCTAAGTGTAGGACCTTACACTTCTCTCTGTTGAATTTCATTTTGTTAGCTTTGGCCCAGCTCTCCAATCTATTCAGGTCATTTTGAATTTTGATCCTATCCTCTGGCGTATTAGCCACCCCTCCCAATTTGGTGTCATCTGCAAATATGATGAGCATACCCTCTATTCCTTCATCCAAGTTGTTGATAAAAATATTGAACAGCACTGGGCCCAGGACAGAACCCTGTGGCACCCTGCTAGTCACTTCTCTCCAGAATGAAAAGCAGCCATTGGTGATCACCCTTTGGGTTCGGTCGGTCAACCAATTACAAATCCGACTAACAGTAGCCCTGTCCAGCCCGCATTTTACTAGCTTCTTTGCAAGAATGTCGTGTGGAACTTTGTCAAAGGCCTTACTGAAATCGAGAAATGCTGCATCCACAGCACTCCCTTCATCTATCAAGCTAGTAACTCTATCATGAAAAGAGATAAGATTAGTCTAGCATGACTTATTTTTGAGAAATCCATGTTGACTTCTCATGATTGCCGCGTTGCTTTCTAAGTGATTAGAAACTGACTGCTTAATGATCTGCTCCAGAATCTTTCCGAGTACTAATGTCAGGCTGACTGGGCGATAATTATTTGGGTCCTCTTTTTTTCCCTTCTTGAAGATGGGGACAACCTTTGCCCTCTTCCAGTCTGCTGGAACTTCTCCTGTCCTCCAAGGTTTCTCAAAGATTATAGCAAACGGTTCCGAAATGACCTCTGCCAGTTCTTTTAATATCCTAGGATGCAATTCATCTGGCCTTGGAGACTTGAATTCATCCAGTGTGGCCAGGTATTCCTGTACCACCTCTCTACTTATTATGTGCCGCATTTCCCCTGCTTCCTCCCCTGCTCCCCAACCGCCAGGTTGAGTGCTTGTATCCTCCTGGGAAAAAACTGAGGCAAAGAAGGTGTTAAGTAGTTCTGCCTTTTCTCTTCCCCCTGTTAGTAATTCGCCATCTTCTCTGCGAAGCGACCCTGTCGTCTCCTCCTTTTTCCTTTCGCTACGGACATATTTTAAAAAGCCCTTTTTGTTGTTTTTAATGTCTCTGGCCAGCCTAAGTTCGTTCTGTGCTTTAGCCTTTCTGACCTCCTCCCTACATCTCCTAGCTACTTGCTTAAATTCTTCTTTGGTGGTTTCCCCCTTCTTCCATTTCCTGTACATGCTTCTCTTAACACTTAGGTCAGCTGAGAGTTCTTTAGTCAACCATTCTGGTTTCTTCAGATGCCTTCCATTTTTCCTCCTGATTGGCACAGTTTTAGACTGTGCCTTCAGTATCTCCCTTTTAAGGAACTCCCATGCCTCCTGAACTCCTTTCCCTTTCACTGTTCTTGACCACGGAATTCCAGCCAGCAGCTCCCTGAGTTTACAGAAGTCTGCTTTTTTAAAATCTAAGATGAGTGGCTACACTTATCTTCTCCTTCCCACTGAATGCCAAATTCCAATAGGGCATGGTCACTCCCCCCTAAAGATCCAACCACTTCTACCTCATTAACAAGGTCATCCCTTTTGGTCAGGATCAGATCTAGAATATTTGATCCCCTTGTGGCCTCTTCCACCTTCTGGACCATGAAATTGTCTGCAAGACAAGCGAGAAACTTGCTGGACCTTGCTGTCTTGGCAGAGTTTGACTGCCAACATATATCCGGGTAATTGAAATCTCCTATTATTACTCTCTCTCTCTTTTTTGAATGTGCAGTCATTTGGTTGAGGAAGGTGTCATCAAAGTCCTCAATCTGGGTTGGAGGTCTGTAGTAGACTCCCACCAGAATATCCCTATTGTTTCTCGCTCCCTTAATTCTTACCCAGATGCTCTCGACCTGGCTTTCTGGGTGTAAGTCACGGATCTCTACACAGGTGAAGACATCCTTGACATACAAGGCTACTCCTCCTCCTTTCTTGTTTGGTCTATTTTTACAAAGTAGGCTATACCCCTCTATTCCTACATTCCAATCATGAGACTCCTCCCACCAGGTCTCAGTGATGCCTATCAAATCGTATTTATTTTGTTGTACTAGGAGTTCAAGTTCATCTTGCTTGTTTCGCATACTCCGTGCATTAGTGTAGAGACACTTAAGTCCGCGGGCCCTTCCTGCAAGTCCTGTACTATAGTGTCTTCTCCTCCCACCATTGGCCACTTGTACTACCTGTCCAGTATCATTTGGGCCTTTTCCCCCTGCTCTCGCTGAGTCCTTGCCCTGAATAATATTGTCTCCTTCGCCAGCAGAAATTAGTTTAAAGATCTCTTAATCCTCCTTGCGAGACTGTTTGCAAAAACATTCCTGCCAAGTCACTTCTCTCTAGGATGAAAAACAGCCATTTGGTGAGCACCCTTTGGGTTTGGTCAACCAGTTACAAATCCACCTAACAGTAGCCCTGCCCAGCCCGCACTTTACTAGCTTCTTTGCAAGAGTGTCATGGGGAAGTTTGTCAAAGGCCTTACTGAAATCAAGATATGCTACGTCTACAGCATTCCCTTTATCTATCAAGTTTGTAACCTTATTTTACAAAGAGATAAGATTAGTCTGGTATGCATGACTTATTTCTGAGAAATCCATGTTGACTTTTAGTGATTACGGCATTGCTTTCTAAGTAATTAGAAACTGACTGTTTAATGATCTGCTCTAGGATCGTTCCTGGTATTGATGTTAGGCTGACCGGGCGATAATTATTTGGGTCCTCTTTTTTTCCCTTCTTGAAGATGGGGATGACATTTGCCCTCCTCCAGTCTGCAGGGACTTCTCCTGTGCTCCAAGAGTTCTCAAAGATTATTGCAAGTGATTCAGAAGTGACTCCTGCCAGTATTTTAATATCCTTGGATGTAATTCACCTGGCCCTGGAGACTTGAATTCATCTAGTTTAGCCAGATATTCCTGTACTACTTCTCTACCTATTCTGCACTGCATTTCCCCCCCTTCCTCACTTGCTCCCCACCCCCACCCCTCTGGTTGAGTACTTCTGTTCTTTTGGGAGAAAACTGGGGCAAAGAATGTGTTGACTAGTTCTGCCTTTTCTCTTCCCCCCGTTAGTAATTGGCCATCTTCTCCACACAGTGACCCTATCATTTTTTTGTTTTTCCTTTTGCTGCAGACATATCTAAAAAAGCCCTTTTTATTGTTTTTAATGTCTCTGGCAAGCCTGAGTTCATTCTGCGCTTTAGCTTTTCTGACCTTCTCCCTACATCTCCTGGCTATTTACTTGAATTCCTCTTTGGTGGTTTCATCATTCTTCCATTTCCTGTACATGTTTCTTTTAAAACTTAGCTCAGCTGAGAGTTCTTTTGTCAATTATTCCAGTTTCTTTAGACACTTGTCACTTTTCCTCCTTATTGGCAAAGTTTTAAATTGTGCCTTCAGTACCTCACTTTTAAGAAACTTCCATCTGTCATGAATCCCTTTCTCTGTCAATGTCTAGGCAGCGGCTAAGCAGACGCGGAGGCAGAAGCTGGATTTTATAGCTTTAGTGGCAATAAATCAAAGAGGTTACTTCACCAAATGTCAACGTAAACAAACAGCAAACTTCCAGGAGCGGCAAACTCAGAGCAGCGAGGTCAGACTGGAACAAAGAGCCCCTGACATGGGACGCAGATTCACGGTTGGTAGACAGTTGTTGCCCCGTGCCCAACACCAACAGCGTCTGACTTAAATACTCAGTTTTAGTCCAGCTGAGGCTGATCAAATGTCCGTTGGCCCAGCTCACAGCCAGAGCCTCCCAAGAGTTCAGGCCAATTCATCAAGCGCTTCTCCCGCAGTCACTGAGACCTCCAGACCGCCCCCTTCTCCAGTCACCTCTGGAGGAACGTGGGGGGAGGGTCCGCTGCAAACTCCGGACTGAAGTGAGAAACCCTGGCCTCTGCCTCTGGAGCGCAAACGTCTGCTGCAGGTGCTGGCCCCGGCTCCGTGCCAGGGACAGTTGTGGAGTTGCAGGCAGACTCCTCCCTAGGCTCTGAAGGAGACCGCTCCCCAGAAGGCCCCTCCAAGGGATCCTCCGGACTCGGAGTCCAAGTCCGAATTGGGAGCGAGATCAGCCTGGCTCATGACATCCTCTTTCAGTATTCTTGACCACAGGATTTTGGCAAGTAACTCCCTAAGTTTAGAGAAATCAGCTTTTTTAACGTCTAGGATGCGTGTCTGGCTACACTTGGCTTCTCCTTCCCACTGAATGACAAATTCCAAAGAGCATGGTCACTCCCCCCTAAGGATCCCACCATGTCTACCTCATCAACAAGGTCATCCCTATTGGTCAGGATCAGATCTAAAATAGTCAATCCCCTTGTCACTTCTTCCACCACCTGGACCATGAAATTGTCTGCAAGGCAAGTGAGGAACCTGTTGGACCTTGCAGTCTTGGCAGAGTTTGACTGCCAACAAATATCAGGACAGTTGAAATCTCCCATTACTACTGCATCTCTCCTTTTTGAATGTGTGGTCATCTTCTCCAGAAAGGCCTCATCCAAGTCCTCAGGCTCACCTGGAGGCCTGTAGCAAACCCCCACAATCACATCCCTATTGTTTCTCGCTCCCTTAATTCTCACCCAGATGCTCTCAACTTGGCTTCCCAGATTTAAGTCCTGGATCTCTTCACAGGTGAAAACATCCTTGACATATAAGGCTATTCCTCCTCCTTTCTTGTTTGGTCTATTTCTACAAAATAGGTTATACCCCCCCCATTCCTACATTCCAATCATGAGACTCATCCCACCAGATTTCAGTGATGCCTATTAATTCATATTTATTTTGTTGTATTAAGAGTATGAGTTCATCTTGCTTATTTCCCATGCTCTGTACATTAGTGTAGAGATACTTAAGACCATGTGCCCTTCCTGGAAGTCCTGGACCAAAGTTATTTTTCCTCACCCTATTGGTGTCTATTACTACTTGGCCTGCTCTATCTATATCATTTGGGCTATTTCTCCCAGCAGTCACCGAATCCTTGTCCTGAATAATACTGTCTCCTTCCCCAGTCCAACTCAGTTTAAAGACCTGTTCTGTTTTGCGAGACTGTTAGCAAAAACATTCCGACCAACAGCTGTGAGGTGCAGGCCATCTCTTCCCAGAAGACCAACTTTGTGGAAATCATAGAATCATAGAAATGTAGAGTTGGAAGAGACCACATGGGCCGTCCAGTCCAACCCCCTGCCATGCAGGAACACTCTCAAAGCACTCCCGACAGATGGCCATCCAGCCTCTGCTTAAAAACCTCCAAAGAAGGAGACTCCACCACACTCCGAGGCAGCATATTCCACTGCCGGACAGCCCTGACCGTCAGGAAGTTCTTCCTGAGGTTCAGGTGCAATCTCCTTTCCTGCAGCTTGAATCCATTGCTCCTTGTCCTGGTCTCTGGAGCAGCAGAAAACAAGCCCTCTCCTTCCTCTACATGGCATCCCTTCAAATATTTAAACATGGCTATCATGTCCCCTCTTAACCTTCTCTTCTGCAGACTAAACATACCCAGGTCTACAAGTCTGTCCTCATAGGGCATGTCTTCCAGGCCTCTCACCATTTTGGTTGCCCTCCTCTGGACCTACTCCAGCCTGACCATGTCCTCCTTGAATTGGGGTGCCCAGAATAGGACACAGTATTCAAGATGAGGTCTAACCAAAGCAGAGTAGAGTGGTACCAGTACCTCCCTCAATCTAGACACCATACTCCTTTTGATGCAGCCGAGAATTGTGTTGGCTTTCTTGGCTGCCGCGTCACACTGCTGACTCACTTTCAGCTTGTGGTCTATTAAAACTCCAAGATCCCTTTCACACGTACTGCTATCCAGCCACGTGTCCCCCATCCTATATTTCTGTATTCCATTTTTTCTACCTAAGTGTAGGACCTTACACTTCTCTCTGTTGAATTTCATTTTGTTAGCTTTGGCCCAGCTCTCCAATCTATCCAGGTCATTTTGAATTTTGATCCCATCCTCTGGCGTATTAGCAACCCCTCCCAATTTGGTGTCATCTGCAAATATGATGAGCATGCCCTCTATTCCTTCATCCAAGTTGTTGATAAAAATATTGAACAGCACTGGGCCCAGGACAGAACCCTGTGGCACCCTGCTAGTCACTTCTCTCCAGGATGAAAAGCAGCCATTGGTGATCACCCTTTGGGTTCGGTCGGTCAACCAATTACAAATCCGACTAACAGTAGCCCTGTCCAGCCCGCATTTTACTAGCTTCTTTGCAAGAATGTCATGGGGAACTTTGTCAAAGGCCTTACTGAAATCGAGAAGTGCTGCATCCACAGCACTCCCTTCATCTATCAAGCTAGTAACTCTATCATGAAAAGAGATAAGATTAGTCTAGCATGACTTATTTTTGAGAAATCCATGTTGACTTCTCATGATTGCCGCGTTGCTTTCTAAGTGATTAGAAACTGACTGCTTAATGATCTGCTCCAGAATCTTTCCGAGTACTAATGTCAGGCTGATTGGGCGGTAATTATTTGGGTCCTCTTTTTTCCCCTTCTTGAAGATGGGGACAACCTTTGCCCTCTTCCAGTCTGCTGGAACTTCTCCTGTCCTCCAAGATTTCTCAAAGATTATAGCAAGCGGTTCCGAAATGACCTCTGCCAGTTCTTTTAATATCCTAGGATGCAATTCATCTGGCCCTGGAGACTTGAATTCATCCAGTGTGGCCAGGTATTCCTGTACCACCTCTCTACCTATTATGTGCCGCATTTCCCCTGCTTCCTCCCCTGCTCCCCAACCGCCAGGTTGAGTGCTTGTATCCTCCTGGGAAAAAACTGAGGCAAAGAAGGTGTTAAGTAGTTCTGCCTTTTCTCTTCCCCCTGTTAGAAATTCGTCATCTTCTCTGCGCAGTGACCCTGTCATCTCCTTCTTTTTCCTTTCGCTACGGACATATTTTAAAAAGCCCTTTTTGTTGTTTTTAATGTCTCTGGCCAGCCTAAGTTCGTTCTGTGCTTTAGCCTTTCTGACCTCCTCCCTGCATCTCCTAGCTACTTGCTTAAATTCTTCTTTGGTGGTTTCCCCCTTCTTCCATTTCCTGTACATGTTTCCCTTAACACTTAGCTCAACTGAGAGTTCTTTAGTCAACCATTCTGGTTTCTTCAGATGCCTTCCATTTTTCCTCCTTATTGGCACAGTTTTAGACTGTGCCTTCAGTATCTCCCTTTTAAGGAACTCCCATGCCTCCTGAACTCCTTTCCCTTTCACTATTCTTGACCACGGAATTCCAGCCAGCAGCTCCCTGAGTTTACAGAAGTCTGCTTTTTTAAAATCTAAGATGAGTGGCTACACTTATCTTCTCCTTCCCACTGAATGCCAAATTCCAATAGGGCATGGTCACTCCCCCCTAAAGATCCAACCGCTTCTACCTCATTAACAAGGTCATCCCTGTTGGTCAGGATCAGATCTAGAATATTTGATCCCCTTGTGGCCTCTTCCACCTTCTGGACCATGAAATTGTCTGCAAGACAAGCAAGAAACTTGCTGGACCTTGCTGTCTTGGCAGAGTTTGACTGCCAACATATATCCGGGTAATTGAAATCTCCTATTATTACTCTCTCTCTCCTTTTTGAATGTGCAGTCATTTGGTTGAGGAAGGCATCATCAAAGTCCTCAATCTGGGTTGGAGGTCTGTAGTAGACTCCCACCAGAATATCCCTATTGTTTCTCGCTCCCTTAATTCTTACGCAGATGCTCTCGATCTGGCTTTCTGGGTGTAAGTCACGGATCTCTACACAGGTGAAGACATCCTTGACATACAAGGCTACTCCTCCTCCTTTCTTGTTTGGTCTACTTTTACAAAGTAGGCTATACCCCTCTATTCCTACATTCCAATCATGAGACTCCTCCCACCAGGTCTCAGTGATGCCTATCAAATCGTATTTATTTTGTTGTACTAGGAGTTCAAGTTCATCTTGCTTGTTTCGCATACTCCGTGCATTAGTGTAGAGACACTTAAGTCCGCGGGCCCTTCCTGCAAGTCCTGTACTATAGTTTCTACTCCTCCCGCCACTGGCCGCTTGTACTACTTGTCCAATATCATTTGGACCTTTTCCCCCTGCGCTCGCCGAGTCCTGGCCTTGAATAATATTGTCTCCCTCCCCAGCGGAACTTAGTTTAAAGACCTCTGAATCTTCCTTGCGAGATTGTTTGCAAAAACATTCCTGCCAAGTTTCGTGAGGTGCAGCCCATCCCTTGCCCACGTTCATGGAAATTCAGGCCGTGTTCCAAAAACCCAAACCGTTGCCGGCAGCACCATGTGCGGAGCTGTTGCCCTTTCCCTACGTGCGCCATATCCTTGAACTGGGAGGAGAGACGAAATAACCACCTGCGTGCCAAGGTCCTTAAGCTTTGTCCCCATATGGAGACCGTGATCCAAAAACCCAAATTGCTCCTGGCGGCACCATCTTCAGAGCCAGTTGTTGACCTCCACTATTCTTCTTTCCCTTTGTGGGCCGTGTCCTTCCACAGGGAGGGGAGATGAAATGACAACCTGTGCACCAAGGTCCTTCAGCTTCCTTCTCATAAGCTCTTAATCCTTCATGATGCAGTGAAAGCTGTGCCTTGCAGTGCCTGTCATTGGTTCTGATGTGAACCAAAAGGAGGGGGTTACAGGGAGAGAGATTCAGCCAATATGCAGGCTCTTTGATATCTGGCTTGACGTTGTGTTCAAATCAGAAATCATGGTTTAAAATAAATTCTGGCTTGTTGAGCAAACCAGCTGAGCAACCTCTGGATTAAAGTTGGCTTGTTCAGTAAACATCTAGAGTTCATTTTAAATTTAGTTCAAGATTCATATGTAATGACAAAGCAGGAACTATAGAAATAGTAATGGAATACTAGATCACCAGTCCTCAAACTTTGTTCTTCTAGCTATTTGGGACTTCAGCTCCCAGAACCCATCATCATTAGCCAGCCCAGTGGAGGCTTCTGGGAGTTGAAGTCCAGAACAGTTGGAGGATCAAAGGTTGAGAATGGTTGCTCTAGATAACCCCTAGATAACCCCTCCTCCTGTCCATGCAGAAGGCAAAGAATGAAGGGAGGATCATGAAAGCATAAAGCTTTCCCCAGATTTATAGAAGCTTGCCCACAAAAAATTAAATCATGGCTAAACTCATTCTGTGAAAAATGGGCCAATGGGAGCCAGCTGATCTATGAAAGTGGAGTGATACAAGTGTTTTTAAAAAATAGTGTGGCAAAATTATAAAAGCCAAGATCAATCAGTTGGAATGTCTGGCAGTCACAGAAGAGTAGAAACAGGTAGAATGCAGTTTATCTGGGTATAAAACTATAAAAAGGACAAGAAAATGTGGAGGTGATGTTGGTCTGTATGTCAAATAAGGCAATTGTTGTTGTGTGCCTTCAGGTCATTTTCTGAGTTATGGCAACCCTAAGACAAACCTATCACAGGGTTTTCTGAGGCTGAGAGTATGTGATGTGTCCAAGGTCACCCAGTGAGTTTCCATGGCCAAGCAGGGAATTGAATGCTGGTCTCCATGCTGGCTCTCTTGAATAAGGCAATAGATTCTAATAAATCGTATATCTTAAAAGAAATGTCTTAATGTGATCACAGTGGGCAGAAACCTCAGCCAAAAAAATAAAAACAAAATAGGAGGATATGATTCTAAGAACACATTACTCCCCAAGGTTCCCACACTGTTAATAATAATCTTGAAACTGAAAAAGAAATCAAGGAAACAACAGTATTTACTGTGGTTTGAGTAGGAAGCAGCTTATTATAGGACATCTTCCTTCTACCTGCTTGGGCAACAGTCCACAGAAGAAAGTAGCACGCAGTAATGATACCTTCATCTCCCATCAAATTATCTGGATAAACGTAAAATTTGGGTCTGATAACAGATAATTCAGTTTGATTCACAAAGTAGTCTATTGCATGAAGATTGGACAGATGCAAATAAACTGAAACGTAGCCCAGATAAAATAGAAAGACCGTCTTTGGGTAGAATGTTGGTCAGCTTGTTCTGGATAGTTCATACTTCCTGTTAAGAGTCAGTTCACAGAACTGTCAGTGGTGTGCTTGACTGTGGAAGTGAGAACTAGGTCCAAAAGTATTTTTGCTCAGTTTAAGCTTTCCTGTAGTAGACAGAATTTTCTTTGGTCACAACCAGATTGGATTACTGCAGTATGGGACATCCTTTGAAAAGTATTTCAGAAACTGGAGTTCACTGTTAAAAACTGTTAATGGAAGCTGTCATGTCTTCTGATTCTGTAAAACCACTCTTGTACTAGTTTGACTGGCTCCCAAAGACATTTTTGAGTTCAGGTCAAAGTACTGGTGTTAACTTTTAAAGGGTTTGGAGTCAAGATACCTTGAAGACCAACTCCTTCCATATACATCAACAACATACTTGTTTCATGTCACAACGCCAACAGAGTGAGGTGTGTGGATATGCACACAGGGCTGGATCTTCTCAGTCATAAAGCTACAGCTGCAGAACACCATGACCCGAATGACCTTCCCCCACTACCTCATCCCCTTTCTTCTATAGGAGGGAAAAAATGTTTTCTACAGGCTTTTGTTTGAGTAATTGCTTCACACTTTGGTCTTCTTCCAAGTTTCATTTAGTTAGAAGGTTTCACTGCCTCTAGATTTCTTTAAAGTCTAGCTTTTCTGTTGCAGAAACGAGCCTTTTAAGACAGTTAGGCATATAAGCTCATTTATATAAAACCAATGAAATCACCGCTGCTGCCAGTCAGAACTGACAATACAGTGGAGCAATTATCTCACTTAGTCAGGGAACCTTCTGTGCTCCTGAGTTCTGTATTCTTGAGTTGTTGGGTGACACAAATTTTCACTTCACATTTCATGTATAGCCCTGACCTCCAGTCTGATCTATGTTAATCTGTGTATAGGCAACGTTCTGGAAAAAGATCAGATTTACCAACAGTGGAGAAATAGCTAAACAGACTGATGGGAATTGTTGAAATGGACAATCTTATGCACAGGATAAAAGGCAGAATACAAAATGAATTTTTTGACGATTTCTGCACAACGGGGCTCCAGCAAGTCCTTCGATTACAGCCCCAGCAGGGAGGGGAGTGCGCCAGGAACATCCCCCTTTGCCCGTTGCCATGTCCCTGCGGAAGGGAGTGCGCTGGCCTCATCTCTTCCCTTCCGCAGTGGAGCCAGGCACTTGCCATTGCTGCACTGGGGAGGGAGGCGTTGCCAGCGCGCTTCTGCCCTTCTGCACGGCCAGGAAGGGCGGCAGTGCTGCATGATGGTAGGTGTAAAATGGATTTTTTCCATTTTGTAAATATTGCATGTGTGTACCACTTGGGGGCAAGATGGCGGTAGGCCAGCAACAATGTCATGCAAAAGCACAACCAGCCAACCGCTACCATTCTGGTCCCACAGTTGTGCCGCCCCCTCATGCAGAAAGGGCTTTTGTCTGCATGGAAGCGGTTGATTATTTTTTAAAAAAAAGAATGAAGATGATCTGATTTAATAGGCTTTGAAACTTAAAATTTACATTACTACAAGAGATGTGTAAAAGTAAATTTAGATGTTCTCTGTTGTTTTAAAATGTTATTTTTTATATATTATCTATGTTGTATATTATCTATATTAATATATTATCTGTGTTAATCTGTGTATAACAGCAAAGCTAGTATATACAACTTTCTGGAAAAAAATCAGATTTATTATATATTAAAATATATTAACATGATTATTACATTTTGATGATTGATCATTAGTATAAACTAATCTACAATAAGTTGATAATGATTTATGAACTTGAGATATTAAATAAGTAAATAACTAAAATAATAAGTGATCAGTAACAATTAATAAGTATGGGATAAAATGAATGATTAAATAGTTAGATGTAAATGCTTAATATGATCTGTTTGCAACAAGGGCAGGAACCATTTTTTGATCAGGTTAGGTTAGGTTAGGTTTCTGTTCTACTTATGTGTAGGTTAGGATGTTTGTTGATGTTTGGATGAATGTAATTTTTGTTGTTTTGTATGTTTGATTTGTGTTGTTTTTCTTTTCTTCTTTATTTAATAAAAAATTAAAGGAGAAAAAAATAATTTAAAAAACCAAAGCTGGTAGAGGCATTTGTTTTCCATCATATCAGTTTATTATTCTGTCTCCCTGTCTTGCTTTGCTTCCTCTGTTCTTCCTACCTGTTGTGTGTTTGTGTCTGTTGAACCTAGGGCTGTTCCTACAGACTACTGGCATTAATTAGAGATACTGTAACGTGTATGGCTTTAACAAACAAATAAAAGTTAATCTATCTCTTTCTAGGTCAGTTGTGTTATTCATCAAAGACCAGCTTCATTGAGATATAAATTATGAAGCTAAATTTATCAAATAGTTTGATAGATCTCTTCCATGTGTGTCAGGGTTTTGTTACAAATAGCTTTTCAGTTCTGTGTTTTTGGTGTAAAACACCTGGTTGAAGCAGATAGGTTTTCTTATAGAACTTTCATATATGTGATTACAGTTACTCCTCAATATTGTTATTTCATGGTGGATTCGTAAGGATGAATGAGCTAAGAACAGAATGCTACTTGGAGCCTCAGTTTTATTTGTTGTTAACTGATGAATGATATCGTAAGGTTGAAATTCTGTGTCTGGTTACAAAGGAGTGAATCCAATTTGAGCTTACTTTCCCCCCCCACCCCCTTTATAGGATTGTGTTGTTAGTGTTTAACAATCTCATATCTCCTCTTTTTCTGCACATGATGAAACATTATGTGCATCATTCAGCCACTGCTGAGGGAGTTTAAATGATTTAAAATAGAAAAGATATTAGCAATACATTTACATTTGTTGTTGTTGATGTTGTGAGCTCTCAAGTCAATTCTGTGTTACAGCACTCCCTCTCACAGGGCTTTCTTGGCATGATTATTCAGAGGAGATTTGCCATTGCCTTTCTCTGAATGTAGCCTACTGTACCTGGAATTCCTTGGGGGTCTCTCTTGCAAGTATAAAGCAGGCGTGGCCCTGCTTAGCGTCTGAGACCAGATAGGTTCTGGTATCTTCAGGGTATCTAAGCTTAAACTGAAATTAATGATACTCAAAAGACTTGACTTTGGTTGGGTTGTTCCTCCTATATGTAACATGTCTTGTTGAGGCATGCGTGTTTTTGTCCAAGCAGAAAAAAATTGCAGGAAATACTGAAAAACATGGATGACTAATAGAACTTTCACTCTGCATATTAAGTGAATGAACCATCTGATAATAACATTCAAGTCCTCTATCTTAGATTCATTAACTGGCCATAGGAACTGGCTTCTGCCAAATGTTGGTGAAATCTGCCTGTGATTTGCTGTATTTCATTTTGAAAATCCCAGATTGTTGTTGGCCTTATGTACACCCATGATTTTAGAAAACAACTGGAGGACAGTTTATGTCATTGTCTCCAGCTGTGCATAAGCTTGACAATCTGTTCCCAGTGGTTTGACAAATAGCTTCTTATCTGTGTTTTCCATTTATTTTTACCAGTTGTGATCATGTGTGCCAGCAGTGACGGAATAAGGAACATCATGCTAGCTGCACATCGGCAAGGGATGACCAATGGAGACTATGCTTTCTTCAATATAGAACTCTTTAACAGCTCGTCTTACGGTAATGTGGTTTCTTCCTTCAGTGAGTGGCAAGATTTTAATAAACACAGTATTTTAGAGATGGCTTAATCTTCAGCAGACCACCAAAAGTTATAAAATGTAACTTAAAATTCTTAAAATATAACTAATAAAGTGTGCCCATGTGTTTTGAGATAACATCCATTTAGATGAAGTTAGAAGAAGAAGAACAAAGGTTGATCTCTTAGAAATAATATTGCTCAGAAGGCCATTATGACATTCTCCTGTAAGACATGAGTCTGCCATGAGGAAATAGATGGTCTTTGTTTTGCTAGCTCCATATTTTGGCAGAAAATGTCAGTTGATGTAGTTTGTGCCGGGATTTAGGCAGATAATAAATTTACCTTCAGTTGAAATAGTAGAGTTCAAGACTACAAGACTCCCTAGATTAGTATGTTTGGATGCAGGAGACATTGCAAACTGAGCAAGTGTGTGTGGTTTGTGGCTCTTGCAAGTTTAATTTAATGTACAGTTTCTGAGACTTGATTTGAGTGCTTGGATTCATTCAAAGTTATTCCAAGGAAGTGAGCTGAACTAAATCAGCTGACGTTTTTCACCTTAACTGGCTGATGAATCACTGCCAAAATGACCAAAAAATTTTCTTTCTTTTGGGGCAAGAATGGTACAAGTCTGAGTTATTGCTTAAACCAGTCTGTTCCATATAATTGGGTAGCATCTTAGGTGCTTTAAAATGTAACACAGTTCACAGATCAGGTATCTGTGTATAATTTTATAGTTAGGCAGTCAACAAACTATTATACTTTTTGCTGGATAGCTGAATTTGTGGAACTAAATAGGATTAATGCAAGCACACACATGGGATGAAACAAAGATGATTATTGTTCAGGAGATTATTGTTCAACACTATCTAATGTATAAAAGTCAAAGTTTGTTTGTCTGTGTCAGGCAAAGACCTCATATGATTGGCTACCTGAGAAGATTCTGTGGAATCCTGGGGTTTGCATTTTAGGGAGGGGCCTTTAGAATTCTCAGCCAAAGAGCTCTTTGGCCTCAGTCAACTGTGTCAGTCTTGAATAGGACAGTTGCTATGGAGATTAGGCCTAGCAGCAAGGAGGAAGGCAGTGTATTCCCTCAGGAACCCAACCTCTGTATGTTAATAACTCTGAATGTAGATTGGATTGGGGAATATGGAGAAAAGTTACAGGTACTGGACAAGACAGTTTGGAGAATTAGAGACACGGGATCTCAAATCTTTCTAACAAGTATTACCTATGAGAAAATAAAATCCCGGGCAACACCAGGTATATACACTAGTCAACTATAGAATGTTGAAATGCCAGGATTAGTAGATGTGATTACAGTGGTGTTTTACTAATCATTTAACTGTCTATTTCTAACAAATAAATCACATGTTCAAATACATTATCACGGGGCAATTCACATTAAAAATAATATCAACAGAACAAATACACCAGAACAACAGATCAAATAATAAAATGCACTAAAAGCACTTGAAAGTGACAGTGAGCTACAGAGCGCTTATTCAGGGATGGCTGGTAGATCCATTACCATGGGAGTGGTGGATCCACTTGCAGTTTTACAGCCATTCTTCCATAGCTGTTTTGAGCTGTGTGGGTGCTCTCCCAATACAAAAGCTCCATTCGGAATTGTGTCTAGATCGAGGGAGGTACTGGTACCACTCTACTCTGCTTTGGTTAGACCTCATCTTGAATACTGTGTACAGTTCTGGGCACCCCAATTCAAGAAGGACATGGTCAGGCTGGAGCAGGTCCAGAGGAGGGCAACCAAAATGGTGAGAGGCCTGGAAGACATGCCCTATGAGGAGAGACTTAGAGAGCTGGGTATGTTTAGTCTGCAGAAGAGAAGGTTAAGAGGGGACATGATAGCCATGTTTAAATATTTGAAGGGATGCCATGTAGAGGAGGGAGAGGGCTTGTTTTCTGCTGCTCCAGAGACCAGGACAAGGAGCAATGGATTCAAGCTGCAGGAAAGGAGATTCCACCTGAACCTCAGGAAGAACTTCCTGACGGTCAGGGCTGTCCGGCAGTGGAATAGGCTGCCTCGGAGTGTAGTGGAGTCTCCTTCTTTGGAGGTTTTTAAGCAGAGGCTGGATGGCCATCTGTCGGGAGTGCTTTGAGGGTGTTCCTGCATGGCAGGGGGTTGGACTGGATGGCCCGTGTGGTCTCTTGCAACTCTACATTTCTATGATTCAACCCCAGAAGTTTTCCATACAGCCTGAAGCACCTGCAGAAGGAGGGGTTCATTTGAAATGCGGTTCTGTGGATACTGTGGACTTGCAGAAAGACAAATGAGTAGAACATTAAATCAAATCTACCAGAGGTCAAAATGATTAAACCAAGGCTATCAGACTTCAGGCATATCATGAGAGAACATGACTCATTAGAAGAGACAATAATACATATTAAATTTGAAGACAGTAGGAAAAAAGGAGAATTATATTGTAGATGGATAGATTCAAAGAAACCATGGCTCTGAGTTTGCAAGACCTGAGGAGGGCTGTTAATAACAAGGTCTCTTGGAGATTTCTCATTCGTGGGGTTGCCATAGGTTGAAGCTGACTTAAGAGCACATAACAACAATAGGGTTTGCAGATCAATCCAATTTGTTATAATCCTGCCAAAAAACACAGTTACAAATAAAGGCAGTGTTTCTCTTGTTTTCTCTTTTTGTGTGTATCTGTATTTTTAAATGTAGAGTATCAGATTGCTAAGAAGAAGGTTACAACACTTCTGCCTTGGCACTTAATAATGCAATGGACATGATATTACTAGCTTTCCATAGAAATATTCTCTTGTTCTCTAGAGACAGTTATATTTTCATTTGTTTTTAGGTTTTTGTTCTGAATTTCCTGCAAAGATTTCATGCTTTGGTTACACATCTCCCTCTCTGAAACAGTGTGCTTCCTTTTTAAAAAAATACAATTCATAAGCTTTTGTATTTTTTTAAAAATCCATGATTAAATCACATAGGGCACAATCCAGCTACAGTTAAGCAGTTATGCAGTTATGCTTCAGTTTAGCTGGATTTTGCCCTTAGAGTACACATCCCACAACACATGGGAAATAACAGTAGCAAGGGGGAAAATGAGTCTTTTCTGATGATTGACTTAGAATTATAAGTATTTCAATTTCTCCTTTAGGAAATGGCTCATGGAAAAGAGGAGACAAAAATGATCTTGAAGCAAAGCAAGCGTACTCATCCCTCCAGACAGTCACATTACTGAGGACAGTGAAACCTGAGTTTGAGAAATTTGCCCTGGAGGTGAAAAGTTCTCTTCAGAAACTAGGAATCAGTCATGATGATTATGTAAGTACCTGAATCTGGGGCTAGAGCTTTTAGCATATTTAAAGCACTATTCTATTTAAATCACAGGTGACAATACAACCTTTTCTAAATGGAGTAAAAAGGAAAGCCTGCAAAATGAATTGTTGTGTGCCTTCAGGTCATTTTTTGATTTATGGCAATCATATAGCACACCTATCACGGGGTTTTCTTGGCAGAATTTGTTCAGAGGGGGTTTCCTCTTGCTTTCCTCTGAGGTTGAGAGAGTGTGACTTGCCTGTGTTCACCCAATAGGTTTCCATGGTCAAGCATGGTATCCCAGTGTCTTACTCCAACGGTCAAACCCCTACATCATTATAGTGCAGGAAATGGATTGGCCTAAATCCAACTATGACTCCCACCTAAAATAAACCCACTGAATCAGTGGGAACTTGGTAAATCAATATGGAATGGATCTACTTTAGTTGAGAACTAATTATTGGGTGTAAGCTCTGTTTGTTTACAGCTGTTTTTTTGTCTTCATCACAGAGTTTCTAAAGTATAAACTGGTGAAGGCCTTGCTGTGGGTGGGAAACCTCCAAGTGCTGATGAACTGCAGCATCCATCACTCCTTGGATTGAATATTGGGTATTTACATATTTGTTCAGGACATATAACTAAACATATTTGCAAGCCACTTCTCTATGTCCAGGGAATAAGCTGACCTGGCACACAAATGGCTGAGGAGGAGTGCTCACTCAAGCGTGCCAAGACAAATGGTTGCTCTGGATAAAATGGTAAATGTGAAAGTGATATCCTGTAGATTGCCAGGGATTTCAGATTCCTAACAGTTTAACAAAAATTGCAAGCAGAGTTCTTCCTCTATCCTATATTTCAAAGATGAAATGAAGAAATTGCCTGGTGACCTGTAATAGAGTAGAGTTTTGCATTGAAGACTGTGAGCTCTCTTCAGTTCTAGTACTTAAAACAAATTCCTGGGCTCAGAATTTTAAATTTTTAAGTTTATGTCTTCTGTTTCCAAGTAAATCCCACCAGACTCATACACACTCCTCTCTCTGTGTGTGTATGTGCTTTCAAGTTGCCTGACAACCTATGGCAACCCTGTTTTGTTAGGCAAGGAAAACTCAGAGTTGGTTTTGCCAGTTTGTTTTCCTCTGAAATAAGCCTACAGCACCTGGTATTCATTGGTGGTCTTCTGTCCAAGCACTAACCAGGGCTACTCTACTTAGCTTCCAAGATCAGATGGGATCTGGTGCTTTTAGGGTATTTTAGGGCCAGTTCTTCCCTATACTGGGGGACTATTTCCCATTGCAGTCTGGGATCTATTCTTCTGGAAGTTGGGCTGTTGTCTGTGTCAACTGACCCAGAAGCTAACACTCTAATGGTTGATTAGAGTCCAACTAAAATACAAGTCAGGTACAAGAAACTGGAATAATCTAGTTAAGGTAGCTGATTGCCCATGTAAAGTGTTTGACGGAGCAACTGAGAGAAAAGCAAAAGCTTTTACCTTTTACACAAGCACATACACATACTTAGAAAACCACCTGCTACGGGGTAGCATATAAACAAACACATATAACTAACATAATAATCAATGATAAATACCTGCATGTTTTAGAGGTTCTTTCAATAACTAATGATTTCTAATACTGAATGTTCCACCAGTTTTCCACTGTTAATTAGTGCATAATAATCAAACTACTGCAGTTGGCATGCTCTCTTCTGACTTTATATTAAAAGTGTTGAATACATCATTTGACAGAAAAGGTGTCAAAGATATCTTTTCTAAACAACAGCAATAACAGTTTTCTAGACAAATCCCTTTTGTAAATAGCAAAGCATTTTTCCTCTTCAAAGACTGATCTGTAATCTCTGCTATTCCTCATTCTTTTTCCACATGAAACACCCGCTATGGAGTTATTTTATGTTTTGTGTCAGCCATGGCACAGCCTTCATTGAAAGTTTACCAAAGCCTTGCAATTGCAGATAGTGGAAGCAGTCACTTGGAACTAAAACCTATTTTATATAGCCCTTCACAAAAGGTTAATAGGGTACAATGTGTCTAGTAATTTCTGATGAGTCTCTGTCTACCTATGCAAATCATTTTTAGTAGCAAGCCTTGAAATGTGTTTTGTAAAATAGAAAGATCAGAAATTAAAGTAGACTAATTAGAAGAGAATCCATGGGCTAACTACACTGGGAGTTGTGATTCTCCCACTAGGGAAGCACAGAAAAAAGTTTTTACATGGGCATTATCACTGGCCAGCTGAACCAGTGAAATCTTTTGCTAAAAAGACAAAATGTTGCTTTGGTCAGTAGCTGTGTTCCTCATGTTTATAGTCAAAACTGCAGTAAAAAGCTGATTATCTCCATGGTAAAGAGTAGAAAATAGTTGAAAAGTTTAGCTATGTTGTTCATAAAGGAGAGACAGCAGCACAGAATTCAGTCTCAACATTTTTTTCCTGTTATGATGTTATCAGGATTGGAAATCATACACAAAAGGGCATTTTGTACCACAACATACTGTGTTGATATTCAGATTTCACTGGCAGCTTCCAGTACTGGAATAAAACATTCAAGTACAACTTCTAAGTGGATATATAGGTGGCACACAAGGTTTATTGCTTGTGGAATTCCAAAATGTACTTAGGATTGAATTGCTGATGGAGGTGGCTGCTGCAGCTACTTTTGGCAATGTTTTGCTGCTGTTGTTATCTCTCATGTCCTCATAGCACATGCATGAGGAGTTGATTTACTGTTCTTTATTCTGTTTTGGTGCCCACATTTCAGGGCCCTGGAGCTAAAAGAATATAGCCTTGGCCTTGAAAGAGGACTCTTCTCAGAAGGACAGAGATGAGTTAACTGTTCTCTAAAGCCATCTGTACAGCCTTTTTCAAGCATTAGCATGGAAACAGCAGTAACTTCCTTTAGATCATCCAGTATGTTAGATCACCCAGTATAATGTAATCTCAAGCTACTGCTGATTAATTGCTAAATCTATAGGAGCTGGGAGAATTGGGATAGCAGTAAGCTGCCAGCATAAATACCACTGTAGCTGATGATGCTTGTTGGTTCAACAAGGCAGACCATTAGGAAAATGGCACAGGGAAAGGGCATGCCTCCTGAAACCTTCACTTGTTTCTGCCTATTCACATCTGCTCATCCAGTGGTGACAATAAATAATGATAATAATAAACTGCAACCTTTCTAAGACCCCGTAGATATATAGATGGGAAATGAAAATTTTCTGGTCTGTTACGTGGCCTTGTTACTCATGACATATTTTTCCCAGAAGTGTAAGATCACTGCATGTGATCTTGGAAAAAAAGCATCACATGTGTCTTATTCATGTGTTCTCAGCAGCTCCTCCCATACTGTGGAACTCTTTCCCACAGGAAGCCAGGGTGGCCCCTTCTGTGCTCTCCCTCCATTGGCAGGCAAATGTCTTATTTTTAAAAAATTAGACTGGCTTTTGGTGATTAACTAGTGGTGCAGTTAACGGGGTGTGTGCTCTATACTTTTACTCTCATTGTTAAGTTTCAAGTGGTTTAAGTTAGTGCTATTAAATAAGTTAATTTGTTTAACTGATAAACACTTTTATTGTAATCATTTGTAGCTGTACTTTGTTTTAATGATGCTGCCTTGGATTCCATGCTGTGAGAAAAGCAGGATCTACAATTCGTTCGTTCATTCATTGATTCATTAGGTGGTGGTGGTAAAACCCTTTTTTTTCCTTTTCTTTTTTAATTCCACCCATATTCTCACCTCCACAGTAACTTTCCAGCGAGACAGCTTCTTAATACTGAATTTGCTTAGTTCTTTGGTTGCAGCCTACAGAATCTGGCCCTGAATACCTGAACGTCTTCTCCATAGTTTGCTGATTTGTTGAGGAATAAGACAACATTTGAAATCTGATTTCCTCAAGATTATTCATACTGAACTTTGCAGTATGGGGTTTAAGAACATGTGAAAGATTTTAAATCGATGGATTCAATGTAGGACCCTTCCACATTGTACAATTATAGCACTGTGATTCCACTGTAAATGCCATAGTTCTATCCTACAGAATCCTGAGAATTCCAGTCTAGGGAGGGGTATTTAGAATTCTTAGCTAGAGAGCTCTGGGGCACTGGTGGGCAACTGTGAAAGGTTAGGAGGCATTAGTCCCTAAGGAGACTTAGGAGGGCCATACGTACTTCTTCAAATTAAATAAATAAATAAATACGTTTTTGAATGTCTTTAAATGCCTCTAGGGGGCATAGAAGCATTTTGACCATGCTTTCAGTGTCAAAAAAGGATACTTCCAGGCCTAAAGTGGCCCAGTTGGCCCACAAAATATAGTGGAAATGCATCCCAGGCCCCTAGCATTTGGGGGCAAAAAATGTTTTTGAAAAATTTTACAATTTTTTTTTTATGCCTGGTGGGGGCTAGGGACCTCCAAACATGGTAAAAATGTGTTCTACCCCTCCTCCCACGAGTGCATTTGGGAGCATTCTGGACCAAAAAATTATTTTGAAATTTATTTTTCAAAAAAAAAAAAATCTGGGGCCACAAAATGGCCCTGGAGGCCACATGTGGCCTCTGGGCCACACTTTGCCTATCCCTGCTGTAGTGCCTCGCCAAACACCAGAATCCTTTGGATGCAGCTGTGATAGTTAAAGCAGAATCATAGTACTAATTTCTGTAGTTTGAAACAGCCTGATATGTCTAATTATATACTAGTATCTTTGTATACTTCATTTACTCCTTGAATTTGAAAGATCTAGATTCTTCTTTTAGATACAAGTGCCCAGCTGTCTTGCTTCTGCCATGTGGCAAAAGAGTCGTCACAGAAGATATGATGCACT
Source organism: Cyclura pinguis (assembly GCA_030412105.1). Classification (NCBI taxonomy): domain Eukaryota; kingdom Metazoa; phylum Chordata; class Lepidosauria; order Squamata; family Iguanidae; genus Cyclura; species Cyclura pinguis. Next base: position 332,895,608 of record CM059600.1, read on the forward strand.
TTAATCAGATGACGTTCATGGTTCCTGATCGCCTTGAGATCTCAGGAAAAGTGCACGTCTTTATTGCTATCTCTGAAAAGGACATACAGTCAGCCCTCCATACCCACAGATTCTGTATCCATAGATTCAACCAACCATGGCTTGAAAATATTCAAGGGGGAGAAAAGGAGAGGGGGGAAAAAAAGGAAAAGGAAAAAAAATCCAAAAAGCAAACTTTGATTTTGTCATTTTATATAAGGAGCACCATTTTACTACATCATTGTATAAATAGGACTTGAGCATCCACAAATTTTGGTATCCGTGGGGAGTTTCTGGATCCAAATCCTAGCAGATACCAAGGACCAACTGTACTATTTGCGCGTACACAGTTGTATCCCTGCTCCAGTACCCCACCCACAGCTTTGAAACAGAATAGCTGGAGAAGAGGTGTTACGCTGCAAGTGGGGAAAGTGTCCATTCTTCATACTGTAAAACCATCATTTGGAGAAAAGAAATCACTCTTGTCATAAAGGTATGTTTTGAATATGCATAACAAAAGGGATGCACAACAAAGTTTGCACACATTGTAGAGTACAAAGCTTGTAAAAAGTTAGGCAACCCTGAGTAAAAATAGATCCTGACATATCTGGTTTGCCAAAAATTGTTTTTCAGTTAAAGTTCAGGCACAGTCCACTTTTTATTAAATAATTCTAAACTCTTACAGGAAATTGGCTTAGGCTTTGCATTTCAAAATTCTTAATGCTACCTCTGTTGCTAGTTTGGGGGGTAGAATTTAATAAATGCTGCTTTGATTTTTGACCCGGTATTCTGAGTTAGGATGATTTTATAACCTTGGCTACTTGGCCTTTTGAGGTTAGCAGGCCACCCATGGCTTGTTTTTCCTTCTAATTTAAAAGCTGGGGGAAATTTAACTAATTTCACAAACATTCCATCAGGGTTGGCTGGGCCCAGGAGCACATTGTTTGTTGGGATCAGAAATCCCAACAAAGGCCATTCTGCAACATAGAGCAATAGTGCAAGGGAGAAGGACTTCTTGCTAAATAACTTTTCTTGACCAAAGAAAATGTGTATGAAATGAATACTTTACATCAGATGCAGATTTTCTCTCTTTAACAATCAGATTGGTCAGACAACATTTCTCAGCGAACAATGGCAGAACTGATAATTCTCTGAATCAACTCTTTAGCATTTTGCTTTGACTCTACAAAAGATGCATGGGAGGCAACAGAAACTGGAATGCCCATGAGCTGATCTGTGATTTTCATGCCAGATTCTTCTACTTTTTCTATCCTTCATTTCCTCTATTTCCCCCAGGCCCCTGCAAACCCCAAGCACACAAAGAAAGAGTCTAACATTATTTTTTAATCGGACTGTACAGTCAAGAGATTGGAGAAGAGGGGGGTTAAGCGCTTCAGTAAGATCACTGAAAGAGAAGGCAAAAATGTTGCATGTTCAATGGTGTGTGCCCCACTTGTCTTTCCCCAAACTCGCCAAGGAGGATTAATGACAGGCAGGCTTTTGTATCCTCTTTTAAATGCATCAGAGGAGAAAGGAAAGAAAATAAAAAGGCTGCTGCCAGAGAATAATTTGTACAAATGAATAGATCTATTCAGTGTCTGAAGTGCCTTGCTAATTGTCTTGGGGGTGGGGGTGGGGAGTAAACCACAAGTTGACTGTTGGTGAGAAGGAGAATGAATTCACATGTCAGCTTATGTTTTGCTGGTAGAATTGATTCACTGTTAATTAGAAGTTTGGGGCATGACTCTACATCCACCAAAGTCAGCTGGCTTCCTTAGGAGGATTAAACCCAAGAGATCTGTTGTTTTCAAGTAGTCAAGAAAATAATTGGTTTCTTTATGCCCTGTTGTATATGCATCTTTTATATGCACCTTTCTAGATCGTTCTCTCTTGAATTTTATGAATATATTCAAACAAACAAAACATGTTTAGTTCAGGCCCATTCTTTGATGAACACAGAGTCACGCAAATTCATTCACAACCCAGGCCCTTTCTGCACCTTACCTTTTTCCAGCACTGGGGTGCGGGAATCGTGCGAGCAGCCTCCGGCGAGAGGCTGTCGTGTCCGGGATCCTTCGGCTCTGCAGGAGCTGCCTGCTTGCGCGAGAGCCCCGCCTCTTCCTTCTGCAGCACAGCCTGGGAGTTTCCCAGGCTGCTCTGGGGCAGGAAGCATGACTGGCGTGGCTCCGGAGGCGCCGCATGCCAGGTAAGTGCGTGCGGGACCTGGGAGCAATGCGGGAGTACAGTGATCAGCGCCTGCTGGCCTCTGGAGCGTCACGCGATTGTGAGTGCGTCGTGCAGATCGTTCCTGACAATTGCACAACGCTCCAGGCGCCCTTTCACTTGGAAAATACCGTGCGGAAAGGGCCCCCATCTGACGCACTGAGGTTTTTAATGCCTTTTCAATAGCTCCCTGCCCCACTGTCCAAGTAAGAATCCTCTGAGTAGTATAAGAGTAGTAGTATAAGAGCAGTATAAGAGTAGTATAAGTAGTATAGTATTATAGGAGCAATATTTCTTCCTTTATTTAGCTCTAAATATTTGGACACTTTTAAGTCAAATCCTGGGGAGTTTAATCTTGACAAAAGATAATATAACCTGGAATGTGCCAACACTGCACAATGATAGCATTTTGATCCTACTCCCATGGCTCAATACTATGGTATCCTGGGATTTGTAGTTTGATGAGCAACTTAGAATTATTTAGTGCACTTTCTTGACTGCTGTCAGGTCAACTTTGACTTATGGCGACTTTATGAATCAAAAGATCTCCAAGTTACCCTATTATCAACAGCCTGGCTCAGGTCTTGCAGACAGGGGGCCTTGGCTTCCTTGATTGAGTCTGTCTATCCATCTGTAATGGGGTCCTTCTCTTTTCCTACTGCCTTGTACCTTACCAAGCATTTTTATCTTTTCTAGTGAGTCATGCCTTCTCATTATGTGTCTAAAGTACAACAGTCTCAGTTTAGTCATCTTGACTTGAGAGTTCAGGCTTGATTTGCTCTAGGACCCATTTATTTGTCATTTCAGCAATCCATAGTATCCGTAGAACTTTCCTCCAGCACCATGTTTGAAATGAGTTGATTTTCTTCCTATCAGCCTTCTTCATTGCCCAGATTCATAACCATACATAGAAATGGGAAGCATGATGGCATGGACAATTTGAATTTTGGTATTCAATAATATATCTCTATACAGTTAGCCTCCACTTTTGCAGGGGTTAGGAGAGCAGGACCCCATGAAAGTGGAAAAACTATAAGTAGCATAACCCGTCCCCTCGTATTTAATACTTAACGGACAAGTACCTGTACTGGCAGGGCGGCTGGGCCTGAGTGTTCCCTCGTTCCTTCACTCACACGTGTAAGAGGGAAGGAGGGGATGGGATGAATCCAGCTTGTATTGCTGACATTTCTCACGCCATATATTGCAAAAGTTGCTGCAGAATTTTGAGCATCATTTTCTTTGCATGGAAGATTAATGCAATAGTCTTGTGGTTACTGAAATCCCTGGTGTCAACTTTCTTGTGGATTGGAATGTATATCGAACATTTCTAGTCTTTGGGCCATTCTTTTGTTTTCCATATTTGTGGACAGATTTTAGTTAGAACTAGCATATTTACCCAGCGTTGCCCGGGATTGTATTTTCCTCTTAAGAATTCACCAAACTGTCTTCTCCATTTCCTGTAACTTTGCTCCATATTTCCCAATGCAATCTGTATTCAGAGTTATTTACATACACAATTTAGGTTCCTGAGGGAGTACACTGTCATCCGCCTTGCTGTTAGGCCTCGTGTCCATAGCAACCGGCCTATTCCAGTACCTGTAACTTTTCCCCATGGTCCCCAATCCAATCTGTGTTCTCTGGCGACATTGATGTACTAGCTTTTTTTTTCTTTTTATTGAATTTGTGCAATGGCTTTATGTTTTTCTGGAAGCATTTTTTGTTTTGAATTTCAACTTTATGATTCTTCACTTTATGATTACCCAGATATATGTTGGCAGTCAAACTCTGCCAAGACAGCAAGGTCCAGCAAGTTTCTTGCTTGTCTTTCAGACAATTTCATGGTCCAGAAGGTGGAAGAGGCCACAAGGGGATCAAATATTCTAGATCTGATCCTGACCAACAGGGATGACCTTGTTAATGAGGTAGAAGTGGTTAGATCTTTAGGGGGGAGTGACCATGCCCTATTGGAATTTGGCATTCAGTGCGAAGGAGAAGATAAGTGTAGCCAGACACTCATCTTAGATTTTAAAAAAGCGGACTTCTGTAAACTTAGGGAGCTGCTGGCTGGAATTCCGTGGTCAAGAATAGTGAAAGGGGGCATGGGAGTTCCTTAAAAGGGAGATACTGAAGGCAGTCTAAAACTGTGCCAATAAGGAGGAAAAATGGAAGGCATCTGAAGAAACCAGAATGGTTGACTAAAGAACTCTCAGTTGAGCTAAGTGTTAAGAGAAACATGTACAGGAAATGGAAGAAGGGGGAAACCACCAAAGGAGAATTTAAGCAAGTAGCTAGGAGATGTAGGGAGGAGGTCAGAAAGGCTAAAGCACACAACGAACTTAGGCTGGCCAGAGACATCAAAAACAATAAAAAGGGTTTTTTTAAATATGTCCGTAGCAAAAGGAAAAAAAAGGAGACGATAGGGTCGCTGCGCAGAGAAGATGGCGAATTTCTAACAGGGGGAAGAGAAAAGGCAGAACTACTTAACACCTTTGCCTCAGTTTTTTCCCAGAAGGATACAAGCACTCAACCTGGCAGTTGGGGAGCAGGGGAGGAAGCAGGGGAAATGCGGCACATAATAGGTAGAGAGGTGGTACAGGAATACCTGGCCACACTGGATGAATTCAAGTCTCCAGGGCCAGATGAATTGCATCCTAGGATATTAAAAGAACTGGCGGAGGTCATTTCGGAACCGCTTGCTATAATCTTTGAGAAATCTTGGAGGACAGGAGAAGTTCCAGCAGACTGGAAGAGGCCAAAGGTTGTCCCCATCTTCAAGAAGGGAAAAAAGAGGACCCAAATAATTATCGCCCAGTCAGCCTGACGTCAGTACCCGGAAAGATTCTGGAGCAGATCATTAAGCAGTCAGTTTCTAATCACTTAGAAAGCAACGCGGTAATCACGAGAAGTCAACATGGATTTCTCAAAAATAAGTCATGCCAGACTAATCTTATCTCTTTTTATGATAGAGTTACTAGCTTGATAGATGAAGGGAATGCTGTGGATGTAGCATTTCTCGATTTCAGTAAGGCCTTTGACAAAGTTCCCCATGACATTCTTGCAAAGAAGCTAGTAAAATGCGGGCTGGACAGGGCTACTGTCAGGTGGATCTGTAACTGGTTGACCGACCGTTCCCAAAGGGTGCTCACCAATGGCTGCTTTTCATCCTGGAGAGAAGTGACTAGCGGGGTGCCACAGGGTTCTGTCCTGGGCCCAGTGCTGTTCAATATCTTCATCAACGACTTGGATGAAGGAATAGAGGGCACGCTCATCAAATTTGCAGATGACACCAAATTGGGAGGGGTTGCTAATACGCCAGAGGACAGGATCAAAATTCAAAATGACCTGGATAGATTGGAGAGCTGGGCCAAGGCTAAGAAAATGAAATTCAACAGAGAGAAGTGTAAGGTCCTACACTTAGGTAGAAAAAATGGAATACAGAAATATAGGATGGGGGACACGTGGCTGGATAGCAGTACGTGTGAAAGGGATCTAGGAGTCTTAATAGACCACAAGCTGAACATGAGTCAGCAGTGTGATGCGGCAGCCAAGAAAGCCAATGCAATTCTCGGCTGCATCAATAGGAGTATGGTGTCTAGATCGAGGGAGGTCCTGGTACCACTCTACTCTGCTTCGGTTAGACCTTATCTTGAATACTGTGTCCAGTTCTGGGCGCCCCAATTCAAGAAGGACATGGTCAGGCTGGAGCAGGTCCAGAGGAGGGCAACCAAAATGGTGAGAGGCCTGGAAGCCAAGCCCTATGAGGACAGACTTAGAGAGCTGGGTATGTTCAGTCTGCAGAAGAGAAGGTTAAGAGGGGACATGATAGCTATGTTTAAATATTTGAAGGGATGCCATGTAGAGGAAGGAGAGGGCTTGTTTTCCGCTGCTCCAGAGCCCAGAACAAGGAGCAATGGATTCAAGCTGCAGGAAAGGAGATTGCACCTGAACCTCAGGAAGAACTTCCTGACGGTCAGGGCTGTCCGGCAGTGGGATATGCTGCCTCGGAGTCTCCTTCTTTGGAGGATTTTAAGCAGAGGCTGGATGGCCATCTGTCGGGAGTGCTTTGAGGGTGTTCCTGCATGGCAGGGGGTTGGACTGGATGGCCCGTGTGGTCTCTTCCAACTCTACATTTCTATGATTCTATGATTCACATATGGAACCCATACAGTCTACTGTGTGAGGCAAGAAGACCTTGTAATTATGGCCATTTCTGCACTATATTGTTATAGTGCTATTATTCCACTTTCAACATCCCGTGAAATTCTGGGGTTTGTAGTTTACTGAGGCCAAAGAGCTCTCTAACTGAGAATTCTTAAATGCCCCTCCTTGAATGACAAATCCCAGGATTCCATAGGATGTTGAAAGTGGAATAATAGCACTATGACATTATAGTGTGGAAATGCGCCATGTTCTATATGTCACTTTAATTTTTCCCACATATGCCTCTCAAATATTTTCTGGCATCTTTATTGAAGGTAGGCCTCATTTCCATAGCAACCGGCCTGAGGCCCAAGAGCTCTTGGCTGAGAATTCTAAAGGACCCTCCCTAAACTTCCAACTCCAGGATTCCATAGAGTCTTCACAGCCAGCCAATCATATGAGGTCTTCTCGCCTCACTCAGCCAATCATACGAGGTCTTCACCTGCCTGATGCAGACAAACAGACAAACCCGCAGACAAACACTGACTTTTATATAGTAGATTGGAGCAATGCTGTCTCTGTAGACTGAAGCAGCTCTATCAGTATACCATCTCTTCTTGGTGATTTATTTCTTCTAAGTGCTCTGAGTGCAGCTTCAATTTCACTTTCCAAAATTGTATGTTCATCTTCAAATGATTTTTCCTTGAATGAATCTGTCATCCTTTCAACTCTTTTATATAGTTCTTCAGTGTATTGTTTCCATTGTCTTATTTTAAAGCCTGAGACTCTCCCAAATTGTTGTAGAATTTGTAAAAGATTTTCAGTTCAGGAGGTGGGTTTTTCTAGTATAACAAGGTCATCTGCAAAGGCACGAAGCTTATATATTTGGTTTTTATTTTGTACTCTGATAAGTCATTTCTATTTTTTTCATTACGATTTTCCAAAATTATTAAAAATAGCAGAGAGGACAGTGGGCACCCCTGTCTTGTCCCTTTCTGGATATTTATGTTAGTTTTATTTTTGCATATTGATTCTGGTAGATCAGTGTATTCCAGTTAAGAAAATTATCTCCTACATTAATTGTTTTTAGCACTTCAAACATAAATGATCAATTGACATTATCAAATGATTTTTTGCATAGAGGAAAATCAATCCTAATTTCTTTTCATTGTGTTTTTGGATATATTCCATTATATTTAACATTGTTTTTGTATTATCCTTTAAATATCTCTTTGGAAAGAGGCCACTTTGATCCTTGTGGATCCGTTCCTGTTATATGTTTTTAAATTTCTCTGCCAGAATTGTAACAAATATTTTGTAGTCCGTATTCAGTGGAGATATCAACCTGTAATTCTTTGCATCTAATATGATCTTTCTTGGGAATTAAGGTAGCATTGCCCCTCTCCCAAGATGGTGGTCTAAGATCTGTGTTCATGTTATTCATTCTTGCAGTGGCTTTGTTGGAAATTCTTGTAGTATAGGGTAGTAAAACTGCCTAGGCCCAGTGCTTTTCCTGATTTCAATTTCTTTATTGTATTTATTATTTCCATCTTAGTAATTAGGGTTATTTAGATCCATCTTATGTGACTCCTTAATTGGTAAAATCTTTACATCTTCATTTGCTGAGTGTAATTATCCTACTCAAAATGTCCCATTTGTATCCACTTGTTTATTTTATCCAGTTTTTCTTTTGCTAGTTCTTCCCCTTTAAATAGTTTCCCAAAATAGTTGACAGAAATTTTTTAAATTTTATTTTGTTGTAAAGCTGTGGAGTTCCCTTCTTTAATAGCTAAAATCAGACAGTTTTCTCTCTCTAAGTTTATATATAGCCATTTGCCAATTTTATTTGCATGTCTAAAGTGTCCCAGTGTCTCCTCCATCTATAATTGTTTTCGTATTGCTTATGTTTCCTATTGTACTTTTGTATTTTTAGGGTTTAATTTAGCATCATCTTTTTTTTTCTTTAATTCTTTCTCTTATTTTTAGAGTGACTGACTTTCTTTCTTTCTGTCTTTCTTTCTTTCTGTCTCTTTCTTTCTTTCTTTCTTTCTTTCTTTCTTTCTTTCTTTCTTTCCCTTCTTCAGTTGAAAGTCCTACTGTAAGAAGAATCCTTGCATCACTTCTTTTCCCACTTCCCATACTATATTAATTGGGGTACCTTTATTCAGATTGTGGAAAAATTGTTCTAATTCAAATCTGGCTTTTCCTTTGATTTTCTCCTTTTTGAGTAATATATCGTTTAATTTCCAATTTTATCCCCCCCCTTCTCTAAAGATATTGATATGGGATTATGATCGGAAATTGTTGTAGGAAGGATTTCCATTTTCTGTAAATTTTTGCTCTAGGATTTCCTTCAAAAAGCCGTTTAGGGCATTGTGAATCAAAACTAGCACCTTGAATTGAACTTGGAAGCTGGTGTAGTTCTTCTGAGACTGGTATTATATGGTTTCTAAAATGCACACCTGACATAAGCCTGGCTGCTGCATTTTACACTAGCTGCAGCTTCTGAACACTTTTCAAGGGCAGCCCCACATACAGTGCATTACAGTAGTCTAATCAAGAGGTAACTAATGCATGAATCACTGTGGCCAGATCTGTCTTCCCCAAAAAAGGGTGCACTGGTGCACCACCCAAAACTGGGCAAAATTGCTCCTGGCCATCGCAGCAACCTGGCTTTCCAGGAGCAGCACCAAGTCCAAAATCACTTCTAAGCTTACAAAACTGATCTTTCAAAGTGACAGCAGCCCCATCCAGAACAGTCTGTCCTAATCCCAAGTTGGTTTTCCTACTGACCAGCAGCACTTCTCGTCTTGTCTGAATAAAACCTCAGTCAGATTACCTGGATCCAGTCTTTTACTGCATCCAGACAACGATTCAATAGTACTACAGCTTTCTTTCCATTATGTAGTCTACTTGATTTCTATATTGGTCACCAGGTGTTATCCATGTATACAGTCACCTCTTGGGTTGCTTGAAGAATGTGTCTGCAGTGAACAAATTGTTGGCTCAAGAAAATTAACCAGTCACTCTCCTGCTTCATTTCTTGATCCTAGGCCAAATTTCCTACAATATTTGATTCTGCTGTGTTTTCTACTTTTGCATTTGCCTGTGATTAATAACAAGTCTTGTTCCGGTATGTGATCAGTTTCCTCCTTGACTCCAGCATAGAATCTTTCAATTTTTTCTTCTACCTCTGTTGCTAGAGCACTAACTTAGATTACGGTTATATTGATGGGTTTTCCGTGCAGTCTTATTGATATTATTCCGTCAGTCATTGCTTTATATCCTTTTGACTGCTTTTGCTACATCTCTCCTCACTGTTAATGCCACCCCAATTCTTAGATTTCCATTTTCTGAGTGTAATTATCTGACTCAAAAAGTTCCATTCCTGCCCACTTTAGCTTGCTTACCCCAAGTATTACAATGTTTATAGAAAACAATCTGTTTCTTGTTTTATTATGTCTAGCTTCCTCTAATTCACATGTGTCAAACACAAGGCCCGTGGGCCAAATCCAGCCCACCAGGCCATTTCATGTGGCCCTCACACCTCTCCTGCAGCTGCAGCTGGGGGGCAGAAGGAGACACAGAGAGAGTCTGGGAAGCAGAAAGTGGCACACTTTGGATATACTGACCAATTCTGTGTGACTTTACAGAGGTATAGGGACCATAAACTACAATCAAAAAGCCCCCAAATGTCCAAGAAAAGAAAAGTTGATGCAGAGGAAAGGCAATTTAAAAACCAGTAATAATCAAATGCAGAGGCAATTATTTCATATGATAAAAAAGTAGATACATGTATGTAGTCTTACAGATACAACCAGCCCTTTGAGGGCAACCATAATGCGGACCAAGATAAAAATTAAGTTTGACACCCCTGCTCTAATTCATACTTGTCACATTTCATGTTCCTATAATATGTGTTGTGCAGCTTTGTAATTTCCTTTTCACATCTGTCACATCATCAGCTGAACATCCTTTTGGTTTTAGCATCATTTGCACCATCAGCCACAGCACTACTTTTACTTGTCCCCTGCTGTGCCCCAGTATCTTGTTGAGTGCTGTCCACCCTGGGAGTAAGATCTTCTATCGCTATCTCTTGTTTCATTTTGGATTATCTCATCATAGAGTTTTCACAGTAAAAGACATCCCAACAGGAGTTTTCTGCTGCTTCTGAGACTAAGATGAAGCCATGGCTTCAAACTTCAGGAAAAGAGATTCCATCTAAACATTAAGAAGAACTTCCTGATGGTCAGAGCAGTGCAACAGTGGAATGCACTGCCTTGGAGTGTGGAGTCTCCTTCTTTGGAGGTTTTTAAACAGAGGTTGGATGGCCATCTGTCAGGAATGCTTTGATGGTGTATTCCTGTATGGCAGGGATTTGGACTTGATGTCCCTTGTGGTCTCTTTCAACTCTCTTCTATGATTCTACTGTGCCTCAGTTTGCACAGTACTAACAAGTGTTAGCTATGGTGCCACTGCTGCTGTCTCTGAGAGACCTTCCCCCAGTGTTACACCCCCACTACTGCTGCTGCCCTTTGCTGTTTGGCACATTTAGTCTGGCTCCTCAGCAAAAGCCTGTCTGAAATGGGAGACCCTACCAGCAACATTACTACCAGCAGCATAGCCTCTTACCTTAAAGTAGAATGTAGTCCCACCACCATGGAAAGTTAGTGGCATTGGTGAGTCCCTGAACTATAGCATTTTGGCAGAAAAAAATCTAAATATCACTCCCCAAACTACAAAGCCCAGGATTCCATATACCTTCGTAGTATATTCTACCACATTGCTACAAGGTATTTTTTTGAGTTTTAGAATTAATTTATGGTACGATTATACTAAATCAAGGTTGAGCAAAGTAGGGCCCTGAGGCTACATGAGGTCCCTAGTCCCTAGTCTGTTTTTGTAGCCTCCAGCTCTCTTGGACTATCCATATATTTTGACAAATCCCATCACTCATATTAATACATAATTTCAAAATATTATATATGTGCCAGGGCCAGGCCTGTCTGGTTTTCAGTTTTTGAAAGTAATAATGGTCTGTACTTGGCAGTGAAAAGATTATTTAAAAAAGGAGTCAGGCAAGCTTCTCCATGAAGAACATTCCACAACCAGAGTGTCACCTCTGAAAAGACGTTCTCTCAAGTACCTGCTGCTTCATTTCACTTGGTCGGTCCCTTAAAATCAGATGGAACCATCTTTCAGCTACCTTAGTTCCAAGCCATTTAGGGCATTGATGGTTAATACTACTAATGAAAGCCAATGCAGTTGACAAAGCAATGATTTAATATGGTGAGATTGCCCAATCCACATTAATAATATTGAAGCCCAATTTTGGACTAGCTGAAGTTTCTGGACAGTTTTCAAAGGCATGTGTGTGCATGCACTTTTGCAAAAATGCAGACAGGAATGTACCAGAGCATGCTGAATTGCATCCAGGTTATCTCCATCCAGGTAGGATTACAGATCAAAACCAGCAAGGTGTAGTTGTTTGAGTGTTGGACTGGATTCTGTGAGAAGAGGGTACAAATACCCACTTGGTCATGGAAACCTACTGGGTGACTTTGGGCAGGTCACACTCTCTCTGCATCAGAAGATGGCAATGGCACACCTCCCCTGAACAAATCTTGCCAAGAAAATCTCATGAGTCAGAAACAATTTGAAGGCACACAAAAATGGATCACAGTTGGAGTATTGTCAAGGCTTATGAGACATACAGTAGATGACAGAAAATACTCAAATTTCAGGTGACAGTTTTGAATCAACATAGCACTGCTTCCCAAATTGTCTTTCTAGAGCAAATATCGCAGATATTAGCTTTCTTCAGTTGGCATGTTATAGGGAAAACAGCAAGAAGGCAATTGAGTATAAACCTATTTCAGAAGATAATTCCTGAACATTGGTTCTGTTATAGAAAAGGCCCTGCTCCTGATAAAAACTAAATAACCTCTGTGTAAAACTCAGTCCAAAACAAGATCTGATTAGAAGATCTGAAACACCAAGAATGAACACACGGAATAAAAGACTTTCCTTAACTCGATCAGTACAACTACATTGTTTATTGATTTCTTTAGTATCTGTCTCAATAGGTTTAGAATTTTTGCTAGAACAGAGAGTATTTTGCCCCACCTGTAGGAACCCTTCATGTAGGCTTGATTATGGGCCATAATTAGATGTTACAGGAACTACTACCAAAACAGCAGCTCCATGCTGAGCTAATGTCAAACTGTGACATCATATTACAATGTTGCATTTTTCCCCATTCCTCCTTCACTGTGTTAGCTGCGACTTGTGAGGCTCAAAGAGCTTGCAGAATGGTAAAATCAGGACATTTGTTTTATAGCACTGGGTTTTACAGGGGAGAGAGAAGGAAGCAGATATATGCTCCTTTCATGTTTACATCTAGCCTAGTTGGACATTCTTAACTAGTTCAGTAGTCATGGGTTTGTTTCAGTTCTTGGAAAAAAGCCCTGTGGTCAGCTCTTCAGTAAGAAATTGGCTCAGAGTCCTTGAAAAATGCCAGTAATGAATGCAGTGCAAAGTATTGCACAAATAGTTCAAGTCACGGTTTGCAAAGTAATTTACTAGAGTACTTTATTGCATATTTACAGAACCAAAGAAATATAAATGTTTCTAAAATCCTGCGGTCCCAAACCCCTTCTCTGTGACTCCTCTTGACTGTTTTCATATATATGGACTAAAAAATTAGATGCCCTTGATAGCATTATATAAATAAAAACAACCCTGCCATTCTTTTCTAACAGTTGGAAATACAGGTCAGACTTGATAGAGTATTGTGCATGTATGCAATTCATGGAGCTGCTAGCTTTTATCTCTAGTGGCAGTTCCTTATCTTGAACAAGAAGAGAGAATGCCTGTTTGTTTTGTGTGCCTCTGTCATAACTCTAAGACCATAAACATCCAAACTTCATATGGATACTAAGGAGATCCTATGGGTGCAGCTCTGGACTGGTTTGTTTTTACAATTGAATAATGGTTTTAGGTCCTTATCACACTACAGTGTTAGAGTGCTATATAGCACTTTAACAGCCATGGCAACATTCTGTGAAAATCTGGGGTTTGTAGTTTAGTGAGGCCCAAGAGCTCTCTGGCTCAGAATATTCTCTAACCTGCAAATCTCAGGATTCCATGGAAGTTGTCATAGCAGTTAAAATGGAATAATAGCTCTATAACAGTGTGGTGTGATAAAGCCACAGATAATTGAAACCAGTCAGTAGCATACAGTACTAACATCAGTCTCTAGGTAACAGACTTCTCTAACCTTCCTGAGAAATGCTATAATCAGGCCTGGGATTGCCATTTCTCCAGAGAGTCTTGCAGCAGTTCCATTCAGTGCTTCCATCTGCAGAGCCCTCAAAGTCTTAAAACAATCAGAATACAAGAGGTGGTCCTGTTGCCTAGTAAGGACAGTGGACCAGAGAGTAAGCCCTTTCTGCACACTACCTTCTTGCATGGTCCTCCAGTGGCAATCTTGGCAGCAGCTCTGCCAGGAAGAGAGTGCAACAGGAGTGCTCCCCTCCGCACCGGACCAGCTCCTTGTGGAAGAGAACGCAATGGATACACATCTTACTTCTGCAGTGTAGCTGGGCACTTTCCCAGACTGCTCTGGGGCAGGAAGGACTGCCGTCAATCTTCCTGCCCTTCTGCAGGACAGATAAGTATGAGATGGTGGCACAATCGCGGGTTATTGACGGGAAGCCCCATCAATGATTTAATCCAAGATTGCACTGCCTGGGAATGGGAGAGGAGTGGGACCGCAACAATGTCATGCAGATGCATTGTCGTGGCCCTGCTCCTCTCTTGTCCCGATGCAGAGATGGGAGGACACTGCAGAAAGGGCCCAAGCAAAGGTACTGAGGAAGGAACCAGTGAAAGAAGGGAAAAGAGTAGAGCAGAGAAGAAGCAGAGGAAAAGAAAATGGGCACCTGGGTAAGTAGGGACTAAAGGTTTTTTTTAACTCATATGAAACAAGGGACATCTGCTAACACTTACTAAAATATGGCTTCAGAAGATCTACTGATGCTGAGGGAAGAAGGAAGTAGTAGTTGGAATGGAGAGATGGAACACACATGTCCTATCTCAGTCTTGGCAGTACAGCTGATAATTCCTGCAAAACAAACTGAATAGCTCCCAGCTTGTTACTCACTTTTATTCAGTAAGCACAAGGTCAAAATAAAGTCCATCAGGGTTCAAAGGCAGCAAGTCCAAAGTTAGTCAGGGTAATCCAAAGTAAGAGTAATCTAGAAACAGGCACATAATTCAGCAAGGCATCCAGCAAACAAGAGAGGTCTGATAAGCTCTGACAACCCGTGAAGGTGAAGGGCGGCAGCTATATAGGTCAGAAGCCTAACGCAGCTTTTGCCTGATTAATTGTTGCCAGTTATATATTCTCTAGGATCAGCATAGGATCTCTCTTTTTTGTCTGCACTCAGCAAAGGTGATAAGTTATCTTCTGTGTCTGAAGGGGCAGTAGTCTGCTGGACCTCGCACTGCCCCCTGGTCTGTTTGTGGCACTATAAGCTCTTCACGTACAGCAGGTCCTGGTATGCTCCCTGTTTCAGACTCTGAGTCAGAGTTCATGTTCTGGAAACAGGCCATGACAACACATAGGACACTATGATTCTTTAGTTCCTAGGCATAAGATGATTTTGAATCCACTAGTACTATAATGTCAAGTTACACAAGTCACTGTGACTCTCTGCATATACCCAATTGTGTGCTCCATTCTACACATTTATCATACAAGCATAGGTCCCCCTCTTCTAGTTCATTGAAAGCAGCAAATCTATGTGCCTGAGGGAAGGTGTGTGCCTCAGCTTGCTTTATTTAAATTAACATGGCATCTTCTGAAAGTAGTGAAAGTGCTGTGACACAAAGTAAATAAAATGCAATGCTAGATAATAGTTGAAAAAGAAGGTCCCGCAGCTGAGGTATCTTCTGTAGTCCACAGAATCCAAAAATGGTCAAATCAGTGGCCATTAAACTGAACGAAATATGGATGGTATCCTTTGTTTGTGCCTTATTTTGTGTTTGAAAATATAGGTGTGAAAAATAGGACAAAACCAAATTGTTTTGTGTATCTGTCATTCTCTTGCAGGGTGTGGAACTTTGGGAGCTGAGGCCAAATCTGGCCCTTCACAGTTTACCAGGTGGCCATGTCCCCTGCCCAGTGATGCCATTATTTAATAGTCTTTCAGCTTTTGTATCATTTTTCTCCATTCTGAAAGACTGAAATGCTTCTCCTGAGGTTTAATTACTGGCATAGGAGAATTAAGCTAAATCATGCAGGTATTTTTCAGTCTCTGCCTTAGGCCTCATCTACCACTGGAATGCAGCCCATAAGAACTTCACTGAAATTTAATTCAGCCCTTGGGCTGTCAGAGGGGGAGATCCCACACCATTTTATGATCTCACTTAATGTATCAGATTCAACCAGTTTAAAAAAAACAAACAAACAGAACTCTGTTAAAGTGACTATCTCCCAAATATACTTTATTTTCTACCTTGAGGATTCATGTAAAAGTTATGACACCGGTATTACTTATGTAAAATTTAAAATATGCAAAGTAGAAGTAGTCTCCCTTTTATGGTCTCATTCAAATGTATCCTTCATTGCTGAACAGGTTGTACCCCAAATGAAGAAGCCTGTATTGATATTTGAGTCCATTCTGTGGTCTGATCCATAATGAAAAGCTGTGTGTTTTGAGCTCCCTTTTTCTATTAGATGCTAAGAAAGTCTGTTCCAGAGAAAAATCTCCTGAGGGCAATGCGTCCTTCCCAGTAGTGTGACATTTTATAGCTGTGATGAAGCTTTATATATTTAGGAAGGTTAGGTTGGAAGAACAATGCACTGTTTTGTGTGAATGTATGCTCCCCACCCAGGTTGTATGCCTACCAATATATTAATACTCATTTAGAGAGTGCTACCATATCTGAAATTTAGGCTAAACTAGATGTGACTTTAAATATCTGTGTTCAATTACATTTATAAGCTAAAAAAATCAAATGGCTGAAATTATTGAAGAGGTGAAGGATAGTTTAACTCTTTCTTTTTTGGCTGCTTTTCTTTCAAGCTGCTGCTTGCATGGTGATAATGGCCAGTTCCTTTTGGTGCAAATTGTAGCTTCAGATGAAGCATTTTCATTAGTTTTAAAACAGGGGAGGAAACATCTAAAAACATCTGTACCTGCTCCAATCCCAATAAGTATCAGTTTCTCTTAGCAGCTTTGTTTGCATTTGTTTAAGATTGAACATTAAATACAAAGACATATTTAAGATAGCTCCTAGTTTGTTTCTTAGTGCTACCTCATTTATGTGTGTCATAATTGTCAGATTAAGAATTCTGGGAGAAGCTTCTAACAAACTAAAATAGAGCACTGGGATGTTGCTGGCTTTCTAGCAAATAGTGTGATGTTCTTGGTTTGTACAGTTCCACACAAAAATGTAAGAAGTGCCCTTCTGGATACCAAACCAAATTTCCATCTTTGCCAACAAACTGTTTCCAACTGTGGTCATTCAGATGCTTCCAGGAGGCGCAGAAGTAGAATATGAAGGCTATCTGCTCTTGCTTTCACCTGGCAACTGGTATTCAGACTTCAGTTGCCTCTGAACACAGAGCATCCTTTTAGCAGCCATGACTAATAGCTACTGATAGATCAGTCTTCCGTGACTGTGTCTAATCCTTTTTAAGGCAATCTAAATCCTCTTTAAAGCACATAACCTTTGCAGTGCTAGATCTAGCTTGTCTGGCATTTGCGAATTTGAATTTTGAAGTGGAGGAAAGGATAGCATCCTCAGTTCTTAGCAAAATTTGTGCTTTGAAACTGAGGCCAAGGTTTCTTGCGCACCAACTGCACCCATTCTTAGAATTGTCAGATTTTGCCATGGTGTGACACGCCCTAGTTACATCCTGTTTGGGCTGTAACACGTTCTACTTGAGGCTGTCTTTGAACAGTGTTTGGAAACTTCAGCTGTTCCAAAGAGTTGCAGCCAGACTGTTAACTGGGGCAGGTTACTGTGCCTCTTTTAAAACAGCTCCATTTAAAACACTTGAAACAGGCAGTTTGTTTCCTGGTACAGTTCAAAGTGCTGGTTATGACCTATAAAGCCCAATATGGCTCAGGTCCAGGCTGTTTGGCAGGCCATATCTCCCAGTATGAGCCAGCCGGGCTCTGAAATCATCAAGAAGAGGTCCTTCTCTGTCCTACCACCATGGCAAGCAGGGTTTGTGGGGATGCAAGAGAGGGTCTTCTTGGTGGCTGCCCCTAGACTCTGGAACTCACTTCCTAGGGAGGCCTGAATGCCCCCTCCTTGTTGTCCTTTCATTGGCAGGCTAAAAGCTTTTTATTCAGACAGGTTTTTAAACAACAGAGTAGAGGTTGCTGTATTGATTCAACTAATCTGTTTTAAAGAGTTTTTTCTCTTTTTAATTGCTTTTTATTCTTTTGTGACTTGCTTTAATACCGTAAATAGTTTAATTCTGTTTTTATGTTCACTTTTTGTAAGTTTTTAATTGTATTGTTCTTTTAAATTGTGAGCCATGTTGAGTCCCAATTTTGGGGGGAAAACAGGATATAAATAGACTTCTCATTTGAAGGTTAGTCTGGTTCCCATCTATTGCCCCCACTATAGTTTCCATGGTCTGGATGTCTTCATCCTGCTGGAGCCATTTTGAATTATTTTTTCTCATACTATTCTCTGATATTTCATGTTGCCTCTTATTACTTCCCCTTCAGAATATATTTATTTTATCAAAAATTAATACTTATAACATATTATAGAATAAGTAATTTTTAAAAATAGACTAAAATATTTATTTTAAAGGCTGCCTTCTGTATTTCTTTTTTTGAACTTAATGTTGTGGTTCCTAAAACCATGTCATTTGGATTCCTTTGTAGGCATCTACTGATGGTGTGGCTTAGGATGCCAGCCTTGGGCAGGTCTGATCCCTTCATCCCTCTTGAATTTGCCTTCTGTTTCCAGTTGCACTCTTGATTAGGAACCTTAAGCTTCTGCACTTTGAATTTTAAAAAGTTCATGTGTAATCCTCTTGATGCAGTAGTCATTTGGTTAATAGCACTATCCCATCTGGCTGCCCTCACCCTCGCTCCTACCCGTATAACTTCTGAAGAGTTTCCTTCTCCAAAGGTTGTTCATTTTTTTTAACCTTTCCTTATCAGCATGAGATGACCAAATAGATATAGGAAGAACTGAGCAAAGGAAGTGATCTAGTTTAGCGATATAGCACTAATGTTTTTTGAGAGAGTAGAAGTAGATGGAGGACAGTCCAAAGGAGCTGTATAAGCAGGGACAGGGAGCACAGTTTAAAGTGGTTGGACCATGATCCAAATGACAGAACACAAAGATCCAAAACTACTATACAAGTAAAACTGGAAACAGAAGGAAAGGTCAAGCGGGTCAGAGGAATTAGACCCAACTAGAAATAACATCCCAGGCCATGTCACTAGCAGACATCCACTGCCTTTATATGAACTATACTGGTTGAGCATGGAATTGCTTTTTTTATTAAGTTGAGTTTTCAGTAAAACAAAAACAATTGTAAAAAATATAAATAGAGGCTAAAGGCCTGTGATTAGCAGAACACTTTTTAGGGGGAGGATCACTGGAAAAAGAGCAATAAGTACAGCCCAGAAACCCACCACTTGCGCAATACATTTGGACTGTCTGGATGAATCTTTGTGGCAGTGGTCTATCTCACCCTCCCATTTTTGTACCTGTGCAAAGGTGCAACAAATGAGCACCTACTGATTGGATTCACTTCACTAGCCTGTTTGACAGAAGTAGCGTCCCCTGCCTGAACATATGGTGGGTATCACTGGCTAAAAGGGCAACATCTTTTGTGCTGTATGGATGAACGACAGGTGTATAGAACAAACACTACCATTATAGCCTGCTTGTAAACTTTGTTGGGTATCAGTGGTCATATTTTGCATTGTATTTGTAACAAAAAAGTGATACCAGTTTAATTTTAGTGGCTTTCGGAAGACACTGAATGTCTGATGTGGAGCCTAAAGATCTTACTTTTTCTAAAAGGCAGAAAATCAGAGTCAGTGAAAATAAAATCCCATTGACTTTTTATCAGGTCTAAATCTGATGAAGGAGCAGTTCATTTTCAATAGTAGGAAGACTACCTTTGACCCTTTTTGATGAGGGGAGGGGGTTGCATTTAAGTGGTTTATTGTTCAATAGTTGGCAAGCAGATGTTGCCAGAAGCTTGTGGTCATTTGTTTTCTCTAATCACTTCAAAAAGAGTGTGGTAATGAAAGGGATACAGTGGAAAAACTGTAATGAGAACTACTGTTTGTGAAGAAAGGGATTTACTTTCTTGTTTATTAGCCACTTGGCAATGTAATTTATCCTCTGTTTTTACTATAGTGCTCATTTAGGACCACAGGAAGTTAGAGTTATACTTATTCTCAGTTGTATTGAAAGGACAACCAACAGCTGTACCAGAATGAGTACTGTACATTTTTGACTTGGAAATGTGAGGAAAGAAACTCAAGTGAATCAGAGGGAAGGAGTTTTCTTCCTAGGATCAAAAGGAGCTGCAGAAGCAAAGGAAATATGCCCCTTAAAGCAGAGACTGGAAGCCTCCCTCTCTACCAGGGGCCACATTGCCTTGGGGCCATGGAAACTGCATGCTGGGGGTAAACTGGACTAGAGGCAGAGATGGTTGGAGACATTCTGCTTTTGCTTTTTCTGCTGCTCGCTTCCCTCTCTTCTCCTCTCTCTTCCTTTGTACCTACTGCAACTGCTGGGAGAGGAATAGTTGTGTCTAGCAGGAAGGCTGAACTGATTGATTGCAAAGGGCTTTCTGAATTAAGCCAAGTGCTGATATGAGATTAGGAAAGAACTGTTCCCCTAAGGGCTCAACTTGCCCACCTCTGACTGGGTCGTGTTTACTTTACAAATTAAAACCCCTCCTATTTGATTGAAATTAAAACATTTTACCTTTTGATCTTAAAGAAATGTTTAAAGTGCTGTTGTAGAACTGTTGTGCCTCTGTAAAACTTAAGACCCCACACTTCATAGTGAAACCTCAGCACCTTATGAATTATAGCTAGAATCCTGTCCCAGCTAGAGCAGATCCATTCATTAAATATTAACACATAGGTAAATCCCATTGATTCAATGGCTCTACTTTAGATACTGTTAGCAACAGATTTCAGGCATACAATCCCCAATGTATTAGAGTTTTTCTTATGACAGAGTAATTAAAAATCCATTTTCCTCAAAGCATTCTGTGTGTGCACATTTTAGTGGTACTGTGTATAAAAGCTGCAAATGGCAACATCTTCTTGAAAGAGGCCTTTCTTCTCTCACAAAAGAAAGGAATGCCTTTTTGAATACAACGCCTGCTATGATACAGGTGTGTACCACTACAAATCAAGATGTTTCTTGATTCAAAACTTTTTTTGTACCCATTTACAAATAATACCAGTTTAAATGTGTACAGACTTCATTGATTAATTCTTTCAGTTCTGATCAATTATTAATCACTTTAGACTTTTAATCCAGTCAGTCAACTAAAGCTGCAATCCTAAGGTCTCTGGCAGGTTGTAGGATAATTAGATCTCTCCCTTCAGATGAGAAGATAGACCTGAATACTCCTTCCTAATCTCCTTGTAAATCTCAGAAGCCTTTGCCTCTCCCACAGTCTGTTCTACTCTGCTCTAATTTTTTTCTTTTACTAGAAAAGTGGATCCTAGTGCAAAAGATGAGAGTCCGTGCGGTGTAATTGTTTGAGCATTGGACTATTACCCTGGAACCCAGGATTCGATTCTGTGTTTGGCCATGGAAACCTACTGGGCGACCTTGGGCATGTCATACATTATGAACCCCAGAAAGCTCTGTGATTGGTTCATGTCAGGGTCACCATAAGTTAGAAACAACTTAAAGGCACACAACACCAACAGGTGCAAAAGATACATACATCTAATTAAAGAATGTTGAACATGGGAGACTTATTTTGAGTGCTAGAACTAAACGGTGTCAAGGTTCTTGCCGGGCAGGCAAGGTTTCCTCTGAGCGGATGGCAGAGGAAGAGGCAATGTGGCCAGACAAACAGGTGGAAGGTCAGCAGGATTGTTTAGGCTATGACATGTGTACTAGAGAAGGCCACACGCCAGAGCACTGATTGGGCCACCCCACTTGTTTCGGGGTGACAGAGAAGCATAAAAAGGCTGGTGTTTGCCTTTACCAGCCGCCAGTTAAGAAACGCCTAGCTGGACCTGTCATGCCGCTGACAGTTTACTAATTGTAAGGGGAGATGCTGCTCATCTATCCTCTGTTATCTCTTGTTATTCCTATTTGTCTAATTGCTGCTGGAATGTTTTGCCAAGTGCCTTTTATCTTAAGAGTGCAGCAATAAATTCTGTCTCTAAGTCCTACTTAATGAGCCTCTGGAATTCTTTCTGCTTCACTGGGACCCTCTGCTGCAGAGAAGCCTTGCTGCACTGATTGCACCCTGCTCATGCTCAGAGGAGCCAGATCCTGCCAACCCTGACAAATGGAGCTTAACAATCCTTCCAGGGGGGAAAAAATCCAACCTTGGTTATACATAAACTTTTTTTTTCATTTAAGCAATATAGTTCTGCGTGGTATAGAATCATAGAGCTGGGAGAGGCCAAAAGAGTCATTGAGTCCAACCCCCTGCCATGCAGGAATTCCTGACAGATGGCTATCCAGTCTCTGTTTAAAAATCTCCAAAGAAGTTGACTTCACTACACTCAGAGGCAGCATATTCCACTGTTGAGCTGCTCTTACCATCAGGAAGGTCTTCCTAATGTTTAGACGGAATCTCTTTTCCTGAAGTTTGAAGCCATTGCTTCGTGTCCTAGGCTCTGCAGCAGCAGAAAACAAGCTTGCTCCATCTTCCATATGACATCCCTTCAAATATTTAAACATAGCTATCATGTCACTTCTTAATCTTCTCTTCTCCAGGCTAAACATAACCCAGCTCGCTAAGCTACTCCTTGTAGGGCACAGTTTCCAGGCATTTTACCATTTTGGTGGCCCTTCTCTGAACACATTCCAGCTTGTCAATATCCTTCCTGAACTGTGGTGCCGAGAACTGGACACGGTATTCCAGGTGGGGTCTGACCAAAGCAGAATAGAATGGTACTATTACTTCTCTTGGCCTAGATAGTATAGTCCCATTGATGCAGCCTAGAATTGCATTGGCTTTTTTAGCTACTGCATCACACTGCTGACTCTGAGCTTGTGGTCTGCTAAGACTCTTAGATCCTTCTCACATGTACTGTGGTCAAGCCAGGTGTCATCCATCTTATATCTGTGCATTTTATTTTTTCTGCCCAAGTGAGTACCTTACACTTCTCCCTGCTGAAATTAATTTTGTTAGTTTTGGCCCAGCTCTTTAATCTGTTAAGGTAGTTCTGAATTCTGATCCTGTTCCCTACAAGCTACAAGATATCCCAATTTGATATCATCTGCAAATTTAATAAGAATGTCCCCTAATCCCTCATCCGAATCATTGATAAAGATGTTGAGTAGCTCTGGGCCGGGGACAGAACCCTGTAGCACCCCACTAGTCACTTCTGTCCTGGATGAAGAGGAGCCATTGGTGAGAACCCTTTGTGTTTGGTCAGTCAACCAACTAGCAATCCACATAACAGTAGCATTGTGTATGCCAGATTTTACTAGCTTGTTTGAAAGAATATCATGAAGGATCTTGTCAGAGGCTTTACTGAAGTCAGGATATGCTATATCCATAGCATTCTCTTCATCTACCAAGTCAGCAACTCTATCAAAAATAGATATAAGATCTGGCATGA
The DNA here is from genome assembly GCA_030412105.1 of Cyclura pinguis. Classification (NCBI taxonomy): domain Eukaryota; kingdom Metazoa; phylum Chordata; class Lepidosauria; order Squamata; family Iguanidae; genus Cyclura; species Cyclura pinguis. The sequence continues at coordinate 332,918,821 of CM059600.1, forward strand.
CTTGTTTTTGAGAAACAAGTAATAGGCATAGGTGGAGGGATGCATTGTTGCTGCTATTGTTAAATAATTAGCAGTTAGAAATCCTTACAAACCTACTGTACATCAGTCAGAAATCTACCAGTCAACCCAGATCTACCATTGACCCATCCCTGGTATATATAAGAAACTAAATGATTATTTCTGTTATTCACAACTCATTAGTGTTCAGAATATCTAAGAAATTCTTGCAAGTCAGTGAAAAACATGAATATATAAATCTAGAATTTTGTCACAGTAAGTGGCAACCAATGGAAAAACAAATTGTAGAACAACAGATATCAGAGAAAAAGAACAAACCAAAGGAGCAAAGTTAAATGTGCCTATAGGAGAAATAGACAAATTTCTCCAGTTTTCTTCAAATTTCTTATACATTTTTTGAAAAATCTTAAGTTCTTTCCATGCAGATTATGAAGCACATTTTAATTTTTGTAAATCTGTTTTCTAAACTTATTTTTAGAACAAGAGAATATGCTTGCTTGTCATGTAGCTATCAGTAATGAAAAGTCCATTAGGAAAAAAAAGGTAACAGTCTTCACTGAACACATAAACAGAGTGTATCTACACTGCAAAATTAGGGCATTTTGACACCACCTTAACTACCATGGGTTTTGTAGTTTCTAGTCCACTGCACTGTACTACAGTGGGCTAGAGCTCTCTAGTAGAGAAGTCTAAGTACCTCACCTAACAACAACAACAAAAGATTTCATAGAAAGGAGTCATGGCAATTGAAGTGGTATCAAACTATAGCATCTATGTAGTGTGAATACATTCATAGGTGACTGCAGAAGGATTCAAAAGTAGATTTTTAAAAGCAGAGGACTCTAAACCCTCTACCAGGAGGGTCATGGTGAGTCCATCTGTGTTGCTTTTTCTCTAAAACATATTCTTTAAAACATATTTTTTGGGGGGTTATTTACTTTTTCTAGTGCACATTGTGGAAAATTCTTATAAATATTAGACCAAACAAAATTCTCACTTATTCCTAGCATATAGTGGTATTTTGAGGTCAATGAAGGAGGGATTTCAAGAATGAGTACAGATCCTGTGCAGGTCAGGAAATTGATAAACGTTCAAATTTGGCTGGAACTGGATAGAAATATCCAGATTTCGATTGTGCTGGACATTATGTCTTCCCTACCAATCAGCTGAGGTGGCTTTGCCTCAACTCATGTCTCCCTCGGTTGAAATTGGTTCATACAATGAACATTTAATAACTCAGAAAAAAATAATTTAAGATAAGCAGTCTCAAAGTTTAAATTGTGAACATTTTAGCTAACTGTATTGTTAGTTTCATCCATTTTCTCTAAGTGTAATTTGAGTTAATTTACATTTGCAAAAACAAAAATGCAACAAGATGTTTTATTAATATAGAGCTTGGAGCAGTTTGCAACTGTAATTTAGCCATTTTCCACTGTTATTTCACATGTTTTTTTAATTCAGTGTTGCAATGTGACTTTGTTATATGGTGAAACTACAGGAACCATAACATCAGTATAATTAATTCAAGGAAATTTAACATGATAATGTGTTGTTGGTGTGTTTTACTTAATGTGATTGGACTTTGTTTGGTACAAAGTATGGGCTGTGCAAAAGATAGTAAACAGTAATGTGAATATACTTTTGTTGTTGTTGTTGTTGTTGTTGTTGTTCATAGTACATTTGGTATTATCAGAGCCCTGTTTGCTGTGACTTCCAATGTGTGTTAGGGAGGGAGTTGAAGTCAGTGGTAGAAACTGATTTACTAGAATGAGCACAACTCTTTTGCAGTTGTTGGTGTTTTCCTGTATATTCCCTACATGAAATATATGTGAGCATATGGAAAGCTTTCCCATACTAGGTCAGATCATTGCTTCATCTAGTGTCTATTCAGACTGGTAGCCACTCTCCAGGACTGTAGGCAAAAGGTTGTTCTCCCCATCTCAGCTGGGGATGAGCTGCAGGCTTGTATACTTCCTGCCTCCTCTAGTTGCCAATATTTCCCATGGTGATCTCATCTGAGACCTCATCTCACCCTTTGGAAGTCTTTAAAATAGACTGCTAGGAAATGCCATTGACCTTAGGAGAAGATAAGGGTTCATCATCATGCATAAATATTGCAAAATTATCTTAAGTGTTCACAGTGTCCAGATGCTGTGTAATTTCATCGCAAATGGTACTCTCTTCAAGGTTCCTTAGTAGCATTTGCTGAATCTTTGCCTAACTTTTGCATTCTAAAATTAAATGTTAATTTGAAGTTAAATGCCCATAGTGTAGACCAGACTTAAAGCAACAAGGTACCAACAGCTACTGTTAGTTCTCACTGTGAGTTGGTAACCTATGTCTCTGGACTGTCCCAATTTAAATAGCCTGATGGCCCCCATATTTCTCCCTACAGCAACCCCCAACTAGAAAGCTATGTTTCCGGGAGAAGATCTGGCTTACGTTCTTTCATGCTGGTCTTCTGTATGTTGATATTGGTTTTGAAAGGGGTAGAATGTAGTTTCCACTCAACTGAACTGCAGAGGTTTGGGTTGAGGACAAGGGGGTAAATATACCTCCCAAAAGATCTTGAAATGATATGGGATATTCAGATGAATATTTTGTACTAATGCTTGTGCTTATTATTTGTTTATATCCCATCTTTTTTCTAGTCTGGGACTGAAAGTAGCTTACAAAGGTTAATAGAGATACAGCTTTAAAATTCATATCATACAAAAATTAAAAATGTTATATTAAACCAACAGTAGAATTGAAACAGTTAAAAGCCATCAACAAACAAACAGTACAGCACATTCTGAAAGTCCCCTTTTCTCCTGAGCAATCAGCCACCAAAGGCCTGCTGAAACAACAATGTCTTCACATTCCTATGAAAGGATAGCAGGGACAGCACCAGGCTAACCCCTCTGAGAAGAACCTAGAAGCAGCCATGAAGAGGGCCATTTCCCATGTTCCCACCAGATGCACCATGAAGGTGGTGTGACAGAGAGAAGGGCCTCCTTGAAGCTTCGTGGCTCAGAGCTGAGATATAGGAGTACACTCAAGCTGCAAACCTGCAGCAAACCTGCAAACCTCCTAGAAGCAAGGGCAGGCTCATATGGGAAAATAAGATTCTTTCAGTAACCTGGATCCAAGCCATATAAGGCTTTATAGGTAATAACCAGGTCTTTGAATTGTGACCAGAAACACACTGGAAACCAGCTGAGCTATTGCAGTAAGGGAGTTGTGTGTTCCCTGTAGCTATCCCTGGTTAACGATCTGGCTATGGCTGTTCGGACCAGTTGAATTTTCTGAATACTCTTCAAAGACAGCTGCACGCAGAGCATGTTACAGTAATCCAAACGGGATGTAACTAAGGCGTGTGTCACCGTGACCAGATCTGACATTTCAAGGAACAGGTTCAGCTGGCACACAAAATTAACTGTGCAAATGCACTCCTGGCTACCACTGAAATCTAAGCTTCCTGGCTCAGAGCTGAGATACAGGAGTACACCCAAGCTGCAAACCTGCAGCAGAGGCTGAATACTTATTGTCTGATCTGCTTTTTAAGTTACCAGGACTGCCTCTATCTTATCTGGATTGTTTCAATTTGTTCAGCCTCATCCAGTTCAATACTAATGACAGGCACTAGTTTAGAACCAAGACAGCTTCCTTGGATTAAAGTGGAAAAGAGTAGTGGAACTGGGTGTCATCTGACACTGATGGCATCATACAAAAGTAGCTGAAGGTTTCTGTGTGTTTGTTTTTCTTCCTTAAGTCAAAGTCAAAGTATACATAACTCTAGGCAGCAACTAAGAGCCTGGCAACCCCACTGCCTCCCCAAGCATGCTTTGAAAATGGGGCTCAGAAATTCCCCACAAATTGCCCATAGCTTCCCAGCCATTAAAAACTCCAGTAACTTCCAAGGCATTTCAGAAACATGCTCAGTAGCAGAAGAATACCAAGTAGCACTTGGGCTATCGCAGCCCGGAGGCTTGCCTGTTCCTTCCTATGCTTTACTGATGGTATTAAGGGAGAAAGAAGCAACAGCAACACTTTTCAGTTTTTACAAAATTGGTGCAGTAATTAATCAGAATGAAGATTGCAGTCAAGAAATCAGAAGAAAACTAGGACTTGGAAGGGCAGCTATGAAGGAACTAGACAAGATCTTGATGTGTAAAGATATATAATTGAATACTAAATTAGGAAGAAAATCAACTCATTTGAAATGTAGTACTGGAGAAGAGTTCTATGGATACCTTGGACTGCTAAAAAGACAAATGAATGGGTCCTGGAGCAAGCAAATCAAGCATGAACTCTCCCCGGAAGGCAAGATGGCTAAACTGAGGCTACTGTATTTTGGCCATATCATGAGAAAACATGACATATTAGAAAAGAAATAATGCTTGGTAATGCAGAAGGCAGTAGTAAAAGAGGGAGATTACATTACAGATGGAGAGACTCAATAAAGGAAGACACATTTCTGAAACTGCAAGACCCAAGTAGTGCAGTTGATGATAGAGTGGCTCGTAGGTCTCTCATCCTTAGGGTCACCATAAGTCAAGGTCAACCTGATGGCTGCTCACAGCAAAAACCCTATAGCCAAGGATACCAGACAAAATAATTTTAAACAATTAAGAGTTTCTCTGTTCATTTGTCTGGAGGTGGTTCTTTTCTGCTACAGAGGAGAGCAACTGGCTGTTCACATTTCTGTTCCAGACATCTGCTAAAGAAAACTGATGAGTGGCTTTTAAGCCTCTTCTTAGTTCATCAGCCACCAAATCAAATTTGAAAAAAAAAAACATTATGACCTGTGTTACAGAAATAGACAAATAAGTCATATTTTCAAAAAGGGTAAGTGAGGCATGGACAGAAAATTAAGGACATGACCTAAGCCTGGGACACTGGTCAATTGACTAGGCAAACCACAGTGAAAATTCACCAAGAGTCTTATTGTATAAATGGCATCTTACCTTACTTACTTGTTTACTCATTTGTTTATTTTGTATTATGGGGTCGTTCAATTCAATTAGGATAGCCAGATGCAAAAAAGCACAGTGCAGAAAAGGAAGTTTCAGTGTGTCATGGCAAGTCACACCTGCTGGAAATCCTTCTTCTACATAACTAGTCAAGAAACAAGAGGTATTTATACTTCAATATCTTGAGATACCTGTTTTTTCTAGGTGAAAAAGGAAGGAAGGAAGGAAGGAAGGAAGGAAGGAAGGAAGGAAGGAAGGAAGGAAGGAAGGAAGGAAAAGAGCCCAATGTGTTTCAGTTACCAGAAGGTGATACTGGAGTCCTTCTGATCAGAAATTTCTGCAGGCCCTAAAGAATGCTTTAAAACTGTTATAGGACAAAACATGTTGGATTTTTAAAACATTCATATAGATCATCTTTCCCTACCTTGAGGTTTGAGTTTTACTGGATGCTTCCTGGTTCTTGTTTTCCTCTCTTTTGCATCTGGCCACCCTGTATTCAGTGGTAGAAGAGAACATAGCCTGCTGTCCACTCTTGCAGAATCTTTCCCATAAAGTTATCCCAAGTTTAGGAGCAGATACTTCCCATCCCGTAACAACTTCTTTTGGCCTGATGATTAAGATCTGTGAGCTGCTTTTGCATACAGATCGTGTTCTTCAGCTGCAGGCATCACTTGAAAAAAACAGAGGCTCAGACTGTATTTTACATAGAGAGACATTATTCTTCCTACCCCACTCCTCTTTCTTTAAAGCAGCTTGAGCAGGCTGGGAGTCTTGAGTGGCAGAAGAATACAGAAAGAAGTCATACCTTTCCCATCCATTCTACTTTCAAACAAAAACTCTTAAATTACATTTTCCCCAGCGGCACAAATATATGTGGTCCTTCTGTATCTTTCCGTGGCTGAAAAAGCAGCTCACGGAGGATATCTTGACACAGAAGATGCTTGGAGATGAAAAATAGTTCAAGCAGCTTCTTATCACTTCACATTTCTATGTAACCAACCTAGGCTGTTCTAAGTGAAAAATAAAACAACAAAAAACACAGAATAATTCATAGACTTCACATAAAATAGAATTACAGGTTTTAGGATCAGGGTAGGTAACGCTACCACTAAATATTGCTGAATTCCAACCCCACCAGCCCTTCCCAAATGTGAAGGCTGGTGGAACTGCCAATCCTGTAGTGTCTGGAGAGGGCCATATGTTCCCCATACCACCTTTAGAAGCAAGCATGTAGTAACCCCAACCAGTCATCACAATGGCAGAAGTCATAAGTTGCCAGGTCCTCCATGTGCTTAAAGGCATATTTTGTAATTAGCATAATTCTGTGCCCTTTTTAACCTGTTCCAATGAACAAATGCTTTACATACTTGACTATCTGAAAATATTTGATCAATGAAACACCAGCCCTTGCTGAGTTGCTGGAGGAATGCTGGATGGATAATAATGCTGTCTTGGCAGACTTTTGTTTCCATAACTGCTGTTTTTCCACAATCTTCTTGCAGGTTTGAGATGACTGGAAGAGTGACTCATTTATGTCTTTTATCTTAGAACCAAAAATGAACGCATCCTTACTCACTGAAACATAGAACGCATGTGGAAAAATTGTAATTAATTCATTTTTCCAGTAATACAAAACAATGTGTATTTTGCTGAACATCATGTAAGTGTATCTTAGAATCACAAGATTCTTTTGGGGTGGTTAGATAAAAAAAGGGGGGGAGGAATCCTGCTCCTTATACAGAAGACAGAATTCCATGCATCCTACACACTTGCTGAAATTCTTCTGTATGGTTGTTCAGAATGCCAGGACCTTACTCTCTTTTTTGTCTATCTGCCCTAGCATTTATTATAAATAAATATTTATTTGCTGCTGGAACAAAAAAAGAAAAAGACTAAAAAGACTCTTGTGTAAGGTCCAAACTATAACTGGGATCAAAACAGGCATGAAGAAGAAATATGTTTCTTCTAAAATCGTATGTAAGATCTTTCCTCTGAACCTAGTATTCCCATCTGCTTCACTGCACTCTATTGTGCAAACTATGGCTTGGCAACTGCCAAATGCCAGCAAAGGAAGAGTAACAAACATCATAGAATGAAACAAGTTCCAGCTGCTTAGCCCTAATTAGTGAAGCCGTTGGTGCCTAGCAGCCACAAGCTGAGTGGCCAAAGTATGACATCGGAGAAGACCAAGGACAAAGACATGAAATGGCACCTTAGTAATCCTGGCATCGTACGGACACCGTGTGTCCCCCCCAACCTGAATATGATCTCCTGTGCCTGAACGTGATAACAAGTATTTTAAAGAAAGAGGAAAGGTTATTTTCATTGGCAACAGTGTCCTATTGTTGCTAGTGAGGTTATTTCCCTCCAAAGCAGATACCAGCTACAAGAGAGTGATTTTCCTAAGTACAGCAGAGGAGAGGGTTATCAGTCCCTGCCGGCTTCATGCTCTACTCAGATAATACACTTTGCATTTTTAAAAAATCTGCAAGAACTAGTTTATACTTATTTTATACTTACCACTTTGAATGGATATTTTATTTATTTATATATTGTATTTATACTACACCCTTCAGTCAGAAAGGCTTAAATAGATATTTCATTTACCCCCCCACACAAGAATTCTTTATTCTTTCATATTCTTCCGTGCATACATTCTCAAATCCTTCACTAACTTCTACCAGTACCAACTTGTTTGGACCCTTTGCTCCAGGAAAGCTTGGCTAAATCCTGTATTCATCTTATTTAAAGCAGAGCCATTGAAACCAACTGGACACTAGTCATTTCTTCTCTTGGTAGGAAAAACATTAAATTTAAGTCCATTATCTAAAATGGAAAGGATGATCAATGTTTCCAAAGAGAGAGACCCCAGTCCCTCTGTTGATAGGAAAACAATCAAATCAAAGGCAAGATAGGATCAGCCTGAAGAGAAGTGGACTAGTCATGCAGGTCTGGTATGCTTCATTTTAAAACCATTCTGTTATGGTTCTGCCTTTTTCCAAGTCATGTATTAGTACCTGAACAACTCAGTGAATTTTTTTAAAATTTTCAATTCTGTGTTTTGCTCCTAAGTAAACACATGAAATTTTCAATATGAGCTTCAAATTTAGGAGGGAGTAAGGCAGAATAAGATGAAATCTAATATAAAGTGAACAATAATATGACCATTTTGGTAATGGAGACAAAACTACCAATCGGATGGACTGCTCTTTTGTGGGTGATCATCTAACAGGAGAGTTGTAGTAAATGCATGCCTGAGACTAAGGACACTCCTGAAATCAGCACTCAGCAACACACAGCACTCAGCAGTGACATTGCTACTACTATAAAACACTAACTTATTTATTTGCTTTGGGGATTTGTAGTGGAAAGTGACATTTCATTTAGCCCAAGCCATTTACTAAAAGAGTCACTAAAAGATGAGAAACATTTTTCCCCCCTGGCTGCTTGAGAAAACATGTAACAGAACAGGATTGCTCTGTTGTTCCAGCAGAGCAGGAGTTTTGAGCGAGGTCCAGAATCAGCAGGAGTGGAAAGGAGGTAGAGAGCTGGAGGAGGGTAATCATTAAACAAACGAATCAACCAGCAGAATCAGAAGAAATTTATTTTCTCAAAAAAAGAATAATGGGGAGAGCGAGGTGTCTGGTGGAAAGCAGGCAATTCACAATTTGTGCTGTCAGCTATTAACGATGACAGATTATTATGCTGCTATCCTGTCCTATCCAAAATGAGGGTTAGTGGATTCTCTGAGTAATACACAACTCAAGTCCAGTAACTGTTGTAAACATAGAGAGAGCTCGAGAGAGACCTTTCAAGAGATCATGTCTGTCTACTTTCTGTTGTCAACAGATTCTTAGAGGCAAGCTGAGATTCTCCCTGCTGCTGCCAGTTACATTTTTATAAACATGCTGACTGACCTAATAGCTGCCTGTGTTGGCCATCTGCTATGTCAGTTTTGTACTTAGGTGTTGGGGACCCGGTAGCGCAGCCCTTCCATTTTCATGGGCTGTGGAATTCTGTGAATTAATGTACATTACTGAGTACTCTTGTACCTGTCAGCCAAAGTCTGTTCTGGCTCCATGCTTAAATGAAACTTGTTTGTCACTGTGAGATGAGGGGGAAAATCATATAGTACTTTAAGATGTATACTGTTCAGCTGTTATCCTCTAATGGTAAAAGGTGAATTAAAATATCTATCTGAGATTTTCACCCGAAGTTCACCTTGCGTTTAATCACTACATATAAGCTTAATGCCATAATATAGCAATGATAGCGATACTAAGTTGGTGGAAGTTTGTATCTGTGAAGAATCTTGTAAGGAGAAAAGTTCAAATATAGTAAAGATGGCTACAGAACAAAACCTGTGCAGAAAATGCCATATGAAAAAAGATACTCATTGGAATTGTGATCTTTCAAGTCATTTTTCCATCAGTAGTAAAAAAACTAAAAGCCAGCAGAGTGTAGTGGTTTGAATGCTAAACTAGGAGATCCTATTGAGTGCTAGATCTCCTAGTTCAGCACTCAAGTCCAGGGGATCAGGGTGCAAATTCCTGTTCAGCCACAGAAACCCACTGGGTGACCTTGGGCAAGTCACACTCTCTCAGTCTCTCTGAAGCAATGGCAAACCTCCTCTCAATTAATCTTTCTTGGTTGCCAAGAAAACCCTCTGATAGGGTCTCATAAGTCAGATCAACTTGAAAGCACATAATAACAATAAGAAAATGATTTCACTGAGATACATTATATTTACCTGTAATCTGTGAAGGTTCTTCTTTAACTAGTTTATATGAAATTGATTTGCTGAACTTCACAGACAGCTCTTTTGTTTTGTGGCTTAGTACATTAATGAAGCTTTGCTTTGTTTCTAGGTTAACATGTTTGTGGAAGGATTCCATGATGCTATTATCCTTTATATTCTGGCTTTGCGGGAAGTTCTGAAGAATGGCTTCACTAAGAAAGATGGAGAAAAGATTGTCCATCAGACATGGAACAAGACTTATGAAGGTAGGCAATGAAGTGCTCTTGATTCTTACACTCCCATTCTTGGAAAGGGCTGCAACTCTTCTACCTTTGGGAACTTGATAAGAGGTTTTGTTCCCAATTTTTTTGTCCAGACCTCCTGGACAATTAAATTTTGAAACCACCTGCTGATATCATGCCATGATATTAAAAAATGGATACTCTTTATTAAGGGATCATATTTGCCAGACATCTATAAAACCAAGTTCCCTAAACATCATACCTAAGAATGAAAAACCAAGTGAAGAGACCAAATGAGGAACTTATCTTGCTCAACATTCTATTACCACAGTGGCCAACCAAGACATGAGAGCTACTACATCTTCCATTTTGCATTCTCTACAAATTCATATATAGATGCATCTTGCCTCTATACTGGTGATGATATACAGAGACAGACATCATCATATTTATATTTATATTTATATTTATATTTATATTTTGATACCCTACTTTCTTCTCAGTTCAGGACTCAAGGCAGCTTATAAAATTTAAAACAGCTACAGCTAAAAGTTCACATTATACAGCAGTTAAAAAACTAATTATAAACAATTAAAAGCAGTGAAAAGTGCAACCGTTAATAAGAAAAGTCAATGAATAAGAAATGCATTGCTATTAAAAAAACACTTAATATAGGCAATAGAACATAATAGAAGCCAATGATAATTTTAACCACTGTAGAAATCATCTTAAATCATTTCAATAATAGAATTAAAGCTTACAAAAGAAATTTCAAAAATGTAACTCAACATAAAACCAAAACATACAAATAACAACACAGTAGAATTAACAGTAAACAGTAAATTCACAGAACTTAAAACATCCCATAAACATAGCAATTGTCTTGGCCAGGCGAACATATAGCAAGGCACAAGCAAGGCAAGCTTTCCTGAGGACAGCCAGGGTGCCCTTAGTGAAAAGAGTCTCTCACATCACCATTCTTTGCAAGTGAGATTAAGTAAAGCTCTTGAAGCTAGGCCTCTGTAGATGACATATAGGCATTGCTTCAGGCCTTTAGGTACAAAGCCATGTAAAGCTTTATAGGTGAACCTCAATTTGGAAACAAATTGGAAGCTTTTACAAGGAGTCTCAACAGGTTATGCATTTATTAAATGCAGTGATTTAATCAATGTTTTAAATAAGTGATTAATCAAGAGTGAAACTGAAACACAATCAAGTGTGTTTCCAATTTTCCAGTTACTACTGGTCACTATAAGAAATAAATTATAGGCAATTTTAAATGGAATTTTCCACTAAAAGGTGAGAGAAAGATGTGTGACAATGAACTCATGGTAAGTAATTTTTGAATCCAAAAAGAAGTGGTAACTTGCAAGAAGGCACAAAAACTTTTCCTTCCATATGTGCAATGACAGCATTTTATCACTTGCTTTACTTTTTAACCTTACGCCTCTTGCATTGTGCCTGGAAAGCTCTCTCCTGCCTCTGGCTTTTTGTATCAATAATGTGTTCATGTTTGGAGATACTTCAAGATTTCTATTTTAGTATTTCAGATTGTGTGTGACAGACGCAGCCATTGTTCTCTCTGCCCAGACTGTTGACCCTTCTCCTTACTCCCATTCAGCAGAATTTAGAATCTGTTAACATGTTTGAACTGTGAAACTAATATACACATGCCTGTAACTTTGTAAATTCAGCAGAACTTTACTGGTAAGACCAAGCTGCTCTTGAGAAATCCATTTGTCGTTTCTCACAGGGTAAGATTACCAAGATTTCCAGTGGAAGTACTTAAACTTAAGGAAATGTTCCCTTTAGATAAGAGCCTAACATTGAGTTCAGATACTGGCAGAGTTAAGAAAAACATCATGGGAAATTTTCTCAGCTACATTTTCTCATTACTGTAGAGCAGAGCCCTTGGAAGACAGGAGTTACAGGGTTGAAAATAGGGATGCTGGAGAATTTCATTCAGTCCATATTTTTAAGCAAACCAAGCTATCCTAATATGTGGATCAGAATTAATTTAATACGAGAATCAGAATGTAGTTATCCTTTGGACTGCACACTGAATTTTGTAATGCAGTTCTCAGTTCAAAAAGTAGTAGTTCAAGTGTTTATGTGTGCCTAAAACAGGACAGATCAGATTTATGATTAAAGGGGGACAAAACTTCCATGGACTGATCTGAGAGGAACGGATAAGAACAAGAAAGTGATAAAAGTCCTTAGCCAAGAGGCTTCACAAACTCACCCAGAAATTAATCCATATAATCTAGACTTAACTGTGACATAATTCTAAACATGACAACTGAAAGTAATATGTGTTCATTTTAACTAAAAGTAATAGAATTATATTCCACTATCATATAAAGAACTAATGGGAATTCATGCGAATATGAAGACTGTGGTCCTAGAACACTGGAGTTAGACTATGGAGACACAGGCCCCTTTCACATGTCGGGGGGGAAATGGGCGAAAACGCCCAAAAAACGGAGCTTACCTCCAGCCAGGTAAGTCCGTCGCCGTGTGGAGCTGCGCAAGCTCGCTGCTCCACACTCCTCCGGCGTCGCAGATGGCAGCTTCCGGTTGGTGGAGGCTCTCCACCAACCGGAGAAGCTCACCAGCCGGAAGCCCGCCCCCGGCAGATCTGCAGGCACGCACTTGCGCACGCCTGCAGATCCACTTTAGAGCCGGGCGACGGAGCGGCACGGGGCTGCACGCTCCGTGCTTTTTAAAAACCTCTAAAAAGAGGTTTTTAAAAAACACGCAGCCCGGCTAGTTCCGGCCGCTCCTGAGTGGATTCTGGTGTGAAACTACAAAAAGTAGTCCGCGCCAGTCCACTCTACGGTGTAGACGACCTCCGTGAGAGGTCGCTCTACACCGTTCCCCCCCCACATGTGAAAAGGGCCACAGTTTCCTGTTCAGTTTACAAAACCTCAAGCCAATTGCTGACTTTTAGCCCAACCTATTTCACAGATTTGTTATGAAGACAGAGGAGTGAGAAGAGCACTTATGCTTCAGGGCTCTTCCGGTCTCAAATAGTTGACAGGCACAGCCAAAACAAGAGCATGTCAGCTCTAATACTGGAGAAATGAGGATTCTATCTGTCTGTCTGTCTGTCTGTCTAGACCAGCAACATCCTATAATATGAGATTCCTCAGATCTTCATGGACGCAGACTTCACTGTGTAACTTAAAAGTTTCATCAGTAGGTGTTCTAGAATAGGAATTCATTTTATTTTCTGTTATCCCTCTAAACGGGCTGAGATTATTGTATATTTTTGAAGAAGAAATGTTAGGAATTTTAGAAATGCAGACACAGAGGTGAAATTACAATTTCTTTTGGAATGCCAACAAAAGTGCTGGAAGACTGATGAGGTTTCCTGCCATATCAGTCTATAAAAATTCTGCCCTCTCCTTTTTTTGTTTTTCTTGGAAGCATGCTATATTTTCAACTCATTTTTAAAAAATTTCTCACATGCCATTCTTTAGGCATTGCAGGGCCAGTGTCCATAGATGCCAATGGAGAAAGATTTGGGGATTTTTCTGTAATTGCAATGACTGATCCAGAAACTGGAAGCCAGCAGGTAAGCGTAAGAATAAACTTAATTCTAAGTGGTAGTTTGGAACAATGCAGTGCAGATCAGGAAAACAAAGAATATGTCAAAGAATACCAGGACAATCTGATTGAATTTTAGCCAGTTGAGCTTTATTAAGTTTACTGAGGTATTCTAAAGAAGACAGCTGGATCAATTTCAAAAGAACTATTTGTGGTTGTTGCTGGTATTTTATTTGTATTCCAGTAAAGGCAGTACAGATGAATATGGGTTACTGTACTTTATCCTCACAATTAATTGGAGGTCACTGTCCCAGGCTTGTTTAGTGATTTTCATATGGAACTGTAGTTTTCTCCTCCAGGGGCTATGCAATTGCCCTTATTAATTCTGCTCTTCAAAAGGACTTTGAAGATTTATCTGTCCCAGACAGCTTTCAAGTATGATGATATTGCTATTTTTGCTGTTGGCTTTTGAACATATTCATTTCATTCATTCATTCTACCTCACCTTCAGGGAAAGATGTTTAAGAGTAGCATTTTATTATTTTAAATATCATGATTTTTGATAGATATTCCACATGTTTGAACTATGTTTGCAGCATTTGTTTATGATAACTGTGTTTAAGGTCTTGCCTTGAAATCTAGGTATTTGTCTAGTTATCTCTTGTTTTATTAATTTGCAAACAGCTAGAAGAAAATGAAGTAGTTAATGATCATTATTTGGATTTTCCTCCTTTTATGGGACTTAAAACCAGTCAAAAAGAAATTATGTCAAACCTTCTTAAGTTCTCAAGTTCCTAATATATAGTAAGATACCCTCGCCCCTTTCCATACGACACACCCAACCTGCCATGGGGATGGGAGAAGGACAGGGCCAGGATGACACTTATGCATGACGTTGTCCTGGACCTGTCCTTCTCTGGTTCCCAGGAGGCACCATCACACCACAAATCATTGACAGGTTTTCCCTGTCAATGATCAGTGATTGCACCACCCTCCTGCAGCACCCCTACACTTACCTTGCGTGCAGAAGTCCTGGATGTGCAATGGCCGCACTTCCTGCTCCAGCACAGCCTGGGGCAGTACCTGGCTGTGCTGCGGCAGAATGAGGTGATGCCATCACGCGTCCTGGTTCCAGCAGGCAGCCAGTGCAGAGGGGAGAGTTCCATCACGCTCCCCTCCCAGGAGAGCCATTGCTGCCATCATCACCGGATGCTGCTGAGACAGAGGTAAGCTGCAGAAAGGGCCACTAGTCTCTTTAATTTTTCATATCTGGTAAACCAGAGGACTTTCTGCACTACACTGTTATAGTGCTAATATTCCACTGTCAACATCTTATGGAATCCTGGAGTTTGTAGTTTAAGGAGGGGCATGTAGAATTCTCAGCCAGGGAGCTCTTTGGCCTTAGTAAACTACAAACCCTAGAATTCCCCAGGATGTTAAAAGTGGAATAATAGCACTATAACAGTGTAGTGTGGAAAGGCCCTAGTTCAAGCGTTTAGATAGATCTACTCAGATTTGTTATTTTATTCATGCCAATATAACAAAGTTACATGTGGGATGAGATACTTTTTACCTAGTTTTGCATGACAGCTTCCTAGGAAAGCGCGCACAGACATGCACGCGCACGCACACACACACACACACAGATATAGATATATATATACACTTAGCATTTTTTACTTAGGGCCTTATCACACTACACTATGTGCTATTAATAATAGCACTGTGTGCTATTATTCCACTTTAACTGCCATGGCAATGTCACATGGATTTTCGGTATAGGGAGAGGCATCTAGAATTCTCAGCCAGAGAGCTCTCGTGCCTCACCAAACTACAAACCCCAGGATTCCACAGGGTGCTGCCAAGGCAGTTGAAGGAGAATAAGAGCGCTATAACAGTGTACTGTGATAGGGATCTTAGTCAACATTCGACAGATAAAAGTGACATGATCCATGTGATGCAGACCTTGAAACTCAACTTCATGAATTATTCACGTAAAATCTTATGTGCTGCCCGTGGGGTGAAACAAAATAGTAAAGGACTGCAAACATTTTTTAAAAAGCATGCTGAAAACTAGCCACAATAACTAGCTAGTCTCATCAAAAAGAGAAAAGGATCCAACATCTGTTTCACAGATTTTGTTGTCTTCATCTATAGAAATACAACACAGTATTCAGCCTAAATGGACTTATATGCCAGAAAGAACCAGAAATTTGTTTGCAATGCAGAGATGATTTCCTAGGTACTACAAATATAAGGGTAGCCATATTGACCATAAAGACAAATTCCAGATTTCATATTGTGCCAATACTTTCATCCAGCCAACCAAAGGCATAAAAATGTCTATGAAAGCTTTTGAAGCCACAGATGTCCACAGGTCAGGGGGTGAAATCACAAGGTGGAAGTCATGTAGTCTGCATGTTATCTTGAGGTGACATGCAAGGAAATGTCTACAGATCAAATTAACTTAGTAGGTTACACCTTCAATGGCCCCTGGGTCTGCTGAGAAGAAAAGGTTACTTACCTATAATTGTGGTTGAGTGATGACCTGTGAACTCACACAAATGGATCATCTTCACCTGCACATGGCATGTTTTGGAACATTCTAGAGCAGTATGGCATGCATTTTGGCAGTAACCCTGCTCACTTCTTAAGTGTCTATAGAGCACCCTTCCCACCAGAACCCTCAGTTCCATGGCTGCCAGAAGCAGCAGCCACAGACCGAAGGGTAAGGCAAAACATGACTAGGCTGTACGAGTTCACAGATGACCACTTGAATAACTACAGTTACAGGTAAGCAACCTGTTCTTCTTCATGGCCTCTGTGACTTACACAAATAGAGACTAACAAGCTGCTAACCATAGAAGGTGGGAGTGTCATGGTATACAGGGAAAGAGGACATCTCTGCCAAAGACAGCCTCCTCTCTAGACCTTGTGCCCAGCCTGTAGTGAGAAATAAATGTTGAGGGTTGAGACCAGGGACCACCGTGTAAATTCTTGCAGGGGAACACTCTGAAGGAAAGCTGCAGATGCTGCCAACACTCTTGTTGAATGGCTCCTGGATTGAGTAGGGAACTGCTTGCCAGCCACTTCATAAGCCAGATGAATAGCTGTTGCTACCCATTTGGAAAGTCTTTGAGATGAAACAAAGTCCTTTCTTATTAGATGAATAGCAAAGAAAGAACCTTTGCGATTTTCTGAAGGGTACTGTACATGCCACATAGAAGGCCAGAGCACAGCGCACATCTAGACGGTAAACATCTAGATGGTGTTATAGCCACTAGCTGTCTGTTGCCAGGCAACGAAGTGCAGGGCTAGCAAAAGGCTGTTTCAGCAGACAAACTCAGACAGCTTAGCAGTTCAGCAGAGCTTGCCTGTTTAGGGTTTAGCAGAAGTGTAGCCAAACAGTGAGTCCAGGAATTCAGGAATCCAGCAAACAGCAAGGTTGGATAGTCTGAGGGTCAGAGAATCCAGGCAGACAGCAAAGCAGGGACTCCATAGCACACAAAGGAAAGGGCCGGCAAACACACAAGTCGTTTCTAGTATCAGACCACTACCCTCTGCCTTCCTTAAAAAGGCTGGAGCCAGCTGGCTCTCATCCAGTCTGCTGTCCTTCCAGCCTGACTAGCTCCCAGTGCACTTGTGTCTGCTTGTCTTCCTTTGAGGCTGCTGTTCACCTGGAGAAGCTGACTCCTGGCCCATGAGAGATGGTAAACGTTGGGATCAGATGTAGGATTCTGCATAAATGCAGGGAGCACAATGTCCTGGTTCAAATGGAAAGTGGAAACAACTTTCAGAAGGAAGGATGTGTCAGGGCAAAGCAGAACTCTTATCATTGTGGAATCTAAAGAATGGCAGATCTACCTGCAGAGCACAGAATTCAGAAGTAACTGTGACCGTGGAGGTAATCTTCCAAGCTAGCAGACTAAATTTACACATAGCCATCAGCTCAAAAGTCCCCTCTAGAAAGCAGGGACAGGATGAGTTGCAGGCTCCATCCTGCAGTAGGACCAGCTCCAGGGTGTGTAGGGTGGTGGTGGTAGAAATTCTTATATTCCTTTAGGAATATCTTCACTAACAGATCCAAAAAACAAGACGATCTGCCTCTATGCTGAAAGTGCCACTATGTCTCTGAGATACAGCACTTGATTGAAAACCAAGACAATCCCTTGTCAAACAAGACCAGAAGGTCCAAGAGTTAGAAGTCATAGCATCAGTAGGATGTGTCTGCTGAGCATGCAGAAAGGTTGTAAACTCATCCCATTTATACCAATAGGACTATCTGGTCGAGGTTTTATGGGTGGCATCTACAATAGTCAGACATACTGGAATAGTGAAATGATTGGAAGAGTTTCCATACCACAAACGTGAAGGTCTAAGGGTTGAGATGCCTCACTTTGTCCTCATAGATGATGAGAAGACCAGGGCATTCAGACAGCATCAGGTACATCTCTCACAACAGGTGCATTGAGGAGTGAACCACTACTGTCTGGGCTACCACAGAGAAATCAGAATGCACCTGGCTTTGTCCTGATGAATGTTAGCAATGACTCTAGTGAGGAGGGAAAACAGAGGAAAAGTGTACATGGCAGGCCCTCCCCATTTGTACAGAAAGGCATCCCTGAGAGACCAGTTCCCTCCTGTGTTCTAGAGCATGTTCCACTGCTTGTTGAGGGGAGATGCAAAAACGTCCACATCTGGGGTGTTCCAGACCTTGAAAATCTTCTGTAGAGTACCCATGTGTAGCTTCCACTCATGACAGCACATTTTCATGTAACTCAGGTTGTCCGCTAGGATGTTCTGCTTTCTGGGAAGATGAATTATTGTGGCCCAGATGTTCTGTGGAATGCACCACTCCCAGAACTGGACTGTGAGGCACAGCAGAGTGTCAGAACAAGTTCCCCATTTTTGTTCAGGCAATATATGTTGATTATGTTGTCTGTCACCACCAGAACTGACTTGTGCAGTAGGATCTTTTCAAAGGCCTTGAACACTTTGGTGATCGCCAGTGGTTCCAGGGCATTTATGTGGAGATTCCTCTGACCACTGACCCCTGACCATCCTTTCAAATGTGCTCCTCAGCCTCCTAGGGAAGCATCCCTGGTGACAAATACGGAGGGCTGACGAGGTAAAAATGGCATGCCTGCTTGTATGTTGTACTGGTCTAACAAAACCTGAGAGAGTGATGATACTGCAAGGAATTGTTGAGAGTGCAGGATGGGGTTGAAGTTGGCCAGGAACCCAGCCTGGAGCGATCTCATTCGCAGCCTGGCAAAAGTAGTCAAGTAGTGGACACCACAAATCCCAAAGCAACTGGATGTCTGAAGCATGGATCCTCCTTGTACAAAGGCAATGAGTGGTAGCTTGTTGAAGGGCTGGCCACCTGTCTTCTGGGAAAAAAGCTGCTTGGACCCAAAAGTCTAGGATGGCTCCTATGAAGCTGATCCACTGTGAAGGAAGTAGGCAGGACTTTTCATAATTCACCATGAGACCCAGCATATTCAGCAGGTCTGTCATGGTGTCAAGATGACTAGTATTTAGACTTCTTCTTTTTATGCTTCTTATGAGCACCTTCAGTGGTATGGAGGGGTAGGTCCAGAAACTTCCCAGATATTATCGGAATGTGATGCCTCTTACACTGATGGCTGGAATCTCTTTCAGCCACAGCCTCCAAGATATACTCAGTATAGGAAGAGTCAAAGGTCTGGTCAGTGCTGGTTCCAAGGTAGGCCACTTACTTTTTGATGTTGAGGAGGAACGGACAAGGCTTCCTCAGAACTCCTCAATGCAGGCTAAGCAGAGCAAGTCAACACCAGTGGTATCGACAGAGGTTGTGGCATCAAAATGAGGGTGCTGTTACACTACTATCACTGAAACCATATGCAAGGCTTATTTTCCGCAGCCACGTTCAAGGCACTTAGGACTTCCTCCCAGAGGAGTACTTCCAATCTGGCAGTGCAGTTTCACCTGCAGAATAAAGAGCTGGCAATGGGAACAAGAGCTTATGTTACGCCTTCCTCCAAGACAAAGGAGATACTTAAAGTGACCCTCCTTGTCCAGTATTTTACCTCCACAAGAAGAGCAGCACTTTATAAAGACCGAGGAGGCCATAAAATGGTGGGACCCAAGTGAATTGCAAGAACCGCAACACTGTTCTTTTACCAAGTCCATGAAGCAAATCAGAATTGTTAGCCAGTCCATGTTCAAGAAGCCGAAGACAATCCAAACCATCAATGTGCCGAAACACAAAATCATCTAGATCACTTGCACAGAAGTCCAGTTTAGAGAAATTCTTTTATTTTTGCCTGAAGAGCAGTAAATTCACATTTTAATTCTCTGAGTACTCTCAAATACATACCATCTAGAACTGGAAGATCTAGAACTTTATCTCTTATGATCATCTTCTGCCTCAGGTCTTCATCTTCCCTTCCTGAAAATGTCTTCTGCAGTGAAGACATATACAAAGGATTCGTCAGCTTCTTTGAAATCTTCCTTTAGTACTCTTTTAACCCTGTTGTCCTTCCACTGTGGTGAAAGTTGTAAAAGCACCACATTGTGGGTGCATATTGTTCCACTTTCATGCAACCTTCATTGTTACCAATCCATTTAAGCACATATTATGAAGTTTCTACTCTCCATGCCCTAAATGGTTTAGGATCAGGATATGTAAAGGATCATCTCATCCCATATGAACCTTCTATAAAAACTGGTAAATTTAGGGAAATAATGTTACATTTCAAACTGTTAAACTTTAAGACCAGTGAGTTGGCATGATTTGGTGAGAGCCAGACTGTTTGTACTAATGTCTCATTGACATATACTTTCGATTGTGTTTGCAATATTATAGTGGCTTTGACCATTCATTAAAACTTGACTTGAGTTTATAAAGCTTATACAAAATATGTCAAAAGAGAACTATGAAGATGATAAAAGGTCCAGAAGTCTGAGGAAAGACTGAAGAGTACAGCATGTTATGCTAAAGCCTATAAAAATGAGATTGAGTGGGAAGGATCTGATTGACTCCGATCTCTGCAGATATTCATGTGCAGCCTGCAACTAGGACAGGAAGTCCAATGGTTGCATGATAATTCTTTTTTGTATATTTAGCACATCCTTTCCATTGCCCTTTAAAAGTCTCTTCCACTTCAGATTCTAGTTTGGGGGGTGTTTTTATTTACTTTAGCATTTCTTGACATCATTCATTTTGATAGGGTTGACCTTGTCATGAATTACCTTTCTTTGATTATGTTGGTGGCAGTGTTTGTTTATGTGGCAGGTTCCTTCCCAGTTGTCATGAAAACTTTAGTTGCTAAAGTATATGTAGCCAAAGCAGGTTTGACCTCCATATCCTTATCTGATGATTTGGTGTTCAGAATATAAAGGTTACTTTAGAAAAAAAATTAAACTAAAATTAAATTAACATGCGTTTCAGTAGAATTTCAGCTACAACTGTAGGGGGACAAAGAGACTAGGGCCTTGGGACCACCTGCACAGAAGAGAACACCACACAGTGAAGTTTCACATACTGTTCAGGGGATACATCAGTAAGCTCTGTGTCATAGGCCCAGGAAGCAGCTTAGCGTATGGCTTTACAAACATTAAGAGCATTAAGAGCTTGATGGGTGGGAAATGTGATTCACACAAAAGCTTTTCCTATCTCAACATCCAAATGATATTGGACAAGTAGTACAAGCGGCCAGTGGCGGGAGGAGTAGAAACTATAGTACAGGACTTGCAGGAAGGGCCCAGGGACTTAAGTGTCTCTACACTAATGCACGAAGTATGGGAAACAAGTAAGATGAACTTGAACTCCTAGTACAACAAAATAAATACGATTGATAGGCATCACTGAGACCTGGTGGGATGAGTCTCAGGATTGGAATGTAAGAATAGAGGGGTATAGCCTATTTTGTAAAAATAGACCAAACAAGAAAGGAGGAGGAGTAGCCTTGTATGTCAAGGATGTTTTCACCTGTGAAGAGATCCGTGACTTAAACCCAGAAAGCCAGGTCGAGAGCATCTGGGTAAGAATTAAGGGAGCGAGAAACAAGGGGGATATTCTGGTGGGGGTTTACTACAGACCTCCAACCCAGACTGAGGACTTTGATGACGCCTTCCTCAACTAAATGACTGCACATTCAAAAAGGAGAGAGAGAGTAATAATAGGAGATTTCAATTACCCGGATATATGTTGGCAGTCAAACTCTGCCAAGACAGCAAGGTCCAGCAAGTTTCTTGCTTGTCTTGCAGACAATTTCATGGTCCAGAAGGTGGAAGAGGCCACAAGGGGATCAAATATTCTAGATCTGATCCTGACCAACGGGTGACCTTGTTAATGAGGTAGAAGTCGTTGGATCTTTAGGGGGGCGTGATCATGCCCTATTGGAATTTGACATTCAGTGGGAAGGAGAAGATAAGTGTAGCCAGACACTCATCTTAGATTTTAAAAAAGCAGACTTCTGTGAACTTAGGGAGCTGCTGGCTGGAATTCCGTGGTCAAGAATAGTGAAAGGGAAAGGAGTTCAGGAGGCATGGGAGTTCCTTAAAAGGGAGATACTGAAGGCACAGTCTAAAACTGTGCCAATAAGGAGGAAAAATGGAAGGCATCTGAAGAAACCAGAATGGTTGACTAAAGAACTCTCAGTTGAGTTAAGTGTTAAGAGAAACATGTACAGGAAATGGAAGAAAGGGGAAACCACCAAAGAAGAATTTAAGCAAGTAGCTAGGAGATGTAGGGAAGAGGTCAGAAAGGCTAAAGCACAGAACGAACTTAGGCTGGCCAGAGACATCAAAAACAATAAAAAGGGCTTTTTTAAATATGTCCGTAGCGAAAGGAAAAAGAAGGAGACGATAGGGTCGCTGCGCAGAGAAGATGGCGAATTACTAACAGGGGGAAGAGAACAGGCAGAACTACTTAACACCTTCTTTGCCTCAGTTTTTTCCCAGAAGGATACAAGCACTGAACCTGGCAGTTGGGGAGCAGGGGAGGAAGCAGGGGAAATGCAGCACATAATAGGTAGAGAGGTGGTACAGGAATACCTGGCCACACTGGATGAATTCAAGTCTCCAGGGCCAGATGAATTGCATCCTAGGATATTAAAAGAACTGGCAGAGGTCATTTCGGAACCGCTTGCTATAATCTTTGAGAAATCTTGGAGGACAGGAGAAGTTCCAGCAGACTGGAAGAGGGCAAATGTTGTCCCCATCTTCAAGAAGGGAAAAAAAGAGGACCCAAATAATTATCGCCCAGTCAGCCTGACGTCAGTACCCGGGAAGATTCTGGAGCAGATCATTAAGCAGTCAGTTTCTAATCACTTAGAAAGCAATGCGGTAATCACGAGAAGTCAACATGGATTTCTCAAAAATAAGTCATGCCAGACTAATCTTATCTCTTTTTATGATAGAGTTACTAGCTTGATAGATGAAGGGAATGCTGTGGATGTAGCATTTCTCGATTTCAGTAAGGCCTTTGACAAAGTTCCCCATGACATTCTTGCAAAGAAGCTGGTAAAATGCGGGCTGGACAGGGCTACTGTTAGTCGGATTTGTAATTGCTTGACCGACCGAACCCAAAGGGTGATCACCAATGGCTGCTTTTCATCCTGGAGAGAAGTGACTAGCGGGGTGTCACAGGGTTCTGTCCTGGGCCCAGTGCTGTTCAATATCTTCATCAACGACTTCGATGAAGGGATAGAGGGCATGCTCATCAAATTTGCAGATGACACCAAATTGGGAGGGGTTGCTAATACGCCAGAGGACAGGATCAAAATTCAAAAGGACCTGGATAGATTGGAGAGCTGGGCCAAAGCTAACAAAATGAAATTCAACAGAGAGAAGTGTAAGGTCCTACACTTAGGTAGAAAAAATGGAATACAGAAATATAGGATGGGGGACACGTGGCTGGATAGCAGTACGTGTGAAAGGGATCTAGGAGTCTTAATAGACCACAAGCTGAACATGAGTCAGCAGTGTGATGCGGCAGCCAAGAAAGCCAACGCAATTCTCAGCTGCATCAATAGGAGTATGGTGTCTAGATTGAGGGAGGTACTGGTACCACTCTACTCTGCTTTGGTTAGACCTCATCTTGAATCCTGTGTCCAGTTCTGGGCACCCCAATTCAAGAAGGACATGGTCAGGCTGGAGCAGGTCCAGAGGAGGGCAACCAAAATGGTGAGAGGCCTGAAAGCCATGCCCTATGAGGATAGACTTAGAGAGCTGGGTATGTTTAGTCTGCAGAAGAGAAGGTTAAGAGGAGACATGATAGCCATGTTTAAATATTTGAAGGGATGCCATGTAGAGGAAGGAGAGGGCTTGTTTTCTGCTGCTCCAGAGACCAGGACAAGGAGCAATGGATTCAAGCTGCAGGAAAGGAGATTCCACCTGAACCTCAAGAAGAACTTCCTGACAGTCAGGGCTGTCCGGCAGTGGAATATGCTGCCTCGGAGCGTGGTGGAGTCTCCTTCCTTGGAGGTTTTTAAGCAGAGGCTGGATGGCCATCTGTCGGGAGTGCTTTGAGGGTGTTCCTGCATGGCAGGGGGTTGGATTGGATGGCCCGTGTGGTCTCTTTCAACTCTACATTTCTATGATTCTATGATTTCAGGGTTGTTGGATTTCTGTAAAACAAAATGTAGACATTTTCAACTGAGTGTTATTATTATAACTCATTCTTGCACCATGGCGCTGAGAAGGACTCCTCATTTCATGTTGGACTTTATTCTCTTTTCTACTAATCATTGTTTGATGGAATTCTGATGGGGGTGTATTGTACATGACAGAGACTGAAGCAGAGAATATGTCACAGTTTTCTTTGTCCCTCCCAGGAGTAAGTTGTTCTGAAATGTATTGTCATTTTGCTGCTTTTCCTTCCTTCATAGGTTATTGGGAACTACTACGGAAAACAGGGCCGGCTTGAAATGTTTCCAAATATAAATTACCTCTGGGAACACAAACTGAAAATAGATGACAGCAGAGGTTTGGAGCACCCAAGCAACACACCCTGCAAATCATGTAAGTTTAGTCTGGTTAACTTGAAGCTAAACATGTAATAGACAGAAATCCATGCTGCGAGACTGTGCTTGTTTTAGAGATGCCTCTTCATCTTAACAGCAGTGATATACATCCACCCAACTTGATTTTATGCAGTCCATTGATCTTAGAATAGATTTATGGGTAGTGTAAACTGGTACATTTTGCTAGCATGGAAGCATAGATTACCAGCCAAGGGTATATTTATATGTTAATGTGCATATAAAATTGAAAATGCAGGGGATGGCACAGGGAAGAAACAGTCTTTATCTGCACAGAAATAATATAAGTCAGGCATAAGTGTCAAACAACTTTGCAGCCCATGAGTGTGGTGGATGAGGAGTAAGATTTCTGTATAGCTGCAGACAGTGTAGGTTGCTTCTTTCTATCTGCTGTGAACAATTAAGAATGTGGCAGTTATTGACCCCTTCCTAGAGCAGGGACTGAGAGATTATACCTGGGGCCCTTTATGGGCTTACTGAGGGGGGTTTGCAGAGAATCCATGCCCTTCTGTCCCTAGGTTGGTTATGATAAAGTTATGGAAGCAAAAAGACAAAGCACTATGAAGCAAAATATGTTTGGTATGAAGAAGACCAGAGGCCGGGAACCAGACAGACATTTAGGAATGCAGGTAAAATTCTTTATCAGCCCATCACCCAGTGACTGCCAGTCTACCCAAAGCAAAGGAAACAGCTATTCATTAGCAGGAACAGAAGAGCAGGCAATGAACACACTGGCATGACTCTATCTTAGAGGCCTGAATTTATAGTCCAAAAGTGCACCAAACAGAGGAGTTCCATTCTAATTTGCCCCAGGGTTTTCCACACAAGCCAGCTGCTATGTACACAAATGTAGCAACACAACAAAGTAGCTGGCATGTATTGGCTGTTCCCTTTTGCCCCTCAGCATTGCAGACAGAGCACTCCTGGGTAAACTGGGGACTAAGTTTTCATATATTTGAGAAGTCCTGTTGGTACAGAAGTTGCACATGTGAAAGTCAGAGTGAAAAGCACTGCATGAATATAAACAGTAGCTACAACTTATCCTAAAATATTCCATTTTTGATATACAGTTACAATACTGCAGTTGTGTTTGAGGCATATCATATAGCTTGAACAGAAAAAAAGCTTAAACAGAAAACCTGAATAAATAGTCTTGCTTTTGTCTTAAAATCATTTCCAAGTTGGGGCATCTCTATTACCGTAGTCTCAATAGGTTTCATTGGTAGGGGTGAGGAGAGAGTTGTATGTTTGTTTTTAAATACCACCACCAAATTAAATATAAAATGAATATCATGGCCAGAATCCTATTGGACACTGGCAGAGGGTAATGGTTCAGCAGTGTGACTTTTACCCACTGGAGATCCAGTGGGTAAAAGTGTCCTCTGGCTAAGCAATTAGTGACCATCTGGCTTCAGCAACAGAGTTGCACTCAGGCATCATCTGGTTTTTGTTGCACTGCAGGAGGAGGCATTGCACAAGGAGATACTAGGTATCTCCTTAAGCAGTTCATAAGAATGTACTTACACTGGCATAGTTCTCGTTAGGTCAGTGCAGTTTACCAAGAGGATTCTGGCCCATAAAGGCAGCTGAACCTAAAGGAAAATTCACTAATCATCTAGATAAAAATAGTTCTTAAACTATTTATTTACAGTGGTATGTTTATTAAGTGTTTTTATAAGCTTCAGTGTATTTATTTATGAATGGCTGCAGCTTATTTCTTCTTTTTAACTTTTCAAGCAGGTGGCCTAGGAGAATCAGCAGTCACAGGAATAGTTGTGGGTGCCTTGCTAGGAGCAGGATTGCTGATGGCCTTCTACTTTTTCAGGTTAGTTCAGTCTGGGAAAAACAATGTCCATATGTTCCTACCCTAACTGCTACCTTCAATCATATTGCTCTATATTGTCTCTTCAAAAATCTATATTCTCTCTTCAAGTACACTGAAGTATCCATAGAAGCCTTCTTGCATTTTGCCATCTTTATGCAATCACTCCTAGCTACCCTCACAGCTTACCATTAACACAGAGTACAGCAGGAATCTGATCATACTATGTACAACCATGGTAGCCCAAATTGCTACCAATTCTATAGCTTAGTTCATGTTTCTCAAAACATTTTTCTCTGTTGATGCAGATTGTGACAAAACTGCCATGCCCTGGATATAACAGTACCTTGTATTAAAGTGAAAGGAAGGTGAAAGACATTTCTTTTTCTTAGATACAAGGCAGAATCTGAAAGTAAATAAATGCAAACATTTCGGATCCTACCTCTTCTTATTTATCTGAGTTTATGCTGGCAGCTCTTTCTTTCTAATTTCTAGTTATTTATATTATCAAAACAGTAAGTTCCACTTTCTTTAGTAATCAGTGTACAGTTAACTCTTTGCAAGAATAAATCAAAAAAGTCAAGATTTACTTTGCAAGAGTAAACAAAATGGCTGGTGCATAATACACCTTTGCAATATTCATGGAATCATGCGGTATAAAGGTAAATGGAAACATGGGCAGTGTTATCTGAAACTAGTAAGGATGATCACAATGAAACCATCTGTGTTGTTGAAAATCAACATAATTCCCCTCCCCATGCTCCCACAGGAGATTATTTTTATGAATGGGCATTTTCTGTATCAATCCTATGTATGAAGTAAAACAGCCTAACAATTATTAGGAGCAAATACATTCTGTAGTTTCAAGTGTCCCTGTTCAGTTTTTTCACCAGCCAACTACAGTTTCTTTCAAGATAGGACATTCCATTATTCTTCCTCATTTTATATTTCCCACCCTCAACATACACACACACACGCACCACACACACACACCAGCAGACACTGTCACAATTAGGCAAGCTCAATGCATCTTGGGCTGTTTTCCCAAGAAGTGTTTTTTCAGGGTTTTTTTTTCTATTTTTGCAAATGTAAGATTTCTCCTAAGCATTTCCTCATTTTCCCTATTGTCTTGTTTTGGCTACAAAGCTGTCCTAACATGTCTTTTTGGGTTTTTTTTAATTACTGTATATTAACAATTTAATAATTTAATAATATACACAGGCTAACAATTAATTAGACATGTAGATATTTTTGAGTGTTTAGATTTATGGATTGCAGTTTAATGGGTCAGTGTTGATTTCACTGGAGATGAAGAATCCAATTGAATGGGGGGGGATTCCTGCATTCCTCTAGTTGTTGCTGAAATGTATGTCTCAGCAACACTAGCTGGCTTAAACCAGTGTTGAGGAATATTAGAAGAGGTACTCCAACAACTGAAAGGCAACTTGATTCATACTGCTGATGTAAATGCCTGAGAGAACTAACAGTTAAACAGTTTAACTAGCTGCAGCCTTAACATCAACATTTCAGTTGGACTGTATACCGGTTTCTTGATCACTTTATTTCAAATCTGTGAAAGAATGGGTAATTTATCTAAAATCTTTGAATATGACTTGAGAGTAGGCAAAAATGCTCCAAGGCACTTCCCCTTAATCTTCTGGCAGTGACATTCTTTCATTTCATTTATCATAAGAAACACGTCTGTCCTTCATAGACACTCTTTTGTAAAGGGAGTTCTGTGACCTATCCAAAAAATACGGAGTTTTTCTTATTCTCTGCTACCCATCCCTTTTATGCAGGAAAAAATACAAAATAACTATTGAGAGGCGAAGTCAGCTGGAAGAATACAACATCGGCAAGCACCGCCAATTACGAGAAGACTCTATAAGGTCTCACTTTTCTGCTGCATGAGAGAAACAAACTGCTTTTGCAGGGAAAATCTATAGACAAATGGATGCTACCAAAGACAGCTACAGAAAAGAAGCTAATAAGGACTCAGCATTTTAAAAAGTAGAGTAACTTTGCCTTCTCCCCCCATCCCCGGGAACTCAGGAATGATTTACCAGCCACATTATGCCACATGGCCTTTACGAAATCTTGATAAAAGAAAAGTGACAAAAGTGCAGTTTTTTTCTTGGCAAGATGGTTTTAACCCTTTGTGTGTATTCTGAGATAGCGTCTGCTGATCAGTCATTTTGTTTTGGAAATGTGAATGGTTCTTCTGTTTGCCTTCTTTTAAACTTCAAATCATCCTTCATAAGCTGCTTCTCACAACAAATTGTAAAAGAAATGTGATCTCAGAAACACAGGTTCTTCTTTACAGCAGGAACAGAAAGATGTATTGAACAGTGGAGGTAGGATGGGAAAAGAAGAAAATGTATAGATCATACAAGGATTTATTGAAGAAGTATGAGCATGTTTTGTTCTTGGAACATAAGAAACCAAAAGTTTGAGGAAAGGGAAGATGTTATTATATGGACATCTTTTATGCAATGCATTAGTTGTGAAGATAGTTCCCAAGTGATTCCTGTGGACGGATTCATGGCAGATGTGTTTGAAATTGATGTGAGCAGGTTAACTGCTTGCCAGTGTTCTTGGAAAAGGAAATTTGGACTTCAAAGAAATTCCATTTACACAGAAAAATTATTTCCAGGAAGTCCCTCTCTCTCACACACACACCCCATTTCTACCATCTATGTATAGGAGGCCTATCACAGAGGTCACTGTGGGATTATGCTGGCATATTTCCTGCTTTCATTCTTTGAATGTTTTCTGTGCAAGAAAAGCACAAAAGGTTTACAGAAGAGAAAGAAAGATTTAAGGCTTGGCTTCAGCTGTGCACAAAGTATCATAAGCTTGTAGAATCCTGAAACGGTAAAATAGATTTACCACTTCAGAGTGCAGGTGTGTGGCGCAGTTGCCATTTCGGAATGAAACATACAGACACACCTCGTGGGTAGAAAAATGCACATTTGAAAAAAAAATGCCTACTCTGGTCTCTCACTTTCATGCTAGATTTCTGCTAGCTGATGTTTCTAACATGGAAGGATTCAAAACTATAATTTCCCTCACATGCACTTGGAAGTAGTACAATCTGTTTTATCATATTTTCCCTGTCCTACTCTGTTTGATCTAAAGACCAATTCTTACTTGTGCCAGTGACTGGAAGTGAGAACCCTGCCTCAGCCAAAGCACCTTATGCTGATTTCTGGGCATGCATGCATTCCAAACCAATCACACACGTATAAAAGAACTGGAAGTCCTACTGGCATTCTGGTTCCGCTTCTGTTCTTCACCATATCACCCTGCTGCTCCTTCAGCCTTTAATTGTTGTCACTGAAATTTAAACGGGTGAACAAGATAAGAGTTTCAATCCACACATATGTGAGAGCCAGGCAGATGAGATGATTGTAGTGATTACCTAAAGCAGCTGTTGCACACGAGGCCATTACTTTAGCGTTATGTTCCATTGAAAGCTGTTGTACTTAGTTTCAAGTAAATTTAAGTACAGGACCAAGATGCAGTATATCCATACTCTGAATTTTTTAATAGGAAGCAAATATCTCACTGCCACACTGAAGATCTGAGTAGGGTCCAAACTATGTAAATACTAGTATCAAAGTGGTTTTGTTTAGTAAAGACAACAGGTTTTTCTTTCGGTGTTTTTGTTTTTGTTTTGCTTTCCATTGTGTGAGAGATGGCAATTCTGGGTTAACATTTTAGGTTTATTCTTCATCTTATATTTTTCTATTAGAAAAAAAGTATATTTGGGATTGTTTTATTTCACTTTGAAGAGTCAAGGTGAGTGCACATTTGAAGAGCTATTTTTCCTTTTGAAGTGTGAATAATAATCAGCACAGAACTTTTGAGATGTAAAAAAAAATGGCATCTTTTCTTTTGCCTATTTGACCAGCCTTTATCCTTCTTTCCTTAGGCATGGGTCTCTGACTCAGTTGCAAATTTTCGCTACTAATAGAGAAGCTACTATTTCCCAGTTGATATTCCTGTACTCTGGCTATTATTTCCAGACTGTCTCTAACAGGAACTTTTCTTAGTACCCCCATCTTTCTTATTGGAAGGGTACATGAATTTCAAGATATTACAAAAGATTTTAAAAATCCTTGCCTGTGTTAATTGTTGAAATACTTCTAGATCAGTTTTTTCTCCTTCAGAGTTTCAACCTTCACAGAATCTTTCCATATCAACTCATCCTCCAGAAGACTTTTATGTGCTTGCTGATAAAAGCAGCATCCGGTGTCCAGAGAGGCAATGCACATGCTAGGCAGTCCTAGCAACACACACAGCAGCTACGTACTTGCAAGGTGCTGCCTCCAGCTACCACCTTCTCTTCTGTGTCGCATGTACCTATATGTGACAGATGGCCTATTCTTGCCTCTTCTGAGCATACTGCCTCATTGGCTGTTGAACCCAGCACATAGAAGAAGCATGTACTAGAGTCTGCATTTTGGTCATCTTGGGTGTCACTTGCTATTCTGCATGAAATGGCATGTGTTAGCTAGACCTAGAGGTGGAGATCAATTGTGCTTGGTATACATTTTAAGGCAAACTTATCTAGTTTTGCATTTTCAAACAAATATGCACACCAAAATTCAGTTATCCTTCAAAATGTGCACTTCTCCAAGTTTTGCAATGAAGTTCTCCAATGGAAAAGTATATACTACAATGCGTTATAAGGAAGTGGATATAAAATGCATATATTAGTGAATTTTTAAGAAAGTTTTTATATTAGAGGAATTGTTTCCAAACAGGTGTGCATTAGGCAAAATTGCATACAAAAAGCATGCATTAGAAGAAAGATACGCAAAAATGCATAGAATTTTGATGTGAGCAAAAAAAAAAAACTCAAAAGTTTGGAGTGGACCAAATTTAAGTAGAGAAAATGAGAAACAGAGAGATGTCAAAATTAACAGTTTTATGGAGACCACGAAGGAATACCAGGTGATTTAGGTTATATTTCAGAGGAAGGAACTGGCAAAACCAACTCTGAATATTTTTTTGACTGAGAAAACCCTGTGAAATTCGTAGGGTTGCCAGAAGTCAACAGGCAACTTGAAGGCCCACACATGCACACACACCTAGGGCTACAATACACACAAACCTTTGTCACAGTACATTGCAGGTGGTGGCTATTTTTCAGCAGTGCTGTAACTGTGCATTCCTGCATGTCAGGGGGTTGGATTCGATGGCCCTTCTGGCTCCTTCTACTCTGTGTACATTCAAAGATCTAGAAACCAAGCCCTATAAGGGACAACTTAGGAAGCGGGATATGTTTCACTTGGAGAAGACTGAGAGGTGATATGATAGCTATCTTTAGATATCTGAAAGGGTGTCATGTAGAAGATGGAGCAAACTTGTTTTCTGCTGCTCCAGAGACTAGAACACAATCCAACAGATTCAAATTGCAAGGGGAGGTTCTGCCTAAACTATAGGAAGAACTCTTCCATTGTAAGAGCTGTTTGAAAGTAGAGTAGATTGCCTCAGAGGGCTCTGGATTCTCCATCTTTAAACAGGTTGGATGGGTGCATATTTCAGGAATGCTTCAGTTGTATAATGCTGCATGCGTAAGGTTGGACTAGATGGCCCTTGTGGTAACTTCCAATTCTAGGGCTCTATGATTCTAAGATGGAAGGCCAGCTGTATTTCAGGGAAACTTATTTGTTCTTGCTGATCTTGTTGGTGCACCCTGATAACTTCCAGGGAATCCTAGAATTCTTTGGAAAACAGTTGAAAACCACTGGTTTAGATTTCAAATAATCTGTTTCTTTTCAATAGTCTCCACAATTCTAGTACTACACTGTTTCTGTTAGGTTTCAGACTTTTCAAGAAAATAATTTAAAATGTACACATTCAGAATCTGCTTCATTAAAATAGATCATGTGTTCACACATACATGAATAACAAATTAAATAGGTCTGTCTAGCACAGTATTCAATCTGCATAACTCCAACTGAAATTCAAGCAAATAGCTTTATCCAGTTGAAATTTGGTTTATGACCAAAATCTACAAATGCTACACAGAAGGATGTGCTGGAATTTGACTTTAAAACTACACAAGAATCTAGATACTCATACTGAGCCAACTGAAAATAGACAGTAAAGTAGGTTGGATGTACATTTTATTGAACAAGCAGCTGTTGGTGGGTATGACATATTTTCCAAGTTCATATAGTCTTTCAGGATGTTCACAGTTTCACATTTCCCCACAGAAGCTAGACCAATAAAGGAATGATTACATTGATTCCTTCTCTTTATTCCTTAGTTCTTTGGAACAGAACATTGGTACAAGTGTACCATGTAGCTAAAGAACCATACTACAATGATCATGTACTATGATACACACTATCAAGCTCATGTACATCTTGTTTGCAAATAGGAATCAGGCTTTCAAATCTTTACAAATTTTTAAAGTGAATTCAGTCAGTTACTTCACATTTTAAGTTCAATGATATAATTTAGGCTTGCTGGAGCATTCACAGTCTGGCTTCATGCTAAAAATCAACTCTTCATCTTGGTTTCATTTTAGAATCTCAAAAGTAGTTATGACTTCAAGTCTACCCGGAATTTACTGTTGAACTGCTAATTTTTAAAATACATGTTAAATTTAGTTAACTAACCCTACAGTACTATAACCATCAAATCATTTGATTATATAATAAAGTTTAATGTCTGGATCAAGTATTTTAAGAGAAAATAAGCAGTTTTTAAAATACTTACGATAAAATACTGCCATTGTTGCCACTGCTTCTGTCATCCAAGTTCACTAGGATTGATCTCAGCCTTAATGTTCCATTATTTTCCCCTTTATATTCTCCAAGGCCATTCCTTACAAATGGAACACAAAGCATTCCCAACTGTGTGAACATTTAGCAAAAACCTGGCATTACTGCATACAGCTATACTACATTTATTCATCACTACTGCCACCATCATCATCACTCTCTTTACAGGAGTCAATAAACTGTTAGAATAACATATAAAAATAGACATTTTAGTAAAATATGCATACTGTGTATCAATATGTTTAAAATAGAATTAGTATTTATTAAAAACTCATTAAATGTGATTGCTCAGTCATAGATCATCTAGTTACCACAGCCATATTTAATAACTTAGCCATTTGCTAAGTTGAATCATTTTAGCTTCTAGTGAGAGTTCAGGCTTAATTTGTTCTAAGATCTGTTTATTTGTCTTTGCGGCAATCCCCAATATCTGTAGAACTCTCCTCTAGCACCACATGCCATATGAGTTGATTCTCTTCCTGTCAGCTTTCTTCATTATCCAGCTTTCATAATCATGCAAAACTGGAAATACTATGGTGTGGATGACCCTGACTTTGGCATTCAATCTTTACACTTGAGGATCTTATCTAGTTTCTTCATAGCTGCCTTTCCAAGTCCTATTCTTCTTTTGATTTCTTGGCTACAGCCTCCATTTTGATTAATGACCGAGCCAAGAAACAAGACTATTTCTACTATATGCGGAACCCCCTTGAGCATCACATTTCAAACAAGTTGATCTTCTATCAGCTTTCTTCACTATCCACCTTTCACAATCATACATAGAAACTGGAATTACTATGGTATTAATTCTGACTTTGGCATTTAATCATATACTTTAGATAGACTCAGGGCTATTACAGGGGCAACATCTGTTGTTCGTGGGGTTTTGTTATAACTGTTATAACTTTAAGCAAGGTCCTTAGGTACCTCCTTGAAGATTTTGACTTTTTGTGTCCAATAGCCTCTGTCTGACAATTGATTTGGTGCTATCTAGGTCCATGCATAACAAATAGGAGGGGAAATAAATCTACTAAGGTAACTTTATACACCATCCAGTGTGATTCAAATCAGTCTGACTTTATATTGGTCACCGAGGAGTTGCGATTAAGCATAAAACAAAGCAAAACAAAGAATAAAGATAGAATAAACCTATGTCAGACAATTTTAAAGAATTTAAGCCAGTCTTTAGACTTATTAGATGTGTTGCCAAAATAAATGTATAAAAATTACTTTAGAAAGCTTCAAAGTGTGCTGGAAAATGTTTCTCTTTTGATACGTGTCTACATATTTGACACAAAGCTTTAATCCACTAAGGGGAGATTTACAAATGCATTAATTGTGATGAATTGTGATAGAACTTTTGGTCCTATAGTTTGCAGATAATTTTATGTTACATCACTTCACCAAGCTAAAGTCTCTGTTACTTGCAGAAACACTGGTTGTATCTTAATATATCAATATCTGCTGGTATTATACAAGGAACTCTGCAGGTTCAATAGTTTATAACCACTTCTGTGATTGGATGGAAACTAAGTCATATTTAGATCCATTTAAATCAGTGGAACTTGTATTAGTATGACAAACGTAGACTAAGTATGACTTGGTCTAAATCCAGTCCATAATAAACATTAAAAGAAAGCTGAAGGATCTTTAAAACAGATCTGTGTACATTGTGCAAGCAGATTTTTGAATTAAGTGAAAGATAATTTTGCTAGTAAGGTCCTTATAAGAAGGATATTTAAAAGTGTTAATAGTTCACACACTAGTGAAGTTGGTGTTTTAAAAAATTTAGTTTTCTAAGCAAGTGTGGAGTGGGGATACAATAAGGAGAATCCCTTTGAAATGGATTCCTGTGAATACAAATTTGGCTTTAAAGGGAAAGGAGAAATAGATACATATTTTTAGATTTCGTTGCATTTAATTGGGAAAATAAAGTAAAAACAAGACCTTCTAAAACCAATTAATTTTGTGGATTATTTGTTTTTCCAGTACAGACTTATTTCTTCCAAAACTACTTTTTCTTGCTGCATGCAAACATTCTAGAGAAAATAAACAATTTTGAAAGGCGCTTCTTCAAGTTTTACAGAAACCACTAATACTAATGTTCTTCATCAACACTAACATATCTTAATGTTTTTGATGCTGCTGAAATCCTTATGTTAAGACACACCACTTACATTATGGAGATACACTAGGTGTTGAAATACATGAAAGAACTAAAATGCTTGCTTAGAATTTCCTCGG
This sequence comes from Cyclura pinguis, assembly GCA_030412105.1. NCBI lineage: Eukaryota > Metazoa > Chordata > Lepidosauria > Squamata > Iguanidae > Cyclura > Cyclura pinguis. The sequence goes on from CM059600.1 coordinate 332,954,216, forward strand.
CATAATTTTCCACAAAAAACACTTGGGCCCTTTCCTCACCTTACCATTTTCCATCGTTATCCCATCGCAATGGGAGCGTGACCCACATGCTTTCCTCCGCACCTGGCTGGCTGGCTGTGGAAGGGTAGTGTAAGGGACATGCTCCTTCCATCCGCAGTGCAGCCAGCCACTTCCCGTGCTGCACTGGGGAAGGAAGCACCTAGATCGCTCTTCCACCCTTTCCACGCAGATGCTAGCGACAGGAGCATCACGTGGTCAGGTGCCATTACCAGATTTTTCCCGGTAATGGAATATCCTGCGGTTGTGATGGCTGGGGACGCATGGCAGTGGGACCGTGATGATGTCGTGCTAAGCATGACTCACTAGACCGGCAGCAACCCATCCCCATCCCAGGATAGCACCACTGTGCGGAAATGGCCTTGAGCAAGTGATGAAAACATACCTAATCAAACATTTTTCAAAAAAGACTTCTAAAAAAGTTAAAGCTGGAATGCCCAAACACATACAATTATACCAAATTATGGGCACTGTCTGTTATTTGTATTCTTAACTAAGCGTTTGTCCGAATGTCTGATAAAGTATGTTACATGGGCGTTGGACCACATAGTGAGCGTTTACTTATATAAGTCTGGCCAGGTGGCAACTGATATATGCTAGAATAATAGTTATATTGTTTGAATATTTGGTTCTGCTGAACAAAGGAGCTCTCAGTTCTTTATTATTTCTAGAGTTAGCTCTTAAGAACTGCAGGGTGCCAGAAAATCACCATCTGTCTTCTTTGTAACTGTAAGAATGTTGTGACAATAATGGAAAAATAAGGGTTTATAATTTTGTAATAATGACCATAAGAATTTTTGCATTCATTTCTAATATTGTAAAGTGATTTGGGTGCCATCTTTGGCAGAATACATTCTTAAACAAACAAGAACAAGAAAATTGCCTGTTATATTTAAAAGCCTGGGGGATTGCCTCTTTTCTAATAATTACAGTGGAATTAGAATTTTGCCTTTGAGTTCAAGAAGAGAAGAGCCAGACTAAACATTCCAATTTCAGTGGCATTCCAAGAGCCATGTCTCAAAATGGCCACAACTGAGAAATGAAAATAATGTGCTTCTACATTTGTACCTCTGGGTTTGGGGTTTTTTTGGTTTGTTGTTTGTTGTTGTTATTTGATTGTCTTGTGTCCCTTTGTAATTGGACAGCTCAGTAATTCTTCAAAGATCTATGTAGTCCACCACATCCCATCAGTCTGTTAGTACAATGGAGGGCAGAAGGAACTACCCTTTTGCCATTCTTCCGACAACCATGAGAGGAGGCCATGTGAGAGAGTATGGGAGATTTCAGTGGCACCCATTCTTGTCTAGTATAGAAAATGGTTCTGAGATTTCTAGATTTTTCTAGCCAACCTGAGAAAATTATTTACCTAAATCTTCAGAGGACTCATTCATCTCAAACTGGGAGCAGCTTGACATAATGTACCTTACTCATGAGTTCACAGGTGCACAGTTCCTTCCCTTTTTAAAACTATACTAGCTGGAAAGCAAGTGTGAATAAGAACTGCAGTACAAGATGCAGCCCTCAGGAAGCTATCAACCAGCCGCTTAAGTTGATTTGCTTCTCATGCCAACTTAAATACAATAAGTCATTGACCATAAAACCAATAGTCTTGAGTGGATTCACATCCACACAATAAGAAGACCAACTAGACCAATCCAGTAAACCGTTGACAGCCATTGTCACGGATCTCTGATTGAGTTTACCTTTTATTTTTCCAAATAACTTAGGGTTTGTTTGTCAGTTTTAATTTAGTTTGTTCCTGATATGCAATACAAGACTACAATGTGTCTTTTAAAAGAAAGCATTTGTTTTAAAACATAAAGAACAGAATAAGCTTTACTGTTTTATTGGAGCAGAAAACAGGCAAGCTGTGGTCAAAAAATTAATCTGATTGTTTCCTGTATGAAGTATGTAGTTATGAAAATAGAAGGACTCAGGATAGAAACTATGGAGGGCTGACTTCGTCTGCCTTTCCCCTTTAGTGTGGGCAGTGTTATGTTTGTAGAAAAATATACTGAATAGAAGCATAATAATGGTTTGTTTTTTAAAAAAAATGAATGGAAAACTGCACAGTATATTGTACTGATGTAAGTAGAACTATTTGCATATGATGTGATTTTATTTATTGTATTTCTGTAGAGAAAGAATTCATGACTGTGGATATAACCGCTGTGTGATGTATTTTTATTTCTTTTACAAGCTGATCATTTAAAATATAAATTGGATGTCCATTGATTGTTACATATGTACATTTTCTTGTAAACATTTCAAGTACTATAGATTTGATATTCCCACATTATTAAAAAAAGGTTTCCATTAAACTTTAATGATTAAGGATTCAAATCTATACATTCCCTCACTAATGTGTTCTCATCAAGTTAAATGAACCCTTACTCTATTACCTGCAATATCTAACAATACCAAATCAATGCTTATCTATTCTGCAATAAGTCCTGCTACATTTAAAGGGCTTTCTACCAGATACTGCATTGCAGCTTTATGTATATTAAAGAAGAAAGGAAGACGTTTTAGCTAACATTACAGCACGACCTAAGAAATTCACATCTCAATCCAGAAATGGACTTTGGCCATGCTATGAAACATACTAATTTTATATTATGCTGCCTTTTGTTGCAGAATTCCATGAACTATTAATAAATCAAAACATTTTACAACAAAAGGAACATAAATGGATTATACTGCAATAGTAGACTTTAAAAAAAATGACTGTTTTGAAGTCTGAATGCAAAAAAGGGGAAGTGCAAAGATATGAATGTGAACTGTATATTGATGTACACTGATCATATTTCAGAGAAGACATTTTTATGAAGCTGACATCTATAAATACAGCTTTAGGAGTTCCTAAAGCAAGGAAGACTTCTGACCATTGATCTTCTGACGATTGCCCAATGAGCGCCTTGCTATAGTTCTGATATTGAACACACTACACATACACACTGTTCTGGCCACTCGAAGCTGAGAATAAAGGCCCTTTCCGCATGTGGGGGCGGGGACGGGCGAAAACGCCTGAAAATGGAGCTTACCTGAAGCTGGGTAAGTCCGTCGCCACGCGGAGCAGCGCGAGCTCACTGCTCCGCAGTCCTCCAGCGTCCCAAATGGCGGCTTCCGGTTGGTGGAGGCTCTTCACCAACCGGAGAAGCTCGCCAGCCGGAAGCCCGCCCCCGGCAGATCTGCAGGCACGCACTTTAAAAACACGCCGCGCGGCTAGTTCCGGCCACTCCTGAGTGGATTCTGGTGTGGAACTACAAAAAGTAGTCCACGCCAGTCCACTCTACAGTGCAGAAGACCTTCGTCAGACGTCGCTCTGCACCATTTCAGAAGCCAGGTGTGGAAATGGCCAAAGTTCTGCCAGTCTAAAATGGGTTATCCGCAAACTACACCCTTTGATGGCAAATGTGAGCTCACTATGGTCATCAGTTAATTAACCTCTTCCAATCAACTAATCAAGCTTAGTTTAATTGGGTGACATCCCTACATGACACATGAAAGCCATCCTTGCTAGGGGTTGACAAATTCAACAGAGATCTTTTGTCAGCTGTTCCAAAAATCAAACATTTTGTTCCAGCTCTGTTTCAGTGGGGAGGTAAAATCCTTTGTAGGGAAGAGCTTTGTAGCAGCTGCCAGAAATGATCACCTCCTTTGCCTCTTGGAGTGAGACCACTTTAGGGGTTGGTAGTTGAACATCTAGAGGAAGATACATTCTTATACAAACTGTGCAGCATTTGCTCCATCAAGAAGTTTTATCAAAGAGATATAGTACAGACAACTACCCCACCAAAGAAATGGAAGCAACTGAAGCGGGCTTGCTGGAAAGAAAAAGTCACATTATGCCATCCATGTAATTGTATTTTTCAAACTTGGACCATTAAAATGTTTTTTTTTTAATTTGTTGAAAATGTTTTTGATTGATTTTTAACAAACAAGACAATCTTGCAACCCTCATGCTTCATTTCTAAATACTCCAAAATAGACCACAAGCTGAACATGAGTCAGCAGTGTGATGCGGGAGCCAAGAAAGCCAACGCAATTCTCGGCTGCATCAATAGGAGTATGGTGTCTAGATCGAGGGAGGTACTGGTACCACTCTACTCTGCTTTGGTTAGACCTCGTCTTGAATACTGTGTCCAGTTCTGGGCACCCCAATTCAAGAAGGACATGGTCAGGCTGGAGCAGGTCCAGAGGAGGGCAATCAAAATGGTAAGAAGCCTGGAAGCCATGCCCTATGAGGATAGACTTAGAGAGCTGCGTATGTTCAGTCTGCAGAAGAGAAGGTTAAGAGGGGACATGATAGGCATGTTTAAATATTTGAAGGGATGCCATGTAGAGGAAGGAGAAGGCTTGTTTTCTGCTGCTCCAGAGACCAGGACAAGGAGCAATGGATTCAAGCTGCAGGAAAGGAGATTGCACCTGAACCTCAGGAAGAACTTCCTGACAGTCAGGGCTGTCCAGCAGTGGAATATGCTGCCTCGGAGTGTGGTGGAGTCTCCTTCTTTGGAGGTTTTTAAGCAGAGGCTAGATGGCCATCTGTCAGGAGTGCTTTGAGGGTGTTCCTGCATGGCAGGGGGTTGGACTGGATGGCCCGTGTGGTCTCTTCCAACTCTACATTTCTATGATTCTATGATTCATCTAGCTAACTGAAATTTTTGGCAGTAGCCCAGCCCACTTTCCTCAAATTGCATGATCCAGCAGCCATTTCCCCAGTTCAATACATCTGACACAGTGGAAAACACTGAAGTATCTGGATATGCCAGCTGGGGAGGAGAATGGATTGTGTGAAGGTACAGGTGAGTACTCAAGGAACATCAGTTACAGGTAAGCAATCTGTCTTTGTTGTGGTCCCTATGCATCATATACATGGATGCTGATTAGCAAGCAACTTGCCACCGGAGGTAGGAGGCACATCTAGAGAAGATAGATGGTCCTGCCAAACAATGCATCCACTTGAGATCTCATGTCTAGGCAGTAGTGCTGAATAAAGATGGATGGAGTTGACCAGGTTGCCACTTGGCACAGCTCAGGGAGAGGTATCCCTCTCAAAAAGGCAGTGGAGGTAGTGGTGACCCTAGCAGAATGGCACAGAATGTGACTCTTTAAAGGAAGGCTAGCTAGTTGATATGACAAGGTGATGGCTTTTACAACCCATCTGGCAAATGTCTGAGGAAAGATTTGAAGGCTCTCCTGAGAAGCATACAAGCAGATGAGGGAACTTGCAAAAATCTTTCATTTGAGTCATGTAAAACAACAACATTCTTTGAATATCCAAGCAGTGAAGGAAAAGTTCCAGTGGGGTTGATGGAGTGGGAAACAAAGGGGGTAGGACCATCTCTTGTTTAACAGATGGAAGTCTGAAACAACCTTGGGAAGGAATGACATGTCTTGTCTGAGAACAACTTCATACCAGGCCAGATAGGGAGAACTGAAAGTGCACACAGCTCCCCAGCTTGCATGGCAGTCATAACAGCAATAAGGAAAGTCACTTGGTAAGAGAGGTGGCCTAAAGACACCAATGCAAAGAGTTTGAAGGGAGACTCAACCAGGTGGACAAGGATTGTTGATAGAATCCAAGGAGGAGGAGGCTGTTGATGGTGAAGGTAGAGATTCTAGACACCACAGAGGAATTTTGTTGTTGCAGGAAGTGCAAAAAGCAACCTGGAAGTGTTCTTATGGGCAGAGGTAAGTATAGGAAAATATACAAAGAGAGAAGAGAACTGGAAGCCCCTGTCCAACAATGTTAAGATGAAGGAAAAAACTGAAACGGAGTAGTTGAGGGGATCAAAATTTCTCTCAACTGCAAACATCTGAAAAACCAACCATTTGCAGTGGCAAGAGTCTCTAGTACAGCACCTTCTCACGACTGTTAGGATGGCACAAATTCTATCCAAGGTTAGAGGAGATCAATCCTTCACACCATCAGTTTCAATCTGTGTACATCATGGTGGAGAATCTTCCTATTATCCCTCAAAATTACATCATCCCACAAAGAAGGTCTGTAGGAGTCTTGGGATAGCATAGCTATGTGAACAGTTGATTGTAGCCTGCAGTTGGAGTTGGCAATTAATAGCCAATTGTCTATATATGGAAAGACAAGGATATGCTGTTGCTGAAGCATTGCTGCAACTACCACCATTCCCTTCTTAAAGATGCTTGGTGCTGTCACCAACCATAAGGGGAGCACCTTGAACTGACAGCAATCACCTGCAGTTAATTGGAGGAATTTCAACAACGTAGATGAATACTGACATGGAAGTACGTATCTTTTAGTTCTAGAGTAGGGAATCAATCTCCTTCCCATAGTAGGGGAAGGATGTTGGCTAGAGAAGTGGTTCTTAACCTTTTCTTTACCAGGGACTTGTAAATATAATTTGTTGCTGGGAACCCTCAAATTTAACTCAAGATTTAAAGACTTAAATATTTATTTATTCATTAAAGGCTTCTGGAGACTAGGATTCAAATCTCCTCTCAGACACTGGGTGACCTTGGGCAAGTCAAATTTTCTTAGCCTCAGAGGAAAGCAAAGGCAAATCCCCTCTGAACAATTCTTGCAAAAAAAAAAACTGTCATAGGTTCACCTTAGGGTTGCCATAAGTCAGATGTGACTTGAAAGCACACAGCAACAAAGTGCTGCTGAAAGGCGCAAGTTCTTTCTAGTTGTCCTGTCTCTGCCCTTTGACTTATAGCAACCCTAAGACAAACTTATGTTTTTCTCTTTCTCCGAGGCTGAGAGAATGTGACTTGCCTAAGGTCAGCCAGTTGGTTTCTATGGCTGAGTGGGCTTCCAAACCCTGTTCTCCAGAGTCATACTTTGGGTGCATGCACATGCCTGCTGCTGTGTCTTTTTTGTCAGGTATGTGGCAACAGGGAGTGCATAGGTGTTGAAAATGTTCCCTCATTTGCAAACAAGGGCACGCACACCACCCCTGTTGCCACATCCCTGTTGCTGCCATTGAGAGTCAAGATGATACTGTTCACATTTCCAGTCCACATATACAGGCAAATGGGAGCTTTTGATTCCTCACTCATATAGATGGCAAGTGACATGGTGACAACAGAAGGGGGCAGGAAGGAACCCCTGCAGAGAATGCAACTGCTAAGCTAAGACATCAGGGGCCTGGAGACTCGGCGAATGGACTTCTCCATGAACTTATTCCTCATGGACCTTCCCACCGATGCTGATCCAATTAGGTGGGACTCCAGTTCCCCCTTACTGTTCCTGTGGGGACAACTGTGGGTCAAACAGATTAGTGGTGAAAAGGCACTGAGATGATTGAGTAAACTGGTTGCTCTGAAGGTAGAGGCTTGCTCCTTCTCTTATCCACATAGAAATCATCCCTGTGAAATCTCTTGGATTTCTTGGCCTGAGAGAGTGCCATAGTTGCATCTGATAGTGTTGAGTAGAAGACAGTGAGTAGAAGACAGTGTTGTCAGTACTGAGTCCAACAATATCATAGTGGTTATTGAGGTAGAGGTTGAAAACCTGGATATTCCAGTGCAGATATCCCAGTGGACAGTTTAGTATCTGACATCATAAGAATGTTAAGAAGGCTATGCGACTTAGAAACAGAGGGTTCTGCTAGGGGTGGCCGCATCTCAACTGTGCTTGCCAATTTCTCCCAGAGAAAGGATCATAACTGCTGTGCTCTGCCTGAGAGGTAAAAGCCAAGCAGATGTGGCAGTCCAGAATGACATGGGAGGAGACCGAGTAAAGGGGGCATGATGAGACTTTTCTAGTGCAGGAGGAGCAGCACTTTAAGAGCTGTGAGGCAATAGCCCATTCCAGCTGGGTAGGGACACCATCTGCTATGTTCCTGCTTCTTATCTGTAGATGACAAGCAAAAATAAAGTTTGTTTGTTTTTGGATCAACAACAAAGGAAACGAATAAGGTGGAAGGAAAGGGAAAGAAAGTGCTCACAAAACAGTCTCATCTAGATAAGAGGATCTCTATCACATATAGGCACTGTGGTGGATAAAGCAGAACTGGGAAATGGCTGCCAGAAGATGCAATTTGGGCAGACTGTGCATGGCTACCACCAAAATTTCAGCTAGCTGGCAGATTCTGAACAGTGTCACTGTGCAGATCCAGAGCCATATGTGTGATGCACAGAGACTACGGTAAACAATCTACTATTACCACCTTCTAGAAATAGTTGTACAGGTCGAAGCAGAATTGCTCATACAATACTGTGCCACCAATTCCCAATACACAGATGTTATCCAGGAAGATACTATGGCTGGGTATAAAAAGCTACCAAGAGTCCAGGAAAATCAGCACTACTGCCTTTCTCCCCTCTTCTGTCCTGCCAGAGGATATCTGTCAAGAATGTGTGTACGTACACATGTATGAACATAATTTCACTAAACTTACTATCAAAATTGTAATATAAGAAGCCCCCACCTTTTGTCACCCCATTATCTGACAACTTTCTGTTTTGATGCTTCCAAATTAAGCACAGGTTCTATTAATTTGACAAAGGTTCCTCCCTTTCATCAGTTCTTCTTGTCTATGGAGGCTCAGTTGGTACCACTTGCACACAACTGCTTGCAAAGCAAACTGAGGGGGGGGGGGAAGGGTACTAGGTCAGCTGAGAAAGCAGCACATGTCCAATCAGTCTCAAGTGTAGAGGCATATCTAGGGTGGGGTAAGTAGGGTACAGGCCCTGGATGTCAGTGCCGGGGGGAGCTCAAAAAAGCCATGCCGGAAGTGGAGGAGCAGGAGGAGGAGGAGGAGGAGGAGGAGGAGACTCCAGAGGTAGGGGCACAATTTCCATGCTTACCCTAGATGCTGTTTATGCTAGATACGCCTCTGATCAAGTGACCTTCCTTAAATCCTTTGTGTTCTCTACAGTACAGCACATGAGTTCCACTTTGCAATCAATTCTGCTTTCTGATACTGCTCCAGTCCCTAATCTGTCGGATAAGTGGGGGAAGCCTGTAAATCCTTTACTAAATTTATTACCAAAATTAGAAGGTTACTGAAGTCCCAATTTTAAAAAGGGGACCAGAAAAGTACAGATCTTACAGCCTAACTTCTGTTCCAGCAAAACAAATGGAAAGGATAGTCAAGGCTGCAACTGTTAAATATACAGAAGACCCAGTACAATGCCCTGATGGCAAACCATTATTTATTTGGAACTGAGAATTTCTAGAATTCAATCCAGCACACCAAACAGGACTTCGAGAGAGAAACTCTTTCAGTCCACCAGACGATTTACCTCCTTTCCTCCACACAGAAGAACTCCTCATCCAGAAGGTAGGGCACTGGGCCAAGTGCTAATCAAATCAATGACCCTTAGGCAAAGGCGGATGCTTTCAACACTCAATAAATAAGCCCAATATCTAAAAATTGCCAATTCAGCTCAGAAATGTACTTGAAATTCAAGCAGTGGTACAATTGGTTCACAAATTTCTTCCCTAAATGTCTGCTGTTCCCTGATGTTTGACAGGCACTGGCTGTCACCACCCAAAGATAATTATCTTAAAGGCTTCATTAATAATTCTCCCCACAGGTGGAAACTTGGAGCTGAAAGATATATAGAAGCATCAACACCTCCAGGGTACAGCTGAGACTGTCAGAAACCCAAATACCTCATCTAGATCAGGGATGAGCTGAAAATTCCATCCCAGTTGCAGGTGGGTCAGGAATGGGGAATAATTATCTGTACAGAGTTCCAAAAACCATGAAGTTTATCTTTCTTACAGCTCCTCTGTCCTGTCAAGCAAGCAAATGTTCAGAACCAAACAGTATATGTTCAGCTTGTACATGAATAAACAAGACAGTGCTTGTTTTCATGTTTATTTTTCAATAGTTTTCAACCCCTCCATCCCACTATGCACTTGTTATTTTCTTGTGCATTTACCTTTTTGCCTGAAGGTCATGACACGTGACCACAGGGGAAGGGGGCTGATTTTCTGTTCAGCATACAGTGAACACGCCTGTGGCAAACAGGCTGGTTAATTTGTCATCAGCTAGGACCAGCAGCCTGTTTCTAAATTAGTATTTGGGAAGACAGATGTGTAGTCCAAAGGCTACATTACTATTGCCATTTCTTTTTCCTACATCTTTACTGGTTCCCTTATAGTCCCTCTTTCAGCTCCAGTGCACTTTAATTGATCCACAAAAGAGGTTTGTCTTAGTTACCTGAGCCAAATAATAAAATGGTATCTTCTCCAACTCCAAATCAAACTAAATACATCAGCCATGCCTGAGGACTGCAAGCTAGATTAGGAAGTGTGTGCCACGCTATGTAGAATCCATTACTGTGACCTCCAATATTTCCACTGTTGTCTCCACAATTTAAGCCACTTTTCAGTTTAAAAAATATATGGCTAGCATCAGTATTCACAATGTCATAAGCCAGACTTTCAATATCTCAGATATTGGAATTCGTGTTTATAGTTGTAGCATCAGCGCAGTGACCAAAACTGTCTTCCAAAACTCACATTAGAAGCCAGACAGCTGTACCAACATAAGGATTTCTGAGGCCTGGGCAGTGGGGCAGTTAGTGAAGAAGCATCCAGCCTTCTCCTCATTTCGCCAATGAGTGACTTTGTGACAAGAAGTTGTGACAGGACCCTGCTAGGGTTTCTGTGGATGCCTGTCACTGCCAAGAGAGGGCTGGCCTCTTCTTTAGTCTTGCTCTGCTCCCCAGCACCTTTGAAATCCTTATGTTGGTGCAGCTGTCTGGCTTCTAAGGAGAGCTTTTGGAGGCTGCATTGCAAGACGCAGCTACAGTACCAGAGCTCCCTCATCATAGCTACATATTCTGATTTAGGATCTATGTTATATTACACACTCATGCTGAAATCATCTGGAGTAGTTTCTTCAAGAAGACCTTTATTGATGTCAGTGGTCTGCCTTGCAAAAGTAAACTGGTTAAGGGAACTTGTGGATATATATTTTTTTTCTTTTGATGAATGCATCATCTTCAGAGTGCATTGAGGCATGTCAACATTCTCAGATCCAGACAAACACGTTGTTAGCAATATGAGGACAGCCTATTGGATACTATGTATTGAAACCATTAGTGGCACTCGCAGCAAGAGTGCCTACCCTCCACCCACTTTGTCTTGCCAGAGACATTCATGCCATAATCCCCCCCAGATTTGATTGCTATAATGGATTCTATGTGGGGATGACACTGAAAAGCATTTGGAAATTAAACTGGTAGAAAAGAGGCTGCGGCTGTACTACTAACCAGTGCGAGGTAATCACAGCTATTTGTTGTGTGTGTGCGCGCTATGTTGATGAACACTACTTTCAGATGCAATTAATAGAGCTGATTTGAATCTTTAAAGCCCTGAATGTTTTGGAGCACTGATACATGAATAGCTGGATCACTTTTTCACATGTTCTTTCCCACGTGCTGTGAGCAACAACTGAGATCCCACTTCAGATACCTTGAGATAGCTTTTCTGTCAGTGGAAAAGCAGACGGCTATAGATGGCTACTGAGAGCAGAACTTTTGGGTAGCAGCACCTATCCTATTGTTTCTGTCACACCCCAATGTTGCATATTACCCTGGAACTTAAAAGTCAGCCTGTGGCATTATGTATGTGGGAGAGGAGGCTACATTTAGGGAGAGAGAAATCAAGTTTCACTTCCTCCTTTGTGATGAAAAGGAGACTTGGAAGCTAAAGAACATGAACAGTGCCAAATAGTTGCTGTGGGTATAGAAATGACACCATACAGGTTTGTGGGCATCCAAGGATCAAGATTCTCCCTTAGACAGATTCAGGCTTCCTGAACAAGTCCATGCAGGCTCTTTAGACAAACTTTTTAAAAACATGCAGCAGCAGCAAAAGCAAGGAGCAGCAGTTTGTTCCTGCTGGTGATTCCATGTTTCTTAAGGCCTTAGGGTAAAGGATCCCTCTCTCTCTCTTGCTAGAGCACTGAGGCATCACTCCCTCCCATCACATGCCACTTTGAGTAGCTACAATTAAGTTTCTAGAAAGCATAGATATAGTTGTGAATGATTGGAGCCAAAGTCTTAAATCCAGGAGGAAGATAAGGACAATGCCTACCTAAGGAACTGAGAGACAATGGAGTAGGGTCTCTGTGTTAAGAGACTCAGCTGTGAGGAAAATGGACTAAAAGAACTGTGCATGATTTCCTCTATAGCTGCATCCATTAATCATCAAATAAATCCTCTTTTATCCAAAGGCTTTGCCTCAGTTTGACTGCCCTCTAATCTCTGTTGACATGAGTATCCTGATCTAGGCCACAAGTTAACACCATTCCCATATTTTTTTTTACACTGAGTTCCTTATGTTGGAAATATAAATAAGTATGTTCATTTTATCAAATTGTTCAGTAGTATAAACAAATTATTAACTAACAGATTAACCAACCACAAAAGTTTATGTATTTCACAAAAATAGCTGCTAAGGAAGAAAATGCCATTTCTTGATCAGCAGGTGACACTATGAGGTCCAGTTATATGTCCAAGATCCATTGCACATTAGAGACATTGAGAAAGGTCAGAAATTTTGGCCATCTATAATGACAGCATTGTTTTTTAGTTTATTTTGAGTGGAGGGCTTGCAAGCAGTCAATAGAATCTTCCAAACTCTCAGTGATAGATCCAAGAAGGACTTAATCTCCAAGCTGAACATCTTGCCTCTGTACTGGAATCTGAAGGATAGCAAAATGTTTTGGCAGATAGTAACAAAAGCTCTACCCAATGGTCATAAATCCCCTGTTTCTTGTATCTCTGCCTATGGATGTAAAAAATATTTTTCTGATGTTCTTCATGATTTAAACAAGTCTCCAATTCACAGTATATAACTTCATCCTGGTGCTCCAGAGTGCGAGTCTGTAACTCCTGGAGACATTCGTGACTTAATATCACTATTTGAACTGGTAAGCCTGTTTCAGATTTCATACCATCTGATTTGAACAAATTTAAGCTATACTGGTGGGCACATCAACTATCAGCTCTCTTCATTTTTTATTAAAATATCTTTGAAGGTTTCTAGGGCTTGGAGTTCAAGACCAAGCCAGCTATAATCATCCTATTAGCCTTATTTCATTTATAGGGGAAGTTTATGCATGCTGCCTAAAAAGTAAGTTTCTTATCTGGATGGAAGATAACATAATTATAGGCAAGGAACACACTGGGTTTAAAGCTGGTTGTTCAACTTTAGATCATTGTTGCATTTTAGCCCATCTTGCTGAAAAGTATACTTTATTCCCTGGTGGTAAGCTTTTACCGTCTTCAGTGATCTCAAATTTCCTTTTGATTTGGTGTCATGGGAACTCCTATGGAATCTGACAGAGCCACCTGAAATGGTGTCTGGACAGGTGAAGAAGAGTCATAAACCAAGGGTGCCTCAGCCACCAAGATATTACCAGAATGCCCTGTTTTCTGCCCTTCTAGTAACTCCCTTGACTATCAGTGGAAATGGTGGCAATGCATATAGCATAGGGTCCTCTCAGTCAAAAAAAATCAGGTTTCCTAGAGTCCTGTTGACACTAGGCCTCTGGAGCAAAAATGGTTGCGGTGGTTGTTCTCATGAGAAATGAACAATCCACCTGTGGGATTCCCCAATGTATGATGCGAAAGGTAAGAATCTAGCTTTCACTAATGGCACGTGAGCTCTGGCCTGCTGAGTGAGTCAGCCAGCAGAATCTCTTCTCCTGGAAGATGGCCAATTTCAAAGCTGGAGTGTTAACTGTAGGAGGGTGTATGACTTACTGCCAGCCTATTTGTTGACATAAAAACAGTGGTATTACCTGTAACTACTTTGCACCATCCTGTGTCACAGAATTATCTCAAAAGCTTCGAATGCTTTTATTACTGCAACTTCTCTAATATATTGATGTGTAATTTGCCCTTCTCTGCAGACTAGAGGCCTTTATGGTCAGTAGGACAGTTTGTGCAACCCATCCTGACAAAGAAGCATCTGTCTCTGTATCTACAATGACTTCAGAGGGTGAAATAACAAGCCTGTCCTGGTGTTGTAAGGACTTAGTCATTTTACAATCAGTTCCTGAACCACTCCTGGCATTGTTAGAACCTTTCTGGAAGAGTCTCACTATCAAAAATTGTCAGAAATCAGTGCTGGAGAGCTGCATGTAGAGACTTGCAAGAGATATGGCCATTGTCATGGAACCCATCAGCCCCAACAGGACTTGAACCTTCCTGGTAGACACTCTCCTATTCTTGCAGAAAGCTCAAGTCAATTTGGCTAAGACTTCAGTGGTTTTCACTAAATAAGAATGCAGCTGAGTGCATATGTGATAGTGAAGTGTTCTGCATGCAAATGTTACTTTTCAATATTCATGATTAAGTTTAGTTTATCAGTGAAAGAGTTACTAAGAGATCTTTCTGAAGAGCTCACTTTGATAGATTCGTCACAATCAGTCCAGGATATATATTGGTAGATAAAAATTTCTCGAATTCAGAGTCTTTCTGCCACCACTGTCAGATATTTCGTGAAGACTCTCAGAGTACCAAGAAGCCAAAGGGAAGAACACAAACATGGTAATACTTGGTCAGCAATAAACCAAAGAAAGTGATGATAGAGCACTCGGATGGACATGTGAAAATAAGCTTCTTAGGTCTATTGTCGTGCATCAGTCTCCTGCCTTGAATAAAGGGTAAATAGTCGCAATGGTGCTTGTTCTGAATTACTCTGGTATAGTGAAACATTTAACTTCTTGGTGGTCAAAGAAGGGCTCAGTCTGCCATCTTTTCTCAGAATGATAAAGCGACAGCAAGAAAATCTATAATGACAGAAATAGAGTTTACTTGCTCGATTGCCTCTTTGGCTAGTAAACTGCAAACTTCTTTCTGAACTGCTGGCAATGGAATATGCTGCCAGTTATCCCAAGAAACTGTTGAATTTGATGGCATATTCCTCCAAATAATGCCAAGCACCCAGGAGTCCTATTAGTATAATGTATTAGTAAATGAGTCTGTAGTAGTAGTAAAACAGCGGGATTACATTTTCCAAAAACTGGCTGTCTTTTCTTAAAAGAAGAGGAGCAATATGTCCTTTAGATGAAGATAAACTACTGGACAAAGTCTTGGATTGTTCTCTATGACATGATCAGGAAGATAGTATCCTGAATTTGAATAAAAACAGATGAAATTTCTATGCGATCTCCTCCCAAAACAGACACCAGAACAGATAGAAAAAAAAAATATTTCAGTTCAACTCTGCCTTGGACATTTGAAATGTGCTATGCAAATACTAAATATTATATTGATGATAAATATGTTCTGAAGAACAGATCTAAAAAAAATGTAGCTAAACTCACCAAGTCCAGCTATGGAATTCTAAGTGGTCCTCTTGACCTATGATTTCACTGTCAATAGATTGAGTTCTAAGAAGGTTGTGGTTGCCCTGACCACTCATTAAAATATGATAAGGAATAACAACAGTTAGAAAAATGCTGTCACAAGTCTAGACTATGTCCAACTTAGAACATGCTCTGGCAGATCTGGCTTCAGCAATATAAACCCAGTGATCCCAGAGGACAGGAGGCAGCTATATCCATGCAAAACACTCAGATTGCTGTCAGTGGAGTTCTTACTATTTTGCGGTTATAAATCCTGTTACCACACCCTAACTGGCTGTTTTCACTATTAGCTGAATTGCATTTCCCAAGTTTATTTCAAAAATACACTGCAAGTTATCTCACTAAAAGAAAGAATGCAACACACCATGAGAGAAAAATTATTCATGTGTACATTTGCTGCTGTTGTTATTGTCTATGTTGCTCATGCAGAGAATGGGAAGGAGAAGAAAAATAAAATTGCCATTTGCCTTTTACCATGGAAATGGAGTTGGGGGGGGCACCTAGCATCTCTCCACTAAGTTTGTCCTGTAGTATATAGCAATAGTAAATAACACACTCAAATAAAGTTAGTCTATTCTTTTTAAATTTTATTTTCTATAAAATTACACAAGTAAATCTTTTCACAACTATCTAGAAAAATTCTCCTAGTATTTCCAGTGAGTAGATGGGGTTGCATAGTGGGACAAATCTGTGCAGATATACATAATGAACGCAGATCACCTGTTGGTAAACATATCTGTTGTTATTAGTCCTATGCAAGCTTGACTAGTCTATTCTCAGCTGTCAATCAGGATACCAGCGAAAAAAGAAGAAAACTATTATCCCAGGGTGTAGCTACAATGGGCAAAATGTGGGTGTTTCCCCCCTCAGATAACAATTCCTTCCTTCTCTCATGAAGTTTTCCTTCAGTCCCCAAAGTTCTAGAACTGTAGAGAGTAAGACATTGAAAATCATTATCTTAGAGCTCTTGTGTTTGCTGCATTCCCTTGGTATCTTTGCCTGCTCCCCTCCCCACCCACCCCCCTTTTTTTTGGATGCTGTATTTCTGAAATTTTATGTTAGCACAGTGCTAGCTGTAGCAACATCCCTGATTATCCCTTCTTTATAATAGTATGCAGACCTTTGGCCTTTTGGGGGGCTGACTGCCCAGGGCGAAAGGGCCTTTCAGAACATGATGAATTGTTTACATCTGTTATTTTTAAAAATGGTGATACTTTTAACTGCCTTTAACTCTACTGACAGTTTAATTATATTTTTAACTTTGGTATGATCTGAATTTTTAGTTGCATCTATCTTAGCTTCTATAAGCCACCTTGAGCCCCACGCTAGGGAAAATATGTGATTTTATTATCATCATCATTATTATTGTTACTATTGTTATTGTTGCCATGTGCCTTCAAATCATTTCTGACCTATGGGGACCATAAGGCAAACCTATTGCAGGAATTTTTGCGGCTGAGAATCTGTGACATATCCAAGTTCACCCAGTGAGTTTCCATGGCTGAGCAGAGAATCAAACCCTGGTCTCCATAGTTGTGAACCAATGCTCAAACCACTGTACCATGCTGGCTCTGCTATTACTATACTATATTACAATAACAATAACAGTCTACATCATCATGTATGCAAAAGTCCACAAACAAGCAAAACAAAGATAAAACTCAGCCAAACACCAGAATACATCTAATTCCCCAAGAAGTTGAAGGAAAACAAAAACGCCTTCATCATTTGACAGATGTTAGTGATATTGCTTAATCAGAAGGGGGTACAGCAAAAATAACAACAGTAGGTCATCATAAATGATCCAAATGGAAACTATTAAAAACAAATAAAAAGGAGAAAAGGAAAACTATTTTCAAGTGTTTATATACTGATGAAGTTTCTTGTTTGTTTTCATATTATAACTTCTTATTTTTTTTCCTTTGCATGCTCATCAGAAAGATTAGTTCAAAACAGACCTGCTATGTTACTAACTGAACTGCCAGAAGGAATGACATCTTGCCATATCTCAAACAATGATGTTACCACAGTTCAAAGTGTTTATTCCATTCCTTTAACACCCTAAACAACTCAGAACCTTCTTATCTTGTTGGCTGCCTCCTCCCACATGAACCTGGCTGAATGTTTTGTTAATCTCTGGTAGAACCTGAAGGGCAATTCTTGTAAAAGTGAATGTCTCTGTTTAATCATTTGTGAGTGGCCCTGCTTTGCTGTGACTGGGAATAGAATAAGGCATTCTATTGCCTGGGGTAGATGGCTCTTCCTTCCCTAATTCAAGTGTATAGTACTCCAGGCCAGCTGGTTTATTTTGGCATGTCGGTCAGAAAATCCCACAAGTTCCTCTTTGTGGCAGTAAAAGCAGAACAAAAGAGATTCAAATGACAATTTGCTGCCTTTCAGTGACACTACAATATTTGCTCCATCATTTTGCCTAATGATAGGGCCAGTCCTTCCCGGAAACAGGTAAAAAGCAGAAGCTACAAAGTGTGCCTCAGGCTCCTGATGCCTTTGCAATCCTCCGGATCCCAAAGGCCTCCAAACCTACCCAGGGAACGAAAAGACAAAGAAACAAAGGCAAAGATGACAGGTGCTCTGGCTCAGCATAGTGTTGTTTCTCAGTATCCCTGCAGCAGAAATGCATGGCAATAAAGTCATATTCGTACAAGGAACACTGCAATATGATACCTCAGCCCCTTCTGTGATGGGAAGGAGAAACCTGCTGAAGTATAGGAAAGTTCACCACAGTCTATGGAAAACATCAGTTTTTTGCACACACTGTCCTGCAATGTGCTCAAAGTATAGAGACTCATCATGGGCAAGCTTGGGGCTATTTATGTATTCCTAATCTTTCATCAAGTTCTCCACTGCTTTAATTAGGCAGGTAGCAAAATGTGAGAGGGTCTTCCCAGTAGGTACACATTGTATCAGAAATTCCCATCTGATGGAACCTTGCTTGGAATTGAACTGGTTGGGTTTTTTTTAAGCACCAGGCTTTCAGATTGCAATTTGTTTTTTAGCATAATGGCAACTTTTACTTATATTATATTAACAGCCCTAACTGTAGGAAAGATTTTGATTCTTCTGTTGTTTTTATATTTGTATTGCAGTATCTCTGTACGAAAGAGCCAGCATGGTGTACTGGTTTGAGCATGGACTATGACCTCAGGGACCAGGGTTTGATTCCCCGTTTGGCCATGGTAACCCACTGCTTTCAGTCCCAGAACCCCTGTGATAGCCGCGTCTTAGGGTTGCCATGAGTCAGAAACAACTAGAAGGCACACAACAATCTCTGTATGAACATCACTCTGGGCAATTCTTTAAAAAAATAAATCTAAAAGGCAACTTATAAATATTTTAAATAAATAGGCTTCCCCTCAAAATACACAATTCCATCTGGGGATTAAATGTCAGATTTGGAAAGGGCAGATTGGTATCAGAGGCTTCTTTATTGCTGAGAAGATGTCAGTTCCACTGTTCTTTATACTGTGCAGACCTACGTACTTAGGGCAGATTTATAGCTAAAAATTCATCCCGACTGGGGAATTACAGTAACTTATAAATCTGTGCATAACTTTTCAGAAAACCTCCATGTCCCGAGTTATTTTCTGTTATCATTTACAGCAGAGAATTCTTTCTAATGCACTCTATGAGCAGGTTTTGCTGTATAAGAGCACTTACTTTATGATTGTATCTTTCATGCTCATAAATGTCAATTTAGTTACTCTGTGAATTATGAAGTGCTTTCTAGGCCTCTGTGTAGAATTCCTACAATTCCAGGCCAATGAAATTTATGCTGAAAAGTGAAGATGTCCATTTCACTGATCTGAAATGAAAGTTCAAGTGGAAGTGCTGTGCATGGACAATCACGCTGTATTCTGTGGCTGCTTGTGGTTTAAAGAAAGAGATATTTAAAAAAAGGTTAGTTTGTGGTGCTGGGCAGGAGTGAGTTCTAGGCAAGTAAATTGGTTTTCATACCCCACAAAACAGCCCTGTTTGCCCAGCAGTTTTTTAACAGTGGCTGAAAATAGTGAAAATAATGATCAAAAAGACACCTCTGCAAATAACAATTCAGAACAAAGAAACAAATAATTTAGAATAATGAATAAAAACTATACTGTGAATAATAGCATACATTTTAATATATTATTTCCAAGCTCTAATTATGACTGGGAAAAAGATCTAGTATCCACAGATGTTCATGTATAGCTTTTCATACAAATTATAGTTATGTAACACAGAGTCCAACATAGGGCAACATAAATGGACTCTCCTCAGGCCCTTACAGCTACCAAAAGAGTGATATTCCAAAATTGGAAGGAAAACACTTACATTTTGTCACTCAATAGCCTGAAGATCTCAAAGCTCTCTCTACATTTTTAAGGGCATTCCGTAGTCAGCATTTCCAGTTGGGCGCTTCTTTGGATATACAGTCTGCCTACATTAATCTGTACACTTAACTGATTATTTGAAACTCATTAATATTATTAGGAACCCCTGTCTCCCTATTTTTTGTTTCCTCCTGTTCATTTTTTACTTCCCCCCTTTTCTCCTTTGCATATTTGCAATCACCTCATCATCATCTTCATCATCATCATCATGCCAATCAAATCTATTTATTCGGATCAGCCACATGCCTTTGCAGATAATGCACTTACATGAATATAAATACAAATATAAAGCAAAATATAACAAACTACCCAGACTTTGATTGCTTAGCAGAATGCCTGCCTCTTAGGCCCTGACCGCACCATGCCCCAATAGCATGTTGTTCTGTTTCAACCCCAGCATTGCCATTTCTGTGGTGGTTTCGGGTTATGAACGCTCTCCACCACACCCTTTTGACTTCAGCAGATGAGTAGCATTCTTGCCACCAGTGTTCCCACTGAATTACAGAGTCACTGCAAGTCCTCTTCCCTGCCTTTCCCTGCCCCACAGCTCCTGATTGGTTGGGTGTTTTGTTTTGTTGCGTTGGTAAGCCATACTAGCACAGCCTTCATTGTAACGTCATGACACCCCCGTAGGCTCTTGCATTTTTGTGTTATAATGCTAAAAAGTGTATTTGAACATAAAAAAAATATAACCCAAAGGAGAAATTTAACATCAACACTGAGAGGTAATAGATTTCGAAGTTACTACACTAGGGAGTAGCTGAGGGAGGGACAAGCTGGGCATGCCTACCCCCTGCCCCTCCTGGATCCACTATGACAAGAAGCGCTATCAAGCACAAATGAGGACCCACACTTGCCCAGGTGATAGGATTATGGCAGGAAAGGAGGCCATTACCGGATTTCTTCCAGTGATGAAAAAGCACTGGTTAGCAATGAAAAGGGATGGGACAGCAGCTGGTTAAGGACGACATCACGCGGAACAATGGGTCCTGGACCGGGAACAATGCATGGTTTTGCCAAGATGATGACTTCATGCAGTAAGGGTCTCACCACCGCAGGAGATACATTTTATAAGAACGCAAGAGATGGTTCTCTTGGTGCCCCTCTCAAGCTATGGAATCCATACCGAAGATAGCAAGATTACTCTCCCTTCCCAACGTCTTTCTGCCAGCATGCAAAGCCTTTTTTATTCAGGCAGACCTTTGGCAATTAAGCTGGATGGCTGTAAAACTGGCTTTTCATCTGAATGAGTGTTATTTTTTCCCTTCTTTCTCCTTATTTATGTGTTTTTGCTGCTCTTCAAGTTGTCTTATATTTTAATTAATCTGTTTTATGTGCATAACTATATTTATTTTATTTGATTCTATTGTTAGCCACACTAAACACCATTGTATGGGAGAAAGCTAGGATGCACATATATATAAACAAACAAGCAACTTTAAATTTTCTAGTGTTTGTATGTACGTGTGCTTTCAAATCACCTATTGACGTGAGTACATGAATTTCACAGAGTTTTCTTAGGCAAGGAATACCCAGAGGAGGTTTTGCCAGTTCTGTCCTCTGAAATATAACCTACAGCACCTGGTATTCACTAGCGGTCTCCCATTCAAGTACTAACCATGGCTGATCCTGCTTAGCTTCCAAGATCAGATGAGATTTGCTTATAGAGTATTAAGGCCCAACAATTTTTCACACTTTTTTGAGGCTCAACTAAACTAACAAGGAAAATAATACTACAAAAAATTGGGCTCAAGAATTTTATTCCAAGCTCATTTGAACAAATTCCAGTACACTGTATACCTTTCTGTTATTTTTTTAGATCTGATTTTAACAAAGAAACAAACGGAATTGTAAGAAACGTATGGAAGTATTGTTGTTCCAAAGATGTATGAAATCATGTTGCTCATGGAATATTAATATACAGATATTTTTTACCACCAAGAGCCTCAATAAAAGAAAAAGAAAAAAGAAAAAACTGTTTCAATGGCCAGATTTCATTTTTAAATGCCAAGAAGCTGCATTTGCAGTGCCCCCTGCACTGCAGTGCCCCCCTGCTATTTTGACACAGAACCAGAGCCTGCAAAATTTAGCCGCTGTGGTGAAAAGCAGGGCTGGTGCGTGACTGGCTTTTGCTCAGACTTGCCCACTTCTCCTCAGTGCAGCAGAAGCAGTAGTGCGGCCACCAAGCCCTTCCTTGGAGATCCAATCTTCCTTTCCTTCCCTGGGTTCTGGAGAATGTAAGGGCTCAACACTCTCTCCCTCCCCCTTATGATCTTGGGAGAAAGGAAAAAACAGTATTTTACACGTTCCTAGTAGGTCTTGCCACGGAGATGTGTGGCGAGAGTTTCCCAGACTCACTTAAAGAACAAAGCAGGTTTGTTATAAATGCAACACTTTAATAATAATAATTAAAAAAGGAAAATAGTGTACTAAGAATTAATAGAAGAGATAGCAAGCAACTCAACTGGCTTAGAACACTGGCTCTCTGCACACCTCCCCTCTGGTTGCACGAGGAAGAACCAAACCCATAGGAACAGGCACAAAGAAAAGATTATTCTCCAGATCCAGGTTGACTTCTCCAGCCCTCCAATACCTTCCAAAAGAACTGAAAACCTAACACATCTGACTACACAGGCTATTACCGCACTACACTGTTATAGTGTTATTATTCTACTTTCAACATCCTCTGGAATTCTGGGGTTTGTAGTTTACTGAGGCCAAAGAGATCTCTGGCTGAGAATTCTAAATGTCCTTCCTAAACTACAAACCCCAGAATTCCACAGGATATTGACAGCATAGTAGGGAACTATAACAGTGTAGTAGGGTAATAACCACAGTCCCTAGTTTCCTTATAACCCTTTTCTAGGATTCCCTTGCTTGCTCTAACATCAAGCAGTCAGCTGCAAGCTTGCACCAAATGGTCATCCCAGAAGCCTTTAGTTCTCCTTCTTCTCACTCCCCATTGACTAAAGGATGTCAGAGCCAATCCAGTATCTCCCCCATGATCCTTTGTTCAGATCCCCTGAGATAACTCTTTCTATAGCCTGGCTATTAAAGTTACATAATACTTGCTGCCCACCTTCTTCAACACTGCTAATATGACTCTGTGCTCCCCCTGCCATTTCGCCTCCTTTTCTATTTCAGTTCCAAGAATATATACTTCCCACAACCTCTTGCCATTTTAAAACAAAACAAGTGCATGCCATCTGTTAAACTTTTTATTAAAATTAAACCAGGCCACTGAGTTTTAAATCATGTAGCAGTAGTGTGTGTGTGCTATGTTGTATTTTATTTTTTAATCCTTCATTACTAATGATGTTTTACATGTGTTTTCGCTGTTTTAACCATAGTTTTAATAACATAGTCATTCCATTCTTTTTTTTTCCATTTATTTTAGAAAATAAGATTTTAATTTTTTTTTTCTTCTAAATTTCTGCAAGACACCTTGGATCCCATCTCCCAGGGAGAAAGGTGAGGTATAAGTTCAATAAATAAATAAAATAAATTCTACGTGCTCACTTCTACAATAGCTTTGTAGCCTTATCCAAAAAGAGACATACCTGCACATAAGCCAAAGGCATGGACATGTATGTCACTAACAGGATAAATCTTCATTGCAAGCTAGTTCACTATGACTGATTTTCCCTTGAGCTGTACAGCCCCAGGAGAGTGTTCATATGTTCTAGGAAATGGTCTAACAATAAAGTCCAGGAAGCATAAGCTTTCTGTTGTTGTTATTTTGTTTAATAAAACAAGTTACTTATAAGTTGAGTAGACACCCCAAAGTAGCTAACAATATAAATGCAAAATTACAATAATAAAGTTAAAACAGTTCTGACAGTACACAGACACACAAAATACATAAGGCTACCAATAGCTAAGCAATTTTAAAAATCAAATTGTACTTAATCTTTAATCTTTGTGGGTAGAACCAAATGTTTGCTGCACAGCTAACAAGTCTCCCAAGGAAGGGTATTTCATAAGTTACACGTCACAATGTAGAAGCTTATGCCTTATGCACATAATATAAACATATCAATGGGATATATCCTACAACATAGGACAGCATATGCACTAGGGCTCCTCAGCAGAGTGGGAAACTTGTGAAACCCTCAGCGTTTTCACTACCTCCATTCATGTGGGCGTGGGGGTGGAGTGGGGATGCGTCCTAAGTAGCGTATCTTTTGCACTATCTTTTGTCTATCTGACAGAGCAAATCTTCTACTGATTATGGACACCCAGTTTCATCCCTATACAAGTGTCAGATATAGAACTTTGAGTCTACTTGTTCAAACTCTTGTGCAAGTCCTTGCACTAGTTATTATGCAACAATTTTCACAAGCCATTCCACAAGCCATTCTAAACACCATTGTGCTAGTTGTTCCAGAAGCAATTTCCAGAAACAGTTTCACGGGCTGCTATGTAAGCTGCTTCACAAATTGTTCACAGAGGCAGTGGTGGAGCTTGGAGTGTGTGGAGGCGGGCGGGCGGGGGCATGGCTACGGTGCATGGGGGCGTGGCCAGAGCATATGGGATCATGGCCATGGTACGCGGCGGCGTGGCCAGGGCATGCGGGGGTGTGGCTACAAGCCGGGACACCCCCCAAAACATTGCCGCCCAGGGCGAAGCGCTCCCCGCCCCCTGTTCCTACGCCACTGCACAGGGGATCTTTCATGCTGTTTCATAAGCCTTCAATCCCATTGTTGTACAACATATTTCACAACTGCATCATAAACTTTTCCAGAAACAATTGCACTAATTACAGTAGCATTTTCACAGACCACTGCACTAGTTCTTGCAGAACTTGTTAAGCAACCATGTGCACAACTCATTGTTCTAACTTAATGGCATTGTTTGCATTAGATGGTCTAGTTGTAAATAAAGCCACTGCTTATAGTTTTTCTACTAACATAAAGTTGGATACAACCCTTTGATTCTACCCTATGCCACTCAAAAGTCTCAAACACAAGATTAATATGTTTATTTTTTAAAGAAAATAATTTGTTTCCATGTAAACTGATTGTGGAATATGGCTAATTAGTTTTAATTTTTTTCCAGTTTGATTTTAACAATTTCTTTTACTGAATTTGAAATTTGTTTTGGTTTTCTGAATCCAGATCAAGACATACAAAGCTGACACATAAATGCTTAATTACCATGATCACCACAGTAATGTGTCATTAGGATCTTAAATCCATTGATGGTAGTTGCATTTTCAATATGGTTTGCATCTTGCTCCAGTTCTAAGTTATAGAAAAATGCTTAATGCTCTTCAGAAAGCATCAAAAACAGTTTTTGTTTCCATTTGCTGGCGGAAGCAATAGGCATTCCCCAAGCCCCCATATTTGGAAAGATTTGCTAATTTTCTGGAACTATTGTATATGGAATATGTCATGTGTAATTTTTAACTGGATCTTGTAGAAGTAAATCAATCCAAAAATGTCAGAGTTGGATTTGTTTCTACATTTTTTACTGAAGATACAATACTTCCAAAATAGAGAAGCCTTGAAGGGAAGATTTGGCTTGTTTGGAATAATTGTTTTAATAATAAAACAGACATTAGGGTCCTGTAACTCTTGAATCTAAATTCTGTAGTGAAAAGAAAACTGAATGTTGACATTTGCCATATTTATCTACAACAGTCTCCTAACAATTTATTCAAAGAAAACATATTGAATAAGTAGATGTGCTAACAACTCTTTTGCAAAAAAGATTTTTTTTGTACAATTTGTATGAATCCCAATTAAATACAGCATTGCACTTTCAGACCACAAATTTCAGTGATAATTCACAAACGATATGCAAACTGAAGATAAATCCATTCTGCCTTTCTGAAAATGCTTGTCACCTATGACCATTTCCACACTAGACTGTTATAGTGCTATGATTCCACTTTCAACATCCTATGCGGTACAAATCCCGGGGTCTGCAGTTTAGGGAAGGGCCTCAAAGGCTGAAAACCCCAGGATTCCACAGGATATTGAAAGTGGAATAATAGCACTATAACAGTCTAGTGTGCAAATGGCCTATGATCTGGAATGCATATTTCCTGCCAAGGTCACCTGGATTGATAAAGACATATCTCAGTTTACAAAGTCTTTTTATGCCCACCAACCCCCCTTTCCATCTCAGCCTGGAAAGAAGGTGGAGAAATGCAGACCTTTTGTGTCAAGTTGAAGAAGGGTGTCTGCAGTAAAAATGCAATAAGGTTTGACCTAGGAAAGAAGAGGATTCTACTGTAGCTCTAGCTATTTGTGCCTGCCTACAGCAAGCAAGTAAACAGCAAGTATTTCCAGAATCTCTCACTGAGCATTTGTTTTGGGGTTTTTTTTATATACTTTTTATTATAAGTATAAACAAATATAGAATACATTCAATAAAGCGTCGATTTTTTTACAATATTTTGTCGCTCATTTAAGTTTCGTATAATTTTCTTCCAAGCCTTACTAGAACTGAATACTCTTAATAAATTGAGTTCTAACCGTACTACACAAAAGAAAGTTCAATTAAATTGTTTGTTCCTGTACATTCTAATCTATCTGATCTAGAAATTATAGTCTGATCTGACATCTTTATCTCATTTATCAAACCTAAAGACACTTTTCCAGTTTCACAAAGTCATATAGACAGTATTACCTCCTTCTTAGGATTTTTAGTTCAAAAGTTTGTTACCACAATTTCATAATGGTTTTCCTTTACCAGGTTAACAAGAGCCATTTATTAACTAATTTTACATTTTCTGATTTTGAAGGAATTGTTTCAGAGGGTCCCATTCTTTATCAATTTCTTCGTCTGTCAGGCCTTCAAGTCTCTGAGTTAATATGTCAGCATTTTTTATTTCTGACTGGCTGAATAGCCACCGATCTACGTTGGGGACTTCTTCATTTTTCTCATTATCGTTATCATACATAGTAAGATCCTCCAATGATTCTTTAATATATTCTGATCAATCATGTGAAGCATATTCAGTAAGTAAATTTCTGGAGATTTGTTAAATTCAATTTGTAAGATCTTACTTATTGTTTTATATATGTCATCCCAGAACTTTTTAGCCTTATTACAGGTCCACCATGAATGGTACACTGTTCCAACCTCTGTCTGACATTTCCAACACATACCTGTGCCTGTATTATGTATTTTTTTAAAGTTTGTTTGGTGTCATGTACCATCTGTGGAAAATCTTAAAGTAATTTTCCTTTAAGTTCTGGGCAATTGTGAATTTCTGTGTCATTTTCCAGCTGTGTTCCCAATGTTCCAATTGTATTGTATGTCCTAAATTTTGGGCACGAGTAATCATTGTTGCTTTAATTGTTTCATCTTCTCTCTCTTGCATCAATAATGCCTTACAGATTTTGGCCAACAAATGTGGTGGGTTTTCAAACATGAGTTTTATCAAGGCATCCTTTTCTTTCGTATCAAAGCCTTGTAGTTTTAAGTCTATGTGAAATCTTTCCACCAATTTTCTATACGGGAACCAATTAAGTACGATACCTTCTTCTTCTAATTTTTCTCTAGTTTTAATTACAGGTGATCCTGGAGAGGATTTATCAATTATATCCTCATATCTTAACCAGTTAGGTGTGTCTCTCCATCTGCCGTAAAAGGCTTCTTGAGGGGAAACTCACATTGGTATTTGTCTAAAAGTCACCCTTTTATAGTTATGCCAAATTTTTAACAATGATTTCCTGATGTAGTGGTGGGAAAAATCTCTATCCACCTTGGCTTTATCGTAGCAAATATAGGCGTGCCAGCCCATTCTCAGGTCTGGATCTTCCAATGCTAATAATCGCTCATTTTGCAAAGTTATCCAGTCTTTAAGCCAGGTCATCGCAGCAACTTTGTAGCATATATAAAAATCTGGAACACCAGCACCACCTCTGGTGCTTAAGTCAGTAAGTCTTCTACCTGGTCCATGGTTTGTGACCTTCCCAAATAAATTTAGATAAATCTTTTTGCCATTGTAAAAAAGGCTTTTTATTAGTAATAATAGATAAATTTTGAAACAAAAAGACCATCTTCGGTAATACATTCATTTTTATCGTTGCCAATCTGCCCATAAAGGAGAGTCGTAGTTTAGACGTAGTTTAGAATCTCTCACTGAGCATTTGTGAATAGCCAAACAGCGAAGAAGCAATAACCTTGCATCACTAGTTACCTCTAGCCTACAATGAAAGAACAAGTCTATAATGTTTGGCTACCAGAATGGAAACCATAATAAAAATGGAGGCTAGTGAAAATAAAAGTCATCTCTGCATGGATTTTGGAAGAAGCCAAGATTAAAAAAAAATAAATTCTTTACTTGTGCAAAGCTCACCAGATTTGGTTGTTTCACTACACATGTGCATATTGTTGGGTTGTTGTGTGCCTTCAAGTTGTTTCCGGCTTATGACAACCCTAAGGGGAATCTATCACAGGGTTTTCTGGGGCTGAGACCATGTGACACATCCAAGGTCACCCAGTCAGTGTCCATGGCTGAGTGGTGAATCCACCCCTGGTCTCCAGGGTTATAGTCCAGTGATGAAACTACTTACACCATGCTGGCTCTAATGCATACTAAAATGAAGCATGTTCAGCTGCTTTTGTGTGTGTGTGTGTGTGTGGTGTAAGAACCTATTCTAATTCTTTCTGTGTTATTTCTGCCACTGGTACTAAATTTTCTGTTAAGGAAGTAATGCCTAGAAACACATCAGTTTAGCTGATGTGTAACTGTATTACAGAATGGAATTGTTGAGGACCAATTTAAAGGAATCAGTGGCATATATCTTCAGCCAGAAATCCACATACAAAACCATCTACCCTGTCACACATATTTATATATGCACAGAGGATAGAGGACAGACTGTCCATTCATTTTGGGGACAGCAGCCCCACCCTTGGCCACACAAGCCCTCACACTATATTTTTCTTATGAGTGCATGTGCAAACTCATAAAGAAAAATGCTTGCTATGTATAGAATTGGAACACATATCCCCTTAGGTATATTAGCTACTGGGTCAATTCTCAGTTCTCTGCCTTAAATTCTAAACCTCATCTCTCATTCACTAGCCCACTACATAGCCATCACTACAGTGTTTTAGAATGAGCAACAAGGCAAAAGCTTGTCTGAAGAACACGGAAGTTGAGCTTTAAATTGCTGAAAACAGAGGAAAGGTCATAGATTCAGAGAATCTTGTAGTCCAGCTCTCTGCCAGTGCAGGAATACCTAGCTAAAACACTCCTGAGAGATGACCATTCAATCTCTATTTAAAGACCTCCAAAGAAGCAAGAGTCCACTACTTTCCAAAATAAACTATTCCACTATTGAACAACTCTTCCTGTCAAGAAGTTCTTTCTAATGTCAAGGTAGAATCTACTTCCTTGCAATTTGAATCCATTGGTTTGTACCTTAATTTCTGAAGCTTCTTCAGTTGTAGTACCCAGAGAACTTGATTTATATCCAGAAAAGCTCGTGGGGTGAGGGACAGTCTTAAAGGTGCTGCCACATTTTTATTCCTCCTTCCTTCCTCCTTTTTTGGCTATTTATTCATATTCCTCTTTGATGATTCATCCCTCCATTTCTTGTACATGTCTCCTTTGAATCTTGGCTTATCTGAAAGCTCTTTATAAATCCATCCTGGTTTCTTTAAACACCTCACACTTTTTTTTTCATCATTGGAATTATCTGCAATTCTGCCTTCAATATCTTAGTTTTAAGAGACTCTCATCCATTATGAATTCTTTTTCCTTGAAGCCTTTCTGACATTGGATCTCATCCAGTGTTTCCTTAAACTTATTGAAATCAGCTTTCTTAAAATCCAGAGCAGGTGCACAACTGCATTTCGCTTCAGTCTTTCTCTATATAACCAATCCCAAGAGGAAGTGGCCACTCTCACCAACAGTCTCACTTAATTCCAGTTCTCCCCTGTTGGTTAGGATAAAGATTAGATAGTTGATCCCCTTATCCCCCCCTTCACTTTTTGGACAATGCAGTTGTTTGCAAGGCAAACAAGTTTACTTTCTTTGACATCCAACAAACACCAGGGTAATTGAAGTCTCTCATTACCACTATATCTTTAATTTGGCCATCTGTTCTAGCAGGGTGTCATTCAGGTCTTCAGTCTGCTTTCAGGTCTATATACAGTTGTTTTTCTCCCCTTTAATTTTAACCCAAATACTGTCAACCTGTTTTCTATGCTTAAAGGCACAGGGTTCCTTACAGGTGTACACTGACCTGACATATAATGCTACTCCTCCTCCTTTGCTGTTTAATCTATTTCTTTGGAATGGAGGGAATACCCCTGTCTTACTACAGTCCAATCATAAGACTCATCCGATCAGGGTTCAATTATGCCTATTAAATCATATTTATCTTGCTGTGTTAAGAGTTCAAGTTCATTATGTTTATTTCCCATGCTCTATATGTTAATGTTATAGAATCATAGAAATGTAGAGTTGGAAGAGACCACACGGGCCATCCAGTCCAACCCCCTGCCATGCCGGAACACCCTCAAAGCACTCCCGACAGATGGCCATCCAGCCTCTGCTTAAAAACCTCCAAAGAAAGAGACTTCACCACACTCCGAGGCAGCATATTCCACTGCCGGACAGCCCTGACCGTCAGGAAGTTCTTCTTGAGGTTCAGGTGGAATCTCCTTTCCTGCAGCTTGAATCCATTCCTCCTCCTCCTGGTCTCTGGAGCAGCAGAAAACAAACCCACTCCCTCCTCTACATGGCATCCCTTCAAATATTTAAACATGGCTATCATGTCCCCTCTTAACCTTCTTTTTTGCAGACTAAACATACCCAGGTCTCCAAGTCTGTCCTCATAGGGCATGTCTTCCAGGCCTCTCACCATTTTGGTTGCCCTCCTCTGGACCTACTCCAGCCTGACCATGTCCTTCTTGAACTGGGGTGCCCAGAACTGGACACAGTATTCAAGACGAGGTCTAACCAAAGCAGAGTAGAGTGGTACCAGTACCTCCCTCGATCTAGACACCATACTCCTATTGATGCAGCTGAGAATTGCATTGGCTTTCTTGGCTGCCTCATCACACTGCTGACTCATGTTCAGCTTGTGGTCTATTGAGACTCCTAGATCCCTTTCACACGTACTGCTATCCAGCCACGTGTCCCCCATCCTATATTTCTGTATTCCATTTTTTCTACTTAAGTGTAGGACCTTACACTTCTCTTTGTTGAATTTCATTTTGTTAGCTTTGGCCCAGCTCTCCAGTCTATCCAGGTCATTTTGAATTTTGATCCTGTCCTCTGGCGTATTAGCAACCCCTCCCAATTTGGTGTCATCTGCAAATTTGATGAGCATGCCTCTATTCCTTCATCCAAGTTGTTGATGAAGATATTGAACAGCACTGGGCCCAGGACAGAACCCTGTGGCACCCCGCTAGTCACTTCTCTCCAGGATGAAAAGTAGCCATTCGTGATCACCCTTTGGGTTCGGTCGGTCAACCAATTACAAATCCAACTAACAGTAGCCCTGTCCAGCCCGCATTTTACTAGCTTCTTTGCAAGAATGTCATGGGGAACTTTGTCAAAGGCCTTACTGAAATCGAGGTATGCTACATCCACAGCATTCCCTTCATCTATCAAGCTAGTAACTCTATCATAAAAAGAGATAAGATTAGTCTGGCATGACTTATTTTTGAGAAATCCATGTTGACTTCTCGTGATTACCGCGTTGCTTTCTAAGCGATTAGAAACTGACTGCTTAATGATCTGCTCCAGAATCTTCCCGGGTACGGACGTCAGGCTGACTGGGCGATAATTATTTGGGTCCTCTTTTTTTCCCTTCTTGAAGATGGGGACAACATTTGCCCTCTTCCAGTCTGCTGGAACTTCTCCTGTCCTCCAAGATTTCTCAAAGATTATAGCAAGCGGTTCCGAAATGACCTCTGCCAGTTCTTTTAATATCCCAGGATGCAATTCATCTGGCCCTGGAGACTTGAATTCATCCAGTGTGACCAGGTATTCCTGTACCACCTCTCTACCTATTATGTGCCGCATTTCCCCTGCTTCCTCCCCTGCTCCCCAACCGCCAAGTTGAGTGCTTGTATCCTTCTGGGAAAAAACTGAGGCAAAGAAGGTGTTAAGTAGTTCTGCCTTTTCTCTTCCCCCTCTTAGTAATTCGCCATCTTCTCTGCCCAGCGACCCTATCGTCTCCTTCTTTTTCCTTTCGCTACAGACATATTTTAAAAAGCCCTTTTTGTTGTTTTTAATGTCTCTGGCCAGCCTAAGTTCATTCTGTGCTTTAGCCTTTCTGACCTCCTCCCTACATCTCCTAGCTACTTGCTTAAATTCTTCTTTGGTGGTTTCCCCCTTCTTCCATTTCCTGTACATGTTTCCCTTAACACTTAGCTCAACTGAGAGTTCTTTAGTCAACCATTCTGGTTTCTTCAGATGCCTTCCATTTTTCCTCCTTATTGGCACAGTTTTAGACTGTGCCTTCAGTATCTCCCTTTTAAGGAACTCCCATGCCTCCTGAACTCCTTTCCCTTTCACTATTCTTGACCACGGAATTCCAGCCAGCAGCTCCCTAAGTTTACAGAAGTCTGCTTTTTTAAAATCTAAGATGAGTGTCTGGCTACACTTATCTTCTCCTTCCCACTGAATGCCAAATTCCAATAGGGCATGGTCACTCCCCCCTAAAGATCCAACCACTTCTACCTCATTAACAAGGTCATCCTTGTTGGTCAGGATCAGATCTAGAATATTTGATCCCCTTGTGGCCTCTTCCACCTTCTGGACCATGAAATTGTCTGCAAGACAAGCAAGAAACTTGCTGGACCTTGCTGTCTTGGCAGAGTTTGACTGCCAACATATATCCGGGTAATTGAAATCTCCTATTACTACTGTATCTCTCCTTTTTGAATGTGCAGTCATTTGGTTGAGGAAGGCGTCATCAAAGTCCTCAGTCTCGGTTGGAGGTCTGTAGTAAACCCCCACCAGAATATCCCTATTGTTTCTCGCTCCCTTAATTCTTACCCAGATGCTCTCGACCTGGCTTTCTGGGTTTAAGTCACGGATCTCTTCACAGGTGAAAACATCCTTGACATACAAGGCTACTCCTCCTCCTTTCTTGTTTGGTCTATTTTTACAAAATAGGCTATACCCCTCTATTCCTACATTCCAATCCTGAGACTCATCCCACCAGGTCTCAGTGATGCCTATCAAATCGTATTTATTTTGTTGTACAAGGAGTTCAAGTTCATTTTGCTTGTTTCCCATACTCCGTGCATTAGTGTAGAGACATTTAAGTCCCCGGGCCTCTCCTGCAAGTCCTGTACTATAGTTTCTACTCCTCCCGCCATTGGCCGCTTGTACTACTTGTCCAATATCATTTGGGCCTTTTCCCCCTGCGCTCGCTGAGTCCTTGCCCTGAATAATATTGTCTCCCTCCCCAGCGGAACTTAGTTTAAAGACCTCTTAATCCTCCTTGCGAGACTGTTTGCAAAAACATTCCTGCCAAGTTTCATGAGGTGCAGCCCATCCCTTGCCAGAAGCCCACGTTCATGGAA
Organism: Cyclura pinguis; assembly: GCA_030412105.1. NCBI lineage: Eukaryota > Metazoa > Chordata > Lepidosauria > Squamata > Iguanidae > Cyclura > Cyclura pinguis. The sequence continues at coordinate 332,987,496 of CM059600.1, forward strand.
ATTCAGGCCGTGTTCCAAAAACCCAAACTGTTGCCGGTGGGACCATGTGCGGAGCCAGTTGTTGACCTCTGCTATTGCCCTTTCCCTACGTGCGCCATATCCTTGAACAGGGAGGAGAGACGACATGACCACCTTCACACCAAGGTCCTTAAGCTTCGTCCCCATAAGCTCGTAGTCCTTTGAGATGTGGTAAAAGCTGCTCCTCACAGTGTCATTGGTTCCGACATGAACCAGAATGAGGGGCTTATGGTCAGTGGGCTTGACCAGCCTGGTTAGCCTCTCCATTATGTGGTTGATCTTGGCCTCAGAAAGACAGCAGACCTCTCGATTGAGCTTGTCCAGTTTGCAAATTGCCGTTTTGGTTCCTCTGAGCAAGGAGTCCCCAACAACCAGAACCCGCCTCCTCTGAGGCTTGTCCAGGGCTCCTCGATGAGCGTGTTCTTCTAGGACTGCCTGGGCATTCTGTTGAGACTGGGAGCATTGATCTAGTTCCCGTTGCCGAAGTTGGATTCCTTCTCATTGACATTCTTTTCCCTCTTCCTGGTGCTCCTCATCGTTCGTAAGGCCAAGAACTTTGAAGTGATTGTGTAGGTTGAGAGTCTCTGTTACCTTCCTGGACCTTCTGCTCCTACGTGTGACATTCCTCCAAGCCTCCGTTTCCTGGCACAGTGTGCTGACTTCCTGATCTGGCAGCTCCTCCGCGCATTCTGTCTTCCGGTAGGTCTTCTCTGCCCTATCTAAAAACTCCTCTCCTTCCCTAATAAGATGAAGATTAGAAACTCGTGCCTCCAGCTGGTCAACCTTTTCCTCCAAGAAGGTCACCAGCTTGCACTTGCATAAGTGGATTTTTTCTGCCCATAACTGCCCATTGTTCTCAGCACTTGGTGTCTCCCCATCACAAGCCCTCTGGAATACTGTCTTCCTTCCCCATATTTCCGTTCAAAGACTTCCTGATGAAGCTTGTGAGAATCCCAGCAAATGCATTCTTACTAACCAAGGTGCACCTATCTCTTGCTAGTTCTTCATGAGAGCACACACTATGGTACAAGAAGCTAAAACTTTAGTGATGGCACCAGCTGTGAAGCCAGTTGTTCACTTCCACATTCTTCTCTCTCTTTCTGAAGCACATCCTTCAACAGGAAGGAACAGTGAAATAAACTGTGCCCCAAGGTCCTTCAGCATCCTGTTCATAGCTTCACAGTTCCTTGTGATATGTTTATGTGTATATTTTGTAATGTCATTTCATCCAATGTGGATTAGAATCACAGAATGAGAGTTCAAAGAGGCCACAAAGACCATTGAGTACAACCTCCTGCCATGCAGGAGTACAGCATCAAAGCATTCCTACCAGATGGCCATCCAACCTCTGTTTAAAATCCTCCAAAGAAGGAGACTCCATCACACTCTGAGGCAGCATGTTCCACTGTCAAGCTACTCTTACTGCCAGGAAGTTCTTCCTAATGTTTAGATGGAATTTCTTTTCCTGAAGTTTGAAGCCATTGCTTCGTGTTCTAGTCTCTGACATCCCTTCAGATTTTTAAACATAGTTTTAATGTCACCTCTTAAACTCTTCTCCAGGCTAAATATATCCTGCTCCCTAAGCCACTCCTCATAGGTCATAGTTTCCAGGCCTTCTATCAATTTGATCACTGTCCTCTGGACGCATTCCAGCTTGTCATTATTCTTCGGGAACTGTGATCCCCAGAACTGGCCACAGTATTCCAGGTAGAGTCTGACCAAAGCAGAAAAGATTATGAGGAAGAAACAACAGTCAGTGGGCTTATTGTTGTCAACCTCTCTATTACATCTGATCTTCACCAATAATAGACACTGCACCTCTTAAAAGATTTTATCAGGCCTACACACCACTGCTTCTGTTCCTCTCAGCAGGGAATCAAACACCACTACAAGACAGGAGCTCTTCCGTCCACAGAATTCTGCAAGGCCACCCCTGTGCTCACTGAGGACAGAGACTGTTCCTGTGCCACCTCCACAGTAATCAAAGGAACGGCCAGGAACTGATTATGTAGCTGCAGCCTCCCAGCATTGTTCCTGATAGTTCTGTTCCTGTCTGTCACATTCTTCCAAATGTTTGCTTCCTGTGTCTGAGAATTTTCCTCTTCCCTAGAGGCTTCCCCTGTATTTAGCCATTTCAGGAAGGTATGCTCTATTCTGTCCAAGAGGGTTTCACCTTCTATAAGTGTGAGTGCAGATATTCGGGCCTCAAGCTGTTTCACCGTCTCTTCCTTAATGTAACTGGTCATTATTAAATCACAATATTGATTTCATATGTATATTTGGAAAATAAACCCAGTTTCTTATTTTTCCATGCTTCAGTTCTGATGCAATAAACTCGTCTGAAGCTCAGACAAATCCCATGATCAAGCAGTGCATTGTTCACATATTGTTTTCACACTCTCTGTTCATGTTCCAAGTAACTTTGAGGAGGGTATTGCCCAGGGATCAAAAATTAGTGCGTATAGTCTGTAATGGAAATCAACGAGATGGTAGGAACACTAAAGGAAAGAATGCAGCATGGCAATAGGGAATGTTCTAATTCTGTGTGTTCTACATTCTGCTGGTTTCCAAAGGGTGGAGTGCATTCCTGTTGATCACTCAGCAGGATTTGTGATCTGCAGGATTTCTCCCCCCTCCCCCATGTTCCATTTGTTCTTTGGTCAGGATTTTCCAGCATTATGTTGATATATTTTGGAGTATAATAGATCAGCTGCCAGGTACACCAGCTCAGCTAACATTATTTCCTTATTACAGTAATTCTATCCTCAATGGAGATTTCTTTGACAGAGTGCTATAAAAAGAAAAGGGCAAGTTTTAAACAGTGATATTGATGCATGGGGATCCAAAGAGAGGTTCAAAGGAAGCCATTTGATTTGGCTTTTCTGACATTATATTTGCATCCTCACAAACACTTTCACATTATTCTCTATCGGGAAGTTTATATATGCCACAGAGTTGCACTGGAATTTGTCACTCACAGGTATTTTAGAAAATCCTTGAGCAGAAGCCAACAGAATCTACTAACACCTCTATGAATTTTGCCCTGAAAAGGCCACTGAGCAACCAGCCATAGAAAAATGTTTTCCAGCTATATGCCTTCATAAACTTTCTTATTAATTCAGGCATTTCATCCCTGTTAATTCTAAGTACCTGGATTTGACAGGGCTGGCCAAAAACATCTTGCTGCCTGAGGTGGGGCAACAAAATGATGGTTCCTCCCCATCAAGGTACATAACATCCAGGGCCATTTAGGCACTAAAGGCAGAAAATCCCACAAGTATTTCTCTCCTTCCCTGACAGCAAAATGCCTTTATCAAACATAAAATAACTAAAATTTTGTTATCTTTCATGACATCTTAAGTCAGCTGGCTGAGAATCCTGCTTCATATGGCCGAATAGATTGTCCAGAGATTCCATCATTCATTCCTATTGTTTGGCAAGCAGATCTCAAACTAGAATTCTTTGGCCTTTTCCGCACTAGACGGTTATAGCGCTATTATTCCACTTTTAACTTCCTATGGAATCCTGGGGTTTGCAGTTTAGGGAAGGCCTCAAGGCCCCTCCCTAAACTGCAAACCCCAGGATTCCATAGGAAGTTGAAAGTGGAATAATAGCGCTATAACAGTCTAGTGCGGATGTTACCCTGATTCCTGGAGGTCCCGGAAGGGACTCCTAAATGCGCTTTCAATTTTATAAGTTGGGGAAATTAGCAAACAGAACAGCCTAGCAAT